>OY660866.1:19449025-20780275 GCA_962446985.1 Xyrichtys novacula | reverse complement strand
TTCCTCCAGTATAATAATGCAAACTTTGGCACCATTATTTAAAATGTCCTGAATAAACCACAAAATCTGGGAAATTAAAGAGTAAGAAAGATTTGATAAATAGTCAAGAATGTGGGGGAAAAAATATTCGGTGTTCTATTTCATATTTTCAATTGTGCATTTCAAGATTACAAGCCAAACATGATTGAATTTTTTTATTTCATGCTTTGATTTTGTTCAACTCAGTATTATGACTTGTGTCATTTTCATACTTTAGATTCCAATTTTAAATTTTAAGTCACATTTTGACACTTTAATCCTGATTTCAACATTCTTCTCATGTATTTGCTATTTAAAAGCATTATTTTTCTATTTTTAAAATCATGCTCTGATCTTTTGAACTCATAGATTAAAATAGAATAAAAAAATTAAAAAAAATCTATCTTAGATTGCCTTTAAATGTATCTTTTTTTTATCTTTTTTGAATTTCCAAAGGATTTGTAATCATTGCTGTTTTTGTTACATATTTTTTGAAAAGGAGTTTGACAGTTTTGGGGAAATGTTGACCTTGTTTGGCCCTCAGATTAGACCTAAATCCAGATTATTGCTCTTGCTGTGGTTGAGTTTGACACCCCTGCTTTAAGTGATTCAGAACATTCACAGCTTTATTTTTGAAAAGAACAAGTAACACATTTCAACAATCTGAACTGAAACTCTGATCCTCTCATCAGACTCCTTTACTTTCCCATTTAAGCCACTGACTCAACTTACCCCAGAACTACTATTATGACTTTATTAGTCCTCTAAGCTGAAATGGTGGACTTTTATGCCAGGTTTTTTACCTCATGTTGTAGCTCATAGATACAACATTTGATGTATAAAACAAATGTAAAATGACCTTTTTTGGTCTGAACACAATTCTAATAAAACTTTTGACGGACTAAATTCACTTTCAAGAGTGAAAAATGTTTTTTGGAAATAAATGTCTAACCCCTTCACGTATGTGCTTCTGACCTTCACAGACTCTATGAATTGATGTCCATCTCCTAAATATTTGGTCACATGATCAATTTCTTTTACCATTTCCAAGCAACAGGGGCTGGCTCAACTTACCCTTTGGCTCAATTTACCCCACTCTTCCTTATTGTTGAAAATTTGATGACCTGTATTTCAGTGTTATCAGAAATCTGTAAGTCCAGCAGTAAGATCTCTTTGTTTGTGTTTTGTGTCCTCAGAGTATCGTTATACCGGTGTACAATGCATCCTGTTGGTTGGATGAATGTCTGCAGGCCGTCACTAACCAAGACTTCACTGGTACCATGGAGCTGTCTATCTTTGATGATGCAAGTACTGTAAGTTTTGGTTGTTTGTTTGTTTGCTCAATTTATGTATGCTTTCCACTACTTGTCAAGCATAAATCCTCAGATTTCATTTACACTCAGATTTCCTCTCTGTGTCTTGTAGGATGACTCCAGGAAAGTGGTGGAGGGTTGGAGGGAGAGGCTGGAGGAGAGGGGAATCTCATTTGTGATCTCAGGTCACAACTCTGCTCAACCTAGAGGAGGTGAGTAGACCTTTAGGTTTCCGATCAGCAACTCTTATAAAACTTTGGCCTCAACAAGATATGTATATAAGCCAAAAGGCAATGTTAATGAATACACAAACAAAAACCTTTTCTTGCAACTTGAACATCGTGTTTATTCCTCACAAAAAAGTCATGGTGCAGTTACTGGCTTTTTGTCACACTTTCATCAGTTGTGAGTAATGAGATATATCTTTTTGTGAGATATCAACACTGTTAGCTCAGAGCCCTCACATTTTGATGTGATGATAATAAGCAGCAGGTGTTATCTCAATCAGGGCCATTGCTAACAATTCAGGGCCCCATAAAAAATATTTCCCATTTGCACAGCCTAAGCCAGCCCAGCACAAATATTAAAGCATACCTCTTTTATGCAAACAAACCAATTCAAGCTTCAAGTAACAATAACTTTGATATACAATCTCAAAATCATGTATAAGCAATCAAAGAGTAGATTTAATATTACCCCAGCAAGATCTATATGGCTTCCCCACTATATATTTTGGTTTCTGGCTATGTCTGATCTTTCTTCATCTCTTTTTGCCAGTCTGCAAACAACTGTATCTCTGTGTTGAACTGGAAGAATCTCTGATGATAGACCTGGGTCCCCTGGCAAAATCTCCTCCTCCTGCATCTGCTAACACATCCGCTCCCCCTCTATCTGCGCCAAAGGCTGAACCCTCTACAAGCCTGAAGCAAACATGATGCATACTAACAGTTTGCTCTGCTTTAGACCCCACATACAGTAAAACTAATGAGTAATTGATGTTAATGTTTTTTTGAGCTCCTTTCTGACATCTTTTACCTACCTAATATGGACAATTCTGGCCCACAAGGCCACCCTGGATTTTGGATGCTTTGTGGCTTGCTGAATAATAACTAACATGCCTTACTTAATTGCTCAAAGTAAAACAAACAAACTGTTTTCCAGTTCCCCTTTAGACAATGACTTTAAAATTGGAATCATTCTCCTCACTTCATAATATACATTATTACTTTTAAGACTGCAAAAAAAATGGTGCTCTTAATTCGAGTTCTCAGAGTTGTATGGCTTTATGTAGCGCTGGATGGGGTCAAAGGTTAAAAAAAAAAAAACGGAAACTGTCTTTTGTTCTTAACCACTAGTGATATCTGGTTGCCCCAGAGGTTGGCCACAGGAGCAGTTGAATTTTTATGTTGAAATGCTTTAAATTCATGTCTCTTTTAACCTTGAAAATTCTGGATCAGGGTTATTTTTATGCTTTATTTCAAACAAGCACAGTGTAAATAAAGCATTGTTATTAGTTATTTTCAGAAAAGACTGGCTAGTCACACACCGCCATCAGCTGAACGTCAGAGAAAACCAGATGTTAATCTTAAGATCAGCAAGCGTAAAGTCGTGTTTTGTACAGTCACAAATGTCATGATTCTCTGTGTCTATTATAACATCTCATTTTTTCTTGCATCAATATCACAGTTTTTCTTTCACATTCAAGGGACTTGCATGTCTTAATCTGCTGCGATTTTTGTTGCCATCTTAAAAATTCATGTATTTTCAATGTCTAACGGCAGAATAGCAAACTCTTGGGCAAATGGAAATAGTCAGTGGGCGAGATCGTAAGCAAAAGTGAGACCACATACACAAAAAGCCATTCACACATAAACATCCTCCACTCTCTGTCTTTCAGTGGGATATGCAAAGAATAAGGCAATATCACAGAGCTGCGGACGATTCTTGTGCTTTCAGGATGCGGTGAGTGTGTGTTCTCATTTCTTTGAGTTTTTCAAAACTCGTACTGTAGTGAGTCAATGCAAATGAAATCATTCTGCTTTGTCTGAGGGTACAGGCTGTATATGGACACCCACACACACACAGAGTCAGCTGCTGGGTAACTGTTGGACAGATCTGTCAGGACACATGACTAATGAGTTCAGAGCAGTGTTTGATGTACATGCCTTGTGTGTGTGTGTGTGTGTGTGTGTGTGTGTGTGTTCACAGAAGTGGCAGCTTAGCCTTTCAAACAAGGGGACATGCTGTTTTTCCTGAATGTGTGATGTCTTTTTATGTCTTGAGTGTTGACCTTTAAACAGTGTGTATCGTGTGTCAGAGGATCTTTTCTGCTAACACGCTGTTTTCAACAGAAGAGGACTTGATGACATTGAGATTGCTTTTTTAGAAAACGCTTAACTTCCTTCTGTGTTCTCGTGTTTGTTTCTCTCCTTACTTCTCAAAACTGTTCATATCCCAGTGCTGTTTTCCAAGAAATCTAAGAGTCAGGGAGGAAACTGAAGGCAGGCTGTGACCGAATGAAATTAGCCCTGATACTTCTTTTTAACTTGCAAAATCAAACAAGCCCATAAAGTAAAAAAAATGTGTATTTCTATAATGTTACTGTAGTTGTACTTTTTTCCTTTCTTTTCAGCTGTCTTTTGTCTCATACAGTCCAGCAAGATAATGTTTTTCACCATGTTTGGTGAAATTTTGATGATATCACAACTCTTGCTCTCTCATCACTGAATTTATTAGTTTGTACTTTTATGTCAGAGATATTATTAATACTTTGGTTGGGAATTGTGCTTCATTTCTGTTATACCCAGTTTGTGCAGCTGCTGTTTCTCTTATAGTCATCTTTGAATTATTATGCTAGGTTATTAGGTATCTATTTAGCTTACTTTTATCAAGCTAGATAAACACCTAAACGTACAAATGTGTTGATACACAGATTTAAGTTAGCCACTTCCAGGTATGAAACAAATCTACTTGTTGAGTTCACATTATTTAGATTACACTTTTAAAAAATGGGACTGACCTCCAATAAAAAAATTAAATCTTTTTGAACAAACTTCTGTTAACAAGTTTGTTTTAAATAGCATTTGAGGAAGATCATTTTTATGCAAAGTTAGTTGAAAGTTTTTCAAAATAAAAGAAAAAATGAGGGCACGGCACACAAGTACAATCTTTAAGGTTGTAAAGTTTTTTTTTTAATTATTAACCTGAAAGGAACACATTCATCTGTGATCTTATGAAACTTAATACCCACTGTTAGTTGGATGTTGTAAATTTAAAAAAAAAATGTTTTTTGTGCTCCAGGATGATGTTATGTTGCCCCAAAGAGTCCGTCTGCAGCATGAGATCTCTCTCCTCCACCCAAACTCTGTAAGTTCCCTTCAAGTATGCGCTTACTCACTTCCTTCCCTCACTGTTACCCTTCACCACTTCTCCCTTCTGTAGCCCTCCCACCCCACCCCGATCATCAGGCCGACTCCCCTCTCACGATCAAAAATACTTGTGTTGTTTTTGTGAGCTGGCGTGTGGGGTTTTGCTTGTGGGTGTGTGTGCTTCCCTGCAGTTGGCACGCAAAACAGTGCAAGTATCCGGTGTTGATGCTTTCTGTGGCCTGCCAGGTCAGAGGTCAAAGGTTATGTGTGTGAGGGAAGTGAGGGAGACAGCATGGAGACAGCAGGCTTGCTGCCATTCACAAACAGCCTGCCTCTCTCTGTTATGGTTCAGATATACTATAGCTCTGAGTGAAGGGGCTCTTTGCTTACCATTAACCCCTTTCTCTTCGGCCAGTAAAAGATGTGATGATTCATTTTTGACCCATGTATTGGAAATTCATTTTTATTTAAAACTGGCACTCAAACCAAATGGTTATTTCATCATTGTTTATTCTGCTGACCCTTCATAGAACAATTTTTTTTTTTAAATAGTTTTATTTTATAATTTTTCAAATATGTGAATAAAGAACAGGTGAGGACAAGAGTAGATATAATGAGTACCTGTACACAGGTACAGCACAACAGGGCAGTCCAACAATTTTAAAAACAACTGAGTTTCTTTTCATTTGTGGCAATCCCATTTTTTTCCCAGTATATCCCCCCTTTTACCTTTTGAATACACAATGTCAAAGTCATTTTCCCCATTATGCAAATAGAGTTCATAATGTTTACAAGACGTTTCACAGTTGATGGATTCTTTTGAAACCAGCACTTGGTAATTACTTGCAAACATAAATAGCTTCAAAAGATCTGCATCACTTCCACAGAGGCAATCAGGAATTTTTCCAAAGAAACAAATAGGTGAAGAAAAGGTCATATGTTGCATTTAAGATTTTTAGAATTAACTGCTTTTCACAGAAACTGTGACGAAATTAGACATCCATAAAGTCTAAAAGTTGACATGACCAAGATAAAATCTAAAAACTGCAATGTTTTCATGCTGACACCCAAAAAAATGCACTAAATGCTACTGCTCAACAATCAAAAAAATGCTTTTTTCCAGTCAATATTAATGGTTGTCTGCTCTGTTGCAGGATTAGTTTCAGATCAGGTATTCACAGCACACTGCAGTCACAGTCTTAGCTGTATCAAAAACTCTGTGTGTAAAAAGATATGGTGCACACTCTGTCTACAGGAGGCACCCAAATCAACACTACCGAAATTTCCTCACATGAGCTATAAAGAGATATTCCGGCGTAAAATTAGTTTAGGGTCAAACACACCATAACACTGAGTTAGACACCCCCTCGAGAGATGAATGTTGCCCTTGTGTCTCCAGTTATACCAACTTTAGTAACGACCGCAGGATAGCAATACACAGCGGGTCTGCGAAGCCATAAACAAACTTTAACCAAAAAGCCACTCTATAGCCACAAGTAATGCTCATCAACAATGCTAACTTCATCAACAGTACATATAGCGTCCCAGCCATAGTACTAGCCGTCAAACATCTTCTTAGCTTTGCTTGATTTCTTTAGCAAAGAGATCAAACACAGCTCACCCACTCTCTTCCAGCAGCCGCTTGTTTATAGCGAGTCCTCAGGGCAGTCCATTACAGACTACAGCGGGGTGACGCAGCTTAAGGAAGAACATTTATGATCATTTCTTCATGGAAATGCAATTAGACCGAGACGCTTAACCAGAAGAACTACCACATCTGCAGTGCAAAATTATCAATATGGTGATTATTACTTCAAGGAAATTATAAAGAAATTATCATAAATGTTCTTCCTTGAGCTGTGTCACCCACAGCAGTCCATAATGGACTGTCCTGAGGTCTTGCTACAAACAAGCAGCTGCTAGAAGAGAGTAGGTGAGTTGTGTTTTGTCTCTTTGCTAAAGAAATCAGGCAAAGCTAAAAAGATGTTTGGTGGTTAGTACTATGACTGGGACCCTATATGTACTGTTGATGAAGTTAGGTGCTGTTCTGAGCATTATTTGTGGCTATAGAGTGGCTTTTTGGTTGAGGTTTGCACATAGAAACGTAGATTGCTGTGTATTGCTATCTGTGGTCATTACTAAAGTTGGTATTACTAGAGAAGCAAGCAGTCTGCAACATTTATCTCTTGGGTGGGGGGGTCTATCTCGGTGTTACGGTGTGTTTGATCCTAAATTAATTTTACACCGAAATATCCCTTTCAGATTTAAGCCTGAATCAAAAGCTTGGTTATAGAGACACTGCTGTTTTCAGGTTATCTGTTATCTGGTCTTTGCAGTCAACTCCAACCTCAGAATACACAAAACTCTACAAAAGACAATGCTAGACCAAAACAAGAGGGGGTTTTCATTCTGCCTTTGTTTCTGTATTTTTTTGTGATAGCTGATAGGCTGTAAAGTTCAGAGGATACCCGAGGGGTCTACAGAGCGATACACTCGCTGGATCAACACAATCACTCAGGAGCAGCTCATCACACAGGTATGTACACACTGCTGTGTTTTCTGTACTCAGACTGTGTGTGTTTCAGTGTTAGAGGTCATGTGCCAGGCAGCAGGCAGGGCAGACAGAAACAGGATATGTACCTGCCGTCTGCAGTTTCCACGGAAATGTGGCAGTGGACTGCACAGAGGGCGCAGCATCACTGCGACCTCTGCGTTCATGTCAGTCCCAGCAGAGGAAACAGCTCACACTGCCAGCTGTCTGCTGAGCAGAGTTTACAGGGGAAACTGTCGGCGATGGAAAGTTCATTACAGAGAGAAAAAACTACACTGAGCTTGCCGTGCACACGCCGCTGTTTTCCTCTAGTTCTAGTTCATACCTTTCTAAAAACACAGTGTTTATTCTCCTGTATCGCTGTGTAAAAATCACCAGACATGACTGTCACTTACACAACAGTCTAGTGTTTTCAAACAAATCCACCAGTGTGATATAAAGGCTTTGCAAAAACTGTGAATGAATCACATTGTCTTCAACTTTAAAAGAAACACAACAGACCAATACTACGGAGGGCAAGGAGGAAACAGTTTAGCATCGCTGTGGCTCAGTGTTGAACAGTAGTCAACTTGACATGTCTCAGTAAGATAAGTACAGGTGTTATTTATAATCAACTCTGGCCCTGATCCACTGAATTCTGTCATTGTGTTAACACAAACTCCTCAAGGGCCCCGAAGCAATCTAATCATTTCTTTTGCTGTTTCCATGTTCTTTATTACAGCGACATGTTATCCTGTTCTCTGTGACCTGCTGTAAAAGGAGCAGCTCATCCCAATGATTATCTCTTAAAGCTCTTGTGAGGAGTTTTTTAGATGTTTATAAAATTATGCTTTTTTATGATATATATATTAAAAAAAAACATAAGAACTAAGGTTGACTAACACTTTTTCCTGAGTTTTGGTGCCTCAAACTGGTGTGAGGGTGAAGGTGTCAGCCAAGCAGCCAAAGAAACAGCCCTCTATTAAAATGTCCACATAGAACATTTACAGTAAACAATACTTTTGACTGTCAAAGTAAGCAGGTTGAGATTTTTGGTCAGATGACAATATGTAAAGGGATATTCCGGTGTAAAATTAAGTTATGGTCAAACACACCGTAACACCGAGTTAGACACCCCCTCAAGAGATGAATGTTGTCGACTGCTTGCTTCTCAAGTTATACCAACTTAAGTAACGATCACACAATAGCAATAGCAACACAGAGGTTTATGGCTCAACATGCAAACCTCAACCAAAAAGCCACTCTATTGCCACAAATAATGCTCAGAACAGCACAGAACTTCATCAACAGTACATATAGGGTCCCAGTCATAGCACCAGCCATCAAACATCTTTTTAGCTTTGCCCGGTTTCTTTAGCAAAGAGCCCAAACACAGCTCCGAAATTAAGGTTAAAATTCTGAAGCCTGTACAGTATCTGATAAAAGCAGAAAATGTGAGAAAAACAAAGGACAACATCAATGATGATGAGGCTCCAACAGAACCAACAAACAGGAGCATTACAATGAAGAGACACAGACGTTCTTGGTTTGTGTGTAAACTAAAGTAGTTTTTCAACGGATGTTTGTTGTGGAAATCAGCCTTATCTTCTGGTACATTTTATTTACTATGGAAATTTAGATTTTTATTATAATTTACAGATATTGGCGTGGTACATAAATCAGCAAGTGAATAAGGGGAGTTCCTGCACTCATTTATTCTATCTTTATGGTTGCTTTATAAAATAATTTATAACATACAGTGGATGAATTAACAGAAGAGCCGCTCAAACCAAAACCATTATTTAGAACCAAACAGGCATTTTTATGACGTAGGACCTGATGGGGATTTCTTGGCTTTTGCAGCTAGCCTCAAGTGGACACCGGTATAATTGCAGGTTTATGTTATCATGCATCAGTCTCCTTTTTCCCACACCAGCTGCTGCAGCTTGGTCATGGCACAGCTACGTCAGCACAAATCTGACACCTTCGACCTGACGTTTGACACAGAAAGGAAAAAATCTTAAACAAACTGTTTGGGAATATTTGCATACCACATTTACAACTCATATGTCTACCCTGATCATACCTACTTCAGTGTTACATTAATCAGTAAATGACAACAGAGCCAGTCACAGAATAATAAAACCACTTGTTTCAGTTCTATTTATGTACAGATGGAAGTCTACTGTTGTCGTCTGAACAAAACACACTGTCACCAAGGCAACAAGTCAGCCCTGATCCAGTCTCTTTGTAACACACACACCACAGATACACACACACACACACTTCACACACACGGTCTGCATAACTCCTTAGCAGACATTCCAGGATATTCATGTGATATTAAGTTTCATGGAGCATGAGAATGAGATCATACATTGATTCTGCAGGCTTAGAACAGCCTCTTCCTCTGCTCCTTCTCTTTCTTTACTTCGTCTGTCGAAGTAACTTTCAGGTTTGGGGGCAAAGAAATAGAAACTAACTGGGTTAACTTGGGGATTTACCCAGTGTTGTGCTGGTCTAACTTGATCCAGAGCGCTTCCCTGGGTGTTCATCTGTTGGCCATTAGATATGGTGAATCTAAACCTTCCCTACCCCATCTCTGTCCCCTGGTTTCCCAGAACTCATTTTAATTCCTCTTATTCATGCTTTTGGCCACAGCTTACATCTGTTGCAATATTACAACAGAAAGGAGAGAAGCTGTACGTAGGTGGACACGCAAACACGCACAGCTTTCACACATACACACACACAAATCTGCTAGATTTTGTCCAGCTGTTCAATTGGCTGAATCCAGATGTTTTTCACAGTTTTCATCTGTGATTCATTTGAGTTAAATACAGTAGTATTCTACTCCAGCTGAGAGTGGTCACATACACACACACACGGCAACACACAGCGAATGAAACAAAGTGACGCAGTTGGACAAAGCAATGAATTAACCTGAAATGACCCTGCTGGTTTAACAACAAAACACAAACAAAAAGAAAAAAAGAGAGGAAGGAGGAGGGTGGGGGTCTGGAGGGAGGGATAGGTACAAGTCCAGGAAGAAAGGAAATTATCTTAAAGACTTTGTGGTCAGAACAAGAAGAAGAAGAGGTCCAAACAAGTTCATTAGTCAAAGATCAAGTCAAAGGAGCTGGAAGTGTGTATCCTTCCTCTGCACACTTCAGGAAGCACACACTCCTGCTGCACGAGAGCACATGTGGCTGCACTCTAACCTGTTTTGTTTTACAGATTAGAAGTTAACTTTTGCAGACTCAATTTTTTCCCCAAAGCCAAGTGGGAAACTTCCAGAGCCAGATGCCAAATCCTGCACAGGTTTTATCTGATATGAGTGTTATGTTACCAGGGAATGTGTCTTTTTTATGCACAGTGTATGTGCATGTTTGTCTGACAGGTAAACTCACTGATAAATGGGAAAAAGCTTTGCACTTCTTGCTGGATTTGATTGTTGAGACTGAAATTCAGACTCCCTCTAGGTTCACAGTACATTAAACATAAGAGAACATTTATGCTTTAAGTTAAAGCTCCCATGAGGAAAGTTGAAGTCTTTTCACTGTGAAATATTCTTTTTTGTTTGATGTTTTAGGTCATAAAGAGGCATCACTATGTCAGCAATATCAGTCTGTTTTATAACTAGTTAAAAACTCCTCCCTAGAGCTTGAAATAAATGTCTGAAGATGAAGTAACACAGTTTTTAAAACAAGTTTATGTTTTGGAGCATAAAAATTACTCAGCAAAATTTGCAGGCCTGCTCTAAATTTATATCCTTTGGTCAGGGTGCGGTCCTTAATCTCTTTGGGGCTTCCCAAACCCAGCACACAAACTGATGCATCATGAGAGCATCACTTTGACTGAAAGAATCACAATTAGTGTTTTAGTAATTGTGAAAAGCTGTATGGGGCTACAGCACATCCGATTGGTGTATTAAATTTCTCCAAACACCCTGTGTTGTAATCTGATCTGCTCCTGTGTCTCAGGTGTTTACATCTCATGGGCCTACTGTCATAATGCCAACATGGTTTTGTTCAAGGGACTGGTTCCTGAAGGTTGGACCATTTAACGAAGGAGGCAAGGTGAGCGATTGCATGTAAAAATGTTTCAGAAGCCTTCTTGTGATGTCGCTGTTTCTCTTCTATAAACCCTTTACATCGATGGCGCCAAATGACATGAATCCAAACATGACTCTATATTGATTTAGCTTGCTTCCTTTATTCAACTTTATATTAAAACACTATGTTTAGAACCACTTAAGCGTAACGTAAAAGCTCATATTTCATTGTAGGATTGAAGTTGAAGTGGAAATAGGTCTGCTGTTTTTTTCCCTCTGGCTTTGTCTTCCTACATGGACACCCAGACCATGGTTACATAGATGAAGGCTGAGTCTTAACAGCCCAAAGCTTTAGAAATGGCTTTATAACCTTTTTACCAGACTGATGGATCTCAATTACTTTCTTTCTCATTTGTACCTGAATTTCTTTAGATCTCGGCATGATGTCGAGCTTTTGAGGATCTTTTGTTCTACTTCACTTTGTCAGGCAGGCCCTAATGAAGTCATTTCTTGATTGAGAACAGGTGTGGCAGTAATCAGACCTGGGTGTGGCGGGAGAAATTCAACTCAGGTGTGATAAAACACAGTTAAAGGTGGAGTAGGCGGGGTTCCGTTAAAGAAGCATCTTTTTTGTGGTGTATATACAAAAAAGCTTTTAATATCAGTCAATAGCTATGAGTTATTGATGACATTTGGGAATATCACAATATCGCTGTATTCTCTTATGTCTGTGTAGTCAACATTTTAACATTTTTGAGCAGCCCGCTTTCTCTGACCGTAAACAAAGCCATTCTCCGCCTCCCCCAACCTGATTGGTTGTGAGGCAGACGCTACTCCCTCATGTTGTGAGGCACGTTCCACGTCCTCCAATAAAGTTCTCGAGCCCCAACAAAGTTAGTATGCTACAAAATGGACAGCAGAAACCAACCAGAAAGTACGAAAAATTGTCTAAATCCTCCCCAAGCAAGAAAACAAAGTAAATACCGGAGACTCTGGTGGAATAACAGGTGCTTAAAAAGGTGGTAGACCGGACAAGAGCGTGAAAGCCGGGTCAACATCAATGAAGCATAAACGGTGGGGGACGCTTCGGAATCTTGGTGACCCTGTAACCTTTCTGTTGGACAGGTAAACAGCTTTAACAAAGTAAGCCAAGTGTCTGTAACAGAAGTGTTTCTTGCCAAATGGGACCTGCTGCCTGTTGTAGCGCCACTAAACTGTTTACCTCGGGTCCTGGAGTATGTCACTTTATCCTAGAGGTGAAAGCCCTGCAAACATCGTGTTTGCTGGTAGTCTGTTGGCATCTACATTAGCAGCAATGCTTTTTACTTTCACGTTGACTGGGCCCCATTTGTATTTATCTGAAGTATTTATCTGCATTATATCTGAATTTAATTGAAACGACATGAGCGAGCAGGAGCGTCTGTTTGTGGGCGGGGCTTGCTGGAGCAGAGACGGAGGGGAGAGGAGGAGCTGAGGGGAAAACTGGTTGAGAGGGGTAGAGTTTTCATTCAAGATTTCTCCCAAAAACTGGCACTTGCCCAGATCCTGCCTACCCCACCTTTAAGTTGTGTTTTAATAGGGGGGGCAATCACTTTTTCACACAGGGCCATGTAGGTTTGGGGTTTTTTTTCTCCCTTAATAACAATAACAATAACAATAACAATAATAACAACCTTCATTTAAAAACTGCATTTTGTGTTCACTTGTGTTGTCTTTGACTAATATCTACGTTTGATGATCTGAAACATTTAAGTGTGACAAACATGCAAAAAAATAAGAAATCAGGAAGGGGGCAAACACTTTTTCACACCACTGTACATACAGTCATGTTGTGCAGGAGCAGCTTATGCAGCCTGCAGTTCCTAACCTCAGGCGTTAATTAGGACTGGGCTGAATAGTCATTTTTGTCCACATATATGTCCATCTTCAAACCTGGATCAAACAATACCGTCTCCAGTAACAGATGAGTGGATTTCACAGAGCTCTCTGTAACCTCAGGTTTTCCTTTGTAAGTGATAATGTGCTCAACATGTTCTCCTCCAAGTGAATAACCCTTGCAACTAGTTTGATCTTGTTAGAGTGAAAACCAAATGAAGTACTGCCCCATCTCTCCTCAGTTTCAGCAAATACTCAACATCTGCAACAATTATTTAACACCCGACTTCCTCCTCTGCAGGGAATCCCAGAGGACCTACTCTTCTTTTACCAGAGTATTCGTCGAGGAGGGGGCGTAGCCAGGGTGGATGAGTGCCTGCTGGTGTACCGCTACCATGAGAAGGCCGCCACACACTCTGTAACAGAGTAAGCGGCAACACGCACCCTACCCGCGCACATACACACACACACACGCACACACACACACACTTAAAAGCTATGCTGATCCTCCACCTACTCACAGCTGCCCATGGGCATCCCAGATTTTCTCAGGGCTCATGCACATAAATATGCAAACACACACTCACTCGCAGGCGTGTTTTTGTAATCTTGGAGTATGTTTTTGGAATTCCAAATACTTTCCCAGCATATGAATCAGGGATTTAAACCTGTTTTCTTCCCTGTGGAACATTCAGTATCTCTCTGACATACTGTGTTTGAGATGGTGTGTGTCCGTGCTCACAGAGTGAGTAAAGAGTTCCACTGCAGTGAATGGAGATCCCCTCTCAGTCAGGTAGACATCACTCAATTCTCCAAACTAAACAAAAAAGAAAACATATTTAAAGCAGTATTGGAGTCTAAATCTTCAGATAGTTTGCCTTTTTTTTTCTCTTTCAAAAATGACAAGAAGTAGATGTCCACACTTCTCAGTGTAGCTTGATGGTCCACTGTTGGTAAGGTACACATGTATGTGTATTTGTTTGTGTGTGTATTTTGAGTATCTGAAACATCTCACACTCATGCAGTGGCTTGTTTTCAACAAGGCCTTGAAGTGTCTCCAGGTGTGTGTGTCTAAAAATGTGAAAGACACCAAAGTAGAAGGTCTTTCCTTCCCCCACACAAACACTTTCTTCTCCTCTGTTTCATACATCCCTCCTTCCACTCCTCCTCCTCTTCTTCTTCCTTCCTCACTTCCCCCCTACGTGTGTCCACATCTCGTATATCTCCCTATGTTGACGCACTCCTTCACCCATCATCCTCTTCTCTGTCTTCGTCTATCATCTGTCTATTTTTAGACCTCTATTTCAAGCTGCTTCCCGCTCTTCCCCTCCTGTTGTCATCCCTTCACACCCACAACACACCAACTTCCTCTTTAGGTCAAATAAAACCATCGTCTCCCTGCTGCCTTTCAAATGTAAATGTAAAAAGTGTGTTAGAGATGTGAGAGGCTTGTATTTCAGAAAGTAAAGATGATGTAAAACATAAACAAGGTGAGGGTTTGTTACCCCAGAAAAACTGAACTTTGAAGTTACGTGTTTGCTCAATTCATGTGTATGTGAGAATGTATACCAGAGTGTGGAACGTGTGTTTGCCTTTTTGATCTGTGTGGTATTAGACGGATAACAGCTTCAGTGTGTGTATACAGATACAGTTTATAGTAAGTCTCTGCCGAGTTTCTGCCATGTCTTACAGTCAAAGCCTGAATCGAGGATCTGCAGAGACCACCCGCGTTCCACCATGGTGGTGGGTTTGGGTTTGTTTGTCATATGAGGCCCGATGTTAGACCCAGTGAGACACTCACATCAAAAGGCAACGGTGGAGAACCCACTGTGAACATGTCTGTACAATTACTCAAGACTAGGACATGAGTATGTGTGTGTGTGTGTGTGTGTGTGTGTGTGTGTGTGTGTGTGTGTGTGTGTGTGTGTGTGTGTGTGTGTGTGTGTGTGTGTGTGTGTGTGTGTGTGTGTGTGTGTGTGTGTTTGTGGAGGGGGGGGTTGTGGGAAAGGTTAAGAGCATGAGTGGAGCGCAAAGACATATATCTGAATGTAAAGTTGTGTCTCAATGTGTGTGTGAGGCCTGTGTACAGCTGTGTGTATCAGTCAAAGTGCAGACATCAAGAGAAAAAAGCCTTTTCCAAAGAGCCTCGATGTGAGCACTCACAAGAAAACGGTCATTTATCAAGTTCTATCCTGGTTATCTGTATGATAATCTTTGATTTTGTTCAGTAGTGTTAACTCTTACAACTACTGCAATCTGGAAAATATGTTAAAAATAATGAGCTCGATATGTTTGTCTTGAAATGAATCAGGACATCTCAGTTTATGCTACAATATAAAAAATATGATGTTTCCAAGTTTAACAAGACACTAAATCAGGCCGACTAAGAAAAACGTATATCTAAGTTTGCTTCACCACCTCAATCAGCAAACAACACAGAGCATATGTTAAACTTTTTTAGTTAGGAGTATGGGGGACCAAAAATTATAGTTAATAATTAGAAGTAAATAAATAAATGAATCGATAAATGCAGAAATAAATGAATGAATAATTAGGAGGAATGTTGTTTTGGCCATGTTGAAGCACTAAGTGTAAATAATATGTCATATAAGTTACAATGCAGAAGAACATTTCCATTTGTTGTGGCCATTTTTTTTTTATTGTTTTAAACACTAACATTAAAATCCTCATGTTTTGAGTTACCCCTCAATGAAAATGGTAAATTTAGTATTAAATTGACCCACAATAGATTCATTATACTTAAGTCAAAAAGAAGTACAAACTGTGGAATAAGAGGGACAATTTAAGATTAATAAATCAATCAATTTTAAATCTGTGTCAGGAAGTGCTTCTTAAGTTCATATCAACCTCTTCAGAGATGTCTAGAGTTTAGCTAAAGAGCAGGGGTAATTTATAGGTAGCAGGTTGTTCTAACAGGAAAACCCCTGGGGGGTGAGACAGGACCCCTTGGCTACTGGATCAGTTTCCTATTAAGCTTTACGAAAATTCTTACGTGAGAATTATCGACTCTTCTTACTGGTTCATCTGTTTTCAACAAAGTGGAACAGTCTGACTCCAAAAGCATATGAAGTGACGTCCACACCCATATGATGTACACTGAACAAAAATATAAACACAACAAATCTCTTAAATATTGTTGAGAAATTTTTCTAAATCTGTGTTAGTGAACACTTCTCCTTTGCTGAGATAATTCATCCACCTCACAGGTGTGGCATATCAAGACGCTGATTAGACAGCATGATTATTGCACAGGTGTGCCTTAGACTGGCCACATATAAAAGGCCACTCTAAAAGGAGCAGTTTTATCATACAGCACAATGCCACAGATGTCACATTTTTGAGGGAGTGTGCAATTGGCATGCTAACTGCAGGACTGTCCACCCGAGCTGTTACCCGTGAATTGGATGTACATTTCTCCACCATAAGCTGTCTCCAAAGGTGTTTCAGAGAATTTGACAGTACATCTAACCAGCCTCACAACTGCAGACTATGTGTAACCACACCTGCCCAGGACCTCCACATCCAGCATCTTCACCTCCAAGATCGTCTGAGACCAGCCACCCAGATAGCTGCTGCAACAATTGGTTTGCATAATCACACAATTTCTGTACAAACTGTCTGAAACTGCATGTTCGTCGTCCTCATCGGGGTCTTGACCTGACTGCAGTTCGTCATCATTAGCGACTTCAGTGGGCAAATGCTCACATTCGATGGCATCTGGCACTGTGGAGAGGTGTTCCCTTCATGGATGAATCTCGGTTTTCACTGTACAGGGCAGATGGCAGAAAGCATGTTTGGCATCGTGTGGGAGATGTCAGTGTTATGAATCAAGTGGCTCATGGTGACAGTGGGGTCATGGTATGGGCAGGTGTATGTTATGGACAACGAACACAGTTGCATTTTATTGATGGCATTTTGAATGCATAGAGATACCGTGACAAGATCCTGGGTCCCATTGTTGTGCCATTCATCCCTAACCATCATGATAATACACGGCCCCATGTTGCGAGGATCTGTACACAATTCCTTGAAGCTGAAAACATCCCAGATCTTGCATGGCCAGCATACTCATCGGACATGTCACCCATTGAGCATGTTTAGGATGTTCTGGTTCAGTGTATAAGACAGCCTGTTCCAGTCCTGCCAATATCCAGCAACTTCACAAAACCATTGAAGAGGAGTGGACCATCACTCCACAGGCCACCATCAACAACATGTGTTGCACTGTGTGAGGCATATGGTGGTCCCACCAGATTCTGACTGGTTTTCTAAACCCCCCAGATACCCCCAATACAGTAAAACTGTAAAAATTAGCATCTTGATATGCCACACCTGTGAGGTGGACAGATTATCTCAGCAAATGAGGAGTGTTTACTAACACAGATTTAGGCTACGTTCACACTGCAGGTTATGATCCACAATTCAGATTTTTTGTTAAATCTCTTTGTGCGGTCGTTCACATTACAACAATGAATGCGGCATCTAATGTGTACGAACGCGTCCATGTAGTGACTTGCATACGCACAAAGCAGGACGTGACGCTGTTCTCCGTTCCCTTGTCCGCCATTGCTTTCTGCGCCTGTTTGTGTTGTCGAACAATGGTGATGTTTGTTGCATATTGATGACGTATAGGTCGGATGAACGCAACCTGAGCGTCCACACTGCAGTCACATCGGATACATATCAGATTTATATCCACAAACAAAAGAGGCCTGGGTCGGATTTGAATCTGAAAAAATCTGAATTGCACTGTTCACACTTACATGAAAAAATCAGATTGTGTCACATATGGTTAAAAGATCCGAATTGACCTGCAGTGTGAACATAGCCTTAGACACATTTGTAAACAATATTTGAGAGAAAGAGGTCTTTTTTTGTACATAGTTAAAGTCTTCGATCTCGAGTTCAGCTCATGAAAAATGGGAGAAAAAACAAAAGTGTTGCATTTATATTTTTGTTCAGTGTATATGAGGGCAACGCTGCTCAACTGCTCAACTGAGCAGGACCAAAACATCGAAAGTAGGCTTGTGGAGGGGGGACCTTAAAGAGACAGCAGCCAAAAAGAAGCAAAAATGATTATATTTTAATCCACCACTGTGAGAAATTTGTGGATTTGCAGGTTATCTGTTGGTTTATATGTTGTATTTAAATGTGCAGCAGGTTTCTTTCATAGTCCCGTGCATTACGCTCCTGACTTACTTTAAACCAAACTTGGACCCACAAAAAGCAAAATAGGACTAACATTTTCAGCATGTCATACAGTGTACAGGCAGAAAGGAGTAAGTATTATAAACCACGTCAGATAAATGCATCTATTTCAGGCCTGCAGGCAGCTGCTCTCATTTTCTACTCGTATATTTCAAAAGTTTGAATCCACCCTCTGATCCTCTCCTTACTGTCTTGGTTTCCAGGGAGACCATTTGGAGGCTGCGAGTAGACTTCCTGCAAGAGAGAGTTCTCAGCCAATGGGAGAGCTTCACCATATGGAATGCTGGGAAACAGGGCCGGAAACTGTACCGATGCCTGAACCCGATCAACCAGAAGAAAGTAGGTTTTCTGGAGCATTTAGGAGTTTAAAAGACGTTGTTCCTGTTTCTTAGTGCCATTTTGATTTATGCATCAGGTGAAGGCTTTCTGTGACGTAGATGAGAACAAGATTCAGAAAGGTTATTATACCTACGAGGAGTCCAAGGTAAGATTAACCATTTTACTAGACATTATATTTGTTCAAGCTTCCAGTAATGAAATGTGATTCATGTGTTTCCCTTTTTGTTCATGTCTCCCCAGCAAAGACCTAAGTCGAAAATCCCAATCCTACACTATAGAGACGCCTCCGCCCCTTTCATTATCTGTGTGAAACTGGTGAGCTAAACGCGTGTTTGTGTGTTGTATGTTTGCTGTTTCTGACCGCCTGTCCCTCAGGTCTGTAATCTAAGTTAACAACATAATGACACAGGGCGTGTGCCTGGCACAGGACGTAACACACACACGTACACTCTGGCACATACACAGAGGGTCATCAGGAAATGGGTCGAGACAGCAGCCTGATCTTTGATCACATGATGTTTGTACAAACGTCAGATGTTTTTGCTACCTTTCTGTTTTGTACATTTTTTATTGAAGTTTTCAAACCTACTGCTCTGCCATCCCCTTAGATTACCAAGTGTAGTTTTTATGCATTCATGGACAACTAAACATGCATACACCAACACAAACACACACATATTTGGTGATTCTGGCTGCTAATTCACTCATTGCCCATCTACCACCTCACCAGACTCAGACATCAGATCTAAAGTGACCCCACCTATGGGTCCTGCTAATTGCTCAATTACAGAAATTGGAAGAAGTAATCACAGTCAGAGGACAAGCAGACCTGGACTCACTCACCCTCTTTCTCTCTTGTTCTTTTTGACTCACACACTAACACACACAAACACCTTGATTCCATCACATAAGCTTTTTTCTATATCCATACATCAAAAAATGGCAACTTTTAATCTTGAACTTTTTTACAGTTAATGCAGAAGTTCTGCTGCTGAGTCCTGATGTCTTTGACCTGTCTTATAAACCTTTACTTTACTCTGGTTTACTTAAACATGACAAAACTTCCTAAAAAATACACAGCAATCGAAGAGTTTAAGAGCAAATGATCTTTGCTGCATTCTTTTTGTGTAAAATTTTCCTCCCATTCTCTGTTTTTGTTTTTCTTCCGTAGGACATGACAGGAGGCGTTCTGGAAGAAAACCTCAACTCTTTGCAGCTAAAGGAAGGAAGAGATTACTACCATTTCAACTGACTGCTCAGAGCAGCAGGGAGGATAAGAGCAGCCCAGCAGCTTTGATAGTTTCAGATGAGAGGAATGCAGAGGATTACTGAAGTATTCGTGCACAAATACACAAACTGAGCAATTGGCAGGTGATATCAGGAGGAGAATGAAGTGAACATTGAGACAGAGAACTGATCATATCAAGGAAGAAGAGACAGAGTGGGTGACAACATGTATCAACCATGGACGGAGTGTCGGTGACTATCCTGATTGGTTTCAGTCAAGGCGTTGAGAAGCCTAATATCAGCAAAATGAAGACTTCAACGAACTTATATCCAATCTGGAAATCTGCTAGAAGATGGAGCTGAGCATGTAGTCCTGCTGAGGGCTACAACACACAAAGCTGGTCAATTCTGCCAAATCTCAAAAGATTAAACTTCTTATGCGTAACTCTCAACAAACGAAAAGTTACTGAAATGTAACTTCGTTAAACCAGGCTGTAAACACATTTACTCAGGTATTTTATGGGCTGTAATGGGGCTTCCTTAGATTCTTGGTTTAGTAAAAATATATCATCCCAATTGATAAAAATGGATGCCACAGCAGATTCAACTCATCCTCCAGTAGCAGAAGCTGCCATCTTGGTTGTTTGGGAATATGCTGAGGTAGTGTTTCAGTGACGTCATTTGAAATAAAGGATTGTATTTGGTCCAGTATATATGACATTAATGGTAAAATGTTGAGTATGGCAGCAGATGTAGACCCACATGCTAGAGAAAATGACTGTGAGCTGACTGATGGGTCTGGAAAGGCAAAAGTATTTGTGCTTTTCGAATTAAAACTGTAAAAGCTTGGACATGCTTATTTAAGAAACCATAAACTGACAATAAGTCAGAAGGAAGAGGGAAACAGAAAACGTGGATGGATGATTCACTGAGTTGAGTCCACTGAGAATAGCCTGTGTGTGTACTAACTTCGTCACTGAGTGCTCAAGCTGTAAAGACTCATGACTATTAAACCTTGAGGTGGGCGGCCAAGTCCACGCCTTTACTTAAAGCGTTAATGAAACATTTTTTTTAAATCTGTAGACGGTGTCACAGCTATTGTCAATCAAATTTATTTGTCTTTTTAATATTGTTTTAATATTACAACAGCAAGGGTTATACACCTTTATGTGTTACTCTTTAGAGGAAACAAACTCCACAAGAAAAGACAGTAACCAATGTTGACCATGAAAAGAATAAAATATTCTTATTTTTTCATCTGCAGTAGTCTGAGAATTTTATGGACCATAATTAAGACTTAAACAATTACATATTAATGTTAAATATGGGGTTATGTCAGATTATCACCAAAGCTGACAAAGGTGGTACATTTCATGAGTGGGATCACAGCACTGATGTGTTAACAGTCCTCCCTGATGCATCTTTGCCAAATTAAATACTCACAGATACATCTGCTTCAAACATGGATACTGCACATGTTTGTTTTTCATTCCCTGGGTCTCTTATGAAATCTTAAGAACAATAACGTCTTTAAGAGAGCACAGTTCTGATACATAAACACACCCAAAAAGTTTATTTTACCTCACAGAGTGTGGGTTTTTTTCTACACAAAGGTAAACAGACCTTTCTCCACAAACTCCCCCCCTGTAGTTTCCTGGATTGGCAACGTGGTCCGCTTTACTGTAAATGTGGCCGCAGCATTTTGTAGGGAAACAACAGCAGCAACAACTCTAGAGAGTGGGCTCTTTTATATCCATTACCTTTGTTTGTTAACAGTGGATCAAACACACTTTCACAGCAGTGTGCAGATGCAGAATCACTGTACCATATTGAATGTATTGTGTTTGATGAATAAGAGGACTGTTTGGATATGATTCAGCCTGAGGTTTATGAAGTCCAGCCCTCTGCTCTGCCACCCACAGTCCAGTGCTGTGCGGAGTCTGGGAAAAATATCACATCCACTTAGCACCCAGTCTCCACCGGGATCCTACACTCCTCTGTTTGTACACACAAACACTCAAACAAGAAGGTGTCATCCTCAGAGATGTGTTTCTTTCCAGTATGCCAGTTTCCATGAAGTAGTGTGTATATTGTTGATCAGCTATTTTCTTCAATCAGGAGGCAATCAAAGTGCACATATCCACCTCTATGCTCTTTAAATTTAAGGTGGAGTAATGGCGTGTGCTTTTTCTTACTGGGTGATTCAAAGCTCCTGTGAGGAACTCATTGTTTGTGGTGATTATAGCGCCCCCTGTGGACAAAGCTGTGCCTCTTATCTTGTTGCTAATCTTGTTCAAGGCTAGTTTAAATAATGTTTTCCCCCCAAAAAAAGCACACCCTGCTTTTTTGTAACAGTTAAATTATCACTGACTACATCTGTGTAAAGAAGAAACTCAAAATCCTTTTTTGTCAATCATCTGGCACCACAGCCACTCCCCTAACAATAGTTACCGCTGTTCAAAATGGTGATATATGGATTGTCAGTCATGTTGCTTTTGCAGGTCAGATATAGGCATCATTCCAAATGTGAGTCTGTTTTTTATAACCTTTTATAAAACTCCTAAATTAAAGAGTTGGGTTTTAACTAAATGTCACAAAAGACTCAGAAACAAAGTACGTCCTTCATGATCAAGAAATTTACACATCAAACTATTTACTTTGTTCTGTTTTTCTCATGAAATTCAAAAATCCATTTTATTAGTTGTTTGACTCAACCAAAACATTTATCTTTGAGGCTTCATTGTTTCCTCCAGATTTCATCCTGTTATCAGTCTCATAATGGCAGTAAATTAAAATAATGATCTCTGTCATTGAGGTCAGTCCACCAATTTGATTCAGAGTGAAATAACATTCATCTGTTTGCCTCTAAATTGGGTGTGTATTCCTAAAGAATCCATGCAACTTTTAAGCAACAGGTTGACTGTTATTACCCAAAATATGTCATTATCTACCATAGCATCTGCTGTGTTATTGGGTAAGGACATTTATGGCTTTGTTGTAATGCTAATTTGAGGTCAAATACGTCTGCTGTACCTTTGTTTTTGATCCTGTAATATCAGGACCACCAGTGTGACACTTAACAAAGTGATGGAGTGCGTATTACCGTTGTAAGACTGCGAACAAAGTAAGCATTAATCTTTCTAAATTTAATATGCTAACATAAATATTGAATTTTTCCCTGGAGATTGATTAAGTTCTTTGTCTTTTTCTTCTTCTTAAGCTGTGTCCAGATCCACACTAACATACAACTCACTACACACTTAAATAGCGTGTATTTGACACTGCCTACAAACTCAGCAGTTCTAATGTTACTGACAACTACTAAAGCACATTTTTCTTGCTCTGAGGTGTTATTAATGTAATGTTTCTGGTAAAAGCTATAATGACTAATATGTTACCATCTATCTTAGACATCAACAGCAGAGATATTGGCTACATTAAAGCTACATAGTTATTCAGATACATTTTTAGCAAATGTTTTCTTCCATTTGGACAGGTTGTGTTCATTGTTGTCTGGTTTGAAGAGCTACGATGCATTTAAGGCAGTGAAGTCTGACTAATGAGCGTGTCTCATACTTAACAATTCTGGTCTATCCATAGTCTGTTTGTTAAAGACCCACTCCAATGAAAATCACATGTTTCTTCTTTTTTACATATTCATATGGCATTTTTTTCTGATGCTACAGGACATATGAGAAAAATAAGTGTGAAATTGCATTTCTGAGTATTTCTGCATTCGAATCGCTATGAATCTCTGGCAGGCCCAAACTGCAAGTTCAAGCACAGGTTCCTACATAGCAAATCCAAGCTCTGTCCCCAGAGCCCTGCTATGCAGGCCAGACCCTTAGAAATACAGTGGACGCTTGCGGATCAAGTGTTAGCGTTAGCGGAATTATGATATTAACTTTCATCATATTCCCAAAGATATTGGTGTCTGAGAGCTGAATAGCTCCTATGTTACCTGCCACTTCTACTACACCGGCAATGTTAGGCTACAAGCTAGTGTGAAGAGGAGTGTGCAGAGCAGCGCTGTCTCCGCCCATGACTCAGAGGCGAATTGCTGATGAGCCACTGGAGCTCTGCAGAAAAAAAGCTCTCGAAAACAAAGGTAATGTGATTTTGGCCAAACTTCATAATCACAATTTAAAGACCACTGATAACACTTTAAGTAGTAAAAAAAACAAAAACAATTGGAGTAGGACTTTAAAATCGTAAATCAAATGTTAGCTAACTTGGAAGCCAAAATATTCAGAGCTTCCGATTACAATGTAGATCCACCTCCTCCATGTTAATAAATTGAATGGGATTAATGAAATAAAGTCATAACCCATGTCATACATTTTTTTTTTGGCATTGACTCTGTTATTTTAGTTCTTATCATGCTGATTTGTGTTCATTTTTGCAGGACGTTTTATTAAAAAAGTGATGCTGTGCAAAAGATATTTTGCTGCTTGAAAGTTTGGAAGTCTCATGTTCCCATCAGACTTTAAAAAAATTGTTATGTTTGCATCGAATAAGGAATGTTTTACTTTATGTGTATTCTAAAGTAATGATTTTACATATTTGGGTTTTGTTTCACATAGTTTCATATGGTCTGTGTGATTTAAATGTACGCTTATTGTCTGCACTAGTATGTAGTTTATTTTGAACTGGTGGATTTAATGAGTGGGGTTTACTGATTTTGAGACAAAATATTTGCATGCAGACTAATCCAGTATATGTACGTTCATACTTAGTGTGACGCCATACTGAGTATAAACAGTATGATAGCTTGTGGTTTCAGACTTAGCCATTGTCATACATGCTGTGCTGAAACTTTTTTCGCTTTAACCCCTCATCACTTTTCTTCATTGAACAGACACTAACTGTTATCAGCTCTGCACACCAGGCCTGTTTCAAAATACTTGAATGAATCAGCAAGTTTGACAGCAGTTTGTGGCTTCTCTTGGTTAAAATATCTGCTCTCAATAAGCAATAAGGTGTCTTGGATGGATGTCCACCAAATGGACACTGTATATTTTAAAGTGCTACAAACCACAGCGGTGTGTTAAAGTAAGACCACACTGCTGTCTAAATGTGTGCTGTCCTCTTTACCCACTCTGCCCTCATGATTAAGCACTTGGTTGTTGATCAGAGTGAGCTCTAATGGAGAAACTATGAGAGGGGCTCAGATAGAGGGTAAACAGAGTTTCATGCAGTGTTTACACTTTATCTCTCTGCAGACATCAGAGCTGATAACACACACGCACACTCAATGGATGACCCTGACCCAGGGCCTACTGCCATCAGTGGTCAAATAAACCTGCACATGTGTAGAAAACAAATGTGCACCAACACAAACACACTTACACGTCTAAAGGACCTCTGACAGTGCAGCTGATAAGAGAGAGTGATAAAAGTGTGGTATGTTTGGGTGAAGAGAGCTGACAGAGGTCAGACACTGAAGGCTTTTTCATTCACCTGAAACTGCACCACATTCCTCTCTTTCAACATCTGTGTGTGTGTTTATGATACGCCTTTTACTAAAGGGAAGTGATGTCTACCAAAGCCAAAGTGCATTACACAGCCGGCAGTCGTTTTGATGCCCTAACAGGACTTCTTGACATCCTGTAGGTTCTTAGAGGAGACACTTTTTTCAATGGTGCATAAATGTCACAGAGATAGATGAATAGGTGGCTTTAGTGAGAGAGCTAATGCTGTATCAAATGAAACTTAACTAGTAACAAGGCTCTGATAAAGTTGATTATCCCTCTTATCTTTGACTTCTGTAGGTGTATTGTGGAAGTTAAACATTTTTATTTTGATAAGTAACTTTCAGCTAGTTTGAAATCACTGCTGAATAAAGCAATCAAACTCTGATGTGACTAGCTCAGGAATGAGGGAGTCATCTCATGGTACAAAAGTAATGAACTACTTATAACAACAACAAGGTGTCAGTGCTACATATAAGAAATATTTTATCTCTTAGATTTATAAGATATTTTTGACACGTTTTTCTTTCTTGTATTAATCATATTATGAAAAAAAAAGGTAATGTTACACTGTGAGATTTATGTAATTAGAAATAAAGATCATTAAAAGTCAAGGGTTGGCCGTTGAATGATGTTTGAAGGGGGACACCAAACGTCTCAGCTTTGTCAGTCTTTTCAGAGTCCTGATACTTATCAGGATGTTGGTACTGAGGGGCAACACTTTATTTGACGTCTATCTCTATAACGCATTATAAATATATTTATAATGTGTTATAATCACGTTACAGCACTATATAACTATAGTTATAAACACTCAAAAATGATCATAATGCTTTATAGCAATAATCATAGCAGATTATAAAGCATTTTATCATGACTTACAAGGTCAGGCATTATAATGTGTTATAACTGTTGACAACAGTTGCATTGCATTATCTATGTGGGCATTGTCAGTGAGTTGTTAACAGTTACAACACATTATAATACCTGACCTTGTAAGTCATGATCAAATTCTTATGATTACTATAAGTGATTATTGTTATAAAGCATTATGATCATTTAGGAGTCTTTATAACTATAGTTATACAGTGCTATAATGTGATTATAACGCATTATACATATATTTATAATGCGTTGTAGAGATAGGAGTCAAGTTAAGTGTTACCACAATATGACTTTAATCTCGTAACATTATGTTTTGATTTTTCTCTGACTTAATTCTCGTAAGAGAATGATTTTAAAAAAATCTTGAAGTCCAGTTATTTTTCTCAAATGTACCTCCAACACTCTGAACTGAATAAATCAAAAATACAGGTTAGCATCCACATGCCTCTGTTGGTTCTTATTGATCCATTTGAGTGGTTCTTTACCAGTTTAACCTGATGCAGCCTATACATAGCAGAGTTTTTATTTTTTAGTATCAAAATACTGCAACCCTGCAGTATCTACTTTTGTAGATTTTGTGGTCCTGTAGATGTTCCTGGCCAATCAAATCACAAACTCCACTTTTCTCCCACAGCAGCCTAATAACTTTGAACAGCTTTTAATCTGCTACTGACGACTTATTTTGTAGCCATTGGAATGTAGATGTCAGTCCTGCAAGTTTAACAGTTGATGTTATTTCTGTCCTTCGTCAGCTCCTCTTAAACTACCTTTGAGCAAGGCACTTGACCTCCTACAGATCCGGTGGAGCTGCTCCGAGGTCTCTCCGGGGCAAATGAAGTTTTTAAAAAAGGAAGGAGTGTGCTGTACTGTGGAAAACAAAGGTCACACAGACTGAAATCAGAGAGTGAAGAATGTGTGTTTGTGTGTGTGTGTGTGTGCATGCAGACAGACAGAGCGGTCCTCTTGTCAGGCTGCTTGAGGAGAGCCAGGTGACGGCTGAGGGAGGGGTGTGGGGACAAAAGGGCAGGTCAGAGGCTCGGCTGATCTGTAAATACTTGGTATGGTGAAAAAGCACACAAGGAGGTCAAACGGCACATCATCAGCTCAGACTTCCTCTGCTGTGATGACAGGATTAGACCCAGGTCAGACTCCCTCCACAACCTCCAGATATTTGGGTTTCAAATGTGTTAATGGGGAAATGGCATACTTTTCAAATCTCTGGGAAGGACGACATTTGAGCAGCGCAGTGCATCTTACTTATGGAAAAGCACACCACCACTGCTTACAGTCGTCTTTCTCACTCAGAACTCTGTGCGAATTGTGTCTTTGTAGCAGAGGGATTTACCCTTAAAGTAAAGTTTAACATTATTTGTAAGCCCACAACCTTCAAGCAAGTCACCTTTATGAAGGGCTTATAAGTCAAATCTTGTGCCTTTAGTGGTTATATAACATGCTAAAAAGCATTTTAGGGTTACCAGGTTGCAATGGATTTTCTTACTTGGGCCTATCCTTTGTTTGAATGATGTGGTTATGAAACTAAAATCATCCATTTAGAAATTCCAGCAAAGTTTTTGGTCAAACTCATTACTTATCTGTGCAGGATGCAAGTAGTCATATACTGTAGATCTGACCAAGAGATTTTTCAACACAATAATCCCAGCGTTCTTTTTTTTTTTTTTTTTTTTTTTCAGCCATGGATGGTATCTGATATTTAAAACATTGATGAATTGTTCATGAACCAGACAGACAGCCACCCACCAAGCATTTTTTGGTCTAATATATGTCTAATGGTCCTTGGACGTCTGGGCTAAAATTGGTCAACCACTGGTCTAAAAATGAACGTTTTTTAGCCGTGTAAGCTTAGACTAGCCGTCTAATAGACTAAACTATACTGTATGTTGATCAATGACTGTTAAAAATGTTGTTATCCAACATTTGGCCATCTTTTATACAATTTACAGTTGTTTTTAAGGTTTAAGCTCTATCGTCTAGATTCAGGCTATAATATAGACTGATTGTAGATGTTAAATTTCTGTCTAAGCTGAGACAAGACGTCTAACAGACATCTAAGGCTCAGTGGGCACAATTTACAATAAATAAAATCCTATTTACAAAGGCTTTAACAGAGAGTAGAAAAACAGTGCAACTCCTTCATTTGATTTATTCAGTTAAGTTTGGTCGCTTTCTACCTGTGTCTATTTGTTTATGCTTGACATCACCAGTGTAAGCCGACCACTTATATCTGATAGGAATGCATGAAACAGGAGAAATCTATGCCAGTGCTGGTTTTGATGTTTCAAATTCCAATCTGGCTAATTCTGATCTTGAGGTTTCCCTTAAATTTGACAATTTTTGTCAATATTTATTTCCTCATCTTTGCAGAACCCAAATAAATACTAGTTATGAGGGCATTAGTGAATGTTGTTTAAGTAATTTAGCCCATCTTTGAATAAGTGCAAATTTAGATCGCAAATTCAGAAAGGACCTTCAATTTAAAGCCTCTGTGAGGAGCTGTTGGTGTTCAGTACAAACATTTTTCATGACCTAAAAAAACAAACAAACAAGATCATCAACAAGATGGCTAGCTCGTGCAGATATGATTAGACGTGTTAGATTGCTAATTTGCCAAAATAACCTTTTCTTTTAATGAGTAATACATCAGACTTTGGAAGAAAGCAGGAGTTTTCTTTAAAATCAAGAAACACCAATTACTCTTTAAAAAGGGAAAGAAAAATAAATCAGAAGACAGCTTGACCACAGGGGTTGCCAAAAGTTCCTCATGAGAGTTTAAACCTTCTTAAATTTGAAAAATAAAAATCTCCTCTAACAGCCTCCTTGGCTTGCTTTACCATCACAAACATTGGAAAACTATAAACTAAATCGAACTCAGTCATGGATCAATGGACTCTATGTTTGTATTAAAAAACATAAATGGAGCCTGCTGTAAATAACATGTACAAATCTAAAACTTGATGCTTCAATTGGCAAAACATGGTGCTTACCTGTTTACAGTATGATGCTGTGCAATTTACATTTGATGACAATAATGAGACAAATAGCCAAGCGTGAGTGGAGTACAACTAAGGTAATGTTATTCTGTCAGCTCAATAACAAACTTGGGTTTTATTTCATGTGGTCACCCACTTAATAGAAAAATGTCTCAGTTACAGTTGCTTGTGGCAACGCAAGATGGTGGCCCCCATGGAAGAAGACCATCCAGACCTAAAAATAAGAAAAGAAAACATTTTTTATATTCAAAAGTTTAAGAGTTAAATATACTTAAGGATATTACATTCATTTTCTACCGAGTCACTCACTATAGCCTGCCTTTAAAGACCATGTTCAGGCCATTTTCAGAGAGGGGCACAAAACAATGGCAGAGCTGGAAATTCTCATTTTTCATGCCCTGGCTTAATGAAAGACGTGTGTATGTATGCGTGCCTGCGTGGGTGTGGGTGAAGTGGGGGTGTGTAAGGAGGTCTGTGTTTCGGTATTTCTCGAAATGCGTTACATAGCTCAGGCTGTGTGGGGGAATGTGACGAGTCAGTAACATGCTTGCTGTCCTGACTGTTTTCTCACGGGAAAACCACTCGAGATCCAAACAGGCGTTTAGCGCACATGTGTGATTGTTTGTTGAGTCAGAGTCTCTTTTTTTCCAATGAGGTCGACCATACAGGCCTTACTGATGATATGCGATGACAACTCAGGCAGCACAATTGAAGTCATACAGAAACTCACGCTCACATAGTCCATCTAATAATCATATTCTTACAACTCTGTGTTCAAAACAACCTGCGCTCTCTCTCTCTCTCTCTCTCTCTCTCTCTCTCTCTCTCTCTCTCTCTCTCTCACAGCATCGAGTGCTCTAAGTATTTTAAATAATAATATGATCCATGTGGTGATGAGGCAAATACTCATTCACACGGGACTGGGTATTATTTAACCTTCAAAGATGGCCAGGATGGCAAGCACAGGTTTCAAATATCTGCATATCATTCCACATATCCACTTTGATTTGTGTAAAGCTGGATAGTGGACAGTGTTTTTTTCGCTGAAATGAGAGCACAAGGCCTTTTTCTCCACACATCTTTTAGTGGCGGAGTGTGGGAGTGGTTTGGAGCGAGCGCTCGCGTGTCATTCAAGTGGACTCAGCTCCTGGCACGCGCCTCTGCTGACGTGAAGCGTAGCGCACAAAGCTGAAGTTTGGTCAAACGGTCCGGCTGATCCGGTTTGCAGCGCGCTCACTGCTCCTTTGACAAACCTCTTATCAGACTGTTTTCCTCCTCAGACTCAACCTTTTACCTCAGCTGAGCCCGTCATGTAGCCAGCGCGCGCTGAGAGGAGCTCCGGGGGGAAAAGCTTGCAGGATTTAGCGGCTCGGGGGCAAAGCAGGGCGTGCAGCTTGCTGGTCTCCTGTGCGGGGTCCGGGGAGCGCCGGGGCGGACGGGCCACCATGCTCCGGCCGTGGGCTGCGCACTGGATCACAGCGGTGCTCCTGTGCGGGGCGGTGGCGCAGTACTCCAGCGACCAGTGCAGCTGGAAGGGAAGGTGAGGATGAAGCTGGACAAAGAATTTTCGGTTATATCATTGCTATTTGTATTTTTATTGGGTAACACATCCAGGACACAACTCGTTAAAATGTTTTCAGCTTGTTTTGCTTATTACTTTTTGAAGACAGGACCCTTCTCCTGCTTGAATTTAATGCGCCTCAGACTTTAACCCGGAAAATATCTAATTTATATGTGTGTGTGTGTGTGTGTGTGTGTGTGTGTGTGTGTGTGTGTGTGTGTGTGTGTGTGTGTGTGGAGATACCTCATGGATGTTGATTAAAAGAGACCTGAAGGGTTACTGAGAGGTTAGGGGGGAAAATAATCAGTTAAGCAGTTGGGGATGTTTTCAGCTGTTTCATTTGCTTATTCAGAAAACCTGTGACATCAGATCTCAGTAAATCAAATGAAAATCTTAATTAAAATCTCCCTTCTTGCTCAATGGCTCTCCTCAGACTGGAAAATGACTCATACAATGACTGAAACCAATTACATAGGGACAGGAGATGCTTTAGTCGACATGAGAGTAAAACTTCCCCAACATGTCATATATGTCAGTTTAAACAGGGCCTCTTTTCTTCTAGAAACGTATGATCACAGGAATGTTTCTGGTCCGGCTCTTATCTCAAGTAAATACAGCTATATGGTCTCTTGGATCACTCCTCCAAGTCCCCAAGTCATAAAAAATGAAAGCCCGCGCTCCGCACCCTGTGCTGTAAAGTTTAGCAGCCTCAGACTTCTAACGACTTAATAGCCCAATCAGTTCCTGGTGTTGAGGTAGCTTATGCACATCAGAGGCAAGCAACCACATCCATCTAAAGTGGGAGATTTGTTGGCAGACAGCTGCATCAACATTATTGTGACTCAGTGTTGGATTATCTTTAAACCCTACCATATGTTTCTTTTACTCCTCGTAGCACATTTCCTCTTAGATGTGTATGCTTTCACATTGAGACTCATGCCAGTGTGTCAAGTGTTGTTACTGTTCTGTTTTCTGATCAACCTCATGTTTTTTTGGCACCTGATCCTCTTTGGTCAAGAGAGGAAACAGCATATTCCAGATCAACATGACAAAATCAACATCTGCATTCTCTCTGCAGTGGTTTGAGCCACGAGTCTCATCGCAGAGATGTGGAGCAGGTCTATCTGCGCTGCTCTCAGGGCTCTCTGGAGTGGCTCTACCCAACAGGAGCCATCATTGTTAACCTGCGGCCAAACACAGAGCCCTCATCAGGACACACAGCTGGTCTACATGTGTGCATAAAACCCCACATCTACTCCAAGGTTAACCACAAAAACACTATTGAGAAGTAAAAGTGTAACACTCAGATACAGCTACTGCAGTGTCACATGTTGGACACATGTACCTTAAAGTGTGTGTATTTATGTTCAGGGCTCCAATGTGTATCTGGAGCGTGCTGGGGATCTGACACTGCTGCTGACAGAGAAGGACCAGGCTGAGGGCTCAGTTCACTGCTTCACTCTCACAGAGGGGGCTCTCTTTGTGGAGGCTGTCCCTCAGACAGACATCAGCCGCAGGATCACTGCTTTCCAATATGAGCTGGTACCAAGTCAGGGGCCTGGAGCGCACATGTACCCATACCTGCACCCTGGTTTAGGTAAAAAAAAAAAAAGCATGCACCCATTTTATGATGTTTTTTTAATGTTCATGTGCTGTCTCATTCGCTTGTATCATGGGGTTTAATATTTTGTAGCCCTTTCAAACAACTGTGGGGACTTTTGCCACTGAAAAAAACTAATTTTCTGCTGCTATTGCCTCGTGATTTTGCGTGTGAACAGTAAAACAGAATGTTGTTTTTCTATTTGCTTCATGCTGCCTTAAAAATTTTCATTTCTCAGTTCACACGGGGTCTTTATGTAAAATGTAATCCTAATTTTAGTTTTCTCTTTGGTAAAAATCCCAGGCCATCACATTACAACCTTTTATTTCCAAATCCAGCACTAATAACCGTCCATTACACTCCACCACAAGTATTTAAACCGATTTCACACATTTCAAATTATATTTTGCATGATTATAAAATTGTAAGCAAGAGCTGCATGTAAAATGGGCCATCCTTGGATTCAGAGAAACCATGTATTGTTGGAAAATCATATCTAGGAAGTAAATTGTAGGCCAAAGTTGTTTTAAGAAGGTGACACTGAAGTGTTAGATGTAAACACTTAGATAAACTAGTACAGAATAGCTAAAATACCACCTTCCTCTGACGAAGCAAAGAACGCATGCTGCAGAGGCCACATTTTTTTGACAGAGCTGTCAATCGTGACATTACATCTCCTTTTTTAGTATCAAATAACTAAATAATACTAAACTTAAAAAAAAAAAAATCACAGTATCACATGTTTTAGGATAAGAACCAGCCATTATGATGGAAAGCACATTTAAGAAAAACGATTTGTTGTGTATTTTCATTTCCTAGTTTAAGCCGTGCTCCATCTGTTATACAGAAAGAGGTGAGCTTTATAACTACCTACCTATACTGCAGCAAGTCAGCAGGGGGAGCTCTACAAAGATTCACTTTATAGGAGAATGATAAGTATGTTATCTATCTTTTATCAGTCTTTGGGGGCTCTTTTTCATGGGGGCGCCTTTTAAGAGACGGATAAGAAACTGAGAGGAGAAAGGAGGAAGTGACAAGTCAAAGGGACGTGAGTTGGAGTCAAATTTAAGCCGCTTGCTTCGAGGACTGTAGACAAAGCAGTGGACAAAGGAGTCTTTACTTGTCTTGTCCCCTACATAACAAAAAAGTAACTTTTGGAAAAAGTATCTCATCCTGCCTGCTTTTGAAGGGAAGATGTATCATTTATCTAAAAAAAATTATGGTAAAAAATGCAAAAACAGGCCTCTTTTTTACCTCTCAGCTGACACCCCTTCCCCCCCCTCACGTCAATTTTGTGCTCTTAAAATTAGGATTAAAAAAATTCGTCAATATTGTTGCTAATGGTCTTGTTTTTTAGATGGCATCAATATGAATTTCAGTCTGTTTAATAAACATCAAAAAAAAGCTTTAATATTTTATACATTTCAGGGGTAAAGTTTGAAAATTTGTTTTTTAGTTGCATGTATCTGACAACTATTGTCACTGTTTTTATGCAAGTTTAAGTTGAATGCTCAAACACAAGATAGATCTATACATGACAAAGACCTTACTGGCATAGAGTGAAGGTGACAAAAGGCCACAATACTGTTTCACCCCCATTTCTTCCTCTCACCTATGTGCTGCCCTTTTCTTACACCCTCTCCTCCCCCACTTCCTCACTCCCACACTCCCCTGTCTCTTCCAGACTTATGAAAACAAGCAGGCCAATCAAAAGGTCATGCTGGGGTTCAACACAAGTGTCAGCCAATCGTCTCTTAACTGTCAATCAAGAACAGACCTCCCTGAAAAACAAGGGTAGTTTAGAGAGCCCGCCGTATTATAAAATCTGTCTGGTAGAGAGAAAAAGTCTGCAATGCTCTCCTAATGAGACTGAAGAAAGCCTGTCCAAGACTGTGTGTCTGTGTATGTGTGTGTGTGTCTGAAGGCTTTATAGCTGTTTTTATAGCTGACAGGGTCAAGGGGCGATCCTGTGATTACGTCTCCTCCCTCACCTGCTGTCCTCATTCACACACTCTCTTGATGTCTCTTTGGTCTCATAAACACACCAGAACTGAGAAAAAAGAGAGGGAAGATGAAGCAGTCTAGGAGTAAAACAACAATTAAATCAGATAAAGTAAAGCCAATAAGAGATACAACAGAGTATTAGGGCCACATTAAGAAAAACAAAACGAGTCAAGACTTTGAGATTGAAGTCGGTAATTTACGAGAAAAAAGTCATTACTAACATGAATTATTACCAACTATTATTACCAATTATTACCAACGAGAATAGATTTGTAATAAAATCATTACATAGGAGAATAAAGTCATAATGAAGTAGGCTAATTACTTACAAGAATAAAGTTGTAATAACATCATTACTTACAAGAATAAAGTCATAATAAAGTAGGCTAATTAATTACGAGAATAAAGTTGTAATAACATCATTACTTACAAGAATAAAGTCGTAATAAAATCATTACTTACAAGAATAAAGTCAAAATAAAGTAGGCTAATTAATTACGAAAATAAAATTGTAATAACATCATTACTTACAAGAATAAAGTCATAATAAAGTAGGCTAATTAATTACGAGAATAAAGTTGTAATGACATCATTACTTACAAGAATAAAGCCGTAATAAAGTAGGCTAATTAATTACGAGAATAAAGTTGTAATGACATCATTACTAACAAGAATAAAGTCGTAATAAAATCATTACTTACAAGAATAAAGTCAAAATAAAGTAGGCTAATCACTTGCGAGAATAAAGTTGTAATAACATCATTACTTACAAGAATAAAGTCGTATTAAAATTATTACTTATGAGAATGAAGTTGTAATAAAGTAATTACTTACGAGGATAAAGTCGTAATACAATCATTATGATGCTTCTGATAATGTGGTGCTGATGTGCCAAAAGATTTAGTATATCCTTGTTTCAGAAACCTATAATGAAGTACATTTTCATGAAGTGCTCCATGGCTCTCATTTCAACAACTGTCATCTTAAACAACAGCTTAGAATATAAGGACTTTATTCTCGTAAGTTAACAACTTTAATCTCAAAGTCTTAAATTATTTTTTCTTAATATGGCCCCAATACTCCATCGTAGAAAGAAGACACAAGTTAGAGACAATATGAACTTATTTGTTGTTCAGTGCTTAAATGTCTAATATTTCTCCTTTCATTTCCTCTTATATTAGTTACCTGCACACCCTGCTCAGATGAAGAGGTCCTCCTGGCTGTTTGCACCAGTGACTTTGGTAAACACATACACACAAACACACTGAAAAAATACTTGAAGTTTGTGAGTAAACTTGCCACAAATGTTGATCGAAGCCTCATGTCTTTCAATCAGTATGAAGCTGTTAGCCTGGCTTAACAAAGTCCTTACCTTATTTTTGATCTGAAAATTATCTAATGCTCATTCCACTTCCATCTTCTGGTGGAGTTTCCTGAAGACAGCAGTTAGAAATGAAAGCAAATCAGGAAGAAACGTGACCAAAAAGAGAAAAACTACAACTGCAAATACAAAACCTAAAGACGATAATCAACAACACCAAGGAGCTGCTGCCTTTTAGTGTAATGGCTTGAGATAATGTAGCCGCCTGTCACTGATCATTTCAAATTCAGTAAAACAAACTTTCGATTTATCACCACCTTCAGTTCCAGACAGACTTGATTCATCGTGTTGATCTCCCCCTCTCTCTTTTCCTGTATCTGTAGCTGGCAGTGGCGTCTTTCAAGGTGTGTCCTCAGTTTCAACGAGAAACGACCACCCCCCTGTTGCTGTGACTCTGAGTCGGCTGTTTCGTCAGAAGAGCAGAGTGTTTGCTTGGAGTGGAGCCAGAGGGCGGCGTTGGAGTGGACGCATCAGTGTTCCCGCACAGTGCGGTGTGAACCCTCATGGGGATGAGTACCTTTTTACCGGCTTCATTCATTTTGGTGAAGCCTGGCTTGGCTGTGCACCTCGCTACAAGGATTTCTTGAGGCTGTACAACAGAGCACAGCAAGCTGGAACAAACCCATGTGAAATAGACACAGACTGAAAGATGCCCTCATGTTTCGGAGTGGACAAAGATGGGGTGCCTCCAGCAGAGACAAAGATGGATAGAGGCACAGTAATAGAAGCAGAGGAATGAACCCAGTACTGACATTTCAAGCTTCTCCTGCACTTTTTCTTAAATCGGTGAGATTCAGTGCTGCCCTACAGTCAAAAAGACAGTTTGGAACGTCAAAAAAAACCTCTTTGACTGATAGTGTGTTTGTGTGTGTGTTTAAGTGACAATGAATGAATGAAAAATGAGCTTGAATGAATTTTGTTTCTAACTGGTTCAGTTTTGTAAAGCTTGTGTGATCATTCTCGAAATGAAAGTTTGCTTTGTAAAAAGCTTTGTGTAAAAATTAGGAGTCTTCTGACAGAAGTGTATGGTATGCAGCTCTGTGAGTCTTTATCTACTGCGTGTGTGTAAGTGTGTGTGTGTGTGTGTGTGTGTGTGTGTGTGTGTGGGTGTGTTGGTAAGTATGTGTTTGTGTGAGTTTTGCTAATGAGTTCAGGTGGTTTTTATATATACAGAAAATAAAAGCCAATCTTCTAGCTTGTCTTCCTGTTTGATTCACAGTTCACAGAAGGCTGAGTTAGCACTTTTTTCTGCGTTCGAATAGTGAAAGGAACTGCATGATATTTAATTTACTATCCTGTTCAGAAATGTCACATCCTGTTTGGCACAAAGGGGCTGAGAGTGGTGGATGTGCTGATGATTAATAACAACCATCAGCAAATTTAATAGTAGGAGCACCAAAAAGTTACCGACCTCTCTGTTTGCTCACATGGATGCAAACAAAGACCTATTGTCCACTGAACTACCAAAAAGAAAAACCATTATGAGTGTTCAGTGACCATTATCTGGCAGGAGAGCAGCAGTGCGTCAGTGCTGGCGTAGCTGCCCCTGTGGAGCTTTGAGGAGCCACTGTTCTGGTTGGCATCTTCTGTTCCTGTGTGTGTTCATGCAGAGAGAGAGAGAGAGTCAGAGAGATGCAAAAGAAGCAATTGTATTTTCCGCCACAACCAAACAGGCAAAAGCTGACCTGCTCATGCTGTCCTCCAGAGCTTTTCATGTAAAAGCTGACTCCAGAGGACCAATGAGCATACACGCTGAAACTTTGAGCACAAATACAACTAAAACCTTACTGTGCCTCTCTGTAATGGAAACAGTTTAACACCTCATACTCTTATTTCAGTTGTCAAGCAGCTAATATACAAGTTGCTGCTGGTGAAACATGATGGATACAGTGTTTAACAGGATTTCTACAGGACACTTTTTTTTAACCATTAAGTGAAAGTTACTGGACACACAACAGTAGTTCTTGTTTTAATATATAGGAATGAAATAATGGAGCTGAAAGGCAATGGTAATGATTTACAAGAATTCAGTTTGTAGGAAGTCTGACACTATTCCAGCTTAATGAGTGAAGAACTGGAAGAAAAGGCGGATGTATGAATGACTGTGGAGGGGTGTATTTGCACCTCTCTCTCTCCGCCTGCTGTCAGCAGTGGTGTGTGTGTGTGTGTGTGTGTGTGTGTGTGTGTGTGTGTGTGTGTGTGTGTGTGTGTGTGTGTGTGTTCGGTGCGCATGTGTGTGTGTGTGTGTGAGAGAGAGAGAGAGAGAGAGAGAGAGAGAGAGAGAGAGAGAGAGAGAGAGAGAGAGAGAGCGAGAGAGAGATGCTTTCCCTCTTCCCTCAGGAAGACTAAGAATGGTCAGAATGTCCCAGCCCACAGACATATTCCCGCACACACACACACACACACACACACACACACACACACACACACACACACACACACACACACACACAAAGACACCTTCATCCATGGATACAAAACAAATTTTACAGACAAAAAATAAATTTTCATAATGTTTGACTGACATAAATGAAGCATGCAAGAGTGTGAGACTGGTTTTCTCCACTGCAAAGCCTGACAGAAAAACAGTATCAAACACTCTAGTGGCTTTAATACTAATACTAAGACTTGCACTTACACTTATATTGAACAATAATAATAATAATAATAATAATAATAATAATAATAATAATAATAATAATAATAATACAAGGATTAGATGAAGAGTGGCTAAAATGGAAGCAGCAAGGGCTAAAATGTCTGAAGGGAAACCAATGGACTGCTTTATATTGCTGTCAGAAAGCCTGTACATTACATCACTATTCACCTGATGCAGCATCTGATCCTCTGCTTGCAGAGCACTGGGTCTATAATATACAGTCAGCTTGACTTTGCCCAGTCAAGCTGACTGTTTTGCCTAGTTTTGTTGTTTCAGTTGGATTTTCTGTGTTCGTTCCATAGACTGTACATAGAATGGACAGTCTGCCTCCTCGCTGGGTGAAGCCACTCCGAGAACAGCAACCTCTGGTGACGAGCTGCAGTATAGATCATAAATCCTGCCTCCTCCAGCAATCCCTATGGAGCTGTGGACAAACTTCAGAAATTAATTACACAGAATATTGCGATGTTGACAGGTAGCTATTGTAAGACTGGTTTGTGCTCAAGTCCTCTTTTGTCTGTGCAGCTCTGTTTTTAAAAGTTATAAGGGGGTTCATGTTTTCAATGATTGACACTTGTTACAGCCTATTGCTGGACGAAGATTGCGTAGCTCACCCAGGGGATATGCTGTTTGAGCCAAGCATCATCACAGCACAATGTGTGACTCTCTCGCCACACAATGCTACTGCACAAGTGGAGTGCGTAAAACGCCACTGTGCAATGTTGGTTTTAGGGAGTGGATAAAAAAATGCAGGATTACAGAGAGCATTTCGTCTTCAAATCCATATACTGGTAGAAGGTGGAACCAAGTTGTCCATAGTATATACAGTCTATTGTTCGTCCCCTCTTACCTGCCCAGACAGAAGGAAAAAAAGAATATATATATATATCTTTTGATCTTAAAATAAATTTATGACCAAAATTTTGGGTTAATGTTCGACCATACATTTTAACAACCAAATAAACAAGGAAAAAAAAAAAAATATATATATATATATATATATATATATATATATATATATATATATATTTACACATCGAGGACTTCACACATGTGTGTGCTTGTGTGTGTGTATTTTTCTTGCAATGTACTTTGAGACGACCATAAGACACGCGTCTTGCACACTGCTGACATGCAAACAGGTCACAGTGCAGAAACCTAACCTGCTGTAGCAACACCCAAAACCCCTTGGCAACCCAACCTGGCAACAGCCGAGCTCTCCTTGGCATCCCCGCTAATTCGGGACACACTTATCCCTCCGCTCAGGGGTCTTAAAGTTAGCCTTTGGGTGTGAGAGTGTGTGAGGTATGGAAACAGTTTGTGCTGCAGTATGCAAGCAGCACAGCTGAGCGGTCAGCTGGAGTCCAGGGAATGGCTGAGCTCAGGGAAAACACAGACGAATGCTTTCACCCACATATACCACGACTGGTATTTTACAATGCACTGCCCTGGGTGGGGTCAGTCATCTTAAATGGTTCAGTATTTAGTACATTCATTTGACCGGCTTCTTGTTGGGGTCCAAGGAAATAATGGAAAGACACTTAAAGAAGCTGTACACACACTCAATGTCACCATCATCAATTTTTCGTAATGCAATGTACTTGACTTGAATAAACATAAATCTTCATAATTGATTGTTGGCCTTGGTGATGATGCAAAATACATATTTGGACATTTGAATCTGGTTTGTTTCCAATGTCTGGAAATTGTCAGGAGTGTGATGCATGTCTTGAAAGACGCTTATTATTGGTAAAACAGGGCTGTATGGACAGGAGTTGTGACTACTGAGCACAGATATACTGATGCACAGGAGGAGTTGGAGTGTGCCTGTAGACTAGAGGCGGAACAATTTTTTCAGATCTCTCTTCTAACAAGACACTTCATCTGCACAGCGCTGACAGTGGCTGGTCATGAATCAGGTTGTGGTAGAGTGGCAAATGACATATTTAAGAAGGCTGGATGTGAGGCCTTAAGTGCAGAAAGTTGATGTCATACTATTACTGTATGTGCAGGCAGCTGTGAGGCTTTTCTGACCATGGAAAACCTTTTCAATATAACCTGGGCTTTAGTTTCCTTAAGTAAAATAAGGATTCAGCGCCCCACCACTACCACACTAGCAAAAGTGAAAGATTGTCACACAAAACTGCATATTTTTTATGTCACAAAAGATGGCATACCTCTATTACAGGGTTCTTTTCCTCCTCTACTTTCTTGTCACCTCCCTGTATTGTGCACTAAGGTCTTGGACAGCTCATCCATAACTTGTACAGTCAATGCACACATCACATATCTAGGCACTGCAAGTGCAGGCCGGGGTCAGAGCAAAGTGAAATGATGAGTAACAACAGGAGTTTATATTTGTGCCTGTTTACTCTTTTTATTTGTTCATGTGTTTATTTTTCAGACAGAAAATAAGGAAATAGTGCCAAGGGGCGTGCAGGAAATTCTAAAAAATTTTTTAGGGTAGGGTCTAGGCAACCGCCTGTTTGATCTATGCAGCTTATTTACATCCTCTATGTACCTCTAACTGTACTTTTTCTCAGCAGCACTACAGAGACCCCAAACAGAGGGCATGTTTATTCAGCGAGGCCTAGAGATGGAGGGCAGCCTGACATTTCCAGACAAGAAAAAAGACACATTCCTCTGCCAGGCATCCCATATTTCCTGTCTGCATTCATGCTGCAACTGAAGGACACATTTCACACCCTCACCCTGCAGTGAGTTTAGTCTCACACTAAAGATCGACCTGGCTGCTGTGGTGAAGCTACTCTAACATGATGATAGCGCTGAGATTACTGTATTTCCACATTATTGACTCTTGTGTTCTTACATATTCTGTTTGCATTTCACTGATGTTGGTACAACACAATCATCACAATGTAAAGGAAAGGAGATATACCTGAACGGATAAATGTATAGCAGCACCATACTGTGGCAGGTAAACACTGATGCCGCATGGCAGAGAGGGTCTGAGTTCAAATCTGAGCAAGGGGGGGTTTCTTTATGACAAGGAAGTTCAGGCTTCCTACAACTGCAGTCTAGATCGATCTTTTGTATCAACACAACAGAACAGAAAAAAGATAAAATCACACAAACAAGCCATAAAAATAGCACCTACGAAGAGCACACTTTGCTCACATGCATTTTAAAATTGTACTTTTGAACAATGAAACCATGAAATGAAAACATGTCAAAAGTAAACTCAGCAAGGATGACCTGTGGTTTTGAAAGCTGCGTGCCTCTCAATAAACAGATTTAGGGTTCAAACCCAGAACAGGGAATTTTCATGTGAGCAAGGAAGAAAACACTGTCCTGTTAAAACCATTGTTTTAAACTTTCGTCGTTAAAAATAGAAGGAATCAAGACTTAGAAAAGAAAGCGCTGACAGGTAAACCTGTACTGAAGTGGTGAGGGCTGCTTCCCCTCTATGAAAAGGTCCTGGGTTCAAGACCAGGACAGAGGCACACCTTATGAGCCTAAAAAAAGGAAACCTGAACTCAAATCTATGTAAACCTAGGTTCTGAACTTTATCAATCAGATACTAAAACTACAAAGCACCTACAAAAGCAGGCACTACAGGACAAATTTGTAGTTTAATGGTGAAGACTGCTGCTCCTCTATGAAAGGATTCTGGGTTCAAATCAAGGACAGCAGTGGTCCATGGAGAAAATTGTGATGCTCACATTACATTTTAAGCTGTGCTTAGAGAGGGGCAAAGAGAAGGAGTAAAATGCTCCCTTTATTTGCTCAATCAGAGACTGGCTTCCAATCAGCCAATCAGAAGGCTACTTTTATTCAGCAAATAAGAAAGATCCTTTTATCTGGCCAATCAGAAGGCTTTGTAAACAGAAAAAAGAAGGTTCCTATTATTTGGTGATGATAATTACAAAGCTGCAACCATTTGGCTTATCAGAATGCTGCTTTTTCCTTACCCTTCTTTTTTTTATCAGATGGCTTTAATGTGATAAGAATAGACCTTCCATTGAGCCAATCAGAATGCTACTTTCCAGGAAGAAGTTTTTAAACAACCATAATTATTAGGAAAAAAAGAGAAACATTAAAAAAGCTGGGCCAACTACCAACAAGTGCCCTCTCGTGTGTTAGGACTCTACAACTTTTGCTGTAACTGTACTCATAGTTGGAGGTTCTTTAAATGATAACAATGCATGAAAAGGTTGACCTACTTACCATGCAGCTTCAACCACAGTATATACATATATATATATATATATATATATATATATATATATATATATATACATACATACATACATACATACACACACACACATATATATATATATATATATATATATATATATATATATATATATATATATACAGTTCTTCATCACTGAGCCTTTTTGGAAACTGCTGTGATTAAGGTAGGGATCAGTGACCATTCAGTCTTGACCATGGAAACATCAAGATCAGAGTGCAGGAAGAATAATTGGGAGTTTATTTGCAAACTTTAGTTACCAGTTTAATTTGGGTAACAGCTTCATTTCTGGCATCCAGTGATTTGTTGACTTGCTTTAAACAAGTAACAGAATAAACTGTTTCTTAGTGGGGAGACAATAAGATAAACACAGGGCAGTGGCTCCCCCTGCTGACCAAATGGCCAAACTGATTTCTACTTTAAAGGAAGGATGTAAACTGACAGCTTCAGAGGTACTTCTAAGCACTGTCTGGTTTGGATATTTATTTGCAGTGAGGATTTAATAATATAATGTAATGGTATGTGTAATAAAAGATAAGACTGGTATCAAAACAGCATAAAATTAAGATAATCTGCAGACTATTGGAGATTGACAGACCTGCTGACCTCAGATCTTCACTAACTTACACTAACTCAAGCATTTTAGATAATCTTCTTAGACTTTTCACCTTTGAACATTTGATTGTGTGGTGTCATAGTTTCTGTCTATTTCAAAGTTTATTTTTATATCTCAGCTGAATTTATAACCATTTTTTAAAAAATACACCCTAATTCTGCCTCAGCTGTTGGTTAACTTGTCTTACTTTTAGGAGACTCTGTGGCAGTCGCTATTTCTAATATCTTCTCAGTTTTTCACAACACTGGCATTAGAGGTGACAAGTGACAGCTTACCCCAGCCGTGAAAGGCACACTTGCATTACAGACAAATGACATTGTCCACTGTTGCAACAGATATTCAGTAAGTCAGTGGTAAGGTAATGATGTTTACTTAAGTATATGGTATATGTGTGCATTGACCCCCCTTCCTCTGTCAGTCAGTGGCCCAGTTGCCCCTTGGTCAAAAAAGTTTTGACACCCCACTGCCACCTTTAAACTTGAGAGATTTATTAATGAACACTGACAGGAATACTACTTTGCACTTAGTCTTCTCAGTCAAGGGAAGGTGTCTTTGTTTTAATTTGGACAGTCAAAAACACAAAGTCAAAAACTTTTACTCTGTTTTCAGAGATTTAGAGTTTTCATAAAAAAAAGTCAGTCATTTCAATGATCAAAGAAGAATAATCTTTCGTATTAACTCAGGCACTGGATAAAATGATAGTGTAAATGCAGAAGTTAGAGAGTGGGGGGATGACTTATGTTCTGAGTGTTCTTCATAGCAGAGACACTTCCTTTTCAGTTTCTGTTTCCTTGAACAGGCATGACGATGTTAAGCCCCAAAAGCTTGGTGTTCACCCTGTGCAGTAAGTTGTTTTTTTTTCCTTTAATGTAAAATCTTAAAGAAAGTGAATGTGATTGAAAATTAAAACATGTTGACCTGTTTTCATTGGTTTTGACTTTTATTCACAGTTTCTCTGAGTTGGGTCACCAGAGCAGCAAAGCTGGTCATTGTGTCTGGATATGAGGGACAGGCAGTAAATATTTCTTGCTCCTACGATTCAGGTTATGAATCTTTTGAGAAGTACCTGTGCAGGAGCGACTGTGGTGACAGTGATGTTCTTGTTACAACGACACAGGCGAGGAAAAACAGATACTCTATCTCTGATGACAAACGGAAACGAGTTTTCACAACGACCATCTCTGATCTGAGACAAACAGATGTTGGGAAGTACTGGTGCGGTGTGAGCAGGTCTGGGAAGGATCTTTACACTGAGGTGAAGCTGGAAGTTGGACAAGGTTGGTAAACAAATGAATAAAAAGGACAAGAGTAAGAGAGTAGTTCAAGTGTAAGAAAATAACACAACATTTAAGAGATGAGCAACCCAAAAATAAAAGCACTGAAAATAACAACCAGAGGATTTACAATACAACATAAGATAAGAAGTAAAAGTAAATAAAACAATAAAATTAGATGAGGTTCATACAGTGAGGCTTGTGGAGTTTAACAGCAGTCGTCCTTATGATTAATACCATTTATAGTGAGCACTCAACTAGGACTGAGTCATGGTGAATTGACTGATTCTTTGGTGCCTCAGACTTTTTTTTATTCTTACATTTCCTAATAGTTTCATTGTGTGTGGCAAGACCAAGTCTCAATGAGTTATCATCTCCTCAATATGTTTTTAACAGAAACGTCAAAAAAATAGTCTGATTTGACCTCACAGAGCACAGAAGAGGAAAAATACTAAATATATAAACTTGGGGACATGAGTTATTGTGAAGTTCCTGATATTCTTTCCTCAAGAAAGAGACGTTTTTTTAAAGGATTTAAATTGATTAACCTAGATGCCATAAATAGGTGCCCGTTCCCTTGCAGTTCTCTTGTCTACAAACCTTTTAAATTGTACATCTGGATCTTGAGGCTGCATATCTCTAAAAAAACTGAGGTTTAGGACCTGATTGGGGAAAACCAGCTTTAGTCCTGCTGCACACATGGTGCAATAATCTTCTGCTGACGGCTGGACTGCGCAATATGATGACTGTTTTCAAAGAGCTACCGGGGAAAAAACTGCCATAGTTTTAAAATGTGAAAAAATTACAAGGGACACAAGTACAAGTAAATGTTCATAAATGTATTATCAACATTTTTAACTGTGTGTTTTGCTTTTTTAATATTTTCTTTTGTTTAACTTGTATTGCTGCACCCCTGGGAAACAGGCCTCAGAGTAGTTTGTTTTTCTCAGTGGGTGTATCCTGCTGAGAGAAAAAGATGATATATGTAATCTTTTAAACAGCTTATGATAGATATCTTTTTTAACTTTTTGTATTGTAAACTTATAAACACCTTTCAAATCATAGTGATTCTCCCAACCTGAAAATAACTTTTGCATGGAGCATAGAAGTGGCTTTGGTTTTGCTCTGAACATGATTTACTTTATCTTGTTGGAAAGTATGTCTTCAAATTTCATTACATGGGATTTAAGAAATAGTGGGTTAGTTTGAGCACAACAATAGTCTTACTGATTATGAGTATGGTTAATTTTTGCTGAACAATTAGCAAATTTAGCAGAACAACAACGTAAATGTATAATTGTTTAATAAACAGATCCCTATAGTTTAACACAGTGAGACACATGGAACAATAAAAGAGCAATATAGTATATGTAAGGCCCTATAATTTCATATATATTATGATTTAAACAGGGATGCTATGGATTTAGAGATTTTCCTTAGATTTTTCATAGTCAGTATATTGTTTCCATGTGAATGTATAATCAATCACAACTCCAAGGTTTAGTCTTCAAAAGTCTTTCAGACACAGTCTCCCTACAAATTTCCTTGTGATTCCCTAAAAATCAGAAATTTAGTTTTCTTAATGTGAAGAGACAATTTGTTAACACCAAACCAAGTTTTAAATGTTCAACGCCAGACAAACACAAACAAAATTCATTTGTCTAATGCAGGGGTGGACAACCATGTGCCATGGAGAGCCGAGAGGCTGCAGGTTTTCTTTCAAAGCCAAAACTCCACCAGGTGATTTCACTGATTACCTTACCTCCAAGCAGAGAGCAGGGACTAATCAGTGAAATCACCTGGTGGAGTTTTGGGTTGGAAAGAAGACCTGCAGCCTCTCGGCTCTCTATGGCACATGGTTGTCCACCCCTGGTCTAATGCAACACATATAAAAATTTATAACACAACAAATGTCATTGGTATAAAGTAAAAAGAGATCTTTGGGTGACTCCACATGGAATCTTTCTGAACTCTGGTAGTGTGTCCTCAGTTTGTAAACACTCCTGTCTGTTTTTGAAGCAACATTCCACACAGAAAAGTTGCACAGTTTACTTTACCCTATACTTCTCTCTTTTTTTATATAACCGTCTGTGCCTCTGCTTTCTGCAAGTTAGTGTACAAACCAATGAAACACTCAGTCTTTCCATTTGCATTTGTTATTTCCTCCTTCATTTGCATTCCTGCATAAGTAGTGGTCCAGCACTGCTGATGTTAACAAGTTCAACAATTTTCTGTTAGACAGTTGCTGTGATGGATCGACCAAACTTCAAAGTTATGAGGAAAGTTCAGTGTCCTTCAGATGTCCATATGAGCCCAAGGACCAGAACAATCTGAAGTACCTGTGCAGAGGGAAGCAGCCCTCCACCTGTCTGCAGCAGGCACTGATCACATCTGACCACCAACAAAAAGGACGATTCAATCTTTCTGATAACAAACAGTCCAGGGAATTCACAGTGACCATTGCCAGTTTGACCCTAAATGACTCTGGGTCATACCTCTGTGGTGTCCAAAGAAACCCCAGACTGGATGTTTTCACAGCTGTTGATTTGGAGGTCAAAGGTCAGAGGTCTTGTCTATTCCTTTTATATCATATTTAAATCAGCATTATGCATATAATAAAAAAGGTTTATTCTTTTAGAAATGCTTCAAAACATATGTTACAAGGAAGCTATTTCTTTAATCAGGGTATTTAAAATGTTCCTCTATTCAACAGAGTGGTGCTGTGTGGAGTCCAGTGAACTGAGAGGCACTGTGGGAGGTCAAGTTACCATGCAGTGTCCCTATCCACCACAGCACAAGAACAACAGGAAGTTCATCTGCAAAGGAGACCACCGTACAAGCTGTGCAGACATGATGAGTCAGAGCAGGTTCTCTCTGCAAGAAAATGTTTCTCTGAGCTCTTTCTCAGTGAGGATCACAGAGCTGAAAGCAGAGGATGCTGGGACATACTGGTGTGGGTCAACTCCCCAGTGGAGGGTGGGAAACTACACCAAGATTCACCTGTCAGTGGGTAAGATCATGACGAGAGCAACAGAGTCCAGATACACAATCTTTTCTATTGTATTTTTTTAAAGAAGAGTGCTAAAACTAATGATTCATTATAAGAATATTTTTCCCGACAGACTCTGCACATCAGACCTCTACTGTAGTCCCTGACAAAAATGTCACAGGCATGTGTTTGCACACACTGCTAAAACATTTACTGACCACTTGTGAAAACAGAACACCAAATTTGCTTAATGTGTTTTTGGTTTTCAGGATCGTGCTTCAGGTTTGAGTGTGATTTGAAGAGTGAAATTGGGAAGTTGTTATAAGTACTCTTTCACCTTTTTTTTCAAGATGCATCACATTTCCTCTCTGTGGGCGTCATCGTGCCCACTGTGTGTGGCGTGCTGCTGCTCATGCTGACATTTTTGGTTGTAATGTGGGTCAATGACGTATAAGGTTTTTCAACATGCCAATTTTAAAATACCAAAAATAAGAATATCTTTTGCAACAATTCAAACACTAAGGATGTTATGTATACAAAAACTAAAGTTTAATTTTTAAATTAGGCAATTTTAGTGTTTTTTTATATAGATGAATTGCCTGTGGCCTTAAAAAATGTCATGTGGTGCGACCATCATTTATCTCAAAATTATTACATTTTTTCAACATACTCCATAGTTTTTTACAAATTTTCGGTAATATCAAGTACATAGGAACAAAGCGTTTGCATTTTATTTGAGTTTTTTTAAATAATTATCTCATATATTAGCTCTATAATGTCACAGACGCTATATCAAATGTAGTTCACTGACCATTTTTTTCTTTAAATTGCATAATACTGATAAAAATGTTTTGAAACTACCTTTCATGTAAGCATATTGTATCAGGTTTTAATGTCTCAGTTACAGAAATGAGATATTTTAGTTTGTATTTGATATAATTAATGTTATTATTGGTCGCACCACATGATTGGTGGTCGCGCCAAATGACCTGAAGACCTTGTATCATTAAAAATCAATTTAAAGAGACCTATGAACAGTTAATTTCATGCAAATTTTATATTAAAACCAAATTTTATTAACATTTCAAACATGAACACGAACATTTTATTTCCCTTTTTTACAAAAATTTAACTCTGTGTGTGTTTGTGTATGTGGTCCAGAGACCTGCACTTTGAAGCTGGATTAACACACCCAGGATAACTCTGCCACAGCTCGCTAAACTTCACCAGATCTCCGTAACCCCGATCAGCTGTACTACGAGGCAGGATATCAACTCGCTAACTAAATTCAGTTGTGGTCAGTCTAGATCTGTGCGCGCACACGTAAAGGGGGCGGGGTCAGTGCCACCGGACCAATCTCCACATTGAAGACGGCTGCACGTCATATTTTACAGGCGAGGAACAGAGCATCATTTTACGCAAATACGAGGAGTACCGCAACATTATATCAGTGAGGAGCAGGACAGCTACAGCCGCTAAAATCCAGAGGGACTGCTGGCAAAAAAAATCATTGATTGTGTAAATTACATTTGTGCGTTCATAAATTTATGGCCCCCTTATATGTTGTCATGCAGCATGTGTGATAACCTCCATCATTGACCTCATTATTTCAGATACAACAGCAGTGGGGAAAAGAGTACGTGGGAGCAAATAAAAATAAATCTAAAAACATCCGTCAAAGTGGTTAGCTGGTTTACTGGAAGATTTTATTTGCACATATTTCAACGCGTAAACAGTGATTTCCTCACACTGCCTTTTTTTCTTTCTTCATCATCTGATGGTCACATGTCATCTGCAGACACATTTGGGGTTAAGAGGAATTTTCTAATCTGCTTCAATAAATTCTGAATGATGACTGATATGCCGCATGAAACTTGAACTTGGCAAATATTAGTGTATTGCTTCGACTTCATGTTACCTGACTATTGAGGCCGTCCTAGGAAAACCTGTAACGTTCATAGAGAACTTCATCAGGTAAATCAAACGGATTTGAACGATCATGAATATAACGCTCTCAGCGAAGCGCTCCTCTCATCATCCGCGCAGCGATGTCAACAATCTTGGCCCAATCTTTGACCAGCCCTGGCATGAACAACATGCTGCAGGGTCAGAGTTGACGCGCTGCCTATGGCGAGCGCTTTTAACTTTGCTCGGCAGTGGCATCTGGTAAAATAAATTAAAATGACTTAAATTGATACATGAAAGTTAATAAATTGCTAACAACGGCATAAATACCTTAAGTGAAATGGAATGCTTTTAATATTTTTTTCTTATTTTGTACAGAGATGACCTAACCATTATTTCAGAAATGTTAGCAAAATGACTAATCAAATAACAAAAAAAATTCAAAATAATACTAAAAATTAAGTACTTAGTGTTTATCAATCATCAATTGAATATAAAAAGCGTAAATACTGCCAACCTAAGGCATATATTTATGACGGAAAACAATCTGCAGTGGTCGCACCACATGATAATTGGTCGCACCACATGACATTTCAAATTCAGTCAAATCTTACTGATACAGGATTAGTCACATAAACAAACCTCACTAGCTTCCCACAAAAGGTCATTATGAAATTTATAATTAAAATACTTATTTGTGGAAATAACTTAAATTAATTGTTTTTTCTGAGGTCATACCACATGACATCGAAAAGTGCAAACACCATTACAGCAGTTGAAAAGGTCTTTTTTTTTTTTAAAGAAATGAGAGAGCCACCAACCCTCTTTCTGCTTCCATAGCTCTACGACAAAATGGTGAATGATCCAACATCCTGTCCTTGAGTAAATTTTAGCATAAAAGTGTCAAAAATTGTCATTTTTTGATGGTCGCACCACATGATATTTAATGAAATGGACACGATCGGACAAAATTTATTTGAATATTATGAAAATAATATAACTGCAAAAGCTTTGCAATTTTGTACAGGAATAAAAAACACTTTCAAAATTATGCCGAATATTGCAGAAACTAAATTGTAATAGATTTAGAGTAATTTCAAAGAAGTTTTCAAAACAGAAGTCATGGCTGGACTGTCGCACCACATGATATTTTGACCCTTTGAAGTTCAGAAAAATTACCAAAAACTCCTGATTTTTGAAAAGTTGAAGTGGCTACATATATTAGAGAGATACTACAAATAGATAGTATATTTTTTTACATTTAAAACTCTTTGTAACATAAAGAAAATACAGCCGGACAGAATATTGAGGCGTCACGTCATTGACCCATATGCAAATACAAATGTCGTAAAGTCAAAGGTAGGTTTAAAAAATGCCCAGAGCCATGTGTTATGGACACTTATAACCTGTTAACAGCTGCTTTCATTGTTTTTCTCTTTGTATTTCAAGGAGATGAAGTCAAAGTGAACAGGCACCAAACCAAGAAAACAGAAGCACAAGACATGATCAGTGTGGCAGATGTAAGGAAGTGAAAGTTGACTTGCTGATAGAAACATAAAATGAGCACAGCTTTGGTTTGTGACCAGTTTCCTGTAAAGCTGCGTTAGGCGTGCTGGAGATCATTTCTTTCTGATGCTCAAACCATCTTTCATTACTGTTTAGAACATTAGGCATTTAAATGTTTTTAATAACACATCTGTCATCCTTTTTGGTGCCTTTTCTCTCCAGATGTATCAGAATCATGATGCTGTTGTGCGCTCAAAGCAGGGGACCTCCATGTATAAATATACTGCTGGGAATGAAATTGTTCTTGGTTTCATAATCATTTTAATTTCTTATTATTAATGGGAAGCATCAAGGAAAATGCGGATAACCATTTCAGCAGTGAAAGCCCAATTCTGAGTGACAAAAATGTAAATGTAAATCTATCCTGTAGTCTAAAAAAAATATCAAAATTTGACTTACAACTCTCAAAAATAACTTCTCTCCATCAAATTGATATATATTTTCAGACGAGGAGAGCCAACTGTGCCTCTTATTTACCGTGTAAGAGGTCAATAAGAGAGAGAGCAGTAGTGGATCTTTGTGTTGGTTGTCAACCATCATAAATCAAAAGGAAGACAGAGATGCAGTGGCTGCAGAGGACTTTGTAACAAGCCATCGAGCCTAAACTGCAGTGTGTAGGTATTACTACAGCTTAGATCAAGTGAGGGGATATGATGAGTGAGAGCAGGGTACTCTTCCTGCAGCCACAGGTCTGGTGACACAGAAAAAAAAGAAAAAAACATAACTTTGAACATCACTAGAATTGAATGATAATAAATTAGCCGTGTGATAACAGTGTGATTTGATAGAGTTACAATTAAAAATGTTTCTATGTGGGAGGCCTCTTTTTTTTTTCGGTTGGTCCAAAAATCTGACCTTTAAAAGCAAAATAAAAAATGTCCCTGTCATACCTGCACTCTATATCCATTCTGTGTCTGTTTTCAAGCTTTTATTTACAGCAGTGTAGGAATCTTTCTCTCTCAGTAACAACAGGAACTTTGAGTTGAGAACGGTCATCTTGGCATAAGCAAGCCTTGTTTTGTTTTGTTTTGTTTTGTTTTGTTTTGTTTTCACACTGAGCACTTTCAGTGGTAAAGGTGTCAAAGTGCTTTAAGAGCTGTGTCGAGACACATCCCTGGGAAACTTGAGTGAATGTGTTACAGCTACCCTACATACCTACACCTCTGTTTTTCAGATTAAAATACAATTCTTTTCACACCTTCATATTTATCTGTTAGCTTTAGTTTTTAATTGTGTGTTGATTTAAAATAATTCTTGCAATACAATGTACTGAGATGGTAGATGTCATATTGGTGTATTTTTGCCTCACAGTCGTGTGACGGAAACCAAACCAAGATTCAGCTGTCAGTAAGATTATGCAACAGGCGGCTGAGATAGAAGACATTTGAATGTGGTGAAGTCGTACAAAACCCACATATACAACATATTCAGTGTCTTCACAACATATTCAGTCTTCAGTCCCTTACAGTCATCTCATGGCAGACCACTAACATTGTGATGCTAAACAAGAAAAAACCGTTATGTGTGAATCTACAGTCACAATAAGTTATTCAGACACACGAGCGGAAGCTTCATGATCACCAGCCCCTGCTTGCCATTTGAAGAGGTTTAGTGGGCCCAGTTAATCCCACATGCCTCAAACATGTCCTGGTTGTAGAAAAATACATTTTCAAAGAATGTAACACATTTATTGTGTTAATAAAGGTGGGTGAAAGCACTGTCTAACATGAGGGGCTCTATTTTCGTTTGCGCCGGTGAGGCGGCGGAGGGCGGCGAGCCCCGCGCAGTTGTATTTTTGTCTGGCGGAGCCCGGTGTAAGGCGAGTTTGGTATTTTCGTGGACTGAGTCGCACGGAGGCGAGCCGAGATCCGCCAAGCTGGGCGTGGTGGCATGGCAGGGGGGAGGTGTTGACAGAATCAGCTGGCGCAGTGACATTTTCGTGCTCGCCACTGGCGTGTAACGTGCGCTGAAAGCTCGCCGATTCAAACCTGGTCAGCTTTCAGCGCAAGGCGGAACGCAGCTGGTCTAGTAGTATTTTGGTAGACCGGCGGCGTATCGACATACGTCACCGATGCCTCACTGGCAGGTTTCCACAGTGTCAGGCACATTTCAGTGCAATAAATAATCATCAACAACTATTAATCTGAGTCAGCACATACATTTAGATCTATATCGATATATTCTGATCTATATCTGATCTGATGAGCGCGTTTGGCACGCGTTTGGCACGCGTTTGGGCACACAACCTGACCGAATCAATACAGCTGAAACTGCATCAAATTAAATTAAATATCTAGTAAATAAACACACATGATGAAGTTAACAAGATATGTAATGTGTCTCTCTCCTTTTCTTTCTTCCTCTTATTTCTCGCACAGCTCGACCTGGACACGTCTCCGTGTCCTCTGTCCGTCTTCCTGCTGCTGCTGCGGCTGAACAGATGATTTGTTTCAGTGCTCAGATGCGTTATCTACTTTAAGCCGACATACGGAAATTATAATATTCAGTTTTGTGAGCCAAATTTATTTTATATGCCAACATCTATGAAAGAAAGAGCCAGGCCACGGAGCGCGATGCGTCATTTACGCACAGATGGTTCCGATTTTAATGCCATTTTTGGAGTTTATGTTGTGATCTGTGTGCTAAACCCACCTTTGTCACGTGAGGTTTGAATATGAGCAACTTTATGTGAGTGTCTTTATTTGTGGAAAAGGGTGTTTGTCTTACCAGTGGGTCCAGCATTACGCACACCAAATCCATCTGTGCTCAGATGAGAGAGTGTGGAGGACACTTGTTGAGCAGCTGCCTTCTGTCGCCATCGTGTGGCATAACTGTCTTCAGACATCTCTTGATCGCTTTGACTACTTCATGAAAATAGTAATACGCCTCGCCTGTGGCGGATTTAAAGGCAAGGAGAGGAGCTTATGTGATTGGTGAAAACAGGTCTCGGCTGTGTTAAACCCACTATACGCCCTCTCTACTCCCAGTCTACGACTTATGGTGCTGGGAGGAGCTGAGTTAGGGAGGGGGGATACTTACGCCGGGCTGCGCGGCTCACCAAAATACCAAAATGTGCTTGGGAACGCCTTGTCAGCGCGGCGGATCTGATTGACGCTGCGCTTGCGGCACGTCTCCGGCGAGGCACCAAAATAGAGCCCGAGGGGCTCTATTTTCGTGCGCGCCGGTGAGGCGGCGGAGGGCGGCGAGCCCCGCGCAGTTGTATTTTCGTCTGGCGGAGCCCAGCGTAAGGCCAATTTGGTATTTTCGTGGCATGAGCCGCACGGAGGCGAGCCGAGATCCGCCAAGCTGGGCGTGGTGGTGTGGCAGGGGGAGGTGTCGACAGAATCAGCAGGCGCAGTGACATTTTCGTGCTCGCCAACGGCGTGTAAAGTGCGCTGAAAGCTCGCCGATTCAAACCTGGTCAGCTTTCAGCGCAAGGCGGAACGCAGCTGGTCTGGTAGTATTTTGGTAGACCGGCGGCGTATCGACATACGTCACTGATGCCTCACCGGCAGGTTTCCACAGTGTCAGGCACATTTAAGTGCAATAAATAATCATCATCAACTATTAATCTGAGTCAGGACATATATTTAGATCTATATCGATATATTCTGATCTATATCTGATCTGATGAGCGCGTTTGGCACGCGTTTGGGCACACAACCTGACCGAATCAATACAGCTGAAACCGCATCAAATTAAATTAAATATCTAGTAAATAAACACACATGATGAAGTTAACAAGATATGTAATTCGTCTCCCTCCTTTTCTTTCTTCCTCTTCCTCTTATTTCTCACACAGCTCGACTTGAACACGTCTCCGTGTCCTCTGTCCGTCTTGCTGCTGCTGCGGCTGAACAGATGATTTGTTTCAGTGCTCAGATGCGTTATCTACTTTAAGCCGACATACGGATATTATATTATTCAGTTTTGTGGGCCAAATTTATTTTATATGCCAACATCTATGAAAGAAAGAGCCAGGCCACGGAGCGCGATGCATCATTTACGCACAGATGGTTCTGATTTTAATGCCATTTTTGGAGTTTATGTTGTGATCTGTGCGCTAAACCCACCTTTGTCACGTGAGGTTTGAATATGAGCAACTTTATGTGAGTGTCTTTATTTGTGGAAAAGGGTGTTTGTCTTACCAGTGGGTCCAGCATTACGCACACCAAATCCATCTGTGCTCAGATGAGAGAGTGTGGAGGACACTTGTTGAGGAGCTGCCCTCTGTCGCCATCTTGTGGCATTACTGTCTTAAGACATCTCTTGATCTCTTTGACTACTTCATGAAAATAGTAATACGCCTCGCCTGTGGCGGATTTAAAGGCAAGGAGAGGAGCCTATGTGATTGGTGAAAACAGGTCTCGGCTGTGTTAAACCCACTATACGCCCTCTCTCCTCCCAGTCTACGACTTATGGTGCTGGGAGGAGCTAAGTTAGGGAGGGGGGATACTTACGCCGGGCTGCGCGGCTCACCAAAATACCAAAATGTGCTTGGGAACGCCTTGTCAGCGCGGCGGATCTGACTGACGCTGCGCTTGCGGCACGTCTCCGGTGAGGCACCAAAATAGAGCCCGAGGTGTAAGAGCTATGAAGGTCATATAACACTTATCATTTTAGTTACTAATGGATGGTGACTTTTTTTCATCTAAGGGGGGATGAATTAAACAGTCAGGACCCTAAACTGAAAAACACTTTCAAAATAATTTTGAAGGCACATATTCTAAACCACCATAGAATATGTGCCTTCAAAATTATATATGTATATATATATATATATATATATATATATATATATATATATATATATATATGTACATCCACAAACAGGAAGTAGCGCTAAATGCATTAATGCCCTCATGTATCTCCACCCAAAACATGGCCCAAATGTGAGTAAATCAGCAGCAAGCAGCAGCGAATCGGCAAGCGGGCAGGCACATATCAAAATTTCCCTGGAATTTTCTTGTTATTATTATTATTATTATTATTATTATTATTAATGATTTTTTGATGCTGATACCAGCAAAATGAGACAGACAGAGAGAGACCAAAGGATGACAGTTTCCTTCATTTTATAGGTGTTAATGGGATGAAAAGGTCATTTTATGGTTTCAGCTTCCTACGACAGCATAATGAATAAAGAAAGAGGCAGAGGGCCTGACTCCCTTAGAAAACATAACATGATGCAATGTTTATTTTTTTGAATAGGTCTTTTACAGAATGACCTCTGTTTCCTGTAAGTTTGCACCCACCATAGCTCATAGAAACAATTGTTAATTTCTCAGCGTCTTTTTTATAGGTCGGAGCTGTTTACAGACTTTCCATATCAGACCACAACTGTGGTGACTCCTGTTGAGACAAAACCAACATCTGTCACTGACAAGAATGTCACAGTCAGAGGTGTGTATGTGTCTGCATGCAGAGCTAAAATATTCACTGATTAGTTGTGAAAGTATAACACCAAATACTCTCACATTTGTTTTCCTAAAATCTTTTGAGATTGCCTTGAAAAAAATTAGTTAGTGTGAATCTGATGGGTGATATGAGGAAGTGGTTGTAAATACCAGTCTTAGAATACTAAATATTTTAAGACTAAACACACTTCCTCTCCATGGGTGTTTATATGCTCGCTGTGTGGGGTGTTCTGCTGCTCATGCTGACATTTTTTTGTCATAAGTGCAAAGTATGTTTTAAAAATGTACAGGGCCACAAATTAAAAATGTTTTCAAATCACACACTCACAGCTCCTTCAATTATTTCTCTCTTTTTGTGTTTTAAGTAGCTGAGGTCCAAGAAAGCTAAAGCACAAGAAGCGATCAGTGAAACACAAACCCACAGACTGACATGTGGAAACGTAAAACGGATATAGCTTTGAGCAAACTGAATAAGCAAATTATGTTTTTGGGTGAGCTCTACTGAAAAACCTCAATAACAAAAAGTTTTTTTACTGTTAAAAATGTCCTGAGTCAGTTTTCCCTCAGGACCACCATGTGGTACAAAAGCCACTTTTCACAAACTTTGGTTTGTGACCAATTTCCTGCAAAGCTAAATTTAACCCTGCAACTACACCTGAAAGTGGTGCCACCATGAATATTTTCAGAATGAGCAAACCTTCCTCTAAGCTTACCACAAATTTCACAGAAAATTGATCGAGAAATGACAGATGTCTTGGTCTCATTAAAAAGCTCATATTTTTTTAGGCTTTTTTCACTATTATCTTGATAATCAGTCTCACATTATTCCTGCATCGGTGCTGTCAAAACTTTGTCTTGTCTGCCTAAATAGATATGCACATTAACCACTTGCCTACCACTCACTATTCAAGAAAAAATTCTGTGCATGTAAAAACTTGTTAGTGCAAAATGGTGGCCTCCATGTAGGGGAATCTGCTTCTATATAGATATTAAGGACTCGCTGTAAATTAGAAACAATAAGATTTTTAAATTCAGGTGATTCAACACTTCTTTAAACATCCCCTGAATTATTATTATAATCTGGTCTGTTCTGAGAAATGCTGCCAAATACTACTTACTACACCTTTAATTTAAGTGTTCAAATCATTTGTCTATATTAACCGAAGGCTGAGTGTAAAATGGACGGACTGGCTCCACCTCTTTTTGTTGCACTAATTTGAAGCAAAATGTCTCACACTGCTATCTTGTATATTTGACGTTATAAACCAGGGCCAAGTTGTAAGAGTGGGCTTCTTGTGAATGTCCTGCCTTGCTCTGTTCCTGAACTCCATTCCTAAACCAGAGAATTGTCTTAAACATGGCCATGACAACATGAGTACTTATTACCCAAACAAACACAGCCTATGTGACAAAGTAATATGGCTCAGGCTTTCCATGAGATCAACCTCTGCTTCAAGCATTTCAAGATTGTGTATTTGAGAGCTACTCAAGCTTTGAAGTTTCACTATGAAACAGGAAGTTACTGTACCCCTCCATACAGTATTCAGTCTGTTTGATATATTCATATACATGATTAAGGACCACCCTTGAACAAACCTCATTTCTAAACTACAGTTATGGCGCCATGGTGTGGAAATACATGGAACTAACTTTAAAAAACAGTATCTGTTCTGTACCAAATTTCACAGGTTTTGATACTGATCCCCACCTGGACTCACATATTACAAATCAATAGATACATGACACAGTATCCAGGTGTGAAAAAAACTTAAATTAGGTGTTTTTTTTTTCAATTGCACAGTTTGAGGGAGCTGTAAATCTGGCTGGCTGGTCCACAGGGAAACATAAGCTGTCCTTTTGGCCCCTGTCTGCCCCCACCAGTGACTACAAACACAAATACTTAATGAAGTCAAATAAAGGTGGTCTTAGTTTGACCATGCAGTTGCAAAGTCCTGAACTTTTGTTTTATGGCACTTTTTTTTGTTTGTTTTTACAGATTCTTAGTTTTCCTATAGAAACATCAATAATTTCAAAGCTTACATCAGAACAGAAAATACATTTTCATCAGTATTGAATCAACCAGTGGTTGAAAGCTGGTCAGGGTGGGGATCTAAATGCAGAAGTGGGAGACAGTTCAACTTGTGTGCTGACGTAGTTTCTGTGGGTTACTCTTGTACAGCAAAGACAACTTCTTGACAGTTTCCTTGAAACCGTGTGAAGATGTTACATCTTAAAAACCTGGTGCTCAGCCTGTGCAGTAAGTTTTTATTCTTTTTTATTTGTGTAAATAACTCAAATGATCAAACTGTTTAAAATAGACCATGGACATTTGTTCTGTTTACCTGTTTCATTGGTTTTGACTTTTATTCACAGTTTCTCTGAGTTGGGTCACCAGAGCAGCACAGCTGGTCATTGTGTCTGGATATGAGGGACAGGCAGTAGATATTTCTTGCTCCTACGGTTCAGGTTATGAATCTTATGAGAAGTACCTGTGCAGGAGCGACTGTGGCGACAGTGATGTTCTTGTTACAACAACACAGGCGAGGAAAAACAGATACTCTATCTCTGATGACAAACGGAAACGAGTCTTCACAACAACCATCTTTAATCTGAGACAAACAGATGTTGGGAAGTACTGGTGCGGAGTGACCAAGTCTGGGAAGGATCTTTACACTGAGGTGAAGCTGGAAGTTGGACAAGGTTGGTAAACAAATGAATATAAAGGACAAGAGTAAGAGAGTAGTTCAAGTGTAAGAAAATAACACAACATATAAGAGATGAGCAACCCAAAAATAAAAGCACTAAAAATAACAACCAGAGGATTTACAATACAACATAAGTCCTCAGTGTTAAAGTCTGAGGCACCAAAGAATCAGTCAATTCATTGAGTGCTCACTATCAATGGTATTAATCATAAGGACGACTGCTATTGAACTCCACAAGCCTCACTGTATGAACCTCATCTGATTTTATTGTTTTATTTACTTTTACTTCTTATCTTAAGACTAGTCTCCAGCTTGACTGTTGGTGACTCTACCATGACATTGGTTGGGATATTGTTAATTCACTTTTGTATATCTGTACTTGCAACCATCTCTGCTGATGTTAATCATTTTCAGACAGCTGCTGTGATGGATCGACCAAACTTCAAAGTTATGAGGAAAGTTCAGTGTCCTTCAGATGTCCATATGAGCCCAAGGACCAGAACAATCTGAAGTACCTGTGCAGAGGGAAGCAGCCCTCCACCTGTCTGCAGCAGGCACTGATCACATCTGACCACCAACAAAAAGGACGATTCAATCTTTCTGATAACAAACAGTCCAGGGAATTCACAGTGACCATTGCCAGTTTGACCCACAATGACTCTGGGTCATACCTCTGTGGTGTCCAAAGAAACCCCAGACTGGATGTTTTCACAGCTGTTGATCTGGAGGTCAAAGGTCAGAGATCTTTTTTTTTTTTACTTGTGAAGTCAATTTTATGCTTATGATCCAGAAATGAACGATAAGGTTTGTAAAATTGTTTAGATTTTAATGTCTGAAAGATTCTAAATAATGTTAACACATTAAATGAGTGAGAGTTATTTAAAAGGGTCATGACAGATATCATCAATCTTTTCTGTTGGACAGAGTGGTGCTGTGTGGAGTCCAGTGAACTGTGGGGCATTGTGGGAGGTCAAGTTACCATGCAGTGTCCCTATCCACCACAGCACAAGAACAACAGGAAGTTCATCTGCAGAGGAGACCACCGTACAAGCTGTGTGGACATGAAGAGTCAGAGCAGGTTCTCTCTGCAAGAAAATGTTTCTCTGAGCTCTTTCTCAGTGAGGATCACAGAGCTGAAAGCAGAAGATGCTGGGACATACTGGTGTGGGTCAGACCCCCAATGGAGAGTGGGAAAGTACACCAAGACCTACCTGTCTGTGGGTAAGATCATGATGAGAGCAACAGAGTAATGTGTGATACTTTTCTTTAAATAGAGGTAGCTTGAATTAATGATCATAGGAGTGTTTACTCAACAGATTTCCCAGATCTGACCACGACTGTAGTGACTCCTGTTGAGACAAAATCCACATCTGTCCCTGTCAAGAATGTCACAGACAGAGGTGTGTATGTGTCTGCACGCACAATTAAAACGCTCACTGACAACTTCAGAGAGCGGGACACCAGATATGCTGTGTTTTTTGTTTAGTTTTTTGTGTGTGTTGAAAAATATGTGTGAGTGGTTTTGATGGGTGATATGAGGAAGTGTTTATAAATACTCTCTTATTTCCTAGAAAATGCTACGCACGTCCTCTCCGTTGGTGTCATCGGGCCCACTGTGTGTGGCATTCTGCTGGTCATTCTGACATTTTCCTTGGTCATTATTTGCACATACAAGAGTCATAAAGCACAAGGTGTGTTTTTAAAAAAATGCCATGAAGTAAAAACGCATACACACTCGCAGCTCGCTCATAATTTTTTTTCTCTTTGCGTTTTGAGGAGGTGAAGTCAATGGGAACAGGAACCAAACCGAGAAAGCAGAAGCACAAGAAGTGATCAGCGAGGCGGATGTAAGGAAATGAAAGTTCACAGGATTGCTTGTAGAAACAGAATGAATATATAACCCATGACATTTAAACTCTTGCAGCTTTATTTGTTGTCAGTTTCTTTATTCTGAAATAAAAAAACATACCTCTGAGAACACATAATTAAAATCATGTGACAGTTATATTTTTCATAAAGTAATAAAAATATCTCATTTTTAACAGACATGTTGTTCTTTCTTTTATAGATATATCAGAATCATGATGCCGACGTGCAGCTAAGGCAGGAAACCCCCAAACAGTTTAGGACCTGTCACCAGGTTGAGGAAGACTCTGTGTACCAAAACGTCTGCACAACAGGAGACATCCACTTAAATGACCTATATGCTAAAGCCAAGAAATGACACTCATGTAGATTTTGTGTAAACTTTGTACTATCAGGGCACATTTGTAACCAAAATATTTTCTCTATATTGTTTTCATTAGCAGCAACTTATTACTGTACCAATGCTACCCTAACTCTGTCCTATATGACCAAAATCTACATACAACATGTTGATGACCCATACTGATGATGTATTTGGAAGTATTCAGTAAAACTGACTTGGCAGAAATGCAATGTGATATTTTCAAGTGTGATCATTGGATTGCTTGGACATATAAAATGTTTTGTTTTATATCTACTTAAGACATTTTTTTATATGGTTTGGATAGTTCTGCCAATGGATAAAGTTGTTTAAACAAATACATTGAATTTACTGACTGACAAATGGAAATAAAGAGCTATAATAATCTATGTCATTTTTGAATAGACTTTACAGCTTTTAGGAATCACATTTTCCTGTTTTACTTTGTTAATATTTAGGGCCTATGACATTTGGTTGTGTAAATTCTGTATATATGTGTAGTGGCTGTAATTTTTCCAGCAGTCTTCATCATTTGATACTGAGCCAGCTGATCTAGCACTGAGCCTGATCTGCCCCTGTCAACATATGTAACCAGGCAACAGCAAACAAACAGCCCGAGCTGCCACAGGACTAGGTGCTCTGCATCACTGCAGCAACTTTTCATATTGATATAATAAACCTTGAATTGCCTGACTGAGGTCCAGTTTCTATTGCATCTGTAATTTCATTATCAACAGCAACAAAATGAGTTCGGATGTTTTGGTGTCCAGGCCACTCTATGACAGCAGAGCTGTGGCTCAGGGGGTGCCAGAGAAAAGTCCACCTGAGGAGGTTCCGCAGCTGTCCTCGGGCTCAGCCACAGCGGGGTACCGCTCCGCTAAATACACACCGGCCGAGTGGTTCTCCAACTATCGCACCATCATCCAGCAGGCTGGTGCCGACCGCCGGGAAGCCCACAGCATCCAACGGCACTCCAAAAGTCTGTACCAGGACGCCGAGGAAGTCACCCAGAAGACCCAGGCTGAGGGGACTCGACTCCTCGGGGACAGACTGCAAGACATCCACTGCTGGAAGTCCGAGCTGCAGCGGCACATCGAGCAGCTGCTGAACGACACGTCGGCGCTGCTGGCACTGAAGACCAGGCTGGAGAAGGCGCTCGACGCCACCGAGACTCCGTATGCCATCACCACTGACAATCTGAACTGTAGAGCAAGAAGACTTGGACCAGACCTTGTCAAGGACTCTGTGGAGGAGGAGCTGCTGAAGGTGATCAGTAACCCTGTAATAAATGTCAAACTGCTATGGTGAAACTGTGGATGACACGAAAGATACTAGCCAGTAGCTCAATGTGGTATAACAAAAAACAATGAATAGCTTAAATAGAATAAAGTCTTAAGATCTAAATGCAATGATGGAACAAACTGTTTCAACAATAAGATTAAAAATCGACTTTTTAGAGTATTAAACGTAACTCAAAAAACTTGCAATCCAACTACACACGTGTTGTGAAATAATATTAAATTACCAAAATGGCATCGTATCACATTTTATCCACTGGGTGGATTCCAGGTTGACATTTTCTTACATTTTTTTGTACTGCAAGCCTTGAGGACACTTTTCTATGCGTCCAAAAACACCAGCAGAGAGTGCACTATGGCCCACACTTACATAAAGTGTCACTGTGTCTTTTTTAGGAAGTGGATTTGATTAGGAGCATTCAGGCTCTTCTAAAGACAACTATAGCTCAGGTCGTCACTCAGATCAAGTGAGTCTACTTATCTGTTAAAGTTAAACAATTCATCACCCATAAGTTATCTTTTTATTATTATTAAGAGGATCATGTTCAACAGTGACCAATAAATGTGTCTTTGTATGGATCAGGTTGAACAGAGATGTCAAGCAGACGCTAGAGATGGACTGGTCTGATAAGTACCAGGCCTACAGCTTTGATGATCACAGTGGAAGATACAGCAACATGAGTCCAGATACACTGCACCATCCCAGTTCTGCTACCATGCAGGACCAGTGAGTATACATGAGTATAATGTGCGCCATTAAAAGATTAAGTCAAATGGAACAGGAGAAATGAGAAAAATGTACCAAACTTTCTTGCATGTCTTCTCCTGGTCTGTGTCAGGGTGTGCAACCGTACAGCGTGGATCAAGTTTACTCAGGACAACTTGTCCAGGGCCATACAGGAGGAGCAGGCCACTACCAGTCTCAGGTTAGTGTCTGTGAGTGTCCACATGAACAAGACTTAAATGATACAAAGTTTATGGTAAAAATATAGTGATGGTGTTTGTGTGACAGAGCACTGGTGGAGCAAGTGCTACTGGACATCACAGAGGATCTGAGAGACCAATGCTCCAACGTGGACCGAGCCTTCAGCCGGCGCTGTGAGGAGCTGATAGAGGCCAAGACTCAGCTGGAGATGAAGCACGCACAGGTAATCAACAAAAACTGAACTGGACTTCTTGTCGGATGAGTTCAGTGCTGATTATCTGCTGTGTGATTTTGCGCAGATCTTGGATCAGATTGGGGCCCAGGAGAAGAACATTGTGGCCCTACAGCAGGCTATCTACAACAAAGAAGCTCCACTGAGAGTTGCCCAGTCCAGGCTTTACCTCCGCTCCCTCAGACCTAACATGGAGCTCTGCAGAGATGAACCTCAGCTCAGGTACACACACAAACACACACACACACACACACACACACACTCTGTCTCACTGTAAGACTATGTCTCATGTCTGTTTCTTTTCGTTTGCTCCCTGTGTGTGTAGTCTGGAGGGGGAGGTGCAGCAGATTGATGTCACTCTGGCTTCTCTGCACCAGCAGCTGAGTGATGCCAGAGGCTCCCTGTCCCACCTGGAGGAGTCACGCATTACAGTCGAGAAGGACATGAACTGTAAAACTCACTCTCTGTTCATCGACAGAGACAAGTGCATGACTCATCGTAAAAGATACCCAACCATCGGCACCCTGTCAGGATACTAAAGAGCAGTGTTTGTGTGCATGGAGTTTGCTTTGGTTTGATAAATTTTCCCTGTTCATTCAATCACAGATAATCCTCTTAGACAAACATAGATCCTATTTAATCAGATTATAATTCGCCTCATAATTAAAAAAAAACAACATGGAATACTGCATTGGGATTTTAGAAGTATGTTTTTTGATAAATTAACTTAATTTAACAGAGACAAAATGCTTTTGATGTGTAAATGGGATTTTTTATTTTATTTAAAGCAGCACAATTTTAAAAATAATCATTCAGACAAAGACAGTCAGACCTTACTTGCTAAAAAATTCCTTGCAAACATTGACTTTGAAGAGTTGAACGAAAAAAGAAAAAATAGTTACACAAAAGCAGCAATATGTTTGAAATACATTATGGAGCTTACATTTATCAACAGGATGGTCCGGTACAAATGGTGCAACAACATCTAAACCTACCAAGTACTCAGTCAGACAATGAGAGGGTCGGGCCAAAGTTAGTTAGTACATGAGTATCTGTTTGTTAGTCATAAATTACATTAAGTTACAAACTTTATTGTTCAGTAAAACAATTGTGTCCCTTGATTCCTAATTTTGGCCACCACTGTGCTCACTGTTTAGTACCTCTGGCACAGCTGTGTTTAGTTCCAGTAGATCTCCTCTGCTCTCTGTGTACCTTGACCGTTTTGCTGCAAGTTTTCATAGTTCTTAAAAAAAGAGGAAAGGCAGAACACACAAGAGAAAGTTGAGTTGAGAATACAATATGTTTAACATTTTTAGAGCTTTGTGTACGTGTCTCACTAAAGCTTTGCAAACTGTAACTTAATAAAATATTTTAGCTTCAAAAATAGTTCATTAAACTAATTGCATCCTTTTACCCTCAAATGTAGGCTTTTGTCTTATTTAAACATCTACATTATACATTTCTGCACATTTGCCTTCAGAGTTATATCTTCAAACTCATATTTTACCTGTTTTTAGATACAACTTTATCAGTACATCAGACTTTCAGAACTATCCAATTAGACAGGCAGGATAAATTAAGAAAACATATGCTAAGATAAGATGAGATGAGGCAAGATGAGATAAGATGAGATGAGACGAGATAGGATAAGATGAGATGAGGTAAGATGATTTAAGATAAGATGAGATGAGGTAAGATGAGATAAGATGAGATGAGGAAAGATAAGATGAGATGAGATAAGATACAATAAGATCAGATAAGATACGATGAGCTTTGTGCGCGCATCTCACCAAAGCCATGCAAACTGTGTCTTTATAGAAAATTCTAGCTTCAGTTTTTTAAGCTAACTGCATCCTTTTTCCCTCGAATGTAAGCTGTTGCCTTATTATAACATTTACATTACGCATTTTTGCACATTTGCCTCCAGAATTGTATCTCCAAACTCATATTTTACCTGTTATAGATACAACTTTATCTGTACTTTAGGCTTTCAGAATTATCCAATTAGCAGAATAAATTAAGAAAACATATGCAAAGATACGATAAGATAAGATGAGATAAGATAAGATAAGATCAGATGAAATTTGTCTTGGGCTATTCACCCATACTGCAGCCCCAAAGAACAACACACATTCACAATATATGGTCTCACATTACCCAGATGGTGTGTAATACACAAGATGGTGGGATGCAGGGCATATTGTTAAACCATCTTTAAATGTATCCTCATGAATGATATGTACAAGTTAATTAATAGTAGCACCACACTGCACTTCTGAAAGATAAATAACAAATGTACAACATTAAGCTCAACCAATGGTAGTGCAAAAACCCCACAACGAAGTCAACTCCAGCCTTTTCTGGCTTTTGCTTCCCTTACATTGATAATTGAATACATGAAGCTTTTGAAATCTTTGTTATAATGATAGACTGTTGTGTGTGGAGAAACCAGCCACCAGTCAAACCCCCTAAGTGTTATCTAGGAGGTTCTATGTGGATTCAAATAAGTTTGACAAATAGTTACAGAAGTTTCTGTTTGTTCTTTATTATATTCATACTCTGAAGCCCCTACCCTCGACCATAATTTTCTATGGCCTACCTCTTCATGTGTCACTGCATCAAGGGGTATAGCAATCCCATCCATGATGACATCAGCTCCTGGAAAAACACATAAAATCTCACCAAAGCAAACGTATTTGTGTCTTTGTGTGTGCAAATGTGGAAGAAACGTACCTTGTTTTTTGTAACATCTAACTCTATAAACGATCACCAAAGCCATTGTGAGAAACGTCAGAAGAGCCAGGCCTATAGGCAGTATGTACTCCATCATGTTAAGAGGCACTGCTGCTGGGAGAGAAACACATTAGCAGCACACTCCTCACATATGTGTAAACACTATCTCATTAACCCTAGAACGCTATCGCCGGGTGATTTTCACCCGACCAAACATGTTTATGTGATTTTCATTATGTTGCGTTTGTTTGAGTATCATGGGTCCTTGGGTAGCTTCAGCATTGCCTTTGACATCATTGAAGGCATATTTGTTTCCTTGATCCAAAATCCATTGTTTCCTACAGGCACGTGTTCGGGTGATTTTACACACAGCAATAGTGATAGAGGGTAAAGTAGGTTTAGGTGGATTTGATAGCTGCATGTAGGCGAATAAGGTCAGTAAGAGTGGTCCTCCCCCTGAGTCCGTGCTTGTTTCTTTTTTCTTTTATTGATCACCCACACTGACTGCAAAGCACCAAGCACTCTATGATTGACGTTTGATTTTATTGTCCAATGTAGGTACTGTACACTCATTTTTATATTAAATGTGTCTTTGTTACGTTTCTGAGGTGAGCTGTTTGTGTCTGTTTGTCGTGTATTGTTTAAAATTTGAAAAAAATCAATAAAAAATATTATTGAAAAAAAATAAAAAAATAAGAGTTGTCCTGGAATTTGCACGCTATCTTTACTTAGCGCAGTGGTTATGAATAACTATCACAAAGAAGTGATTTTCAAGGGAATTCATATGGTAATAAGAAATATTTTAGTCAGCTGGTCATTTTTACTCAGTCAAAATATACCATATTTTGGTTCTCTCTCCTGCAGCTGTTATTTGCCAAGGACCCTGAGTCTTCACCAGGGAAGACTCACATGCCCCAGGAATGGGTGGAAAAGATTTAGATTTTTTTGTTCATAGATGCTGAATTTTTGTCATTTTATTGCATTTTTATATGGTCCCCTAGTGGCACTTTTCCCTCCCTTTGGACATTGCACAGTTAAAAATAAAGGAAACTACTTTAATTTGTCATGTGTTGTCCTATTTTGATATATTTTGATGACAAGTACTTTTTCTTGGGTATATTATTTCGAATAAAAATCACCCGGCGATAGTGATGGTGTTACTAATTTTAGCGATAGCGTTCACGGGTTAAAAAGCAGAAGTAGCAAAATGTCTTGAGTCAGATCTCTATTTTGGTGGGCATTTGTTTTTTTTTTTGAGTAAGTGGTGTAGTGAGCAAAGACTTTCCCACGTAAGTATACATACATGCATACACAAACTCACAAACAAATAAAACCAGGTTGGAAATCTGTAAATATTACTTGTTAGGCCAATTGATAGGTGGATTAATTCAAGCTATCTCATTTTATAGAATATTATCCTACATTACTCTGTTGCTCTCATCATGATCTTACCCACTGACAGGTAGGTCTTGGTGTACTTTCCCACCCTCCACTGATGGTCTGACCCACACCAGTATGTCCCAGCATCCTCTGCTTTCAGCTCTATGATCCTCACTGAGAAAGAGCTCAGAGAAACATTTTCTTGCAGAGAGAATCTGCTCTGACTCATCATGTCTGCACAGCTTGTACGGTGGTCTCCTTTGCAGATGAACTTCCTGTTGTTCTTGTGCTGTGGTGGATAGGGACACTGCATGGTAACTTGATCTCCCACAGTGCCCCTCAGTTCACTGGACTCCACACAACACCACTCTGTCAAACAGTGGGACGTTTGAGTAAAATGATTTCAACTCAGCATACCTCATCAAGGTAAACTACACAGTTTTATGATAAAGATTATCTTTGTAAAGAATACAATAAATAAGAAAAAATTGCATGATGGATAGAGCTATGACCTCTGACCTTTGACCTCCAGATCAACAGCTGTGAAAACATCCGGTCTGGGGTTTCTTTGGACACCACAGAGGTATGACCCAGAGTCCTTTTGTGTCAAACTGGCAATGGTCACTGTGAATTCCCTGGACTGTTTGTTATCAGAAAGATTGAATCGTCCTTTTTGTTGGTGGTCAGATGTGATCAGTGCCTGCTGCAGACAGGTGGAGGGCTGCTTCCCTCTGCACAGGTACTTCAGATTGTTCTGGTCCTTGGGCACATATGGACATCTGAAGGACACTGAACTTTCCTCATAACTTTGAAGTTTGGTTGATCCATCACAGCAGCTGTCTGCCAATAGAAAAAAAAGGAAAACACAGCAGGTAACATAAATACATATACATACATACAGTACATACATACATACATACATACATACATACATACATACATACATACATACATACATGCATACATGCATACATACATACATACATACATGCATGCATACATACATTTAGTTTTAAATTGGAGTGGTACTGTTACAAAGTTTTTATAGATATTTTTATGCTTGAATCAGAATTGAAACGAGCCAAAGATGAGGCTTTGTTTCAAACATTAAATGTTTTTTTTTTCCTTTAGTTTATGTGATTTTCTATACTTGAGGTTTTTGCTCACCTGTTAAGACTTCCAATTTCACTTCTGTGCTGAGGTCTGTCAAAAATTTTGACACCATACACCAGTATTTTCCAGCATCCGTGTGACTCAGATTGGAGATGGTCACTGTGAATACGTGTTTCTCAGTGTCATCATGAATGGAGTATTTGTGCAGGTCTTCTCCTGTTGTTATGAGAACATCATCACTACTGCAGTCATTCTTGCACAGGTACTTCATATAAGACTCGTACCCCTCTCCATAGGGACAGGAAACATGAACATCTTTTCCTTCATATCCAAACACATGGGTCACTTCTGCTGCTTTGGATCCACGGTGCAAAGTGACTGTAAAGAAATGAAAAAATCAAAACAAAATAAGGTCTTTTCCTTTAATGTTACAAACCCTCTACACTATCCACCTTCACAAGAGAATGATTTGGAAATGTTTAAAATCAAGTTTCTCAGGGTGTACTTTTAAAATCTAGGCTTAACAAAACAAAGGTTTTACTGCACATTATCTTTGTAGGATAACATATGTAAAGTTGAAATGTACTTAGATTACCTATTAAAAAATGTTTTTTTAATTTTAAAAATATACCAGAACTTACGGCAGAGGACAAGCATCAGACTCTGAGGGGTGTACATGTTCATGTCTCTGTGTGATGTGGCAATCTAAAGAGGAAGTTTGTGTTCGAACTGAGTGTTCAAACGAATAGAAGAAGTTTAAAAAAAAGCTGTGGATATTAGTGGTCAGCAAAGTCAGCAAAGGCTGACCATACTGGACAATTGAATGAGAATGAGCAGACCCAAATTTCAGACATTAAAATGTAGAATTCAGAAAGAGTTCTGAGTATGACATGTTTCAAATTTAGGCATCTTTTTTTAATTCAACTCTTTGTATCCTGTCAATTGTGTTTTTTTAATAATTAACACCACTAGAGGGAGCTCTTAAGCCTAAGATTCAGGTCTCATGATTATTGTGAGCTGTCACCTGATTTGTAACCAGAACACAGGAATTATATGAGTTATATTTAAAGGGATATTTTATATGTTGTGTTTTGTTTTGCTAAAACCACTCCCATTAATAGATTGCACTAAAACTTGCTTATGGACATAGATACTGACATTGGTAAATATGTTAAAACCCTATCCGTCATTCTCCACACATTTACAAAGTTTTAATTTGTTTGCTGAGCTGCACTCAAACCTTTATGATGATTAATATGAAGAATCAGTTCAACATAAAAAGAGGTTTAAAGAAAGCAGCCTGAAACGATCAAAAGACAGCTCATTAAACTCACAACAAATGAATGATTCAACTTATATTTTTGTGGCTTACTTATCTATAAGGTGGAGTTTCAAGCAGTGTCAACTTTCTTTCCTCATGTGTACTCTTCTTGAATTGACCAGGGAGTCAAGGCTGGTCTCTATTCTTAGAGAGAGCTTCCTTTGAGCGAGGAGCTGCCACGACTGAGGATGTTATGAAACTGAACTTTATGTGAAGGGAAAGCTCAGACAGGCAGCTTCTCCTTTCACTGTATTTATTTCATGGCACCACGAACTGTGGGCATGGTACCCTGCCAACTCTGTTTGTGTGTGTGTGTGTGTGTGTGTGTGTGTGTGTGTGTGTGTGTGTGTGTGTGTGTGTGTGTGTGTGTGTGTGTGTGTGTGTGTGTGTGTGTGTGTGTGTGTGTGTTTATGCAAACGCTTTTGTGCATATGATTTTACAATTGTGTGGGATAAAAAAAAATAAATACACACCCCGTCTTCAGACATCAGAGGGGAAAGTTATTATTTTTTTGACTGCTTCAAAAGCCTCAATAAGATGAGACTTGAGACTTTTCAGGATATAAACATCAAAGTTTGGGTTCATTGACTGGAGTCAGTGTGAGGAGAAAGAAGGGATCTTTGTCAAATCAAAGTTTATTATAGGTTGAGTTCACGTGTCCCCTGCATCCTGACCATGTGACCACACAGAGGCTGGTTTGGTTTGAACAACCTGTAGCTGCATAATAAACACACTGTATAGAGATAAAACACGTGATAACAAGTCAGTGATGGTATGCACACATTATCACACAATCATCTCCATCATGGGAGTCAGAATTCACAGCTTGAGAGACATAAAACTCATCTATGACATTTAGATCATCTTTCTTTTGGGCATGTTGGTGTCCATTTTTCTTTAGCTTTTTTTTTTTTTTAAGGAGGATGGATGGACTAATGAGACACATGGAAAAAAAAAGACAAAAAAGTTGCATAAACAACAAAAATGGGAGGGATGGATGAAGCAGCAGATCTGAGGGAGTGACAGAAAAAGAAAGAGGGAGGGAGAAGAGGAGAATAGAGGGACAGCAGGACCAAACTCCCTGCCTTCTTTTCCTCCAGTGCTCTGTCCTTTCTTTCTCTCAGTGACTCCAGACTGAGATCTACAGAGAGGTGAGTTCAACTTTATCATCTTTTTCTTTACTTCTTCACCTTTTATCATTGTCTGCTTTCTTCCATCAGTCAAGCTTTCATCCTGCAGCTGCATCATGTCATCATCTTTTATCCCTTTTACTCGCATTATTTGTTTATGGCTTTAATTTCTTTTAGAGCAGCATGTCAACAGATTTCATGCGATGAGATATCCCTGCAGTCATCTCGATCTGCTCTCTTCCTGCACCTTATCTCCTCACATCACCCCCTCACTTGGAAGAAAAGGTTTTCAGGGCCGGTTGAAGCATGAATTAATCATTGCTCATTAACCAAAACGTCTCTGACACTCGTAGACCTGCTGCTTTATTTATGTGTGAGAACATTTTTATGACTGTGTTTATTTGCTTTTGTGTCTGTTGGCTGGAGGTATGCAGCTCAGCTTGAGGGTTTGCGGAAAGCCAAAGTTTCCGTTGGCTGGATGGAGGGCTACTTTTAGCGTCGGTTATTACTCCCTGTGCTCTGACTGGTCCAGACTGACTGCTACACTTTTAGCACGTTTCTCCAGCCTTTAACTGTCCTTTAAATGACTCTGATTATTTAAACGGATAATAACATCTATCAATCTTTCCTTTTACTGTGGAATGCCCCAGCAGCTTTAGAAGAGGAGTTTCTAATTATATGTTGAGAGTTTTGGAATGTGAGTTTCATGGCTTTGTGTGCTTTGTTGGATTTTTGTGGTAACGCATGTATATTTAGGAGCTCTTGCTTTACATGCATCCCTGTACTGTTTCACTTCTCTTCATCTAATACCACACAGCTTCTATTTTATTCCCATGAACGCTCCCTCACTCTGCATTGTGTCTTTGTTTTCCTTCAGGATGCTGTGCCTCAGCTCCCTGTCCACACTCCTCCTCCTGCTTCTCATCTTACCCCCCCAGCTGGCCGCCCAAGAGGTGCATGTGCGTCTCGCAGGCGTGGGCCGACGCGGTGAACATGAGGGACGTGTGGAGGTGTACTACAATGGTGCGTGGGGCACAGTGTGTGATGATGAGGTGGACCTTAACCTTGCCAATGTGGTGTGTCGACAGCTGGGCTACCAGCGGGGCCTAACTTGGGCGCACAGTGCCAAATTTGGAGAGGGTCAAGGTATGTTCAGTCAAAGATCTGAGAGATAAACTTTTGTTTCAGTTCAAAGACACTCAATCAACTTCTCCCACAGGTTTGATCTGGTTGGATAATGTGCGCTGCAAAGGCACTGAGCTCTCTATCGCAGAGTGTCGCTCCAATGGTTGGGGAATCAATGACTGCACTCACTCTGAGGACCTGGGGGTCATTTGCAGTCATCAGAGGAGGAACGGTAGTCCCTCTTCCTCCTCACAGCCAGCTCCTTCTTCCTCAAGAAACCAACCAAGATCCCAGTCTGTGTCCCCTCCAAGTTATCCTCCAGCTCCAGCCCACATCTCTTCCTCCCCTGCAAGAGGCCATGAGATTGCCATCAATCGCGGCACATCCGCTTCCCGTCGGAGCAGCTTGTCACCACAGGAAAACGGCCACGAGATCCAGATCATGCGAAGAAATCGAGGAGGTTCTCGGCCGGTGTCACATGCAAGCTCAGTCTACCCACAGGGACACCAGCTTCCCTCTCATCTGGCAAACGGTGCATCCTACAGGCAGAGGCAGGAGACAGCGAGAAGCAGTCCACAGGCAGTGAGGAGAGAGGCAGAGATAGACAGGCAGAACCAGAACCGTAGGAATGACAGGCAACAGCAGCTCAGTGGGAACCATGTTGAACCAGACCCTGTGTATCCAGACATGGGACTGGAGACTGATGCACAGAACATACAGGTAAAAAAAGAAAAGAAAAATCAAACACACAAACATTGACAAACACAACTTCTACCAAAACCGAAGAAGAAGCCCAGTCTGGCTTTATTCGGACAACCATAAATAAATGACATTTGTGGAGCCAGGAGACATCTATAATTAGAGACAAATTTAGCTCAGACCTTCTTACGATCCAACAGCATAATGGCTGCAGGTTTGCACAGGGCTGTAGATCTTTTTAGCTGCTTCACCAATTTGTAATTATCATGACACCCATGCCAACACATTAAACAAACTATTGGTTTCCTTCCTGCACCCCACAATTCATAATAAAGATGATTAGAGAGTGTGATGATTAGAGACTAAGCATGTCATCTTATCTTAACGTTGTTCTCGGGATTGCGTGCTGTCTGTTGATATACAGTTAAACAAAGTCATGTTTATTGTCTTAAGTTCATCCTGTTTTATTGTGCATGACAAGAACTCAGTTGATGTCGGTTTCGATAGAGGCCTTTAAAAGGGGAGAGAGGCCTTTGCTGTCCTGATGGAGGGCACTGGTTAAAATAAAATGAGTTTTTAAGGATAAAAATGTTTTATTTTCAAGTACAAATTGACTTTCAAAAACTGGGGAAACTGTGTTTTCTCACGGACAGGGATCTGAAAGAGTTCACTTAGAGGAGGCTCGTCTCAGGCCTGTGCTGTCCGGCAACCATGGTGGCCTGGTGACAGAGGGAGTCCTAGAAGTGAAGCATGCTGGGAAGTGGCGTCATGTGTGTAACCATGGCTGGGACCTCAGTAGCAGCCGTGTCGTCTGTGGCATGTTAGGATTTCCCACTGCTGAGGCGTTTGACCAGAATGCCTACAGGTGAGTATGTGAGAGTGGACACAGCAGAGAAAGTGGGGAGGACCAGAACAGACAAAAAGTAGTGTGTGTATGTGTGTGTGTGTATGTGTTTGACTCTGTGTGTGTGTGGTTATAAAAGGGATGGAAAACTGTGGTAGACTACACATCCCTTCAAGCATTAGACGACCCCGTGCCTGGATGGCTGTTCCATCCCCGCTGTAGTAGAGGTTAACCTCAACTGCTGTCATTAGTTAAACCGCACTTGGCTCAACTCATCCACTGCGGCATCGGCTGAGCCCAACCGTCCACCAGGCCTGTCTGTCTCTCTGACTGAGTGGGCCTGAATGGAGACCTTTAAAACAGTCTTAGAGAGCATGTTATTAATGTCGGATCCAGACTACCAGATTAGTATCATCATCATCATCATGGTGTGTGTCTTTTCATGAAACCTCCATTACATGGTTTCCAATCCTATAATTAAGAAACCCCCCAGTGAAAACTGTAAGCAACAGCACTTTCTAATGTCGAGAGGAATGTCTGAACATTTCAGAGCTCACTTCTCTTCACCAAAGAGAGACAAACATTTACTGCAGTCTGATCATTTCTATAATCAAAATATTAGTTCAGAATTTTTTAAAAGGGCAAAATTAAATAATAAAACAGAACATTTTCTTATGTTAACACTTACTAGTGGTCATCTATAATCACAAATAACCATATTTTTTTTAAATCTAGCCAAGATTTTTTTTTAAATCTAAAAAATTATTCCTTGGGTGTCAGTGTAGAAGGAATAGCCTGGTGACAAACCATAGGGTGTATGAAAAATGGTCAAAGTCTCAGCGTTGTTCCCCACTTGATTTTGAGGAGGCACAGTAAAGCTTTGAAATATTGCTCACCAAACGCTGACGCCAACCAACTTCTTGTCCAGTTAGAAACTAAGAGTCCAGGCCAGGAAACTCAAAATGAATGAGTGACAAAAATTCACCCTGCAGTTGTAATGCATGAATGGATTATAGAAACCAAAGCTTTTTGGCCTAACCAGGCTGTGAACATATAACATATAACATATTACACACAACTGCTGTAAAATGGGCTTTTTAATAATGGGGTTCCTTTGGCTTTTGGAGCCAGCCTCAAGTGGGCACTTAAAGAACTGCACATTTTTGGGCCTGACTAATTATCACTCTTCTCTGCAGTTTCCTTTTGCACGACAGCACAGTGTAAGGTCTTTTTAGGTCAATGTTTTTTGTTTTTTGTTATTTCAACTCTGCAATTTCACTGCTTTGGCTGACTCCGGAGTCTGTTAGGCTCTATTTATTAGATACTGCATGCAACAGTTGGCACCACCTACCCAGCAACAAACATCAGATAAGGTTAGCAGCAAGCTGATGAGCAAAAAAGTTTTTAAATCAACTTATACCCTCAGGCTTTGTGTGACACCATGAAAACTAGGAAGTGAAACAAATCGATGACAGCCTTGCTTTATAGCTGCTGACAATGCTAACAGCCAAGCGTCTGTGAACATATTATTCACAATGCAGAGAGTAACAGCCAATGTTGTATTTTGCAGGGGCATATCTAGACTGTTCTGACTAATGTGGCCCCCAATGGAGCACTTGGGTAGTGGAGGGTGTGAACACATTAAAATCAAATGGCAGTCAGTACATTTACATGAGTTAACTGCACGAGTCTGACTGAAATCTCACTAAATCGTACTTCTCAAAGTCAGACATACTTTCCTAGATAATGTGGTGGGGGTGTTTTTTTCTGTCATGTAGACTCTTCCATAAGACTGAAACTGGCGTAATTGTTCAGTGCACACTCAAGAGTTTACAAAACCTTAACAGATGAAGAAAAGACACAAGAAAGATTCAAATGTTGCGTTGTATGCACAAAAGGTTCAGCGCTGTAGAATAACGATGTATTCAGCCTTCAGTTTACATCCTGTTGGCCACTTGGAAAACCCCTTTTGTCGGCTGTTTTTTCTGGTTCATACAAGGTCAACTGGGAGACCACCTGGCAATGAGCTGAAAGAGGGCAAGTAGCCACCTACCGTAGCTGTGGTAGACACGTATTCTATTCTTGCCCAGCACTTGTAATCTGGGATTGACAGCAATGTAGATAAATCACCTTATCAAGCCATAACTGTGACTCGACTCAACTGTCCCTGTAAACTACATGATTTTTTCATCATTTCTTTATCCACAAATCATATCCACCCTAAAATTTGGGATTGTGTCAGAAATAGCCAATCAAAATTCAAGTGGGAGTGGACCCACCCCAGGAGACAGTTCTGGACGCACCCCCTGGTTTGGCATGTTTCAGATGCCCATAAAAATTGCACTTGGTGCTAGATTGATAGATATACATACCTTTGACTATGTTCACACAGTATTTCAATGCAAACACTCAATGACGAGTTCTTCTTTTGAGACTTACCAGTTTTATTTGTAAGTTGTTATTAGCTGAAAAAAAACACAGCTTTTAAACAAGACAAAAATCGTTTTCTTTTTTGAATTATAGTATCTATGCCATAGTAACAAAGTACTACAGTCCTGTGTGAACATTTAGTCTACCGCATAAAGAGAAAGTTTCCTACAGAACCTATTGAATACAAGACAGTGACTAAAGAAGCTATGTAAAGAAATAAAAATAAAAATTCTCATTTCTCTATTTTAACATATTTCAATTACTCCTTTTGTCCTTCAAACACAAAATCATTGGCTCAACTCTGAATGTCAGGTTATGGTGGTGGTCCAACTCAGCACAGAAGGTTTTATGACTTGACTGAAAGTCATAAATATCTACTGAAACATCTTCAAAAACCTTCAAAGCCATTATGCACATACCTGCAGAACCCAAATACCACTTTTACAAACGAATGCTAATGCATTTCACCCTCTAACCTCATTGCACAGTTTCTTATGAGTCCTTACAGCTCATAGGAGATCCACATGCGCACACAAGTAAACATGTATGCTTGTTCAGACAAGAACACAACCCTCTGTGTCAGTCTGTCTGCCCACAGAGGTCTTTTTTTGGCTCGGCCAACAGGACGACTGTACTGACCACTGGCCTGCCCCACACCATCTGTCCTGAATGCTGCCAATAATTACCCCTTGTGTCCTGCTCCGCTCTGCTATTTAACTTCTCCTCAGCTGCCCTGATCACCACCTTGGCCACAGTCTTGTTATGAGAGCACTTGAATTCATGTAGTCGTGTAATTCAGGTACAGAAATGGGTGAAAGTTATCTCTAAAATGGATTTGGTTATTTTTACGTCGCTCCTTCATTTTTGTCTGGTTGGGATGCTTTAAGTCAACGAAACTGCAAGCACCTTATCGAAAACGTGGCCAAACTTGGCTGTCCATCATGCTAACTTACTAAACCTTATGCTAATGTGAACAAAAACACTGAAAAACACATCAGAGTTGTCTAGAGAAACATCATATTTCTATGCCCAAAACCCAACCAGCCGCTTGTGTAAAGACAGGACCAGGCTAGGGAATGTTGTTGGTTTTTTCGTCAACCTCCACCCAGCTTCGTGGGAGATGAAAGGGGCGGCCAATTTTGTCCGAAGTAAACAGCCGTGGGAAGGACAGCATATTTTTTTCCAAGAATGAAGCAACATGATGTGAATCTTTGGCATGTGGTGCCACATGTGTTTGCATATTTTGAAGTCAAAACAGACTGCTAATTCAAAAAACCTTTCCTGCCATATAAATTTAGTCATATTTTATCCAAAGTGACTACAGCGATTTTACTTTGTCTAGCAGAAAAGCTTTATGATGTGATGTCAATCACTGGGTCCGTCACTTAATCAACTACTATTGTTCAAATGAAAGAGAAACCCACACGGCCGTAGAATATGGATCAGACAAATAAATTCAGATGAGGACAGACCACATTTGGTTTGTCCCAGAGTACACTGGTCACACCACATTTCCCAACAACCAATGGATGACATTAATGGTCACCAAAGGACCAAACCTGGAAACATGGTGGTTTCATAATCTCAGAACCCAATGCTTAAGATGATTGAGCTCCAGGAAGTAATGGCCAATTTATTGTGTGCAGCCAGATGTTAGGGAAATGGGACTTCCCAGGAAATGCCCCCCAGGAAAAATTGTAACAAGGACTCTCACCCTTAAATCATGTTCAGGTCAAAGATTTGATTCCTCCATTTCTAAAACCTAATAATACCCCCATTAGCCTCACTAAATGTTAACAGTACACTTTTATACCTGCTAAAACCAGCCTGTTAGTGTCAGCAGAGATGTTAACCTGTTGATTCTGGCATCTTGCTTTCAGGCCAGCTCATACAGCAGCTTTTGTTTTATTTATTCATATTAGATGATAATCAAATCTTCTAGGTGGTGCCCACTGTTCTGGCTGAGGTCCATCCCTGCTCTTCTTCTGAGTTTTTGTCCTCTGAGACACTTGCAATTATGGTTCGAGAGATCCTCTAATCTAGTGTTTTCTCGACTAAACCTACTGCACACCCTTTGCTGTGTCAGCACATCTCTCTTCGGCCATGTGGTTGTTTTTTTCTGCATGTGACTGCCTTTGTCTCAGCCTGTTAAGTTGCTCAGCGCATTTTTACAGATGTTTAAATACTGCTCTTACAAAGGGCCAGTGTTTAAGCTTTTTTCCACAGCTCCCTTGTTTCATCACATCTACACTCTCTTTGAGGCTGAGTGTGACTTGTTCAGTTCTTTTCATTTACTTCTACCCCTTTCTCCTTCTCTCCTCCTTCAGTCACAGCTTTTTTTTTTTTTACAGTCTTTTAATGCCTTTGAGGCAATTATACTAAAACCCACATTTCATGGAAAGTACATCATTATGACCCCTTTTAGTTTTCGTTCCACTGAGGATGGTGGGACTGTCTAGAGGCTGTTGTGCAGTCAGTGTGGCAACCTGCTGTCTCCTGGGAGAGTGATTGTTCCAGTCAGGCAGCTTTGCATTCATGCAGTATAATAACAGGTAATCTGACTGTCAGCTCCTCTCTACGGTGTGGCTTATGGTATTGTGTGGTCAGAGTTGCATAAAAAAAAATCCTGGCAATGAGCTTTGGATCTTGAGAAGTAGAGCAGTTATCTTCAGGTTAGAGGAGTTTGGTAGAGTTGCAGTCACAACCTGTTAGTCCTGCCTGAGGCCTGATGCTGTGGTTCACTTCCCTTCCTTTAATTCACTTTATAGTCGACATGAAATCTAACTCAGCCTCCATGACCTGTGTTTTTGTCCTGACAAAGAGCAACATCCATTTTACTTTAGCTGTCAGCAGGACAGCTGAAATGAATCTGAACGAAAACCAAAAGAACATGCTTTTCTTCTTCCTGTAAAGTTAAGCAATGCTCATAAAAGTTGCCCAGTTCACAGAGAGCTCTTCTTACATCACTTTGCTCCGTGTTTCCCAGCACGCACTTATAGAGTTTAGCAACAATGCTAGGGTTTTAAAGAGCTTTGTTTTTTTTACAGAGGTAAAGGCAGGGAAAGTGGATATGTACGTGCATATTTGCATGTCTGGTGTGTGTGAACCAACATGCTACTGCTCGACCGCACAGCAGACACTGCCAAGCACAGCAGGCAATTATATGGGTAGCACTCACTCCCCCTTTCTCCCCTCCTCTCCCACTCCACCACAGCCTCCCTATCTCTCCAATTATGATTTAACACTGACTTATGGAATCTTTTCACACTGTGCAGACATGCTTACATACAGATTTACTAGTTTAAGAGGAGTTCATGCTACTAAAGGGTACATTTTTGAGTGGGGTTGTGTGAGGTATTTAACAATAGTAAGGGTATCACTCACAGGGGATGACAGTCAGCTCAGTCCAGTTACAGATAAGGCAAACAACCAGCACAGGAGCTGGGCTACATGGCCACAGACGGAGTTAATTTTACCAAGTAATTGGCTTATTTTAAGAAAGTCTGCCCCAAACACCATGTCTGTGTGAGTGTGCACATCTGTGTTGTGTCTGCAAATAGTGCTTAAACAAAGCGGCTTTCTGGGGCAAAGTAAGATGACTTAAAAGTCTCTAAACATAGCATCCAGCTACACTGACATTGGTATTTGGGTCGGATTTTCTCAAAATTAGTTAAATGGTGTTGACCTTGTCTGCCTGGCTTTTGTGCTGTATACCTTATACAACCCCTTTAAGAAAAAAAAAAATGGAGATAAAAAAACAACAACACTTACACCTTTTAACAACCCAAAACAATCAGGTGTAGTAGGAAGGCAGGGACAATGGATAAAACAAAGAGAGGACACAGAGACAATAAAGCAAAATGGATAGATGAGAGCCAGTATTGCAAAGAAGTAAAGAAAGCTGAGCACTACACACTCGGCATCAAACAACTGGCGGATAGAGTTTGTAACTAGCTTGTGAACACTGTGGATCATTGAGCTGCTAAAGAACTCGATAATTTACTTAGTTGTTGGTGGAGAACAATAACTATGATAGAAGGGGATGGATAGTCAACTTATATTTATGACATGGTAAGAAACTAAATAAATTATGCTGCCGTTGAGTGTCTACTCTGCAGCAAACTCTCGAGTTCAAAAGTTAAACAAGCCAAGTGCAAAAAACTGCAGTTCCTAAAATGTCCACTTGGGGATGGCCCCAAAGGAAGCTCTGTTGGAGTCGACATGGAAAAGCCCACTCTCACTGCCAAATTTAACGTGTTCAAAACTCGGCCCAAAACAGTTTTCATTTCTATATTTCATGCCCTTCTTCATCACAACTGTGCAGGTATTAAGGTTATTATGACTCGCCTATTTATTAATTTATTAAGGCCCAGAATTATGCATACTTAGGCTAAATCAGAGGTGTGGCTACTTTGACTGATATACAGATGTGTTGAAGGCATGCCTGGGCTCTGCCCTTTTGCCTTTTCCTAGATCAGTTGTCTCTAAAGTGGGGGCTGGACCTTTTAAGTAAGGTCGTGAGACACTGATAGAAATGGTCATCCAAAACAGAGTATTCTATGCACCATTGTTGTTTTTCTATTAATAAAGAAATTTAGCAAAAGTAGCTCAAGTCCTCTTTTTTCTGTACAACTCCATTTTTAAAAGTTGTTAGCATGTTTTCAATGATTGACACTTGATACAGCCTATGGGCGTATGAATGGGGGATACATTGTTTGAGCCAAGTGTCATCACAGCGACTCTCCCATCGAACGCTACTGCGTAAATGACAGTTTCAGGAAATAGAGAAAATCCCAGAAATACCAAGAGCAATATGGCTTCAAATACGTACAATGACGGGAGGTGGAGCCACATTGTCCATACTGTATATAGTCTATGGTAATAAGCCAGTAAGAAACTCGCAGAGGTACACAGACTCACCTGTGTGTGTGCTTATTTAAGTGTCCAGGCACTGCAACAGTTTTAACAATATTATTGTCCTTTAGCTGTGCCCATCTGTGTTGTTCTCAAGTCCATGTCTGGATTTGCCTTTTCGTAGCAGGCAGCTTAGTTTGACAGAATACTTCGAGCTCTGCAACCACAAGAACTATGAAGAAACTGAGGGTCTTTCACCAGTTTCAGTTTATTGGTGTAAGAAGGAAAAACAGTGAAACTTATCTACCATAGGAGGCCTCCTGTCTGCACCGCACTTGTGGTCTAAACGACATTTTCAACAGCTGAACTCAAGCAAACATTGCAAAGTAATGATATGAAGCAGTGTAGGCTTATCTGAGAGTGGAAAGTTCCCTTTACTCTGAAAGAAATCCCTTCGCTGCCTGGCCTGATGGTAAATGATTTGCAGCGCACATGTTCCATACTGTGGGTTTTTCTGGGTCATAATTCCTATTGTGGGTTTCCTTACTGGCCCTTCCAGCTTCAAACACATCCTTCATTTAATGCAGGAACTGAGCAAAACAGTGGAATAGCAGGATACTGGGGTTCTCCTGGAGAGGAAACATGTCCAGTTTTAGTCTCTCAAATATTTAATAGCATCATGACTCTGGTTGCACAGTAAACCCTCCTCCTGTCTAAACTTGGTGTTCTGACTCACTTAATTCAGGCACGTTCATGAAGGGCGTCAGTCACATTGCACCTGTCTGTGGTCTCTCTGCCCGATGCAGGCGGTCAGCTCTCATGTGTATATGTGTGTGTGTCACAGAGAGACACTTCCCAGACTTTGCCTGGTTTGTGAATCATTCTTTTTATTGAATCCTCGTTTTTTCTCTCTCCTTTATTAGGATTTAACATGTGGTGTGTGTTTGCGCCCAAGAGTAGGGGGCATCATTTCATGTATACACTTGCTGTTTCCCTCCAGTACTTGACTCTAGTTTCAGGCAATATTCTTGAAACTCGACACAGTTTACAAAACCCTGTTGGAGTTGGCAGACCTCAACAAGGCTTCTCGCAGGGACTAATGTATAGTGGCTTGTTCATAATTTTGGCTCTTTCCACATTGATGCTCCAAACCAGACGCCACTGTAGACATATAGACAAACACTGAAACAGAAATACCCGTGTACAAATGTTAGGTTAAAAAGAGAGTCACAACAAGAGGGTGGTTATTTGAGAGGAAAGAAGGGGGAAAGGAGTTATGTGATCCCGTATTGTACATCTCAATCCTTCTTTCTTGCTCACTGTCTTTTACGTGAGGACTATGTTTATCCTCAAGTGCACACACCCTTCCCAGTTTGTTGTTTGCCAGTTTGTTTATTCAAGGTTTGATGGACAGAAAAGAGTAGGGAAGAAAGGATGAATGAGGACGAAAGAAGAGATTGTGCTGGAGGAAAGAGCAGACTGTGGAGGTGTACAGGAATGCTGTTTGTTTAGTCTACTCAGTGTATGGATGCTCAGTTGAAACTCCAATGACCATATTGTCTGTTTTTCAGGAAACTGTGGGACTCCAAGTTGGCTGACCCATCCTCCAGGTATAAATCCAGCTGCTTATGGAAGGATATAGCTTTGTAACATCTGTAAAATAGCAGATAAATCACAGATGTGCCACATATCCTTCTCCTCTGTCTTTCCTGCTCAGGCTGAGGACACAAATCAGTAAAAAGGCTTACTGGGTGGAGAAGGTGCAGTGTCAGGGAGTGGAGCCCTCTCTGTCGCAGTGTCAAGCCCTGCTGTCATTGCCCAGGAGTGATGTCCCGTGCAGAAGCGGCATGCATGCAGTGGTCCGCTGCGTCCCTGGATCTCAGTTTGCACGTTATGGCAGAGCACCTGCACCGCCTGCTGTCCCGGTAAGAGTGGAGGAAGAACCAAGACAACACGAAATAATGTGAAAACTAATTGATAAGCTTTTCTGAAGAGAATATGGTCACTTACTCCCTTAAAAAGACAGATGTCCACGGCTCTCCAAGCTCAGGCAGCTAAAGCTACAGACAGAAGAGAGGAGACGTGGATGTATTTAGAAAAAATACTCAACTTCATTTGTTAAAAAAATAAAAGAATAAAAGACACCATGGTACTCTTCATTTAAAGAAACGCAATTAACACCAATAAGTTAAGGAATTTTGCAGTAAGGAGTGAGAACAGCGTACAAAAATATATACAAAAAGGGAAACATTACAAAAGAGTTTGTCCTTAGAGAGGGTTCAAGGGCATGGTTCAACTTGTTGGTAAATGCTTACTTGTTGTTTTTTTCTCCAGAGTTACATAACGAATTTGGGGCTGGCCTTAAATCTTCAAGTTAATTATGAGGCTTCAACAAGCAACTGGTTAGCTTGACATCAAGAAACCGCTAACTTGGCTCTGCACTATTTTAGCAACATCTGTCTCCCACTGCCTCTAGCCCTCTATAAATTTACTTCATACATCTCACTTTTTTTTCTTACGAGACCGAAAAAAAAAGCACAAAAACTGACAAATGACAGTGATGGTTTCTGTTGGTCCCAACTGATGCTCCGTTGGTTCTCTTCATCCGAGCTGGTGCTGAATTACATTTTTAAACTTAAAAGCGAAGATTTAAACAGTTGGTTTGAGATTAAATCCCATTTCTTACCACTCGTGTCTTTTTCTTCCAGCCTGTTGTGCGTCTAAAGGCCGGGGCCAGGCTTGGAGAGGGCCGTGTTGAAGTGCTCAAAGAGGGGAAGTGGGGCACCGTATGTGACCACCTGTGGGACATGGCTGCAGCCAGCGTGGTCTGCAGAGAGCTTGGCTTTGGATCGGCCAAAGAGGCCCTCACCAAGGCCCAGCTGGGACAGGGTAAGATCAGAGGCATAGACAGAACCACACACGTAGTGTACTACAAGTCGGACGGCACTTTGAAGTTTTATTTTGGTGACACATTTACATAGCTTTACTCACCATGACTGTCAAGGTCAAAGTGGGTGATGGTTTCTCTATGGTGGGAAAATTACCTTATTCGTATAAACATAAAGAGTTAAAATAAGCATCAGGCTACTCCTCTGATATCCAGTTTTGTGCTATTGACTTTGTATCAGTGCCTGAGTTCACCATGCACTATGAGCATGATCAGTTGAGCTCTTTTATCCTTCAGACTAAACATTTCACTGCCTAAATATCTGTTTCCAAACGCGGCACTTTAAGAACCATGAATCCAAGTGGACAAATAAACTCAGAGAAACTGTTTACAGTCTGACTTGTACTTCTATCAGAGAAGCTGATAGAAGTAGAAAAAAAAAATCTCCCCATGACCAAATTACAAAAGTACAAACTATTTTCGGAGGTTGCAGTGACCCAAACAATGGCATGTGCAGTTGTCAAAATAAATCTGTTGTATGTGAAAAGCTGGCGCAGCTTTGAAACCAGGATGTCAATCCATTATCACTGAGCATGATTGCAAGACTGTGATTACTCTGACATTGCCTTTGTTCTTGGACTAAAAACTTGGCAAACGAATTGTGAAGCTCAAACTGTTTTAAAGAAAATTCTAGGAAGCAGACCCCACTTTCACATGCTCAGTTATTGTCTTTTTTTCTTACTTAATTCCTCCTGTTACTCTGTAATCACATTCATTTCCTCCCATTATCTTTCTGCACAAATGAGCACATAGCATGCCCCGTAATGGTGGCTGCATTTCCTTCTCACTACTTAACCTAATTAAGTAATGCATGGAAACCACTTGTGTGTTACTTTAGGGCTCTATTAAAGTAGGTGCTATGGGCTTGTTATGTCTGAATAATGAACATGGTTAAAAGTCAAATTGGAGCATTGTGGCCAACGACGTCTCGGGCCATTTTACCAGACTTGTGTGAACGTATAAAATAGTGCGAGTTGTGTGAGAGCGACTTTAAGACGAGCATTTTGAAGCAGGACTTGATGACATCATGAGCTATTTGAGGCCTAATTATAGGGCTTCATAGGTGCTCCAGCGAGGTCCTCACACACCTACACAAACATAGATGTGTTCAAAGATTTTCCTCAATTTTGGGAACTATTTTGGGTTATAAAGCATGGTCCTGAGTATACAGTAATTTAGTCAGAGAGCCCTCTGGCTAAGCTCAGTTTCAGAGCCACATCAGAGGTCCGGATCAAGTCTGGGTTTTTAATCCAACTCTGGTGACATCTGTGGCTGGAGAGCCATCAGGTTTAAGAGTCTTTTATGTACCATGTGTGTCTAACTGGGTCTGCCTTTTTTTTATCCGATGGTTAAGGAGACATGTGAATCAATCAACTGTGCTCTGTTCTGCAGGTACTGGTCCCATCCATATGAACAGTGTGCAGTGTACAGGCAGGGAGAGGTCCGTTACTGAGTGTCACTTCAGGCCAGTGCCTCTTTACTCCTGCAAACACAATCAGGATGTGGCAGTCCGCTGCAACGTGCCCAACACCGGCCTTCAAGCGACAGTGAGAAAAACAGCATTCAGCGAAATACCCAGCATGATACACAGAAGAGCATGCAGCATTGACCAAATGACAAGAATATCCTCTCTCCTAAACCTTCAGGTTCGTCTGGCAGGAGGCAGAGAGCCAGCAGAGGGCCGTGTGGAGGTGCTGATGGAAATCGGAGGAGTGAGACGCTGGGGCTCTGTCTGCAGTGAGAACTGGGGCATCAATGAGGCTATGGTGGTCTGTCGCCAGTTGGGCTTGGGCTTTGCTGCAAGGGCTCATCAGGTAAAAAGAAAAGCAAAATCTGATCCTTATGGTTTAACTCCCTTCTGCCTCTGTCTTTAAGCTTTCATCCCTTTGTTCCTATATTTCTTTACCCCCCTTTCTCTCTCTCTCTCTCTCTCTCTCTCTCTCTCTCTCTTGGTCCTGCTGTTTGTGTGTCTGTGCTGTGTTATTACCGAGGCCTGAGGTAATTACAGGCTTCTCAAACGTCCACTTCCAGCACACTGAAAATAAAAGAGGGAAAGTGAGGCGAAGAGAGATCAGGAGAAATTCACAGAGCAAACAAACTGAAAATAGAACCGTGCATGGAAAGGGCAGCGTGAGTGTGTGAGGAAGGGGGGGCTGCTGGGAACATTTAACAGGCAGTTTAAGAAATGTGAAAAAGTGTGGAAAGATGGGATCATGTGAGCTGTTAGTTCTTATTAAAAACTGAGTTTCTTTGTTTATAGAGCAGGCTGTTATTTGCCTTGAGCTGTAGTATTTCACACGGTAAATTGCCTGTTCTTATATAGCATGCCATGTAAGTTTCCTGCCAACTCAGAGAGCTTTGTGCTTCATTTCAACATTGACCCCATTCACACACAGAATGACAGAGGTAGCTTAGTAAGTAAATTAATTCAGTCTTCAGTATTTTGCCCAAGAACGCTTAGAGATGCAAGATAAAGGAGCCAATCTCTGGATAAGTGAACGGTCTGCTTGACTAACACGTCACAAATCAGCTCTTTGTTCTGTCCATGTGTCTTTGTTTAGGAGACCTGGTACTGGCCCGGTTCTTCAGATGCCGCAGAGGTGATTCTTAGTGGAACTCACTGTATCGGAACCGAGATGTCGATCCAGCAGTGCCGCAGAAACACCAATGTCTACTGTCCCAGAGGAGGGGATGGCAGAGCTGCAGGAGTCACATGTGTAGACAGTGAGTCCAAGACCAGCAACCCTTTGAGTAAAGCCGTAACCTTTTTTTTGCAATGATGCTTATATTCACCCCGTATCTTTGCACCTTTAGCTGCTCCTGACCTTGTACTGGATGCGCAGCTCGTCCAAGAAACAGCCTACCTTGAAGACCGACCCCTCCACCTGCTGACCTGTGCTAATGAGGAGAACTGCCTATCCTCCTCCGCAGCCAGGATGAACTGGCCCTATGGACACCGTCGCCTCCTGCGTTTCTCCTCCCGCATTATGAACATGGGCCGTGCTGACTTCCGGCCCCGTGCCTCCAGAGAAAGCTGGACGTGGCACCAGTGTCACAGGTAAGACCGCTGTGTTTGATCCGTTCAGCCCAGCTGTGTCACGAAAAGGAGCTTTCAAGTTTTTATTTTGAATCCACAGCTGCTCCTTTTATGCCTTCAGCCAGACGCAGAAAATGTGGTGATTTTAGTTGTTGCAGGGTTTGGCTGGAAAAGAAAAGCTGCATGATCTCCAACATGGCACAACATTTGGCATCATTAGAGGTTGCACAAGAAAAAGAGGCATTTAAGGGAGATTCAAGTTGCTACCAATGGTCATAAAATAAACTGCCTACAGAAAAGGATGAATGGGAATTTAGACCTTGGCGATGGGATCACCGGGTGTAGAAAATCCTGGCAATATTCGAAGACCTGAACTAAAAATAACCCAAAGTCTGTTATTCAACATAATAAAAACACAATCCTTATCCAGCAAGATTTTGTTTACAATAAACATCCTTTTCACTTAGACCCAGTTGTTACTGTCACTAACCATGACTGCACTCGGAGCAGCCTGGCTCCTTATCTCAGCAGTTGTGGTTCTGTGTCCTGAATCGAGAGGCTCAGCTTGGTGTCTCTGTGAGCCACAACCCAATCACTACCTCAGCAACCAGCAAACACAGGGTTTGACTGTTAGCTTTTTTGGTAGAGTCTGTTCTGGGAATGGTTTCATAAAGAAAAAAAACTGACACCAAACTGATATCTCCCTGCACATTTGTGCTTATTCAATTCAAAGCAGCTCTAGCTTTTAGACTTAGACTTAGATAACTTTATTAATCCCACCAGGGGCGATTGATTTGGGCAGCTTGCATACAGTCACCCTAGAGAAACACAAGTACACAGAACATACATAAAGTATACAGAATGGATAAAAGCAAAATGCTGAGAAGTGCAGTGGAATCAAGGATCAATAAAAAATTGGTAAATACGTAGATTACGAAGAATACTGTCAAAAAAAGAGTTTTATTAGTTTTTTCTCTGTCATTGTTGTTGGTAAAGTTGATATTGGAAGCCCTGCCCCTTCTTAATTTTAATTGGTCATGATGGAGAAGTAACCTTGATGAGTACGGTCACTGAACTATTTTCACTAGTGTACACAGACCCTGATTATTCTTTATTGTATTGATCTTTCTATTGTGATCCAATTCACAGACATTACCACAGCATTGAGGTGTTCACCCACTATGATCTGCTGACCCTCAATGGGACCAAGATAGCTGAGGGTCATAAGGCCAGCTTCTGTCTGGAGGACACCTACTGCCCTGACGGTAAGAAAAATGACAGATTTATGTTGCATAAATCAACCACTGGGGTTGAGTATGGAAGAAAAAGCAGAATCGTGACAAGTTGGAGACTACATGAAAGTGCAAAGCACAAATCCCATAATGAGCATTCAAAGCCAGTGGCGGGCTGTAGGATTAGAGGCCAAACCTAAATTGATCTTGGCTTTACAAAACACAGACAGCATTATACAGCCCAGATCCTTTCTATTCATTTCAGAGTCCTAAAAAAGATTGGGTTTTTAAATCATGTTGTTATAATTTCAGGTTGTTCGTAGGAATTAAAATCCACAGTGACTGGCTGCAAAGAAAATTTACACATCATACAGTCGTCCTCTACCATTTAGTTTTGCTGATGTCTGTCCATGGTTTCTTTTTTTTTTTTATTTGTCAGGTATCCATAAACGATATGCCTGCTATAACATGGGACAACAGGGAATCTCTGTGGGCTGCTGGGACACCTACCGTCACGATATTGACTGTCAATGGATTGATATTACAGACGTCCGCCCTGGTGAATACATCTTCCAGGTCAGAGGATTTTTTCTGTTCAAACGAGAACACCTCTTCATTAATTTTACATCACTTAATTCTGTTTTAGAGTGTGCACAGCTGTCCTCTTGACACAATGGTTACCCTAATGAAAAAGCAGAGAAAAATTACTCCACACCCCAATTTGCATGGTGAAATAACTTAATTTCAGAAGGTTTCACAGTCTCTCCGTTGAGGAATTACAAGAATTGAAGTTAAGCAAACACGTGGGTAAGTGTTTCAACATCTGAAGGTGCACATGAGATAAAAGTGGCGATAAAAGACTGTAATTTCAGTAAATAGCTCTTGGCTGTTTCAGGTGTACAGCATGTATGTAGTTTTAGGGGTGTGTGCATACTTAAGGAAAGTGAATTTAGTCTGGTTTTATATAGAAAGTAGACCTGCTATTAGTCCACCCTTCCAGAAAGTACAGGCTTATTGGCGGAGGAACAGCTCAGTCAGCGTTTTATATTCGGACAAAAGCTAGATTTATGTTTGATGGCTGGCTATCACACAGTTAGTCAGTTTCAAGACATCCAATCGGCTGTCTGACCTTCTCATCTTCCATCCCTCTGTGTTATTTGTTCTATTTTTTCCTCAAAGCTTAGTGGCAACATAGTGGTGCTGTTTACAGTTATTTTCAGAGTGTTAACACGAATCAAGATGTTTCAGTTATACTCACACGTGTATGTTTGCAGACTGTATGTAAACTACATGCAGGAGTGGTTTGACTGCACTGTAAGACCTCGTGCACGTGCAGGGAGCCACGTCTCAAGAGATAAAACCCAACTATATGTCATAAAGTAGAGATTTGTTGCCATGACAACGTGACCCAGCCGCACTTTGTGGTCACGATTGTGGTTCAGCAGCAGTTCAGCTGCTCATAAATTTGTGTAAGAAATGAAAGATGGAAGCAGGTCATAGAGTGCTCATCTCTTACGCAGTAGGGTGTTTCTTGTAGTCTTTACCAAGAATGACAGGGTAGCAGCCATTTTTAGGACCATACATTTAAGCTGATGAGTCACGTCCACCTCAGCGTGATTGCTCCTGATTGCTCCGTCATTTGAAAATCAGCTGCACAACCTCATACTTTTTTACAGGATGGTGACGACCTTTCATTGTTCTGTAAAATAATCCACGGGCTCTTTGTTTCACATTATTACAAGAGCTTTAAAAGGGAGAGCAACCACCACCGAGTTAATATAGTGTTTTACACCAGAGCTATAAAATATACGCTGAAACTATTGCCTGCATTCAATGTACAATAATTAAAAATATATGAAGTTTATGAAACCAAATTTAGGGTGAAAGTGTTTTTAAAAAGAATAATGAACATGAATATCTTTCATTGGATACTGTTGCCTTTGAATCAAACTTGAACCACTACATTTACACTGTGCATTTAAAGAATTAAACTAGGTTGCTTTGTTGAGTATGTGGTTGAGGGATTTGTTTGATGTGTGTGTCAGGAAAATTCATTTGTGCACTTTTTTTATATATGGCACACTGGCAGACAGGGTGGAAAACAACAAACCATGGCAACCAACCATGTCTACAGCCTAATCATAGGCTTCAACTTAAACTCAAACCCAAAACTGTCATCTGCATCTCTGCCCTTTTTTTTTTTCGTGCATGGAGATAACGGTGGAAAGTGATGTCATGCAACACTTGAACCTCTAGTTCATGCATCATGAGCCATATAGGGGGAGAACAATAATCCTGTGGCTTCATGGTTTGTTCTGTTGAAAAACAGCTGTTTCCTAACAGTTTGAAATGAACTGTTACTTTCTCACATGTTCCCTTATTTCATTAAAAATATACACTATCCCGGGTTTCTGGTCCAGACTTGGACAGAAATATATTTCTCTGGCAACAAAGACTCATAAACCGAAATATGTTATTTATACACTTCTTAAGCTATTATTTTAAAATGCACACTGTCAAGACGTATTATTTGAAAGTTAAATCTGGAGGCATAATTTGGCTATTTCCATCAAATCCAGGCCAGCAGTTACCTTCACTTGTGGTCTTGATACTGCTGTTGACGATGACCTCAATTTGCCGCACACTTGTTTTACTTAGATTATAGCTGGGTCTCTTTATTCCTTTGTTATCAAGTGGACAGGACAGAAAAACAGTTTAAAAACAGGAAAGAGAGAGAGGAAATGCCATGATGGAAAAAGGCAAGTATGAGAGTTGAACTTGAGGCTGAAGTTGAACCTCTACACAAAAGGACAGAAAATACATGCTTTCATGGTGCCTTCAGACAAAATCTCACCCTAAGGACTTCTGACCATCAAATGTGTTGTTTCTGTGAATATATAGTGCTAAAAAGGTAAACTGGGCCTTTTTCTTCAGGACTTTACCCGCACCTACCCCCTCGTACAGGTTTCAGGCATTCAAAATTACAATATTACTATGTCATACAGTTATATAAACATCCTCAACCTTGAAAGTGCTTTTTTCTGCTTTTATTTATCATAATCAGGCACAATTGTGAATTTCTGTCGGTTTCATTCGCATCCAAAAACTCCATATTGAAGCTTTTAGCAAACTAAAAAAAGACAAAAGGACATTTATGTGAATATTTGTGAATATATCAATTAACACAAACACATACTGAGTAACATCAAAACTGGTCTAAATTACAGTTGTACATGTGAATTTACTCACTTCATGCCTTCTTTGTTTTTACTTGATTTAATAATGTTTGACGTTTTGCACTCAAACACTTACAGAGAGTTTGTGATGGGGCTGATCCCCTCCATCATTCTTAGTTGTTATTTCTGCCTCTGGAATACCTTTGTCATGATTACTGTAACTATGAGGCATCCCCACTTGGATGTAAAGATGAGTTAAATTGTAAATTGACGATGGTGACAGTCTACTCAGCTGGCTCAGGGGTAGAATATGGCCTGTATACCCCTCATCTACATGCACTTTTGATAATAACAAGCTGATGATACCTGAACAGGTCACACAGAAATTTCAAAAGGATGGCTGACTTAATTTTTGCAGTATTTCATCTGTTGTCTATGTTCTTTCACAGGTGGAAGTCAATCCTTCCTTAGACATGGCTGAGTCTGACTTCCAAAACAACGTGATGCGTTGTCGCTGCAAGTACGATGGAGCACGAGTTTACATGTTTGGATGCCATGCAGGTATGGTGTGAAGATATGTTCAGTGCACCTAAATCCTCACACTATTCCATCCCAGTCCCGCTTAGATTCAGACATTTATGTTTCCTGTTTTTTTGTCTGTTTTCATCAGGTGATGCCTACAGTGCTGAGGCGGAGGACTTGTTTGACCATCAACGTCAGATCTCCAACAACTTCCTGTGAATTAAGGAATGAGCATATTTAAGGACAGCACAACTGAACAACTCCTCAGCACACCTCATCATGTCAGGGGAAGAAGTGTGAATGACAATGACATGCCAGTGACTTGAGAAATGGGGTCAGAGGGTGGGAGGCTGGGATTCAGGGACTTCATACAATCCCTTGACTTGTCATCTGCATTGACTGTTTCTGTTAGAAAGTCAAAAAATACCAGAAGGAGGAGAAAGAGAGGACAAAAAAAAGAAAAAAAAAACAAAGTTGGCCATTGCAAGCATCATGTCACAAAGATAACACATAGAGTAGTTTACAATTTGAAAAATGTGTCTCTAATTGTTCATTGAGTTTATTTACCTTGATCAAAACGTAACCACAGACAGTAATGAAATGAAGGCACATGAGGAGGAAACATCCTTTACCTTTACAGTGCATCACCAACCTGTCGTCCATGTAATATCAATCGATAACAAACTGTCTACTCTGTACATGCTTCCTGTGCTTTTGTTGATCATTTTACAAATGCAGTATTTACTGTTGCAACTGTGTGGTTTTGGTTTTGAATGACGGTGTTTTTGTTTTGTTTTTTTATTTCATGGTGCTATTTTGCCTTATTTGAATAAATATTGTAATGTATTGCAAATGTATTGCCATGTACAGTTTTATATTACCTCTCTGGAATATTGTGCTTTAGGTCTAATTTATGCAGAATTTAAATGTACTTTTTAGTTGAAACTTGTTTTGTATTGTCACTTTTAATTATGAGAGATATTTTCACTTGTTTGTCCTTTATCTGTTGACCACCAGTGACATCAGATGAAATCTGGTTGTACCACCTTAATGCGCCTTAAAAAGAACTGGGTAATGGTAGTGAAAGAATAAACGTCAGATTGACAAACTGTATGGTTATTTGAGGCATGGTTATTTGATGGGCAGAGATTGCAAATACAGACAAGGAGGAGTTTAATATAAACTTTTGAATAAGATTGTGGGAATCAAATTACATGTTAAAAGAGATTCTCTTATTTAATGCTACATGCTACAATAGTAGTTAACAGCCAGTTATGCTAGCTGTGAAGTGTGATCAAAACAGCAGCTTCAGCTCCTTCCAGCAGATTTGAAAGGGATTTCTAAGTTTCCCAGCTTTTATGAGTCTATTAGCCTTAGTTCTTTCCTTTTTTTCACTCATTCAATAAAACATTCATAACTGTCACTACCATTGAAACTAGCCAGGCTGATGAGATTATCTAAACATCTCTCTTCTTTCTGTCTTCTCTGGCAAGAGTAGGAATCAAAAACAATGTTCATAATAAAGTAAAATGGCAAACAGACACAAAGACCTAATAAATAAATAAATAAACAAACAGTAACAGTGATACCAAGAGAATTTAGCTAGCTGAACTGGATCACTTTTTTTTTTTTATGATTTTTTATGATGACATTTATTCATGGGTTGTATATATGCTTTTAGCTTTAATGATAGTTTGATGTTCCTTTGTGTGAGGAAGAAAAATTTGAAAGCTTTTGTTAGCTTACAGTAGCTGCAGTTAGCTGCTGATCAATTAAGGCTGTTAGCCTTTCACTCAAGTGCTCAACAGAAAGACTTGTATAGTTGTATATAAATCTAAATTCTTATTTATTGAGGAGGGGTTTCTGCTCTCTTTTCTCAAAAGAAGAAATTCTCCCTTTTGGTTTGTGGCCTACTTTCATCCCAGTACCATCCTACCAGAGGGTAGCAGGGCTGGCAAGTTTCAGAAAATGACAAGAGTGAAGGTCCTTACACACCGGGCGAGAATTCACCAAGCGAATTATTCGCCTTTTTTTAAAACAGCATAAAGTCAATGCAAGCTTCCACACCGGCGGCGATTTTTCCGAGGGGCGAAAAGCCGCTTTTATTTTTTCGCTCCTGTGTCGAATTTTTCGGATATTCGCAGGCGAATATCTGGACCTGCTAGACCTCTGGCCAATCAAAAGTCATGTTGTTGATGACATCACAGACCCATACGGCTGGAGAAGAGGGAGAAGTTTGAGATTATGAAAACGCAGACAAAGACAACTGAGGTGCATCCAAAACTCTTTCGAATTACTAATGAAGTAGTTTCCTCACAAGATGACACTCTCTTGTCTTCCTTAGGAGACAGGTGTCATGCACACTTCACAGGGTGACCCCCTCATCATTTTGACATGCCGATGATCTGCAGCTAAAGATCACTGCTCAGCCTTCGCCTCTCTCTCAGCTTTTCCTCCTTTTTCTCCCTCGCTCATAATGCTAGACATGTTAATCAGCAGCCGTTCACACGACACACACCACCACCGGTAACTGCAGTACAGGACCACCCCGCATCTCCTCTCCTCCGTGCCGCAAAGCGACTTTATTAATTCGCTTTGCAAAAATATACGCATATTCGCTTCGCGGCCGGTGTGTATAGGCGAAAGCGATTTTTCGGACCGGCGAATATTCGCAATTTTCGTCTCGCTTTTTCGCTTCGCTCCGCAATTCGCCGGTGTGTAAGGACCTTTAGACTTGAGCGTTACAATGTGTTCGGCTGGACGGCGAAAACTTTTTTGCCTTTTTTAACATTGATTTATACCTTAAGACCGATGTCCTCACCTCCATGTCAGCTGCTCTCCCTAATGCAAGTCTTAATTAGAAATTAGAAATTAGAAATGAAAATTGTAACAAGAATTTTGACAAAATACATTTATTTGTCAATATTGCATTACCTCGAGTGGGTTTTAAATGTCAGCGCTGTAGTGTGTGAAAGATAGTTAGAGATGCCAAGACCCAAAAGAACTGTGTTTCAGTTGTCGAGTCGGAAAAAGCTAAATCGGAGGTGGAAACAAGATGGCTACATCTACAAAAGTTATTTTAGCGCTTGCCTTGTCCGAATATAAGGCAAGCGCTAAAGAAACTTTAGCATAGCCATCTTGTTTCAGGCCTCCGATTTAGCTTTTTTCTGACTTGGTAACTGAAATGCTGGGAACTCGGGTGTGATGTCATTTTCAGCTCTGACATCTGACTTCCAAGGTAACTCGAACGAAGCATTACGCACAAAGGACTGATGGATTGGTCTGGGATTGGTTATCTTGGTCAGTCATTTAGAGTTACTCAAACTACGGCAAGCCAAGTTTATTATCGTGAAAAAAATAAATACAGAGTATTGAATGGGGAAAAACAAGCATGAGAAATGTAAAGTGTGGCATGTGGTGTGAAAATGGGTCAGATTGCATGACTGTCACACTCAAAGCGTGACGCTTTGCAGCTCTGGGGTAGGTCTACCTGCTGACTAAAGATCGCTTTTGTAGGGATTTTTACCAATTTCATTTCCTCCCCTTTATCTTAAGTGTCGGTGTTGATTTTGTCCTGTGTATGTGTTTTTAAAAAATGACTCAGAAGACAATGCTATTTCCGCAGAGTGCAATTCTAATATTATCTAACACCTACTCTGAGGCAGAGGTTTCAGACTTTAAAAATAACTCCATTGAAATAATCTTTCTGCTAGATACTCTCTTTGGTTTTGAAGAGCTCTTTAAGATGCATCAGTATTTGGTTCAGTCCATTTTAAGGCCAGCTATAAAAACCTCAGGGGAGCTGAAGTGAGATTGTTCAGAATCATTAATTCTGAGACACCACTTGTCCTTGTTGTAATCTCAACGAAGTTTAAATTTTTCAAAATGAGACCAGTGATGTTTGGTGTGTTTGTTGGCAGTGGTTGGCGCATGGAAACATAACACCCTACACTAGCAAAGCCCTTTATTGTGGTGGGACATGGGATTATTCATGAATCTGGACCATGCCTCTCATATCATTTGCTCCATGATACAAAAGTTTGTCACTGCAGCGGGTCTACATTTGCAAAAAAACTACTAGCTTAGTCGTGGTTTGTGTTAGTGTAGTAAATCCGATGATTGTGTGTGAGGTACATAGTTGGCTGCTCTGCGGTACATTACCTCCTCGTGAAGCCACAGTAAAGCATGAGATTATAGGCAGGACCAAGATCTCACACGACGATGGTAAAGCGCAGTAACAGCTGTATGGGCCGTTCAGCTGGAAGAACAACAGAGCACAGGGAGGTCCACCACTGATCTAGCAGACTTGCCATGAAAATTTGTCCACATTTGGTTTTACTGCACACTGAAAAGTCATGTGAGGAGGTTATTCAAGACAGTAAGGGGAGACCAGCTTAGATGTAGCATTAACTATTCAACACATACTGCAAATAAGGATTTCATAAACTCCAACCTGAAGTAGCATGTCAAATCATCACTAGAAATAGTAAACACATGGTAACAAATAAACCTATATCATCTGTTATTCATTATCAGTTTTGGATGATTAATCATAAGTACCGTTAGTTTGTAAGTTCTTAAGAGGGTCAATCTGTATAAAATATGTTAGTAAGCACTTGAGGGTTAAAATCCCAACTTAGGTTAAACACTTACTCTTTTCTATCTTCTTCCTCTACAGGTTTATGTAAATTTATGTTATAACAAAGCAACAAACGCAGATTTAAACTCTTAATTTATACTATAAAACTGTTTCTTTTGCAACTCACCCATTAAACTAGTATTTTAATCATTTTGTTTGAGCTTTGTCAACATGAAACTCTTCAAAAACATGTTATTTTGATGCATGAGTATTTATGACACTTCGGCAACACTTACAGTGTAGAAATGCATCTTTAGAAGTGATGAATGTCTGTAAAGGTGTTGATACCTGCTGCCCTCTACAATACGATGTTTATTGTGGACTAATGAAAAGCTTGAACACATTACAAACAGCACCCTCCTTGATGCAGCAGCACTCTAACTGGCCACGTGGCACTGCATCTCAGTTACCTAATGAGATTTATACACGTTTTGGTAACTACAGCAGTGATAGACTGCATATACAGCATTGGGACAGCAGCAGTAGAGTTAAGTTTCATATAGATGCTGTAATCAAATTCTGAATGATCATCTTTTGAAACATTTATACGCCCAGAAATCTGTTCAGCTACTGTGTTAACATGCCCACTCACAGCTTGGAGACCAAAGTATGCAGATATTCTTTTTTAGATTGACAGAAGAATAAAGTTCAATAATTATAGTAAAGTAAGATGACAAATTTGCAGCATTCTCCAATGTCTCCAAGAATAAGACTTAATTATTGGCTGAGGAGGTGCAGGAGACGCAGTGCCACATGGTCTGTGGTTGGCTGGGTGAAGCCTCAGAGGAGGCAGCTGCATCCAGCTGTCACAGATGTTTCCAGAGCCTGGTCCTGTGTTTCGTAAAGCTGGATTATGAAAGCTGGGTCTGAATGAGGCAGAAGGTGACGTTAAATATTTAAATTTTATTAAGTAGGCATTAGAGTTCAAGAAAGTACATCTGCATCTCAATATCATGAAAAAGTTTTATATTCTCTTAGCTATCCAAGAATCTGAAAACTTGGCATACTTTATTGTATATGATCACTAAATTGTGAAAAGATGTCTCAAAATATATGAGTATAAAACATCTATCGGCCCAGTTCTTCCAATCAGGGGGTAAGACTGCTGACTTGGCAGTTGACCCAAAGTCAATCATCAATACTCTCTGGTAAACTCCAGACGTTCATTGCTGAAAAGACACAAGCAACATGATGAGGGATGACGGCAGCCTTGAGAGGATTATCAAAAAAAAAAAAAAACACCATTCAAAAACTTTGAAAAGCTTCACAAGGAGCAGACTGACTCTTAAGGCTGGTGTAGGAGCATAAACAGCCAACACACAGACATCTTCAAGAAAGGGACCACAACAGTCACATCTGTGATATCAAGCTGCCCTTGAACCTGAGAGGTCAGAAGAGTTTACCTGGATGAAGATGAAAAAGAAAAGGACTGTAGCTCTGAGGTCTAAAGTTAGATTGTATTTCAGGCAAAGAGTCCAGGGTGCTTGAAGTCCAGTGTGAAGTTTCTGCAGCATGAATGTTTGACACCATGTCATCTGCTGGTGTTGGTCCACTGTGTTTTATCAGGTCTGGAGTCAAAACAGCCTAGAATCTACCAGATTTTACTGCACTTCATGCCTCCATTTTCTGATGAGCTTTATGGAGATACAGATTTCCTTTCTCATCAGGACTTGGCACATGCCCACAGAACCAAAACGACTACTACATGGTTTGCTGACCATGTTATGAGCCAACAGGCCTAACCTGAACCCTGTGAAAATCCAGCTGGAAACAATGAAACTTCAAAATGTCAACTTAAGATCTATCTGTATAGCTTGGCTTTTTGCAGGTTTGATCGTTTTTCTTGTCACGTAATGTTTTATAAAGATAATTATTAGATTGGTTATGTTCGTTTTCTTATTTCTACCTTTTTGATTTTATTTTTGCTCTTTGTTTTGATGTTTTTTGATTCTTTACCTTGTGTTCCGTTTCTCTCAGCTGTTTTGATAACATATATATTGTTATTGCTGTTTCTGTGCATTGCTCCCAACCTCCTCTGTGTCTTTATATAGAAAAGTGTCAATTTTTTTGTATTTTGGGGCACTATTTTGTTTTCAGTCACTGTAAAGTCATTTGGTTTGCATAACAAGTGCTTTAAAGTTTGACTGATTACTATCAGAGCAACTGATCCTCAGCAGTGTCACAGGCTGATCACGGCCATACCACATTAGTGCCAATATTTTTGGGGTAAATAAGCACCAACCAAGCACTGAGTGTACAAATCAGTGGTCTTTTCAGAAGCAGAACATGCCTGTGTTTTATAACCTTTTTCGATTGATCTAAAGAAAATATAGAAACTTGAGACACTGGATTTCTGATTTTCATTAAAGTCTTAAAATATTCCCCTTTACATGTAATGAATACAAGAACAAATGAAAGTTTACTAAATAACTAATTATTTAACTTTTCTATGATTCATTGAGATGCATGTGTATTTTTATTACTTTGAAACCACTGTTAGACCTCATATCACCCAATTACCTGGATAAACTCCACATTTTATTTGCATACTATGAAGGAAGGTTTGGTCTTAGCAGTAAATCATACACAGCACAGGGATCTACTGTATTGATTTTACTGGATTTGATATCACTGAACCATAACAAAAAGTTGTACTGCTCTTGTCCTTACAAATGGACTAACCTGGGTCATTATAAAAATTAAAAAATTCACAAGACAAGCTTATAACTGTTTGACAATAAGTATTACGAAGCAGCCGTGATCCCTTAAAAATGTCTGGGCTTAATTCATCAGTACAGAGTTGCTGCATTATTATGTAGAATTACAAAAGGATGTCCAGGTGAGGTTGGGTTAGCTGTGACCTTGAGGCAATAATCCCTGCATGGATGAAATATGAGACACGTTTAATGTGTTTATGCATGAAGATAAGACAGTAGTGGGTCACTCTTTCCTGATGTAACACCAGAGGCAAACGGATGGTGAGAAGTTCAATTATAGCTGGTGAAGGTTTGCGGCAGAAAGAAGGGAAAACTGGAAGAATCCATTTCTGGGAAGTGTGGTGGTTTAAAGGAGTGGCCAGTTGAGGAAAACAGATCAAGAGAGGACACAGAGAAATCCTCATTTTGCTGAATCAAGGAATCTAAAAAAAAATACACACATAATTCACAGATGGGGGGTCGTTCTCCACCCAGTCACTTCCCCTCCCAAGCATCTTCTTTCTGCTTAGCTGCCAGGCGTTTTTGCTCTGAAAGATAAAGCACAGAGACCGTTAACTTATAACTCAGTGAATGCACCACACTTGACGGCACACAGGTGATTTATTGCACTGACTTTGTCAGTGGCATCTGTCAACTACCTCTGGATAAAACCATACGTGGCATTCATTCCAGGGACACTGTGTTCAGTACATGATGCACTTCTTTTCTGTCAGTCACCCTATGTGTTGTGATCTTAAATAAAGAGCACAGAAGTGCGCCCAGTCCAAGAACAAAGGAGTTTTTTTTAGTTTTCCCTGACTTCCTGACTGGCTGTGCAGTGGACGGCCAATTGTGGGTTTTCTGTGCCTATATACTTATGTTCCATCCATGAAGGGAAATGGCTGCTCAGCTGATTATAGACCTCCTCAGCAGTGGACAGAGAGCAACTTCTTTTGGCATTAATCTGCAACTACATGTTTCGTTTTCTACACCAAATGCAGCAACAGCTCCCTCCTGTGGTAAAAACCTTGTAATGCAAAAACTTTGATGAATAAGGGTGGTGAAATATTTGGTAACACTTTATTTGAAGAACGAATTATAAATATACTGTATGTATAATGAGTTATAATCAAGTTAAAGCACTGTATAACTATAATCACTCATAAATGATCATAATGCTTTATAGCAATAATCATAACACATTAGGAAACATTTTATCATGACTTACAAGGTCAGTTATTATAATGGGTTATAACTGTTAACAACAGTTGCATTGCATTATCTATGTGGGCATTGTCAGTGAGTTGTTAACAGTTATGACACATGATAATACCTGACCTTGGAAGTCATGATCAAATGCTTTATAACAGTGGTTCTCAACTGGTCTCACTCTGAGACCCGCATTTTCCCATGGTCCTTACATTGCGACCCACTTTTATAGATTCCAAACCAAGCAAATTTATTTTTTATTAAGAAAACCTTTCAAGACTCAAATCTTTAACACAAATCCACCCGTTTTATTGCATAAAGTGCATTTCAGAGCACATGAACTGAGGACGACAACTACTGAAGTTTCATATACTGAAAATATCAAATATCAAATAAATATCAAATTGCACAAAATAAAAGCTATTTTTCAAAATAAAAGACATGTCAAACATCAGATGTGCATTAATATATATATATATATATATTTACCAGCTGTTTGCAATCCATCCAGAACGTGTCCACAACCCACTTTTGAGTAGGGACCCACCAGTTGAGAACCACTGCTTTATGATGTGTTATGATTATTGCTATAAAGCATTATGATCATTTACGAGTGTTTATTACTATAGTTATACAGTGCTATAACATGATTATAACACAACCTACATATATTTATTATGCGTTATAGAGATAGGCGCCAAGTAAAATGTTACCAAGTATTTTCAAAAGTAACCTATTCCGAAAATGTTTTCTGGGGCTGAGGCACTTGCTTGCTTATATTTAGCCTAGTTCACTTGAGCAACATGTAAGATGAGGATGTACGGTCCTTTTTTTAGTCAGAAGTCTCCTTCTTAAAGACTGACAGTGGGGCTGGAGTAGGAAAAAGTATTTGACAGAATAAAACTAAATCATAACCAAAGCCTAACAGCGCTGTGATTACCTCTTGCCTCCTGGAGTTTCTTCCTCTCTGCCTCTCGTTGCTCTTTCGTCAGGTTGCTTTTCATACCAAGCGCACCAATAACAAGCTTTCGAGCGAGCGCTGCACTAGTCTGAGGTCTCTCTTTGGCTGGCAGGAGGTAGTCTGGAGGCAGAAGAGAAAGAAAATTGATAGACACACTGGTTAAAATTCATCTTTGAATTGTTTTAGATCCTAAAGGCCACCTTAGAAATACAAATGTCTTTATTTTCACCTGAGCAGCTGCGAGCTGCGGCCTTTGTAGCAGCAGAAGATTGGGAAAGTGGTCGCAACTTCATAAGTGGATGTTTGGATCTCAAAGCTTCCCGGGCTGGAAAAATTGAAATGTTCATCAACAACCTTGGGATTTTCAAACATGCGTTTTATTATGATGTCCTAAATGAGATTCAAACCTGTTCACAATAATACACAGCAGCTCTGCATTACAGCTTAATGACTTACTGATGAAAATGAAGTATAGTTTGTCAGTCAGATCTCTAATGCATATTCATCCTATGCAAACTTCAACAAACAGGCAGGAACAATGTGTCACATCAATATTTACTGGAGACAGTAGTTAAGGTGTGCACACCAGGGCTGTCGCTTAATACTGGTATTGACAATAACCATCTCTATCTAAAAGAAAAAAAAAGAAAGAATATAGATATTGTGCAAAAATTATGTATATGGTAATGCTATGGGTTTATAGTAGTGGTTGTCATACCCCATTAAACTGAGGTGAGACAAAAAGGGAGTAGCAGCCAACCGAGAGATGACTAGTCACTAAAAACTGATGTCCAAGATTTATTTGTAAATCCAAAAACAATATTAGAGCTTGTGCCTCTTTGGAATAATTAACTGAGCTTTTATACTTTCTGACTGTTCAACTCAATTGTTTTTATTTGGTTTTGTTACTTAGGCTTTACCAAAAACAGCTTTAAAGAAATGAAGCAACCGAACCCAGGACAGAAAAATGATCTAAAAAAAAGCATGACTCACAATTGTCCTCTCCAAAGAGGTTTCTGTTACAGGGCTGGGGATGAATCATGGATTTGAATATTATCAGAAATTGGATGATGACACATGAGTTAATTAGTTTTATTAAAGTTTATGACATAATATGTTGCTCTGCCCGTGTCCTGCTTTTCCTCAGTTTGGCTGGTTGTGTTGTTTTATTTTTAAGTTTTCATAACTATCACAGTAATATTGTTGTTGCAATATTTTTGGAGCCATGATAATCATGAGACAAAAAAAAGATCCTGTGACAGCCCTGGTACACACACACACACACACACATGCAGGAACCAAAGCTTGAAAATTGTTTGGCCAGCAGCATTTCACCAACCTGCTATGGGGCTTGAGAAGAGGCCCAGGGCATGGGAGTCATCAATCCACTTGATGTCAAAGCCTCTTTGTCTGATAAGATTAAACAACAATAAAGCAAAGTGTTAGAAAAAAATGGAGGATAAAACTGCCAGTTAAATAGTTTTAAATTTTACTAAAATGGTATGATGGACACCTAACTCTGACTCTCTGACAGCTGTTTCATTTCTTTGGACTAATTTTAGCTTTTATTATTATTATTTTTTAAATTAAGTTCCCTGTTCATGAATTACCACTTGGTCACTATCTCTCCTCTCATTGGCTGTCAAGCAAGGACAAGAAACCTGAGGTGCACCAATGACTGATTTGTATTAAGTATTTTATGCCTGTTTATGAAAAGTGCTGTACAAATGGTTGTAATTACAACAATAAATGAGAGATTTACAATAGCAAACACTTCTTATGCTGACAGAAGTACTCTGAATTATACATACTGGTAGTCCTGAAATAGCCGGAGCAGATCCTCTGTCTTAAACTCTGCTGGGAAGTCATAGATCTCTACAATGTGGGAAAGTTCATCCTCTGTGAGATCGATATCGTCCTCTTCATCCCCAAACCGGTCCATGTTGTAATAATCAAACCTGGGCTCCTGGATTGACTCTTTCTTTTTACCCTCTTTCACAGCGAGCTGAAAGGGTAAAAAGTGAAGGACAGTGAGTAAGAGAAAAAAAAGAGTTGAAAAAAAGAGTTGAGGGAAGTTAAACTTGAGTCTATCTTATTGGTAAAATTCACTGACATTAATAACATAAAACTAGAGTTAACTACTATTAGGCCTGCTGACTGTAATCACTTTAAATTAATTCAACATAGTCCATAATCACTCATATCCTAACCCTGTAAACTGAATTCATTTTGTTTCACCATTACATGAGCTGTTGTTGTTGTTGTTGCTGTTGTTTAATGTTGCTGCTGTCCCGTCTCTCTCTCTCACCCTCGTTCTCTACTCTCCCTCCCTCCCTCGCTCTCCCTTACTCATTCTCTCTCTCCTTCCCTCTATCTTGTTCTCTTTCTCTCCCACTGCCCTCTCTCCACTTTTCTCTCTCTCCCTCTCTCCCCCTATCTCTCTCTGTATTCCTCCCCAACCCAGCAGCGGCTTGGTGGCTGTCTGGCATTAATCTGGTCCTGCCCAAGGTTTCTGCCTGTTAAAAGGAAGTTTTTCCTTGCCACTGTTACTCATGTTAGATGAGATGGGCCAAAACCCATCTAAGGTTGGGTCTTGATAATTCATCAAACAATGAGCGTGGTCTAGACCTGCTCTTGTTCTTTGAAAAGCGTTTTGGGATGACGACTGTTGTGACTTGGCGCTATATAAATAAAATTTGATTGATTGATTGATAAAACCATTACCTTGACCTGAGTACAAATGAAAAGGCAAATATGTGTGTGAATGTAAAGGATATCCACAGCTCTGACCTCCTCCAGCAGATGAGGATCCAGACAGTCTCCTTCATCGTTGAACAACGTGTCCCAACTCTCTTCTTCCCCCTTGTCCTCATGTCCTGATGCAGCATCTTCCTCTGAATTGGTTAAACCCGGCTGCCCGTTCACCTGAGCATCTGTATCCTGAAGCCTCTCTTCCTTCATAGCAGGCTTATTGTCACCATCCTGCACCTCACCTCCACCCTCTCCTCCTGCAGGTGCCTCCTTCTCTGTTACTCCTGCTTGGTTCTTCTTATTTTTGGCATTTTTTCTAGACTTGTCTGTGTAGCGAGGTCTGGGTCTCGGTTTGCCCTCTCCCTGAGTCTGAGTTTTGTCTTTGGAGTCAGGAAGCCGTTTCTTGGGCACGTACAGAGCCTGACTCGGCTTCTTAGAGGAGGCTGGTGGCGCAGGTGTTGACTCGGCTGGAGCACAGTCCTCTTTCGGCTGTTCCAACTCCATTACAAAATTATTTTACAACAGCTGTACCATGAAAAGAGGAAAATCAATTAGAAAGCAAGATTATGACAACATATTCTACAATGTATGCAAGCATTGGTAAATGTGCATTCACTATTAGCTCATTGGTTTAGCTTAAACGCTGAACTGCATCTTTCTGTGGCTAAAATGTTAATTTTGAGGGATACAAAATAATTTAATTTATTAACAGTCTTTACCAATGCCACTTTAATTCACTTTCATTTTCAAACGGAGATAAAAACAGGATTAAACTGTGTTTTTTTACTCACCCGTGTTTGGTGTGTTTAAAAACAGAACTTCGTCGCACATCTGACGCGAGTGTGAGAGAACACAAAGCATTCTGGGAAGTGGTGTTCACATTTGGCGTTACATTCAGGGCAGTAATGGGTTGCTTTTCACATTAAATCGTTTTTCATCAGAGAATAAGGTCTTTATTGCTCGTGTGTACTATTTCTATGTGATTTACCAATTCTCTGTCGTTTGAGTGTATTTTATCCGTGCTGTCACTGTTCTGTTTTATATCGCAGCGACTACACAGAAGCAAACTTCCGCGTTTTACGTACACGCCCATAGAAGTTCTCGCAAACCATTGGTTCGACGCACTGATTGGTCACCTCGCTTATTCCTGATTGGCTTGTCGTCCGTGCTTTATACAAGCTCTTTCGTAAAACTTAAAAGGAGAGGTTGTGTAAGGTGGTTTTTTTGCCAAGTAGTTAGGTAAAAGGACGCTGTGTGCATCTACATCGTTCATCCAAAAACCAAATCCTCCCCACCTCTTTACTCAGACACAGCTGTTAGGTAAGTCCTAATGAAATTAATGAAATTACTGCATGACATAAAAGATGAGTTTTTGCATGCAATAGAAGATTTTATGTTTTTACTTAAAAACAGCCATATAGCAAACCATTTGTGCTGAAAAAGGGTTATTGAAAATACAATCTTTATAACAAATGGGACCTATGTCTGTGTCAAAACCATAGGTGCATAGGTGTCACATTTGTTCATGAAATGCTTTCTCTTAAAGGGTAATATATGCTTGTGTGCTCTGCATGACTTAAAAAGACGTGTTTCAATAATTCTCTACAATGTTTTTAAGTAATATTTGTCCCCAAAAGTTCTGCAATCGGTGAAAGCATGTCTTAGATTTTTGTGTGGCTTGATTTCTCCAGTTTCTTTTGAAAAGAATAAAGAAATGTCACTGATTCATTGTTGGGGTTTCAAAACAAGTAGTATTGAAAGAGAAAAAGTAGTTCACATAACACATAAAATGTGTCAAATGTGTAGATCTCCTATAGAAACATAAAATCCGGTAATGCAATAATCTTTTTCTACTCAAAGACTTTAACATGTGGTCTGTCATAATAACATACCGACTCACTACACTCAAGATTGTCATGCTATATTGTAAGACTTGTCTCACACACATATAACTGCATCATCAGCATATTGGGTTGAGATTTTAGACCCTGTCCTTCTTTGTGCTCCACCAGGTTGCTGTCATGCAGGTTGCAGGTCTGTTCCTCCTCATGGTTGGACTCTGGCAACAGTCCAACGCCCAGAACTCTGCTCCCTTGTTTCAGGATGTAACGCAGACAGTGCTTGCTCCTGACAATCTGAACAACCCAACACAGCTAAACTATGGGATGGCTGTCACAGATGTGGATGGTGACGGTGACCTGGAGGTGGTGGTGGCAGGGTGAGTCAAAAAGTACCCCACCCAGAGAGTGAATAGCATTTGATACACTGAGTTGGAGGTCTGTAATGAGCAGAACTAATGTATTTGATACCCTTCCTCAGGTACAACGGGCCAAACCTTGTGCTCAAGTATGACCGCACTCAAAACAGACTGGTAAACATTGCCATCAATGACGTCAGTTCTCCCTACTACGCTCTGAGGGACTCAGGAGGAAAGGCTATTGGAGTTACAGCCTGTGATGTAGATGGTGATGGACGTGAGGAGATCTACTTCCTCAACACAAATGGCGCCTTCTCAGGTAAAGGTGGATTCTTGTGAAGTATCATCTTACTTATGATATGATATCAGCCCACTAAATGACTCCATACTTGAATTATGCAGGACAGGCCACTTATTATGACAAGCTTTTCAAGTTCCGTAACGGCCGCTTTGAAGATCTCGTGAGTGACGAACTCAACGTGCGCAGGGGTGTTGCTAAACCCATGGCAGGACGTTCAGTGGCATGTGTGGACAGAAAGGTACATAAAACCACTTAAAAAAAAACATTTGTCATTGCTCGACAATTTCTAACTTTCACAACCTTTACTCCCCAGGGAACAGGCCGTTACTCCATCTATGTTGCCAACTACGCCTATGGCAGTACCGGTGCCCATGTTCTCTTGGAAATGGATGAATCAGCCAGTGATGTGACCAGTGGGGTCATTGCTCTGTCAGATGTTGCTGCTGAGGCCAGGGTCAACAAATTGACAGGTCAGGTTAGAAAAATAAAATATGTTATGTTTTAAAGTTGACCGTCACTCACTGTTTTCCTGTTGTGCAGGTGGGCGTGGTGTGGCAGTCGGACCAATCCTGAGTGAGTTCAGGTCTGATGTGTTTTGTGACAATGAGAACGGACCCAACTTCTTGTTCAAGAATAAAGGAGATGGGACCTTTGAGGATGTGGCTAGACAGTCGGGTGAGTATGAAAACTGGAGTGTAAGGTGATGTTTTGGGGATTTTTTTGCCTGGATGTTCCTGGATGAATCACTTATATCCTAACTGTAAGGTTTGCCATGAAAACTACACTGTGTAAATGACAAATTTGGCAAAAACAATGAATACTTTACGTGTTCCTTTGTGTTACTGAACCAGTGATAGGATACTTACTGTGGTTATTATTGCACCTGATAAACATCAATATACTCGTATTCCAGCTTTTAACTAAAATGATTAAATCCTGAAAGCACTGCTATGTACTGACTCAGCCTCGTGTTGCCCCTGTCATGGTGGGGAAGCTTCCCACCAGGATACCAGTGTTAGATATTTAATGGAAAATAGGTGAAAACATCCAAGACCTAATTTCAACCAGTTTCCATCTAACTTACAGATGGTAATGACAGATTATCAATTACATCTTCAGCATAGTTTTCCAGCTGTAAAGGTAATTTTGACTGTTTAAAGACATAATGTTATTGGGTTCTACCTTTCTAATAAAAACAAACCTATTACACTGTATGGGCCATGTAAAGTTGCCAAGAAAATTCAAACTGAAAGAAATCAAACAGTATAGTATAGTTTATTTGTAAATACATAAAATAGCGCTTCCCCAAGCCAGAACTGTATGAATTGTTCACTGAAATACCTGTTAGGACTTTACTCTTATTCTTTCAATTTTCATTTCAGGCATCCACAGAGGACGTCACGTTTAACTTTTATGTGTATTGGCTTTTAATTATTGCAATCCACATTATTTCCTTTTGGGATCAATTAAGTTCTTGTATCAGTCTTCCTATCCAGATTGAACCTGCAACTGAAATTTATAAGAAAAAAAAAAACAATATCAGTAACCTATCTTTTTTTTAGTAGTCAAATGCATTTTGGATACTTAGATTTACATGATTGATTTCTAGAACTTTTTTTTATTTTGGATATCTATGACCAAAATAATGGAAATTAACACCATAAAGGTTAAATCAACTTCACTAAATAGTCAGTTTTTTGAGACACATTTTCGATAGCAAAATAGTCACTGGGCATGTCAAGGGTACTGGGAAATAAGATGAGTGATTTGACTGAAAATTTTCATTGATTCCATTGAGATTCCACTGCTGTCCACCAGGGTGCTTTTTCATACTAGGACCTTACAGTGGTTATGAGTCTTGTTCAGTGCATCTCTTTGGGCCTTTCTGTATTATGAATGCGTATTGATTTTCCTGCTCACAATTTTTTTTCCCTACAGGGGTGGATGACCGCGATCAGCATGGTAGAGGTTTGGCCCTCACAGACTTTGATGGTGATGGAAAGACAGATATAGTCTATGGCAACTGGAATGGCCCACACAGACTCTACCTGCAGAAGAGTGACTTTAAATTCAAGGTGAAGAAAGAGTGATAAAGAATTTACAGAAAGACGATGTCAGAAATCTATGCGATTGAAAGAACTGATAAAGCAACACTTGACTGTCTCTTTTAATGTGCAGAACATAGCAGATAAAGCGTTTGCTGATCCCTCACCCATACGTACCGTCATTGCTGCTGACTTTGACAACGACAAGGAGCTGGAGGTGTTTTTCAACAATATTGCTTACAGAAGGGAATCCCCCAACAGAGTGTTCAGGTTAATATTGCAGTTATTGTGTGAATCTGAATCCAAGCAGAAGCATCAAACCATGAAAGAAACAAATGGCTGACACGTGCTGTAATGCTGTATACAAAAGTAGCTGTTTTAAGTAACTCTTGTGTTTGTTTTCAGGGTGTCAAGGAGAGCAGGTGCAGACCCTGTGATCCAGGCGCTCAACGTGGGAGATGCTGCAGAGCCGCTTGGGCGGGGAACAGGTCAGTTGGGTTTCAACCCAGAAAAGACAACTTATCAAAAAAAAAACTTAAATAACTTTCGTTGCCAACCTTCCCACCTCTGTTTGGTTAAGATTAAAACTGATGACACTCTCATTAAGCTCATTTGGTAGAGCAGGCACCCCATGCACAGCAGCTACAGCCCTAGTTGTCACACAGACTGAGGATTAGTTCCAAGTCTTGACAGGATTTGGTGCCTTTTCCTTTTCTCCTCTCTCTCAACACATTTCCTGTCTCTCTCAAGTTTTCCTATCTAAAGCCCCCAAAAAAGTGTTCAAAGCACAGTCCTACAGAACAGTGAAAGCAGTTTTCTCTGCTCTGGATAGGTGGGACTGCAACAGACTTAGACGGGGACGGACAGCTGGACCTGCTGCTGGCACATGGGGAGAGTGCAGAGCAGCCAATCTCTGTCTTTAAGGTCACACAGGTGTGTTTGTGCAGATGTGCATGTGTTTTTCAGGGCTGGAAGTCACATGTTGATCCTTTACTCGTAACAAAAGATAAATACTGTAATTTACAAACACCTTGTGTGTTTACTAGACCCCATATCAAAATCCTACTAAAGCTTATTATAAGTCAAGGAGTATAATGGTCCTAATACAGCATCAAAGTGCAAGTACTCTGTTAACATTCAGATGGTACCTCTTACTCATACAAAGGAAAGTATAAATCTTAAAATAAGTTAGTGCTTGTATCAACTACCATGCATTTATGTTTGCACCTCAACCTTATGTGAACACGAGCAGCGCTGTCCAAGTAAGTTCCCCTCCTGTGAGTGGAGAGCCCTTTAAGAGTCACAAATTAGTTCAATGAGCCTGTCAATGAAAACAAAAGGGGTAAAACTAAAAATAAACCATGATAGTGAGCTATAGTTTAAATTTTTGGACCTCTGTCCAGACTTTCTTGAAGCTCATGTGAGGAAAGTTCAGTTTGTGTGTATTTGGTGGCCCCTAGAGACGAAGTGAACTTTGCTCATCATGTCCTCTACAAACTTAATTGTTTGTTTTTTTTTAAAGAAAAAATCTCATCCTGCTGACTTTTTATAGCGAAATGTATCATTAATTGTGACTTTTAAATGTAGAAAATATATTTTTTAAAAAGCTGGTTACTCAGCCAACTGACTAAAAAAAAAAAAAAAAAAAAAAACCCTCACAGGAGACAATGAGCCCCAACCAAAAATCCCATCAGTGGCTGTAACAATTAAACTACTGGATTTATATATAAAAAATTATGGTAATTTAATTCAATCTTATGCATATGATTTACACTTGGCAGTATCACTTCTTGGACAGTACTAATCTAAGCTCCAGTAAAAAGTCAAGTATTTTGTCAAAACTTAAATTTAAAAAGGAATGAAAAATGTCTTACTTTCCTGCACGGTGTTTTTTGTTTGTTTGTTTGTTTTTTAAGATCTACAACTTAAACTGTTTTAACTCCACCAGGGCTCGACCAACAAATGGCTACGGGTCATCCCTCGCACCCAGTTTGGTGCTTTTGCCCGAGGGGCCAAGGTGACAGCCTTCACTAGTCAAAGTGGGGCTCACACACGCATCATTGACGGAGGATCGGGATACCTGTGTGAGATGGAGCCTGTTGCCCACTTTGGCTTAGGTAACTTTCTCTTACATTACAAAGTGAACTGACATTTACAGAAAATGGGACACTTTATCTCATATTCCCTCCAAAAAGCTGTTTACATTTACACCTTTGTAAAACCAGTGAAAAAAAAAACTGAAGTAGAGACAGTTTTAAAGGAGGAAGAATTGTTATGGAAGCTGAGTAGTTTTAATTTATTAGTTTTAATTGATTTGTCCATAGTCAAAACTGCACTTACCTGATCCGTGCTCCAGTTCTTAGCAAAGCAATCAGATAGCTCCTTCAAAATATAAAGTCACGGGTTATCCTTGTAAATACTGAAAATAATGGAACTTTTTAGGTTTTATTTTCTGATTTATGAGGGTCTTCTGATAACTTGCAGGAAATGATGAGGCAACAGTACTTGAAGTCACCTGGCCTGATGGCACTGTCTTCACTCGAACCTTGCAGCCTACTGAAATGAACACAGTGGTGGAAGTGACCTATCCTAGAGAGGGGGGGACAGTTGTGCTTGCCAATGACACACAGGTATGCAACTGGATAACATAACCTTTAAACCTTTGTCTTTACTAACACCAAACTCAATCACTCTACTGTATCTGTATATTTACACATTTCTTCTTATTGTTCAGTGTGGCCAAGGTTTTGCTGTCAGGGATGGCCGCTGTGCAGGTAAGCAAACTCCTTTTAAATTAAGTTAATTCTGTTCCTTTGGATAAGAACTTAAAAATTCATACAGAAAATTTTAATTTCCCTTTTAATTTTCATTATTGTTCATTTTTCTACAGGTCTGTGAGGATTATCACACAGAAGTAAAAAAAAAAATTGGCCAGCAAAATTATGACATGGTTTTAAAATGCTTGTTTTGTCTGTGCTTCAAGCAAAAGCCTTATTTCTTCTTTACTCTATGAGTAGTTTTTAAACTTGAGCATTTTTTAACATTATTCTTTGTTAACTTTTACCATTAAATCTTTGCTACACTGGGTTATGGTAATCTGTTTTCTTTTATTCCTGCACTACTGCGAACTCCTCAAATAAACTGCTCTGAATCAGCATGGTCGGGCAAACATTTCTTGGAAACAGGATAAGAATGATAAGTCATCAGTGCTTTGAGACATTTCATTTTCACAGTGTTTTGAATATTTCCACTTAATCTGACAACAGCAGAAAAAAATGTTCGAGCTGTATGAATACCTAAGGTGTATTGAGCTTTCGCTAAAAACATGCATCCAGCTGAAGATGAAAATAGTGAGAACAAGGCGTGAATGCTGCAGCATGACTAACAAGAGGATATTATGTCCAAGTGTCTTCTGTCCTCATGTCTCTCATCTTGCTCCACCATGCCTCCTGTATTGTTTCCTCCTTTTGAACCAAGTTGTCTCAATTTGATTGTCTGTTTATGTTTCCTTAATTCCTCCTTGTTCTCTGTGTTTCTTTCCTTCAATCGATGCAGCACTGGCTCCGATTTTTGATGGTATCCGCTCGGCCTCTGTAAGCACCTTTGAAGCCTCCTCATTTAGAGCAGTTTTACTGCAGTGTGTCATGGTGCTCTCTGCTCTGGCTGATTTCAGAGGGCGGTTGTCTTGAGGTTAACAAAGATGCAGTGAGACAGATTCTCTTGAGCACTGCATGCCTGAATCAAGCTCAAAGACTCCCAGTGACATGCAGTAACAGGAAGTCTAATTAGTGGATGTCCTCAGCTTGGACTTAAGCACTGGTGAGCTGGGTGCATGCTTTTGTCCCCTGTTGTATAAAACTGAAAAAACTGTGACCAGTGCCATGGCTTTGACTGAACTGTAAAGTGCAGGAATGAATATTCTGTCAAGCATGCAAGCACACATCAGGACATTTCTCTGGGCAATGTGTTTGAAATCCACATTTTTTCTAAATTATAACTAATGCATTTTGTGTTCAGCACATAGACTGTATATACTATGGACAACTTGGTTCTGCCTCCCGCCTGTATACGGATTTGAAGCCAAAAAGCTCTCGGTATTTCCAGGATTTTTCTTCATTTCCTGAAACCAGCGCTGTGCAGTAGCGTTGTGCGCATTCGGCCCGAGAGTCGCCGTGATGACGCTCGGCTCAAACAGCATAAACCCCCTGGGTGAGCTACGCAACACCCATAGGCTGTATCAGGTGTCAATTAAAGAAAACATAAACCCCTAATAACTTTTAAAAGCGGCGCTTCATAGAAAAAAAAAAGGTCTTGAGTACAAACCAGTCTTACTGTAACTACATGTCAACATCACGAGCAGGAGGAGAAAAATGTATGTTCTGTGTAATAAATTTCTAAAGTTGGTCCACAGCTCCATAAGCTTTGTTGGCGGAGGCGGGATTTATGACCTATACTGCAGCCCATCAACAGAGGGTGCTGTTCTCGGAATGGCTTCACCCAGCGAGGAGGCAGACTCTGTCCATTCTATATACAGTCTATGATTCAGCATGTTACATGTTTGACTCTATCATTTTTCTCTACCAAAGCCTTATTTCACCAAACATTGACTTGTAGCAAAAGTTAAGCAGTTTACAATAACACAGAGTGTATCTTTGTGAAATCCATCTGTCATTTCATCGTGGGTGCTTGTACTTTTTCAGCGGTGGCTAGAAAAAAATGTATCCATTGAGAAAGATTCACTGCAAAGAAAATAAATCAACCTGTACCTACTTTCCAGTTTAAATTTTACCATGTGGTACATATGTGTCATTTCTTCTATTTTATCAGCCATGATTTTTGTTTGTTTTTGGTTTTCTTTTTTTGTATTAAGGCAGATCCAGATTTTTTGGATTAGGGTGGCCCAACCAGAGCACTGACTTATGCAGGGGTGACATGGATTCAAATAAAAACCATCAATCTCCCATTTCCATTTCATATATCAGCTTTTATTACAAGCTAAATGTCTTTTTCTAATTTGATTTTAAGCTGCTCAGATAATAAACAAAGCAAATATAGTCTTCAATGGTTTCCCCTGATGGAACATCATGCCCACAGTCATGTTAATCAAATTCAACCAGAAAGATAAAGCTGCAAGATGACAAACGTGTACGCCAAATTAAAGAGTCACTGCGAAAAACTTGACACACCAACAAGTAGGAAGCGAATTGCAGCTGTGCGAAGACAGAATAAGAGAGGGAAAAGAATTTAATAGGATAGATGTTTAAATACCTCTGAAGAGTGAAAGTACATGTTACCACTTTGAGTCCACCAAAAATTCTACTTCATGTTTATAAAATACAAAATATTTCCCCTTAATTTCTGAATACGTCTACTCACATCACAACCACATTGAGGATCTTTGACATGAGAATATGGGGAAGACAAGACCAAGGCCCCTATCACCAAACTAAACTGTGTCAGCCAACCTTTGAGCGAGCAGCTGAATGTGGTAAAAGGGCAACACGATTTTCTGAAGTCATATTTCTGTCCATTTTAGTCAATATTTACTCTCCATTAGCTCTGCTCTTGCTCCCCCTCTCTTCCTGTGGGATATCTCTGCTCCTGTAGATGCTAAATGACTCATTGTGCTCGCTATAGACGAAAGTACAAAAGTAGTCTCACTGGCATCACCCACTGATTTCTAAAGAGGCATTACAAAGCCCACAGATAGCTGCTGTTTTGAGAGAAAACACTGACTCAGTTTCACTGTCAGCCTTGCTGGAAAGTTGAGGAAAGAAAGCAATGAGGTACTGAATCCCCAATTGTTACAGGTTGTAAAACATAAACATGGACTTGAATTATGACTATTGGCTGGTAGAGTCAGCTTCAGGTGAGACTGCAACTTTTTGTACTTCTGTATTAGCTTCAGAACTTACCAAAAGTGTGTACTGTTCGTCTCTTAAATGACCCCTCTCAGAGTGTCTGTGCTGCTCTAACAATGGTGTGTTTCTATTAAGAGGTTTTAGTGGTGGGTCCTTGCTATTCGAAATGTTACAGATATGTAGTTAGCTAGTACATGTAAATAAAGTGCGCCCAATTTCTATAACTAAACATGCTAACTTCTATGACATGTCAAAATCTTTGCTACGCTTAGAGTCAAAGAAGTCGAATCAGTGTTTGTTTTGTAAAAAATAAAATTTGATCAATAAGACTTTGATGAAACAGTTTTTATTGAACTCCAGTCATACACCTCATGGCCACATATATCAAACAATAAGCAGTACGAAAGTTTAGTCCTGCGCAAAATGTCACCAAAAGAAGAGACACATTCACATTTCTGAGCCAGTGTCTGGCAGTCAATGTTCTTTGGAAGTTTGTTGGTAACACAAGGGAGGGTTGGTTCATTCAAAATCACTTAAGGTATGATTCAGGAAGACTTTTTTAACCCATTATTTGTCTACTGCTTTTAATACACAGTATACCTTTGCATAATCACAATTTAGTGAAGAGTTGGTCTTGTTTATTGAAACCAAGACACTTGGATTTGTGCACGTGTTTGTGCTTGAATGTCAAACAAATTAAATACAGGCTTCATGTGTGAAAATGGAGGATCTGCTACATTATACACTGACAGGCTGGATGACATTCGTCTGCTACCAGACGGTATGATAAACATCAGCAGGGAGGGAGGAGTGGGTTCTTTACACAGATGGTGAAGGTCCAGGGAGGTGAGTTTTTCTGATGCGCTACTTCAATACTTATTCAGTCTACTTATATTTGCGAAAAGCTAGATACTTGGAAGAAGCTACAGATAAAAAATTAAAGCCAGTGCCTGGTGTGCTGAGCAAGTGGTGATGAGTCCCGTCCAGTTTCCTGGTTGGTCCAGTTTTGTTGGGGCCAGGCTTGAGACCACATGGTGCAACTGTGGCGGCTGAGGTATGAGGTTTGGCAAGGTTTGTGGTCCATTTTCCTGCCCCAACACTACCCTTCCTCTCTCAAATCCTTCCATCCTTTTCTCATCCACCGGACGACACAAAGCTGTGGAAGCTTGGTAGAGGAGGTGAAGATACGATCACACAAAGTCTCACCAATAAAAGAAATCTGAACAAAACTGTTTCAGCGTATTCACATTGCTTTGCAAGAGACTTCCAAAGTGCTTTTTTTCAGGGGTCACTGTGGAAAAAGCGTGAACATTTTTAGCGAATGTTGGCATCATGCCTGGCATTGTTGACAGTTGGTGAATCCTTTGTGTGAGGGTAGCTTTGGGATGTGTGAGCCAAGTGTTGAAACAGGAGTTGTATTATTGTCCTAAGTTCCTTCAGGGTTGGGAGTGATCACACGGACATGGTTGTGAGGAAGAACCCAGTCATCGAGCAGTGCTGCCAGACACAGAACTGCTTCCTGAGCTGGAGCCACTAGAGCCCCGGTCTTCATAGATGGAAATCTCTATCTGGTGGAAGAGGAGTTACAGAAAAAGAATCTGCTGCAGTGTGATCATTTCAACAGAAAAGACAGATGCCATTGCATGAGCTTAAACAGCAAAGAAGGATACAACACGCATTCCCCTCTCTATTGGATCTGTGATGAGCAACCCTCTGGGGGCGTAGATCTTCTCATTCTGTTCTTGGATGTACTTTGCTATCTTCTTCAACACCTAAAATCCAAACAGCAGGAAAAGGACAGATGAGATGGAAATCCAGGCGGGTTAAACACTATCAAGATGACCAGTCTCACCTTTTCATAGCGTGTTTCCATACAGAGGAAGATGAGGTATGCTGTGGCGCAGGCTAGGCATCCCTCCAGGTAGGACTGGCCTCCTATCTTCTCTGCCTCTGCGTAGTAGTTATTTAGTGTCTTCACAGTGTCTTCAAACAGTGTACGCTCAATCTGACAAAGAAAAGTCAGGAGAAGAAAAGTTAAGAGGGTTGTAATTTTTTATTCTGTAACTTTTTCATATTTACAGTAAGACTACAAGCCTGATGTAAACAAGCATATATGACAGCTGGCATCTGGTACCATCACCTTGTTTGGCAGTATTTAGATCTAGAAAATGGAGATAAATGTTTATGTTGGCAGTGGTTGGTTGAAGTGCTTGGTGTGTGATGAGCTCATATAGATGTTTACTTGCAAGGAAGGAAAAAAGATGGTGGTGCTAGCTCTGCTTACATGAAGATGTGTGACCCTGTCTTTAGCCATGCTAAATACATTTAACCTAATTTTGTTTTGTTTTTTCTCAGCTTTAGAACAGTCAGCTGCACAGAATTTGTATTTCTATGTGAACAACTATCCTGACTTGTGTGTCCATAACTTATCTGTTTGACTCATTGCTTTGGACTATTTATGGAGAGTTAGGGAGTTCAAGTGGGTTATTTTTGATCTGGAGGGCAATGGATGCTTAAGAATAGAATAATATGGTAACACTTCACAGTAACCATAACTTATAAATGGTAAATAGACCATTTATAAATGGTAAGCAGATAGTTTATTAATGTTTAATCATCTTTTATAAATAGCATATAGACCAATAATAAATTGTAAATTTTACAATTTTAAAAACCTAAGCCTAACTTCACAATTACCATCTAAGTAATGTTTATGATGGTTAAAAAACCAAACATTAACCATTTACAAAGTGCTACTGACACAATTTTATCTAGATGTTTTACAACCAATATTTAAACCCTATATAAACCTTTAATAAATAGTCCATTAATAATTAAGGAAAGTTATTAATCATAATTTCATCACTTGCTAATGGTAAAGTAACTGTTCACTTACATTAATAAACTATCTATTTGCCATTTATAAATTATGGTTATTGAAAAGTGTTACCTATAATATCTGTAAACATTTGTTAAACTGCAGATCAATAATAAATCTGTTGCTATAAATGAAAAACAAACCTATCTCTCACACACACACACATCATAAAGTATTCTTTTATAAGAAGTACTCATGGCTACACAAACAAACGCACATTTGCATACACATAGCACTACAATACACAGTGGTCTTACCCTGCTCTCCAGCTCAGAGGGGAACTTGGTCTGAAACCTGCAGGTGGTCCCTTCACTGTAGTCTCTCTGGATGAAGACTTTATTTGCCAGAGATGCACTGTGTCTCAACTCCTGCAGGTTGTGGAACTAAGAAGGATGAAACACACACACACAAATGTAAATTTAATAAAGTGTGTACTTAATGATCCCTCAGAGAGAGCTCCAGCTCTCGTTGCACCTGTTCACTCCTAATGTGTACAAACATCAGCTGATTCTGAGTTATTGGATGATGGAGGAGAAGCAAACGAGATGTGATCAATCACTGTGTGGCCCTGTATCTGCTGCTGCTGCTGTTGGAGCATGGCCCGGTATTGGACATACTATCTTTCAAACACACACACACACACACACACACACACACACACACACACACACACACACACACACACACACACACACACTTTCATTCTCAGGTCCTGCTGGGAAGTAAAGCCTGCAGGAGACGGACAACATTTCACTACAACAGATCGATCGGACTGAACAAGACGAACCTGGTGGATAAAAGCCACACAAAGCTTTTGCGATCCGGTACTTAGAACTGGACATGCTGCTTTCATCACAGAGCATGTTGGATATTTACCAATTTAGTGTTCTTTTTTTTACTTTTTTCCGCTTCATTTTAATGAGAGCGCAGATGGAGGCGAGAGAAAATGCAGGGAGGAAGGTCAGGGCTGCTGTCCGTGGTGCTGATTCCTCTACGTGTGTGGTCGTGTGTGCGCAAGTGTGTGACTATTTGTATGTGTGTGTGTGTGGTCAGTGTCCATACAGCCTGTCACCGGATTAACAGGGCGTCTCATCAGACACAGACAACAACAGATATGCTTCCACCAAAACATCGAGCTTTATTTCACTGATTTTCCCCATTTTAGTTTCTATTAGACGAGGCGGACTTAGAGATTTGCAAATTTTTACCTTCAAAATGTCAGAGCACTCCTACAGGGAGGGGAAACGACCAGCCTCGGACAGAACTGGCATCTTAATGTAGAACAGTGCCGTCCGTGGTGATTTAGGTTTTGTTGAAACCGTGTACAGCCTCATTGCACTCACTGACCGTGTCCACTGCCCCCGCGCCCGTTTTATCACCGTGAGAATGAGATTATATCTCCTAAACTGACGCTTCAGCTGGAAAATTAAACACATAACATGAGAGACTTACCTCTGTCGCCATGTTGCCATCCGTAGCCGCAGGGACGAGTCCCTGCATGCGCTAAAATCGCTTTAGTGGGACACAGGGACGGATTGGAGGAGTGGAGGGGGGGAAGGGCGGGGAAGGAGAGGGAGGGGCGAAGAAGACAGAGGGGCGGGGCTTTAGGCGCACAGTGACCACTGCTTCACATGAATATACATGTAGATGCTACTTTCTATACTGACTTCGACTTGTGAGTCTCAGTAAGACACCACACCAAAGTTAGCCAGTATAGATTTCAGAGCCAAAACAAATCAAATGTGTTTTAGTGGTGTAAATGTTGGGCAATATATGAGAGGGCACAGACAAACCTTTAACTCTTTCACTAAGCTTTTCGTCAGGCTTAATCTAAATGGCCACATAGGAACTGTAACTGTCAGATAGCTTTGCTTTAACTCTATTTAAGCCTGCATCAACTCTTAAGGAATGTATAGTGGGGCAAAGAAGTATTTGGCAGCCACCAATTCCGCAAGTTATCCCACTTAAAAAGATGAGAGAGGCCTGTAATGTTCATCATAGGCACACTTCAACTGTGAGACACAGAATGTAAAAAAAAAAAATCCAAGATATCATGTTTTATGATTTGTAAAGAATTTATTTGTGTAATGGCACAGAAAATAACCATGTAGCACCTACAAACAAGCAAGAATTCTGTTCTTCAGAGACCTGTTACTTCTCTATTAAGAAGCTCATTTATCCTCCACTCGTTACCTGAATTATTGGCACCTGTTTGAACTCATTATCTCTATAAATGACACCTGTTCACACCCTTAGACAGTCAGACTGCAACCTCTCCACTATGGCCAAGACTAAAGAGCTGTTTAAGGACACCAGGGACAAGATTGTACACCTGCACAAGACTGGGATGAGCCAATCTACAATAGGCAAGCAGCTTGGTGAGAAGAGATCAACTGTTGGAGCAATTATTAGAAAATAAAACAAATACAAGATCACTGACAAAAACCACTGGCCATGTTTGGAGAGGGGAGGATGCTGAGTTGCATCCCAAGAACACCATACCCACTGTGAAGCATGGGGGTGGAAACATTATGCTTTGGGGCTGCTTTTCTGCAAAGCGGACAGGACGACTGGGCAAACACCTCCTTCCATCAGTGAGAGCATTGAGGATGAAACATGGCTGGATCTTCCAGCATGACAATGATCCTAAACACACCGCTCGGGCAACAAAGGAGTGGCTACGTAAAAAGCGCTTCAAGGTTCTGGAGTGGCCTAGCCAGTCTCCGGACCTCAATCCAATAGTGAATCTGTGGAGGAAGTTGAAAGTCCATGTTGTCCAGTGACAGCCCCAAAACATCACAGCTCTTGAGAAGATCTGAATGGAAGAATGGGCCAAAATACCTGCTACAGTGTGTGCAAACCTGGCGAAGACCTACAGAAAACGTTTGACCACCGTCATTGCCAGCCAGGATTACATTACAAAGTATTGAGTTGAACTTTTGTTATTGATCAAATACTTATTTTCTGCACCATAATACAAATAAATTCTTAACAAATCATACAATATGATTTCTTAGATTTTTTTTATACATTCTGTGTCTCACAGTTGAAGTGTACCTATGAGGACAAAAAGCACTTTGGCATGTGATAAGTGAGGTTCTCCATTTGTCAACTTTTTGCCATCAAAAACATCCTTTAATGCATTTTCTACAGGGCCTTGACGACTTTCTTCTTCTCCATCTTTCAGCACAAAACATGCATACCGGTATGCTACGAGTTTGACCAATCTGAGCTACTGTAGACACATGCAGGTGTGAGGGACCTACTTTTATGTAGATACAAGAGGCTCTTTTCAAGTCAACAAAAATAAACCGTACTATAAATTATATTCTATTTTTACCAGATCTGTTCTGCTAATTGCCACTGAAAACTACACACCGACTGTACCTTAAACTCAAGTTGATTATTGTAAATTGTTTGTTCCTGGATTGGGCAAGTCACCATTCTGGTTGCACGGTCGTGTTGGATGGAGGTCTTAGTGCTCAGTTATAAACAGCAGAGCTACCAATGATTTAATGTAGAGCCTGAATTTAAAAAAAATTGGGGTTTGAGACTGCCAACATTGACTTTCACAATTTATGAAGCAAAATGTAAATTCATAGTAATTGTTTTGTTTCAGAAAGTGGTTTTATATTGGCATATCTTGTTCAATTAGATTACTATGACCTCTCTTTTTTTCTGAAGAAAAAAAAGCTAAGGCTATGACAAATTGTTTCAATAAAATCACACTGCCAGCTTTAAGGAAATCAAACAATGACAGTTTATTTCAATAATTGCATTTTTCATCCATAAAATAAGGGCAATGTATACAGAGTGGAAAGGGTCCGGTAATAATTAGCACTTCTGGAGTTTTAAATTAAATATATATAAGATATAGTAGATTATTTTATGGTTACAGTTTACACATGATTACAATAAAAGCAAAGCAAACAGTTACAATCATCTGTGTCTGAATCATGATTAAAACAATTTAACCACCAAGACCAACATCATAGATTGCAATGCCTCCACATCAATTCTCATAAGTCCTGCTTGTAAGATTGTGAGGCCCTGAAGACAACTTGAGCTGGCTAATCAGTCCATTTAAAAAAATTAGTCCAGTTAAGTTGACTTTGATAGTAGAAAACAAAGGAGATACAGGGGGTTAATGCAGCCGTTCATCACGTATATTCTGCATCAATACTCAATAGTCCCACCTGTCATCAATGGAAACATTACACCCGAAATGAAGCACAAATTTGATCAGCAAAAGGAGACCAGGTTAGCCCATGAAACACATTCTTGTTCATTGTATTCTCATCAAACAATTTCAGGCAACATGACAAAAATGCAGCGTGATTCATTTTCACTTTACTACAATAGAATCATCATAACTTTTATCTCCATTCCCTTCATGTCTTTTAAGCTCCTCTAGCTGGAAGAAACACCAGCTAAGAAACAAACCTCAAGTAGGTGTTTTATTCAAACTGCCTTGTGCTCTTGAATGTAGCTCTCTGAGCAAATGCCCCTTTACATACCAACTTGAGATCTGGTAAATAATGTGCACAGTAATAAGAGGAGCATTTCGAGTGCAGTGGCAGCAGACATCAGCTGAGACAGAAATTGAAGTAAAACATTGCCCCTAAAGCTGCAGACAAACTTAGACCTACTTTCATGATACTGCTGATGAGCTGAAGGTGTAACTGTAGTGATGGCTGGTAAACAGACCTGACTAAAACTCTGAAAAGTTTGGCTGATGGCCCATGAACAGTATGGTGCTAGGTCACACATATATATATATAGTCTCTTTTGGTTGCACATCCAGAATTATTTTTCTTCACAACAAGCCTGCCAGCCTTTGCCTGGAGTGCCACACGAAGAGTATACAGTGTTGTCTGCACAGAAAGTCCTCTCATCGTTACAGTACAGTTCATCTGCTACACAGGGCTGAAGATATCAACATTCAAGTGGGATCAATTTTGTGGCATGGCTAAGCATGAAAAAGGAAAAAGGCTGATAGCCAATAACCTTATTTGCAATAACTGACACCACCACCTTAGTTCTAGCCTCCAACCGGCATGCTTTGCAATTCTCTCTGCTCAGCAAAGAGAAAAACTCCTTTGATTCTGGAGCCATGGTGCTCTGCAAAATGTCTCATTGACTCATAAGGTCCAGTTCTCCATTTCAAGAGATGAGAGAGGACATCTTTGACTTTTTACAGTAGAAATCTGACAGGTAACATAAGCAGCTCAGAGGACTGATGCAACCGGTTAAAGTAAGGTGAATGCAGGTGGGTAGGAGGGGCTGAAGTTCAACGTAGGAGGTATATTGACAGGTAGAAGTGCCTCAGCTCCATAACAAAGGCATGTGAGGGTTTCAGTGACTAGGAGTAGGCCTTGGGGGCAAACAGTGTATGATCTCCAGCTGGAGACATGCCAGCGTATTGTTACTTGCTGAGAGAGGAATTACAGGCAGCACAAACAAACACAGTCTCTCTCTGAGCCTCTGGAGCTGAAGAATAAACAGAGGATGAGAGAATCAGATCATTTCAAAGGAAGAGGAAAGTCAGGATATCACAGTGTCACAAGATGAAACTGTTAACATCAACCTGTCTTTAGAAAAAAACATTTGAGCATTTTATTTTTCAATCTCTGCACTCTCACCTGTGGCCCCCATGCAAGATCTCAGCACCTTGTAGGAGCAGCATCTGGAGCAGAAGCTGTTGCCACAGTTACTGCAGCTCCTCTGTAAAGCAGAGAGAGACAGTGTTTAAGCACAGGCCAAGCTAACACTGGGATAAAATTAAATACAATGATGACGCGCTGCCTAAATATATCCCGACTCTCCTGACAAGTTTTTAGTCTCACCCTTTTCTTCAGCACTGAAAACATGGCATTACAGCTCGAACAGTTTCCTAGAGAAAAACACAAAGATATCATGAAATGCATCTGTGCAGGGCTGGGATATGACACCAAGCTCAGAAAAATTCTTATTTTAGGTAGTTAAATAAGAGGGAATAAACAGCCAGATGACTCAGAGCACACTGACCTGTGCTGGTGGTTGGGTAGCGTTTCCGCAATTTCTCTGTCAGTTTGGACACCTTGGCTCGTATTGGCTCGTTGCGACTCAAGAGACCATTTTCAGAGATGGTGTCATACTCTGGTGCACCAAGAGGCCCGTCGTCATCCTCCTGAGAGAGAGAAAGAGAGAGACCGGAAAAGGAGGGAGACAAAGTTAATAATATGAGCTGGTTTTAAAAAGTATTGAAACTTGACCAAGAAATACAGCCAAACACAGCAGCAGGGTAAACAATCACATTCACTGTGATGATTTCAGCCACATGAACTGAAAGATATTTGACACATAAATGAAGCAGGATGATGGCAAGAAATCAAACTGACAACCCCTGAAGAGCTGGTACAAGTAACTATAAATAAAAACACTTTTACTGACTAAATACATTTAAAAGTATGCATATATATGAAACAACTATTTAAAAGCTATTAAACTATTTAAGAACTCCCCATTTCAATCAAAGACACAAAGTCTTTATAGACTGCAACAGCCAATGGTTTGCCACTATTGGCCAGCAGCATGTGCTGATTGCTTAGCTGGTATACTAATCTTTTTAGTGGTATGCCATTTAATCCCACAGTGCATAATAGGAAACTTCCTAGATAAACAGGCAAGCACCAAAAAAAACATTTGATACACAACACACAAACAAGATAACTGTGTGTACACTCCTGCATTTGCATCTCTGCATTGTGCACATGTTGTCATTTAAGTCAAAATTGATGTGAGTTTATGGCAGAAAATGTCCTCAACCAAGACAACTGGCCCCCTAGTGGCACACCATCAACAACTGCTCATGCTGCTGAACTCCTAGTGCATGCAGTGCTCACTTTTCTGTCTAGGACAAATTATTTCTGCTCAGTGTGTGTACAAGAACAGAAAAATTCTATGTAAAATCACAGCGACATGTCTGAGGAGCAAATAAAGATCTAATCAGAAATTTTAAACACACTCAATTTTGCTAGAAATGCATAAACAATAAAGATCGTGATTTTTTTGTGAAATACTTATTGTCGAACATCTGAGGTAGTCGGAGGAAAGAAAAACTGATTTTTCTCATGCAATGTTTCATAAACAATGTCATATGACAATGCCAGGAATGCAAACTAGAGATGAATGAGCACTCTGGATGATCAGATAACTATTATTACTGTCTAACTTGTGCTAAGTCAACAAACTAATGATCAGATGGTTGGATGGATGCATGGATGAAATCCACTTACCACTAAGACCAAAGGGGTTTCCTAACCAGGAGGCAGAACGACACATAAAAACAATGTTACACGAAAGTCAAAGTGTACACAGGATTGCACCCAAACCATGCTTTACAGGGCAAAGATAGAACTACACTACAAGATTGACAGATGATCGTATATGAAGTCATTGTTCATGTGGTGGGTAGTTCTACAGAGCTAGTTTAGTAGGGAGCAGAGCGCTTGTCTATTCTAACAAAGGGGACGACACTCACCTGCAAGGACAATGAATGCTCCTAAGTTCAGAGGGGAGCAGAAAAAAAGAGGAGGTAAGGTATCATGAGAGGGGAGTTTATCTCACACCGGGACACAACAGTTGTTGTTCTAACAAGCGAAATTCCCCATTACAATCCTCCTCATTTTTGGTATTTTGCTCCACATTCAACCCTGATACAGTCAGTTTACTTTAAGTTTCCAACAAAAATCGTGTGCTTCTTGAATCTTATTCTGCTGTTTGATCTGCTGCTTTGAGAGAAAAAGTAAACGTTGACAGAAAAGAAGAAAAAAATGTGAATAGAACTATAAAGGTAAACCAACATCCACATGGAGAAAGGTGTTAGAAGGGTATAGAATGAAGTGTAGTCCAGGATTTACCTCAATGGCATCTTTAAATTCATCATCGGGCTCTGCCTCCTCAGCTTCTTCCACACTGCCAGGAGAAAGGTCCTGCCATCAAACAGACACAAACAAAAGCTTACATTACCATACAAAGCAGAGTTTGGGGGCAAATCTGGATTTAAGAATAATTCTTTGGTTATCAATTGGATGACAGGTCAGCATATTTGTTTTCTCTCATAAAAAGGTGTTACCACAGAACATTACAAATACTCTATTACAACATCTAAAGGAAAACCGATAGAGAAGGTTTTAAATTACAAGTGTTTGGGTTTAATCCTAGATCAGGAGCTTTAATTTAAAAAATCTGGTCACTAAACTTCAGGTGAAGCTTGGATTCTTGTGAAACCATTGAAGAGTCCCTGTGTTTTAAATCTTCAATTGTTGTTTGCTGTTGTTTTATAGCTCCAACACTTCCTATTGAAAACAAAACTGCATCTCTCAAACTGTATGTATTAATTTTTGCTGTCACTGCTATGTAACGTGCTGCTGACCTCTTGGCCAGGTCACCCTTATGAAAGAGATCCTGATCTCAGTGGATTTTATCTGATTAAATAAAAATAAATGAATTTAATAACATCCCCTTTTCTAATGCATATTTTGAGATGATCTTTCTGGGCTCGCCATCGCTGGACAGTACACCACGTGCCATCATATTTATTGACTTTTTGACAGTTGTTTAACATTTCTGCTGCATTATTGCTGAATGTTTTCTTCAGATCAGTGTTAGAACTATGCCTCCATTTTTACTTAACTTGTGCAATTTTTAAGCAACTTTGTTTCCTGTGGCACTTAATCTTTCATGCCCCTGGTGGTGGTGAGTAAAATATGTTTTTTTGGTCTTTTTTAATTTAGGAATGGCAGTACATGTCCCAAACATTAAGGCAGTACTATTTTTCTCAGCCATCCAGTTTTTACAGTTTAAATAAATTGTAAACAAATAAGCATACTAAAACAATACTAAAACAATAATAAAATAAAAGGGTGAAGAAAAGGAAAGAAACTTTGTACAATTTATCTCCTCTCGTTTAGATTACTGTAATGCCCTGCTCTCTGGCCTCCCCAAGAAGAACTTACATACACTTGAGCTATTACAGAATTCAGCTGCAAGAGTGCTGACAAGGGCCAGAGGGCGAGAGCATATAACGCCAGTTTTAGCATCACTGCATTGGTTCCCCGTCTGCTTCAGAATTGAGTTTAAGGTTCTTTTGTAAATTTTTAGATGTATTAATGGTCTTGGCCCCTCCTATTTGTCTGACTTACTTTTACCATATCAACCCTCGCAGACCCTGAGGTCCTCCGGCACAGGCCTTTTAACCTTACCTAAAGTCAAAACAAAAACACACGGGGAGGCGGCTTTCAGTTTTTATGGTCCCTGGTTGTGGAACAGCCTGCCGGAGAGCCTCAGGGTCGCAGAGACTGTTGATGTTTTTAAACCAGGCTTTTTACTAATTTCCATTTTGGATTTCTCTCATTGCAAATGTTCATTTTAACCAAAGTTCTTAATGTTTATTTTATGTTATTCTATTAATTATCTCTGTTCTTAGTCTTTTTCTTAATTTCCATCACAGGTTTTTACTTCTTTTACCCCTTTTTTATATGGTAAAGAGCTTTTACTTTTACTTTTTACTATTTTTATCTCCAGTGTTTCCCAGAGGTAGCTCTTTCCTCGCGTAATGTCTCGGTGTCAGGCCATGTCTCTCTAACATTATATCTTAAATTCTCACATTGTGTGCGGTTTTGTGTGTGTGTGTATGTGTGGATAAGAGCGTGTGGGTTCATGGGTGTGTGTGTGGGTGGGAGGGTTGGGTTTTTACTGTAGTTGTTGTTGTTTTTAACCTCTGTGAGGCACTTTGAATTGCAATCTTTTGTATTTAAAGTGCCATATAAATAAAGTTGAATTTTGAATTTAAATCAGAATTTGGAGAGATAAGGTGTGTACGTAAATGTCCATATAGGAGAGGAGTGACCTGCATGATTCTTAGTTGGGTGGTGGTGGTGGTGGTGGTGGTGGGGTGGGGGGTTGTATGGATAGTCTCTCAGCGTGTATGGGAAAGGGGGAAGCAGATCTCAGTGCATGGCAGGGGATGGGGGGAGTAAAGGATGAGATCATAATATTAATGGGACAGTATCAGTGGCAATCTTCAGCCATTAAAAAAGTGAGAAGAAAGGGGAGACAGTAAAACAATATATGTGTTTTACAGATTAGTGGCACAATCTGTTGTAAATAAATAGATTTTTGAAAAAGCAGACAATGTAATTATTAAACCCTGAGAGGGAAAAAGTCTGTTTTATATACAGAAAGACAAAGTTTATGAATACTGGGCTGTAAATTGTGAGACTCTTCTAGACTCACATTGCAAAGTGCTCACCAAAATCAAACAAGTAGAGCGAATGGAAAAAATGTTATTCAGGGTCTTAAAAGAAATACAAGTTGCAAACTAAACCCATGTGATGCCATAGCATATGACTCAAATCTAAACAGAGAAGTGTAACGCCATCTATGCATGGGTCAAATCTCTGCATGGATTTGCATTGCTAGTGCTGGATAAAAACATTGAGATTATAGGATAAGCTGGATAAGGTGCTTAGACAGCCATGGTTGGTTTTAATGTATATTAAACACATATTCAATCCCTCAGCATTTACACACACACATCTCTTTTCTCCACCAGGCTCTGTCCCCTCACCTCCAGACTGGTTGGTGTGGGCGTCCTGTCCAACAAGTTGCCCATTTCCTGTTCTTCCACTACCCCTTCTAAGGCCTCATCCTGGCCCATGTAGGTCAGCTTACGAAGGTCCAACAAAACTGGAAAAACAGGGGGGACAAAAATGACTTTTACCTTATCATTTTGGATAGGAGTTTGCATTTGCTTATTGTGGACAGGTTCAACTCACCTCTAAAGAAGTCTCTATTCCACAGGAAAATGGTGCTGTTGAGCAGGGCGAGCACCCAGCCCACAGGAGCAACATAAAGAAGACAGACCAGTATTAACGTTCCACCATAGAACCTGAGGGGAGGTAATACAAGAGCCAGTTAGAGCCTACTGTAACAATGCTTTTACATGAGATGACATTGTGAGGGTGTGTGTGTGTGTGTGTGTGTGTGTGCACACCTTGATGACTTGGTGTGATTATCCCAGTATAGGACTTTGTAAATAGCTTCAGCTGACAAGCAAGCAGATGACAGCATGTCATCTAGGTGCTTCAACCTGCCAAAGAAACAGAAGCACACCCACAAATACAAACAGCGTAAGAACAAAGACACACTCCAACCCACACACAAACACATACTGTGTACAAATGTCACACAAAAGCATATGACAAGTGGGTACAAGCCTTTGTTTTCTCATCCTGTTCCAAGAAAGAAAAAACTAATTGGTACTATCAGAGAAGGAATTCTTGTTTTACTGGTACAACATTGAATTCAATATAAAATTATTTGTCAAAAGGTAGAAAATAAGCTTTATTTTTTTTTTTATCTATCCTGTTAATAGTATTCCACAAGCACAAGGTTGAGTTTGCAGGTTTAATTATTTTTTGCAAACATAACCTAAAGTTAGGAATAAAATAAAGACAGACCTCGAGGATTCACTAAATGTAGTTTTGGTGAAAATTTAAATGCATAGAAATGCCGGACCAGATTTTGTAACAGTTCAGGACTTCATGTTAACTGACATTGTTTTGTATACTCTAACATAAATACAGAAAAAGAAACCTACACGCTCATAAATTGCCGCTATGGTTCAAGATCAATGGAAAACTATGATGAAATTTATATCTGACAACCTTGACGAACTTTGATGAACTTAATATGCAAAGTCATCACAGTGCTGAATCAGCAGAAACGGCCTGATGGTTTGCAGTGTTTTGAACATAGGTAAAGTCTTGAAGGAACACACAATAACAACAACCAAGTTCAAAGCATTTCTTGGGCTGAGCGGACTTTTGTGGAAAATCTGTGGGCTTATATAAAAAGAGCACTAATACTCTGTGGTTGTTTTTCCGATAAAAATTTCCCTCAAATTTAAGACTAGATCAAAAGCTGTTCACAAAGCCTAGTAGCCTTCAATAGAGCTCCTGAGGTGGCAAAATATGGAGTTGAGTGAGGAAGAGGTCTTTTAAGAGGCTCAAGAGATTCTCAAGAGGAGAAAATTGACACAATAAACCCAAAATTTGAATAACAGGGAGTAAATTTGATGATTTACATTGGAATTGTGTGGCGATCATGTCTACAAGGCACCAAGCAACGCAATATCTCCAGGAAATAAAGTGATGGGTATGTAATTAGTAAGTTGAGAAAATGCAGCAGTTGCTCTTGTGATTTTCTTCAGATCACACATTAGTTCATCAATCTCACATTTTAATCTTACACAGTTAAAAAATGTGAAAACAATCTGCCTACTCCAGTGCAGTAAGACTTATATGAGGGAAAACTGCTGATCAACATGTGAAGAGAGTACAGTGCGGAGTACAAAATGCATGTACTTTGAAATCTTTTGTATACTTTGTAGTATCAAAGAATAACTTCAAACTAAAAGATTAGATTAACCTGAACAAATTAAAAATCAATATCTGAACAGATTCTATGATCAGGCTAATTGATTCCATCAGTTCTCTGTGCCTGTTATCAAGAGAGCTTTTGTTTTTTTTCTGGATCAACCAATCACAGCATTTGGAAGAATTTATCATACCTGCTTTTAATAGTTGAACTTTACCTTTATTTAAGACAGGATAATGCCTAAAGCTGGGTGAAAGACAAAGGCAAGATTCAACAATATTCTGAAGTTAACGTAATGAACGATCAGTGTTCCTGTTGCTTTGGTCACTATTTGAATGCTTCTGTAACTTGCTGTGCCATCACATTTTAATCAGCAATATTAAACACTGATAATGAGAAATGTAGAAAAAATCAATCTTAATTCAGTTCCAGCCCTGCAGCACACAAGCCTGGTAATCTTACAGGTCTTTAACTTCCATCATGGCCTCCTGTTTGGTGAGGTGCACAGTCTGCAGGTCTCTGCGGTGCACCGCGTGAAAGCGTCTTTTCTGGAGCTCAGCTTCTGAGGCTCTGCCCCCACACCTGTCCTGCAGGTAACCCAGGGCAGCAGGTACTGACAGTGCTACCACACCCACTGTAAACCAACCCACTGAAGCAAGAGAGGCAGACACAGCAACAAGATGATGAATTATTCAAGTGTTTCTAAAAACTCCAACAAAAGCTGAATTAACATGGGTGCTGATGCTTCATGTTACCTTCAGTAACAGTGCAGAAGAAGACATTGAGGAATACACAGACGAGCAGAGAGCACACGGGCATCTTCCACCTGAGGTATTAAAAAGCAAATAGCATTCAGGAGCATTTGGCCTTCGCTTCTCTACTCATCAATTGATGCAATGATATCATATGATACTTAAAACAAGCCACAGACAAACACAAATACACACCCAAGCAGGAAGCGTATCAGCTCCACTGCATCTGTGATGGGTTCAAGAAACAGAGCCATTCTCTTATAGGACACAGCCATATTGAGGAGGTCAAAGTGAGGTGTGCAACGTGGGCTCCCCAACTCTGAGGCATCTGGAGACCCAGGGGTCTCTTTAGATAACGAGTGCACCAGCTCAGCCCCTTCCCCTGCACCATGGGAGGGGTCCTGGGACAATGCAGTGCTGTGCATCGCCATTCCTGTTCAGAGAGAAAAAGAAGACAGAACAAATTTAAATGACATCAATTGACATTTACTACATTAATCCTGCACTTCGCCTTTTGGGGGTATTTTGCACTCTTTGGTTTATCACATATCATGCTGTGTTATTGTGAGACTACGGCTCATCAATTATTGAAAGTATGCTATTTCATGATATTACTGATACCATGGGCAATGTATCAGATATGAAAATGTTTTGTTTTGAGCTACACTGAGGTTTCAACAATTCAAATGAGCCCAGAAAAGCTGATTGTTTAACTACGTCATAAAAAATTAAAAATTAAAAAAATGAGTTTGTTATTTGTCACATCATTTGAAACTTAAAATAAAATTAAAATGATAAGCTGCAGCTCTTAATTAACTGAGCTGAAAAAGAAAGCCTTATGCTCAATTATAATGTTGTAGCTACTGTGCACATTTAAGTGTATTTTGTTTATTGATTTCATATCTCTTTGTGATTGTCAAATCATTTTGAACCTTACAGTTCAATGGCTACAGCTGCCTAGATTCTCTGATAAGCGACTGTTTGCATGTCTGTCTTTTGTCTGTCTGTCTTTTGACAAGTGTTGGCTGAGATACTTTAGGCTTTGTTAAATCTCACCTGTCTGTATTTTTACAACATGAACACAAAAAGACTTTAAAGTTCATGTGAGTACAAGTGGAATGTGTCTCTTTCTTTTCTAATGAGCCGGTCAAATTTTTTAATTATACCCATAACATTTACTGGACACACCCAGCACTAGAGCAACACTCTCCAAAGCTTGAACCAGATGGTGCAGTTTTTAAAAGGCGGATGTTGACTTCTGACAATGAATTTTTTTTTTTTTGTTTTGTTTTGCAGTCCAATGGTTATTTTTACAGGTGAATTTATGAACATTGTAACAACTGCAGTTTATTTTAGCAATAAAAAAGAAAAGCTTTCAGTACATTTTTGTGACTACTGGGATAGGGAACTGCAGGGTAACCCCTATTACTATATGATACTGATACAATACAATGCCCGAGCCTGGAGTCACCAGACCATCTCACCCGGCTGAATTTGAGCTGGCTAATAGTCTAGCTATGGAAAGTAAAACAATAACAAAAACAACATTAACAGAAGTCATAAAGTTATGAGACAGAGAGTCAAAGAGAAAACTGTTTAGAGTGCCATCTGGACATGTTTCCCCTAATTGTAACACAAGGAGTAGTGTTACCTGGTCAAGCGTATTTGAATCCCTTTTAATAGAGTGTATTTGACTGGAATATTATCTGGTTAGCTTTCATAAAAGTGATAACAGTTCAATTTAATTTTGACTTTAAAAGAGTGACTTCCATTCTGTTATTGACTGTCTACATTTTTCCTGACTAACAGCTGCAGAAACAGGGGATGGCCAACTGATGTTCATGACCACTTGCTCCAAGACCAATAAAACATTAATTCAAACACATAAAACCCATAAAGATCCATGGATTACTTCAAATCTGCAAAGGGTGTATAATCTTGCTCAAGATGTCCATGATCAGTAAGGGCTGGGTTAGAATCATTGCTCAGCATACATGCAGATGGTGATGGGAATTCAGGCCCTTTTTAATGATTCAGATCATTTGGCTCTGAAAGAATCAACTTAACCCTTCTGCTTCCAAACAGCCCCAACAGATGTTTTTCAGAGCCTTAGTGTACAGTCTATGGTCACAGTGACGCACTTCTGTAGTGACAAAAATGATAACTCTGAAATGGGGGTAGTTATTTGATAAATGGTAATCATTTTTTAAACACATGTACAACGTATGTGTACCGGTACAGACTCAGGTACATGTATTCGTACTGACTCATTCTGGTAGAGGACTTCCAGTATGGTGCACATCTGTTCCCAACTGAATATGTGCAGAACAAAAAGGACATAAAATCCAAGTTCCCACTCTGCCAGGAGATGGAACAGTACAGACCATATACAGACCATGATTTTACTGTCATGGCAGCTGGCACAACACGCAACAAGCAAGAACTAAAAGATCCCCCATTCAGGTCTCCTGTGTGGTAACACTAAGATCTCCCTGTGAAATATAACCATGGACAAATCCAAACGAAAGCAGTTTGTTGATACTATTCAGTAGCAGCCAGGTACTTTGCTAGCAACATGTCCAACTTGTTAAAATATTTGAAGTAGGGCTGGGCGTTAAAACAACAACAATATATATTGAAAATTAATTTCCCTCGATATCAATATAAAACATGGTCAATATCCTTTTCGATGGTCAGCATTCTGACATATTTTGGTAGACTATACGAATGGCCAATGAAAAGGGGAGTTGTTCTGGGTTCGCTTCGCACTGAACCAATCATGTGCTGAATTAGAACCAAATAGCAAACAACTGCACAATAGCAGGCTACAGCTACATGCAACCATAGCACTTTAACACGTGAAGCCGACAGCACTGTGAGACAGTGAGAAAACGGTGAGAAAAAAAGAAAATGAGTGCTAGCCCCGGCAGAAATGCAGATGAAGGCTCAACAGATGATGACATTGTCGACAACACTGGCACAAAAATGCCGGTGGTGTGGAGGTATTTTGTTTTTTGAGGTCAGACACGAAGCAGAGTAATGTGCACTGCAAATTATGTTGAGTACATGGCCTTGCAAAGTCGGGGAATACCTCAAATCTTTTTTACCACTTGTAGCAGTGCCACGTGGAAGAGCACGCGCAATGCAAAAGGTTACAAACCTCAAACTGAGCAAGGAGCCCATGGCGCCTGTGCAACCGAAACGACTGATCATTCAGTCTGCTTTCTCTGGCACAACGCCTTATGACAAAACGTCAAAGAGACAAAAAGACTTAACAGATGCAGTAGCTTATTGTACTGCAAAAGACATGCTACCAATAAGCACTGTTGAATTTCATTTTTTGTATCATGATATATATCAATATTGACTGATATGAAAAAAATATATATTGTGATATTTTATTTCCCATATCGCCCAGCCCTAATTTGAAGCTACACTACAAGGACATAACCATAACTGCCACGAGGAAAAAAGACACTGTTAATGCAAACCTCCTGGATTTAGTAAAAACTCCTACTGTTTACCACGCCTGGCCACCCCAAAAGTCGGTGCCCCAGTTTGGCTGCGCTAGTCCAACAGTACAACTTGTATTTTTCCTTCTGCACATGGTTTTCAAGACCAGCAACCACCGCCTGCAAACATCACATGAATTCATTTCTATTCTATCAATCCTGTTTGCGTTATCATGTTAGATTTAACTGTATATCACCGTGAGCTGACACACACACACACACACACACACACACACACACACACACACACACACACACACACACACACACACATACATACACAGGAGCATCATCTCCTTCAATCAGTGTCTGCTGCTCTGGCCTGTAGGAATCTGTCAAACAGGAAAGTTCACTCAGCTTAAGGACATTGCTACTGTTTTTAACTCTGCACCGCTGTCACTGTCTTCAGGGTGTGAGGAAGAAAACTTACCCCGAGCCGAGTGACCCACCACAGCAGACTTGTGAAGGTGCTGAGAGGAGCTCAGAAGTCTCTAGCGAGTCTCATCGACATCTTCAACCTGGAGGAAGGAAGAGCCTCCAAATCCGGCCGGCCCGTCTAACATAGCAGCAGCCTGCACCCCTGACCAGGCATAAAGGTGTAAAAACGACGTGGCTCACCAAACTGACAAGTTGTCCGAGATATCAGGCAAATAAAGCTGTGATTCTTGTTTGTGTACGTTTGTGCTGTCCCAGATGGACTCGTTAGCTCCGTGTTACTCTGGGTACGTCCGCTTCCTCTCTTGTACTCCAGGAGGGATAATGGATAGCGGAAAAGACGATTGTCGGACGCAGTCGGGTGTAGTCGATCACAGAGTCAAATGATTGAGGGATGCAGAGTTGAGGTACTCCACACATTTTTTGCTCCTTTAACTGGAGGAGGCAGAAGATAAAAAGATCCAGATGTCAGGAAGCTTTACAAGTCAGAGAATGATTTCATTTTTATCTCATGATTGAGTTGTGATATACATTTTAAAAGCTTATTTTATACAGCAAAGCACAGTGTAGAATTATTTATTTCTTCATCTAAATTGTCGAAAAAATGATTTCTCAGGATAAATATCATTTTTTGTCTAGTGATCATTATAATTCTATAATTTACATAAAATCATTGTGTACTCGTCGGCAGATTGAATGCATATACTCAACTCAACTCAACTCAACTTTATTTGTAAAGCACTTTAAACAACCAAAGCTAAACAAAGTGCTGTACAAGAATAGACACAACAACGCAGACATAAAAACAATTAAAACAATGGATAAAATAAAGCAGAATTAAAAACTAAAATATAGTTTCAATGTTTTTAAAAACTGATTAAAAACATAGAAACAAATAACTAAAAACAAACCATAAAACACTAAAACTGGAGCTGAGCCTCATGCAGGGTTGAAAGCCAATGAATACAAATGGATTTTAAGACGAGTTTTAAAAATGGACAGTGTGGGGGCTTGTCTGATTTGGAGGGGTAGCTCGTTCCATAATTTTGGAATAATAATTTGGAATAAGAATCTTAAAATGAACTCTAAAATGCACGGGTAACCAGTGGAGGGAGGCCAGGATGGGAGTAATGTGCTCCCTCTTACGTACTCCAGTTAAGAGCCGGGCGGCTGCGTTTTGAACTAACTGGAGACGTAAGAGGGAAGACTGGCTGACTCCAAAGTAAAGTGCGTTACAGTAATCCAGCCGAGATATAACAAAGGCGTGGATTACTGTTTCAAAGTGCTTATGTGCAAGGAATGGTTTTGCCTTTGCCAGCTGCCTAATATGATAAAAGCTGAATTTCACAACTGAGCTAATTTGCCTGTCGAATTTAAAATCACTGTCCATCTTAAAACCAAAATTTAAGACAGTTGGCTTTAAATAGTCAGCTAAAATATCCAAGTCAACCGGAGGGGATTCACAAGGGCCACTGGAACCAAAGACCATCACTTCTGTTTTTCTCTCATTGAAATTTAAAAAGTTCAAAGCCATCCAGGCTTTGATGTCTTCAAGACATGCCAGAAGGGGTGCAAGGGAGAAAGCATTTTTCCTATTAATTGGCACATATATCTGACTGTCGTCAGCATAACAATGAATAGAAATGCCATGCTTTCTTAGGATGGAGCCCAGGGGCAGAAAATACAAAGAAAAGAGCAGGGCCCCTAAATTCGACCCTTGTGGAACCCCATACAGCAGTGGAGCAGAGCTGGACACTGAATCTCCAAGACTCACCTTCATTGTTCTGTCAGCCAAATATGACTTGAACCACTCCAGTGCAGTACCACGTATACCTATAAGGTGAAATAGCCCAGCCACCAGAGTATTGTGGTCCACTGTGTCAAAAGCTGCGGTTAGATCCAACAGAACAAGAATAACATAATCACCAGGTTCATTTGCCTGAAGGATTTCATTAAAGACTCTTAATAAAGCAGACTCTGTGCTGTGAAGAGTTTTAAAACCAGACTGGAAGACCTCCAAGACACCATGCTCATCCAGAAAAGACTTTAGCTGAACATGGACAACTTTATCTAACATTTTTGAAATAAAGGGAAGCTTGGAGATGGGCCTAAAATTGGCCAGCACACTGCAATCAAGGCCTGGTTTTTTAAGTAGAGTTTGCACCACTGCATGTTTAAAACCTGGCGGAACAACACCAGAAGACAGACTGCTATTTATGATAGCCAGAACAGACTGACCTATGCAGGGGAAAACCTCTTTAAACAGCTTGGGAAGGACAACATCACAGGGAGAACCTGCAGGCTTAATATGGCCAACCAGCTCTTCTAAAAATGACAGCGACACAGACTCAAACATATGAAGAACTGCAGAACAAGGAACAGGCACAGCATACTGTGTAAGAATAAAGCACACTTTGGTCAGCCCTCCTTATCGGAGTTGTTCAGGAGGGTTAAGAACCCAACTGTGCATCTGTCCCATAGATTATATATAGTCTATGGTCTGTCCCTGATTGAAGCACAGTCTGATTAACTGATCAATGATGGGTGCTCCTTAAAAGAGAGGCCACAGTTAAGATGTGATCTGTCCATGCTGTTGTGATGCCCTACTCTCTGATTATCTGGAAACAACAATCTGTTTCCTGATGATAAGAAGTTGATTGTCACATTATCTTTGGGTTGTAAGGTTAGTCCTCTGAACAAATTGACATGTGAGTTAGAGATCTTAAAAACTTTGATGACAAATGTACTTGAGTCTCATAGCAGGCAGCAACACATTCTCATACTGTAATGACAAACTGAAATTGTCCCAGGTGGTTATGTTTTTATACTGTCTTCGAGAAAGAGGAAAGATTCCTCCTCTCTGATAGGGCCTTACTGCAAAAACAGACAAATGTAGAAATTTATTCAGCTGACAAGAATTCAAACTAACATACTCACTATCTGCATTATCTAATTCTGTATTGTGTCCTGCAAGTAGATGGAATACTTCATTATTTTTCCAAAGCAAACAGTATCTACATTACCACTTGTTAAATAAAGTTGTGTATTTTGTCCACCACTGCCAGTAAATGGTCTCTCAAAGTGACCAGCATCGACACCAGACCTCAGTTTACACATGGCTGGATGCATCATCAAATGGATCTCCTGAGGTCACTCATCTCATTTTCCTGCTTCATGTGAAAGCTGATACACCTTCTTTACCTTATAAACATTTAGTTAAAATAAACAGTCACGCAGACCACTGACTGCACAGACAGGGAGAGAGATACGTTTAAGCGACCCAGCAGCAGAGGAGAGCCTGCCATTAGGGACCATAAAATCTACATATCCTGTAATGGGGTGGTCTACATCCAAACTGGTATGTTTTGAAAGCAACTAAATCATTAATACGTCATCGCTATCTTTCTACAGCCCAAGAAATTGACACAGGGGTTGAGGAACAGTAACATCATCTTGACTTTTGTATTTCTTGTGGCGATGATCTTCAAGTTGTTGGTTCTGAAGTGAAGTCACAATCTTATTTGTTTCCTTGGCTGTAAAATCGGAGATAAGCAAGAGAAATTACTGTCCCAGAGCATCGCAGGAGATAAGGTTAGAAAGTACTACTTGTCAACTCTTCCGATTCGTGCAGGAGACTCATGATTTATAAGTTGTGTACAAAGATTGTCATGGTGGAACAAAGCTGATGCACTTTGGCCACTGTATGAGCATTTGTAATATTTTTATTCACTGAAGTTATTTGTCATATACTGTGGACAAAATATCATATTTAAATACATTACAGGCACACAAAAATAACAAACAACATTTCCACGAATGGGATATGCATGTTTTCTTGATACACCTTCGGAAGAATCATCAACAAAAATGATACATCACATTGCCACAGTATATTTTCTTCTTGGTCAATTTCTCCTGACATAATAACGTAAATTTGGTTTAATATAAAAGCTGTAAAACAATAAGATGATTTGACTGACTGCTTAGTGACTTGTAGAGAAGCTGCTGTCTAGACAAGAGCTTTAAAACAATACTCTTTACCTACATGTGCAAACCTGAGGGAAGGTTTATCAGTTCAGACCATCACCTGGCAGTGTATGGTGAATCCAGATACTAATATAAGTTTACACCTTAAATATATGTAGGCCCTTCAGTATCTTCACAGCCCGGTATCTAGGTTGTAGCATTCTTATATGTCAAAAAAATAAATAAGTGAATGGTTCTCGTTTTTCAGTTGTTTTTCTTACAGGAGATACTTGATCAATGTTACTGATTTTCTATTTCTATATATAGTCCCGAAAAGCAACATTTATGAAACTGTCACTTTATCGTATTGGTTCAACATTGGCGTTAGGGTTTACAGACGGTCAAACCCTGTCTAACATTTTAGCGACGTAAAAAAATTGACACCAGGATTTACATCTCACATAAGTCCCACTGTATTGTTGCTACTGGCTGTGTAATCTCTGGTGGAATTTAAGCCCCCCACAGTTCCTAAAAGACTTCCCACACTGTCCACAGACATAAGGCTTTTCCCCCGTGTGGATTCGAAAGTGTCTGGTTAACGCTCCGGAGTGACGGAAGCACTTGGAGCAGACGGAGCAGGTGTATGGTCTCTCTCCTGTGTGGATGCGGAGGTGAGTTTTGAGGTTCTCCATTCGATTGAACTCTCGGCTGCACTCCATGCAGCGGAAGGGGCTGCACCCAGGAGGGTAAAGCTGCAGCCTGGTCCTCTTGCTTCCTGCTACAGGCAGCTGGTAACACTGCTGGGGCCTGTGCTGGCACTGGCCATAGTGCCTTCGAAGAAGGCTGGGCAGGTGGAAGATCTTGTTGCAGTACTTGCAGGCATAGAGGTTACCAAAGTTGCGACTGCTTCTTACACGGACACCATAAGCTTGTGAAGTGGCCTCTGGTACAGGGACGGGCTCTGCTGGAGGAAAGATGTTTGGGAACTCTGGAGAGAGGGCTGGAGGATTTGGGGGTGGTGCAAGATGGAAGGTCTGATTTGAAGCAGCTGTAGGAAAGAAATTCAAAGAATTACATGCAGGGGTAGAACTGAAGCTTTCAAAGCTAAAGTCAAATTTATATCATTTGTCTGTCAGGATGGTGAGATTCTGCTGTCATATTTTATTTATTCATTTATTTGTTTTCCCAACTGAGTGGCTCACATTTGTATGAATGGTACTTTATAAACAAACTAAGGATATATGGCTTTGTAGCAGCCATACTCTAAGTCTGGATGCTAAAGTTAAGCAAAAGTACCTGTATGCATGAAGCTGATCCAGTGTGACTATAATCAAACCTGCTGATAGTATTTTCATCTTAGTCCTCACTACAACCACAAAGACAATCAGTAGGAAGGCAAATGACTGACTTACAAAAAAACAGATGTGTGTTCAAATGTAGTAAATTGTATGTTTTTCTGATGTCTTTAACTTTTTCTCTCAATGGCCTAATTTCTCATTCATTTGAGGAGGAGGATAAGACCTAAATCTAATAATGGACAACAGGATATGAACCGCTGTATTTTTTTCATTTGTTGCTACAAATATCAAATAATTAAGTGTCTCAATGTCTTTTGATCTTAAGGAGGATTTCATAAACTCAGTTCTCCTGCTTTAATGCGTTTCTATAAAACAGACATTTAGTAGTGTTTTGTTTGTCTTTCTCACCCTGAGTGTCTGAGTCTCCACTCCGATCATCCAGTGCTTCTGGTTTCCACTCCTCTAGCATTTTGGACTGAACTGCTGACATACACTCAGGGCTAAAATCCTCCACTTTGATGGAGTCTAAAAAACAACTCGAACCACCTCTTTCCTCTGTAGATGTTTCCTCTTGCTTCAAATTAATCTGCTCCAAGGTGGAATTGTCTTCCCCACAAGGAAGAGGTAGGGAGTAGGGATCTTGGGTGTTTGGGTTTTGACATGTTGGGTCAACGTGGTTTGCTCTGACCACACATGCAGCAGATGCTTCATCACCGGATTCTGTGAAAGAAAACATTGAAGAATAGGTTACATAGTACCAGACCTTGACAATAAAACAGTATATAAGAAGATTTCTTGGGAGTGCTTACTAAGAGAATTTTAACCCAACTCATACCTCTGTGTTAAAATGGTGTAATTGCCTTTTTATTTTTATTAATCTTGTTGCCTTTTTATGATAAACAAAAGCAAACAAGACCATCAGCAATACAGTTGCTGAATTTTATATTGCAATTTTTAGTACCTGAAACTAGAGGATTAGGGTAGGTACCAGCCAAGCAGCTGGGGTAGCAGATCTACTTTTACAGTTTCAACAGAAAATATTTACAATCAATGATAAATTTGAGCATCATGAGTCAAAATGGTGACTTTTTTTCAGTTAAAAAAATTGATACAACTTTAGCCTATATAGGACAAGAAAAGCAAGGACTTTGTCCACAAGGGAGTGCCAAATTGCCACAAACCAAAAGTTCCTCACAGTTGATTTAAATATGAGATTGTGATTCCATAATATTGCCAATTGCAAAGTGCCCTCAAGAACTGAGACAAAATTCAGTACACTATCACATAAAGAGGAAAACTGGAACTCTAATAAGATAGAACCCTTTGTCATTACTGTTTCATTTGCATGTAGGATGCACAGAATTGTCTCTTCCACCCAGTTAATGTTGATGATTGTTTAAACACATACAACAGGAAATGTTTGTCACTTAATTTTGCACGTGTGTCCAAAAATGTGTGAATATGGTCAGCATCACGTGAACATTACATTTCTGTACATACTTTAGAGTTCAAACTGCTTCTCTACATGAGCCAGAGTATTATGAATGTACAGTAAACATACAGGATCTAAAAGCTGCTACATACCGACAGTGAATGAATCACAAGTGACTGCATCACTGACAGGTCTCCTCACATCATCGCCTGTTGTCTGCTCTTTTTTCCTGCTCAGTTGTTCTTGTTGGGGATCAGGAAGCCGGTGGTCTGCTCCGATGACACTTCTGACTCCATTGTCCATCATTAGATTTGGGTTTTTCTGCTTGTATTTGGAGCAGGTAGGTTGATCTTTCTGTTTGGCTGCATTCAGGAGCTGATTAGAGTCCAACAGTGCCTCAGCTTCCTGCAGTCTCTGTTTGAGGGTCTCGTTCTCTCGTCTCATCTTCTCACAAATGTCTCCTGTCGCCTGACCTAAGAGCTTTGAAACCTCTCGTACGGCGATCTCCACCGCCACTTCAAACGCTCCATGTATCGCTGCAACCAGCTCCTCCTGCAGAGACAGAGCAGGTCCAGCTCCGGACACTTTTGTCTCAGATGGCCGCTTTCGAGCCACAGTCACCTGTGTCTTCATGGTAGATTCAAAAGCACAGTCCCACAGCCTACTTCCTTTGGCCGAATTTATGCCCCCAAGTTTTCTAACTGGATTCCCCGTGACGAGAGTTTGATTCTAGAGACGGGTCGACACACATCTTCAGTGTATTTGAGTCCCTGTGTTTGTGACCCGCACCAGAGGTTTTACTTCCGCCAACGGTTGCTGACATCTACTGGTGAAGCTCCTGAACTACACTGGTTCAGAAGTACGGTGGGCAAGAACCGCCACTGCTGTTGCTGCAAAAAAGAAGTCACTACGGAAGTTATTGATGCAAAGAGATAGATAGATAGATAGATAGATAGAGAGAGAGAGAGAGAGAGAGAGAGAGAGAGAGAGAGAGAGAGAGAGAAAGAAACCAGAGCCTGCTGCAAATAAAAGAAATGGTGCAGATAAAAAAGCCACAACATTAGTTAACAACGCAAAAAAAAGGGGCGATGTTAAAAATAATAAATACTTACTGTGAAAATAAAAGGATGCAAATTAAAAAAGCCACAATGGAAGTGAGCTGCCGGGGACCAATAATGATGACGCACCGGTGTTTTACGATCTAGGCATAGAAGGCTAGCAAAGAAGTCAGTATAAAGGTTATTGTTGAATTTTGCTTCATTAACTTTTCAATGTGTCATTTGGTTTAGCCATGTTGTGCCTAAGTCGATATGAAGTTGATCTGAAGCTAAAACTATACCGGCATTCTTCAGTTCGACTTCATATCGACTCAGGCGCTACCTAGCCTGACCAAAGGACTCATCTTCTCGCCGTCGTCTTCTCTGCCTAGATCGTAAAACACTGGTGCATCATCATTATTGGTCCCCGGCAGCTCACTTCCATTGTGGCTTTTTTTACTTGCATCCTTTTATTTTCGCAATAAGTAAAAAATAATTTTCACATCACCACTTATTTTTTCATCATTAACTTCCTTTTTTTAAATCCGCACCATTTCTTTTTTTTATTTGCAGCAGGCTTCGGTTTTCTTTTCTCTCTTTTTTCTCTCTCTCTGCATCAGTAACTTCAGTCGCGGTTTCTTTTTTTGCATTTAAAAAAAAAAAAAAAAAAAAAAAAAAAAAAAATATATATATATATATATATATATATATATTTTTTTTTTTTTTATCAGTGGCGGTTCTCGGCCACCGTACAGAAAAGACACGGGCAAGTGCGACTGTGGAAATGTACAACTTTATTGTTACAAAAAAGAAAAGGGTGCAAAGATCAGTTTAAGCCGGTGTTCTCAGGGCCCTCATCCATCAGTCACGGCCTTTGTAGTCATCCAAGTGGGAAAGTATCCAACCAGAAGGTCCGAGGACGGCCAAAGTCATCACTGTCATCACAAAGGCAGATTCCTGCAGAAAACAACCTTGTTACGGCTCTTTGGTACCATTTATTTGTTATTTTTAATGACAATTAATTACATTTCCAACGCATAATTATCGGTAAGAGAGAGTGAACTCACCATTACACCAATGTTATCTTTTGGCGGTTTGCTGTTAATAAAACCTGCTCGCTGCTGAAATATTACACGTGCCCTGGGAGCAAGAGCCTGGCGAGACCTCAGCAGTCCAGTAAAAAGTCCACACATGTTCGTGTTTGAATGAAAAAGCACAAAACAGCCCCCGAGACGAGATGATATCTAAACAGTTCAAGACTGAAGTTGCATACGCGCGCTTTACCCACCTGTCCGATGAAGTGATACACCTGATATTCATAGGCTCTTAATTAGGGTGCCTTCAGGGTCTGTCGGAAAACCCACACTTCTCTGATATTTGTTTTATACATCAATTGCTGTATCTATGAGCTACAAAACCTAGCATAAAAGTCCACCATTTTATCTTAGAGGACTAATAAAGTCATAATAGTAGTTCTGGGGTAAGTTGAGCCAGTGGCTAACAAGGAGAAAGTAAAGGAGTCTGATGAGAGGATCAGAGTTTCAGTTCAGATTGTTGAAATGTGTTACTTTTTCTTTTCAAAAATACAGCTGTGAATGTTCTGAATCACTTACAGACATTCTCATGTCAAAATGACTTTTTACAAACAGCTTTTGAGCATTTATATGCAATAATAATAAAAAGAATTATTGTACCAGTTGAATAGCATATGGTAGATAAAAATACACATGAATGTGAAGAAGTGACTGTTATTTAGGGAGAGAGAAGGTGAGGGAGGGCTGCGGTGGAGAGTGTGTGTTTGTGTTTGTCTGTGTATGTGTGTGTATGTGTGTGTGTGTGTGTGTGTGTGTGGGGGGGGGGGGGGGGGGGTTAAGTTGTGGTAAGTTGACCATAGGAGACCACTTTTTTTGGCATGCTATATTATCAAGACCATAATGTTTTCACTCATTCTGTTGGTTTGCAGGGATGCACAACATCTTGAAATATGATGGCCTTAATGCAGTGATCCGATATATGAAAAATGGCTCATCTTACCCCACTCTCCTCGACAGGTGGAGGCCTTCCTAGCTCAAGTCTTGGTGTGCCTCTGAGTCAGATCCTGGAATAAAACAAGAAGAAGAGCACAATGAAACAGAGCCCAGGACATCTCAGGTAAGTGACTGTGTCAAATGTCCAGAGACCAGTTAACATTAAGGAAATAATAACTAAGAAATAAGACGAAGACAATAAGAGACAACTTTATAACTTTATCCTCTTATCAATGAACAGTAAGTTGACCTTGTTGATCCTCTGTCTAACTTGACTCCAGACTCTCTTTGAGTCTGAAATGAAGTGTGGAAATTATCATGTGCCTAATAAACTTAGTGTGACCTTACAAGACTCTCCTCCTCTCCCTGCATACCTACACACACACTCACTCACACAACCTCACAAGACTGTCCTCCCTGTCTGCATACCCCCCCACACACACACATACATTCACCACACAATTTGTCATGCTTAGCTTTCAACATTCCTCACTGAGACTAAATTAGATTAGTTGCAGAAGTAATGAAGAGTAAAATGGTGGTGTGGATCTTCAGGGCTGTGTCTTTATGGCAAAATGGTGTATTGCAACATTATTTTCCTGAGTAAAGGACTGCCAATGTCAGCTATAACTTTGTAGGAAACTGAAAATATCGCAACGCTTATGCCATGAAATGCTCCTGCTGTACACATTTAAGGAGTAACTGACTGTTTATTTTCCTTTAGTATCACAATAAATGTACCTTTATTTATCAAAAGTGTGGTCTGTGGTTAGCTGTATTAAACAGGACAGACTTGGTAGAAGTGTAGTATATAATTTGTAATTATGGTTAAATCAGCCTTTTTAACTCTTGACCATAGCACGAACTCCCCGTAACACACTGGTTTCTGTATTTTTATACTGGTTTCTGAATGTGTGTAATGCATCAGTTAGGAAGTGAAGAAGAATTTAGTGTAAAACCCCTGAGATATATATATTTGTTTCCTGCTTGTTGAAGCTCCTATGAGGCCTTTTTTGGCATCTTGGAAACAGACTGAAATTCCCATTGATGATTTTTTCCTGATATTTAAAAACATACAAGACCATCAGTGACATGACTAATGATTTTTACATTATAATTTTTAAGATCGGTGCAAGGGGGGTAAGTTTTGGCCAAAAAGCCAAAGAAGGACCTACATTTTCAAAACTGCATGCCTAAGTGTGGACATAGCCTTAGACAGAGCTTCTTGTTTCTACAAAGGAGTCCCTTTTTGTGCAGGCTTCTATCTTTGACTGGCATATTCAACTGTAGGCATAGTAGCAAGCAACACATGTTTTCTATGTTGTAAGCAGCTATGCAAAATATGACTGGGATCCAGAGACGAAGAAGTAAAAACTTGTTGTGCAGAAAACACTGATAAATGGAGGATCATGCTTACTATGCATCACAGCTTCTTGTCTTTAAAGTCCACCACAGATGAGGGCTAAGGAAAGTCAATCTAGCAACTGACCTCAAGATATACCTACATATTCCTATTTCTACTCACTGTACCTTTAAATGGAAACCCATGACAACTAATGACATCCCCACTGTCACCCTTTGCCGTGTTGAAACTCACACTCAAAAAATGTAAGCATACTGCTCAAAGCAGTTTTAGAAAGCCTTGAATTATTAGCATTGCTACCTGCTGACATAATGACATAGTGACATAATGATTTAAAAAAAAAGATGTATATTGTAGATGTATATATTTCTTTAGGAGATGTTAAAATAAAGTGTCAAACATAGTTGTCTCATGAATAGAGGATTATTGTGATATGTAAGGTCTTCTCTGACATTGCCTGGATGGCAGCATATGTAGCTCCAGAATCTGTTTGTATTGTTCACAGACATGTAAGCGACCCATACTGTAGGCATATATGCATCAAACCCTGACACCATCCTGAACGGTGGTTTCCAAACTGTGCACTGATACAAAACTGGGTGGTGCTTCTCCTCTTTGGAGAGAAGGATGTGGCGTCAAGTTTTAAGTTGTCAAAACACAAATCAGTTTTCTACCTCTTCTTGGTTTGTCCTAAATGGACTTAGGTCCAGAGAGTTGCTGGCATTTCCTGACCATGTGCATATATTGTTTCCTCTCTGTGTGATAGAGTTTGAACCTGTGTTTGTGAATGCAGACAATGGCTTTTTATAATCTATTTTGTGTTTTCTAGAGTCATGTCTACTTTTGATGCAGTGCCAAAGGTCATGGTCATTCATTTACCGGTTTTCAGTTTTGTCTATTTAGCACAGAGATTTCTCCAGGTGGTCTGAATCTTATATTATGTACTGTAAATGATGAAATCTCCATATTCTTTGTGATTTCATGTTGATGAACATCATCCTACATTTGTTGAACTACTTGCTTATGCAGTCTCTCACAGAATGGTAAACCCCCAGCTGTTTTTTCCAGTATCAACCAAATTCTTCTCCCCTTCTTTACTTTTTTAAAAACATGTTGCCAGCATTAGTTTAAATATGAGCATAACTGCAGCAATGGCATTTTTCAGATTCAACTCTTCGTACGTTGTCTTTGCACAATATTTAATGAAATATAGAGTTTGATGATTTGCAGACTTTCAAAACCTGTTTCAATGAGGTTGCAATTCTTGAGCTCTAATCTTACAAATTTATATAAGTATACAGTATGTTAGAAAGGAGACAGACAGCAGTTAAACAGATGATCAAATGAGCCTTTTAGACACCTACAAGGTACAAGGGGTTGTTATTCATGTCGACGACCCCATAAAGCATTTTCATTATATCTGTGGTGTGGTTTTGTAATACTATTTTCAGGATTATACAATATTATTCAAGAGAGCTTTGAGCTAAGGGTGTTTTGAGTTTTGATTTCTTTCTTATAACAGTACCAAGCTGTTAAAACGTAGGTGACTAATTATGCTCACTCAGGGCGGTGGAAACAAGCGGGTAACACAACAATGACAACGTGTCAATTATTCATGTCTACAAAAGAGTTAATATCCAGTGTATATAGTGACATCAGAATTAATATAGTCTTATTTTAGACTGGAATTGGTTAATAGTCTACTTTCTTTATACTTTAATTTTATTATTGTCCAAATCCTGTGGGAAATAGCTCTTATTCCAGTGACTGCAAAATTTCCATGAGCTTGCTGCTAACTCTTTTCAACAGGTGCTCATTTTACAGTGCACCAAAAACATTTCCTGTTCTGACAGGAAATAATACTGATGATGAGAGCAGCCAGACTGAAACCACAACAAGACAAGTTGAACATAGAAGTGAAACATAAGTCGAAAAACTTTTTACACACAACATATAGTCTTTAACGTGTTATTTATCTGATGATATTTATAGCAGCTTTAGAGACATGTCTTGTTGGCACATGGACTAAATGAGGTCTGATTTTTATTTCTGTGTAATTGTGATCATCTCTGACTGCAAACGTTCCTTTATATATGCACAAGTATTCTGTATTAATGGAATATGTTTTAATTATAATCTATCATTAAATATTACATACAAATTATACAGTGCATTGCCACAATACATTTCATGTCAGTTCAGTACAGCAGGAAGTTACTGTTGTTTACTTCAACCCACCCCATGAGGCGGAAAATTCACAGAAATCAACATGGCCGAGACAAACAGGAGCGTGTGGGCCGAGGACAACTGGCCTGTCCTTAGCCTGCTTGCAGATGAATTAACTTTTTTCTTCCCCAGTGGTTTAATTCATTAGTGAAAGAAGGAAATTGGGCGAGTCACTTAGTTTAACAAGGAGCTTGTTACTTGAACCCAAAGTGCCTCTGCCTTTCATCATCACCCTGTGGACTCATAGATCCTAATCTGAACAGTTAGGAAGACCAATGAGTTACTGTGAAACCAGTTCACAATATTTGAATACATCAAGTTCACCAGTACCGAAATCCTTTTAAGTGAACCTCAGTGAACACTCCTATTTTCTTTGTTTCGTAAAACTAAAATGTTGATCTTCAGTAGTGGCACCGCTGCTCTCACCAGCCCAGGGCTTGTAACTGCACGGGAGGGAATATGCAGGCAAATATTAAAAGGCTGAGAGGTATGAAGAGAAAAAAACAAACAAACATGGAATGCAAACACCTCCCATCCAAAAAATGAAGAAAGAGAGGCTTCTGTGTGAGCAAACGTTACGTGTACCCAGGAAGTCTGAAAGAAAAGTCTGAGCTCTTTTGCAAGAAGGTATAGAATCTTCAGCTTTTAGTTCATTCTTCATTGACATCCACATACAAGGCACTGAAGCAAAGAGAGAAGACATGATATGAGATTTCTCCCTTTTTGGCCTCATCTCTCCACCAATTCACTCCAGTCTCTCAAACCAAATTATCCATCAGGGACGGGTGATGAGTTATTTCCATTTCCAGCACAGACTCATGCGCTCTTGGATCATGTCCTTTCATCCGACAGTTCATCAATACTTGCTTCTTTCCTTGCTCCTGCTTCCTGCTGTTCCTCCTCATCCCTCATTGTGGCGTTCCTACCACCAGGTAAAGAAAGGTCTTCTGCTCTGGAAACTCTGTGTGTAAGACTCACTGTTGGCTCTCTGAGGCGCTCTGGCTGTTTCAACGATTACTGGGGGCATCTGGACCAGCTGCAGTGGAGTTTTACCATCCTTTAGGGCTTGGCACAAGTTCAGGATCTTGCAAAAAAAATGTAAAAAAGGAGAGATAAAGACACTTTCGATATGAAGCTTCTGAAAAGAGGTGATACAGAGCTATCCTTATGTTCCTCTGGATTCCCCTGATAAAAAAGGGAAGAACAACTTACCTGCCCCCTCATAACTGCGACTTGTTTATGAAACTGTCCTCTGTCAAAACCAGGATCTTTCTGTAAAACACAACACACCAAATCATGTTACATGTCATGTTTATAGCCACAGATATAAGCCTTTCCCTCCCCATATTATATTTCCTGTTGTATTATTTCTGCATCCATTTCTCAGCCAGATTCTCACACTTTGCCTGCTGATGTAATTACTACTTGAGCTGCATGAAACACACAGACAAAAACCCAACGCACCTTGAATAATTCGTACAAGTCCTCTTCCAGGTCTTTTATGAAATTTGGGTCAGAGAGTTTGGGCAAGACCAGCTCTCGGATTTCCTGGGAGAAAGGAACTTTGGCCTGGGACAGCCACGCCCAGTAAAAGGGATCTGTTGATCGGACAAGGAGACAAAGGCTTACAAATCATGTACATTTCTCTAAAAGGAGGTGAAAGGTTAATAACGTGGAGATGGAATGGATTAGCAAAAAAAATAATACATAAAAGAAAAAAGTGCAACAAAACAGTACGAAGATAAATCAGTTCAAAAGATGTGCACAGAGAAATACAACAATGTAGGTGCTCACAGGCTCTCCAGGAGTCGGGGTGTTTGAGAGGAAAGGCAAGGCCATTATCTATAGCTGCCAGCTTAATGATAGGATCCTTTACTACCACCCAGTCTGTGTCCTACAGAGATGAAGTTACAAGTATGAAATAAACACACACTCAAGAGTTAGTTCTTTAAAAAAAAATGCCAGGTGTGTCTGTGTGTTCTCACCCTATTCCCGACAGGATCCATGGGACAGTCGTACTTCAGCAACCAGTTGTCGTTTCCCCGGTCTGGAACATCAAAATAAAAATAGTTTAATACAATTATACCATCCAGATCTGAGTTACACACTTTGAACTGAGCGTGTAGGGAACATACCTGTGTTTCTGATGATATAATCGAGGACTACCAGTCGCTCAAACTGAAGTTGAAGCTGACGGTTGGTGTTTTCAGGCAGAGGCTCTGCTTCAAACCTCCGCAGCCAGAAATCGGCATCTTTATATCCATCTACAAAGAGCTGGAAGGAACCGACCTGGACAGCAAGCAACAGAACAGAGTCTTCGTGAGACAGCTGTTTACTACGTTTTCTACAGTATACAGTATATTTTAACTATCTGTTTAAGGTAGGACTGTTGAACCTCATCTTTATTGTAAAACGCATAGAGGCCCAGTAGTACCTGGTATGGAAGGTAGTAAGAAAGACATAGTAAAAGTCTGATGGCAGCTGTGTAAACTGCGGTGACAGAGGGACACAGTACCATGCTGTGTGCATGTGTCTGAGTGAGGCATTTACTCTTTTACATGAAGGCATTTTGTTTTTTTCTGTAACCCTGCAACACCAGGACTTGACAGTGCCACCATTTCACTCGCACCATTTTTGCGACTAAAAATAGATGTGTGTGAATTGTAAAATGTATTTAGGGGCACATGTGCGCCTAAAAAAAATCAGCCGAGGCAACAAATGCCTTTTTACTGTAAAGTAAAAGAAGTTAGTTTTAGGTTGGATATCCGACAGACATTCGCTGTGGATCTACCGGTGTCTTCTCATTCTCCATAACCGGGAATAGCAACAGCAGCACGGTTAAATCTACTCAGCTTATCTTATCTACTTATTCAACATCCTCGCTGTCAACGTCAGGTGTTGAATAAGGGACCATCAATAAATTACTAGTTTACTGATGGTCCCTTTGTTTCCTTCAATAGCTTCCATGTCATGTGACCAACTGACCTAAAATTGATTTCAAATAGTAGTACTAAGTGTAGACAATAAGACACACCTCTTTATTTCCCTAATTTGTCCTCTAAAAATTTTTGTGTTAAATTTAAAGGCAAATTTTGAACAGTTTCCTCAATAGCTTCCATGTCACGGGACCAACTGATTTAAATTTGATTTCAAATAATAGTATTTATGTCGCCCAGTAAGACAAACATTATTTGATCAATTTTCATTGTGCCCCTCAAGTTCTTTGTGTGCTCATTACTTTTTAAACTTAGAAGCACATGTGCTCCTTGTGAAAAAAGTTAGTGTCAAGCCCTAAACATTGTGCAAAATCACCCTCTGGGTGTTAATGTGTCATTGTCGTGTGGTTTGGGGTAAAGATAAAAAGCCAGAGTAATGACAGAACTTCCTCATGAAACTGTTGTGAAAACCCTGAGAAAAAAATACTTCTTATGGCAGTTCTATGTTTTTCCTAATGACCTGAAAATGATGATGCACAGCAAATGTCTTCATTCGATTCTGTTGCAATCATCTGAGTAATAAAATTCATGAAATTACCTTTGGTGGGAGTCCAATCCTGTGGAAGCGCTGACCAACTTTAGGCACCTTCTCTAGAGCGAGCCTCTTTCCTCGGGATTTCACCCGGTCTATGGCACTGTAGTTGAATGTTTCACTTGCAAGGTACACCACCTGGAGGGTAATAATCCACTGACTTTAAGAGAGGAGATTTTGGCAGAGTATTGTTGATGATGCTGAAAAAACACTTGGTATGTCTGTACCTTGGTCCTGGGAACAATGTTGAGCTCCAGTTTCTGATCGACCAGGCTGGCCCCGGCTTCTGAGAGATAGCCCTGGTTCAACACCAAACAATCCCGTCCAAAACAGCAAGGACAGCACAGTTTCTGGAGCCACTTGGTCCACTTTGGGTTCAGCTGGCCGTAGGGCTCTTCATTCTTAGGTTTGAACACACCAATGATTTTCTGTGAAGGGATTGAGGGGAGAAAGAAAAGACGTATGCATTAACTGTATGTTTTTATGTTAACTATTCTTATTAAGAAATGCCCACAACTTCTCTGGACCCGAGCCCTTTTACAATGGACAACAGCAAAGTGAAAACTTTTCAGTGGTCTGAAAAATCAAACTTGACCGTCTTTTTAGAAACCAAGGCCATTGCATCTTCAGCTCTAAAGAGAGGGAGGACCATTTGGCTTGTTATCAGCACACAGGTTAGAAGTCAGCATACCTGATTTCGTAGGGACCTGTAAGTGTCCATGGTATGACCAGTTTACACATCTATCATTCACCATTAAAGCTGAATGATACAGGTTTTGGAGCAACATGTGTTGCCATACAGACATCTGCTTTTACAAAGAAGGTGTTGCAAATTACAGAACGATGGCAAACTATAATTTGCATGTGTAAAATAGCCAACAGCATGGCCCCATGGTAGAAGAGTTGAGTCTGCCTGCAGTCCTGACTTGTCATGGATTGAAAACGTGTTGCATCATGACACAAAAAATGTGATCAAAGAGTCCCTGAGCTGTCAAGCAGCTGAGATTTTACATCAGGCAAGAATGGAAAAATATTTATTTCGAAACACCAGAAACTGCTCTCCTTGGTTCCTGAACATTTGCAGTGCTCTTAAAAGAAAAGGTGATGCAACTCAATCGTAAACCTGCCCATGTTCCTTTTTTTTTTTTAACTCATTGCTTTCCAAAAATTCAACATTTTCAGTTTACTCAGTCTCAACTCTAAAGGAATTGGTGTTGTGCAACAGGAACATTAAAAAAATACATAATTATTAGTCCTAAAAGAAAGTCACTATAAATCGCATGAACCAAGGTATCACAGTTGAGTTATACATCACTCTTTAAGCATATAGCACATGAATGTCTCCATGAAATTTGGGTGCCATGTGATTTTAAAGTTGTATGTAAAAAAATCACATGTTGCATTACACCAGTTTGACACACACAAACACACACACACTCACACACACACACACACACACACACACACACACACACACACACACACACACACACACACACACACACACACACAAATACCGATTAAAACATGAAACCTAGTCACTGGAGAGAATTATACACTCACAGAGCGGTAGCACATGACCACTAAGCGCACTGGTGACTAAAGTAACTGGTAAAGCGAGGGGGTGAGGGGAATAATATCCTCAACCACGTCAAACTCACTCATTTCAATTTCTATAAGAATGTAACAGGATCATTTAGAGGAAGTCAAGTAACTTTTTTTTAACAGACTGAACACACCACAGGGGATATTTGGGAGGAACGGGCCACAAGGTCCAAAGACACACTTCCTCGTTTCAAAAACAGACTGAGCACAAAACATACTGCAGATAATTACAAACTGATAGAACAGTGTGTGTGGCTTGCTGGAGACTTTGACTTGCTGGTTCCAGCTGGGCTGATCAAAGTTTACTGTCATCATCTAACATGATTGACAGAATAAGGACATGTTGTGGAAAAATGGGAGAAATGCTTTATAATAGTCCATCAAAAGCTAGCTTCTTGATATCAAAGCGCTGAAAAAAGTATGCCCAAAAAAAGAAAACCTCCAACAACAACTGATGATGATCGAGCATCATCTCTGATGAGGTATTTTAGACTTTGTTCTTTGCTCAGACTGGTTTCACTATCTGGCACAATGGTTGATTTGCATCTTATCTGTGACTGTGTTGTTTTTGTCAACGTCACTGGCACAGCTTTCCAGAGATGTACTTTCACTGACAGACTACCTGCTCAGCAGCAGCAGGACCTGACAGGATGATCACTGGCCAGCACAGCAGAAGTCAAACTGATGGCAGGAAAACCCAAGGGGAATCCATGTGAATGGATTGAGAATAATAATTTAAGTTCAATGATATCTTCATAATGTTAAACTTCAAAATAAAAAAATGCATTCAGTTGTTTACTTTTTAAATTGATAACTGTCATCTCATCTCTTTTACCTCTATCTTATTTCGGCTTTACTGTCTTTTTAGCTTTTGTTGTACTTGTACTCTTTTCTTGATTAACCTTTTAGGCCTTTTAGTGTTTTATCTCTTGCTCTATTTTATCATTACTGTTATTATCTGAATTACCTGTTTTTATTTTATTATCATTATTGATATTGCCTTTTATATTTAGTATCCAGTTTCTGCTTTTGACCCCCCTTTAAATTGCATTTTCTTTTTTCTTAACTATTTTATGTTTTTATTTTGGTCCTCATGGTCTCATCTTATGTTGTTCAGTTCTTGTATTGTCTGGGTTCCTTATGACATGAAAATGGCCTTCATTTCCGTTTTAACTGAGCTTTTTCTTTTTTCTGGCTTTTTCCATGTGCTCCGTGACTACATGTCAAAGTACTTTGTAAACTAATGTTTTTAGAAGTGCCACACAAAATAAGTTATTATTGTTATCATTAGTACTATTTAATGGTGTGTTAGTACAGATCGATCATTAATACTGATCTGTCGCCTCATGAATTAGCTGTATTCTGTGAGTGCTGGTTTTAACTACCAGGTGAACCAAACACACTTTTTAAGAGACAAACAACAAAGTTTTAGTTTTTTTAGGTATCAGTGTAAACTTGACATCGCACACTTGTAGTGTGTTTGCATGCCTTGCCCCCTCTTTGCCAAGTCATCACAGGCTAGTTCATAGAGGCCTTTACCCCAAGACACTGAAGGACCGTTTCAGAAAGGTCCTGAGTCTTCAGAGTCTAAATCACACTTTAAACCTGTGAGCATGGACATAAAAAAACAAACAGACAGGACCCGGGTTTAAGATAGCAGCTCCTCTTACCCCCTGTGAATCTTTGACAAAATAGCTTCCGCTGGACCCCTGGTAGATCCTCTCCGGGTAGATCCCCTCCTCTATGGCCCTCTCGGCCTTTCGGATGATTTCCCTGAACTCGGGATCCTCCGGGAACTCGTTTCTGTGCGGCTCTCGTGGCGACCCACCACGGTCCCGGTCCAGAAGCGGCTGTCTCTCCCGGCTGAGCCCCGGGCTGCCAGCTGGAAGACGTACTACTGAACCCGGTGTGCTTCCAAACGCGCCCCGGGGGCTGGTGGGCTCCGTGGGACAGTAGCTAAAATCGCCGGAGTCCCGGAGCGGAGAGACAAGCGGACTCGTCTCGTCCATTATTATGTTGGTAAGGAGTTAAATTAACTCCAGGAGAGTAAGAGGGCCGAGAAAATAGAGCGATACTGGAGGGCTGGAGAAAGGGGACGGTTGTTTTGAATGCTAGCACTGACGCTGGCTAACACGGAAACACAGGAGGGAAAAAGAAAAATCACATGACTGTCAGCTTCCGCGAAGAGGTAGGACCAGCTGAGTGTTTTGTTTCTAGACCAATCAGCGTTCAAATGTTTCCGACAGCAACCTATCCCCGGCGCTGCTTGGGTTTAAATCCCCGCCTACCAATGACATGTGACAGCGCAGTTAACCCAATCAATTATCGCCCTATAAAAATCATTTGAATCCTTAACTGTAGTTGTAAGCTGGTTAGAGCCGAATTCCACAAGAAAGCAGCTTTAATTCTTTATTTAAAACTGGCCCATAGATATTTAAACAAAACGGAATCAATTTGTGATCGAGATAGTCGCCACAGTATGGTACAGTGTTGGGGGATTTTTATAATCATTGCAAACCGTGACCTGTTGACTTTATTGCAAAGGATACATTAATTATTTTTGACTGTGAATTACCCTTAACAAATCATCTGAAATAATATTTTACAGTTGTATCTCTTAAGGGGATATTCTGGCGTGAAATTAATTTAGGGTCAAACACACTGTAACATAAAGTTAGACATCCCTCGAGAGATGAATGTTGCCAACTGCTTGCTTCTCTAGTTAAACCAATTTTAGTAACGACCACACGATAGCAATACACAGCAGTCTGAGGAGCCAAACAAAAACCTCAACCAAAAAGCCACTCTATAGCCACAAATAATGCTCAGAACAGCACCTTACTTCATCAACAGTACATATAGGGTCCCAGCCATAGCACTAGCCATCAAACATCTTTTTGGCTTTGCCTGATTTCTTTAGCAAAGAGACCAAACACAACTCACCTACTCGCTTCAGCAGCTACTTGTTTGTAGCGAGACCTCGGGCCAGTCCATAACTGACTGCTGCAGGGTGACGCAGCTCAAGAAAGAATATTTATGATTATTTCTTTTTCATTTCCTTGAAGTAATAATCACCATTTTAATCATTTTGCACTGCAGAAGCGGTAGTTCTTCTGCCTTAGCGTCTTGGTCTGATTGCATTTCCATGAAGTAATGGTCATAAATGTTCTTCCTTGAGCTGCATCACCCCATAGCAGTCCATAATGGACTGGCCCGAGGTCTCCGTACAAACAAGCGACTGCTGGAAGAGAGTAGGTGAGTTGTGTTTAGTCTCTTTGCTAAATAAATCAGGCAAAATTAAAAAGATGTTTAGGGACTAGTAGTATGGCTGGGACCCAATATGTACTGTTGATGAAGTTAGGTGCTGTTCTGAGCATTATTTGTGGCTATAGAGTAGCGTTTTGGTCGAGGTTTGTTTATGGCTCTTCAGACTGCTGTGTATTGCTATCTGGGGTCATTACTAAAGTTGGTATAACTAGAGAAGCAAGCAACCGGCAATATTCATTGCTCAAGGGGGTGTCTAACTCAGTGTTGCTGCCACTGTGCAACAAGAGCATTTATTTATTTTTACAAATTCAGATTCCATTATTTTCTATGGCTATCCTCCCCTTCACCTGTAAAGCTGAAAGTTAAAAAAAAACACTTAAGTTGGGCTGATAGCAGTTTGAGACTGCTACACCATTTATCACCTAGTGTACATGTGTTAGGGATGAGGACTTCCAATCAGGCCTTAAGTCTATTATCAATCCGCATGAGCAACTACAAATTAGGAAACTGCCATCTGAGGTCTCTGATGTAACTGTTCAGTGTCTCCACTGTTCCGTTTCATAGACGTGGTTTTCACAGTATTTGAGCAGTATAACTGTGGTCTGAGTTCATGGTTTGTGACCCAGTGCTGTTTTCCGCCTTGTCTTGTTTGATAAAGAAGCAATTTGATCAATTAAACCCATCCACTGTTCCCCTTTGTAGCCAATATACTGAAACCACTTCACTCCAAATAATTCTAATCGTATTTAGTGGATGAGAATCAATATGGAACAATATCAGATTGTTGTTGCTGAAACTGCTCTATCCCAACAAGATGCGTAAAAAGGGAATCATTCCATTTGTCTCATCGTTGGGATGGTCGGGGTCGTTTGAAACATACTCTATTTTAGAGGTAGGTGAGTATAGCCGCTTTTTAATTAAAACAAAAAAAACACAGTGGTCACCTATGATGCGCTATCATAACCCTCTCAGGATGCGCTGCTGGTTGTGTGGACGTGCCACTGTGCGCATCCTCCTGCCTCCCTCCTCCTCCGGCGCTCACAGCTCACTCTCTGATTGGTTAAAACCAGCAGGAAGAGAGAGCTCGGGTGGTGATATCTGTCAAGTTCGGACGGACCAGCCGACTCAACAAACCCACTGCTCCCTCAATCCGTTCATTCCGATCTTCAGCAAAACTGCGCCCGCACGTGTTTGGCCGGGTTCCTTTCTGCGCCCAAATCCGGACGAATCTGCGGACGTTACTGCCGCATTTGAAGAACAGACGCTTGTTTCAAGTTTCCCGGAAATACAGCGTAGAGGGCATTGGTGTGAGGATGGCTGCGTACAAGCTTGTCCTGATCCGCCATGGAGAGAGCTGCTGGAACCAGGAGAACCGTTTTTGCGGCTGGTTCGACGCAGACCTGAGTGAGACCGGCGAGCATGAGGCGAGGAGAGGAGGACAGGCTCTGAAAGGTAAGAGTTCATGTCACCTGGTCTAATCGGGCTTTCTCTCGGTCATTGGATTAAGCCTCTGCGAGCCCTTGCTTATGCAACTTCACAGGGGAAGAGGAACAGGTTGTCGGCCTACTGCGACACAAGAGCAGGCAGCGGCATACAGGGGGAAACAGGAATGGATGTGATTCAGCCATCGTATTTATTGGGTTAAAACCTTTCCATGAGTCATCACTGACTGAGTATATGTAGAAGAATTAAGACGCAGTCGAAGTTTGACTATGATCAGACAGTCTGGCAGGGACCAGCCTCTGCTGAGGGTTTTTCCCCATGAGCCCATCATGGTCACACACACCAGTCCTCATGGTGTGGTGATCTGACTATTCATTACACGTTTTTCTTATGTCAGGGTTCAAAAATGGAAGTTTAGGCTCATTTGGATTTTTATTGCTTGAAAGTGAGCATTTGTTTTATCTGAGAATCAGTTGAATGTTACAAAGCAGTCCTAAGGAAGGATTTCCTATCTTTGCACATATCATTTATTTAGTCACATAAGCCATGTTGTGTATGTATTTTGCTGGAAGTAACCTCACTTATAAAAAGCACTCAATGCAGGAGTATCATCCTATCATCCATAAAGATTTTACTAACACATTGATCATTCTCCAATAATCTACTCCTGCGCTCACATGCTACTTTAGATGTAAATTCTTGAAGGATTCAGGAAAGTTTATTCATCATTCCAGGACATGTTAGTACATGAAAAGGGGTGGTAACCAGTAAAAAGAAAGCAATGCTAGATAATACACATAACTACAACTCATATTGTCACCAACAATCGATATGCAAAAGAAAAATATTTTTTATTATTATCAAGGATAATGAAATGTAAAAGTGATGAAATCCATTCCAAGACATGCTGGGACAGAAAGCCAAGTGCTGGTGCCTGTTATAAAAGTAAAGGACTCCTTTTTGCTTGACAAACTATGTTGATGGCAGTGGATTTAGTACAGAGGGAGAGACCAGGACAACTTAATAATCCTTTTAGTCCTCAGTCCTACACAGTTTGGCACATGCCCTTGTTGGTTTTCTGTGACCCAAAAATCCTCCCCAGACACATTCTGCAGAGCCTGCAGTCTAACAACTGCCCCTGACTAAGCAAAAACAACTGTGTACATGTGGGGGGATCAACTGTGCACTCACAAATGTCACCGAACATTAACATCTCCCTTCTTATCTGTGACTCCTTTCAGATGCTGGATATGAATTCGATATTTGCTACACCTCTGTCCTCAAGAGGGCCATCCGCACTCTGTGGTTTGTTCTGGACAGCATCGACCAAATGTGGCTGCCAGTCCACAGGACCTGGCGCCTCAATGAGCGTCACTATGGCGGCCTGACTGGATTGAACAAAGCTGAGACAGCAGCTAAGCACGGAGAGGCACAGGTCAAGATCTGGAGGCGCTCTTTTGACATTCCTCCCCCATCCATGGATGAGGACCATGACTTCTATCAGAACATCAGCAAGGTAGAGCCACAGGAAAACACTTTATATTTAAACATGCTGACACTTACCACCTTATTTTAAGGAAAGAAATTACCAAAAAAACAACTAGCTTTATTGACTTTATCTCCGTTTGCAGGACCGGCGTTATGGTGACCTCACAGAGGACCAGCTGCCTAGCTGTGAAAGTCTCAAGGACACGATTGCTCGGGCCCTGCCTTACTGGAATGAAGAGATTGTTCCTCAGATCAAAGAAGGGAAGAGGGTGTTGATCGCTGCCCATGGCAACAGTCTCCGGGGCATCGTCAAGCACCTTGAGGGTAAGAGACAGAGGAGAGTCTTTCAGTGCTGCACAGTAAAATTTATTGCCAAGCTTCCATCCATCAATCCATCCATTTTTGACTGCTTATCCTGTTGGGGGGTCACGGGGGTGGGGGGGGGGGGCTGAAGCCTGTCACAGCATCTTGGGGCGAAGGCAGGTCCACACCCTGGACAAGTCGCCAGTTCATTGCAAGGCTGACAAATAAAGATGAACAACCATCTATTTTCACATTTCATTGCTTTTGCATGTTTTTGGAATGTGGGAGAAAACCAGAGTACCAGGAGTAAACCCTCACAGTCACAGGGAGAACATGCAAACTCTACACAGAAATGCTCTGACCCAGATTCAACAGTGAGGCAACAGTGCTAACCACTACATCTTAGATTATTCAAAAACAAATCCTTTAATATACAGAGGTTTTTTTTTTCACTATCTGAATTTGATTTAACTGCTTCCATTAGCTTACTGCCAAAGTAATATCTGATTGGTCTCTTCTGGAATGTCTGGTTTTAAGATTTGGCGTCAATAAAAGGCTTGAACTGCTCAGATGCACCTGAGTAGGCAGCATTACCTTGTGAATATTAACTGTTATTTTTCCTTCCATTCCGATGCAGGAAAGGCACATCTATTATTTATCTTTTTATGCTTTATTATTCCAGGAATGTCAGAGGAGGCCATCATGGAGCTGAACCTGCCCACAGGGATCCCAATTGTTTACGAACTGGACAAGAACCTGAAACCTACAGGACCCATGCAGTTTCTGGGAGATGAGGAAACTGTGAGGAAGGCCATGGAAGCTGTAGCTGCTCAGGGAAAAGCCAAGAAATAGACCACCCACTAAACACACACATCATATATTCCTCCCATCTCCCTTTCATGGATGGCTTAGAGTACAGATCAGCCATGTGCTGTTGAGTTATTGAATTATTTCAGGGTCATTTACTGTTACAGTCATCACAGAGTTGGGAACATACAGACACACAATGTGCACTTTTATTTTCTTATTATGCAGCTCTCACACACATACAGTGTAGCCTATAATTTGACTGGTCTTTACTTACTGAAATTCTAAAACATACATTTCATCACTAAATACTGGATATCTGCTGTAATATGATTTTAGCATTGACCAAAAGGCAAAATTAGGGACCAGGCAAAGGGAGCAAACATAGCGACCCCTGAAGCGTTATTCCAAGTATTATTTCCTTGATGAGATCCATTTGTTGGTGAAGCTCTGTGGGAAGAGTAAACCCTATTGAGTGTTACACTGGCTGTTGTTAAAGAAACAAGTTGGTATGCCCTGCACTGCTGATTTTTTGTTTTGCTGTGGTGTTGTAAGAAAATAAATATTGTGAGCTATTATGTGACTTTTTTTTTACTTTGGCTGCCATGGTCTTCCAACATAACTATAATGTCCTGACGATCATATTTAAGAAGAAATGAGTTGGCCTTTGTTCCTTATGATACATTTTAAAAATGAAAATATGTTGTTGTATAGGGATGCCTCTTAGTATAAAAACACATGGCGTATATCACAAGTGCAATGTTGTTCTAGTTCTCTAGGAGGACTTAAAAAGTCTTCTGTCAGTGGTTCAAAATATGGTAAAAGGTTCTAGGATCCTTAATCTTTCTAAAAAATAGTGATTGCATTGATATTTCTTAAATGTTCATTCTAAACTGAGAGGCAGTTTTACCTTGTTTTTCGACTAGTTGATATCCACAATTTATAAAAACAAGCCTTGAAAGCCCATAATCTGCGAACCTGAAAAGGGGTTCATTCACAAGGATTCATAAAAAGTTCACTAAAGATGTCTTATCAGATAAAAGTAGTCTCAATAATGTTCCAGCTAATCCCATGTCAAAACCATCCCAGGCCTGTTGATTTATAATCATGTGATATTTCGATACCATTGATTGATAACATGTATAGACATTACGAAGTTGTTATAAATGCTTTTGAGTAAAGTGTCGAATACAACGTTTGCTACAAAAATAACGTTTAAAACTAAGATTTAATCGTGGGTGTTCTTGCCACCATGCCGCCAAACATTACATAACATGTGCTCAACGCTCATGTGTGCCTCTTCAAACATGGCGGACTGAACGGTACGTTTCTCCACTTCCGCTGAGTGTGAGAAAGACCAATCAGAATCCACCAGAGCTCCTCGTTACAGCCAATCGGCTAACTATCTGCTCTTCTCGAAAACATGTCGCCCATGAAGCTGTGTGTTCCAGGTGAGTCCCGTGAATATTTACTTTCTAGAGTTTGGGACGTGGTGTAACTAGACTTTATTTTCGTTTTTGTATGAGTTGGCCGTTGTGGACGTCGTGGTGTTGCTGGAAAACAGAATTTCACATTGGTTTGACAGTACGAATAGCAGGTTGTCATACTAATCATTTTCAGCTGCAATGCATGTGGTAGGACTTCTCGCGTATTTCCACGTTTTTACGCGCATTTACACTCGATCGTAGTGAACTGTTGTATTATTTACAGGTTTTGACACAGTTAAAACGAAGATATTATTTCCCATCGTTTCGGGGAGAAACTTGTACCTGCCCACAGCTGTGAGCTTGTAACTTTTACTTTCCCCAATTTTCATCTGCTGCCCTGCCCATCGCCTCAGGCTCACTGCAGCATTCCTTTCTCTCTTGTTTTGACTCAACCATGTGAAATCCTCTCTTTTATTATGTGGGTGGTTGTAGGAAATGTCACCGAAATAATTTCATTCATCAGAAGCTTGTGTGAATGACCATTTGAACCGAAAAAAACACGCCTGAATGCAGTCACTAAAAGTCTTTTAAGATTCTGCAAGATGGACATTTCCGCCATGTTAATACCCATTATGGTATTTTACAGCAATAATAACTCCACACGTTTACCAACTTTTTAGAATTCATCACAACATGGATTATGTCGACTTTATCTATCCTGCTAAGGAAGTTTTTTCAGCCTTCAAAGTCAAGAAGTGCAGAGATTTTTCTTCTTTTTTAAAACAAAGTATTGGTCTGTCATGACTTGGTGATATCCTGCCCTGTTTCACGAATAGATCACCTTGTACACAGTCAAACAAGTATATAGCAGCTTAAATAAGAGAAACGCATACTTATAAATATGCTGTTTGCTCAGGTAGTGAGAGAGAGAGTCAATTTTTTCCTAGTCACCTGCAGGTTTTAATATCTTAAAAGTGGATTATTTATTCCTGATTTTTTTGTTTATTTGTTTACTTTCACTTTAAATACTGAAGCCTACAGCATGTCCAACTTTTCTCCAATATTGCCTCTGTTTTTCCCCCTCTCTGTTTCTTTCCAGGTGACAAGCTGTGCAGTGTAGAAGACTGTATTCCCGGCACAGGGGTATACCTGCGGCATGGCTACATATACTCCTCTCTTGCAGGATATGTGCTGAGGAAGAACGAAGGAGAGGAGGTGGGTGTGGTGCATGTGGGTCGGAGAAAGGTTGGGGAAAACTACAGAAGCAGTCAGGCACGTGGGAGTGCCAGGGTGAAAGAATTTCGCAATGTTTGTGAATGTGCCTGAACAAAAATAGATCTGCTCATTGCCTGTGATGAAAAGCGCACCATGTGACATGTCTTTCCTTCAGGCTGTTTTGAATTTCAATCATGAAACCTGAACTGTATTAATATGTGACATATTGCTACATATGATTTTTCTCTCTTTGTAGTTACCTGTGATCTCAGTTGTGAGGGAAACAGAAACACAACTATTACCAGATGTAGGAGCAATAGTTACTTGTAAGGTATGCAACACTATCAGATAAGAGTTTTCTTTATTCAAAGGATCTGCTTAAAGGATCATTTAATTTAAGAGTGGGTTTGCCCTTAGTTTTAAAGTTCTTTTCTCTGGTAGGTAACAAGCATCAACCCTAGGTTTGCAAAAGTCCACATCCTTTATGTTGGCTCCACACCACTGAAAGACCGCTTCAGAGGGACGATCAGGTAAAACCACATAAAAAAAAAAAAAAGTCCCTATAAAGAAAACTAGGTTTGCACCCTGTTTATCCCTTAAGTGATCTCTTTCATTCTTATTCTGCAGGAAAGAAGATGTGCGTGCCACAGAGAAAGACAAGGTGTGTTTGAATTTATCACTTTCGGCAGTTTTTGTCTTTTTCATTGTGCAGAGCTTGATTGATAAGAGATGACAAGCTTTGAGTAAAACTTTCTTTTTGTTGTGGCAGGTGGAGACATACAAAAGCTTCAGACCTGGCGACATTGTCTTGGCAAAAGTTGTATCCTTCAGCTGCACTCGTCACAAAAACCAAATACCTACTCTGGAGAGAGAGAGAGATCATAAGTATTAATAACCTAGGAGTATAATGGATACTTTAAAGTTTCAGATCATCCTGCTGAGTTATTTCTTATCTTTCATATGTTTTAGCTTCAACTTAAAAACTGCATGTAGAATTGGGCAATAAGTAAATTCACAGAACTTGAGCGGTGTTGTTTTCACTGCTGTTTTTTAACCCTTGACCTGTGATGTCAGATCTCTCTCGGTGATGTGCAGTCAAACTACCTGTTGACAACAGCAGAGAATGAACTGGGGGTGGTAGTGGCTCACAGTGAAGCAGGTAACTATTGTCTCCTCAAATAGACACAAATTTATTTATATTGAAAAAGTCCACAGAATGATTTCAGCATTGACAGCGTCCTGTTTGACCACAGGGTGGCGTGAGAGTAACTCCAATGATTATTGCAGGAACAAGTGGACACTCTGTAAAGATCGCAGTTTATTTTAGACTGGTAACACATAGCAACTTATCATATTTTTCTGTGTGAAGAAGACATCAACATGATAATTGAGGTATATTGCTCCTGTAAATCAGCTTAATTTTACTGCTTAAACAAATGAATGTGCATGATGAGCACCAAGGCAGAGAAGTCACAGATCTCTGCCTGGAACAAGTATAATCGTGAGACAAAAAAGCTCTGTGCCCCATGCACAAGAATAACAAGAGTCCACTGACTGCAGCATTATCTTTTTTCTGATCCAGGTGCCCAGATGGTTCCCATCAGCTGGTGTGAGATGCAGTGTCCACGAACCCACGCGAAAGAGTTCCGCAAAGTGGCACGTGTGCAGCCCGAATATCTACAGGCATAAGAAAGCCCTGCAGCTTCTTTCTTCCACAAGGAACACACAGCTTCCCCTCCCTCCCTTCACACCACTGTCAAGCAGCCTCTTAACTGTGTTTCATGTCTGTCTGAGAGACTTAGCGGCTACTTCAATTTCAAGACTTGTCTGTTTTTATAATGGCTTTCCCTTCGCACGTTATGTCATCATTAATTGTGCTAGCTTGAAAACACAAAAGCAAACAGCTAAATTGTGAGGACATGTTATAAACAATGAAGCTACTGTTGAAAAGACATTTTGAACGAAATCATTTGCAGACACAAGCAAGACAGAGTTTTACAGTTACCTGTAGCTGTCAGACTTTTCTTGGGACCTCCATGTCAGAAAGCTAAAAGCAGCAGCATTCTGCACCAAATCGAGAGAGGTGCTTTTGTTTTTTTTTACTGATGCAGGGTTCATTCAGTCAAAAGTATTATGACAGATAGGTCCTGGGAAGGATGGCAGTTGGTGCATGTTGCTGAATGCACAGACATGAGACTTGTCGAGACAAGACCCACAGTCATACTTGCGTTAAGGCAAAAAAATGTGCATTTTGTAACTAAACATTTTACAAAGACTGTGGGTGTTTGTGGTCTAAAATGAGAACTGGATGTTATGCTTTGAAATATGTCATCATGTATGGGGTTAACCTGTTTTTTTAAATACCTTGTCCATGAATGTGATGACATCCATTTAGCTGAGAGACATTTTGTTCTCAAATGCTAATTTCTCTGCACTCTAGACAGCAGTTTTAAGAGAGAGTCTGTGACTAAAAGGGCCTTCTCTTTAATCTGAATCACAACACAGCGGAACAGTGAAGTAGATTATGATAGTCAAGTATTTCTTTGGTTTTCCTGCACATTATGGAAAGTTTATTATGAGCCAACAATAAGAGAGCAGAAATGTTTCTATGGTATCTTTGACGTAACGTGTACTTGGATATTCCTTATCCTGTCTTTCATCTTACAGCAGGATGTCATTCATGTGCTGGATTGGAATAAAATGACTATCAAAACCATGGATGTGAGTGACCTTGTTTTCTTAGAAGGGTTTATAGAAATGCACTTTTAACTCAGCCATGAAATTTTAAGTGATTTTCAGTGATCCGTTTTCCTCAGTAGCCCCCAGACAGCTGCATTTCAAATCAACCGGCAGAAACATGTTTTTAAGACCTTCAGTAAACTCAAGTCCTCTGTCTTCACATGAACATTAAAGCAATCAAATGGATGACAATCTGGGTAAAATCAGTATACTTAAACCCCTTGTTATTTCTTCAGCTTTTAGCAGGTTATGAGGAAGTGATCAGGAATTGTATTTTGTCTGGAACACCTTCAAAAAATTAGTAACTTGGTTCTGAGTAAATTTGAGTTTGTGTTACAACTCAAATTGTAGCATCTTCATTGAACTTCGCTGGGGATGTCAGCTTATTGTCAACAATGTGACTTTGCATCTTCATTTGTACCTGTAGAATCAAGTCAGGATCAAGAGAAGTCTACTTAAACCACTTGATAAACTTGTATTTTGCATTTTTACAGATGGGTCTCACACACTGAAAGACTTTACAGAATGTATTCATGGCAAAGTCGAGAGTTAATTTATATAATACATTTAAAGGAAGTCTGATGTGACTTGTTTGTAGTTTATACAAACTACACAAACTCACTGTACATTTACAGATGGAATTACACATAAAAAACTGCCACATCTGTACAAACACACACACAAACACACTCAATCATCAAAGCGCACTGATCGACATGCATTAACGTCAATGGAGAACTTCTTATTGGACGGTGGAGTGAACCCGAGCCCTGCGCCCCTGCTACTGAAGTCAAGTCTACGAGAGTGAGCACGTTCAAACTCTCCCAGAAGTCCTTGCTGCAACTGCTGCTGTGCATCTTTCCCCAGTGCCTTGTTTGCAGCCCCAGTGCTCCCTGAAGCAGGCTGAAAACTCTTTTTGAAGCCGCCCATCAAGCGGAGGAACTTCTGCTGCTGGTCAGAGCTGTCGAACTGAGCTGTGCTCCACTGACCAAAACCCTGAAGAACAAAGACAGGGTTTATAAATATCAAAAACTTGGCACCTTCAAAGCCCTCAGCTGCTTGTATGCGTAGAGCCCTGTTTACTCATCATGGCTGTGAAAAGAGTTACATAACACTCTGGTGAAGTCATCAAGATATATTTGAGAAAAACTGCTCAGTCTGAAACATTGGAAACTACATTACAAAACCTGCATCACAAACACAAGAAATGATGTTTGAAAAATGAGGACATAGTTCAGGCAGCCTGGGCTACGAGATGCTGCTGCTGTATGACATGATGGTTAATCTTTCTTAATTATTTTTATGCGTTCATGTAACACAGAAAAAAAAATACTTGGGAACCCTCCATGGAAAAAAAAAAAAAACTCAAAAACTGACCGCAGGTTTGGCTGGATTCTGAGGTTGAGACACCTGGTCGACCACCACCTGTGAAGCCTGTTCTCTGTCCTATGAAGAAAAATAATCATTTGATTCAAGGCATTAAAGAGACACACACAAACTTGTGTTACAACACTCGGACATTTACTTCTTTTAAATTGGTGGTGGGATATAACTCTTGTATTAATATATCAATAAAATTAAATTTTAAAAAATAGACAATTATTTGTAGAGGACATGTTCGTCTTTTTATGCAATATCAATCTATGTGCATCAATCAGTTTTTTTTCCATTGCCAATCTTTTAATCAATAATAGTAGTAATAATAATAATAATACACAACACTTTGACCTAAATCTCCTGAAAATTAAAAATCCAGTCTCTCACATGATTAGTATTCCCTAGTCTAGATTAATCATAAACAGAGTTTTCACATTATGCAGTAGGCCAGTTTGATTTCTTCTAGTACTTTCTGTGTGTTTAAATGTGGTACTGTCTCTCCTGTAAAAATGTGGCTCTAGACTTTGGACATAATTGTTTTCATGTTTTTCAAGAAGTTGAAAAGATTTGAATCTGCTATTTTGTTGAGTTACTTTACTCATTTTTGTGTAAACATAAACTTCAGCCACTGCTGTGCTTGTCGATGCTTCAGTTTGGTTTCTGACTCCACCTCTGGTCCTAAACTGACTATTCCGCCCTTTGACTATCTCTGCATATAATTCGCAGTGATCTCAAGAGTAAGACTTTGTTCCCCAAAATTGTTGAAGTCTTTACAACAGACACCAAAATGTTACAGTGTAGCAGTTCTGTTTGATCGCTGATGCCATGTTGACCTGGTTGATGGTTACCTCATCAGTGTTGCCAATTTTTTTGGATGAGAAGACCGCATCATCTCGGGGTAACTTCTGAAATGCAAAAACAAAATTGTAACAACAACATTCAAGGACAGTGTTAAGTGCCACTAACTTACATGTTTGTCTCTCACCTCTTTTTTCACCTTCTTCTTAGTCACACCATTTTCAGAGCTCTTGTCTTGAGTTTCCTCACTAACGGAGCTCTTTTTCTTCTTACTTTTTTTGCTTGTGTCCAAACTCTCTACCTCAGCTTCTTTACATTGAAGCTCTGGTTGTTCCTTCTTCTCTGCTTTTTTCTTTTTCTTCTTTTCTGGCTTCATCTCCTCATCTTCACTGACCTCCACAGAAGCTTTTCTGGTCTTCTCTTTTTTTCCTTTCTTCTTTTGCTCTGTCTCCTCAGTTTCGCTGTCTGTGGTTTTGTCTTTCTTGTTGAGAATACTGTCAGTGTCCACTTTGATCTGGGGGGATTCAACTGTATTTCCAGCCAATTTTTTCTTCTTCTTTTTTGATTTGACCTCATGAACCTCAGCAGTCTCCCCCTCTGGTGTTTCTAGCACCACTTCGTTCTCAGACTCTTTTGTTTTTTCTTTATTTTTCTTTTTGACTACACTTGTTTTATCCTTAGTTATTGCATTTTCCTCACTAGTGTCTTTCTTTTTCTTCTTCTTTTCTTTAACTTTCTCTGTAGTCTCTGCGCCTTCAACAACACTGTTTTTGGCCCTTTTTATTGTCTCTGGCTGCATATCCTTTCCAGCTTCTTGTTCTTCCACCTCCTCCTTCTCAATCTGATTTTCTGGTTCAATCTGTGCAGACTTGTTCTTGGCTTTCTTCTCCTTCTTTAGCTTCTTTTTTAAACCTTCTTCTTTTAAAGGAGTTGAATTTTCTAAAGTTGCTGCTTGGTTCTCATTATCATTCACCAACTTCTTCTTTTTCTTCTTACAGACTTCATCATTTCCATTTATGACATCAGTACCATTGGCATCACTCTGAGATTCTATATCAATTTTCCTCTTCTTCTTTTTCTTTTTACAGACTTCATCATTTCCATTTTTGACATCAGTACCATTGGCATCACTCTGAGATTCTATATCAATTTTCCTCTTCTTCTTTTTCTTCTCCTCTTTCACAACACCTTCATCTACAGACTCCCCCTCCATAATAACTACATCAACTTTCTTCTTCTTCCTCTTCTCTTTTTTCACCTCTGGGGATGTCTCGTCCTCATCAGTACATTTATTGTTTTCAGGCACAGAGGTGTCTTCTTTCTTGTTTTTCTTCTTTAACAATTTTTCCACACTTTTATCTTCCTTCATTTTCATTTTCACTTTTCCACTGGCCTCTTAGCAGCCAACACGCCTCTGGATCGTCTGAAAGCAGAAAACAGATATTGTAAGACACAAATATAAAATTCAAACTGAATTCAGAATTAAGCTATCACAGTTTGTATCTCTAGGTGAAAGTGAGAGCAGTAGACACCAACTAGGGATGAGCTTTGGCTGGGACTGCTCAAAGATCTCTCATTAGAAAAAGCTAAGCACATGGATGATAAAACCTTTTTCCTAAACCTAACAATTATACAGCTTTTGTGTGTGTCTGACAATTCAAAGCTACACATAAAACAGTTGTCGACCATGCAAGCTTTACATTCATTTAATATGTTGGATTGGGCTTGGATTGGCTAGGCTAGGATTGGGTGGGATCTATTGCCCCCTTGAGGAATTATGTATTAGACTTTACTGTCATGCTCAGTCAAATGCATTCCCAGTTGCATTAATGAATAAAAACATCAGATAGAAACAATCCTGATGTTAAACAGAGAAAGACATGATAATGAAAAGCCTGCTGTTTGACTACTGTTTTGCTTCACAGACAACGGAAAAACCGATAAGACATTCAAATTTAAGACCAAACTGTCATGACCTAGCTGGGGACTACATACAAAATAAGTATTTGCTCTTAGTTGTATGTTGTATTACTGATTCCCAGGCTTCTGCCATCTAATTTTGTGACACATTACCAGTCCCTTAACAAGGACGTCCAGAGGCCTGGATAATTGTCATATCTTCCATGTATTTGTTTGTCATCACAAATTAGCTGTAGGGGAGAGTGGGCTAAGGTGAGCCATTTTCATATTTCGAATCACTACATCAAGTTAATCATAGTTTTGTCTCTAACTAGTGTATCTGCATATATTTCAAGATGTTGTGCATCCCTGCAAACCAACAGAATGAGTGTAAACATAACTGTCTTGATAATATAGCATGCCAAAAAAGTGGCCTCCTATGCTTAACTTACCCCGTGTATGGGGTAAGTTGACCATAGAAGCAGGTTAAATTGAGCCTGATCTCTACTACTACTTTAAAATGATCTTTTTTGGTCTGAACACAATTCTAATAAAACTTATGACAGATTAAATTCACTTTCAAGAGTGAAAAATGTTTTTTGTAAATAAATATCTAACCCCTTCACCCATGTGCTTCTAACCTTTACAGACTCCATGAATTGATGCCCATCTACTAAATATTTGGTCACATGATCAATTTCTTTTACCATTTCCAAGCAACAGGGGGTGGCTCAACTTACCCTTTAGCTCATCTTACCCCACTCTCCCCTACTCAAACACGTTGATATCTGTTATTGGAAATAAATACCCAGTCAAAGATGATCTACAATTTTTCCTAAAGTAAATAAACACACTTTCATTCTGACTGCTTCTACATGAGCGGACTCGTCCATAACATAGTCACTTGAATGAAGACATAACTTTAAATGTCATACAGCCGGGCTTGCAGAAGAAGAAGTTCAAACACTTTACCGTGTAGGATACGATCTTAGTCAGCCGGACAGTGTGATCATCTTAATGCAGCTGCAAAAGGTTTTATTGAATGTAAATCTAAGTGGTTTACTTACTTTGTAACCTCATGTAATTCACGTGGATACTACAGCGCTGCTTGCTGAACCCGGAAGTACTTCCGTTGGTTCCCGTTAGCTGCAAGCAAAGCGTCCGTAGCAACGAGGGCGCGCCGGTGGGCACGTTCCGGAGTTTTCGGAGTTGGACGGACAGATTAACAAAAACTGAAGTGAAGCAGTGAAAAAGGTAGTTAGGCCACTGAGTCAGTTATTTGCTTTATATTGATTAAAGGTGGAAAGAACCGGTGTCACAGTGACATGGCTGACAAACTGATAAGTGGGCTATTTGTGAAAGTTCCACCATCACGGTGTTATCTGAATATTGATGCAGAGCTGTTAAAGGAATATTCCGGCGTAAAATTAATTCAAGGTCAAACACACCGTAACACCGAGTTAGACACCCCCTCGAGAGATGAATGTTGCCGACCGCTTGCTTCTCTAGTTATACTTTAGTAACGACCGATAGCAATAGCCTACACAGCGGTCTGAGGAGCCACACACACAAACCTCAGCCAAAAAGCCACTCTATAGCCACAAATAATGCTCAGAACAGCACTTACATTCATCAACAGTATATATAGGGTCCCAGCCATAGTAGGTACTAGCCACTAAACATCTTTTTAACTTTGCCTAATTTCTTTAGCAAAGAGACCAAACACAACTCACCCACTCTCTTCCAGCAGCTGCTTGTTTGAGACCCCAGGTCAGTTTGGACTACAGCAGGGTGTCGCAGCTCAAGGAAGAACATTTATGGTCATTGCTTTATCATTTCCTTGAAGTAATAATCACCATATTATTTATTTTGCACTGCAGATGTGGTAGTTCTTCTACCTTAGCATCTCAGTCTGTTTGCATTTCCATGAAGAAATGATCATAAATGTTCTCCCTTGAGATGCGCTGCTCCGCTGTAGTCCGTAATGGACTTGCCCAATGTTTCACTACAAACAAGCAGCTGCTGGAAGAGAGTGGGTGAGTTGTGTTTAGTCTCTATGCTAAAAAAATTAGGCAAAGTTAAAAAGATGTTTGGTGGCTAGTCCTACGGCTGGGACCCAATATGTACTGTTGATGAGGATAGGTGTTGTTCTGAGCATTATTTGTGGCTATAGAGTGGCTTTTTGGTTGAGGTGTACTATTACTATCATTTGGTTGTAACTGAAGTTTGTAAAACTAAAGCAGCAAGCGGTCGGCAACATTCATCTCTCGACAGGGTGTCTAAATCGGTGTTATGGTGTGTTTGACCCTAAATTAATTTTACGCCGGAATATCCCTTTAAATCTTAACTAATTCAGGCTTTTGTGTAAACTGGTGCTTCACTGTATCTTGCAGACACCCCTTTATCTTTATCTTAATCCTTCAACAACATGCATTAATAGGAGAGCTGGCTGCTCACCTTCATTTACTATTTTTTACTTCTGTACACAGTTGAGGTTGACCTCATATACCCTGAGTTATCTTTGGCCTCCATCTTTAGCCTCAGAGGATGAAGGAACATTTTCAGCCCACTCCCTCCAGCAGCTTTTGGTAACTGGCCAGTACAGATCATCCAGCTCTCAACTTCACTGTCTCCCACTTTCCTGCATCCACCTAAAACTGTCACTATGTTCAAATTTACTTTGTATCTGCCTGCACATTCAGCCTCCAGTCGCCACTAATACTGCTACAGAACCAAACTTATAACTAATCACAGTTATTTTCATCAGATTTCCTCTTTATCTTTCTGCACACAGCCTTCATCCTGCTATCTAAGTTAAAAAAAAAAAACCTCAGACTGCGGATTGAAGGCTAGATGTCAGAAATCCACACAGCCGTTGAGTAAATCTTTCAGGAGCCAGCAGCTCCTAACAGCCAAAACTTTAAGGTGCCATGACAGCAGAGGTTACTTTTGAAACACTCCCACATGCACTGGAAGATTTTAAGGCAGCAGTTCTGGAGCTATTTTTGATGGGTAGAGTGATGAGTTGAACTGGCTCACAATGATTCAACACAGGGTACACACTGTACAGACCTTCACTTGGTACAAATGGCACAGCTACAGTGTGATAACTGCTAAAATGACTTTTGTTGTAGTTAATAAGCCTACAGAAATGTACATTCTAGATATTATAGTTATATTACTAATTAGATTGAAATTATGACACATTCAAAGCTGTATATTTATAAAGTGACAAATATCCAGAGTTGATCTATTGAGGCCTGAAAAGATGATTTGATTGAATAAGATTAATCATAGGACAGTGAATACCAGAAAATGTGCACTAATGTATTAGTCACTTTGTGCAAATCACGTTACAGACATTCATGTTATGCTGCCATTAAACAGTGACAGTGCTATTGTCATAAAAGCATCTCAAAGAAAATCACATTGCTTTCCCCACATTTGGGTAATTTACATGATTAAAATTCATTTATATAGGGTTAATACATGAGAAAAAGTGATGATAATATTTTCATCATACAATATCAGAGCACACACCCACACAAAAGCATGGTTGTAACAACGTATGTAGCTTTTAACAACATAGGGACTATTCTTTGAGTTTTATTTGGATAGTTGGGGTAAAAAAAAAAAAGAAAAGAAAAAAAATTCTAGAACTCAGAGGATTCATGTAGATCACTTGATTGTCTCAGATTTCAGTTGTACTGCTGGCAGTTTTTGGGTTATCATTTATGTGAGCAGTAACTGCTAACTGCTCCCTCTGTATGTCCATGAAAATGTTTACTGCATGTTGGAATACAATGAGATGCTGTATTTATCTGGATTATTAAAATAATGATCAAGAATAATCCAGAGTGTGAATACTTGAAGGAAAACAGTATCAACACCAAAGTCTATAAAGTTTAAGCTTTCAGTCATATCACATAGTTTTCCTCTGGCCAAATCAGTCATAAAAATCTTTGTCTCCACTACCTGGGCACTTGTGTCATATTTGTCAGCTGCTGTTCACAATTAAAATGAACCTGAAGCTCAACACTAAAACTGCTATTTCTTTTAAATATACATGTATATTTAAAAATATTAGAAAACACTCAAAGTACATGTATCCTGACAAAATACATTACCTTTATACTGTGCTTTTACATGCATTTCAAATGATCTCAAACACAATTCAAATATCACAATGCCCAGATATTATCAGCGGTAATAAAGTGCAAAATTACAACCTTCAAAAATAAACCTTACTGCTTTATACACATTGCAGTGTTACATGGCTTTTTATAATGTGCTTGTTTTAGAAACAAACTATCCTTGAGCTGTGGACTCAACTTTAAGCCTTTTAAATCATGAAATTGCCCTGGCTTTGTTTAATGCATGACATGGAAACTTGCTCAGCGGTTGGTAAAGGACTCCAGATCAGCAGAGATAAGCACTGCGAGTCTTTGGATTGTTCCAGCATGTAAAACAGTGGCCAAGCAAGCTGTGTGGGCATGTAAAGGTAATTTACATAAACATAATAAAAGTATCTTTGCTTTTTCGAGTAACGCCAAGCAGAGAGACAAAGTAATGATGTCATGTTTGACAGGAACAGCTTGGTTTAGAGCTGCCCAAGTAACATGTTAAACTGACTACATTCAAATTGTCCTTTTAGCCTTATGTTTTCTAGGTTTAAAAGCAGATAATTCAGCATCACAGTCACCACTACTATTTGATATCAACCATATACATAAAATTTACCCCCTTTATTACCTCTCCTCAGTTTTTTTACATGTGAGTTTAGACTTTATATACTGATCAGATTTGATCTTAAAGCACTGTAAAAGCTCTCCCTTCATGACACTTTTTCTCACTGTCTGAGACTTGCTTGTACATTCTATCATGTAGTAATCAAAGCTTCAGCGTGAATACTATCCGAGTATGTCCGAAAACATAATATCCATACATATGTGCATGTACATGTGTGCAGAAACACAAATATGTATATCTGACACATTTAGCCACTGTCAGATCCATCTGTTATGGGATATGATGACTTCAATATCTCCTTTTTCTTGAGGCAACAGGAAACTCTGCCATGACTTAGTAGCGTTTCCTCCACTAGTCTCATCCCATATCACCACAACCGTCTCCCGGTGTAGTTAATTGGAGCTGTGGGCATCTGCGACAGAAAGAATTTAAGGGTTGAACAATCCTCTTGTTGGTAAGTTTGTGAAATGTGTGTTTCCTCAGTACTTACAGTTCCTCCATTCATGACCAGAGCCATCTCAGTGGGTTGGTAAACATGACCCCTGAAGGCGATGCCAGGACGCACACTGCCCTGGTTGCTGTTGTATGTTCCAGATCGGAGAGCTAAAGGACAAAGTAAAGTCAAGCAAAAGCTGAAGTCACACATGTCATTTAAACCTGTTAACAATGGTAAAGTTGTTTTTAATTTTTTTGTTGTTGTATGTTGACCAGTCCGTTCGGATGACAGTGTATGAAAATGGACCACGCATCTTACAACCCCTATATACAAAAAATTAAAACCAAAGTACGGTGGCAGTGAGTGCTGACATATTGCCCTGCTCATATATTTAGGAGCCTGGAAGTTCACATAGGTAAGCTGATGTTGCTGGAGAATTCATACAGTATTATGCCCCTTCTGCTTGCCTGTTAGTGATCCATGATTAATCTAATCTTTTTTTAAACAAAAAACTAAATATTTCTGAGCTTCGGTGTAAATTGAGCACTTTCTGCTCTATTTTGATGATATAAAGAGCATGTGTCAAAGTAACTTGTGGTGTGTGTGACTACACTGGTTTGGTTGCTTCATATTGTGCAGAAAGCAAAGAGGTTAGATTCGGTTAGTTGGTTATTCAAAGGCGTGTACCATGAATAAAATCAATGACTGCGTCTTCTTTCATTTTACTTTTAGATTCTGGTTCACCAGCAGGTGGGTGTGCTGCAAATTACATGGTGGGTTTGAGCTACCCCTAAACATGCAGAAAACACACACAGGGGTCACAGTCGTAGTTATGCTGGTGGATCCACTGAAATGATTCTTTTAAACAGCCAAAACAACAGATGTGCACATTTACACTCAAGGCACAGCATTATTTAATTCTAGGTAACAATTGATATTTTCAACTGCAGATTTTCAGCAGAAGATAAAAAATCAAGAGAAAAATCTGTGGGATGCATTTCAAACAGTGGGAAGTCTCATCTGTTGTTGAGAACAGCAAAAACAATTTGCACACTGTCTTAAATATATAGTGTCTACTGAATGCTGAGAATTTCAGTGCATTTAAATCAGTCATTTTGCTTATCTAGTATTAAAAGAGGTGGTGTAGCATGATAGTAAATTTCGCACCTCCAAACTATGAGGTATTGTATTTTGGGACTTGGCACTTAAGGCTGCCTGATAATGATCTACAGAAACATACTGACATATGCTTTGCATTCACAGCTTTTTGCCAGAAGCCCCAGCTAACCCCCCAGCTGCCTGCAGATTAAGATTTGTCAATCCAGTTGTGACTGTGAGTTCACCCTGACCCTTTGTAAAAGCAGCAGCTTCTGAATTACGGCAAAAATACAACTGATGCACTTATCTTCCCCTTCCCCTAAAATATAGTAGAAGTCTGCTGCTTTGAAAGTCAACATCTTCATTAGGTATGTTGTCAGCAAGTGAAGAAGGACAAACAGGGAACAACAAACATGTCTAATACAGTATGATACTGTGTGTTGCTTTCCTCGGTGTATGAATTTTGAAAGTTGAAATTATGTTGCACAGTCAACAGCTCAGCCTTTCTCCACAAACTCAGGACCAATATCATAAGTCTTCACTTCAACGTGATGTTGTTCATGACTATTTCTGCTGCTGCCTCCATTCGTTGTTTGTCTTTGTTAATCATGCTGTATCCCTTCATCTGTGCACTTGGCTTCAGATAATTATGAAGTGCAGTGGCAGGAAAATGACTCATTCATATCCCTGTAAGCCTGATGGATAACCAGGCCCTCATAAAGTGTCATTGGATTTTGGATTGTGCACAGTAGCTAAAAGTGAGGCAGAGTGTGCTCATAACAAACCTATAATGCACTTGTGATTAGTATGATGACATGTCAGTCTTCCTGAAAGTTCAACGGAGGAATGACCTGCTGCGCAAACAGGACCTTAATGCTGCCTAAAATGTGGTTTTGAGTTTCCAGCTGGTCAGTGCATCTATCCAAAAATCAACCACCAAAAAAACCGAGTGTTCCTTCATAAGCAGCCAACATTCACTGACACAGAGAACCATTGTTTCACAGCAGATAAAAAGAGCACTCTGTGGATAGTGTCAAAGCTGGAAAAAAATGCCCGCAGTCATCATTTCACATCACATTTAAAAGCTGCATTAAAAAAAAAAAAAAAAAAAAAGATTTAAAGCTTGAATTATTAGAGCTGGTGAAACTCAACAAAACACTGTCATACTGAAAATCTGTGACCCTGTGAGTTAAGCTGCTGCTAATATTTGCTTACAGTCTATTTCTGTGTTCTTGACGTGTTTTTATGATAGGAACCTCTCAGTTTCCTGAACCAGGCCATGAAACATTTGTTGCAATTGTACCATATTCAAACACTTTTCAGATTCAGAGATATGTCAGCCTTCACTAAGATTAGTTGCTTTTGTTTTCTGTCTTTTTTTCATTTCTCAGTCTGAGATGAATTTAGAAAACATGGTCATTCACTAATTTTGGGGGGAATTTTGGAGGTGACACGTAAGTTTTGCCCAAAAATCCCTAGTAAAGGTGTTTGCTTCATCAACAGTTTTCTGCCACTCATCTCTGTACTCATCCGAATTCAAAATATTGCCTCATGGGTTATACTTAAAGCTCTATAAAGAAGATATTTCTATAGGTCATGAAACAGACTGAAATAAATAAACAGTAATGAATGTCTAAGATGAGCAAAAGAATTTGAGACCTTTGATGACAAGACAGACAAATTCTAAATTGTATTTTTAATGTCTGTTTCTGCTGGAAATGAGGTAGGCACACTAAAGAAGCCGCCTTCAGTGCTTTTCCCACAGAAAATACTCACAGGGGCACATAGATTTTACAGTAAGAGGACAACATGAGGAGTTTTTTTATGTTGACTAACACCACTATCAGGGGGATGAGGCAAAATCAGTAACTATAAAAGGGTAGCAGTGTGTCCACAAGGGTTGCCAAATCCACATTAAGAGAAAGTTTCTCAGATAAGCTTTCACACTGGCATTAAAGTCCCACTCTGACCAATTTTTTTTTTTACCATTTAAAGTGTTAGCAGTGGTCATTAAACTGTGGTTATGAAGTTTTCAGCCAAAATCGTGTTACCTGTGTCATTTTCAAGGGCTTTTTTACTGCAGAGCTCCAGTAGCTCATTAGCAATTCATCTCTAAGTCGTGGGCGGGGATAGCACTGCTCTGCACACTCCTCTTCATGCTAGTTTGCAGCCTAACATTGCCGGTGTAGTAGAAGTGGCAGGTAACATAGGAGCTATTCAGCTCTCAGACACTTATGTCTTTGGGGACATGATGAAAGTTAATATCATAATTAGCTGTCTTACGAGCATTGCAATCCACTAACGCACATGTTGTCCCGCGATCGTCTTCTCTACTTCTCAAAGTCTGGCCTGCAGAGCAGGGCTCTGGGGGCGGAGCTTGAAATTGTGACATACGAAATCCCATTGTTTCTGAGCCTGCCGTTTGGGTTTGCCACAGCTTCACAGTGATTTGAATGCAGAAACACTCAGAAATGCACTTGGTTTCTCATGATATGTCCTGTAGCATCAGAAAAATTCCATAGGAACATGTAGACAACAAGAAACACATGATTTTCATTGAAGTGGGTCTTTAAACCAAGGTTGTCAAACAAGGAAAATCTGATTTAGACTGCCTTTTTGTGTAAAATGAATCTAGGAAACACACATATACAGAAACACACATAACATAATCTTACTTGTGCCGTGCTCCTCGATAGAAAACGCCTGGTTTTCTTGAAAAGGCCGGTGTGAATGTGCAGGGTGCTCATCTCCAAAAGGTGTCGGAGGAGCGGTGTGTGTGGTGTCAAAGAAGTTTTGTGTGTTGGACTTTGGAGGTTTCCGCAGACAAAGGTATGTCTCTGGAATCGCGTGGAACAACAGCAGGATCCAGCCCTGAATGACTAAGGCCACGGCCAGTGCAGGCTCATCCATTACCTTTTCATCCGTCTTTCCTCCTCCCAACCTTTCCCCCTTCCCTTTCCCTCTCAGCGTCTGGCTGCCATAAAGATAAAACCCCAGCCAGGCCACCCAGAGCAAAGCAGATGCCAAGCTGGACAGAAAAAGCCACACAGCATTACACCTCCAACTCTGTTTCTCGATTTCTCCTTCGCCATCTTCTTCATTCCTGCCGGTTCCCTCTGCCCCCAGTTCCCCTCCACACAACACCACCCCCAGAGACAGCCCCATGGCTATGAGGAGCAGCCCCAGGGTGTAACTGCATGTCAGAGCAAAGTCCAAAGGTGGGTATTCACAGGCTGGGTGACCCTCTCTAACTACAGTTAGCAGGACCCATTCAGCAGAAATGATCCCTTGAACGAGGGCCAAGGCCAGACCAAGAGCTGCCAGCGAGCTCCCAGAGGGGCTGATCTGTCCAGCTACCAACTTCCTGAGCCTCACACCCTGCACCAGCAAGCTGGAGAAGCAGAGGGCAAAAAGGGGACCCCAAAAGGCCCTGCGGACTACACAGAGAGCCTGGTTCTTCCCTACTAGGAATGCCAGAGAGATGGAGAAAAGGCCAAGGAGCGTACCCAGGAGCAGCAGGAGAGGCCCAAAGCCGGAGCGCCGGGCAGGTTCAGGAATGGAGCCCAATCTGACCAGTAGGAGCCCAACGAGGACCAGGGAGCTCAGGCCACCACAGCAGGCCACAGCCTCTAGAACCACACCCCAGACTGACTCCAGGTCACACAACACTCTGTACGGCGGGTCCACATTCACACTGCACCCCCGAGGTGGAGGAGGAGAGGGGTGGGACCAGCTGTAGCCAATCAGTGACAGGAGGCAGATGATGACAGAGCTGACGGCCATCTTAGAAAAAGAGAGACAGAAAATATGTAGCGATTAGGAGAGGCACTGAGAGGGTTAAAGGAGAGGAAGCGAGGGAGAAAGGTACAGAGAGATAAACAAGTGGAGTGACATTGTGGAGGAGGATGCTGGGTAGGGGGAAGGTGAAGTCGTGATTCATTACTCAACATTAGTTTACACAGCTTCTTTGTGCGTCAGGAAACAGACACAAAATGTACTGCCTCTGAAAAACCCATAAGCCTGGTAGATTAGCAAATAACATGTTTCTCTTTCAGACACACTGAAACACAAAGGCACACTCACAGCACAGAGGAGAACTGCTTTTAGCACTGGGCAATGGTTTCCATGGAAACGGGAAACAGCGTGGGCTGACTGCATGGCATACTGGGCTTTTGAGAAGTCGAGTTACAGTTCCCAATACACAGAGATACTCTCTCTCCCTCTCTCTCCCTCCCTCTCTCTCCCTCTCCCTCTCTCCCTCCCTCTCTCTCTGTGGTGTTAGTTATTTGTGAGGACCGTCATCTACTGCACATGAATCATTCCTGCAGTCATAACATCAGCCTGGACTTCATCTACACTTCATTAACAAGCTTTAAACCTCAAGCCATCACTCTTCAGGGCTGAAACCTGGGTTATGGCAACAAGTGTGGAAGTGTGATAGACAACAAAAACACACAAGCAATTATACACACATTTAAAGCAGTACATCACAACAACAACAATTGAACTCTTAGTGCAACCAAGTCCAACTTACCTCACATAAATTTTTGGCTGAGTATCCTGATTATTGACGGTTAGAAAGCATCAACATCTTTCACTCTGCATCTCTTTGACTATTTAAAAAAATGATCAAATCCTGGAGGCAGCTGAAACAATCAGTTTCCATTTTGTCTCAGAAAATGTCTGACGCTTTCAGCGCTCAAACCCTCGACTGTTTCAAAGTAAAAGAAAAAACATACTTAGTGAGACCATTAATGTCCTGCGGCTGCTGCTGCTGCAGTGACACGACCGGCTGCTCCATGAAAATCCACAATTATGATGCATGCCTCGATACTTCACACACCCACATCGTCAAATATATCTTCTGCCACTCTTTCACTCCCCTCTCTCACTGTCTCCCTCTGTCCGCTCCTTTCTATTCACTGTCTGCTGTCTGTGCTTCTCTCTCCCTGCTTCACGCTGAATCTGCGGAGGTGTCAACAGAGATGCAGCCCACACACTGGGAGCTTGATTTGCTGATGCACCTGTCTAAAGAAGAGGGAAATAGGAAGTAAGTAAAGCACATAAGCAGGATAATTCACTACATATCCAGCATTAGTCACTCCTTTGCACATCTCAGTGTTATTTCCTGCCCACTGGCTCCCACGTCTTCCTCACAGTCAGAGCTGTGGGAGATGTAGCTTCATCTTTGTTCAGTAGATCAGACAAAATAACTGCAGGTCTCCATAGTAAGAACTCAGCGGACAGTGTTTGTTGCAGAGAGTTGATGGGCTTTGGATGAGGAGGGGCAGATGGTCAATCTAAACACAGGTGAGCTCTGTCGCCACGTGGCTGTGAGTAGAGAGTTACATAATCCCCATGAAGACATGATTCAGCCAAGTCTCCCATTAGAGTGGAGTAATCGCCTCCCCAGGTGATGGCTGCATGTCGGGTTAGAGGGTGACAGAGCATGAGGAAAACCAAGACAAGGAGTGACCACTGTTCAAGATAATTGACTGAGTCTAAGAGGTTGATACTGACAGACAGTAGACAACTCAATTACATGAACATGAGGAAGCAAAAGCTACTTTTAGATACACAAATAGACCCACAGACACAGATATAAAAAGTAATACACACCTGCCCCCTGAATAGTGTAATTCAGATCCCAAGTCTGCACCTGCCAGTGAGCAGCAGGTGTCATTGCTTTGATTTGGTTAGTTTTTAAGGTGGCCCATCATGAACTTTCCCTGCTAAATCCAGGTAGTGCAAGAGAATGTTTTCAGTGTGAAAGTTTACTATCAATGTTTTATTTACCACTTTTTGAACAGACAGCCAAAGTAGCCAGACACTAATCAGCCATCATCCATTTTCAAGTCACATACTAGAATGTCTTCTGGCATGTGACAGGAGCTAAAATGATGATTACTCGCGTGTTTTGGTCAATGATTAAATACTCTTCATACAAGAAATCAGTCAGCCAGTCCAATTTAAAAAAAAAAAAAACACCAGGAGCATCTCAAAAATTCACAAAATAACAAGCTATATTTTTTTTCCTCTACTTGAATGCTACCATGTTGTATTAAACGCAGGATTTTATGACAGATTTTATGCCAGATTTTTGAGCCATGTCCAACTAGCAGCCAGTCACAGCTCCACATTATTTATTTTAATTTTCAGAAAATCAGCAAAGTGTGTTTATTAATTATAATTGATCAATTATCTAAGTAAAAAAAAAAAAAATCCTGTGTGGCATTTTGCAGAAGTTATTTTAAACTCTGTGAAGAAGAAGGTGGCTCTTTTCTTTTTGTTTATCTTGTCCTGTAGTTTCAAAAGCGTTATTATTTGCCTTGAGTATTCAAGATGTGTCATACGGTTAATTTTGACCCCACAGCAAGAGTGATTCATTCTCAGGGTCAACAGCCCACTCATATACTGAATTCCCGGATGGGAGTTCCCCTGCCCGTTGATTCTGCAACATCAAGGTTACAGCTGCTTCTCCTTTGTCTCTCCTCTGTTTAATGATGTTTGGCAACCAGCTTACCACCACTATAGGCTCACCTTATTACTGTATACTTGTTTTTAGCATATCATGAACAAAGGGTTAACCTCAATTCTAGTATATTGCAACAGCCCTGTTCTGAAGACCAAAAGTTGCTTTCAAGGTCCTTTTCACTGGTTTTTGTTTCTGATATGCCCTCTACCCACTCACTATACATTTTCCCTTTTGTGTCCATAACTGCTGTGGAAAATTTCAACACAGGAGCAGTGTTCCTCCCTTTGTTTGACAACTACAGTGTAAAGCTGCAATGGTTACAAGCTGTAAATGACAACATATATGCATTATCATCAACATGGCACTGTTTTACCACCACTGATGGACCTTTTTGCTTTTGTAGGTCACATAGAGGCTCAAATATTCATCTTAGTCTGTTTCATAGGCAGATTTAAAGAAAAAAAAAAAAAAAACTGCTCAAGAACATCAGAATCTTGTGGGAAAAAAAAACTGAACCCCTTCAAACTACTCAGGCATTTTTTTTTTATATCCCAGTCTTCATTGGGTATTAATAAAGCAGAACATTAGTAATGTTTCACTGACTTCTACAAGTTTTGGAAAACCTCCCAGTTTTAGCTAAAGTTGAATCTGACATGTTTTTGTCTTGTTGCTGTTTTTTGAGTTAGTGTCCTCTGATTGACGAAAAGGAAGTGACCGTGGGATAGAGCAGTGATGACTTGCTCAGGACATCAATCCTAATCTGGGTAATCCAATGGTTACTATGGTCACAGTCTAATTGGGCCTGGTTAAGTATGGCCCATCCTATAATCCCAGCCTCAGCTTTATTCACCACAGCCCCTCACACACACAGACACACAGACACACACACACACAGACACACAGACACACACACACACACACACACACACACACACACACACACACACACACACACACACACACACACAAACACACACACACACACACACACACACACACACACACACAGTAGGCACAAGGACAGGTCACAGAGGGGCGCTTGCTGAGCTTGTCCACATGTTGGGACTCAGCAACATGATATCTCACACAGAGCTCAAAATCATTGTCAGCTGTGGATCTGTAGCTCTTCTCTAGTCACAGGGCAACATGACACTTGGGAGAAATCCGCTCAAAGGGGTCAGATATACGATTGATCCTGTCCATTTGATTTCTCAATGAAGGCACTCATTTGTATAGCTGGTAGAAGTGACATTGGATTAACTTGAAGGTCTATTCCTCCTGCAAGTGGAGACCTAGATTAACGCTGCATTCACCTGCTCCTTAGGCACTCCAAACCATTGACCTTGGCATGTTCATAAGTTTGGAGTTAAAATATGAGGAAACACAGACAAAAATCAAAGAGGATGTGTTGTAATTTATTGTTCAGAACTAGTTGAGTTTACTTAAATTGGAATCTCCTGATAGTCACGACCCAATGTCATTAATCACATGTAGCAACAAAACTGTGACACAAACAAAGCATGCCAAGACGTCAACCTAAATTTCCCCTATTTCTGAGTTGCTCTTCCAATTTTAGAAAGCTGCTATGTTAATATTCACTGTCAGAACAACAATCACTTGATCATTCAGACACCACTCAACCACAGGATATAGCAGAGGAAGTGCTGACCTCAGCATTATTAAGAGCCGTGTGTGACAGTCTGTTTGCTCTACCTGCTGTCTGCTTGGAGAATTGCACTCAGCCCCAGTCTGAGTTTATGTAAAAGTAATTTGTTTTCTCTTGTCCTTGGATATCCAGCAGCACCCCGACTAAATCTGCTTGAGCACATCACAAAACACTCTCTTCTTTTTTCTACACTAAACTACATACAAAAATGTCGTTACTTGGTCATCTCAGCATGCAAGATGACATGCTCCAAATGTAGATCAAAGTTTTATTCCAAGTTGACATAAACAAACAAAACAAAACTTTTCCCCCTGGATAGTTAGTTAAAAATACTTCAGAAGATTATATTCCATTTCTATCAAGTTTGCTCTGCTTAATGCCACTAAATGTCACATACTGCCCCTTTGAGGGAGTCAGAAAGCCAGTCATTCGTTCATGTAAATACTAAAAGAAAATGTTTGCATGACTCTCTCTCAACTTTATTATATTGAATAAGTTTTTCTTTTAATTAACCAATTACCTGCTGTATACAGATGACACTAAATATAGACAGTAGAGTCATTAAGATATGGTAATAACACGCGTTTTGGGTGACAGGGTCTCGACCTGTCCCTGGGGGGTGGGGGTGGGGGGCACTAATGTGAGTTTAGACCTGTAGATATTAAAGATTATTAACGATATAAAAAACGATATATTATAAAACTATCCAATGTGGAAAAACACAACAGGACCCGAGTTCACTGGTAAATCAGTAACAACTGTAAAACTAGCCATCAATAATGTCAGTGTGAAATGTCTCAGTTATCACCAGCGTCCTTCAAGGAATAAACTAGCTAGATGTCAAACATCATAAAATGGTATAGAGACAATCCAAAACGTTTAATACATATACTCTGGTTATACAGGCTTCTATATGTATGTTTCAAAGGCTGTACAATCATAAGAAGAAAAAAGTCAAACATCAACAGTAATTGGCACGACTACTACTAAAGCTTTATAGCAGCCCTCCTGTTTAATGTAGTTTAATAACATTAAAAGATAACTGTATGAACCACGTTGAACATCTTTTCTTCCTCTAGATGGCACTTTTGAGTCTCCGGTTTATCTACTAATGCACCAAAATCAAGTATGTTTGATGAACACTTTTTAAAGGCCGAAGCTTGATGTTACATTTAAAATGAGTTTTCAGTCTGCACATTAAGAGGAAGACAATGAATTATAATCTGCTCCTTGTGTTTTTTTTTTTTTTGTTTGTTTTTTTTTTACATGGGAAAGGAAAGCACTTTACCTTTTTCCTACAGAAATACTTTTGAGAATTCATAAACCAACTGTAAGAAAGACAACAAAGACAGTAAAGGATAAATTACAGTGATGATAAAGCATTGCTTCATTTGTTTTTATTAGTTTTTATGTACAAGCAGTGATTTTGGTTGTTATAGTGATTATTGTGTAAAGCCAAATTTTTGACAAATGGCCATTTTTGTCATGTTTAAATATATATCATCTTTTATATTAATTTTTTATTTCATGTTAACAAAACAATCAAGTAAAACAATTAGAATAAATCAAAATCGTTCCAGTGTGATCACTTAAAATATCGGAAACAACAAACATTTGTCTGTACTTGCAGCCACAAAAGAAATAAAACGAGTCAAACATTCCCATGCTGTGTTGTTAGTCAAGATAGAGCAGTGAAGATGTTGTTTCCACATTTGAACAGTCCTCTTTTAGTAACATGATTAGCAGGTACTGCATGTATGTTACATAAGTATGTTACAGAGTTCATGACGTCTGTAATGTTTGCATAGAAAGGTTTGTCTCCTGTACAGATGTTTGTTTAGTCACGACTGGCTAATTCCTTTTGTAGTTTCTTGAGTGGAGTTTACACCAAGGCTCTCTTTCACATACGTTTGTGGACATGCAGGACTTGGTGACAAGTAGGGCAGGTGTGCTCCACGTCTTTGCAGGCATCCACACAGAAGGGGATCAAACAGCAAGGCCAGCATCTGGTGTGATATTAAAGTCAAGTTTATTAGGTAACACGTGCGCACAATAATGAGTGCTTTTTAAACCATATTAGACCGCTTAAAGACAACGTGCCATGGAGTGTCCACTTCCCTGATGGATTGACAGTGATGAAACCTGAACAAACAGGGTGGAGACTGAAACCATTGTGACCTTCATTGCTGTTTGCACTGTAGTTATTATTATCAAACAATGAATAAACTAGAAAAGGAGTGGCCAAAACATATGATGATATAGCCAAGTGCCATTTAAAGCCTGTGGGTTTAGGTATAACATCAGTAAAAGTTTAAGAGAATCCAAGGACATCTTTGTACCAAAGGGGCAAGGCTGAAGACCAATACTGGATGGTCATGATTTGCACGCACTGCATTATTGAATTGTATGACTCTGCAGTGGAAGCCAGTGCATGGGCTAAGAACCTTGTCCAAAGAATGGCTTGTGGATTGCTTTTTGCTGCATCTACAAATGCTGGTGAAAACTCCCCAAAACGAGGAAACCATAAATTAACATAATAGAAAAATGCCAGCAACTCCACAGGATCTGAGCCCATGACTCATTATTTGAGAGTCTTCTTTGAAATCATGGTTGTCACAGACCCCTCAACTTATCATGAGTGTGCAGTTTAAGAGCCAGCAATTGTGGCATAGGAAAAAGGAGGCCCTGGATGGTGGGACCCTTGAAATTCTGCAGGTGACATTTGTGTTTAGGTTGTCATTTGTCCAGGTCCTGGTTATCCAGTTTTGTGTTGAAAGAGAAACTGGACTTGTTTGAGGTTCTTGAAGACATTTCGCCTCTTCCAAAAGGCTTCTTTAGTCTAAAATGAGTGGGGCTGAAGTTGGAAATGTACTTTTTTTTTCAAAACTTCAGAAGCTGGTGTCTTTGGGTCCCTAATGTTTACAGCAGCTTTGGAAAACATGATGCTATCCAACCTTATTTGATATATGCTACATGATATTAATTTGAAGTAGGCATATATTTTTAGTTTCAACTTAGTTTGATGTACTTTCCCTGCATTTAAATTAATAATAATAATAATAATAATAATAATAATAATAATAATAATAATAATAATAAGAAGAAGAAGAAGAAGAAGAAGAAGAAGAAGAAGAAGAAGAAAGAGTTTCAAAGATTTGCAACCCATCAAAAGTTGCTTTAATGGACATTTTACACAGCGCCCTAACCTAAAGACACTGGAAAAAATTGTCATTGCACAGTGCATCAAGTCTCAAAAACGTCACTGGATTTGTACATCATCCTTAACTCTACAATGCAGTTTTGGTGCTCTTCTGAGGGTCCCAGTTTTAAACTCTCAGGCATACAAAAAAAAAATGAAAATATGCAATTATTTGCCCAAAAAATAATAATAATAATAATAATAATCTGTACCTGTGTATTTTATTTATTTAAGAGCTGCCAGGAAACACTTTTTTCTTTTTCAGCAAAGTTGCTCCAAATTCCTGTGTGATGTTTCACTGCTAATCTGAATTTACATGGGTGAGTGTGTTTATTTCCATGTTTGGTTTTTACTTACATGATGACTCCTAGTCCGGCACAGATCAACCAAGTGAGCAGACCATTTTTGTGCTCAGTTGTAGTAACAACGCTGGTTTGGCAATGAGGACACATCATCTGTCCAGGAGCATCAGTGGGTAGTTGCTGCACCACCACCACCTGATTAACTTGAAGAAATAAACACATCCCACTGAAAAAAACCACACACAACCTACTCTACTTTATCGACCTGACACTGAACTTAAGTTTTTTGTACTTACAGGAATTTTAATAACATTTTTTTTATTCAGTTTTTGAGAATTGTGTAAGAGAGACCCTCACCTGGCTGTACAATCTGAGGCTGTTGTGGGCTGTACTGGTAAACAGGTTGAGCTGGAAATGAAAAAGGCAGCATGAGAGAGGATTAACGAATAAAATGATGAACAGCCTCCCATAAAACATTCAACCACATGGACCACAATGAAATGAGAGCAAGAGATGAGAGCAACCCTGCATTGAAAAAGAAAAAAATAGAAGCTATAAGACACAGATAAGGTTTTGTGTTCTTACCAGGCTGAGAATGATAGGGTCCAGCATCAACGTTCATAGGGGGGCCGGGGTATGGAGGTGCTGCCATTCCAGGAGGGGGACCCTGTCCTTTTTCCATGTTATCCCTAAAAGGAACTGGACGATACATTTGTGAGAAAGAGAAAAGAGAGAAACAAGAAACACACTGTTCACAGGCTGGAGGGTAAATGTTGAACAGAGCAGGTTTGGTGTTTAAAATAGGGGGTTGGACTTGTGTACAGACCAAAACCTGGGAGCTTCACTCTTCACTTTTGCACCATGCCTTTTTTTTTTTTTTTTAAGTTTGAAAACCTGCTCATCAAGTCGAAGAGCATTTCAAGACAACATGTCAAGAGTGGTTTGGTGGCATTGTATTTTAACATTGTAGACCAACTAAGTAAGTGAAACAACAAACAGAAATAAGTGTGAGAGTCCTTCCTCTTACATGACCTAAACTCCCATAATTCCTTGTGGTCAGCATTATATCAGTCACACATTCTAATCACAGTCACAAAAGAGACAAACAGTGCTGAATATCCTCCACTGTTTGGCTGTAGAAAGATGTGACCAAGCCCTTTGGCTGCCTCAGACTGGGTGTGCTCATGTGTAAGTGTGTTGTGTAAGGCTCCAAGAAAAGTTTCAGCAGGCTTTGTGGGGGCTGAGGATGATAAAAGCACTGCACCTTAAGAAAACAACAACAAGCAAAAACACAAATTTCAAGCAAATGAGGAGAAAACTGTTCTGAGTTTGACAAACAGACTGCAGATTCAGAGAACCTAAACAAGCACAGAGGCCGCAGTTTTTTGATGCAACACCTGAATTCAACAATAAACACAATTGAAACAGGTGATAAAAACAACACCTATGTGAGAGACTGCACGAGGAGTGACGTTCCTCAGTGAACAACTGCAAAGAGCTCTATGCCGCAAGGAAAACGTCAACATTTCCCCAACCCTTATATGGTGAGCTGAGGCAAAGTGGAAAACTGTCATGTGGCCTAACAAACCCATATTTGACATTTCTTTGGGGTTTCATCCTCCACCTGGACGAGGAGATGGACCACCTGGTATATTATCAGCATACAGCTCAAAAGCCAAAAGCTGTGATAGCATGGATATGTACAGGTGCCTTTGCATCTGAGCGGGCCGGGCACCATTAATGCTGAATATTATTAACAGGAGCTACATGTAGCCATCCAGGCAACCTATTATTATGGGGCAGACTCTGCATGTACCACTAAGACATGCAAACAACATTCCGCCTGGATTACACAAATACCTGCAGCCCTGAGTTGACACCCATTGAAAACATTTGGAACAACTTAAATAAGACAAATCAAACCACAGAAAAGGAGACCAGGTCAACTGAGCAGCTGAAATCAGCAGCATGATCAAACCTGTATCATGCTAGGAAGTAAAAACATTTGACTTTCCAAACTCCAGAAACTGCTCCACTTGGTTCCCTTGCATGAACAAAGTGTTGAGAAAAAAAGTGATGCAACACAATAGTAAACATGCGGCTGTCCTGATTTTTTAAAATGTACTGCTGGCATACTCTTTAAAACTGGAATATAATTTTCACAACAGTTTCTGACATGTTGTCTTTGAACTAATTGTCTTTGGACTATTTTTGATCAAATACAGGGTTCACTTTTTTTTAATCTTTTTTTTTTTTTACAAACTATTGAATCCTGAATCTTCTACTGTTTACTAACTTTTTCAGAATTTGTTTTACATAAGTGCAAAATACAAATATTTTACACAATATGCCAGAAGCTTCTTTCAATCCCTTAGTTGTGATTTAAGATTGTTACTAGTGATTGAGTTTATTTATTTTTTGACAGTTTTGTGCTTTGAAGAACTGATACTGTATTTTTGGGTTAAGAGGAAACTTTGATATTTTATAGACAATTTAAAGCTGCAGTATTCTGAATTCCTCCTGATATGTGGTCAGTGATCAAAAAGTCGTTCATTTTCTTCTCAATTTATCTTTGTTGGATTTGTGCAGCCTGTGACGTCTGTTTTCAGAAGCATTTATCAAGCTCATTCAGCAAAGAAAAAAGGGCAGGACTGGTGGCTTAGTGGAAAAAAATAATAAACAAGGAAGTGAGAGGGATGACAGATCTTGTCTGACAAGATAAAGTCTGATCATACATCAAAACAGACTTTCCTGAAACAGCAGTGCGATAAAGCTTCCCATAAATGTTAAAAAGATAACAAATTTTTCTGACAATCATACTCAACAACCGAAGTCAAAGTTTTCTCATATTTGATTCTCGCTTGACATTTGATTCACATTTGAAGGGTCCAGTAATTCCTTTGATTACCACGTGAAAACCTGATCTACTGTTGCTAAATTATCTCATTGCAAATTAGGAGATAGCACATGATGTGTTTGTCATTCATTTATGAGTTTATTCAGTTGTTTTTACCATCAAAATCAAAATATAATTATATATGAACACACTGTATTTTTTTTTCTACAAAGAACACAGCAACACTTTTTATTTGAAAAACAGATTGAGTAAACCTAATCCACAGGAGGAACTTACAATAAAGGAAACCTGACAATGTCTTTTTACTTTGATGTTTGCTTCATTTTCTCTAGTCTGAGAAAGGATAAAAAGTAGCTTACCTTGGTGAAGACTTTAAAGAAGGTGTGTGGCTGGGTGTTACTCCGTCTCCCACTGATGAATGAAGTGAAATGAGGAAGTCACCGGGCTAATGTGACTATAATGCGCCTGAGAGAAGGTGGAGCACCATGTGTGACCAGAGGCATGTGGTCGCAGGTCGTCCATGAAGTATTTAAGGAATTTCTTGATGTCATTGTTCTAATGCTAACATGCTGTTTGTCCACTACAACTTTCTTCTCTCACTGTTGTGTTTTGCGACACTGACACCAAAGTTTTTTTTCTTTTCAAACTAAAGGTCTTTATTCCTTCTGCATTTTCAATATGTTCATCATTGTCGTGTCATTGCTTTTGTTTTACATTTAATTTTAACGTAAATGCAGTTAAACAAATACATGTAATAGACCGTATAAACATATGACCCTTTTTCCAACCAACTGTATCAATCACTGTAAATAATTGCCATGGAACATGAAAAAAGGATTTTATTACAGTAAACTTTAACAGATACTATGACACTTGTTTGTGGCAGCAGTTATCAAAACTTGTGATATGGTTTTGTAAAGTGTCATGGAAGAAAACTGTATCATTTTTTTATGTCCATACTAATCACAGAACTTTAATAGTGGCCACAGCATAGTTTTGTAGTCATGACATTATAAATTTGCTTTGTTTGTGATTTCATGGAGCTTTGTATTTGATCACATGACAACACAGTGATTAAAAAACATGTGGATCCCAGTGGAGAACTAAAACTCCAAGCTGAATTTTGGGAAGCTTACTATTTTTGAGGAATTATGTAGCCAATCTTTCTCTTGGAAAAAGAGAAAAACAATTGGAAATCATTGTAGTCAAGCATAAGTAAGAAAGTATTGTTGTGAACTTTTAGTTTCTATATCAGCCTGGTCTTGAATTGTACAATAACAACAACAGGCACGGATATGAGAGCAGCTAAAGGAGTTACTGGGCCCAAACCTCTGGGAGGAAACAGCGGAGAACCATACTGTCCTACAATCCAGACAACAACCCCAGAGCTGGTGACAGGAATTTGTGATTTGCTGAATGCTGCAGCATAACTTAGCCCATAAGGAGTAGTGATAATAGCAATGTGGTAATAGAATGTAAAAAGTTATGACGTTTTAGTCTGGAGGTGGAACACCCAAAGAAAAGGCAGAGCAGAATAAAGACAGACATGTCAAAATAAATATTCCTGTTGATATACTGTTCACTTTCATAAAATTACCTTTGTTGAAAAATTTTCAGTTTGATGTTAATTATAAAAGATGAGTGTATTTTAACTCAACCATAAATTGGAAGATTTAATTTATATGTATAACTAGAAAAGCTGAAAGGAATCTGTTGCCATGGAAGCGTCACCAGCCATGTAACAGTGCACCTGGTATTGAACAGGATGTGGAGCTGAGTCATGTGTGACAGTCTCTACCTGCTGTCTGCTTGGAGAATTACACTCAACTCTTGTCTGAAGACCTAAAAAACTGTGAGTATGTTTGTCTTTAGAATTCAGAAATCTTTTGTCCTTTTCTTTTTTCTTTTTTTTTTTTTTTGATTGTCCAGTGGAGATTGAATCAATCAGCACTCCCAAAAAGACACTGTTCCTGCAACTCATGTTTTCTTCTTCCTGGTCTCCTTTTCTTTATTAAAAAAAAAAAAGTTAAAATACTAACTGATAAGAATACAACCACTGGCTTTAAAAAAAAAAGCATGTGAAGTCAGTCGTTAAATCAAGCAAAAATTGGAATCCTACTTTTCTCATTAGCCGCTCTTAACACAAGTCCATGAAAAAAAGGATATATTGACTTATTTTTTTGACTGAATTTACCCGTTGAAGATCATCTATTGGCCTAGTTTTTCTTTGTGTACTGCATGAAGGTTAAATCTTAATAAAAGGAAGCATTACCAAATAAAGATTTCACTCATAGTGTGAGATGATTCATGATCAAGATCCATTCTCGTTAATGACAGTTCTCCTAAATGAAGGTTCACTAGTAAAAAGGTGATTTTACATTACTATTAAGATAGCACTTGTGAATGTGCCTCTAGGGCCTCATTACACTGTGCTAACTGTCTTCTCCCAGCCAGTGTTTACATTGATATTTCATTGTCTTTGTATCAGGTAGACAGGTTTATATTATTTTCTATATATGCCTCATTGTGCTCTTGGTAATAGGACATAGATGATGTACCACTCAGAATAGCTGTAAGTGAACTGAAGAGTTGACATTCTTCATAAAAACACTCTTGCACAAACACACATAAAAATACACACACTATATACAATGTTATGAAGAAGTCGTCCTTTTTAATTTGGATTACATCAAAAACAAAACAACTGTTTTTTTTTCTTCTTCTTCTTCTACATGGCACTGTAAGATTTCCAAGCACTTCAATCACCTCTAAGATCATTTGACAAAACCATCTCACAGTTCAGCACAACACAATGGTTCACCTGCTAAGGTTCAAATCTCTCCCCATACTGTCCATTCATGCTTCATTACTAAATATCCTTTCTATATAAATAGTCAGTGCCACCAAAAATACAGACTCTTCTCATTTCATATCTCTCCCAAAACAGTTCACTCTTTTGTCAAAACAGAAGATTTGTGGATATGTATGACTTTCTGACAGTTGGGGCAGGAGTGCGCCACATCTTTACATGACTTGATGCAAAAGGGGATCCATATGAAAGGCAAGCACCTAACATGAGAGATCAGAATGACATTTCAGTAACACTGAAATATAACTTTTTTCTAATTTAATTTAATTTAATTTGATCGAACTCAAAGGTGGGGTAGGCAGGATTCCGTTAGAGCGGCATATTTTTTTGTGGTGTATACACAAAAAAACTTTTAATATCAGTCAATAGCTATTAGTTATTGATGACATTTGGGGATAAACAATATTGCGATATATTGTGATTTGTTATGTCTGTGTAGTCAACATTTTAAAGTTTTTGAGCAGCCTGCTCTTTCTGACTGTAAACAAAGCCATTCTCCACCTCCCCCGACCTAATTGGTTGTGAGGCGGACGCTGCTAATATAATGTTCACGAGCCCAGACAAAGTTAGCATGCTACAACATCGAACAGTAGAAACCAACCAGAAGTACGGAAAACACAAGCAATAAAACAAAGTAAATACTGGAGACTCAGGCGGAATAATGGGCGCTTAAAAAGGAGCTAGACCGGACAAGAGCTAAGAAGCGAGGTCAACATAAGCATGTATGACGGGGGGGGGTTACAGACCCTGTAACCTTTCTGCTGGACAGGTAAACCACTTTAACAAAGTAAGCCGAGTGTCTGTAACAGAAGTGTTTCTTGTCAAACGAGACCTGCTGTGTGTTGTAGTGCCACTAAACTGAATCCTGCGGGTCCTGGAGTATGTCACTTGATCCTAGTTGTAGAAGTCCTGCAAACATTGTGTTTGCTGGTAGTCTGTTGGCATCTACAGTAGCACCAATGCTTTTTACTTTCATGTTGACTGGGCCTCATTTGTAATTATCTGAAGTATTTATCTACATTATATCTGAATTTAACTGGAATGATACGAGTGAGAAGGAGCGTCTGTTTGTGGGCGGGACTTGCTGGAGCAGAGAGGGAGGGGAGAGGAGGAGCTGAGGGGGAAACTGGTTGGGAGGGGTAGAGTTTACAGTCAAGATTTCTTCCAAAAACTGGCACTTCCTCAGATCCTGCCTACCCCACCTTTAATTCATGTTGTGCTACTGAACAAGAATTATTTCTAGAAAACCAAACAACATCAGGTAGAGGGACTACCAGATAAAAAAAATTGCCTTTTAGCTAAACCAGGTACACTTACATATGTCTGACTGTCCAGAGTGTCCCTTTAGAACAAAATGAAATTAAAAAATATGCTCAATCATCTGCACAACAATGTGGATTTATAAACCTTGTAAGTCTGCTTATAGGAAGCAGCATGTGGTGCCCTTGACTGATTACCAGTGAACCCACATGTTCAAAACTGAAATCCACTGAGATCATTGTTGTTTGTATAGTAGAAATTATTATACAGTGAAAAGAAATAAAGTCAAAACACTTTTTCAAAGTCTCTTTCAACTCTGTGCCCTTTAAATCATTGATATCTCAACATTTGGGGTCCTGTCTTGGATTTGGTCTCCAAGATCATTTTGTTGATCAATGGATGTTATTAAAATTAGAAAAGTTATCATCAGAATAAATAAATAAAACATAAGATAAATAGTTTAATGTTTTTTTTTAATCATTCTTTTATGTACCATGTTTTCGTGTACTTCACTGTCAGAGAGCCTGTTCATTTTTGCAGTATATGCAGTCATATAACACACTTGTTTTTACATCTTAAACGTATGTGTTTCTTTGACAAAGCTATCTGAATATCTGGATTTTCATGGGTGCTTCTATGTCTGTAAGGTAAGTTTTTACTCACAGCATAAATCCTAACAGCATACACAACTCCCAGGTGTTCTGGCCATTCTTGTACGTGATTTCAGTAATAATACTGTTTTCGCAGTGAGGACACACCATCCGTCCAGGGACATCAGTGGGGAGTGACTGTGCTATCACCACACCTGAGGCCTCTATAAAAACACACACATCACACTTAAAGAAACAACAACACTCTGCTCCACTTTATCACCTGAAACTGAACTTTGATTTTTCTTATGAAGAATAATGATTGCAAAGTTTTATAGATTTTTGTGAACATTTTTGAAAGGACCCTACCAGTCTGCATGACCTGGCACTGTTGTGGGTTGATCAGGTGAGCAGGGTGTGCAGCTGGACCTGAGAAAACAGCAACAAGAGAAAAGTTAACAGGATGATAAAAAAAAAAAGTTTAGAAAAAAAAAAGAATAAAAAGAATTAAAAACTTGTAAAGCACATGTACTAAAATGAAATGGTTATGTTGAGAAATTAGAGTACCACTACAGTACAGCATTATTGTGAAGAACAATCTGTTTATGCCTTTCTGGATGTTTATGTGCAATACTAAGAGGTGGAAATAGTATCAAACATCTCCTCAATCAGAATGACTTTTTTCGAAGTTCTCAAGTACCATTAAGGTAGGAAAGGAATTTGAAAGCAATGTTACACTAGTGAGAAATTAACCTAGAAAGGATGAATGCATGTCAAGCTTTACTAGGGTAACTATTTCTGGGAATTCAGCACGCCTGTTAGTTCCTCACTCTCTGGTATGTTAGATACCTCACATGGTATCTGCGAAATAGCCTCTAGTCATGCTGTTGACGGGAAGCCTGGGCCCTTTTAGAGTTTCCGCCTTTTTTTTTTTTTTTTTTTTAACCCGGTAACAGATGCAATGTTAAATGAAGAGAAGTACAATACTTCATACAAAAAAAAAAAAAAAAAAACTACTAGAGTATTGGCAAAAGTGTTGGGTTTAGAAACTGCTTAAAGGGTGCGAGCACTTACACACACAAATGAAAACAAAAACAACTACAGTAACTAAAGTAAAATACATACATAGAAAACATACACCAATACATACAGACATACATACCATCATACATGCAAACAATAAACAAATAATAATAATAATAATAATAATAACCAAAAATAGATAGATAGATAGATAGATAGATAGATAGATAGATAGATAGATAGATAGATAGATAGATAGATAGATAGATAGATAGATAGATAGATAGATAGATAGATAGATAGATAGATAGATAGATAGATAGAGGCAGTTTCTGTGGTAGGCTTTTACTTCCTTAGACTTGTCTTTGGAAGTTAGAGTCACCGTATAACTGGGAATCGATGCTCCATAAGTTTGGGTTCAAAGGGGGGCCGGGGTACGGAGGTGCTGTCGGTTCACGTGGTGGTCCCTTATAGTCATCCATGATATCTTCTCAACAAACAAAAAAAACAATCATCCAGAAAGACAAATAAGACACTCTGTTCACAGGCAAGAACGTAATGCTGAACAAAGCTGGCTTTGGGGTTGAAATAAGAGGCAGGCTTGCGTACAGAACCTGGAACTGTCACTCTATTTATCTGCTCCATCTCTTTTTTTCAAGGTGTGAAAACTCACTTACTGGAATGAGGAGCATTTCTCAAGACTCTACATGCAAGCCAGCTGGTTTGGTGGCATTGTGTTTTGACATTGTAAGCTGAGCATCCAAAATGAAACCAAACAGCTCTGTTCCACTGAAGAGTACTTGTTGTTCTGCCTACAAATTTTTATTTACTTTTCATATTGCCCCAATTTCTTGGTTTGCTTCTTCTTTGACACTATTCAACATTTGACATGAAAACATTTGGCCCATTTACTTTAATGTGAAGTCTCGTCAGAAATTAAATAAGGACACCAAATGTAAACTTTTTTTATTCTGCTTACCTGGCCACATTTCTGACAGTAATAGGCCTGAAATTTACAGGACTACTTCATCAGAACCTTTACACCCTGACGTGTGATCTGCTTACTGGTAGTAGTGACAGGCTCGGTATGCTGATAGGGTTTTGTGTTAGTGATATACCCCCCAAATCTCACCAACTGTTAGTTGTCTCTTAAAAAAATAAGACATGTTACTGTCACCACAGGAGCATTTGATGACAACTGGAGACACACAACTGATGAGATGAACTCATTAATGCTGGCTGATACACTGAAATCACCCACAGCTTAAAATGCAGTGCACTACATGGGGGATTTGTGGTGCTGTTTGAAATATAATTTACTATACCACATGTATTTCCCACAAGATGACAGGGACAAGTAGCGTACAGCCACTATCTGATCACTATCTTTTTTTCTTGTGCTTTCTTTTGTGCAAAACAGAACCTTCACAGATCTAATTTTGCACATCCATCCACTAACTATGCATCATCGGTTTCCAAACCAAGCTAACAACCAAATACACAAATAAGTTGACAAATTATATTGTTTCAATAATAGTTCTCATTGAATTGAAAGTCATTTGTTTGTACAGAAAATAATATTTTCAGAATTTTTCACAACGTAAGTCATGAAAAACTGCAAAAGTCTTTTGCACTGAAGTCAATGAGAAAAGCCAGAAAAAGGACCAATTATTTTAAACATCTACGGCTCCAGCTTTATTTTCTTTCTCTTGTATGAATAAATACTTAAAAAAGGGATGTTTGTCACAGGTGTTCTTTTGCATAGACTGTATACACTATGGACAACTTGGTTCCGCCTACTGCCTGTATACAGATTTGAAGCCAAAAAGCTCTCTGCACTTTGGCCCAATCCCAAACTGCCCCCTAAACACTCGCCCTATACACTCTCCCTCCGTTTGCGTGTCCCCGCGGAAGCTCCGCCATATTGAAGGCTGTCCCAAACCACAGAGTGAGGAGGGCGAGTGGACCGTTCCGCCCTTTAGCGAGTCTGCACCGATGCTCACTCATGGCAGGATTTGCAGGTAGTGCGCCGGCAAAAATGGAGGAGGAGGAAACAACATACAAACACAAGTTCCGTATGTGTCCACCTTTGTCTTACTGACAAAAAAAATCACAAAAGACGTGGTTTGGAAAGATCAAACAGAAGTCGGAAATCTTACTCTGTGCTGAGGTTTGATTTGATTGATCAGGTACATGTCAAATAGTAAAATGGTTTAAAGACGTGTGGAATCACTAACAATCAGATATATAATTTAGCTCCTGTCACCAGGGCCGTATTACGGACCGGGCCAGTGGTGCCGGCACCCAAGGGTCCAGGGGCCCGGGGGGGGGGGGGGGGGGGCAAAGCGATGTAGATGCCGATGCCAATTGCAATCTCAGAGGGCCTCTATTCTTATATTCTTATGACTACTCACACTGTTGTAGGGCATATCTGAAGAGAAATGAGAGAGAAGGGTGATATGAATTGGGCGGGGGGGACAGGGACAGCAGAGGGCCCCTGGGCTATGAGGGATGGCAGTCAGAGGGCCCCTGGGCTGGCCCTGCTGTAGTGCCTCTCGTGAATACTCCTAAGGGAGCCCTAACGTTTACCAACTAAGGGTTCAAGGAAGTAGGGGGGAATGCTTTCAGAGGGCCCTATGATTATGAAAGCCCCTGCTAAGAGTCGTGACTTCTGGCTATGTGGGGGCCCTAGGGAGAGCCCTAATGGGAGAGCATACTGTTAAGAGAGCCCTCTGATTACAAATGTTCTTAAAGGGCCTCTGATTTACCAAGGGTTTTAAAAGAAAGTCCTTTAAGTGAGCCCTAAGGCCCAGGATATGCTAGCTGTGTGACGTAATTTATGTACGCAACTGCACATACTTGCAGCAGAACGATCAGAGCACTATGCACGATACTGGTAGTGTTGCCAAAAACAAATCACCAAAAGTCGCTATTGGTTCTCTGAAAAGTCGCTAGATTACGTCATGACGTTACTATGATGTCATAACATCAGACACGACTCACTGAGCTCAAGAAAATGTGTCTACCTGGCTATGTTGACAATCCCAAAGGGTACAGTTTCGAGATCGGGGCTAATGCGCAGTGCTGCTTAACCATGAAATGACCTTCTGGTGGCGGTGCAGAGCTGAAGTGACATTGAAAAACAATGATTTTGACACTCGAGAGATGTGTTTTTTTAAAGTCGCCAGATTCACCTAAAAAGTCGCTAAGTCGCTAGATGAGGTTTTAGTCGCCAGAGACGGCTAAAAGTCGCTAAATTGGCAACATTGGATACTGGCGGTTTCATGTAGGGGGCAGATAGCCAACTGGGCTCTCTTTAATATTTTCCACCATTGTTTGACTCTACCACGAGCTCAACATGGAAGTTCGGAAGATCGCCCCTCGCGGTTGTGTCAATACTGCAACATGCGCACATGTCTGCATACCTTGTGTTCAGGTGTGCTATCACGCGTAACATGGACATAAAATACCATGGCAACGCATTTAGGCATGAAATGTGCACACGGCATGCATATCCTGGGCCTAACGCTGGCCCCAGTAGACAGCTAATAGAAGCTGGACCTATTTTCTATGAGAAGTGATTTTGCTCCCACACAGTATTGTGTGTACACAATATGACATGGTCCTTGGAGTGCATCGAAACTGTCATTGCGACACGTCCAAAAGTTCAGAGATCTCCAACTCCATGCGAATTTATCGAGCGTTGCGACCATCTTGTGAAGTGAGTGTCCAATAGCCGAGCTAGACTCAGGGATGGGCTGTACAGTGGTCCAGTCACAATACACAGCAGATTCACGTGTCATTATAACCTATAGTTACTTCAAGGAGAGTAGTAGACTGGTAGATATTCACCTTCAGAACACTGAGTTTCGCCCAGCTTCACTTTGCAGATTTCGCTTCTTTATGTCCCCACCGTAAAGGGGTGTACTGTACTTGTAAGTCCAAGTGAAAATCCAATATCAATACAACACTTCCGCATTACACTTGGCATTGCTTTTATCGAAACTCCTCACATGGCAGAAATTTGGGTAATTTAAGTGAAAATCCAAAATTGTTAAATCCATTTATCAAAGTCTAAGTGGAACTAGAAAATTTGCATTTCCTTGTAGAAAATGCGTGGAAATGCTGAGTGCTGAAAGCTGAAAAAGCAATGCTAAACTGCTAATAAAAGATACTGTCCTGTCCTGCAATCCAGACAACAACCCCAGAGCTGGTGACAGGAATTTGTGAGTTGCTGAATGCTGCAGCATAACTTAGCCCATAAGGAGTAGTGATAATAGCAATGTGATAATAGAATGTAAAAAGTTATGACGTTTTAGTCTGGAGGTGGAACACCCAAAGAAAAGGCAGAGCAGAATAAAGACAGACATGTCAAAATAAATATTCCTGCTGATATACTGTTCACTTTCATAAAATAACCTTTGTTGAAAAATTTTCAGTTTGATGTTAATTATAAAAGATGAGTGTATTTTAACTCAACCATAAATTGGAAGATTTAATTTATATGTATAACTAGAAAAGCTGAAAGGAATCTGTTGCCATGGAAGCGTCACCAGCCATGTAACAGTGTACCTGGTATTGAACAGGATGTGGAGCTGAGTCATGTGTGACAGTCTCTACCTGCTGTCTGCTTGGAGAATTACACTCAACTCTTGTCTGAAGACCTAAAAAACTGTGAGTATGTTTGTCTTTAGAATTCAGAAATCCTTTTGTCCTTTTCTTTTTTCTTTTTTTTTTTTTGATTGTCCAGTGGAGATTGGATCAATCAGCACCCCCAAAAAGACACTGTTCCTGCAACTCATGTTCTCTTCTTCTTCTTCTCCTCTTCCTTGTTTTTCCACTTTGTTCTCTCTCATCTCTCTTTTCTTTGTAAAATACCAACTGATAAGAATACAACCACTCGCTTTAAAAAAGCATGTGAAGTCAGTCGTTAAATCAAGCAAAAGTTGGAATCCTACTTTTCTCATTAGCCGCTCTTAACACAAGTCCATGAAAAAAGGGATATATTGACTTATTTTTTTGACTGAATTTACCCGTTGAAGATCATCTATTGGCCTAGTTTTTCTTTGTGTACTGCCTGAAGGTTAAATCTTAATAAAAGGAAGCATTACCAAATAAAGATTTCACTCATAGTGTGAGATGATTCATGATCATGATCCATTCTCGTTAATGACAGTTCTGCTAAATAAAGGTTCACTAGTAAAAAGGTGATTTTACATTACTATTAAGATAGCACTTGTGAATGTGCCTCTAGGGCCTCATTACACTGTGCTAACTGTCTTCTCCCAGCCAGTGTTTACATTGTTATTTCATTGTCTTTGTATCAGGTAGACAGGTTTATATTATTTTCTATATATGCCTCTTTGTGCTCTTGGTAATAGGACATAGATGATGTACCACTCAGACTAGCTGTAAGTGAACTGAAGAGTTGACATTCTTCATCAAAACACCCTTGCACAAACACACATAAAAATACACACAGTATATACAATGTTATGAAGAAGTCTTCCTTTTTATTTTGGATTACATCAAAAACAAAACAGCTGTTTTTTTTCTTCTTCTTCTTCTACATGGCACTGTAAGATTTCCAAGCACTTCAATCACCTCTAAGATCATTTGACAAAACCATCTCACAGTTCAGCACAACACAATGGTTCACCTGCTAAGGTCTATATCTCTCCCCAAACTGTCCATTCATGCTTCATTACTAAATATCCTTCTTATATAAATAGTCAGTGCCACCAAAAATACAGACTCTTCTCATTTCATATCTCTCCCCAAACAGTTCACTCATGTCAAAACAGAATTATCTTCTCATATAAATAGTCAGTGCCCCCAAAATGCACGATCCCTTTGGCATTGAGTAAGCACTGCAAGTCAAAATGTTTTGTTTTGTTATTATAGCAGACGACTATTGAAATATCCCTCATATCCACCTCTCAGTCTTTGCCCAGTCCTTTACTGACAATGGTTACTGGTCAAGTTTTTTTTTGTCCAGCCAGCTGAATGTCATTGTTTACAAAAGAGAAAAAAAGGATTTTATGATAAGAATATTCTCCAAACTTTGACATCCCACATTGCACTCATACATCCATCCTCTAAACTTATCACCTGTAATGTCTTCACACACAGCATCCATTACATCGAGCAGAGACCTCTGATTTTGAGCCTGATGATTAAACACTCCACCTTGAAACAGAGAAAAACTCCTCAATAGGATTGAGGAAAGGAGAGTACAGTAGTAGGTACACCACGACCATCTTTGGATGAATAGTGAACCAGGCCCTGATGAGTGGGTCATGGTAGAAATTCACATTGTACCGCACAATTACCTAGTTTGGTAGGTGAGGTCCGACGAGACCTCTCTCATTTTCAGGGATCAAATCAGAAAAAAGGCTGTCCAAGGAAATGAGGAGCTTCTGTGTATTGTATGGACCAAGATTGGGGATGTGAGTGGCCACACCAGTCTCAGAAATAGCAGCACATAGTTATATTGCCCCTGTGGCTCGGTGGCCAATAATGTTAGGGTCATGTCTTTGGCTTTTGGCCAGGTGCTTCCATGTTCAGAAATTTCTCTAATCCTGGTCAAGCTCATATTTGGCAGCATTCACTATCATGGACAGTGAATAAACACACTGTTTGATTGTTCATCCGAGATGTGTGAAACTCCTCCTTCATTAGTCATGCTCTAGTTTTACCTGACTGTCAATGACAGTAATCAATTTATCCAATGTTCCGAAAGACTATTATGCATTTGATGACTTAAACAATGAAATTATGCTGACATGTTTTGGAGAGAAAAACCATGAGACTGAGAAGTCAACAATTAGTTTTGATCAACAAGACCTATTCACTTTTAAAGTGTGCTTAATGCAAGCTATCTGTATTTAATCATTAGCGAGATGTACTGAGACATTGAGACATGTACTAAGACATTTGCAGTATGGGGAAATGAAGGAGAAATTCAATTCTGTTCTGAACAAATGCCAAGTAGTTTGGAGGTTTGTCCATGTAATTTCTGTCTCAAGAAATGAGCCAAACCAAAGGAGGAAAACTGTAAAAATATGTTGACATGAAATGATTTCAGTTCACAAAGTTTGCATTCCTGTGGCGTTGTGTGTCTATAGTTTGTGGATATGTATGACTTTCTGACAGTTGGGGCAGGAGTGCGCCACATCTTTACACGACTTGATGCAGAAGGGGATCCATAAGAAAGGCAAGCACCTAACATGAGAGATCAGAATGACATTTCAGTAACACTGAAATATAACTTTTTTCTAATTTAATGTAATTTAATTTGATTGAACTTAAAGGTGAAGTAGGCAGGATTCCGTTAAAGAAGCAGAAGATGTCTCTGTAGTCAACATTTTAAAGTTTTTGAGCAGCCTGCTCTTTCTGACTGTAAACAAAGCCGTTCTCCACCTCCCCCGACCTAATTGGTTGTGAGGCGGACGCTGCTAATATAATGTTCACGAGCCCAGACAAAGTTAGCATGCTACAACATCGAACAGTAGAAACCAACCAGAAGTACGGAAAACACAAGCAATAAAACAAAGTAAATACTGGAGACTCAGGCGGAATAATGGGCGCTTAAAAAGGAGCTAGACCGGACAAGAGCTAAGAAGCCAGGTCAACATCAGCATGTATGACGGGGGGGGGGGCGCTTCCGGATCTTACAGACCCTGTAACCTTTCTGCTGGACAGGTAAACCACTTTAACAAAGTAAGCCGAGTGTCTGTAACAGAAGTGTTTCTTGTCAAACGAGACCTGCTGTGTGTTGTAGTGCCACTAAACTGAATCCTGCGGGTCCTGGAGTATGTCACTTGATCCTAGTTGTAGAAGTCCTGCAAACATTGTGTTTGCTGGTAGTCTGTTGGCATCTACAGTAGCACCAATGCTTTTTACTTTCATGTTGACTGGGCCTCATTTGTAATTATCTGAAGTATTTATCTACATTATATCTGAATTTAACTGGAATGATACGAGTGAGAAGGAGCGTCTGTTTGTGGGCGGGACTTGCTGGAGCAGAGAGGGAGGGGAGAGGAGGAGCTGAGGGGAAAACTGGTTGGGAGGGGTAGAGTTTACATTCAAGATTTCTTCCAAAAACTGGCACTTCCTCAGATCCTGCCTACCCCACCTTTACTTCTTTAATTAATGTTGTGCTACTGAACAAGAATTATTTTCAGAAAACCAAACAACATCAGGTAGAGGGACTACCAGATAAAAAAATTGCCTTTTAGCTAAACCAGGTACACTTACATATGTCTGACTGTCCAGAGTGTCCCTTTAGAACAAAATGAAATTAAAAAATTTGCTCAATCATCTGCACAACAATGTGGATTCTATAAACCTTGTTAGTCTGCTTATAGGAAGCAGCATGTGGTGCCCTTGACTGATTACCAGTGAACCCACATGTTCAAAACTGAAATCCACTGAGATCATTGTTGTTTGTATAGTAGAAATTATTATACAGTGAAAAGAAATAAAGTCAAAACACTTTTTCAAAGTCTCTTTCAACTCTGTGCCCTTTAAATCATTGATATCTCAACATTTGGGGTCCTGTCTTGGATTTGGTCTCCAAGATCATTTTGTTGATCAATGGATGTTATTAAAATTAGAAAAGTTATCATCAGAATAAATAAATAAAACATAAGATAAATAGTTTAATGTTTTTTTTTATCATTCTTTTATGTACCATGTTTTCGTGTACTTCACTGTCAGAGAGCCTGTTCATTTTTGCAGTATATGCAGTCATATAACACATTTGTTTTTACATCTTAAACGTATGTGTTTCTTTGACAAAGCTATCTGAATATCTGGATTTTCATGGGTGCTTCTATGTCTGTAAGGTAAGTTTTTACTCACAGAAAAAGTCCTAACATCATACACGCCTCCCAGGTGTGCTGGCCATTCTTGTACGTGATCTCTGTAATAATACTGTTTTGACAGTGAGGACACACCATCCGTCCAGGGACATCAGTGGGGAGTGACTGTGCTATCACCACACCTGAGGCCTCTATAAAAACACACACATTACACTTAAAGAAACAACAACACTCTACTCCACTTTATCACCTGAAACTGAACTTTGATTTTTCTTACGAAGAATAATGATTGCAAAGTTTTATAGATTTTTGTGACCCTACCAGTCCGCATGACCTGGCACTGTTGTGGGTTGATCAGGTGAGCAGGGTGTGCAGCTGGAACTGAGAAAACAGCAACAAGAGAAAAGTTTACAGGATGATAAAAAAAAAAAGTTGAAAAAAAAAGAAGAAAATTTCAAGCACATGTACTAAAATGAAATGGTTATGTTGAGAAATTAGAGTACCACTACAGTACAGCATTATTGTGAAGAACAATCTGTTTATGCCTATCTGGATGTTTATGTGCAATACTAAGAGGTGGAAATAGTATCAAACATCTCCTCAATCAGAATGACTTTTTTCGAAGTTCTCAAGTACCATTAAGGTAGGAAAGGAATTTGAAAGCAATGTTACACTAGTGAGAAATTAACCTAGAAAGGATGAATGCATGTCAAGCTTTACTAGGGTAACTATTTCTGGGAATTCAGCACGCCTGTTAGTTCCTCACTCTCTGGTATGTTAGATACCTCACATGGTATCTGCGAAATAGCCTCTAGTCATGCTGTTGACGGGAAGCCTGGGCCCTTTTAGAGTTTCCGCCTTTTTTTTTTTTTTTTTTTTAACCCGGTAACAGATGCAATGTTAAATGAAGAGAAGTACAATACTTCATACAAAAAAAAACAAAACAAAAAAACTACTAGAGTATTGGCAAAAGTGTTGGGTTTAGAAACTGCTCAAAGGGTGCGAGCACTTACACACACAAATGAAAACAAAAACAACTACAGTAACTAAAGTAAAATACATATATAGAAAACATACATCAATACATACAGACATACATACCATCATACATGCAAACAATAAACAAATAATAATAATAACCAAAAATAGATAGATAGATAGATAGATAGATAGATAGATAGATAGATAGATAGAGGCAGTTTCTGTGGTAGGCTTTTACTTCCTTAGACTTGTCTTTGGAAGTTAGAGTCACCGTATAACTGGGAATCGATGCTCCTTAAGTTCGGGTTCAAAGGGGGGCCGGGGTACGCAGGTGCTGTCGGTTCACGTGGTGGTCCCTTATAGTCATCCATGATATCTTCTCAACAAACAAGAAAAACAATTATCCAGAAAGACAAATAAGACACTCCGTTCACAGGCAAGAACGTAATGCTGAACAAAGCTGGCTTTGGGGTTGAAATAAGAGGCAGGCTTGCGTACAGAACCTGGAACTGTCACTCTATTTATCTGCTCCATCTCTTTTTTTCAAGGTGTGAAAACTCACTTACTGGAATGAGGAGCATTTCTCAAGACTCTCCATGCAAGCCAGCTGGTTTGGTGGCATTGTGTTTTGACATTGTAAGCTGAGCATCCAAAATGAAACCAAACAGCTCTGTTCCACTGAAGAGTACTTGTTTTTTCTGCCTACAAATTTTTATTTACTTTTCATATTGCCCCAATTTCTTGGTTTGCTTCTTCTTTGACACTATTCAACATTCGACATGAAAACATTTGGCCCATTTACTTTAATGTGAAGTCTCGTCAGAAATTTAATAAGGACACCAAATGAAAACTTTTTTTATTCTGCTTACCTGGCCACATTTCTGACAGTAATAGGCCTGAAATTTACAGGACTACTTCATCAGAACCTTTACATCCTGACGTGTGATCTGCTTGCTGGTAGTAGTGACAGGCTCGGTATGCTGATAGGGTTTTGTGTTAGTGATATACCCCCCAAATCTCACCAACTGTTAGTTGTCTCTTAAAAAAATAAGACATGTTACTGTCACCACAGGAGCATTTGATGACAACTGGAGACACACAACTGATGAGATGAACTCATTAATGCTGGCTGATACACTGAAATCACCCACAGCTTAAAATGCAGTGCACTACGTGGGGGATTTGTGGTGCTGTTTGAATTATAATTTACTATACCACATGTATTTCCCACAAGATGACAGGGACAAGTAGCGTACAGCCACTATCTGATCACTATCTTTTTTTCTTGTGCTTTCTTTTGTGCAAAACAGAACCTTCACAGATCTAATTTTGCACATCCATCCACTAACTATGCATCATCTGTTTCCAAACCAAGCTAACAACCAAATACACAAATAAGTTGACAAATTATATTGTTTCAATAATAGTTCTCATTGAATTGAAAGTCATTTGTTTGTACAGAAAATAATATTTTCGGAAATTTTCACAACGTAAGTCGTGAAAAACTGCAAAAATCTTTTGCGCTGAAGTCAATAAGAAAAGCCAGAAAAAGGACCAATTATTTTAAACATCTACGGCTCCAGCTTTAATTTTTTTCTCTTGTATGAATAAATACTTAAAAAAGGGATGTTTGTCACAGGTGTGCTTCTTGCATAGACTGTATATACTATGGACAACTTGGTTCCGCCTACCGCCTGTATACGGATTTGAAGCCAAAAAGCTCTCTGCACTTTGGCCCAATCCCAAACTGCCCCCTAAACACTTGCCCTATACACTCTCCCTCCGTTTGCGTGTCCCCGCGGAGGCTCCGCCATATTGAAGGCTGTCCCAAACCACAGAGTGAGGAGGGCGAGTGGACCGTTCCGCCCTTTAGCGAGTCTGCACCGATGCTCACTCATGGCAGGATTTGCAGGTAGTGCGTCGGCAAAAATGGAGGAGGAGGAAACAACATACAAATACAAGTTCCGTATGTGTCCACCTTTGTCTTACTGACAAAAAAACCACAAAAGACGTGGTTTGGAAAGATCAAACAGAAGTCGGAAATCTTACTCTGTGCTGAGGTTTGATTTGATTGATCAGGTACATGTCAAATATTAAAATGGTTTAAAGACATGTGGAATCACTAACAATCAGATATATAATTTAGCTCCTGTCACCAGGGCCGTATTACGGACCGGGCCAGTGGTGCCGGCGCCCAAGGGTCCAGGGGCCCGGGGGGGGGGGCCAAAGCGATGTAGATGCCGATGCCAATTGCAATCTCAGAGGGCCTCTATTCTCTAGGATCTTATGACTACTCACACTGTTGTAGGGCATATCTGAAGAGAAATGAGAGAGAAGGGTTATATGAATTGGGCGGGGAGGACAGGCACGGCAGAGGGCCCCTGGGCTATGAGGGACGGCAGTCAGAGGGCCCCTGGGCTGGCCCTGCTGTAGTGCCTCTCGTGAATACTCCTAAGGGAGCCCTAATGTTTACCAACTAAGGGTTCAAGGAAGTAGGGGGGAATGCTTTCAGAGGGCCCTATGATTACGAAAGCCCCTGCTAAGAGTCGTGACTTCTGGCTATGTGGGGGCCCTAGGGAGAGCCCTAATGGAAGAGCATACTGTTAAGAGAGCCCTCTGATTACAAATGTTCTTAAAGGGCCTCTGATTTACCAAGGGTTTTGAATGAAAGTCCTTTCAGTGAGCCCTAAGGCCCAGGATATGCTAGCTGTGTGACGTAATTTACGTGCGCAACTGCACATACTTGCAGCAGAACGATCAGAGCACTATGCACGATACTGGTAGTGTTGCCAAAAACAAATCACCAAAAGTCGCTATTGGTTCTCTGAAAAGTCGCTAGATTACGTCATGACGTTACTATGATGTCATAACATCAGACACGACTCACTGAGATCAAGAAAATGTGTCTACATGGCTATGTTGACAATCCCAAAGGGTACAGTTTCGAGATCGGGGCTAATGCGCAGTGCTGCTTAACCATGAAATAACCTTCTGGTGGCGGTGCAGAGCTGAAGTTACATTGAAAAACAATGATTTTGACACTCGAGAGATGTGTTTTTTTAAAGTCGCCAGATTCACCTAAAAAGCCGCTAAGTCGCTAGATGAGGTTTTAGTCGCCAGAGACGGCTAAAAGTCACTAAATTGGCAACACTGGATACTGGCGGTTTCATGTAGGGGGCAGATAGCCAACTGGGCTCTCTTAAATATTTTCCACCATTGTTTGACTCTACCACGAGCTCAACATGGAAGTTCGGAAGATCGCCCCTCGCGGTTGTGTCAATACTGCAACATGCGCACATGTCTGCATACCTTGTGTTCAGGTGTGCTATCACGCGTAACATGGACATAAAATACCATGGCAACGCATTTAGGCATGAAATGTGCACACGGCAAGCTTATCCTGGGCCTAACGCTGGCCCCAGTAGACAGCTAATAGAAGCTGGACCTATTTTCTATGAGAAGTGATTTTGCTCCCGCACAGTATTGTGTGTACACAATATGACATGGTCCTTGGAGTGCATCGAAACTGTCATTGCGACACGTCCAAAAGTTCAGAGATCTCCAACTCCATGCGAATTTATCGCGCGTTGCGACCATCTTGTGAAGTGAGTGTCCAATAGCCGAGCTAGACTCAGGGATGGGCTGTACAGTGGTCCAGTCACAATACACAGCAGATTCACGTGTCATTATAACCTATAGTTACTTCAAGGAGAGTAGTAGACTGGTAGATATTCACCTTCAGAACACTGAGTTTCGCCCAGCTTCACTTTGCAGATTTCGCTTCTTTATGTCCCCACCGTAAAGGGGTGTACTGTACTTGTAAGTCCAAGTGAAAATCCAATATCAATACAACACTTCCGCATTACACTTGGCATTGCTTTTATCGAAACTCCTCACATGGCAGAAATTTGGGTAATTTAAGTGAAAATCCAAAATTGTTAAATCCATTTATCAAAGTCTAAGTGGAACTAGAAAATTTGCATTTCCTTGTAGAAAATGCGTGGAAATGCTGAGTGCTGAAAGCTGAAAAAGCAATGCTAAACTGCTAATAAAAGATACTGTCCTGTCCTGCAATCCAGACAACAACCCCAGAGCTGGTGACAGGAATTTGTGAGTTGCTGAATGCTGCAGCATAACTTAGCCCATAAGGAGTAGTGATAATAGCAATGTGATAATAGAATGTAAAAAGTTATGACGTTTTAGTCTGGAGGTGGAACACCCAAAGAAAAGGCAGAGCAGAATAAAGACAGACATGTCAAAATAAATATTCCTGTTGATATACCGTTCACTTTCATAAAATAACCTTTGTTGAAAAATTTTCAGTTTGATGTTAATTATAAAAGATGAGTGTATTTTAACTCAACCATAAATTGGAAGATTTAATTTATATGTATAACTAGAAAAGCTGAAAGGAATCTGTTGCCATGGAAGCGTCACCAGCCATGTAACAGTGTACCTGGTATTGAACAGGATGTGGAGCTGAGTCATGTGTGACAGTCTCTACCTGCTGTCTGCTTGGAGAATTACACTCAACTCTTGTCTGAAGACCTAAAAAACTGTGAGTATGTTTGTCTTTAGAATTCAGAAATCCTTTTGTCCTTTTCTTTTTTTTTTTTTTTTTTTTTTGATTGTCCAGTGGAGATTGAATCAATCAGCACCCCCAAAAAGACACTGTTCCTGCAACTCATGTTCTCTTCTTCTTCTTCTCCTCTTCCTTGTTTTTCCACTTTGTTCTTTCTCATCTCTCTTTTCTTTGTAAAATACCAACTGATAAGAATACAACCACTCGCTTTAAAAAAGCATGTGAAGTCAGTCGTTAAATCAAGCAAAAGTTGGAATCCTACTTTTCTCATTAGCCGCACTTAACACAAGTCCATGAAAAAAGGGATATAGTGACTTATTTTTTTGACTGAATTTACCCGTTGAAGATCATCAATTGGCCTAGTTTTTCTTTGTGTACTGCATGAAGGTTAAATCTTAATAAAAGGAAGCATTACCAAATAAAGATTTCACTCATAGTGTGAGATGATTTGATGATCATGATCCATTCTCGTTAATGACAGTTCTGCTAAATAAAGGTTCACTAGTAAAAAGGTGATTTTACATTACTATTAAGATAGCACTTGTGAATGTGCCTCTAGGGCCTCATTACACTGTGCTAACTGTCTTCTCCCAGCCAGTGTTTACATTGTTATTTCATTGTCTTTGTATCAGGTAGACAGGTTTATATTATTTTCTATATATGCCTCTTTGTGCTCTTGGTAATAGGACATAGATGATGTACCACTCAGACTAGCTGTAAGTGAACTGAAGAGTTGACATTCTTCATCAAAACACCCTTGCACAAACACACATAAAAATACACACAGTATATACAATGTTATGAAGAAGTCTTCCTTTTTATTTTGGATTACATCAAAAACAAAACAGCTGTTTTTTTTCTTCTTCTTCTTCTACATGGCACTGTAAGATTTCCAAGCACTTCAATCACCTCTAAGATCATTTGACAAAACCATCTCACAGTTCAGCACAACACAATGGTTCACCTGCTAAGGTCTATATCTCTCCCCAAACTGTCCATTCATGCTTCATTACTAAATATCCTTCTTATATAAATAGTCAGTGCCACCAAAAATACAGACTCTTCTCATTTCTTATCTCTCCCCAAACAGTTCACTCATGTCAAAACAGAATTATCTTCTCATATAAATAGTCAGTGCCCCCAAAATGCACGATCCCTTTGGCATTGAGTAAGCACTGCAAGTCAAAATGTTTTGTTTTGTTATTATAGCAGACGACTATTGAAATATCCCTCATATCCACCTCTCAGTCTTTGCCCAGTCCTTTACTGACAATGGTTACTGGTCAAGTTTTTTTTGTCCAGCCAGCTGAATGTCATTGTTTACAAAAGAGAAAAAAAGGATTTTATGATAAGAATATTCTCCAAACTTTGACATCCCACATTGCACTCATACATCCATCCTCTACACTTATCACCTGTAATGTCTTCACACACAGCATCCATTACATCGAGCAGAGACCTCTGATTTTGAGCCTGATGATTAAACACTCTCCACCTTGAAACAGAGAAAAACTCCTCAATAGGATTGAGGAAAGGAGAGTACAGTAGTAGGTACACCACGACCATCTTTGGATGAATAGTGAACCAGGCCCTGATGAGTGGGTCATGGTAGAAATTCACATTGTACCGCACAATTACCTAGTTTGGTAGGTGAGGTCCGACGAGACCTCTCTCATTTTCAGGGATCAAATCAGAAAAAAGGCTGTCCAAGGAAATGAGGAGCTTCTGTGTATTGTATGGACCAAGATTGGGGATGTGAGTGGCCACACCATTCTCGGAAATAGCAGCACATAGTTATATTGCCCCTGTGGCTCGGTGGCCAATAATGTTAGGGCCATGTCTTTGGCTTTTGGCCAGGTGCTTCCATGTTCAGAAATTTCTCTAATCCTGGTCAAGCTCATATTTGGCAGCATTCACTATCATGGACAGTGAATAAACACACTGTTTGATTGTTCATCCGAGATGTGTGAAACTCCTCCTTCATTAGTCATGCTCTAGTTTTACCTGACTGTCAATGACAGTAATCAATTTATCCAATGTTCCGAAAGACTATTATGCATTTGATGACTTAAACAATGAAATTATGCTGACATGTTTTGGAGAGAAAAACCATGAGACTGAGAAGTCAACAATTAGTTTAGATCAACAAGACCTATTCACTTTTAAAGTGTGCTTAATGCAAGCTATCTGTATTTAATCATTAGCGAGATGTACTGAGACATTGAGACATGTACTAAGACATTTGCAGTATGGGGAAATGAAGGAGAAATTCAATTCTGTTGTGAACAAATGCCAAGTAGTTTGGAGGTTTGTCCATGTAATTTCTGTCTCAAGAAATGAGCCAAACCAAAGGAGGAAAACTGTAAAAATATGTTGACATGAAATGATTTCAGTTCACAAAGTTTGCATTCCTGTGGCGTTGTGTGTCTATAGTTTGTGGATATGTATGACTTTCTGACAGTTGGGGCAGGAGTGCGCCACATCTTTACACGACTTGATGCAGAAGGGGATCCATAAGAAAGGCAAGCACCTAACATGAGAGATCAGAATGACATTTCAGTAACACTGAAATATAACTTTTTTCTAATTTAATGTAATTTAATTTGATTGAACTTAAAGGTGAAGTAGGCAGGATTCCGTTAAAGAAGCAGAAGATGTCTCTGTAGTCAACATTTTAAAGTTTTTGAGCAGCCTGCTCTTTCTGACTGTAAACAAAGCCGTTCTCCACCTCCCCCGACCTAATTGGTTGTGAGGCGGACGCTGCTAATATAATGTTCACGAGCCCAGACAAAGTTAGCATGCTACAACATCGAACAGTAGAAACCAACCAGAAGTACGGAAAACACAAGCAATAAAACAAAGTAAATACTGGAGACTCAGGCGGAATAATGGGCGCTTAAAAAGGAGCTAGACCGGACAAGAGCTAAGAAGCCAGGTCAACATAAGCATGAATGACGGGGGGGGGGGGGGGGGGGTATTGCCACTGTGTGTTGTATTGCCACTAAACTGAATCCTGCGGGTCCTGGAGTATGTCACTTTGTCCTAGTTGTAGAAGTCCTGCAAACATTGTGTTTGCTGGTAGTCTGTTGGCATCTACAGTAGCACCAATGCTTTTTACTTTCATGTTGACTGGGCCTCATTTGTAATTATCTGAAGTATTTATCTACATTATATCTGAATTTAACTGGAACGATACGAGTGAGAAGGAGCGTCTGTTTGTGGGCGGGACTTGCTGGAGCAGAGAGGGAGGGGAGAGGAGGAGCTGAGGGGAAAACTGGTTGGGAGGGGTAAAGTTTACATTCAAGATTTCTTCCAAAAACTGGCACTTCCTCAGATCCTGCCTACCCCACCTTTAATTCTTTAATTAATGTTGTGCTACTGAACAAGAATTATTTTCAGAAAACCAAACAACATCAGGTAGAGGGACTACCAGATAAAAAAATTGCCTTTTAGCTAAACCAGGTACACTTACATATGTCTGACTGTCCAGAGTGTCCCTTTAGAACAAAATGAAATTAAAAAATTTGCTCAATCATCTGCACAACAATGTGGATTCTATAAACCTTGTTAGTCTGCTTATAGGAAGCAGCATGTGGTGCCCTTGACTGATTACCAGTGAACCCACATGTTAAAAATTGAAATCCACTGAGATCATTGTTGTTTGTATAGTAGAAATTATTATACAGTGAAAAGAAATAAAGTCAAAACACTTTTTCAAAGTCTCTTTCAACTCTGTGCCCTTTAAATCATTGATATCTCAACATTTGGGGTCCTGTCTTGGATTTGGTCTCCAAGATCATTTTGTTGATCAATGGATGTTATTAAAATTAGAAAAGTTATCATCAGAATAAATAAATAAAACATAAGATAAATAGTTTAATGGTTTTTTTTATCATTCTTTTATGTACCATGTTTTCGTGTACTTCACTGTCAGAGAGCCTGTTCATTTTTGCAGTATATGCAGTCATATAACACATTTGTTTTTACATCTTAAACATATGTGTTTCTTTGACAAAGCCATCTGAATATCTGGATTTTCATGGGTGCTTCTATGTCTGTAAGGTAAGTTTTTACTCACAGAAAAAGTCCTAACATCACACACGCCTCCCAGGTGTGCTGGCCATTCTTGTACGTGATTTCAGTAATAATACTGTTTTGGCAGTGAGGACACACCATCCGTCCAGGGACATCAGTGGGGAGTGACTGTGCTATCACCACACCTGAGGCCTCTATAAAAACACACACATTACACTTAAAGAAACAACAACACTCTACTCCACTTTATCACCTGAAACTGAACTTTGATTTTTCTTACGAAGAATAATGATTGCAAAGTTTTATAGATTTTTGTGACCCTACCAGTCCGCATGACCTGGCACTGTTGTGGGTTGATCAGGTGAGCAGGGTGTGCAGCTGGAACTGAGAAAACAACAACAAGAGAAAAGTTTACAGGATGATAAAAAAAAAAAGTTGAAAAAAAAAAGAAGAAAATTTCAAGCACATGTACTAAAATGAAATGGTTATGTTGAGAAATTAGAGTACCACTACAGTACAGCATTATTGTGAAGAACAATCTGTTTATGCCTATCTGGATGTTTATGTGCAATACTAAGAGGTGGAAATAGTATCAAACATCTCCTCAATCAGAATGACTTTTTTCGAAGTTCTCAAGTACCATTAAGGTAGGAAAGGAATTTGAAAGCAATGTTACACTAGTGAGAAATTAACCTAGAAAGGATGAATGCATGTCAAGCTTTACTAGGGTAACTATTTCTGGGAATTCAGCACGCCTGTTAGTTCCTCACTCTCTGGTATGTTAGATACCTCACATGGTATCTGCGAAATAGCCTCTAGTCATGCTGTTGACGGGAAGCCTGGGCCCTTTTAGAGTTTCCGCCTTTTTTTTTTTTTTTTAACCCGGTAACAGATGCAATGTTTAATGAAGAGAAGTACAATACTTCATACAAAAAAAAAAAAAAAAAAACTACTAGAGTATTGGCAAAAGTGTTGGGTTTAGAAACTGCTCAAAGGGTGCGAGCACTTACACACACAAATGAAAACAAAAACAACTACAGTAACTAAAGTAAAATACATACATAAAAAACATACACCAATACATACAGACATACATACCATCATACATGCAAACAATAAACAAATAATAATAATAACCAAAAATAGATAGATAGATAGATAGATAGATAGATAGATAGATAGATAGATAGATAGATAGATAGATAGATAGATAGATAGATAGATAGATAGATAGATAGATAGATAGAGGCAGTTTCTGTGGTAGGCTTTTACTTCCTTAGACTTGTCTTTGGAAGTTAGAGTCACCGTATAACTGGGAATCGATGCTCCTTAAGTTCGGGTTCAAAGGGGGGCCAGGGTACGCAGGTGCTGTCGGTTCATGTGGTGGACCCTGATAGTCATCCATGATATCTTCTCAACAAACAAGAAAAACAATCATCCAGAAAGACAAATAAGACACTCTGTTCACAGGCAAGAACGTAATGCTGAACAAAGCTGGCTTTGGGGTTGAAATAAGAGGCAGGCTTGCGTACAGAACCTGGAACTGTCACTCTATTTATCTGCTCCATCTCTTTTTTTCAAGGTGTGAAAACTCACTTACTGGAATGAGGAGCATTTATCAAGACTCTACATGCAAGCCAGCTGGTTTGGTGGCATTGTGTTTTGACATTGTAAGCTGAGCATCCAAAATGAAACCAAACAGCTCTGTTCCACTGAAGAGTACTTGTTTTTTCTGCCTACAAATTTTTATTTACTTTTCATATTGCCCCAATTTCTTGGTTTGCTTCTTCTTTGACACTATTCAACATTCGACATGAAAACATTTGGCCCATTTACTTTAATGTGAAGTCTCGTCAGAAATTTAATAAGGACACCAAATGAAAACTTTTTTTATTCTGCTTACCTGGCCACATTTCTGACAGTAATAGGCCTGAAATTTACAGGACTACTTCATCAGAACCTTTACATCCTGACGTGTGATCTGCTTGCTGGTAGTAGTGACAGGCTCGGTATGCTGATAGGGTTTTGTGTTAGTGATATACCCCCCAAATCTCACCAACTGTTAGTTGTCTCTTAAAAAAATAAGACATGTTACTGTCACCACAGGAGCATTTGATGACAACTGGAGACACACAACTGATGAGATGAACTCATTAATGCTGGCTGATACACTGAAATCACCCACAGCTTAAAATGCAGTGCACTACGTGGGGGATTTGTGGTGCTGTTTGAATTATAATTTACTATACCACATGTATTTCCCACAAGATGACAGGGACAAGTAGCGTACAGCCACTATCTGATCACTATCTTTTTTTCTTGTGCTTTCTTTTGTGCAAAACAGAACCTTCACAGATCTAATTTTGCACATCCATCCACTAACTATGCATCATCTGTTTCCAAACCAAGCTAACAACCAAATACACAAATAAGTTGACAAATTATATTGTTTCAATAATAGTTCTCATTGAATTGAAAGTCATTTGTTTGTACAGAAAATAATATTTTCGGAAATTTTCACAACGTAAGTCGTGAAAAACTGCAAAAATCTTTTGCGCTGAAGTCAATAAGAAAAGCCAGAAAAAGGACCAATTATTTTAAACATCTACGGCTCCAGCTTTAATTTTTTTCTCTTGTATGAATAAATACTTAAAAAAGGGATGTTTGTCACAGGTGTGCTTCTTGCATAGACTGTATATACTATGGACAACTTGGTTCCGCCTACCGCCTGTATACGGATTTGAAGCCAAAAGCTCTCTGCACTTTGGCCCAATCCCAAACTGCCCCCTAAACACTTGCCCTATACACTCTCCCTCCGTTTGCGTGTCCCCGCGGAGGCTCCGCCATATTGAAGGCTGTCCCAAACCACAGAGTGAGGAGGGCGAGTGGACCGTTCCGCCCTTTAGCGAGTCTGCACCGATGCTCACTCATGGCAGGATTTGCAGGTAGTGCGTCGGCAAAAATGGAGGAGGAGGAAACAACATACAAATACAAGTTCCGTATGTGTCCACCTTTGTCTTACTGACAAAAAAACCACAAAAGACGTGGTTTGGAAAGATCAAACAGAAGTCGGAAATCTTACTCTGTGCTGAGGTTTGATTTGATTGATCAGGTACATGTCAAATATTAAAATGGTTTAAAGACATGTGGAATCACTAACAATCAGATATATAATTTAGCTCCTGTCACCAGGGCCGTATTACGGACCGGGCCAGTGGTGCCGGCGCCCAAGGGTCCAGGGGCCCGGGGGGGGGCCAAAGCGATGTAGATGCCGATGCCAATTGCAATCTCAGAGGGCCTCTATTCTCTAGGATCTTATGACTACTCACACTGTTGTAGGGCATATCTGAAGAGAAATGAGAGAGAAGGGTGATATGAATTGGGCGGGGAGGACAGGAACGGCAGAGGGCCCCTGGGCTATGAGGGACGGCAGTCAGAGGGCCCCTGGGCTGGCCCTGCTGTAGTGCCTCTCGTGAATACTCCTAAGGGAGCCCTAATGTTTACCAACTAAGGGTTCAAGGAAGTAGGGGGGAATGCTTTCAGAGGGCCCTATGATTACGAAAGCCCCTGCTAAGAGTCGTGACTTCTGGCTATGTGGGGGCCCTAGGGAGAGCCCTAATGGAAGAGCATACTGTTAAGAGAGCCCTCTGATTACAAATGTTCTTAAAGGGCCTCTGATTTACCAAGGGTTTTGAATGAAAGTCCTTTCAGTGAGCCCTAAGGCCCAGGATATGCTATCTGTGTGACGTAATTTACGTGCGCAACTGCACATACTTGCAGCAGAACGATCAGAGCACTATGCACGATACTGGTAGTGTTGCCAAAAACAAATCACCAAAAGTCGCTATTGGTTCTCTGAAAAGTCGCTAGATTACGTCATGACGTTACTATGATGTCATAACATCAGACACGACTCACTGAGATCAAGAAAATGTGTCTACCTGGCTATGTTGACAATCCCAAAGGGTACAGTTTCGAGATCGGGGCTAATGCGCAGTGCTGCTTAACCATGAAATAACCTTCTGGTGGCGGTGCAGAGCTGAAGTTACATGGAAAAACAATGATTTTGACACTCGAGAGATGTGTTTTTTTAAAGTCGCCAGATTCACCTAAAAAGCCGCTAAGTCGCTAGATGAGGTTTTAGTCGCCAGAGACGGCTAAAAGTCACTAAATTGGCAACACTGGATACTGGCGGTTTCATGTAGGGGGCAGATAGCCAACTGGGCTCTCTTAAATATTTTCCACCATTGTTTGACTCTACCACGAGCTCAACATGGAAGTTCGGAAGATCGCCCCTCGCGGTTGTGTCAATACTGCAACATGCGCACATGTCTGCATACCTTGTGTTCAGGTGTGCTATCACGCGTAACATGGACATAAAATACCATGGCAACGCATTTAGGCATGAAATGTGCACACGGCAAGCTTATCCTGGGCCTAACGCTGGCCCCAGTAGACAGCTAATAGAAGCTGGACCTATTTTCTATGAGAAGTGATTTTGCTCCCGCACAGTATTGTGTGTACACAATATGACATGGTCCTTGGAGTGCATCGAAACTGTCATTGCGACACGTCCAAAAGTTCAGAGATCTCCAACTCCATGCGAATTTATCGCGCGTTGCGACCATCTTGTGAAGTGAGTGTCCAATAGCCGAGCTAGACTCAGGGATGGGCTGTACAGTGGTCCAGTCACAATACACAGCAGATTCACGTGTCATTATAACCTATAGTTACTTCAAGGAGAGTAGTAGACTGGTAGATATTCACCTTCAGAACACTGAGTTTCGCCCAGCTTCACTTTGCAGATTTCGCTTCCTTATGTCCCCACCGTGAAGGGGTGTACTGTATACACCAATGCCAACAAAGTGAAGTCCAAGTGAAAATCCAATATCAATACAACACTTCCGCATTACACTTGGCATTGCTTTTATCGAAACTCCTCACATGGCAGAAATTTGGGTAATTTAAGTGAAAATCCAAAATTGTTAAATCCATTTATCAAAGTCTAAGTGGAACTAGAAAATTTGCATTTCCTTGTAGAAAATGCGTGGAAATGCTGAGTGCTGAAAGCTGAAAAAGCAATGCTAAACTGCTAATAAAAGATACTGTCCTGTCCTGCAATCCAGACAACAACCCCAGAGCTGGTGACAGGAATTTGTGAGTTGCTGAATGCTGCAGCATAACTTAGCCCATAAGGAGTAGTGATAATAGCAATGTGATAATAGAATGTAAAAAGTTATGACGTTTTAGTCTGGAGGTGGAACACCCAAAGAAAAGGCAGAGCAGAATAAAGACAGACATGTCAAAATAAATATTCCTGCTGATATACTGTTCACTTTCATAAAATTACCTTTGTTGAAAAATTTTCAGTTTGATGTTAATTATAAAAGATGAGTGTATTTTAACTCAACCATAAATTGGAAGATTTAATTTATATGTATAACTAGAAAAGCTGAAAGGAATCTGTTGCCATGGAAGCGTCACCAGCCATGTAACAGTGTACCTGGTATTGAACAGGATGTGGAGCTGAGTCATGTGTGACAGTCTCTACCTGCTGTCTGCTTGGAGAATTACACTCAACTCTTGTCTGAAGACCTAAAAAACTGTGAGTATGTTTTTTCTTTAGAATTCAGAAATCCTTTTGTCCTTTTCTTTTTTCTTTTTTTTTTTTTGATTGTCCAGTGGAGATTGAATCAATCAGCACCCCCAAAAAGACACTGTTCCTGCAACTCATGTTCTCTTCTTCTTCTTCTCCTCTTCCTTGTTTTTCCACTTTGTTCTTTCTCATCTCTCTTTTCTTTGTAAAATACCAACTGATAAGAATACAACCACTCGCTTTAAAAAAGCATGTGAAGTCAGTCGTTAAATCAAGCAAAAGTTGGAATCCTGCTTTTCTCATTAGCCGCTCTTAACACAAGTCCATGAAAAAAAGGATATATTGACTTATTTTTTTGACTGAATTTACCCGTTGAAGATCATCTATTGGCCTAGTTTTTCTTTGTGTACTGCATGAAGGTTAAATCTTAATAAAAGGAAGCATTACTAAATAAAGATTTCACTCATGGTGTGAGATGATTCATGATCATGATCCATTCTCGTTAATGACAGTTCTCCTAAATGGAGGTTCACTAGTAAAAAGGTGATTTTACATTACTATTAAGATAGCACTTGTGAATGTGCCTCTAGGGCCTCATTACACTGTGCTAACTGTCTTCTCCCAGCCAGTGTTTACATTGTTATTTCATTGTCTTTGTATCAGGTAGACAGGTTTATATTATTTTCTATATATGCCTCTTTGTGCTCTTGGTAATAGGACATAGATGATGTACCACTCAGACTAGCTGTAAGTGAACTGTCATTGACATTCTTCATAAAAACACTCTTGCACAAAGACACATAAAAATACACACACTATATACAATGTTATGAAGAAGTCTTCCTTTTTAATTTGGATTACATCAAAAACAAAACAACTGTTTTTTTTCTTCTTCTTCTTCTACATGGCACTGTAAGATTTCCAAATACTTCAATCACCTCTAAGATCATTTGACAAAACCATCTCACAGTTCAGCACAACACAATGGTTCACCTGCTAAGGCTCATATCTCTCCCCAAACTGTCCATTCATGCTTCATTACTAAATATCCTTCTTATATAAATAGTCAGTGCCACCAAAAATACAGACTCTTCTCATTTCATATCTCTCCCAAAACAGTTCACTCATATGTCAAAACTAAATTCTCTTCTCATATAAATAGTCAGTGCCCCCAAAATGCACAATCCCTTAGGTATTGTGTAAGCACTGCAAGTCAAAATGTTTTGTTTTGTTATTATAGCAGATGACTATTGAAATATCCCTCATATCCACCTCTCAGTCTTTGCCCAGTCCTTTACTGACAATGGTTACTGGTCAAGTTTTTTTTGTCCAGCCAGCTGAATGTCATTGTTTACAAAAGAGAAAAAAAGGATTTTATAAAAGGATGTTTTTCAAACTTTGACATCCCACATTGCACTCATACATCCATCCTCTACACTTATCACCTGTAATGTCTTCACACACAGCATCCATTACATCGAGCAGAGACCTCTGATTTTGAGCCTGATGATTAAACACTCTCCACCTTGAAACAGAGAAAAACTCCTCAATAGGATGGAGGAAAGAAGAGTACAGTCGTAGGTACACCACGGCCATCTTTGGATGAATAGTGAACCAGGCCCTGAGTTTAGATCAACAAGACCTATTCACTTTTAAAGTGTGCTTAATGCAGGCTATCTGTATTTAATCCTTAGCGAGATGTACTGAGACATTGAGACATGTACTAAGATATTTGAAGTATGGGGAAATGAAGGAGAAATTCAATTCTGTTGTGAACAAATGCCAAGTAGTTTGGAGGTTTGTCCATGTAATTTCTGTTTCAAGAAATGAGCCAAACCAAAGGAGGAAAACTGTAAAAATATGTTGACATGAAATGATTTCAGTTCATATAGTATGCATTCCTGTGGCGTTGGTTTGCCTGTGATGGTTTGTGGATATGTATGACTCTCTGACAGTTGGGGCAGGAGTGCGCCACATCTTTACACGACTTGATGCAGAAGGGGATCCATATGAAAGGCAAGCACCTAACATGAGAGATCAGAATGACATTTCAGTAACACTGAAATACAACTTTTTTCTAATTTAATGTAGTTTAATTTGATTGAACTTAAAGGTGGGGTAGGCAGGATTCCGTTAAAGAAGCATAATTTTTGTGGCGTATATACAAAAAAGCTTTTAATATCAGTCAATAGCTATTAGTTATTGATGACATTTGGGGATATAACAATATTGCTGTGATTTGTTATGTCTGTGTAGTCAACATTTTAAAGTTTTTGAGCAGCCTGCTCTTTCTGACTGTAAACAAAGCCATTCTCCACCTCCCCCGACCTAATTGGTTGTGAGGCGGACACTGCTAATATAATGTTCACGAGCCCAAACAAAGTTAGCATGCTACAACATTGGACAGTAGAAACCAACCAGAAGTACGGAAAACACAAGCAATAAAACAAAGTAAATACTGGAGACTCAGGCGGAATAATGGGCGCTTAAAAAGGAGCTAGACCGGACAAGAGCTAAGAAGCCAGGTCAACATCAGCATGAATGACGGGGGGGCTGTTTCCGGATCTTACAGACCCTGTAACCTTTCTGCTGGACAGGTAAACCACTTTAACAAATTAAGCCAAGTGTCTGTAACAGAAGTGTTTCTTGTCAAACGAGACCTGCTGTGTGTTGCAGCGCGGCTAAACTGTTTACCTCGGGTCCTGGAGTATGTCACTTGATCCTAGTTGTAGAAGTCCTGCAAACATTGTGTTTGCTGGTAGTCTGTTGGCATCTACAGTAGCACCAATGCTTTTTACTTTCATGTTGACTGGGCCTCATTTGTAATTATCTGAAGTATTTATCTACATTATATCTGAATTTAACTGGAATGATACGAGTGAGAAGGAGCGTCTGTTTGTGGGCGGGACTTGCTGGAGCAGAGAGGGAGGGGAGAGGAGGAGCTGAGGGGGAAACTGGTTGGGAGGGGTAGAGTTTACAGTCAAGATTTCTTCCAAAAACTGGCACTTCCTCAGATCCTGCCTACCCCACCTTTAATTCATGTTGTGCTACTGAACAAGAATTATTTCTAGAAAACCAAACAACATCAGGTAGAGGGACTACCAGATAAAAAAAATTGCCTTTTAGCTAAACCAGGTACACTTACATATGTCTGACTGTCCAGAGTGTCCCTTTAGAACAAAATGAAATTAAAAAATATGCTCAATCATCTGCACAACAATGTGGATTTATAAACCTTGTAAGTCTGCTTATAGGAAGCAGCATGTGGTGCCCTTGACTGATTACCAGTGAACCCACATGTTCAAAACTGAAATCCACTGAGATCATTGTTGTTTGTATAGTAGAAATTATTATACAGTGAAAAGAAATAAAGTCAAAACACTTTTTCAAAGTCTCTTTCAACTCTGTGCCCTTTGAATCATTGATATCTCAACATTTGGGGTCCTGTCTTGGATTTGGTCTCCAAGATCATTTTGTTGATCAATGGATGTTATTAAAATTAGAAAAGTTATCATCAGAATAAATAAATAAAACATAAGATAAATAGTTTAATGTTTTTTTTTATCATTCTTTTATGTACCATGTTTTCGTGTACTTCACTGTCAGAGAGCCTGTTCATTTTTGCAGTATATGCAGTCATATAACACATTTGTTTTTACATCTTAAACGTATGTGTTTCTTTGACAAAGCTATCTGAATATCTGGATTTTCATGGGTGCTTCTATGTCTGTAAGGTAAGTTTTTACTCACAGCACAAGTAACCCTAACAGCATACACATCCCCCAGGTGTGCTCGCCATTCTTGTACATGATCTCTGTAATAATACTGTTTTGACAGTGAGGACACACCATCCGTCCAGGGACATCAGTGGGGAGTGACTGTGCTATCACCACACCTGAGGCCTCTATAAAAACACACACATCACACTTAAAGAAACAACAACACTCTACTCCACTTTATCACCTGAAACTGAACTTTGATTTTTCTTACGAAGAATAATGATTGCAAAGTTTTATAGATTTTTGTGACCCTACCAGTCCGCATGACCTGGCACTGTTGTGGGTTGATCAGGTGAGCAGGGTGTGCAGCTGGAACTGAGAAAACAGCAACAAGAGAAAAGTTTACAGGATGATAAAAAAAAAAAGTTGGAAAAAAAAAAGAAGAAAATTTCAAGCACATGTACTAAAATGAAATGGTTATGTTGAGAAATTAGAGTACCACTACAGTACAGCATTATTGTGAAGAACAATCTGTTTATGCCTATCTGGATGTTTATGTGCAATACTAAGAGGTGGAAATAGTATCAAACATCTCCTCAATCAGAATGACTTTTTTCGAAGTTCTCAAGTACCATTAAGGTAGGAAAGGAATTTGAAAGCAACGTTACACTAGTGAGAAATTAACCTAGAAAGGATGAATGCATGTCAAGCTTTACTAGGGTAACTATTTCTGGGAATTCAGCAGAGTTCCTCACTCTCTGGTATGTTAGATACCTCACATGGTATCTGCGAAATAGCCTCTAGTCATGCTGTTGACGGGAAGCCTGGGCCCTTTTAGAGTTTCTGCCTTTTTTTTTTTTAACCCGGTAAAAGATGCAATGTTAAATGAAGAGAAGTACAATACTTCATACAAAAAAAATAAAAAACTACTAGAGTATTGGCAAAAGTGTTGAGTTCAGAAACTGCTCAAAGGGTGCAAGCACTTACACACACAAATGAAAACAAAAACAACTACAGTAACTAAAGTAAAATACATACATAAAAAACATACACCAATACATACAGACATACATACCATAGATAGATAGATAGATAGATAGATAGATAGATAGATAGATAGATAGATAGACAGATAGATAGATAGATAGATAGATAGATAGATAGATAGATAGATAGATAGATAGATAGATAGATAGAGGCAGTTTCTGTGGTAGGCTTTTACTTCCTTAGACTTGTCTTTGGAAGTTAGAGTCACCGTATAACTGGGAATCGATGCTCCTTAAGTTCGGGTTCAAAGGGGGGCCGGGGTACGCAGGTGCTGTCGGTTCACGTGGTGGTCCCTTATAGTCATCCATGATATCTTCTCAACAAAAAAAAAAAACCATTATCCAGAAAGACAAATAAGACACTCTGTTCACAGGCAAGAACGTAATGCTGAACAAAGTTGGCTTTAGGGTTGAAATAAGAGGCAGGCTTGCGTACAGAACCTGGAACTGTCACTCTATTTATCTGCTCCATCTCTTTTTTTCAAGGTGTGAAAACTCACTTACTGGAATGAGGAGCATTTCTCAAGACTCTCCATGCAAGCCAGCTGGTTTGGTGGCATTGTGTTTTGACATTGTAAGCTGAGCATCCAAAATGAAACCAAACAGCTCTGTTCCACTGAAGAGTACTTGTTGTTCTGCCTACAAATTTTTATTTACTTTTCATATTGCCCCAATTTCTTGGTTTGCTTCTTCTTTGACACTATTCAACATTTGACATGAAAACATTTGGCCCATTTACTTTAATGTGAAATCTCGTCAGAAATTTAATAAGGACACCAAATGTAAACTTTTTTTATTCTGCTTACCTGGCCACATTTCTGACAGTAATAGGCCTGAAATTTACAGGACTACTTCATCAGAACCTTTACATCCTGATGTGTGATCTGCTTGCTGGTAGTAGTGACAGGCTCGGTATGCTGATAGGGTTTTGTGTTAGTGATATACCCCCCAAATCTCACCAACTGTTAGTTGTCTTAAAAAAATAAGACATGTTACTGTCACCACAGGAGCATTTGATGACAACTGGAGACACACAACTGATGAGATGAACTCATTAATGCTGGCTGATACACTGAAATCACCCACAGCTTAAAATGCAGTGCACTACATGGGGGATTTGTGGTGCTGTTTGAAATATAATTTACTATACCACATGTATTTCCCACAAGATGACAGGGACAAGTAGCGTACAGCCACTATCTGATCACTATCTTTTTTTCTTGTGCTTTCTTTTGTGCAAAACAGAACCTTCACAGATCTAATTTTGCACATCCATCCACTAACTATGCATCATCGGTTTCCAAACCAAGCTAACAACCAAATACACAAATAAGTTGACAAATTATATTGTTTCAATAATAGTTCTCATTGAATTGAAAGTCATTTGTTTGTACAGAAAATAATATTTTCAGAATTTTTCACAACGTAAGTCGTGAAAAACTGCAAAAGTCTTTTGCACTGAAGTCAATAAGAAAAGCCAGAAAAAGGACCAATTATATTAAACATCTACGGCTCCAGCTTTGCTTTTTTTCCTCTTGTATGAATAAATACTTAAAAAAGGGATGTTTGTCACAGGTGTGCTTCTTGCATAGACTGTATATACTATGGACAACTTGGTTCCGCCTACTGCCTGTATACAGATTTGAAGCCAAAAAGCTCTCTGCACTTTGGCCCAATCCCAAACTGCCCACTAAACACTCACCCTATACACTCTCCCTCCGTTTGCGTGTCCCCGCGGAGGCTCCGCCATATTGAAGGCTGTCCCAAACCACAGAGTGAGGAGGGCGAGTGGACCGTTCAGCCCTCTAGCGAGTCTGCACCGATGCTCACTCATGGCAGGATTTGCAGGTAGTGCGCCGGCAAAAATGGAGGAGGAGGAAACAACATACAAATACAAGTTCCGTATGTGTCCACCTTTGTCTTACTGACAAAAAAAATCACAAAAGATGTGGTTTGGAAAGATCAAACAGAAGTCAGAAATCTTACTCTGTGCTGAGGTTTGATTTGATTGATCAGGTACATGTCAAATATTAAAATGGTTTAAAGACGTGTGGAATCACTAACAATCAGATATATAATTTAGCTCCTGTCACCAGGGCCGTATTACGGACCGGGCCAGTGGTGCCGGCGCCCAAGGGTCCAGGGGCCCGGGGGGGGGGGGGGCCAAAGCGATGTAGATGCCGATGCCAATTGCAATCTCAGAGGGCCTCTATTCTCTAGGATCTTATGACTACTCACACTGTTGTAGGGCATATCTGAAGAGAAATGAGAGAGAAGGGTGATATGAATTGGGCGGGGGGGACAGGGACAGCAGAGGGCCCCTGGGCTATGAGGGACGGCAGTCAGAGGGCCCCTGGGCTGGCCCTGCTGTAGTGCCTCTCGTGAATACTCCTAAGGGTGCCCTAACGTTTACCAACTAGGGGTTCAAGGAAGTAGGGGGGAATGCTTTCAGAGGGCCCTATGATTATGAAAGCCCCTGCTAAGAGTCGTGACTTCTGGCTATGTGGGGGCCCTAGGGAGAGCCCTAATGGGAGAGCATACTGTTAAGAGAGCCCTCTGATTACAAATGTTCTTAAAGGGCCTCTGATTTACCAAGGGTTTTGAATGAAAGTCCTTTCAGTGAGCTCTAAGGCCCAGGATATGCTAGCTGTGTGACGTAATTTACGTACGCACCCGCACATACTTGCAGCAGAACGATCAGAGCACTATGCAAGATACTGGTAGTGTTGCCAAAAACAAATCACCAAAAGTCGCTATTGGTTCTCTGAAAAGTCGCTAGATTACGTCATGATGTTACTATGATGTCATAACATCAGACACAACCCACTGAGCTCAAGAAAATGTGTCCACATGGCTATGTTGATAATCCCAAAGGGTACAGTTTCGAGATCGGGGCTAATGCGCAGTGCTGCTTAACCATGAAATGACCTTCTGGTGGCGGTGCAGAGCTGAAGTTACATTGAAAAACAATGATTTTGACACTCGAGAGATGTGTTTTTTTAAAGTCGCCAGATTCACCTAAAAAGCCGCTAAGTCGCTAGATGAGGTTTTAGTCGGCAGAGACGGCTAAAAGTCGCTAAATCTAGCAACAAAGTCGCTAAATTGGCAACATTTGATACTGGCGGTTTCATGTAGGGGGCAGATAGCCAACTGGGCTCTCTTTAATATTTTCCACCATTGTTTGACTCTACCACGAGCTCAACATGGAAGTTCGGAAGATCGCCCCTCGCGGTTGTGTCAATACTGCAACATGCGCACATGTCTGCATACCTTGTGTTCAGGTGTGCTATCACGCGTAACATGGACATAAAATACGCATGGCAACGTGTTCAGGCATGAAATGTGCGCACGGCAAGCATATCCTGGGCCTAACGATGGCCCCAGTAGACAGCTAGTAGAAGCTGGACCTATTTTCTATGAGAAGTGATTTCGCTCCCGCACAGTATTGTGTGTACACAATATGACATGGTCCTTGGAGTGCATCGAAACTGTCATTGCGACACGTCCAAAAGTTCAGAAATCTCCAACTCCATGCAAATTTATCACGCGTTGCGACCATCTTGTGAAGTGAGTGTCCAATAGCCGAGCTAGACTCAGGGATGGGCTGTACAGTGGTCCAGTCACAATACACAGCAGTTTCACGTGTCATTATAACCTATAGTTGCTTCAAGGAGAGTAGTAGACTGGTAGATATTCACCTTCAGAACACTGAGTTTTGCCCAGCTTCACTTTGCAGATTTCGCTCTCTTATGTCCCCACCGTAAAGGGGTGTACTGTACACACCAATGCCAACAAAGTGAGGTCCAAGTGAAAATCCAATATCAATACAACACTTCCGCATTACACTTGGCATTGCTTTTATCGAAACTCCTCACATGGCAGAAATTTTGGTAATTTAAGTGAAAATCCAATATTGTTAAATCCATTTATCGAAGTCTAAGTGGAACTAGAAAAATTGCATTTTCTTGTAGAAAATGCGTGGAAATGCTGAGTGCTGAAAGCTGAAAAAGCAATGCTAAACTGCTAATAAAAGATACTGTCCTGTCCTGCAATCCAGACAACAACCCCAGAGCTGGTGACAGGAATTTGTGAGTTGCTGAATGCTGCAGCATAACTTAACCCATACGAAGTAGTGATAATAGCAATGTGATAATAGAATGTAAAAAGTTATGACGTTTTAGTCTGGAGGTGGAACACCCAAAGAAAAGGCAGAGCAGAATAAAGACAGACATGTCAAAATAAATATTCCTGCTGATATACTGTTCACTTTCATAAAATAACCTTTGTTGAAAAAATTTCAGTTTGATGTTAATTATAAAAGATGAGTGTATTTTAACTCAACCATAAATTGAAAGATTTAATTTATATGTATAACTAGAAAAGCTGAAAGGAATCTGTTGCCATGGAAGCGTCACCAGCCATGTAACACTGCACCTGGTATTGAACAGGATGTGGAGCTGAGTCATGTGTGACAGTCTCTACCTGCTGTCTACTTGGAGAATTACACTCAACTCTTGTCTGAAGACCTAAAAAACTGTGAGTATGTTTTGTCTTTAGAATTCAGAAATCCTTTTGTCCTTTTCTTTTTTCTTTTTGATTGTCCAGTGGAGATTGAATCAATCAGCACTCCCAAAAAGACACTGTTCCTGCAACTCATGTTCTCTTCTTCTTCTCCTCTTCCTTGTTTTCCCACTTCGTTCTTTCTCATCTCTCTTTTCTTTGTAAAATACCAACTGATAAGAACATAATCAATCACTTTAAAAAAGCATGTGAAGTCAGTTGTTAAATCAAGCAAGTGTAGCGGTTGAAATAAGCCTCACACGGTCGCACCAAAATATATGTAGCGATTTGAAATGAGCCTCACAAGGCCGCACCAAAATAATACTGTAGCGATTGGAATTTATAATAAATGTCTGAAGATTAATAATCTCAAATTATGACATTTATGCACTCGTTGAAAGGGGCACCACCCACCCTTGATGGTGGGAAAATAAAGAAAACAAAAGTTTAATTCAGAAATCAAACATCAAGTCAGTTTTAATTAATCAGTCTCATATCTTAAGTCGAAATTCTAATTTCAGGGACTCCACTTCTGGAAGAACACTAACAGACAGGAACTTAGAAAAATAATGATCTGTTTATTACAGGATAATGATGGTACAACATACATGCAATAAATGATGATAAGATAATGAAGATAAATAATAATAGGTGAATAAATAAAGATTCTAAGTCAGGCTAGGAGCACTAAAGTTAATGATAGTGAGTGAATATGCGCTAACATATTAACCTACACTAACTTTGGTGTCAATAAACTCGGATGTGGATTTGGAGGAATCTAAGATCACCAGAAATAGGTGGATATCTGAGTTATGAACGCAGGAGACAGCATCAGCCCTGTTTGGAGCTCTGGAGGTTTGCATACTTAAGTGAGACTGGTCCTTGGAGAAGATGGAGCAGGTTCCGAAGGTCCGGGGCTACTGGCGGTTCGAGCGGTTCAGCTCAGGAGACGATTGAAGTCAGCCGAAGGATGAGCCAGGAGTTGCAGCACTCAGGCCCGAAGCAAAGCCAGCGCCTGTGGATCCTGTGGATGCTCGTTTGGGTACTTCTTTGGTCTCACTCAAAAACTCTGGCACAGAGGATGACCTGGGCCTGCTGGGTTGCGTTCAGAGGTGACTTTGAGATCACGCAGAAAACTCAGAAAAACGAGACTCGAACAGAGAAAACTTTCAAAAATGGCTTCGTGAAATTAAAGAAAAATCAATCAAAGGCTTAATTTTGAATTGCTATGCGCACAAAAAGTTGAAGTTTCAAAACTTGAACTAAGACGATGTTAAAGAAAAATCAACGTGAATCAACACGTGGCGTAAAACTTAGAAGACTAAGAAAAAGTTCTAAGAGAAAATAAAGAAGCGCACCACAGAAGGGTGTGGGCAGAAGAGAAGGTACAAGAGTCTGGAGAGAATAAGAGAGAAGAGATAAGAGTGAACAAGAGAGTGAGCAACCCCACTTCACTGGTTTTATCTTCTCACACTGGGAGTGTTTCTGGCGTGTGTGTGTGAGACAGAGGAGGGGTCGTGTGGTCTTTGATTATTTGATCTAACTTATTCTTTTGGCTGGCAAAAGAGTCAGATCTGATACTCACTCACTATGATTAATATCATTGAATGTTTGGTTTCATGATAAATAATTTGACACTAAACACATATGAATGAAGTGTAGGATCACATCAAACATTCTCATTATGTTTAAAGTATCACATTGAACATGCTAAATTAATCTGAAATGAAACAGATAGTAACACATGGAAACTGTGAACAACAAAAGAGTAAATATATGTGAATGAACGTCATCATGATTAATAATGGATTCTAAATACTTACATTCAGATAATTCAATAACATTATAACCACCTAATGGTTAAAAATACTAAATAAACAACTAAAATATAAACCAACATTTCTAAACTATTTCTGTGTTCATAGAGTAAGTTATGATCCATAGTCAATAAATTTAACTCTTAACAGTTCATGAAACAGTCTGAAAAGCTGTTGGTCTAAAGAAACAAAAGAATAAGGATTTATTCTATCATAGTGATAACTCGGCTCCTGGAGCACATAGAGAAACGGGAAACATCTCATTTTAACACAAATTTCATGATTAGACAGATTAGTACATTGCTGAATGCATAAGATGTCATGATCGGTCATTTGTATTCTTTCACCAAAGGAATGTAGTCTTTATCAGTGTATGGTCGAACAGGGTTTTACGACCGAGGTCTGGAGGTCAGTGTCCCCCCTTTTCCTGGGGTCCGTATGTTCACACACTTTAAGCCGCTAAATCTCAAATGAGAGATCTGGGTTGAGACGTTAATGTTTATTTAGATGGTCAGCGATGGAGTCAGTTTGAAAGGTAATAAAAACTCTGTCTCTGTTCTTCGAATCGACCAATCATGAAGAGTCAGAGGTTTAGTCAACCTCCGGTTGGGTCAGTAATGGTAACCTGAAAGTGCAAACAAGTCTGGAAAGATTTATATCCTGTTTCCTGGGACCAGATAAGGAAACTTTCCTGTGAGGAATGTGTGGGTTTCACACCCAGGGTTGTCTTGATTGCTACACAAGAGTTGGAATCCTACTTTTCTCATTAGCTGCTCTTAACACAAGTCCATGAAAAAAGGGATATATTGACTTATTTTTTTGACTGAATTTACCCGTTGAAGATCATCTATTGGCCTAGTTTTTCTTTGTGTACTGCCTGAAGGTTAAATCTTAATAAAAGGAAGCATTACCAAATAAAGATTTCACTCATAGTGTGAGATGATTCATGATCATGATCCATTCTCGTTAATAACAGTTCTGCTAAATGAAGGTTCACTAGTAAAAAGGTGATTTTACATTACTATTAAGATAGCACTTGTGAATGTGCCTCTAGGGCCTCATTACACTGTGCTAACTGTCTTCTCCCAGCCAGTGTTTACATTGTTATTTCATTGTCTTTGTATCAGGTAGACAGGTTTATATTATTTTCTATATATGCCTCATTGTGCTCTTGGTAATAGGACATAGATGATGTACCACTCAGACTAGCTGTAAGTGAACTGTCATTGACATTCTTCATAAAAACACTCTTGCACAAAGACACATAAAAATACACACAGTATATACAATGTTATGAAGAAGTCTTCCTTTTTAATTTGGATTACATCAAAAACAAAACAATTGTTTTTTTTTTCTTCTTCCTCTAGATGGCACTGTAAGATTTCCAAGCACTACAATCACCTCTAAGATCATTTGACAAAATACTATTGAAATATCCCTCATATCCACCTCTCAGTCTTTGCCCAGTCCTTTACTGACAATGGTTACTGGTCAAGTTTTTTTTGTCCAGCCAGCTGAATGTCATTGTTTACAAAAGAGAAAAAAAGGTTTCATGGTAAGAATATTCTCCAAACTTTGACATCCCACATTGCACTCATACGTCCATCCTCTACGCTTATCACCTGTAATGTCTTCACACACAGCATCCATTACATCGAGCAGAGACCTCTGATTTTGAGCCTGATGATTAAACACTCCACCTTGAAACAGAGAAAAACTCCTCAATAGGATTGAGGAAAGGAGAGTACAGTCGTAGGTACACCACGACCATCTTTGGATGAATAGTGAACCAGGCCCTGATGAGTGGGTCATGGTAGAAATTCACATTGTACCGCACAATTACCTAGTTTGGTAGGTGAGGTCCGACGAGACCTCTCTCATTTTCAGGGATCAAATCAGAAAAAAGGCTGTCCAAGGAAATGAGGAGCTTCTGTGTATTGTATGGACCAAGATTGGGGATGTGAGTGGCCACACCAGTCTCAGAAATAGCAGCACATAGTAATATTGCCCCTGTGGCTCGGTGGCCAATAATGTTAGGGCCATGTCTTTGGCTTTTGGCCAGGTGCTTCCATGTTCAGAAATTTCTCTAATCCTGGTCAAGCTCATATTTGGCAGCATTCACTATCATGGACAGTGACTAAACACACTGTTTGATTGTTCATCCGAGATGTGTGAAACTCCTCCTTCATTAGTCATGCTCTAGTTTTACCTGACTGTCAATGACAGTAATCAATTTTTCCAATGTTCGGAAAGACTGTTATGCATGTGATTACTTTGACATTGAAACATTGAAATGATGCTGACATGTTTTGGAGAGAAAAACCATGAGACTGAGAAGTCAACAATCAGTTTTGATCAACAAGACCTATTCACTTTTAAAGTGTGCTTAATGCAGGGTATCTGTAATCATTAACAAGATGTACTGAGACATTGAGACATGTCCTAAGACATTTGCAGTATGCGGAAATGAAGGAGAAATTCAATTCTGTTGTGAACAAATGCCAAGTAGTTTGGAGGTTTGTCCATGTAATTTCTGTTTCAAGAAATGAGCCAAACCAAAGGAGGAAAGCTGTAAAAATATGTTGACATGAAATGATTTCAGTTCATATAGTATGCATTCCTGTGGCGTAGGTTTGCCTGTGATGGTTTGTGGATATGTATGACTCTCTGACAGTTGGGGCAGGAGTGCGCCACATCTTTACATGACTTGATGCAGAAGGGGATCCATATGCAAGGCAAGCACCTAACATGAGAGATCAGAATGACATTTCAGTGACACTGAAATCTAACTTTTTTCTAATTTAATTTAATTTAATTTGATCGAACTTAAAGGTGGAGTAGGCAGGATTCCATTGAAGAAGCATCTTTTTTTGTGGTGTATACACAAAAAAAGCTTTTAATATCAGTCAATAGCTATTAGTTATTGATGACATTTGGGGATATAATGATATCGCTGTATATTGCTGTGATTTGTTATGTCTGTGTAGTCAACATTTTAAGAATTTTGAGTGGCCTGCTCTCTCTGTCTGTAAACAAAGCCGTTCTCCACCTCCCCCGACCTAAAACACAAGCAATAAAACAAAGTAAATACTGGAGACTCAGGCAGAATAATGGGCGCTTAAAAAGGAGCTAGACCGGACAAGAGCTAAGAAGCCAGGTCAACATCAGCATGAATGACAAGGGGGGGCTTCGGGATCTTACAGACCCTGTAACCTTTCTGCTGGACAGGTAAACCGCTTTAACAAAGTAAGCCAAGTGTCTGTAACAGAAGTGTTTCTTGTCAAGCAAGACCTGCTGTGTGTTGTAGCGCGGCTAAACTGTTTACCTCGGGTCCTGGAGTATGTCACTTTGTCCTAGTTATAGAAGTCCTGCAAACATTGTGTTTGCTGGTAGTCTGTTGGCATCTACAGTAGCTCCAATGCTTTTTACTTTCATGTTGACTGGGCCTCATTTGTAATTATTTGAAGTATTTATCTACATTATATCTGAATTTAACTGGAACGATACGAGTGAGAAGGAGCGTCTGTTTGTGGGCGGGACTTGCTGGAGCAGAGATGGAGGGGAGAGGAGGAGCTGAGGGGAAAACTGGTTGGGAGGGGTAGAGTTTACATTCAAGATTTCTTCCAAAAACTGGCACTTCCTCAGATCCTGCCTACCCCACCTTTAATTCATGTTGTGCTACTGAACAAGAATTATTTCTAGAAAACCAAACAACATCAGGTAGAGGGACTGCCAGATAAAAAAATGCCTTTTAGCTAAACCAGGTACACTTACATATGTCTGACTGTCCAGAGTGTCCCTTTAGAACAAAATGAAATTAAAAAATATGCTCAATCATCTGCACAACAATGTGGATTCTATAAACCTTGTAAGTCTGCTTATAGGAAGCAGCATGTGGTGCCCTTGACTGATTACCAGTGAACCCACATGTTCAAAACTGAAATCCACTGAGATCATTGTTGTTTGTATAGTAGAAATTATTATACAGTGAAGAGAAATAAAGTCAAAACATTTTTTCAAAGTCTCTTTCAACTCTGTGCCCTTTGAATCATTAATATCTCAACATTTGGGGTCCTGTCTTGGATTTGGTCTCCAAGATCATTTTGTTGATCAATGGATGTTATTAAAATTAGAAAAGTTATCAACAGAATAAATAAAAAAAAAACATAAGGTAAATAGTTTTTTTTTTATCATTCTTTTATGTACCATGTTTTCATGTACTTCACTGTCAGAGAGCCTGTTCATTTTTGCAGTATATGCAGTCATATAACACATTTGTTTTTACATCTTAAACGTATGTGTTTCTTTGACAAAGCTATCTGAATATCTGGATTTTCATGGGTGCTTCTATGTCTGTAAGGTAAGTTTTTACTCACAGCATAAGTCCTAACGTCATACACATCATCCAGGTGAGCAGGCTATTCTTGTACGTGATTTCAGTAATAATACTGTTTTGGCAGTGAGGACACACCATCCGTCCAGGGACATCAGCGGGGAGTGGCTGTGCTATCACCACACCTGAGGCCTCTATAAAAACACACACATCACACTTAAAGAAACAACAACACTCTACTCCACTTTATCACCTGAAACTGAACTTTGATTTTTCTTACTAAGAATAATGATTGCAAAGTTTTATAGATTTTTGTGAACATTTTTGAAAGGACCCTACCAGTCTGCATGACCAGGCACTGTTGTGGGTTGATCAGGTGAGCAGGGTGTGCAGCTGGACCTGAGAAAACAGCAACAAGAGAAAAGTTAACAGGATGATAAAAAAAAAGTTGAAAAAAAAGAAGAAAATTTCAAGCACATGTACTAAAATGAAATGGTTATATTGAGAAATTAGAGTACCACTACAGTACAGCATTATTGTGAAGAACAATCTGTTTATGCCTTTCTGGATGTTTATGTGCAATACTAAGAGGTGGAAATAATATCAAACATATCAACATCAGTATCAAAAAAAAAAAAAAACTACTAGAGTATTGGCAAAAGTGTTCAGTTCAGAAACTGCTCAAAGGGTGCGAGCACTTACACACACAAATGAAAACAAAAACAACTACAGTAACTAAAGTAAAATACATACATAAAAAACATACATCAATACATACAGACATACATACCATCATACATGCAAACAATAAACAAATAATAATAATAATAATAATAACCAAAAATAGATAGATAGATAGATAGATAGATAGATAGATAGATAGATAGATAGATAGATAGATAGATAGATAGATAGATAGATAGATAGATAGATAGATAGAGGCAGTTTCTGTGGTAGGCTTTTACTTCCTTAGACTTGTCTTTGGAAGTTAGAGTCACCGTATAACTGGGAATCGATGCTCCTTAAGTTTGGGTTCAAAGGGGGTCCGGGGTACGGAGGTGCTGTCAGTTCATGTGGTGGTCCCTTATAGTCATCCATGTTAGCTCCTCAACAAACAAGAAAAACAATAATCCAGAAAGACAAATAAGACACTCTGTTCACAGGCAAGAACGTAATGCTGAACAAAGCTGGCTTTGGGGTTAAAATAAGAGGCAGACTTGCGTACAGAACCTGGAACTGTCACTCTATTTATCTGCTCCACCTCTTTTTTTTTAAGGTGTGAAAACTCACTTACTGGAATGAGGAGCATTTATCAAGACTCGCCATGCAAGCCAGCTGGTTTGTTGGCATTGTGTTTTGACATTGTAAGCTGAGCATCCAAAATTAAACTAAACAGCTCTGTTCCACTGAAGAGTACTTGTTGTTCTGCCTACAAATTTTTATTTACTTTTCTTTTTTTTTCATTTTCAATGTGAAGTCTCGTCAGAAATTTAATAAGGACACCAAATGTAAACCTTTTTTATTCTGCTTACCTGGCCACATTTCTGACAGTAATAGGCCTGAAATTTACAGGACTACTTCATCAGAACCTTTACATCCTGACGTGTGATCTGCTTGCTGGTAGTAGTGACAGGCTCGGTTTGCTGATAGGGTTTTGTGTTAGTGATATACCTCCCAAATCTCACCAACTGTTAGTTGTCTCTTAAAAAAATTAGTATTGTGTGTACACAATATGACATGGTCCTTGGAGTGCATCGAAACTGTCATTGCGACACGTCCAAAAGTTCAGAAATCTCCAACTCCATGCAAATTTATCGCGCGTTGCGACCATCTTGGGAAGTGAGTGTCCAATAGCCGAGCTAGACTCAGGGATGGGCTGTACAGTGGTCCAGTCACAATACACAGCAGATTCACGTGTCATTATAACCTATAGTTACTTCAAGGAGAGTAGTAGACTGGTAGATATTCACCTTCAGAACACTGAGTTTTGCCCCGCTTCACTTTGCAGATTTCGCTCTCTTATGTCCCCACCGTAAAGGGGTGTACTGTACACACCAATGCCAACAAAGTGAAGTCCAAGTGAAAATCCAATATCAATACAACACTCCCACATTACACTTGGCATTGCTTTTATCGAAACTCCTCACAAGGCAGAAATTTTGGTAATTTTAGTGAAAATCCAATATTGTTAGATCCATTTATCGAAGTCTAAGTAGAACTAGAAAAATTGCATTTCCTTGTAGAAAATGCGTGGAAATGCTGAGTGCTGAAAGCTGAAAAAGCAATGCTAAACTGCTAATAAAAGATGGAGAAAGGTATAAATGCAAAAACTGTTGAAGGGTTTTTTTTTTTCACACCTTCAACAGCTTTTACATTGCAGTCGATGGACTCACCAGGAGGTCTTCATACAATGTCAAGCACATGTCAAGCTGAACATACACAGGGTGTCTGACATGGGAGTGACATATACCATCTGTTAAATTCTAAAATAAAGCACATTATACTGACTCCTAACCTCATGTCAGGTATACTGTTAACACAATGACCTCATAGCCCATCTGTAATCAGTGTAAACCACAAAACTTGTGGAAGCTAACTTTGACTAAGGAACATATTCATAGACTCTTGATAAGAGGAAGCTCAACAGTCACAGACTAATAGCGAAACAAACAATGAACCAACCACTGAAAGGCATGTTTGTTTTTCCATTGATAGTATATTGGTTGGACTCCAGCTCCTGCGGGCTGCACCTTCTTTGGAAAGGCTTAAAAACAGGGCAAAACCGGTATGAAACCATCCCTGGCCGAGCATTCTTCTATTCAGACACAGACACACCCTCAGTGGTGCAATAGACAAACAATAAGAGTTCAGACGCACATACGCATTCAAATTTAGCAAGTTCGTATGAGGTCAAAGTGGCCATCATTCATTTCAGAAGAACAAAAATGCTTTCCCAAATGTTTACATAGCACTCAGACTGTTTTTGACCCTGCCGATAACAAACTGTGAAGGGGAACGGTCATTCTCCAGACTGGCTCGAATAAAAAAATGAGCTCAGGATGAAAATGTGCCAAAATGGATTGAATTCACTCTCCCTTCTTGCAATAGAATCAGAGTTTGTTCGACAGCTCAACTTTGATGGGGGGGGGGCTTTGCAAACTCCTGGCCCTGGGGCCCAGACCCCCCATAATCCGGCCTTGCCTGTCACTGTAATGGTTGCTGGATTTATGATTTTACTGGGAGGATGAAGAAACAAGGCAGCCCGAGCGGCTCAGAATCGAACATGTCCATTTACAAAGAAAAACGCTGCCTTGCACAGAACGCGTCTTGTGTTGCTATGGCGATTAATCTTTCCATTTTCCAGTGGAGTGAGGAGGGCGTCTCATACCTGCCCGTCTTGTTTATACCCTCCCATTCCAATTCAGGTGCACTCCACAGTTGCGAGTGTAACTTCATTACGAGTGACACTCGGTAGTGAAGGGCCAGTATGTAGGGGGCAGTTTGGGATTGGGCCAAAGTGCACTCACAGACCTTGCTCTACCACTGGCGTCCAGTGGGTGGCAGTGTGGTACTAAGTCTATGAAGGTCACCAGAGCCACGCTGGTCCTCCTGTCAGTTTTGTCCCAGTGGATTTGCCGTATTTTGCTATCCAAGATACACAAGGCCATTAATGTATCTGTTTAAGATCCCTAACGTACACAGCAAGTTGCCATTAACACCTCATTAGCCTACAAGATAAAATAGCAGGCCTATGAATGCTTTGTAAACAAAAGTACTTAGTACATGTTTCTATCATCATTAATAAAATAGTTAAACTGTTGTGTCCCTTGACATTCCTACAAGTGGACTAGCAGAACATGCACCGGCATGGTTGACCCACATTTTTTGCATCAGTTTTGGGCATTTTGGCAAAAACACTGTGGTCTTGTGGGAGGGGAGTCATGTGGTGGCATAATGAATATTGTGTTTTTGTGAGTTGGAAGCTATTTTTAACTGTTCAGGTGAAAGCAAGCTTAACTTGCACTGTCCAGTTCTTCCTACACAAAAACCACACACACACACACACACACACACACACACACACACACACACACACACACACACACATACACACAGCAGCAACTTACATTACTGACAGCCAGCTAGCAAAATCAGTAAAAGCTTCACAAACCTGCAACATCAGTCTGTTTCGCAGCAGCCGCTGGTGGTGGTGGTGGTGGTGAAGCAGTCCGCACCGTCCACTTTTTGAAAAAGCTTTGGATATCCATTTCTTTTTCTGTTTGTAGTGGAGGTGCTTCACTTGTCGTTAGACACTGGCAGTAGAGTAGAGGAGTAGTAACAGTCACTAGAGGGAAACACTTCTTCATCTGAACAGGAAGGCTACAAGCTGCTTTCCAGCACATGCTCCTACTCTCTGGTGAACTCATGTACTGCACATTAAATCTTGCTTTCAGGTTTTCAAACCTGTCAGTATTTGCCTGTAAAATTGGCTCTTCCTCTGATGGAGGACCTCTTTCATGGATCTGTGTGCAGTGACATCCTAGAAAGCTTCCTGCACTTTGTCAGTTTTCAGGACAAGGCCATCCTCAAAACAGCATTTGAGGATTTCTCAAAGGTGGATTACAATGACCTCATGGATGTGCTGGACACATATGAGTGCAGGAACATGGTCAACGCTCACACACTTCCACAGCTCTTGGAGGAAATCAACCTAACTAATTCAAAAACCAAGATACGTTATGGACTGCTGGAAGGAGGTGATCAAGGGAAAGATCAGCATGGATGACCTGCTGGAACGCTACGAGGCACTCAAACCTACTCCCAGGAAAGTCCAAGCCCTCCTGGAATTCGAAGAGGTCTCCACCTCAAAGCAGCGAGAGGTGGAAAACCACCTGAAACGGTACCTAAGAGAATCAGATGAGGATCGTCTCGGAAAATTTCTTCGTTTTACCACTGGTAGCGATGTAATAATTTGTAGTAAAATCCAGGTTGTCTTTACAGAAATGTCACACTTCTCCAGAAGACCCATTGGCCACACATGTGGATGTGTGCTGGAGGTGTCAGATAACTATGACAACTTCCGAGATTTCAGGTCTGAATTCAATGCAGTTTTAGACAGCAACATCTGGGTAATGGACATTGTTTAGGCCTCTAATGTTTGCAGAATTCCCAGGAGTGTCCAAGGCCACCTGGAATTTGAAGAGGTCTCCACCTCAACGCAGTGAGAGGTGGAAAACCACCTGAGATTTAAAAGGGATGATGACGACTGTCTTGGAAAAATCTGTGTTTTACCACTGGTAGCAATGTAATAAAAAATCCTCATCCTCTTCTGTAAGAATCAGTCAAGATATCTGGATATCTGGATAATGCATATTGTTAAGGCTTTTTGATGTTTGCAGAATGTTTATCCTGTTACATGCATTATTGCTCAGGGATGATGAAAACTTACAGTTTTTTTTTATTTCTCAATATAGTATAAGCTATGTTCATTGAACTCCAGGTCTGTGCATTTCAGCATGACTGTTTTTCATGTTTTGCCTTGTCACGTGGATTTCTCATGGATGTTTTTTTTCTGTGTACTTGAAGTACTCTATGTAGTAAAATCCAGGCTGTCTTTACAGAAATGTCACACTTCTCCAGAAGACCCATTAGCCACAGTCTCGTGTCAGATAGTTACAATAACTTACCAGACCTACGCTGATTGTTTTTTTTTCTTCTTTCTTTAATACTTTATAATTGGAGCTATGTGTTCATTGAACTCGTGTTATGTTTAAAGTATGAATGTGCAAAAAAAGCCTGCTTTTGATGTTTTGGCTTCTCACATGCACTTTGTTCAGACATATTTGCGCTTGAAATAGATAAATAAATAAATAAATGAAAAAAAATTTTCAACTTAATTTTTCCAAAAACAATTCATAATAAATGCTTTATAAACAGAGTTTACATTTTCACTTTATTAAAATGGTTATAGATGAAACAGTCATGGCACATTTGAAGCAGTTTACAACAGTCATGTAAGTATCTCAACAGTTTAAAACACACAGCAGGAAACAACAGAAAACATAGCAGCCAAGGCACAGAACATGGCGGTGATGGCCATGGCAGCAAGGACATCAGAGGAGATATGCGCAGCAGCGGAGGCAGTGCTGATGGGCAGAAGGTGGTGATGGGCACAGCAGGGTGGGTGAAATCCTCAAAGATTATATCTCCTCTCGTAACAGTGTGTTAAGTTCAGCAGCTTCAAATGCATCTTTTGGAGTGTTCCATCCATTTTCCTGCATCAGCAAAACTGATAGATCATAGACAGTTTCATGGCAAAGCAACTGACCCTTGGGTGTGCACTCTTCCTTACAAAGATCAACCTCCTCTTGATCAAACAACTTCAGTCTGTCGTCCCAACCATAAATCTGCAAGTCTGTGTAGAGTAGGACTGGCCGACCTCCAGACTCCCCCCTGGATGGAGCTGGTCTGGTTCTATGTGCATTCCATGTCTGTACAACCTCATCCAGCTCTTTCTGTAAGACAATATAAAGAGAAATGAAATTAAAATTAAATGTGACACACAACAGATCTGTTCATTATCTTAATTAGGTCTACTACAGTACATGATAATATGATATTGTTGATATACATTTACTAATCATTTTTACAGTGGGCCTACTACACTGTGATGTAGAGGGAAATACAGTACAGTAGTATAGTACTGTAACAGTCTGAAGTTCTGTGATTGTGTAGTTATAGTGTGTGTAGTCATAGGCACACACAGTCACTTGCTGCCATGACTCAAAATATAACTTAGTTATAACTCATTATATCAACTGAGAACGTTCTCAAATTGACTTATAAACATCTTATATCTGTTGTAAACATACCAGTATCTCCCCATTACACAGGGAGAATTTATAACAAGAAGAGTGATGTTTGCATGTTGCATTTACAGTATGTGCAGCAGATACATAAGTTAAGGTGGACAATGGTTATGTGCAGTTATGTAAAAATAAGTTATAGGAGCAAATGTAGGTAGGGCAATGAAAGTAGAAATGAAAAGGGTGAATGTAAATTAGTATGTTAATATTAATGTTAATATGTTAATAAAGGATGGTTAATACTGTTTTATCTGCTGTCAAACTGATTTTAAATTGTTCTATTGATTTAAAAAAAATTACATTTTATTAATTTATTTCAATGTCTTTTTCACTTAATTGATTTAAAACAGTTTCTTCTATTTTCTTCTGTAAAGATGATGCTGTAATGATCCTCTGTAAGGATGATGCAAACAACAACTACCTGAACTCGTTCGAGGAAGCAGAATTGCATCAAACTCTTATCCAAGGAATCACCAGAGAAGTGGCCGGCATCTTGCAATGATTTGAAAAGGTTCATCCAAAACTGCACGCTCTGCTTGCGAAGAATACCCCACCAAGATTCAATGCGCTGATTTGCAGTGCTGCGCCCATACAGGAAGCTTTTGTCACCGGCAAATGCATCCGTTTGTTCTCTTCGTAGAAAGATTTGCATGCCCTCAACATGGCCGTTCTCAGTCCCCCTGTCTGCTCGCAGCCGCTCTGGACAGCCCCCCACACGCTCAATGCACTAAATGTAGTAGGAGGCAATGGGCTCTATTTTCGTTCGCGCCGGTGAGGCGGCGGAGGGCGGCGAGCCCTGCGCAGTTGTATTTTCGTCTGGCGGAGCCCGGTGTAAGGCGAGTTTGGTATTTTCGTGGACTGAGTTGCATGGAGGCGAGCCGAGATCCGCCAAGCTGGGCGTGGTGGCATGGCAGGGGGAGGTGTTGACAGAATCAGCTGGCGCAGTGACATTTTCGTGCTCGCCACTGGCGTGTAACATGCGCTGAAAGCTCGCCGATTCAAACCTGGTCAGCTTTCAGCGCAAGGCGGAACGCAGCTGGTCCAGTAGTATTTTGGTAGACCGGCGGCGTATCGACATACGTCACTGATGCCTCACCGGCAGGTTTCCACAGTGTCAGGCACATTTCAGTGCAATAAGTAATCATCATCAACTATTAATCTGAGTCAGCACATACATTTAGATCTATATCGATATATTCTGATCTATATCTGATCTGATGAGCGCGTTTGGCACGCGTTTGGACACACAACCTGACCGAATCAATACAGCTGAAACTGCATCAAATTAAATTAAATATCTAGTAAATAAACGCACATGATGAAGTTAACAAGATATGTAATGTGTCTCCCTCCTTTTCTTTCTTCCTCTTATTTCTCGCACAGCTCGACCTGGACACGTCTCCGTGTCCTCTGTCCGTCTTCCTGCTGCTGCTGCGGCTGAACAGATGATTTGTTTCAGTGCTCAGATGCGTGATCTACTTTAAGCCGACATACGGATATTATAATATTCAGTTTTGTGAGCCAAATTTATTTTATATGCCAACATCTATGAAAGAAAGAGCCAGGCCACGGAGCGCGATGCGTCATTTACGCACAGATGGTTCCGATTTTAATGCCTTTTTGGAGTTTATGTTGTGATCCGTGCGCTCAACCCACCTTTGTCACGTGAGGTTTGAATATATGCAACTTTATGTGAGTGTCTTTATTTGTGGAAAAGGGTGTTTGTCTTACCAGTGGGTCCAACATTACGCACACCAAATCCATCTGTGCTCAGATGAGAGAGTGTGGAGGACACTTGTTGAGCAGCTGCCCTCTGTCGCCATCGTGTGGCATAACTGTCTTCAGACATCTCTTGATCTCTTTGACTACTTCATGAAAATAGTAATACGCCTCGCCTGTGGCGGATTTAAAGGCGAGGAGAGGAGCTAATGTGATTGGTGAAAACAGGTCTCGGCTGTGTTAAACCCCCTCTCCTCCCCGTCTATGATTTATGCTGCCGGGAGGAGCTGAGTTAGGGAGGGGGGATACTTACGCCGGGCTGTGCGGCTCACCAAAATACCAAAATGTGCTTGGGAACGCCTTGTCAGCGCGGCGGATCTGATTGACTCTGCGCTTGTGGCACGTCTCCGGCGAGGCACCAAAATAGAGCCCAATGACTTAAGGGTCATTGTTGGTGGTATACGCCTCCATCCACAAGACATAGCGACTGTAGCCATCAATGCATCCATTAATACACATCCCGAATGGCTTCAGTTTGTCATAGGAATCCATATGCCAAAGTGCGTTAGGCCCGTGAGTTGTACACTCACGCCGCCTCAGACGATGTGCCCGTCTCAGTTCCACCCCTTGTGGATCAAGTGCCTTGAGGATCTGTCTTATGGTTTCTTGTGACATCACGAAAGCTATCACGTTGTCAATGTCGCTCTGATTTTTACTTCTAAAAAGGCTATGTTCGCGACACCACCTCTTCAAAGTCCAGACAGAAATCACAATATTGTGATTCTGTGCCAAGACTCCAAGGATCTCTTTGTTGTTTAAGCCAATCCCGAAATAGCATCTAATTAAGTCGTCCATTTCAGCACCAAAAAACCAAAACACGCTATGTCTCCGTCAGCTCGAGTGACTACTTTCCAGTACTTCTGTGAACGGAAGATCTGTGACCTTTTTCTCGAAATGTCTACTTTTTTTCCTTGAAATTTTCGACTTTTTTCTTGAAATTTTCGACTTTTTTTCTCGAAATTTTCGACTTTTTTCTCAAAAATTAAGGAAAAAAAATCTCAATTTTCTCCTCGAAATTTTCGACTTTTTTCTTGAAAATTAAGGGAAAAAAAATCTTTTCAAGTGGCCCTAATAAGCTTCCGTAGACATCAGTCGCTCACAGAAAACATAATTAACTACATTCCAAGTGCACAAGTGTTTGCGACCTGTTGTCCTTCAATGTTACATGATGTTAGCTAACTATTAAACTGTCTCCAGCATTGCAACTTATCAGCAAGGTCTTCTATCAAACTTGACACACAGAGCTCTGTCATTAAGTGTATCTCTCCATCTGCTTTTGTTGTTTAATTGCGTTTTAATCCAGTATTTTGACCCTTGGAAAAATAATTTGTACCCACCAGAATGAAGTAAAAAAAATTAACATTAAATAATTTTATGATAAAAACTATTCGATTGTAGCCATTTACAAATCCCATCATGCCATGGTTTGTAGGGGAAAGATGCAAACCCCCTATGAACATGGTCCATGCTGAAACCCTGTCATACACACACACTCACACATATGCACACATACTCTACTCATGTGATGGTTTCAAAAAAGCCGTACAGTTGTATAAAAAATACATTTTTAAATCAGTGAAATCTTTTTATATCAGTACTCAGTGTCAACTAAACAGCAGCCTCCAGCCTAGAGATAAAGCAGGTGTTTAGTGCTAAAACTGCAGCTTGCTATGTGTTTCACCTGGCAGCAGAAGACACATACCCACTCATTCTGACACACACATCTTAACACCACAATTGTACACAGTCTGGGATAACTTGTTTCTCTATTTTTTTTTAATGCTGTAAGATGTTAACACTTCTGAAACTGATTTGAAATTATCAAGGTTATGAGTTTGGCTCAAATAAGTTCAGAAGACTGGACTTAAGGCACTCTGTAACTATCAGAAATAAGGTGTAAGGCCTGTGTCAACCCCGCCTCTTTGTATTTTGCAAGACTCACCAAGTGAGACTATGTACATGATTTATCCAGTCTAATGTCAGCTTGTTTGTATCTTTAAAGAAGTACCAAACCAGAGAATCAAACTGCATCTTGTCTCATCCTGTCAAATTCCTGTGTCACATAACCACCCGCTCACACTGTTTTTGCACTTTTATCTTCTTTCTTCTTCCTCTAGATGGCACTGTGAGAGTTCTCCGGATTTCCCATAGCACCAAACTCGAACATGTTTGATGAAAACAAGTGTGAGTAAGTGCTGGACGTGCCAACCTACTGTGTGTAATTAAACTGTACACAAAGAGAAAAAAAATGTTGCTCGCTCTTTTCTGTTTTCATAATGCAAAAACGGTGTTAGGTAGCTGTTAGAAAAGAAATATAAAGAAAACATGAAAAGTCTGTTTTGTTGATGATGATGCATTGTTTTGTTTATTTCATCATTTCCTTGACTGCATTGCTCGATGACAGTTAGGGCAGTAATGCACTTGGTTCTTACAAGAATCAAGACAGAAGGGGATACAACAGCAAGGCCAGCACCTGGAGTAAAGTATCAGAACAAGACTCAAGTTAGACTTAAAAACAACAATGTGTGGTCTGTATACCCTTTTGACTTATTGAATAGCATATATGTACTTTCGGTTTCTACTTACAAGAATAGTCCAATTAAGATACAACACAGCCAGGTGGTCCCACTACTCTCGTAACGGATTTCAGCGGTGACAACAGTATTACAGTGAGGACATGTCATGTGAAGAGGATCAACAATGGGTAGTTGCTGCACCGTCACTGTAAGAAATACACACAACACATTGTCAGAATCACCCATAATTTCCTCCAGGCCTAACACTGAACCCACATCTTGGTCACTTGTGGTAACTTTTAAATCACAAATTTTATCGATTTTATAAGAAATCTCCAGAGAAAGAGCCTTACCAGTCTGAAGAACCTCAGGCTGTTGTGGGCTGTACTGGTAAGAAGGTTGTTGTTCTGGAAAGAAGAGGGAAACATCAGACAGGTTACAAGAGCAGATCGTTACAGATGATGCTAAACGGTTTCAATCACATGGACTAACAACAAAAACAACAACACCAAGAAATCAGAACAATTGAATACTTAGTGATGGTGAAATGTAAATTAAAAGACACCAGGTTCAATGGTCTTACCAGGGTTGGAGTAGGTGAATCCATAGTTAGGGTTCAAGGGGGGTCCAGGGTATGGAGGTGCTGCTGGTTCAGGTTGACCTTTATCCATGTTAGGAACTGGGAAAGAGAAAACAGAAGAACACTGTTCTCAGGTTAGAGGGGAAACAATACATAGAGCAGGTTTGGAGGATCAGAATATTAAGAAGCATAGGATACTTTCACATGGTGACCAGACTCTGGTTAATGCTGTGCTCCTGCAGTACCACGTAGCGCCACAAGGTAGCGTTCACCTTTCTCTTTTGTTTTTTGTTATCGAGAAGTTATCCTCATATGGTGTTTAATTTAGAAGTTTTTTAGATTCAGTATACACTGCATGTGCTTGACTTCTTGTCTGATGCTATCTGCTCTGTTGAAATGAATGCGTGTTTGAAGTGTAGGGCATCAAAAATAGACTTGGCACATATCTTTAGCAGAGCAGAGCAGAGCGTCAAGCCGGAGCAGAGACGCTTCCTGTGTGGTATGATGCATTGATTAAAATGGGAACGTATTCGCTGCGGAACATGCTCAACTCAGATCCTGTGGAATATGGACTTGAGGGGACTGAGCCAATTCGGAAGAGCTAAAAGTTGCAGTTTCTCAAGTGCCCACTCAAGGCTGGTTGCAAAAGCACTGAAACCAAATACACACTTAACAAAAAAATTCTGTATTTAGAGCAAAAATAAACATGTTTACAGCCCTGTTAACAATATATTGGTCTGAGAAAACTAGGGCCTCCCACAGCACCCACTGCACGGTGAGTGAATTATTTTCTATTGTATATATTTTTTAAGTTATTGAGGTGACAAGATCAGCACAGTTGACTTGACTGACAGATTGGCACACTAGCCATTTGCAAGGAGGCTAAGGGCTTGCCTCTGGTAGGTTGGCTAAAGTTAGGTTGAGTCAGCCTTACCAATATGGGGACTGCTGACAGGAGGCTTTAAAACTCGCCTTCAGAAACAAATGGGTTACGTCACTGATGCTATGCCCAGTAATTATGAGGTCTATGGGTGTTACCCTCATTTACTCTATGTTGTTTTATACCTACTGAGAAGGACTCTCATTAGAGATGACTTGGTGCAGGCTGATCATATATTCTGCTGCAGATGTATGATGAGTAAATATAGTACTGTGGAGACCTGGTATTGTATGGACAGTGTTCAGTATTGGAGATTAAAACTGCCAACTGCAAACAGAAGCTGTAGATTTGGCAAAAGAACTAGTCTATTTGCAGAATTTGATCAGGTGTTGAAATAAAAAGACAAATGATTCATCTCTAGGTATCTGCTGTCGATATTTTGACTTGCTTCAAAAGAAGTCTCTTGTTTTGACTCTTCTTTTTTTCGACATCCTGGCTGCGCCTAATTACCAAACACAGAGACAAGCGGATTCAAACGTCAATGTTCAGCCCAGATTTCTTTATTCATTCCAGAATTCAGTTCCTGTTCTTACATATAGCCTAGCAAACAGCACATCTCGCACACAGTAACAGAGAAGGCAGTACAGCCAGCGGGTGGATGGAAGTACAGAGCCGATAAAGGGATGTAGATGAAACATCCAATGAATGTGACGTTACGGAGGGAAAATAAAGGCCGCCCCCCTGTAAACTTATGTAGGCGAATAGCGATGTTTACGGACTGACTCTAACAAGCAACTTGCAAAACACTAGTCCAGCTGACTTATAGCAGGGATGGCTAATCACACATGAGAAGCAGCCCTGCGGCAGAGCTAACCGAGGACCTTGTAGGCTGTCCAAACCAAGGGAAACCAGTTTTCAGCTTGAGAGGCCGTTTGTTCCTAGTGCATGATGTTCATTGGTTTGCTATAGCATAAAGTAACATTGTTTTTTAGATGGTTAAAACTGCAGGGGACCACACACACACACACACACACACACACACACACACACACACATACAAATTACGTCTGTGTGCATAAACTCGCTTAATAAGCAACTGCTCAGTGCTTTGCTCCAATTGAATCTGTGCTTTTTTTGTGAAGGGTCAAAGTATTGATTACGAAAAGTAATAAATGTCCCTGCCAGGAACTTAATCTTGACAACAGTTACAAGAAGTTATGAGTAAAAGGCTGACACTGAATTTACTGTAAGTTTTAAAAGATAGTGACTGATTTTATGATCATGAGTAACATTTACTGGAATCATTATTGATCTAATTTTGTGTCCCTATGAGGTCAGTCTTGATAAAATCACCACGCAATAAAAGTATTTGATTCAGAAAGTCAAAGTTTACAGATAATCTTTCAAGTGCCCTTTAAAATCTTTTGAGAAGTTGAGCTTCAAAAGCTGAGGTTGTTCCTTTTAGTAGACTTCATTTTCTAAGGCAGAAAAGAAACCTTTGTTTAACCAAAAAAGTTCAGCTGAAACATTTACAGTAACCACTGCCATGAGGTCAGTGACAGTCTGTCCTGTTGAGATCAAGCTCCTAATGACTTGTTTGCATAAACCCAGGGATAAACTGAGAATAAGAGAAAATGAGAGGTATGACTGAACTTTCTGACCAGACAAATGAATCAAATAGATTCTCCTACAAAGACTGGTGCTGTCAAACTTCCTGTAAAATGTTAGATTTTTCTGACAGCTATGCTAAGTCACTCTGATTGAGATACCGTTGTTTTATATGTGATTGGCTAAAGTCCACCAGTTACTGTGATTACAGCATGGTAACTTTGAACCAACAATAATTATTTTACCATTGATTTTGATCTACTGTTGACGTGTTACCTCATAGCGAATCATAGGACATGACATAACATACATATCTCAGTTTCTGTTTTTTAGTCAATTTCACCATCATAAAATTCCCAGATTATAGAGCAAACTTTCTCCTATGAATAACAGAATAAATACCTTAAAAACAAACAAACAAACAAACAAAAAACTTACCTTTAAAAAAGCTGTTTTATATGTCTGACGGAAAAAATAGAACAAGAAATTTTCTAGTTAAGCCATTACTATGCAGCGTTACTTTGAGCCTGTTTTAAAATGTTTGCATCAGTCTGAGTGAGGATGAAAAGCTGCTTACCTTGATGACTTTAGGAAGATGTGTGTCAGCGTGTTACTCTGTCCTCCTCTGATGAATGAGGGATAATGAGGAAGTCTCCAGGTAATTTTGCTAGAAGGTAGAGCAACACTGTAAAAGACTTTTGTGAACTTTAGTCAAATGTGTTGCAGAGTATTCAACCACATAGACTTTCACACATTTATCATGAAGATTTTTTTTTCACTCAGTAATTAGGGAACGTTTATTTGATTTAACACCTTTCACAGAGCAGAGTCACAAAGTGCTTCACTAAATAGCAATAATATGAACAACAACAGTAAAGAGAAGAATAGATGCAAAACAAATTAAAATAGCAAAGGTAACAAATAAAACACTATCACGCAACAATTACAGCAGATGGTCAAAAGCCAGTCTAAACAAATGTTTCTACATCAGGAGAGACAGCACAGTGTATTTAGGTAGGAATACAGTTCCTGATAGTTGGAGCCACAAGTTTAAAAGAAATTCTAAAGTATATTTCATATGCAAATATTTGTGGAAGAAAAGGCCGGGCCACTGAGAGTAATGCATCCTTTACGCCAGGTGGTTCCAATTTAAATCCCCTTATGCATGGCATTTGTTTATGTCAGTGTTGTATAGTAAATAAGTAGCAATACTTAAGTACAGTACTCGAGTATAATTTTGAAGTATGTGTACTTTACTGGAGTTTTTTTATGCCAGCAACTTTTGCTTGACTACATTTCTGAAAATAAAAGTATACTTTTACACCACTACATTTCACAGAAGCATCTTTGCTACTACTATTTTTACTTTGTTACTATGACAGTGGTAGGGGGAAAAAACTACTTTTCTCCTTTACCTAATGTTGACTTGGATTGTGCTTGATCATCGTCAATCAGTCACTCAAGCATGTCCGCAGCCGCCTGTAGGCTGTGCAGTTGCTTGCACCCACCTAAACGTTCAGTGGCTGTTTTGATAGTTCTCATGGTGCCCAACTGGTGTCCTAAGTTCATTGACTGTTGGAGGATGCACTATTGATTCTCCTGATCAGTGCTGTAATCAGGGGTCTGTCCTTCCGTTTGTCCCATTTATTTTTCTAAGCTATTGCTTGCACCCACCTAAATGTCCAGTGTCTGCTTGATGGTTCTCATCATGCCCAACTTCTGTATAAGTTCCCTCTGAACTGTAGGAGGATGCACTCTTGTTTCTCCTGATTGGTGTGTGTGTGTGTGTGTGTGTGTGTGTGTGTGTGTGTGTGTGTGTGTGTGTGTGTGTGTGTGTGTGTGTGTGTGTGTATGTGTGTGTGTGTGTGTGTGCGTGTGTTTGTGTGTGTCCATTTATGTTTTCTAAGCTATTGCTTGCACCCACCTGAAATGTGTGCTTATTTGGGCACAAGTGACTTTTGCAAAAAATAAAAATATATTTAGTGGTACTTTGACTTTTTACTTTTACTTGGAGTACATTTACTTGAGTACTTTGGATACTTCAGTAGAGAGAATGTGATATACTTCAAGGCTTCGACACGTGTGGAATTCTCATGGGAGACTTTCCCTTTGACTTGAGTCATTTTCTGTTTTTTAACCCTGTCAAATTCCTGTGTCACATAACCACCCGCTCACATGGTTTTAACGCTGTTTTTGCACCTTCATCTTCTCTCTTCTTCCTCTAGATGGCACTGTGAGAGTTCTCCGGATTTCCCATAGCACTAAACTCAAACATGTTTGATGAAAACAAGTGCGAGTAAGTGCTGGATGTGCCAACATACTGTGTGTAATTAAACTGTACACAAAGAGAAAACAATACACACAACCATAAGTAGGCATCTTGGTTTGGTTATTGCTTGTTCTTTTCTGTTTTCATGATAAAAAAAAGAACTGTCTGAGGTAACTGTTGGCAAAGAAATAAAAAGAAAACATGAAGAGTCTGTTTCTTTGATGATGATGCATTGTTTTGTTTATTTTCATCAGATTCTTGCTCAGGCAGTGACGTGGTTATGATTATGATTTAAAGCTTTTAATTATTAATGGTAAGTAATCAATAAATATGACTTGACTCTGCAGCTCTTTTTCACCGACGTTTGTAGATGACCAGGTCTCGTCGACAGTTAGGGCAGTAATGCACCGCGTCCTTACAAGAATTAACACAGAAGGGGATACAACAGCAAGGCCAGCACCTGGAGAGGGGTATTAGAACAAGATTCAAGTTAAACTTACTCACAGCAATGTATGGTATGTAAACCTTTCTATTTATTGAATAGCAACATGCAGGGCTGCTCCTAGTGCCCTGATAGAGTAACAGTGAACAAATCTTTAACAAACTGCAGGTATATCTTTCTTTGTATATTTGGTTTCTGCTTACAAGAATAGTCCAGTTAGGGCACAAGCTAGCCAGGTGATCGCACCACTTTGGTACTTGATTTCAGTGGTGACAGTGGTTTGACAGTGAGGACACATCATCTGAACAGGAACAAAAGTGGGTAGTTGCTGCACCGTCACTGTACGGAATAAACACAACACACTGTCAGAATCACCCATAATCCACTCTACTTTCTCGGCCTAACACTGAACTCACATCTTGGTCACTTGTGGGAACTTTTAAATCACTAAGTTTATCAATTTTATAAGAGATCTCCAGAGAAAGAGCCTTACCGGTCTGTAGGACTGCAGGCTGTTGTGGGCTGTACTGGTAAGGAGGTTGTTGTTCTGGAAAGAAGAGGGAAACATCAGACAGGTTACAAGAGCAGATCGTTACAGATGATGCTAAACGGTTTCAATCACATGGACTAACAACAAAAACAACAACACCAAGAAATCAGAACAATTGAATACTTAGTGATGGTGAAATGTAAATTAAAAGACACCAGGTTCAATGGTCTTACCAGGGTTGGAGTAGGTGAATCCATAGTTAGGGTTCAAGGGGGGTCCAGGGTATGGAGGTGCTGCTGGTTCAGGTTGACCTTTATCCATGTTAGGAACTGGGAAAGAAAAAACAGAAGAACACTGTTCTCAGGCTAGAGGGGAAACAATAAATAGAGCAGGTTTGGAGGATCAGAATATAAAGAAGCACAGGATACTTTCCCGTGATGACCAGACTCTGGTTAATGCTGTGCTCCTGCAGTACCACGTAGCGCCACAAGGTGGAGCCACTTTTCTATTTTGGTTTCTGTTAGTGTAAAGTTGATACCAAGCAAAGACCTCCGGTCTTAAGTCCAAATTCCACAGTATCTGTGATAAGCATGTTCCGCCTCTCATTAGAGATGACTTGGTGCAGGCTGATCATATGTTCTGCTGCAGATGTATGATGAGTAAATATAGTACTGTGGAAGCCTGGTATTGTATGGACAGTGTTCAGTATTGGAGATCAAAACTGCCAACTGGAAACAGAAGCCGTATATTTGGTAAGAGAACTAGTCTATGAGCAGATTTGATCAGGTGTTGAAATAAACAGACTAATGACTCATTTCCAGTTATCTGCTTCAGCTATTTTGACCTGCCATAGCAAAATATGAATGCATAAACCAGTTTAATGATCAACTGCACAGTAGTTTGCTCCAATTAAATCTATGCTTTTATTGTGAAGGGTCAAAATATTGATTGCAAAAAGTAATAAAAGTCCCTGCCAGGAACTTGATCTTGACAACAGTTACAAGAAGTGATAAGTAAAAGGCTGACACTGAATTTACTGTAAGTTTTATAAGATAATGACTGATTTTATGATCATGATTTACATTAACTGAAATCATTATTGATTTAATTTGTGTCCCTATGAGGTCAGTCTTGATTAAAATGCCACGCAATAACAATATTTGTTCAGTAAGTCAAAGTTTAAGGGTAGTCTTTCAAGTGCCCTTTAAAACCTTTTGAATGGTTGCACTTAATGAGCAAAGTGTTTTTCTTTTTTTTTGAGACTTACATGTGACAGGCCAAAGTCCACCAATTCCTGTGATTACAGCAATAAAACCTTTTTCATTTTTATATTTTTCATGGAAAAAATTAAACATGAAATTTTTAAGTTGACCCATTACTATGCAGCGTTTGTTTGCATCAGTCTGAGTGAGGATGAAAAGCTGCTTACCTTTATGAAGACTTTAAGAAGATGTGTGTCAGCGTGTTACTCTGTCTTCCTCTCATGAATGAGGGATAATGAGGAAGTCTCCAGGTCAATGTTGCTTTAAGGTGGAGCAACACTGTAAAAGACCTTTAGTCAAATGTGTGGTGCGTTCAACCACATAGACTTTGACACATCAATGAATATGATGAATATGTCGCCTTTACATTTATTTAAAAAGAAAAAAAAAACATTACACTTGAGTTATGTGCAGATTCTGACTTGTGTCACATTTATTTAAATATAGTTGAAAGTTTAGCTCTTGCTTCATAAAGTAAACCATTGACTTAAATTTATAGTGAGTAAGTTGATGAAACTAGTGATGTGTTGAAAAATTTAGAGGTTCACATTCCCAAAACACAGCCTGATGAAATGAGTGTAAAACCCCTGTTTACAATATTTGATTTCTTCCTAATAAATGACAAGCAGAGAAGTGGTTTGTGTATCTGACTGACTTTATCAAACATCTAAGGTAACCTGTCCCCTCTGACCTGATTATGTGTCAGTGTTTCCCTCACAGGTGCTCTTATTTCTGCTGATTAATTTTGACTGAAGAGTCTCTTTTTTTCAGAGTGTTGACACTGGAAGATTACATATGTATTTACTTTCGTATACAGTGCATTTAAGAAAAGTTGGAATATCATGAGAGTCTTTTTTCTTTTTTAATTCAAAAAGGAAACATTCTGACATACTTATTCATAATCCTGTATTTCAAGTTATTAGAATATCTCCCAAAATCAATAAAAGAAAGTTTATTTTTCTCCTTAGCTCAGTTAAGATGCTTCTAATCCTGGCCCAGGTTCTGGAGAGGCTCGATACTGTAAAAGTGAAAGTTGTGTTCAGTGACAGACAAACAACTGTTTTTGACCATTTCAAGGCTGCACACAGCCCTACTGTTTCTGCCTTTTTCATACAACTTTTCATTAATATGGCGTTGCTACAACACTGTGTGATTAGCAAGCAGTTTCAGCACAGACCGTCTGTGGCTGATTGTCTGTTTGGATCCAATATCAATATTGCTGGTTGTCTTTGACACTTAATGGGTCAGGAGGCATAAACATCATTACAGTTATATTTTCAAACAGACAAGAATGACATATATTAAGTGTTCATTTTTTAAACAGTAGCTCAAACTTCTTAAAATTAAAACTGGGAAAAAAATAATAATTTTGTTAATAACGTGATAAGTGTAGAATTGACTTGATTTTCATTGTCATCAACAACAGATGGACAATATTGCACTTCTTCCACAATAACCAAATTTTTTTGTGTGCTTTTTATTCTTTTTTTCACAGTAGTCAAACCAGACATTTGTACCTAAATTCTTGTGCTATTTTCTGATTTGACAGGCACATACATATGTGGTTGGCTGTATGTCTGAAGACAAAGATTCCAATACTTTATATAACTTGTGTAAGGGGTCAAATCAAAAAAGCTCAGAGGACAACAGTCACTAGTCCAAGATGTGTATAATAATGCAAAACTTGTGGTGATTGCACACTTTCAGCAATTACAGCCTGATCTTGTGTTGTAAAGACTTGTTGTATCATAAATGATGGGAAAAAGACAGTACAATGACATGCAAGATGGGACTTCATGTATGCACTTTTTCATTCTGCACCTTTGATCTGCAGCTACATACTATCACTTCTATATAAAATAGAATACTAAATCAATTTCAATTCAAAGACAGAATATAATCACAGAATAATACCCTACAAAATTATTCAACAGTGAAGAAGGGAGGAAACTTTTTCACATAAAAAAACTAACAAAGAAACTAATAATTAATAATTAAATAATAAATATATATATATATATATATATAGAAAAAAGTTTGGACACACCTTCTAATTCAATGTCTTTTCTTTATTTTTTATAAGACTTTTTACTTTGTGGATTATCACTGAAGGCATCAAAACTATGAATGAACACGTGGAATTTTGTACTTATAAAAAAAGTGTGAAATAACTGAAAACACATTTTATATTCTAGTGTCTTTAAAATAGCCACCCTTTGCTCTTGATGACAGACGAACTTAGTGACTAGCTCTGTCAGTCACGAAGTAACCCTGACAGGGTACACCTGTGAAGTAAAAACCATTTCAGGTGACTACCTCATGAAGCTCAGTGAGAGAACAGCAAAAGTTTGTAGCACTATCAAAAACGCAAAGGGTGGCTACTTTGAGGAATCTAAAATATATGTTTTCAGTTTTTTCACACTTTTTTTCTCAAGAACATGATTACACATGTGTTTATTCATAGTTTTGATGCCTTCACTGAGAATCTACAATTTAAACAGTAATGAGAATAAAGAAAATGCATTGAATGAGAAGGTGTGTGTATATATATATATATATATATATATATATATATATATATATATATACATATATATCTCATTCATATATGTATATGTATATATATATATATATATACAGTATATACTGTATATATATATATAATTTTGACGTCGTTGTGGTTTGTGATTTGGGCCACTAGATGGCACCATTTATCTGTTTTAATTCATATAGACTGATATACAAGCTCCGCCCATAAACTCGACGTCAGCACACGGAAGGAGCATGCATTAAACAGGAGGATCACGTTTGTATGGACGTTTACATTATTCTATCAACGATATAAATTTTTCAAGGTTTTTTAAGATGTCCGCACACCCCACAGAAGAGCTGGTCCAGCAGTGGGAGAGGTCAGAGTGATATTTTTATGTTTCCATACCTTAATCGATACAGAGGACGAAAATACAGCACAGTACAACAACAGTTCATTCATTTCTCCTCAAGTTTCCATCAACTTCTTAAGCTTTCCGTTTTTCGCCTTCAGTTTTTGAAAAACTTTGTGACAGAGTTTCGTATTGTGCTGAAAAATTGTGCTGTTACACAGATTCACGAGTTCGTGTTACTCTGTCAGCAGCCAGAGTTCTGTGCATAAGAGCCAGCCTCACTCAGCAGATCTGATTTGTGTTTGTGATGACAACAAAGCCAGTTGTGGCACCAGGGTTCAATATTATGTAACACAGGCCAAAGATCGTGTCGATCAACAAAGACAACGCTGATGACATTTATAAAGTGGTTCATAGTTCGCTGTGGTCCTGAATAGATTGAATAGATATCATTTGGTTCACCTCTGATAGATGGGATTGTTGGTTTGACAAAACAAAAGTCGTGGGGTGTCACCTGTCTGACATTTGACAGCCAAAACTACTTAGAAAACCTCTTAAGTGACAGGCAGCCAAAGGAGCTGTATTTCAATCAGCTAGTCTGTTACAGTTTTTGTCAGTCACTTTGGTGCATTTCCCCCCAACAATTAGTACAAACTGCAAAAACTAGTGAATAACCTGCAAAAGCACGTCACTTGCTCAAAATGAGTAGTTGATTCCTCAAAAGCAAGTATTCATGTCAATGAAAGTGTCTGTGTTGTCAAAATAATTAGTCCTGACACCATTGTTTATGAACAAGACAGTCAAATGGCTTTGTCATGTTTTCATTGTGACACTTTACGCTCCCTGTGTTTTTCAATGCAAAAAAAGTCTAATCTTGGTGACACTACATGAAAATGCTCAAGACAGCACTGTACACTACCTGTACAGCCATTTGAAAACTAAAGTAAAGTTACAAATTACTGCATTTAGTGAGGTAACTGAGTACAAGACGTGTATGTTTTACATGTTTACTGCATATGCTCTTTGCAATTCTACAGCATTGTGAAGAAAAAAAAATACAGTCACTTATGTAGAACAAACATAAGAAATACCATTTTGGTAGAACTGTGCACAAATGTTAACAGTATGACTGTACATATAACTGTAAACAATGCTGACCTTCCATTTTTGTGTTACAGAATTGTAGAAATGGTACACACTGGTTTAGGAGACATTTTCAGGAAAAAAAAAATGATTAAGAAATTTAGTAAATTGTCTTAACAGATTTTGAGAACTACTTCAACTATTTTGTATGTAATGACTCAAGCAATGAAATGAGGACTATTAGTTTTATGGGGGATGACTATTTAGCATTTAAAAGTATAGTTCATTTTGACTGACATGTCATAAACAAATGATAATGTTATAAAACAGCAGAGAATTGTATGAAAGTAACTGATACATGTCCAAGAGCATTTGCAATTTGTTCAGAGGAATGAGAAACTGCTATGATGATGTGCACAAATGACTCAATGTTGTGGAGGTTGAACTAATAGTTGTGAGAACTTTCATTCGGATCTGAGAAATGCAGCAAGGTGACTGAGAAAAGAAGAAAGAAAAAAGCACTTGCTGGCAACATACAACAATGGTGTTGTAGGCCTTCATTACAATATTTAACAACTGGTATTAAATGAAAGTGTTAAGTTGAAAGATTGGAGATGAAACAATAGGGAAAGGTTTAGGAGGCCCTACTTCAAGTAATACTATGAAAATAATTTTAACAAATCTTGTCATGTTTGATGTGCATGTGTTATTTTTTGTCTGCTGAAGACCATGAAAATATTACAGATCTCTCATGTAACATAACCTGGGCTGAAAGCTCTCACATATATACAAGTAGCTGTAACAGAGCACTAAAAAAAAAAAGAAAGAACAGATAAGCTGATGTCTAAATTCAGTACAAGTATTTAAATTCAAAGGACGGATGTTGGTAAAAGCAGTTGTCTAAAGTTGTGTCAGTGTTTAATGATCGTGTTTAGGTGTCAGCCTCCTGTTTTTGCCTTCTGTCAGTCTTCGCTTTTGTGTTTCTGTGCAGTGAGCAGGCGCGTCTCAGGCAGCAGGTGGTGGAGGAGGACACTGAGTATTGGCAGAAGAGTCCAGACTTCTCCGGTCTGGAGCGAGTCGGAGGGGTGGACCTGTCCTTCATCAAAGGGGATGACATTAACGCCTGCGCTCAGCTGGTGGTGCTTAGCTACCCTGACCTGGAGGTGAGCTGTCCCCCTAACCCTTCGCACCCAGCAGTACAGACAAACTAAAAACTGTGTGAGCTGTTGCCCTCTGGTGGTGCCAGAGTGGAACAGCAGCAATGTTGATGGAAAAAAAGGTGTAGCAGTGCACCATCACTTACATAACACAAATCTGTGATCTTTTTGTGTCCAGGATAAAGCACGCTCACATCAGAGATGAGAGAGATCAACACATATTTATCATTTTAAACAATTGTCATGTCTTATGTATCATGGTAGGATTTTCCCTGGTTTACTGTCCTTTATTCAGATCGTTGAAAATAAGGTCAGCTATTAAAAAGCCAACTAAATCACTTTGAATTTTATTATTTTATTGTATTGATTTTAGATTAATTTAAGTTCCTAACCTTGTCTTTCTGTAGCTTGGTTTTGTGCTGTGTTAAAACTGCTGCCTGTTGAAGCTGAATGTGGAGATCAGTGAGACTGAAACAGATCCTTAAATTATGGCAGCAAAACCAAAGCAAATAGGTTTAAGATTGAAAGGCTCTGATTAGTTTAAGTAAGACTGTAGTGTCTGGTGTTTTTCTTTCAGTTCATCCCAATCAGCAAGACTTTGAAAAATGCCTCATCAATTAATTTCTCCTCTGATAATAAGTTTGAAGTTAATCACCTTTAAAGCTCTGCTGGGAAGTTTTAAGCTTGGTTGTAGTCACATCAAAATATATATTTTTTTCTTTTTGCTGTTTGTGGTTATGGTATTATATCTGGACTGGGATGTAACTTCCCCTACCAGCCCCATCCCCTTCCCTTCTCCACTCTTAGTTCTTGCTGAAACAGATTACAACAGCAGGTGAGGGAGGCCCGTTTGTATAAATGTATCTTGGTGGGTTTTAGGGCCCGACCGCTATGGATTTTTTGGGGCCGATGCTGATACCGATTATTAGGGAGGGAAAAAATCTGATTACCGATCAATCGGCCGATTTTTTAAATTTTTTATGAAGTTATAAAAATATACTGTAGATATCTACAGTATACTATATAATGTAGATATACTGTAGGCTACTGCTCTTAACGCTGACAGGAAGTCAGCGTTAAGACTGTTACTGGCACGGCTAACAGTGTAGCAAGGCTAATAGCAGATGGCTAATTCTAACTTTAGCTTGCTTTGTACATGGTGCTTCACCGTTAACTCGGCGTGACCGAGACCAGCACAACGGAGAACATCGTGAAGTGGGTTGAACTTAAACTTGTTGACTTATCGTGTATTTCACAAACTGGTTTATTTACAGTTGAGGCGGACCACTCTCCTCCTCCGTCCCTGCAGTTGCCTGCTTCAGATCCGCCACTCTGCTGTGCTGTGAGGTAGTTAGTGGATGAAGATTGTCATGAGGTCGCTGTGCCATCTACAGGATAAGTCGGGGAACTTTTTAAATAGCGGAACACTTTCGGAGTACAACCGAATCTTAGGCTACATTCACACTGCAGGTTATGATCCACAATTCAGATTTTCGTTAAATCCGATCTTTTTGTGCGGTCATTTACAACAACGAATGCAGCATCTAATGTGAACAAAATGCATCTATGAAGTGATCCACATGCGCACAAAGCACTAATTGCTTTCCACGCCTGTTTGTGTTGTCGAACAATGGTGACGTTTGTCGCACATTGATGACGTATAGATCGGATGAACGCGACATGAGCGTCCACACTGCAGTCACATCGGATACATATCCGATTAATATCCACATACAAAAGAGGCCTGGGTCGGATTTGAAAAAATCAGAATTGCACTGTTTACACTTGCATATAAAAAAAAATCAGATATGTGTCACATATGGTTAAAAAATCGGAATTGACCTGCAGTGTGAACATAGCCTTATTCTCCGCATTTTATTTCTGAAAATATCGGCGAAAAATGGGCGAGTTTTGGCCGATTACTGATTAGTCTCAAACAGGCTAAAATTGGCTGATTTAATCGGCTCGCCGATAAACAAGTTGAGCCCTAGTGGTTTTGCAGGGAATCTCTGGTTGAGGTTCATAGAACTGTTGGTAGGGATGTCCCCATATGAGATTAATATTGGATATCAGTCCGATGTTAGCAAAAATCTGCCTGTATTTAAAATCTCCAATATCAGCACCATGATACAAGCAGTCCGTTCCAGACTCCTGTCTGGCACCTCTATCCAGCATGCAGAGCCCAAGTAATCATAACAACAGTGTGTACTAAGGTACTAACAAAGTAGCAATGAGTAGGAGTGATGTCGGCCACGTGGCAGTGTTTTATGTTTTCCGAAAAAGATGTTGCAGCTAAGTGCAAAACTTGTCAAGCACAAATTTGTGCCAACAACAGATTAATATAGGTATCGGCCAATACTGAAGGCTACAGTATCGGTATCATAAGTAAAAAAGTTGTATCGGGACACCCCTAATTGTTGGTGATATGTTAAAATCCCCAGATTACCGAGGATGGAGGATACAAGAAATATCTTCCCGAATGAAAAGAGTGTGAAACTCATTGATTCCCAATTCACTAATGTTAATTGTGCAGAGACTGAAGAACAGCATCCTTCATTTTGGGTCAATCACACAGTTGTAAGAACAGTCACTCATCAGCAATCAGCTGCTGTGGCAGAAAACATCCCTGAGAATGACTATATTTCAAGCACATTTGAAGTTTCAAGTTCGACCCTTGTTCTACCTGTTAACATGGAGGAGGCAGGCTTTAAGCCGCGTTCAGACCAGCCGCGACCTGACGCGACTTGGCGACGGCTCCCAATGCAAAGTCTATGGCCAGCCGCGACCTGACGCGACTTGGCGACCGCCGGCTTCCTGCGACGCGACCATGCGCGACCGGGCGACCGGTCGCCAAGGCGCGTCCCCGAGGTCGCGTCGCCGAGGTCGCAGGACGCCAAGTCGCGTCGCTCCCAAAGTTCAAATATTTGAACTTTGGGAGCGACTTCGTGCCGCGACAGCCAATCAGGGCTCTGCTGACGTCAACAAACCGGCGAAACAAGGAAGAGGAGAAGAAGAATCACAATGGAGGAGCAGTTAATCACATCCGTTAGCTACCACCCAGCTAACTGCCCCTGCTTGCTAGGCTACATGTTTCAACGTATGTGTGTGTGTGTCTTTGCAGTGGATGTGTGCCGCAAGCGGTGGAAGGGGCTTAGAGACGTTTATATGAGGGACAGACAGATAGACAGGCGCTCCGAAGCTGAGATGGAGCGCCTGTATTTCGTGTCCAGGCGGGAGATGCTGCTTCCCACCTGGGCGAGGAGGTCCTCGAACTGCGCCGTCGACACACGGAAATACCGCTGGAAGCGGCCGTCGTCCAGGCGGAGTTCCTGGAGCAAGCGGTGAAATTCACCCAGCTCCGTCCTCCTCCGGATGGTTTCATGCACCCATAAACGCCGGCGGCGTCTACTGCGGATGTACAGATATGCGGCAGCACTGATGAACTGAAAACTGAGCTAGTGACATGGATGACGTCACCGGCGACCAGCCGCGACCTGCGACTGCAACTTTGGACCCGGTGTGAACACACCAGAGCACCACGCGACGCGACCTGACCGACCAACGCGACGCGACGCGACCTGGTCGCGTTTGGTCTGAACGCGGCTTTAGGACCTGTACTGTACTGCAGCCAGTCTCCAGGGAGAATTCTACAAGACTTGGCTCCACTGTGGAAGAGCTGGGAGATGCCATCTATGTTTTATACATGGCTATACAAGGTCTGTTTAATGATGTTGATTCATTATAAACCACAGTTTTCTGATCAGTTAACCTCAGCTCTCTCTCAGATGGTTAATGGATGCTATTCAATAAGATGATCCAGCTCCAGCTTGATTCCACTTTAATTCACAGTTCTTAAAGTGACCTTGGCACAATAATTTTCTCTTTATTTCCTTTTTATGCAGCTTTCACAAGTAATCCCCCTTCCTTATATTTATCTGTGCAATAACACAAGCTGCCGGCAACTTCTTATCACACACCCCATTAAAATCAATAATATTTGATCACAGCATGGTGTTGATGCATGGACCTGATAAGGCAAATGAAGTGCTGTCCACTAATGGGATAATGTTCTCTACATGCTTTCAATTTACTCTCAGCACTTTCACTGACAAAGGCACCTACCGAGGCACAAAGTGATAAAGAAAATTTGATGCACAGAGCGTAAATGTATGTTTCAGCTTGAACTTTAATAGGCTGATTTCAAACATGAGCTCGCTCAACACACTTTGGCCAAATGGTGTTTGCAGCAGGTGTTGTGTTACAGTATCTGGAGCCCTGGAATTATTAACTGCTCTAATACTAGAGATGTGAGGTTCACGAACGAGTCAGTCGTTTGAACTTGCTGTTTTAAGTGAATGATGAGAACCGGTTTGAGTTTTTGAGGTGAGGGTGAAATTCAAAATAATGATCTCACTGTCAAAGCATGGGGATGTGGATCCACCATATGAAATGTTTACTAAGAAAGCGCAAGCCAAATGAAATTATAACAATATTTCTGATTATTTTCCACCAAAAGAGTATATATTGGTGGGCTGTGTAGCCCTGCTTGATTTCTAAAAATAAAGTAAATATAACACCGAGCCATTCTTTTCAATGGCTCTTTGAAAAGAACGGCTCCTCAAGATCCGGCTCCTGTCAAAGAGCCATAAATCCCATCTCTAGCCGATACATGTGTTGTCTGTTTAAGGCTCCTGAGACGTGCTGAATCTGCACAGACTAGTTAGAGGGATTTCATGAGAGAAAGAAGTGTAGCTGTGGTTTGCTTTGGGAGAAATGCATAAACACTGTCAGCTAGAGAAAAAAAGTTTAACAGAATTTCAAGCAGAGCAAAGTCTTTGGTAATTAGAGGAAAACACATTATGAATCCAAAAAGAGTTCAATCTAAACATTTCCGCTCAGAGACTCTGTTTGACTTTAGATTTGAGGTATTAATCCATGATTTTGGATTTGATTGATCAAAGCAAACTTCTTTTTCCAGCAACTTTTGCCCCAGGAAACCTCTGAGACTTTCTTTTCGGTGTGTGCAACTCAACAGCTCTGTGCTTTCCTGACAACTGTTGGGGTTTAACCAGGTCTGACAGCTATAGCTTTCGTTGCTTGAGAGAAATATGGTTGATTCAGTTCAAACCTCATTGATCTAAATCTAACTGAGCTTCATGGTCTTTTTTTTTTTTTTTTTTAACTTACAGGGGTTATGAAAAAGTGTTCAGCCCCTTCCTGATTTCTTATTTTTTGCATGTTTGTCACACTTAAATGTTTCAGATCTAACAACTGTAAATATTAGTCAAAGACAACACAAGTGAACACAAAATGCAGTTTTTAAATAAGGTTTTTATTATTACGGGAGAACAATTTTCAAACCTGCGCGGCCCTTTGTGAAAAAGTGATTGCCCCCTAATAACCTAACAACTGGTTGGGCCATCCTCAGCAGCAACAACTGCAATCAAGCGTTTGCGATAACTTGCAACAACTCTTTTACAGCGCTGTGGAGGGATTTTGGCCCACTCATCTTTGCAGCATTGTTGTAATTCAGCCACACGGGAGGGTTTTCAAGCATGAACCCCCTTTTTAAAGTCATGACACAGCATCTCAATAGGATTCAGGTCAGGACTCTGATTAGACCACTCCAAAGTCTTCATTTTGTTTTTCTCCAGACATTCAGAGGTGGACTTGCTGGTGTGTTTTGGATCATTGTCCTGTTGCAGAACCCAAGTTTGTTTCAGCTTGAAGTCACAAACAGATAGATGGACATTCTCCTTCAGGATTTTTTGGTAGACAGCCGAATTCATAGTTCCATTTATCACAGAAAGTCTTTCAGGTCCTGAAGCACCAAGACGGCCCCAGACCATCACACTGCCACCACCATATTTTACTGCTGGTACAATGTTCTTTTATGCCCGATGTAATGGGACACACACCTTCCAAAAAGTTCAACTTTTGTCTCGTCAGACCACAGAGTATTTTCCCCAAAGGTCTTGGGGAACATCAAGAGGTTTTCTGGCAAAATTGAGATGAGTCTTAATGTTGGAAGTCTGCCATGCAGGCTGTTTTTGCCCAGTGTCTTTCTCATTGTGGAGTCATGAACACTGACATTAACTGAGGCAAGTGAGGCCTGCAGTTCTTTGGATGTTGTTGTGGGCTCTTTTGTGACCTCTTGGATAAGTCCTTGCTGCGCTCTTAGGGTAATTTTGGTTGGGCGTCCACTCCTGGGAATAATGTGGATAATGGCTCTCACTCTGGTTGTGTGGTAGTAATTAGGCCTGGGTGTAGCTAGAGAAATTGAATTCAGGTGTGATAAAACACAGTTAAGTTGTGTTTTTTTAAGGGGGGGCAATCACTTTTTCATACAGGGCCATGTAGGTTTGGATTTTTTTCTCCCTCAAACTACTACTACTACTTTTTCTGCAGATGAGGTGAACGCTACTCCTCTTCTCTGGTGTTTTTGTTCTGGGGTTACGGGGGCATGGCGCATGTGCACATGCATTGTCCAATCATACTCCAACTACGCTGGCTACATGGTAGAGAAAATTAAATTCCAATGGAGTTCTCCGACTCCAATCAGAGTTCTCAAACTCCGATTGTAGTCAGACAAAAGTGTTTACATGCACTTCAGTTGTCCGGTCTTAACCTGAGTAAGGCAATATAATCGTACTGAGTCTCACCCCAGGACTTTCATGAAATGTCTCTCACTTAATTATTCTAATGCTAGCAATGACGTTGATGACAAAGGCATAGAATGATGATGAAGATGAAGGTGATGATGATAGTGTCGAGCTTAACTAGGAATCTGAACCATAAAAAGTGTTGCTAATGCTGTAACATAAAGAGAAAACATAAATCAAAATGGAAATTGAAAAATTGAAAAATGGAAAAAACAAAACAAAAAAAAAAACACTTTGAACACTATCGCCACTGCCACTATAGCTTTTGGATGATCACCAGCCCTGCTGCTGTTGCCTGGATTGCCGGACATTATGTTGTTCCACTTTTCTCTATCAAGGATGGTTGGGGTCCTGGAGCTTATCAGGCTGCTGTCACATTTGTGCCTGATGACTGTCGTTATTCCCACACTCTTGAGACCAGCCTGAGACTGCACTCACTGAAGCTGCACAATATTATTGGCATGATATTGGTATTGGAAGATAAAAAGTTAATTATTGGTTTCTTTGTAAATATACTTACTGGCCCATAACATGATGCATCAGTGTTGATTGAGACTCTGCCAGCTTGCACATGTTGGCTGTGCATAAGTATTTTGAAGTATTGGACAGCAGACTATTCTGAATGTTTGTGCTCCAAAAGAATACATTGATCATTTATAATAGAATTAAATGTCTGTCTCATTTCTGTCTGTTGCTAAAACAAAAAGACCATCACAATTATTTGCAGTAGAAAAAAAAGGTGTGATATATCTGGAGTGATGTCTGTATCGGCCATTAGAGTTTGAAAATATTGGCTGACTGCGTATTGGCAAAAATCCATTATCATGCATTCCTAGTTTTTGCTGCAGTGTTACAGGGGCAGACCTTTTTTTACAGATGTACCCATGACTGTCATCAACAGATTTTTTTTGTCTTTTCTTTTTATGGTTTGAAAGACCCATGCACTAAGTTGTTGCACAAAAAGGAGTACTCAAGTGAAATAAAAATGTAAAACCAAACCTCTCTGTGTACTTTTACCTCAAAGGAACACACGGGTGATTAACTTAACACAACAGGTTTTAATTTGAAAGCTGTTTTGTTCCTGAGTTTATAACAGTCTCCTTGTAAACACAACACGTAACCTGAGCAGAAAAGCCTGCCTGATGATCAGTGTATGTTTAAATCAATTAGAAGTAACAGATGTTTCACTTTGCACCAGATGGGGGCTGTTAGTCATAATTTTGCACAGGTTGTGTGTGTAACTGGAGTGGACCAGTTTGTCCGAACAGGCAGCACCTTAACCCTGACTGTTCCAGTCAAAGTCCAAATCCAGAGCTGTATGTTTTAAGGCTAAATCACTGTGAGTGACCAGACAGGTCATCCTGCTCCGTCATAAAAAACGTGCAGATAGACACTTTGATTACAGAATTTTGTTCTCCACAGAAAACCCACCAATTCCATTCAGAAAAAGACCTAAAATAATGAAAGAATGAATAATGACCAGTGTTTTCTTCCTTTCTTCTCTTTTCAGGTGCTGTATGAGGACAGTCAGATGGTGACCCTGACGGCTCCGTACATCGCTGGATTCCTGGCCTTTAGAGAAACCCCCTTCCTCTTGGAGGCTCTGCAGCGGCTGGAGAGAAACCGACCTGAACTTCTCCCTCAGGTCAGCTCCTTAAAACACACATCATCGTATTTCATATCATAATTGTATGAAACGTGCCCCTTTATATTAGTTTTTCTTTTGCATCATCAATGTGACGAATGCGGTTCAAACGAGACGATGGTCATTCACTCTGCATCCCGGCTTTAAAAGTAAGCCTTTGTCATTAAACCTCTGTGTTGACACACTTCTCACCGCATGGAGTTGCAAATATGATCTCACTCATGAGCTGTAACCCGGGATTTTGAATTAAATATAAAAATATGTGAGCGAAAAATAAAAATCACTTCCTGGATTTATAAAAAGCTTTTAACCTTCAGGCCAAAAGTAAACTCAATCCAGATTGCTTGGTATGACACCAAAAAAAATTCAGAGTTCTGACTTTTTTTTAACTTAGTTTTTATTTAAGTTTCATTCAAAATCATTTACAAAATCACAGTCATCATATCTGCTGCTTCATACACATGGTAACAGTTTTGATACAACAAAAGAGACAAAGATTACAATGACGAAGAAAAATATAGAATAAACAGAATAAAAGTTATATCAGTATACCCATAGCAGGACTCCACCTTTTTGTGAATATATGTTTTTGAAATCTCAGGGAATATGTTATTTGTTCTGATTGATATATTTCCTTTATTTTTTCGGTCTACATATTGTGTGTTGGGGGGTCAGGCTTCAACCACCCTATTGTAATGCATTTAATTGCTGTTGCTAATAGTATCTGTAAGAGATATTTTTGGCTCTTCCTTCAATGCCTCTTGGTAATAGGCCTAGTAGAGCCACCATTGTAATATTTCCACCAAATATTATATTAAGTGTATCAAACACTTCCTTCCAGATTACCTCCAGTTTGGGGCATAACCAGAGTATGTGGGTCTGATTCCCAATGTGTGGGCCACAGTTTCTCCAGCATTTATTTGAGTATGTAGCACTAAATTTAGCTGTGATTTCAGGTGTCCGAAAGAACCTCATGACTACCTTCCATTTAAATTCTCTCCACACATTTAAATTGGTTACTAAATGTACCTCGGTGCAAACTTCCTCCCACATATCATGTGGTATGCTGGAATTAATTTCAATTTCCCGTCTTTCCTTAATCTGTGCAGTATTATTCAAATTCATGCTCAGGAACATCTGGTAGCAATAGCTTATTAATTTCTTATCCCATTTTTTTGTTTGTACTTTAATCAATAACTCTTCAATTAGCGTAGCTTTAGCAACTTTGTCCCACTCTTTGTGTTTTAATAAGAAATCCCTTAACTGTCAATATCTGAGAGTTCTGACTTTTGAGAGTTTTGATGTGAACTTTAATCATCAGAATTGTTTTTTGATTTCATATTGTAACAACGCATACATGCGGGATGATCAAGATTATGGATAGTATGTGGTCATTTATCATTATCTAACAGTTATGAACAGAGGAGATGAACAAGTGCACATTGTGGACTTAAACAATGAGCTAAAGTTGCTGTCTAGATGCTGCAACTCAAAATCATTCAATCACAGCAAGCAGAACAAATTTCAGCTTCTGTGACAAATAAAAGCTCTTTAGCTCCAGTTTCACAAAAAGAAGCCTTATCTTCATCCTCACCCACTCACTTCTGTTTATCACAGCCCACATGCCTCCCCCGCGTCCTCTCGCTCTGTCTCTCTTTTACCGCATGCAGGTGTGCACGAAGACACACACACATACACACGTATAAGCACCCTGAATTTTACTTGCACTGACATTTAACCCCGAACAGATGCAGTCACTGCTCCTTTTATCTGCAACCTTTAAAGTGAGTTATTCCCGGTCACTTATGATTCAGTGCTGAAATATATCTGCAGAGTCACCTTTGGCATCAAGACTTCATAGCTATGCCTGAGCTGGAGGAGTTACAATATCAGTCTGAGCATCTTCTCTGTAACTTCAGCCTCTGAAGCTCAGGACAAAGACACTGTTATTTCACACTTTCTGTCTGACAACTTGTTTTAGACATTTGGGAACAGAGACTATAGGAATCAGGCTTTGAACATGTTGTATCAGACTGATGGAGTTATTAGCAGTAAACGAACCAGTCCTCTCTGAGGTGTTTTAGGCAGTTGTGATCGATGTTACTCATCACACTTTGGCTGTTCTGGCTCTGATACATTAAAGTATCAGATTTAGGATAACTCCTGAATAAAATAGTTGCGCTAAAGCTAGGGATTCACGGGACTTTATAAAAATATTTATACACAGTATTTTATGATAAAAAGAAAATACAAGGATTTCACGAGGCTGTGAGAAAATGTTTTATGCCATAAGATTATTACCCCATTCCAAAAAATGTGACTACCTCTTAAATGTGGAAAGTATAAAACAGGTGGAGCAATCTCTCAGAGGTGGGAACTGTCTCAAGAAGTTGCTACAAAAATGTTAGGATGCTGCGTAAAATCTTGATAAAATCATATCTGCTCTAACATTATACACTGCTTTATGAAAAATAGATGCTTATTTAAAATTTGGTACAAGCAACATATTGTTGGGTCAGAGACAACAAAACGGGGGTAGTCATGGTGTGCAAAGAAGGAAAACAAAACACCAGGAGAAACCAGCCACCTTGGTTAAATTACAAGTCAGTTTAGTAATATGACTTGGTATAACAACGGTAGCTGACAGAGACTGAGTCTGGTGGGAAGCTGGGAAGTGGTTTATGAGACTCTGTGAGAGACTGTGTGAGCAAAGAGCTCAACATATTCAAAACAATGTTTCTCAGCATGAATTTGCAAAATAACGTGTGAATTTCATCATTAATAGTACATTATATAAACAAAAGATTAAGAGAATCCGGAGACATCTTTTCAAAAGGGGCAAGGGCCAAAACCGATAGGGGCTGGCCCTGATCTTTTTGCCCTCAGGCAGTGCTGCATAAAAAACAGACATGACTCTGTAGTGGAAAAAAACCTGCATGGACCAGAATCACCTCCTAAAACCATTGTGTGGAAACATAGTTTGTTTCCTTATCCACTCGTCTCTCTAGGTCGTCCTCAGATGAGCCTTCCATCGTTGCTTCCAGTCATCCCGATTCCCCATACATCTCGCCAGTTTGTTGGTACTCTGAGCTCCTGCATCCTTCTTGAGTATGTCCATGTATGATAATGTAGGACGTCCTCTTGACGTCCATGTGTTGGTTCCCACAGCACCAATTTGCTGGCTGGCAGTTCCCGATGCCTATGACAGCGTCCTGCTAATCTCATTCTCCTTACAGCAATCTTCTTGCTCACCCTTGGTATTCCCTCATACAGTGTACTGTTGGTTACATGTGTGTTCTTGCTGATGTTAAGCACTGCATGCAACGTCCTGGTGTAGCACCCATCTAGGGATTTCTCCAGGGTTGGCTTCAGGGTCCAGCATTCACTGCCATAGAGGAGAACGGACTCTACTGTCGCGCAGAAGAAGCTGAGTTTGATTTGGTGAGGGAGGTTGAAGTTCCATACACTGGTCATGCCATTCAGGGCTCTCCATGCAAGTGCCTTCCTCACTTTTAGATCTTGTTCAGTTGAGTTGACCCATGAGCCCAGGTATTTGAAGTCCTCGACGTCTTTTAGCACAGCGCCTCCTGCTGTAGTCTGATGTTCTGGTGGAACGTTGTAGGTGATAACCTCAGTTTTCTTGGCATTTAGCCTAAGGCCAACCTTGGCACACTCTAGCTCTACCCTGTTCAGTAGTTCTTGTGCTTGTTCCACGTTGTCGGAGAGCAGACTTATGTCATCCGCATAGTCAAGGTCTGTGAGGACCACTGCAGGGTGTCGCCTCGACCCCCTTGGTGTTAGTGTGAAGCCAAGTTCCTGCTCTTGCCCACTGATTGCCTTCCTGAGCGCATAATCAAGGACTATGATGAAGAGGAAAGGGGCTAGTGTGTCCCCTTGCATAACCCTAACCAAGATGTCAAACTCCTCGCTGTTGCCGTCTGGGGTCACCACCTTGGCCCTTGTTCCTGCGTACATTGTCTCTATTGCTCGGAGAAGGTTAGGCGGAATACCGTATGCCTTCAGGATCTTCACCATCATGCCTCGATGGATCGAGTCAAATGCCTTCTTGAAATCTATAAAGCATAGAACTGCAGTAAGGTTGTCCTTCTTCATCTCCTCAATCATTCGCTTAAGTGCCAGGATCTGGGCTGTAGTAGTTCGCCCCTCTCGAAAACCGTTCTGATACTCCCTCAGGTGAGGGTCGATTGCGTGCCGGACCCTGTTTAGTATCATGCGGGTTAAAACTGCACTAGAGAAAACTATAAATGTACATGATCCATGAAATGACAGCTACTTCATTAGAATTTGAGCTTTTTAAGATGGACTGAAGTGGGGAAACTGTCCTCTAATTTGATGACTGAAAACTCGTCATTCTTTTTGCAAATCATGGATTCCAGGTCGCACACTCCAAAAGACTTCAATGATGGTAGTGGAAGCTGGAAAGGCAACATTAATGCATTAATGCAGCAATATGTACAGGTCTGGAGCAACACATGCTACCATCCAGACAATAACTGTGACATGTAAGAACAGTATGGCTCTGTAGTAGAAGAGTGCAGTCCAGAGTTGTCCCTCATGAAAACAACAGGCACATTATGGCCCGGAAAATATTACAAAGGACACCCTGAGCTGCTGAAACCCTTTATTGGGCAAGAATGAGTCAACATTTTATTTTTAAAATTGCAGAGTCTGATCTGGTTCTCAAATATTTACACTGTTGGGAAAAGAAAAGGTGATGCGACACAAAGCGAACATGCCCTTTCACAACTTTTTTGAAGCATGTTACTGTAATTAAGTTGAAAATAGGCATATATTTTTGTTTGTTCTACTGTTCTTGCACAGTTTTCAACTGAATTTGGTTTACATGATTTGCATCCCACCAAATTCTGAATATTCTGAATGTATTAAGGATATGATTGCTTATCCTTTGGTCAAAACAGACTTTTAGTGCTTTTGTTGACTCTGGTATATGTCATTTGGACTAGTTTTCGCCTTTATTAATTGGTAACAGTGTTAAAAATAAATCTGACACTGGCTTTTGTTGATTTATGAATTTCTGTTTGAGCGTGTGTATTTCATCTTCCAGGTCACTGATTGATACAACAGGACCTTCTCGTTCACTGTGTCTTAATTCTACCCGGCCTTGCCCTTTTTGTGCACACTAATGTTTATTATGATAAATACCCTGTCAAAATGTAAATACAATGGCTTCATCCTTGGTTTCAGCAGGAGTGCCAAAAGGTAGCCCTGTGGCTGCCCTTCTCTGTGCATAAAAATGCACAGAGAAGGGCTTTGTTTTGTACTTTAGATACATTAATCACTCATTGTGTCTGTGTTCTACCTTCAACAGGTGGTGTTTGTGGATGGGAATGGTCTCTTCCACTACAGAGGTAAATCAAGCTCTATCTACTGAGGAAAGTATTTGCTAAATATTGGCAAAATTAAGAGGTGGGGTATACTAACTCTGACTTCTGACCTCAAAGTTTGTGTGTGAAAGTGAGTTTTAAGGAGGAATTTTACAGATGATCTGAACAGTTTTGGCCCTTTGTCAGGCTGTTCACATTGAAATCATCCAAAGAGGCAGACACAGTCACCTTTTGTCCTGAACCTGGACTGTGGAACAAATCAAAGGGTCAGATTTGAGAGTTTTAGGCTCCACCTCAGTTTACAAACTGTTTAAAGAGCAGCAAAAGGTCAACATTTGAAACCTTTAAATTCCCCAACCATGATTTTCCATAAAAAAATGTCAAATTCTGATTTATCAGATCACAGAACAGTTTTCCATTTCGCCTCTGTCCATCTGGAATGGTCTTGGGCCCAGAGAAGTAGCTGTGTGGTTTCTAGACCGTGTTTATATAAGGATTTGTTACAGTTTAAACCTGCATTTATAGACAAAAAAGAACTGTTTACAGGCAGTGGTTTTTGTAAGTGATTTTTGGGCTTTTGCAGTGATTCCCACTACAGAGGGTCCAAAAATCATGCCTACTAATTAATGGTTTTCTGCCACATCCCTTTTGTGTAATGATATTTGTGTAGATAATGAGATCCCTAAATTCTTTGCAGTTTTTAAGCTGATGACCATCATTCTGAAATTGTTAAACAATTTGTTCACATGGTCTCTCACCGGGTGGTCTCTCACCTCTTCTCATCTTTACTTCAGAGAGACTCAGCCTCTCTAGAATGCCCATTTTATACCCAATCAGGTTTCTAACTTTTTTGCAAATTAAGGTAATGTGTTGAAAAATGTTTTTTTTGTACTTTTCCAGTGTTTTTTGTGCCAGCTTACTTAAACAAGTTGCTTGCATCAAATTTGAAATAAGCATATACTCCATTTCCATAAAATGTTCAGTTTTAACATTTGGTACAATGGCTATGACTATTTTTGATTTAATATAGGATCTGAATGATTTTTAAATGCTCAGATTCAGTTCTCATCAGCTTATACTGTCCCAACCTTGTTCAGAAATGGATTGTATGTTAAGAGTTGTCGCAGCACATGCTGAATTAAAGAAAAGCATGAATTCTCCTTTTAAAATCTGCATAAAGTTACAAAGATTCTTATTTCAAAGCACTCCCAAGTTAAAGCAATTAGGACCGCACAACTGTAAGTTGAGACTGTTTGTCTTATTGTCATGTGCTGAAAGTGAAAAGTGACTGGCCCAATAAGACAAGCTAAAACCCAGAGTACACTTGGACCAAGAATGACCAGTGTCCCAAAAGAAGTCCATCTACTTCTACTTGAAGTAAGCTCTGTTGAGAAGGTGCACTGAAGCATCGTGTTAAGTGATATGTGTTGTGTCTTTTGTTTCATTCTGGGTTTTTACATCCTCACTGTTTGAACTGTGCAGAGTTTGGCCTGGCCTGTCATCTTGGAGTGCTGTCAGGGCTGCCATGTGTGGGTGTGGCCAAGAACCTGCTGCAGGTTCAGGGTGTGTACAAAAGTGAGGAGCACCAGTCACAGGTGAGACTCGACAGTTTTGGATCAGATTTAAACTCCCATCTGAATTTAAAGTGTTTTCTACTTGTAAAAGAGTTGCACATCTTTTTTGTTTCACTTTGTCACTCTAGGGCTAGGCTTACAGGACACATCAGTATAAAAAGGTGCTGAAATGTTGACATGCTTCATCACGTTTTGCATTTTCTTCTTGCTGTGTACTAATGTAGTTTGTGCGAAGGAGCTGCCGACCTCAACAAGAGCCAAGGATGAATTATTTAAGTAAAGTTATCAAAGTGTAATCACCTTTTCTGTTGTGTTTATTGCTCACTGCTTTTTAGAAGAAGTGAAGAAATGTCAGAGGGGGGAACAAGCAAAGGGCAGAATCCTAAATTACTTTCCAACAAGTGCGTGCATATGAACTCACACTCACACATTTATCTCTGAGTGTGTGTAAGTCTGTGTGTGTTGAGTGTGTGTGCTGTTTTTGACAGTGTGACTTTTATTGCAAGCCAAACTCTCCCTGTGTAACTAATACTAATGCAACTCTCAGAATATAAATCAAGCAAGAAAAAAGAAATATTCATCGGTCAAAGTATAATTGTGGGACCACAAAAGAATAGATTTAATGAATATGCAAATGTTTGATTTGTTTGAGCCTGGAGCCTTAGTGACCTGTTTGGGAATGAGTCTAGGAAAACATGTTGAGGTCAAATCTGCCTGATGGACAGGTGTGCAAATTCGGCCTGGCAAGTCAGAGGACGTGGAATAACTGCTGGACGTAAGAAGAAGTTTATGTATGTTTTACTTTCAACTGTGAATGCCTAAAGTTTAAATCATTAGACTGTCCATTCCATCGTAGGATTTCTAATCAGCCACAATTTCTAATTAGATTCAACATGTTGATTATAACCATAGAGTGGACTGAATAAAACCATGGACAGAGCAACAGCTCTGCAACGATTGCAGAGCTCCTCCTAGTGACCAGCTGCGGTATAGATCATAAATAGCCGTCAACTGATATCAGTTTTTTTAGTGCCAGTGTTGATAATAAGCAAGTTAGTAAATGGTCAATACATTATGGCTCATTTTTTAGTTTGAGCGAATAAAACAATTCAATTATCCCAACAAATGACAATTATTTTTTCATCCTCCAAAGAGGAGGCAGAAAAACTTAAGGAACCACTGTACTCACTAACCTGTAAACCCATGAATCTGTCTATCTCTAGTCATAAACCCTGCCTCCTCTTTTATAGCAATTTGGATATATGGCAAATTAGATTTGCAAACTCTTAAGCAAACTAGGGAACTAAGATGAATGACAAATAATTTTCATGAAGTCATTAAACTTTCTGTCAGGCACCCATTCTGTGGTGAACTGTACCTGCTGGAGAGATCTATGACATTTTATTAGTAAGTTCAACATGTGTTTTGCTCAGTGTAAAGGCTGTGACGTCTGTCCTTGACGTCACGCTCTGACAGCCTGCAAGTCTGGGCTCTTCCACTTTACAATAGATGAAATTGTCAGGTTTAATGGTAATTTGGCTCTTGCGTAGGCTGATAAAAAACACTGTTGCCATAGAAATGCTGTCTGAGGAACTGTTTCTTCAAGAGGCAGGAACCAACCATCTTTAGCTTAATACAATCATCTTTAAATCAAAACCTAGAGTGAGTTTGTTTGTATCTTTAGTTGATAGCCAGGTCACAAGCAAGATAATATAGTAAGCCAGTGGTTATGCAAAATAAAACCCCAACACTGGAGATCATTTTTCCTGCCTTTCCCCTTACTTGACAGCAGCGCTCAGAGGCTTTAAAAAGAGCGACATAGAAAATGAATCTTGTAGAAAATTTTAAAACAAGAATCTCACAGTAAGAATCTGTCTTTATGGATTCTTTAATAAAGTTAATATCAATTATGGATAACTGAGTCAGCATTTTAGCTGAATATACTTTGATAGTCAAAGTTGTTCTCCCTGAAGGATTTCATTGGAGCCACTACTGCCCATTTTTCATGTGAAGACACAATCTGAAGCTTAAAAATGTTCACCCACAGATCATAAAACCCAAAGTATTGGATTGAAAAAAGAAGAAAAAATCCCTTTTAATGTATTTGCACTCACCATAGAAAATGGATGAATGTTCAGTGTTTGGGTTGTGTAAACCAAGAAGAACTTGAACACAGTTTTTTTTTTCTTGCTCTGAGGTGGTTGTGATTGTATCTGACCTCATTTAGATGGAGTTGATGTGAAGATGAGAAATGATGGCCATTCTCCATAATGAGTGCTACTAAAAGTATGAAAAGCTTCAGCCACTGTACAATCTTCTGCCAATGCAATTAGCAGCCTTACAGACTCTCTGCTTATATCCCCACCAGTCTTCATGTAGTAATGTAACATGCTGATTCAATTCTCTCTTGGAGTGCATCCATCTCTCGCAATTAGTGTTAGTGTCTTTGGCGTCAGACATTATTGGTTGGTCTGTGTGTGTGGGGGAGTGGGGGTCTGATCTCTTTGTTCTCACTGAACATGGTCACATCTGAGCATCCGAGGACCAGCCCCATTTAAAATGATACTATCTCTGCTAATGGTGTCAGCATTGCACACCCATACTGCATCTTTGGGCTATAACTGTTATCTTTAGATCAGTTAATGTGCATGAAATTTTAGACTCCTATCCCTTTCACTCTGATGTAATTGTCGCTCTACTAATTTGTCCACAGGCTTGCACAGAAATGCGATGCCTCGGGTTGACACAAGCCTTGATGTTTGAGCGCTCAGTGGGAAATAAGCTTTGAAATAATCCATGAAACACAAGCTGTACCAAGCTCCTTACCAAATTTCATATAATCAGATCTTAGGAATATGATTAGCAATCAAATGAACACCAGCATGTACCAATGACAAGCAAATATGCTGCCATATTCAATATCATATTTGCAAAGAGTTTCAAAGAACACGGGAAGAGTTTTTAGGTGTTGACAGAATCAGCGGGCGCAGTGATATTTTCGTACTCGCCGGTGGCGTATAAAGTGCGCTGAAAGCTCGCTGATTCAAACCTGGTCAGCTTTCAGCGCAGGCAGAGCGCAGCTGGTCTGGAGGTATTTTGGTAGACCGGCGGCATATCGACATACGTCACTGATGCCTCACCGGCAGGTTTCCACAGTGTCAGGCACATTTCAGTGCAATAAATAATCATCAACAACTATTAATCTGAGTCAGCACACACATTTAGATCTATATAGATATATTCTGATCTATATCTGATCTGATGAGCGCGTTTGGCACACGTTTGGACACACAACCTGACCAAATCAATACAGCTGAAACGGCATTAAATAAAATTAAATATCTTTTAAATAGACACACATGATGAAGTGAACAAGATATGTAATTCGTCTCCCTCCTTTTCTTTCTTCCTCTTCCTCCTATTTCTCGTGCAGCTGGACCTGGACATGTCTCTGTGTCCTCTCCCCGTCCTGCTGCAGCTGCAGCTGCTTCTGTGGCGGCTGAACAGATGATTTGTTTCAGTGATATTCAGTTTTGTGGGCCAAATTTATTTTATATGCCAACATCTATGAAAGAAAGAGCCAGGCCACTGAGCGGGATGCGTCATTTACGCACAGATGGTTCCGATTTTAATGCCATTTTTGGAATTTATGATGTGATCTCTGCGCACAACCCACCTTTGTCACGTGAGGTTTGAATATATGCAACTTTATGTGAGTGTCTTTATTTGTGGAAAAGGGTGTTTGTCTTACCAGTGGGTCCAACATTACACACACCAAATCCATCTGTGCTCATATGAAACAGTGTGAAGGACGCCCTCTGCAGCGCTTACAGTGACACTTGTTGAGGGGCTGCCTTCTGTCGCCATCGTGTGGCATTGCTGTCTTCAGACATCTCTTGATCTCTTTGACTACTTCGCAAAAATTGTAAGACGCCTCGCCAGTGGCGAATTTAAAGGCGAGGAGAGGAGCTGATGTTATTGGTCAATACAGGTCTCGGCTGTGTCAAACCCACTCCATGCCCTCTCTCCTCCCTTGCTTCGACTCACACCACTGGGAGGAGCTGAGTTAGGGAGGGGGGATACTTACGCCGGGCTGCGCCTCTCACGAAAATACAAAATTGTGCTTGGGAACGCATTGTCGGCACGATGGACCTGACTTACGCCGTGCCTGCGGCACGTCTCCGGCGAGGCACGAAAATAGAGCCTGCAGTGTGAGATATCTCTGAAGGTTAATGCAAGAACTTCTCTCAGTCCTTGTAACTAAACCTGCAAGCTTCAAAAGTAAAAGAGACACAGGTGTGCAGATCCTCAAATGTATGACGAGGCAAATTCTCCTATTTAAAGCAAAAGAACTGTGTCTAGGTGTAGCACCATAGACTTTACATACTATGGACAACTTGGTTCCGCCTTCCACCAGTATATGGATTTGAAGCCGAAAAGCTCTCGGTAATTCCGCGTTTATTCTCCACTTTTTGAAACCAACACTGCCCAATAGCATTGTAAGCACTCAACCACTTGTGCAGTAGCATTGTGCGCATTCGGCGGGAGAGTCGCCAAAGTTGCTGTGATGATGCTCAGCTCAAACATCCCCTGGGTGAGCTACGCAATCTTCGTACGCCCGTAGGCTGTATCAAGTGTCAATCATAGCAAACACCCCCTTATGAGTTGTAAGTGCAGTTGTAAAAGTGCAGAACAAGCTACTAGAGGGGCGGCCAGAGGAGACTGCCAGATCCCACTTAGAAAATCTTTATTTGGTCAGTCAGTTTTTTCTTGTAGGGCAGGCAAGGATTGGAACACAATACCACAAAACATAAGAGAGTCCAATTCATACAGAGCATTTAAAGTAAATTTGAAGAGGTGGTTACTTGAAAACCAAACTTGTTACCGTTAGTTGGTTGGCGTGCTTTCGGGTGGGTTATGTTGATGTTTTAAATATTGTGTATTATGTATGTTTTTATGTAGTTGCTGATTTCCCACCTTTTTAGGTAGCCATGTTCCTTCTGGCAGGGGGACTACCAATGGAAATTAGCCTTGCGGCTACAATTGGGTCCATTTACATTTTATCTTTTTAAAATGTTCATTAATGTACACTGTCCCTCTTTAACAAATAAAAAGGAAACGAAACGAAACGAAAGCTAGCTCACACAGCCTATTGCTTTCATATGCAATGAGAGAACAGAGTTTGTCGAGTCAGTTAGAGGACATGAAAAGAACCCATGTGGGCTAAGCTCAGGCCCCTTAAGATTTCAGAGCTCCGACTGTACACTCTGCCTCCCCAAACCTCCCCCATTCATGGAGGAATTGAAGAGAGAAAATGGGAGGAAGAATGTGGATGTTTAGCTAAAGATTAGGGCTGTACACTCAAGCTCCCCCCAAACCTTTTAAAGTCTTTTTTCAAGGTTTAATCCCCCTCTATTTCTAATATTTTAGTAGCTACATTATAAAGATACAGAGAAAAAAATCTGCCTGGGGAGTAAACAGTTGACACTCCAACAACCTTCGTGTCCATTAAAGGATTAAAGCAACCATTTTAAGTGTCCTTGAACAGAACAGTCAGACTGTACCTGCTCTGTTACCTCCAGCTGAATGCCCTGAAGATGTAAATGTAAAGAGAAGTGCATGTTTCTATCAGTACAGAGTTTGAACAAAAAATAAAAAAAATAAAATGTTTCTTCTCCTCCTCTGTGTTCATGATGCACTTGGGGGGAAAAGATAAACCTGCTGAAGCTCCTCTCTGCTCATCACCCTTCTCTTGTTTTGTCCTCTCTTTTCTACTTTTTCTGTCTCCATTTTTTACTCTCCTTCCCTTTTCACTTTCTTTTTCTCCTATCTCATTTTTTTTCCTTTCCCCCCTGTCTCTGTTTGTCTCCCTCACTGATTGCCAGGCTGTGACTCAAACTATTTGTTATTGATGACTTGCTCGTTTCTTCTGACTTCTGCTGTTCTGGCCTCAGTCCCATACCCTCTGCTTCACAAGAGCCAAACTTATCTCTCTTTCTCTCTTACACACACACACACACACACACACACACACACACACACACACACACACACACACACACACACACACTCATGCTGTTGGCCTCATCCCAGTTGGGATCGCAGGCCCTGTGCGGCCCCTCCTGTCTCCCCGCTGGCTGCTTGCTGTAATCAGTCATAGTAGAGCAGACACCTCATCCATCATGGAGGCTAAGCTCCCTTCATCGCTCTGGCCCGTAACCCACAGTACACCTGTCAACAGCAGCCCACATCACCACATCTGACTTTGTATCGTCTCCTCCACTCTGAGACCAAAACAAACTTTACTACTTCTATGGAAAAAAAAGGGTTTTTCTTGCTTTTGAAATTCGTCGTTCAATAAACGAACATAAAAATTACCCTTCAAATTCGGTCTAATAAGAGTTTAGATGAAAAACACAACGGTGGCCTCTAGTCATCGCAGATGTTCTTATTGGGGAAAACTTGACAAATGGAGGCTTGTATTTATCATGCATCACAGAAGCTTCTTGTCCACTAAAGCCACCATCACCTCAGTGCAGGGAGGGGTGACTTTTTAACACAAGTTAAAAAGTCATCTCCAACTCTGGTCCATTGGAGGTTATGTAAGCATCATTTTAAGATAAAAGCATGTTTTCACAATGCAACCAGGGGGACTTGGACAGTTGTGACTTGGTCATAGTCAGGTATCTCTCAACAGGTAGGCTGGAGTTGGATGTGTCCTTGGGCAAGACTCATAGGGTTGTATAAATAGATCCATTAACACTGATGGATGCTTCACATAGCGGTCTCTGCCATCAGTGTGTAAATGTGCTGTGAATGGGTGAATGTGATATGTAATATGATTACACTTTTTGTGTTTAGGAGACTAGAAAAAGCAAGCAAAATATTATTAATAATACATCAGATTTCATAGAGCGCTTTATCAGGGACCCTCAAAGCACTTTACATTGGATACATCATTCATTCACTCACACAGTCACACCACAGCTGCCCTGGGGCAGACTGACAGAAACATGGCTGCCAGTTTGCACCTACAGCCTCTCTGACATCACCACACAACATTTACAATCATACACCAGTGGAGGACACACACTGGGAGCAAGGCGGATTAAGTGTCTTTCCCAAGGATACAACAGACAGACTAGGGATGGGGGGAATCAAACCGCCACCCTTCAAGTTGTTGGACAACTGCTCTACCTCCTGAGCTACTGCCGCCCCACAGCATCACGTGATTGTCCAATCAATTTACATGCTAGACAAAAAAATATCATATTTAGAGCATTAGAAACATAAACTGTATATACTATGGACAACTTGGTTCTGCCTCCCACCTGTGTACGGATTTGAAGCCAAAAAGCTCTCGGTATTTCTGCAATTTTTTCTTCATTTCCTGAAACCAGCATTGCGCAGTAGCATTGTGCGCATTTGACGGGAGAGTCACGAGAGTCATTGTGATGACGCTCGGCTCAAACATCCCCTGGGTGAGCTACGCAATCTTCGTACGCCCGTAGGCTGTATCAAGTGTCAATCATAGAAAACATGAACCCCCTAATAAATTTTAAAAGTGGAGCTGTACAGAAAAAAAGAGGACTTGAGCACAAACCAGTCTTATAGTAACTACATGTCAACATCACAACCAGGGGGGAGAAAAATGTTTATTCTGTGTGATATATTTCTAACGTTTGTCCACAGCTCTATATGCTTTGCTGGCAGAGGCAGGATTTATGACCTATACTGCAGCCCATCAACAGAGGGTGCTGTTGTCGGAGTGGCTTCACCCAGTAAGGAGGCAGACGCTGTCCATTCTATATACAGTCTATGATTAGAAACAATAGTTTTCTAATGCAGGCTATTGTTTCAAGGTTAACCCAAGCTGCGACGCAGCCTTTAATGCAGTGTGCATATGGCTACCTGTGAAGAGTTTGGGTATTTTGTAAAAAAAAGTGTTTTGTGGACGACATGTACAGCAGAGTCACACACAGTAGATGATAATGCAGTGTAGACATTTCTGTCACAGAGCAGAGCCAATGACTGAGGGAAAAAAAAGCTTCTAATATCGTTAAAAATGGGTGATAATGTGTTTGTGTGTCAATTGTATTTAGTAGTTAAGTTGTTGAGGTAACATTTTGCTCCACCGGGATAAACTTTTTTATTCACAAAATCAATTTTAAGTGAGCTTTTGTTCCCCTGTGACTCTAAATGGCTCTGCTCTGCTTCAGGGTGCTGCCGGTTTAATCATAGTTTAAAGAAGGATTATCGAGGATGTAGGGAGGTAACATTTTCTTGAAGACAATAAAAATGCACTTTGATCAGTATGTTTTGTTTACTATAGAGTTACTCTTTAAAAAAGCTTAACCACTTAAAAAAACAGCTTAACAGCAAAATATTTGAGGGTGTTGCTTAAAGATTCATGTTAAAGTCCAAGTTAAGCTTGCTATGGGTTCTCTCTTGTGTGTCTAAAGCAATAATACCTTAATTTTCTCCTAGTTTTGCTGCATACATACCTTTATCTATCTAAAGTTTAATTCACTAACGTTGCAAAAAGGATTACTGTTATTTTAGCTCTGTAAGTCTGGATATGTGGACATGAAATTGAGATCACTCAGAGGTTAAAGAACATCACTGAGGCCCCTCAGCAGGTTAATAGTTTCAGTTTGCCGCTGTCTTTATGGGTGTGCTGTTCATCTTTGTTGACTTTGATTTTTTTGTTTCTTTGCCTCCACAGATAGCTGCTCTGCAGAAAGGAGGAGACAGCTTCCTACTCACAGCCGCCTCGGGCAAAGTGCTCGGAAAGGTGCGGCAAAGGACACACACACACACACAGGAGGCAAACATTTTTGACGGATGTGTTGTTTTGTTGCTGTTTTACACAAAGAAAACCAAACTTGCTAAAAAGTCAGACTCGACGATATGTGTATGATGAGAAGAATCAAAGAGAGAGGAAGCTGGAAAAGTTGTTTCAGATGTTTCTCTTTGTGTTCAGGCTCTGAGAAGCTCCGACAAGAGCTCGAAGCCGGTGTATGTGTCCGTTGGCCATAAGATCAGTGTGGACACAGCTGTACGCCTCACACACTCCTGCTGCCGCTACCGGGTCCCAGAGCCCATTAGACAGGTAGACGTGCAAACACTCACACACACACACCGCTAGCCAAAAACTGAGGACTCAACATTCAGGACTTGAGTGGCTGCAGGGAAGTCCATCTTTGTGAAAAAAAAAAAGAGCAAGAAAAATAAGTTTTGGTGATCACCAATGGGGGTGGGTGAAGACAGGGAGGACTGTGAGCACTATGCTGTGTGGCAGTTTTCAGCATCAGAAAGACAATGAGGGAGCAATGTATGGAACCAAATAAAGGCAGCTTTGGTTTTGTTTTTGTGACATAGTTGGGGGCCTAAGACACATTTTACTTCAAGTCATGCAACAAATGTCCCCTTTGGGACTCAAATTTTTTTTATCGCCATTTTAAAAATGGCGATAAAAAAAATTTGAAGGGTGATCTAACTTGTCTCTTTGGATAAAATGTTTCCTATGACCCTAAGGTACTTCCATACCAAAGGGGATATTTGTTGCATGAATTGAAGTTTACAGCTTATTTTTTGGGCTTAGGGCCTCTACTAACAATACAGAAACAGTTTATCTTAAACAAAAGGTACCTTGATATTTTCCCATTACAGATGCAAATTCATGCAAAAGTTGCAAGATAAACATTTTCGGACGTCGATATTTTTTTTCGAACCTGTATCCAGTCAATGCAAGTATTCACATCAGTGACGTTTTCCCGTCCTGCGATATTGTGGCATTTATTTTTTCGGAGTTTTTAAGTTTCGCATACTGTGTGTCCACTTCTGACCAATCCGATTGCATGTTGTAGCGACGTCTGATTCACTGGTTTATCCAACATGGCCGACCAGCTGATCGTTCATGTGTTGGAGGACAGAGTGCTTTATGAAAAAAAACCCACAAATTTTACAAAGATAACGACCTGAAGGACAACTTGTGGAGAGTCATAGCGTCTGATCTCTCACATGATGATAGTTTGTGTGCTTTAACAGTTTGCTAAACGTCTTTGTTTTAAATTTCATCCGTGCTAAGTAACTTTAGCTCGTAAGCTAACCTGTTCAGATACAACATACCATATGTATTTTCACTGTCTCAAACTCAATCAGGTTGCTGTCACAGCGCCATTAGGTCTCGGTTGTCACCTTACGTTTATGAATTGTAGTTTAATGTGCTTATCTGGCACTGGCCCCGACTCAGTACATGCTATCATGACAGACAGCCATCTCAACACTAGTGTCTAATCATTCAATTGATCTTGAACAACAAAAGAATGAACATTTTCAAAATAAAGTGTAGAAAAATAATTTTGATGTAGTTGTGATATTAGTAGATGGCGAAGTGTTCCATTTCAGCTCATTACTCCTGGTTTGTGTTACGTATCAAAGCAATCAACAAAAAGCACCAGCAAGTGGCTGACAGGATATTTGTTGAACTACAAAAGCACCATCACTTCTACTGCTCTGAACTAGGGATGGATGATATGGGCTAAAAATTTTATCACGATAAGATTTGCTTTTACTTGCGATAGCCATAAAAGTCCCGATAAGAAATATTATAACTGTAATCTAAATTTTTGACTCATTTTGTCTTGAGAACACCAGTTGGAGTAGTCAAATAAGATACTTAACCACAAGTTTGACTTCAAACAAGTCTGAAATGTGAAAACATTTTCAACATTTGTTAAAAACTCTTATTGCACAGAGTGAACAGCAGCAGCACATCCACTGTCCGATGTCAGGTATACCTGATTGGGCTCATCTAAAACCCCAATCTTGAAGGAAATCCCTCATGTGGAGTTTTGTTCAGTAAAGAAACGTCTTCCTCATTACCTTCGGCCATGTTTGTTTGTTATTCTGCTCTGTGTGGACTGTGAGTCTGTCACTCGCACCTACGTCATCAACTTGCAATTATATTTATTATGAGATGGCAAATATTTATCATGGAGGGTTTTACTCACGATACATTATGAATGATAATTTATCGCCCACCCCTACTTTGAACCTTTTATTTGTTTATTTTATTATTTATCTATACGCGACACCAGTTTTGTTTTGGGGTTTTTTTTTTTGTCCTGTCAGTCTGTCTTGAGTGTGTGCAGAACACTTCGGCCAGTGTCAGTATTTAGTCTGACTGACATGTTTACATGTTTTTTAAAAGCCCAGTTGTTGTCAGATTCGTGCCATGAATCAATGTATGCCCTCCCTGGTGTCTGCTCTCTGCATCTCCTGTCCCTCTTCTGCCATCTTCTCTGGTAAAGGCAAAAAGACTGAAAAATATAGCTTACAAAATGTTTAAAAATATACCACACAGAAAAAAATGCAGGGACTGTAACAATAAGATGTACTGATATGATAACTCTAAATGGTTAAGTGTCTCACATATTAACCGTCTGTATACATCCCTTGCCTTTCCAAGGGCCCTTAACAAGATAGATGGTGGCGGAGACTGATATTTGTTTACATGCTTGTTAAAAATTTTCAGCTGAGTTATAGTTTTTTTTTTTTCTCACTTTGAGGTAAAAAAAAACAAGCAAACTACACCTAAGCTGATCCCCCTTTTTGCCTCAGACTGAGCTTCCCCCCACCACTAGGCTGTGCTGTGCTTCTGCTGTTCGCTCTGCCTTACTGTCCACTCCACATAAAATAGGCACACACACACGCACACACATAACACACACCTCAAAATCAGTTTTCGATCAAAGAATTCTCAGTAGTGGTGGCTAACCCATTCTCCACTGTGTGTGTGTATTTGTGTGTGTGTGTGTGTGTGTGTGTGTGTGTGTGTGTGTGTGTGTGTGTGTGTGTGTGTGTGTGTGTGTATTTATTTCATCAAAGTGTGAGTGTGATGTGTTTGGCTGGTGGGAGGAGGGGGATGAGGAGTGGAGGAGGCGTAGGAGGCTCCGGTAGCAGCAGGGACTAAATGTGGACATCAGAGAGAGCCAGGGACACTTTCACCTTTCTCTGTCCGATCATTGGCACCTCTGTCTCTGTCTTTACCTTCCTCTCTCTCGCTCTCCAGCTGTTTTCCTTTTTTCTTTACTCCATAACCTCTACATTCCCCTTGTTACCCTTCATCTCCTTTTTGCTCTCTGCGTTATCTTCCTCTCGCTCTCTCTCTCCCACAGATATTTTCTATTCCCTTTATTGCTGACATCACAGAAAAATAAGCGCTCACACATCCAGCTCTGGCGAGTGTCAAGTTCAGAGCTGAGCTCTGTGTTTACGGCGCTCTTTCGTGGGCAGAGCAGGATTCACGTCCCTCAGGCCTGTGAAACCTCATTCACAAGTTGTCCATAGAAAATTCAGAAAGCTGTCACTCTGACATTACGTAACTGTGTCTTATTTGAAGTCTGAAAAAACAAGAGGATGAGCTGCTGAATTTTACTCTTCTGTCCAATCTCTATTGATAGAAAACTGAGGCCAAAGAAATGTTCTCACATCTTTTAACAATAAGAAGAAGCATGCACATACACACACACACACACACACACACACACACACGCACACACTACACAACAACTTCAATGATGGACATGTACACATGTAAATGTAGCAGCTGTATCTGCATGCATGTGCACACTCCTCCAAACTTGGCTGAAGGTTTTCAGGCTCTGTGTGACATCATAGTGATGTGGGCTGGGATTGTCTCGACACGTTCAAGAGCAGAGTCAAGTTTTGTGGACAGTTCTGACTGTAACTCCCTCGTATTTTCTTTTGGTAACATTAGATCAACTTAAATGTCCCTGAAAGGAAATTTTACCTCAAGCAAAGTAACATACCTGTTAGTGGAGCTTGGTGTGGCATTAGAACAAACTTGGCAGGAGAGCAACTCACTGATTTCCAAATTTATGTATGTTGTTCAGCATTGGCCTAGACTTTCCAAATAAAGAGTCTGGCCAGACTGAGACTGAGACAATGTAGAGTTAGAAATTTTTCGATTGTGTGGCAAGACCATAACCATAATAAAAGTGGTCCCAAAACCGATCTTGAGACCAAGACTGATCTCAAGTTCTATAACTCTAGCATTTATAGATGCAGTCACAGATTATCAGTAGGCAATGATTTGTGGAGGTGAATTTTAGCCCATGCAGTGATTTCCTCTTCAGAGACATGCCTACTTTTAATCGCACTTCTCTGTTAACTGTAAACCTTATACTTGTGTACACACCTAACAGTCTCAGTCTGTGAAGAAAGTGGAGCCTGGCACACAGATTTTGACATGAGCAGACCAACTTAATGTCCACAGCTGTTTGTATGAATACAGCTGCGCTATGGCAAAGTCATTAGTGATTTCAGGATAAAGGACTCTAATCTCTCTAGGGCTGAATGTGAATTTTTGGTGGTAAAAAGAAAAAGGCACCATTTTCCATTTTTTTTTGACAAGCTTTGTACCTCAGCCAGAGCTGCAGCTGCTGTTCTGGCCAGCTAATCTATGTCTGTATAATTTTAATACCACGGCTGGAGGTTGTATTTGGGTCGTACCTTTTGCCAATAAAATTTGTCAATGGCTGTCATAGAGCCATCTTACCCACCAAAATGAAAGCTAGGGATGTTAATAGAAGTTAATAGATTTAAATCCTGACTAGCTGAATGGTCTCAAGAGAAAACTTAGAAAGCAATCAAAACTAAGCACTATTTATTTAATGAAGATAATGAGCTGAACAGTTGTCTAGATCAAAATATGGCCAAACTATACCCTGCTACAAGAGGCAAAACACTTGTCTCCAACCTGCCCCTGCTGGCTGCACCCAATGGTGTGAGAACGGGATAAGTAATGGGCGCTTCCCTTGAATGTGAATGATGTGCGTAATGTTAAATCTCTTTGACTGGTCAGAAGACTGTAGAAAGTGTTAAACAAACGTAGTCCGTTTGAAAGTGTGGGAATGGGAGATGTTCAAGTAAATGATGTATCTGGAGACAGACAGGGGAGTTACCTCCAGGTTTAATTATTTATGACCAAACATGGCTGAACACGGTAAGGCTCTATACACAAAAGTTCAGTGTGATTTCTTTCAGTCAACGACTTGCTTTTACATGGTCAAGACACATCCAGAAAGTCCTTGAATGAAAAGGCCAGTCTTAACATTGACAACCCCAGGAGAGACCTTAAAAATGCGACAGGCCATAAGCTTGTGGTCATCTGAAACACACAGAGGCAATATTCAGATTTTAAAGCCGAAGTATGAAAATATGAAAAAAAATATTGAGGATCTAAACAAATCTGACAGGATGAATATGAAGTATGAACAATTCATTCAAAGATAATATTGGTCCATTTATAGCAGTAGCTATGACTGACTATCTATCAATCAATCATTCAAATTTTATTTATATAGCACCAATTGACAACCGTTGTCATCCCAAGATGCTTTCTAAAGAACAAGAGCAGGTCTAGACCATGCTCATTGTTTGATGAATTATCAAGATCCAACCTAAGATGGGATTTGGCCCATCTCATCTAACATGAGTAACAGTGGCAAGAAAAACTTCCTTTTAACAGGCAGAAACCTTGAGCAGGACCAGACTCAGGCTAGACAGCCACCAGGCTGGGTTGGGGAGGAATACAGAGAGAGAGAGAGAGAGAGAGCAAGATAGAGAGAAGGAGAGAGAGAACAAGTAAGGGAGAAGGAGGGAGAGAAAATAGAGAACAAGGGTGAGAGAGAGAGACAGGGGACAGCAGCAACATTAAAACAACAACAACAACAGCTCATGCAAAGTTGTGGTTGCAGAGCAAGTAAAGATGAAACAATATGAATTCAAACTAGAGCTACAAAGACTAAAGCTACAAACCTGGTAAGTGGTAGATGGCTGCACAGCTTGGACACAGCGTAGGATCGGGGTTTACAATAAATGTTAACAGACATAGGTGTAACTCATATTTTACATAATTTCTTCTTAATATTTACATTAAATATATAAAACATGGAGAAAATTGTTAAACACAGTGTAAAACTAGATTTTATGAAAGGTATAGATAATGTTTTGGTTGGATGTCAGGTTTCTAGTTTTTTCTTTCTCTTTTCAAAGCTTTAATTTTCTGTAATGGAGACTCAAGGAGGTAAAGTGAGCTGCTGCTGCTGCTCCTTCACAGTATCACAGCAGCTGTGTGTTCATTTTCAAAAGTACAAATTAACCCTTTACTCTCCTCCTTGTCTTTTCACATCTTCTCCTCCTCCTCCTCCACACTATCTCATGAGATCCTCTCACCTTACATCACGACTTTAACAAGCCCCTCCTCCCACAGCATGAGAGATTCACAGAGAGACAATGAAGGAGAAAGATGACATCATGGTTTAAGTCTGCAATGAAGGCACATGTGTGAAGGCACTGCAGCAGAATCCTACACACCACTGAAGAAAGTAAAATCACACACACACACACAGGCACAAACTCAAACCAATTCACGCCTGGCTCGGTCATGCTCCCTCACACCATTAAAATCTCACACTCTTTCAGTTTCCCATGCTTCACCTGATAAATTCAGAATAAGAGAACAGAAATAGAGCAGACTCTGAATTTCTCCAAATTTGAAGTCTGCAGTGACAGAGAGAAGAGGTCAGCCGTTCGACACTGACAAAACTTAGACATGAGGTAGAAGATGAAAAAAACAACTATCGGTTTATCCCTCTATACTAAATCATGTCTCTAATTATGTGGTCTTTCTACCTGATCTGCATGTTGCCATCACCTAGCACTGTGTCCCTGTTGAGCAGAGGTAATATGTCAACTTCACCTTTATGGATTTATTCAGCCATATGAACTTTTATTTATTTTTTTTTTTTGCTTTTATTTCCCTATAATAGAAAGTAATCCTCAGATATTACTTAGAGATATCCTTTTAAGGAAAAAAAGACTCATGCTCAGGTAAGACTGCACAGTCTTTTGTCTGTCTGTTGGCAGTCACTGTGTCAGATTGGTCAGTCACAGAGCCCTAAATTCTTGCTGTGACTTCACAAAGCCATTGGTTTGAATGTCACAGAGCTTTGCTGCAGCACTGTCGCAGACACACAATATGAATAGGTCTACTGTCGTGTGCTGCAAGGATGTGCCTGAGCCAGTTAAGTCAGAAACACTTTGTGAAAAAAAATTGCTGTGAATCCTCAAACGCAGGCTGGGTCTTTTATATGTTTTTACTGCTTACGGTACAGGGCCTTCATATGAAGCCTGCTTTAGTAAGATGTGGGCCTTTATGTCAAATTCTCTCTGTCTCTGAGAATTATAACTGCCTGTATTTTACACATAGTGAGGGTCTTATTCACAAACTCCTGCCAAAAAGACATTACATTATTTACAAAGCTCAAAGGGATTAATGCTCGTGAGTGCCAGTGATGTTCACATTAAAGTAAATGTTACGTATGTCTTTATTTAGAGCAGATGACACCCCTCACTCTCTTTGTGTAAGCCTTACTGCAAAAAACAAAGCAACAAACTCTTAGAGTGACATTTTTTTATTTTTTTATTTTTTTATTTAATATTTTATATAACATACAAACAAAATAAAACAAAACAAAAACACAATAATAGTGATGGTGGGTACATATACAGACAAGACAGAAACAAAAACAGTTAACAGTATCTTAAAGTAGTGTGTGTATGCATGTGAATGTGTGCACGTGTGTGTATGACATTTTTAGTGTTGATCATCACACTGAACTTCTGGTGATTAGGAGAACAGTTCTGATCTAAATGACCCAGAAATAATAAATCCATACGTGAGTCTATTAACACAATGTTGACTCTGTTAAATTAATTCAATACAAATGTTAGGCCAGACAATGTCTGTCTATGGATCAACCACCCACACACAGACTGAGAACAGACTTTTCAGTGTTTGGTTTGTTCTTGTATTTTTTTTTTTTTTTTACGGTGTGTCCACATAGGGCCACTGTGGACACAGTACAACAGTTGTTGTAGCTTTAATGTGGCTGATGGTGCACATCAGTGTCCAGGTTGTTGTTGTTGTTTTTTTTTTCCTTATGAAGTTTATTCAGTCAAGTGAACCTAAAATACATGGTTACAGTGCTCTGATGAACTCCACATTGAAATAATGACTCAACATCTTTATTCAGCTTGACACAAACTGTAAATGTTTTGAGTTTTAAATATTTTCTAGTTTTACCCTGTCTGTGATTCTACCTGTCAATACGATCACCACTGCAGCCAGTTACTAGGGGGAGCTCTAAATCTTCAGCTTAATGGTCAGTGAACTCTTATGTAGTCCTATTTAATGTACAGCCTCTGACTGTCACCTGCACAAAAGTGTAAGTTTCAAAAACTTCGGTTACAATCGTCAACAAGGAGGTGGTGCCGAGTTTTGAGGCTGGACGAGTTAAGACCCACCACAAGAAGATGAAACAAACTACTCCTGCCCAACCTTCTCAATTGAGTAGGTTCTTTATTTAATTCTGCCTTACAATACTTTCCAGCAAAGTTCCTCTGATGAGATAAACCTTTCTGGAGAAAAAACAATATTATGGTATCATTACAGGCATAATAAAATCCCTGTTTTGGAAATTACTGGGGTGACACTCTGTAGGTTTTCTCCTGTCATCACAACTATACATAGACAAAATTTGAAAAAAGAAGTTTTGCACCTTTATTGAAGTAGTGCAAAAGTCTCCCAGGTAATCAGCATGCTTTCATTTAACATCAAACTAGCCTTGCTTTACAAATAGCAATCTTAGAACTTAATTTTGTCATCTTTTCTAAACAGAAATTTTCAGCAAACAACAGAAGTGTGATTTATACTGTTTTCAAGTCTTAACACATTTGGTATTCTCTCCCACATGATAAACTGTTAAATATGCAGCCCTGCAGCCAGAAGCTCACTCTGCTGACCTCTAAGCACAGATACACAGAACATGTGCACACAGTCCATCTACAGACACACAGCAAATTCTTCATATGTACCCACAAGCATACACACTACTATTTCTACTTGTATGATTTTAAATGATAAATGAATACAACTTACTTGAGACAACAGAGATAAAAGAAGATTACATGTATGTGCTTATTGCTTTGAATTATGTTTTCATATTCAATATCATCATCTTCATGCTGCTGATACTGTCAGGACTACATCTGAAAATTACATCTGAAATTGTAATTCACACCAGGAGGATATATCAGAGCATCAAATCAGTTTCAGGGAATAATTGGAAGTTACTGGTGATGATTCTCATGTACACTTTAAATCAGATATTACCATGTCTGAAGTAGTCATTCACTCTCAGTTTTTTTTTTTTTGAAGGGGGTTGGGGGCTCTTTTTTATCCGTCAATTCTCCTGTCATCAGACTGGTTAGTAGGATTCAGTCCCACTACCTTGATGATCAGGTTTATAAGATAAGAACTTTATTCATTTCCTGAATCTTTTTTTCCCCCTGTTTTTCCTGTTGCTCTGAAGCTGTCTAATAACATAAAGGCAAAAAGCCAAAACAAACAAACAAACAAAAAAACAGCCTGGAATGTATTTTGAAATCAAGACATGCATGGATGTATTAAGACCTGTAGGGCTCTGGGATAGATGTGACACTCCTTCTGCCGAAACTCCCCTTAAACTTACTGATGAAACAGCAGAGATCCCTCAGGTAGGTACAGTCCTCGTCAAAACAAACCCTTGTGTTGATAAAAAGTAGGCTTTAATGGTAATGGAGAGTTCAATGTCTGGACTCTGCTAATTTGGAAAAGAAGAGGGCATGTTTGAGAAAAAGTAATGCAAAGTCATTTTCTAGTTTGACCCTCTTCTTTCTGCTACAAAGCAAGAGGTAGGCTTTATGATTAACATTACAGCCAACCATTAGGGGAGCTTTAAATCTTTTTTTCATTTGCGTCTTACCTTTCTGGTGTTTTTCCCTCTTTGTTTTCCGTCTCTCTTTTTAGTTGTCCCTGCTGTAAGATAACTAACATCAAGTTATCAAGACTTTTTTTGCGCAGTGATACAATTTCAATCAGCCTGCTAGAGTCTGTTATTCATAAAATCTGTTTTTTTTTTCATTGGTTTTTGATTAGATGGGTTCAAAAGAAAGCTGTTTTTGGTTTCCTGATAGCTCTATTTGAACTTGTTGTTTTAATCCCTCTGTTGGTTACATCTGTTCAGAAAAGGATTTTAATTGTCTCTTGTAACATCAGTAGAGAAGCTGTTTGATTTTGGCACAAATTTCCACTGAAACTTAACGATGAAATACTATTAACTGACTGACTGCTCAGACTGGTAAAGGATCAGCTGGAGCCTGTTGCTCACACTGAAGGGCTGAGATCTTCAGGGAAAACAGTCTGTTGTTTTTCTGCTGGAAGAGAGCTCAAGTGTTGTGAGTCCAGTCCATATTTTTTAAAATTATTTTTAGAAATCTCAGTACTGAGTATGATGCCACCAGGAAGACAACCAGAGAAGGGTTCTCCTCCTCCCCTGAGCTCCACCACAAGTCAGTATGTTTTTGCTCATACTAAAGCTCATGGTTTGATGACAATTAGAAGATGCTTCTCTGTACAGCTCTGTAATAAATTTGGTGTTTAGCAATTGAGATAATATTTAAAAACAGCAAGAGATTGAGAGAGTGCTCCGGTGTCCATCTTAATAATGACAGGGTCAGTACTTTTTTTAAAATCATTTCGCAAAAAAATTTGTGAAGTAAACAACAGACGCAGGATAATTACCCCAGAACAAAAACACCAGAGAAGAGGAGTAGCGTGCACCTCGTCTGCAGAAAAAGTGGCACATACATCATGTATGAAAAAAACAAAGCTGTATGATGCACCATCTTCTTACTCGAAAATGCCCAGCAGCAGTTGTAACCACTTCTGACATCTTGCACTGATCTGCTGTTGTTGTTGACAGTTGTTGTATACAGTGTAGATGAAAAGACCCGTATCGCCCCCTAGTTTTAAGAAGTGGGACACGTTAACGTCAGTAATTCGATTTTCTCAACCGTGTGTTTTTTGGACAAGGACAGAAGTCTGATTCAGCGAAAAAACTGAATTATGAGCCTAGTCTGATTAAGATGTGCATGTAAACGCACTGACTGTTCGGTTGCTAAACTGACCGGCTTGCAGTCCCCAAATATTAAAAACATTTGGCACATCATGATACAAAAAATATAACAAAGGAGACTAAGAGAACTGTTAGGTTGTTAAATCTTATATCAAGGAAGAATGGGACAACGCTTCACTTTCAAAGCTTATGAAACTGTTTTCCTTGTTTCCCAAACAGCCAGAGTGTTAAAGATGAGCCGATGCAACACAACAGTTAACGTGTTATTGCCCCAACTTTTTTTGAAATGTGTTTCTAGCATCAAATTTAAAAGGATTGGGTTTTTTCACAAAATAACATTTTTCAATTTCACCATTAGATGTGTTGCCTTGCCTACTACGATTAAATGTAGGGTTTACAGAATTACAGAACAAATCAAATTCTGTTTTTGTTATATTTTTTTAAAACAGCATTATTATCATTATTATTATTATTTGTATAAGGGTAAAGGGAAAAAAGTAAGATCAGATTTGTAAAACCTTATTCTTTTGTCAAGCTGCTGTGCCCATAAAGGTGGGAAGCTTTGTAAACCTTGACTTTTTTTCCTCAGGGTAAGAGTGGGGGAAATATTTTGTTCATTTAAGAATTAACCTGCACTTGAGACTAAAAGAAACTTCTGTTGTAGTCTGAAATATAGACCTGATAAAACCACAAACTGGGAGAAAATAGATGGGATTGGTCATTGGTTGTTTTAAGGGCTTTATTGTTAGTGTTCATTACATGTCTGTCACTAGGTATTACCTGCCATTTTCCAGTGATTTCACTGGCTATACTGAACACTCATGTCAGGTTTCCCTCCAAGTATCGTCTGTGTGAACTCTTAATCATTTTGAAAAAAATCTTGAGGTCTTCACAACTATTATTCACTGTATATGAAAATAAAACTCAAAAATCAGATTATAGTGGTTCCACAGATTAAGTTTTCCTCTGAATATTTCCTTCTCCTAGCGATGATGTTATCACAGTGGAAAAAAACCCACCCACTTTTTGGTAAACAATGTATTGCACGCTCTGTTAAATATACCCCAGTTGGAGGTGGAGATGACTGTGTAACCTAGCATGACTTATCACTTTGCTAGCATGGTTTACAGCACTTCTTTCTCCTAAAACATTATTCCACTTTGTTTAGCATGTAACAGATGAATATTTTAGAGATTTTTGTCTCAATAGAAAAAAACAAAACAAGTACAACACAAAGAACTTTACAAAGATGATAGTCTTACCTGAATCCTTTTTCAGCTGCAGTATCTTTGACAATGGTAAGAAAAAAGCACATGAACACAGACAGTCATAAAAAAATACCATAATGCATCTGCAGCACATATCACTTAGTTATTCTGTCTCTACAGCCTTGAGTTGCTTTAACTGGGAGCTGATTTTGCTGCTCCTGTGGATGAAATCAATACGCCTGGTGCCTCAAAGATCCTAATATGTGAAGTAAATGGTTTTCATTTTTAGAGATAAAAAAAAAACACTTTCAATACCTTTTTTTTCCTTTTTCACCAGCTGTTTGCAGAAAGCAGAGCAATAAATTGACTCTGTTTACCTTTATTATGGTTCCTTATTAGTACCGCTGATGAATTCAGGTTTATGGGGGAAATGTGGTATTACATGCTTCTCACAATGCCATACCTGCAAAATTCTGAAGAACTGGAGTTAGGGATAGCAAAACATTCAGAGGGTTTGGAAACCAAGCAAAGTGAGTATCCAAGAACAGATCTATTGTGCATTTCAGACCTTTGTGATGCCAGATTTCGAATGTGTCATTAGTCATTGAAGGAAAAAAAAAAAGACAATTATCAGATGTTGGACTTCAAGGTGAGAAATTCTGCAGTCCAAAATGTTGTCTGAGTTTGGCCCAGATGCACAAGGACTGTTTTACCATAGGGTCACTGATGAAAGTGTCAGAAACTAGAGGGAGTCAGGCTCCTAAAGGAGCAGGTGAAGAGGATGGACTACTAGCATTGGTCACCATTGTTACTTAAAGGTGGGGTAGGCAGGATCTGTGGAAGTGCCAGTTTTTGGGAGAAATCTTGAATGTAAACACCACCCCTCCCAACTAGTTTTCCCCTCAGCTCCTCCTCTCCCCTCCCGCTTTGCTCCAGCAAGCCCCGCCCACAAACATACGTTCCTGCTCATTCATACTGCTTCAATTAAATTCAGATATAATGCAGATAAATACTTCAGATAACTACAAATGGGGCCCAGTCAACATGAAAGTAAAAGCGTTGGTGCTACTATAGATGCCAACAGACTACCAGCAAACACAATGTTTGCAGGACTTCTACAACTAGGATAAAGTGACATAGTCCAGGACCCGAGGTCAACAGTTTAGCGGTGTGACAACACGCAGCAGGTCCCGTTTAACAAGAAACACTTTTGTTACAGACACTTGGCTTACTTTGTTACAGGATCTGTAAGATCCCGCACATTGTTTATGTTGTCTTTAACGGAACCCTGCCCAACCCACCTTTAAGACACTTTTCGATACCTTTAAGATGGTACAGCTACTGATGGGTGCTTTTCGGTACTACTGAATAAAAAAAAGCAGAGTTTTTGAGACGAAAACAGATCCCCTGTTATATTTTCAACTCAAACTGCTGAGTAAAGGAGACAGAGAGCATCTCTGACAAAGATGAAGACAAAGAGCAAAAGTGGTGTCAAGAGGAAAAACACTGTTATTGTCCTGTTGTCTGACAGAGGTTACACCCTGAAAACACTAACACTTCACCTCTGCACAAATGTTTTGAGGGATGCTAGATTCTGTTTTTTTGAGGCCGTGGTCACACTATTTTCTCTGGACTCCACCTTCTGCTACAACTATCACACTAATGTCTTGTGTGGCAGACATCAATGTGCATGTTTGCTTTCTTGTGACAGTGAATTCAAACACGCTATACTTCTGATTTAACACAACTTGACACACTAATAGCTTTGTAAGGCAGAGGTGAAATTAGACGAAGCCACTCTTGAAAAAACTTCTAGGGCTCTATTTTCGTGCCTCGCCGGAAACGTGCCGCAAGCGCAGCGTCAGTCAGATCCGCCGCAGTTGTAGACGGGGAGGAGAAAGGGCGTGGAGTGGGTTTAACACAGCCGAGACCTGTTTTTACCAATCACATAAGCTCCTCTCCTTGCTTTTAAATCTGCCACAGGCGAGGCGTATTACTATTTTCATGAAGTAGTCAAAGAGATCAAGAGATGTCTTAAGACAGTAATGCCACAAGATGGCGACAGAGGGCAGCTCCTCAACAAGTGTCCTCCACACTCTCTCATATGAGTACAGATGGATTTGGTGTGTGTAATGTTGGACCCACTGGTAAGACAAACACCCTTTTCCACAAATAAAGACACTCACATAAAGTTGCTCATATTCAAACCTCACTTGACAAAGGTGGGTTGAGCGCACAAATCACAACATAAACTCCAAAAATGGCATTAAAATCGGAACCATCTGTGTGTAAATGACGCATCGCGCTCCGTGGCCTGGCTCTTTCTTTCATAGATGTTGGTATATAAAATAAATTTGGCCCACAAAACTGAATATTATAATATCCGTATAAAGTAGATAACGCATCTGAGCACTGAAACAAATCATCTGTTCAGCTGCAGCAGCAGCAGGACGGGGAGAGGACACGGAGACATGTCCAGGTCGAGCTGCGCGAGAAATAAGAGGAAGAGGAAGAAAGACAAGGAGGGAGACGAATTACACATCTTGTTAACTTCATCATGTGTGTCTATTTACTAGATATTTAATTTAATTTGATGCGGTTTCAGCTGTGTTGATTCGGTCAGGTTGTGTGTCCAAATGCGTGCCAAACGCGCTCATCAGATCAGATATAGATCAGAATATATCTATATAGATCTAAATGTATGTGCTGACTCAGATTTATAGTTGATGATGATTATTTATTGCACTGAAATGTGCCTGACACTGTGGAAACCTGCCAGTGAGGCATCAGTGACGTATGTCGACACGCCGCCGGTCTACCAAAATACTACTAGACCAGCTGCACTCCGCCTTGCGCTGAAAGCTGACCAGGTTTGAATCGGCGAGCTTTCAGCGCACTTTACACGCCGGTGGCGAGCACGAAAATGTCACTGCGCCTGCTGATTCTGTCGACACCTCCCCGCCACGCCACCACGCCCAGCTTGGCGGATCCGTGCGGCTCAGTCCACGAAAATACCAAACTGGCCTTACGCCGGGCTCCGCCAGACGAAAATACAACTGCGCGGGGCTCGCCGCCCTCCGCCGCCTCACCAGCGCGCACGAAAATAGAGCCCCTAGACTAAAACTGGAGCTGTTGTTCGCCTCTTTGAATCCTCTCATTCATAAACACATCGAGCTGAGAAGCTCATTGACCAGTCTGACGCGGGCTTTCACTAACAGGTTCATGCCAGCAGCTGTGTCGTGTGGTCTGAGGCTACATGAGGTCCATTGGTCATTATCTCCAGGCTGAAATCCATTACTTCCCAATCCACTCTTCTTCTTCCTCCTCCACACACACTGATGGAAAGACATCCTGTGGTAATGGGACTCTGAGGAGCTGCCTGAGACATACAGTAACAGCCTATTTCCAGACCTCTCCTCCCTGTCTGAGTGCTTTCACCCAGCGGAAGTCACTAATTATTTTCTCTCTCCTTCTCCAGCCATCACCTGTGCACTGCTGGATCTCTATGTTACTTTAACTTCTTCGGAATAACTTCATATAGGACTGTAAACACTCGTTGTGTTGCGTAAAGTTTGCTAACCTTCATGTGCACTGTTTTCTGTAAATGTCAAAGGGTTTGGAGTTGTATGTCTTCATTTATCCACAGTAGCATGAAAAAAGTCTCCCCACAGAGCCACCAGTGCTGCAAATATCTTCCTGCACAGTACTGTAGAGCTCTGTGGATGTTGTTTGTGTGCATTCCCACCCCTACCCCCCGACTAAGAGGCAATAAACGTGGCTCCATGATCCAGTCTCTGTTTTTGGTTTCCATATGCTCCCTCCTCTCCTCGTGGTGCCGGGCAGAGAGACAGGCAATGTAAAGCTCCACAGCTGCATGCCCAGATTGCAAAAGCAGATGGAATTTCAATGTGAGTGAAAGGCGGCGTGGAGCCCGCGTGCACGGAGCAAAAGAAATTGAAATATGCATTTCACGTGTCCACATATGGAGAAAAGAAGCCATGCTGTGTTTGTGTGCATACTTCAGAGAGAAATGTTGCTGTTATGAGAGCTAATATAACAGACTGATTATTTTGTCGTATTTATATTTATTTCTGTTACTGTCTTTTACGTTGTTTGTTTCACGGAGCCATACAGTCTAGATACAACACTTTATTTTGCACCCCAGCAGGCCATAACTGATGCTTTTTTTCCCATGTCTGTATGTGTGAATGTTTGTGTGTGTGTGCGCCCATGTGTGTTCTTTTTTGTTTTGATATCCAGCTTGTGTGCGCACCTTTCTTTTCTAGAGTCCACACTCTCAACTTTCCCTCACCTCCTTCTTCTCCCCGACTTTGTTCATCCTCACTGTATGCTGCTTTTGCTCTTCTCTCGCCGACATCTCTCATGCATCCATCTTTCTCCACCCCACACCCCCCGCTGCTTCGTCTCCTCCACTTCTTGAATAATTCAGGCCTGCAGAGCGAGTGTATTTTTGGTTGTTGTCACCTCTGCAGTAACACAAACACAGCCCCTACTAGAGAGCACATACACTCACACTTCCACAAACACTCTCACCTGTGCAGCCACAGCTCACACTCGTGCGCAGACACATGCAAATTCACACAAATGAAGCTCCCGACACCAACACAAAGGTGAAAGACACAGAGAGACTATTGAGATTTGCTATGAAGAATATTCCTCACAGGGACTTTGCACCATCACTGTGCTTCAAACTGTCTCTGCTTTGCTGTCCCAGTGATGAATAATAAAGTGTCTCACTTTTCTGTGTCTTTCAGAGTTACTAAAAGTTTGTGCGTAAAGTAGCAAGCAAAAAAAAATTGAACTTGGAAAGTAGAAACTCCCAGTGCTTGTGTTTGGTTGATGCCACTGTTGTATTTTTCCCTTGAGTTTAATGTTAAGACAGATTTGATTCAGATTTGTTATTTCATGATTACATGCCTAGTCGAGACAAAGGACATTTCAAAAGTTAAGACCAATTTCAAATCTATGAACATTGCTTAAAAACATTTTAGTTTCTCTGAGTAGCCGGACTCAAGAGTAGGCTAAGACATCAGAGGAAAAAACTGAAAAAAGAAAAGAAGTAAAAGGTTTTGCCTCATGTTTCGCCTGGAGATTTTCTTCTATGTTGATTAGATTGAACATTTTCTCAGTGCTCTTCTTGGACTGTGTATTTCTGAAAATGCACCATTCCTAAATTTGATGAGTTCCTTGTTAATGTATCCGTTTCAGCTTCTTCGGCACATTTTTTACTTTGCTGCTTGTTTAGTTCCTAACTGTTTGTGTATTTGTGTTGAATTGTTGTGAGTTTTTGTCATTGTTTATCTCCTTTATGCTCCAGATTGTACCTCCTTGTAAAAATGCTGCAGTGATTTGCTGTTATCTCTTTACTTTGGCCATTTGCAGCAGTTTTTAAGCTTTATTTTCATTTTGAGTGTGCTTCTACTGACACTATTTGGTTTGATTTTTTTGTTTGCATTTTGGGAAAAGCAATTTTTGAAGTTGCAGCACTACTCACCGAATGGAAAATGTTTTGGATTGTTGTTTTGCCCGTGTTAATGACCAAACTAAGCTTTTGCGTGCTACTTATTATACTTTCTAGGGTGAATTATTTATGTTTTGCTCTTATTTATTTCTCACTGCTCATAACATAAAAACCCAACTGTATTTAACTGGACTCAGACTTTATCAAAAAATGTATATCATCTGTGCATAGTAAAATAACAACCCTTATTTAAGTCAAGCATACTCATACAGAAGTTTTCTTAATGTCTACAGCAAGATAATGCTTATATCACTCCAGGAGTGTTTCAGAAAGAATATCCCCTTGTGGTTAATATCTGTGGATCCAAGGAGGTGGTATTACTTTTTTTTTTTTTTTTTTTAACTCACACATGCGATTCAACATCTTGCACTTGCGTTTTAATATATCATACATGCGATTTAGTATCTCGTACATGCGTTTTATACTTATCTCGTACATGCGTTTTAATTGTATCTTGTGCATGCGTTTTTATAAAAAATACTCTGTGCGCCTCATTTGTGAGAGAAGAAGGACAGTGTCATGGACAGAGAGCAGATTATCAACATTTTCTTTCATTTATGTATGACTCACAAAGAGATACTTCATAGCTTAGCCACATTTGGTATTGTTTTGAGTAGGAGACAACTTTTTAGGATCCTTAAAGCACAGCGACTTTGACGTTGGCGATATTCAGACTTGCAGGAAGTGGTGTTGTTTATTAACATACTGTTAAATCGCAACTTTTATATTATACAATGCATGTGCGAGATAGTAAATTGCACGCGATCATTTCATGGAGAACATCACACAGAACTTCAGCCGTTGCTTTGGGTGGGATGTATACAAGTATTGTTATAATGTGACTGAACTCCCTTGTGTATATAAGGGTATATAACTGAGAACAGCCATTCATAATAATAATATTAATAATATTAATTACAATACTACTACTACTGCTATTACTACTAATAATAAGTAAAATAAATACCTCATTGGTTTTCACCACTAGCGAAACCATCACACAAAGTCACTGAGTCCATTATTCATCTGAAGCTATATATTAAGGCAGCTTCAAACATCAGAGCATATACAGTATTATATTTAAGCCAGATGCTGTAAGTATCAGTCCAGCACGAGGCCATGAGACTTAGAGCTCTCCCTGCTAACTGGCTGTATTAAAGATCATAAACCCCTTCATCCCTCTGACAACAAAAGGCCTGAGTATAAAATTAAAATACATGTAAAATAAAACTTTCTCAGTCCTGCATATGCTGGTTCATATCCAGGTATGCATATTTTCTGACAAGCTTAGTTTTAAGTATTTTTTTTATTTAAGTGTGGATGTGGCATCATGGTTGACAGCTCTGTTGACAAATGCAGGCTACAGCTGCAGGGGAATCAAATCAGCTGCTTCAATGAGTACTAAAGCCTCTACATGTGAATTGTTGATGACAACACTAGTCCATCGGCAGTAAACTTGAAATCTTGATGTTTTACCCATTAATTTAATTTATGTTTTGGTTAGCATACAGGTTTCTGCACATACTGTGGTTTTAAACCCAAGAAGTGATTTTTAGCTTCAAAGCTCACAATGTCCAGAGAGAAAGTGACATTGTTCATTCCAAATGCAGGCAATTCATCAGCCAGCTGAAATGTGAAATTGTCTCATGGTGTTTGGTCAACCAAAGTATTGGGTATTGGTTGCACTGATATCATAACCTGGTGGAAACAAGCAAAAGGTGAGGAGATCACTGAAACCATTAAGATTCATCTCAGAGGCCAAATTTCAGGCTCATTTAATATTCATGGTGATATTTCAGTCTAGACCAAAGTGTCAGACTGTGTGTTTGACTGATCAACATTTCCACAGGTCCTCCAAATGTCACAATTTACAAAACCAACGTCATTTTGTTAATCCTGCTCCAGTATCAGCCATGAGGGCAAAACATTTTGTGAAAAGAAAACCACCCAAACCTCCTTTTTGCAAACTTACTCTAAATCATTTCATGCATGCTACCACATCCTCTCTGAAAATGTGGGACTCAGTGTATCATACTGCATCACAATTTGTCTCTGGTCCTGGTTTTCGTACACACCACTGTGTTTTATATGAGAAAGTTAGTTTGTCTTCCTTACAAAACAGGAGACTGGAGCATTGGTAAATCCCTCTCTATAATGCCTTACTAAATGAACTTCCTTTTTATTTATGCTCTTTTCCATCTTTATGTTGTATTCTTAATAAATCTGTCTGTGGCTGTAAATTTCAGTCTCATAGACAAATTCTGTACCCCTAGACTTGCAGTGTCCTTTGCAAAGTACTTTTTGCACCTTACTCTTGGTCTGAGCTGCAAGGTCACTTGAGACTGGATCATTTCATTAGTCTGGACTCTGAGGGACTTTAAAACTAGAGCTGAGGATTATCTGACCCGTGAATGTGGGTGTTTCACCACTGAAAGTGGATGATTTATTGATCACTGTATTTGGTTTCATTTTTATTTGTTGTTTCCGCATGATGGGTGAAATTTTTAAAGCTACCTGTCTTGGCCAGGACTCCCTTGAAAAAGAGATTTTGTATCTCAACTGTAATATTTCTGGTAAAAGTAAAAAATAAAATGAAATAAATCAAAGCAATACAATTGTCTACCCTTATCAGCAGAGCTGTAAAATAGATACCTCTGGTGGTTTGACATTAAAGGCTACAGTCTGAAGGAGGGTCTCACTTTAAAGAATTAAACTACAACAGAAACATTGTTTTCTTGTGAATTTGTGAACATGACTACATGTGACAATGGCTTGATTCATCAACATCAGGAAATACTGCACAGTACTTCCACACTCATGAGATTGTTTATCGTACTTTAAACAGATTCTCGGTGGAAACTAAAATGTCATATTGACTACACACTGATGACAACAAAGCACTTTGGGTTAACAGGGATTTAAAGGAAAACAGACAAGTCTTAGAAGAGAAGAAGAGGCAAAGAAGCCTACAGCAGTCCTGTCAGACAGCTGACAGGGAGAAACATCCATGAAGATTGACACCAGTGGTCCTCGGTGCCCGCTGTGCCCGTCAACTTGTGGAACTTTTTTGAGCGTTCAGAGTGGATGAGACTGATTTGAACTGGAGCTCCCCTTTTGGTCTCCAGGCTGTCTAAATGTTAATATATGGCTGTCTGACATTCTGGTGCTGCAGCCACTGGACTCTGGACCTCCACTGAGGACGACTGGAGAGAGACAAAAGTGCAGCTCTGGGGTTGATGAGAGAGTCAAAGGACATGAGGGGTGAGGTAAAGGGAGGAGGTGGGAGAGAGGGAAGCACAGAGATCATGAGAAAAAAATGTCTGACTTTAAGAGTGATAATTAGGATCCTGTGTGCAATAACACATGATTGAGAGATGGTGCATTCTGTGGAGGAGCAATCCCAGGGAGAGGAGGAATTATATAAGTGATTTGAGAAAGGAAGGAGGGATATAGAAGGGAAGATGGGGTAGAGCGGGCTGGCATAGCTGCAGGGCTTTGAGGGCTTTGGGAGACTGGAGGATAAAGAGCTGCCCCAGGCCAGTGGACCAAAGCCAGGGCTCAAACACCTGTGTGTGTGTGTGTGTGTGTGTGTGTGTGTGTGTGTGTGTGTGTGTGTGTGTGTGTGTGTGTGTGTGTGTGTGTGTGTGTGTGTGTGTGTGTGTGGGGCCTGAGTGTACAAGAAGTCCCTCCAGAGAGTCAGCGGTGCACATCTGTTCACCTGTGCATTCACACCTTGCCTGAGATTTACACCAGAGGAGGAAGCGGTCAGGCTGGAGTGGAGGTTTTTTAACTGCAGCAACACCGCTGTCACATCCTTTTCAACTGAACACTCTTTACGCTCTACTTTTCTCTCTGTCTGGGGCAAACACACAAAAGTTTATGGTTCTTCAAAGCAGAGCAGGAAACTTTCATTGGTGCATTTTCACTACAGTTGGGTTGGAGGCCAGCTGTTTTATTAGCTTGTGTAGCCTAAAATGGATAAAGATTTTGTCCACATTGAGACTAACCAAATATAAAAATCAAAAGGACTTTCACAGGGGGCAGGTTGCGCAAGTCTCCTCAAACTTGGATTTTACATCAATAATCTAAAGCACTTGCCACTATATCATGACTAAAGCTACTTCAGCTATCTGGCAAAAGAAGTCAGCTACAAAGGCTAGCTCAAGAGAGGTCTCTGTGCCTGTTGCAAGGAAGCAAGGATGAGGGTGATGTGGAGGTTTGTCTTTGGCCCTGTTAATTACAGAATGGCAGCATTTTGGGCACAATGTACAAGAAATTGTTGTTTTGGAGATTCAAAAGTAAAGCGAATTGCAGTCATCCAGCCTGGATAATGATGTTGCATAAATTACTTTTTCTAGGTGAGAGGGTGAGAGGGAATGCTTGATTTTGGCTATGGTTTTAACTTGATAGAGACTGGGCCTGACATCTGAATTTACCTGTGTGTTTAAACCTAAATTATGTGCTAGCGAGGCCTTGATATCCTGTAGACAGTCGTAATTGGGTTATCATCGGGGTAGAAGTGGAAAGAAATGATGTGAATCCAAATAGTTATTACAAATGGAATTGTGTAGACCGAATAGCAGTGGACCTCAAACCACACCCTAGGAAACCTCACATGTAAAATTTGCTGGAGTAGTATGAGTTGCCATTGGAGATAGTGAATTGTTTGTTTGAAAAAAAGGAACAATACCTCTTATTAGCCGTTCCAGAAATGCCATCAGAGTTTGACAGGTGGCTGAAAAGAACAGACTGATCCATCATGTCAAAGGCCCCCTGAGGTCTAGCAGAATGAACATTCAGTATCCGCAACACGGAGGAGGTCGTTTACAACCCTTAAGAAAGCTGTCTCTGTGCTGTGGAGTAAAAGATAAAACAAGAGTGTAAGACAATATGATATGATTCAACAGGATAAGGTACCATACGATACCTTATGATGACATACAATACCATTCAATAAGATACAATATGATACAGTATGATATGATGATATGATACCAAAAAACTTTATTGTGTCACAAGTGGTACAGTTGTCTTTGGATATTCACCCATGATGTAGCCATAAAAAAATAAACAACATACCATAAACAGCAAAAACATGATAAAATACAGTTAGCCTTTGTTATCTTCATACATGTTTCTATGTGCATGAAACAGACTAACCCCCAAATTCCACCTCATGCAGAACGGCAGTGAAAATGCTGTCGTTGCTAATCGTCACTGATCTGACGATACTGGTTTCCATGTAAGTTAATGTGTCAAATTCCACCGCCATCTTTCCGGCCCCCTGCGGTTCAGTGGGCTTTGTTATTGTATTGGACTATATTGTTAGTCCTCACGATCCCCACTCGCCCAAATTCACCACGAAATTTGCCTCACAAACGCATCTGGTAGGATTTGGCAGACGGTGAAAATCACCGCCATTCCGCAGCAGTGCCATTCTGCATGTGGTGGAGTTTGGGGGTAAAACTAACTCATATGGGACTGTTGTCTTATTTTCACCATTGACATTTTGGGCTATGGCCAGAGATATACTTGCTCATGCACATGATGGCTTACATACATACCCTTTCTCAGATTTGCGTGTCAGCTGTGCACATCCTCAAATATTAATGGCACATTAGGAGTAGTATGCACATGGAGAATTGGAGCAGTGAAGTATAGTAGATGTGACATAGTTAGTACAGCAGCAGGGACAAAAATGGAAGAAATTTTTAAATAGATGCTAAAAGACCAAGTCTGTGATCATACACATCTGTACAATGTGTCATTGTCTTTTCACAGTAACAAGCAGCCAAAGTAAAGGACAAAAATATCTGGGCAGAGAGACATTCAAGCACAGAGAAAATGGTGGAAAAAACTGAGTGTATAGAGTGTCAAAGTTGTGTTCTGTCTAGTGGTCAGCTGGCCAAAAAACTGGTCACTCACTTTGTCACTGAGACCCAGTATTAACATACAGTAACATTAACTTCTGAAAGTTCTGCCATATTTCTTGTTTACGTTCTGCTAATTTGGTAGCTGCACACAGCCTGCGCTCTGGTGTGCATTCTCGAGGTATTCTGCAGTGCGATATTTGGTGCATGGTCAGGTTTGTGTAATGTTGAAGGAGTCTGAAGTCTATATCAGCAAGTAACATAAATCAGCTAATGAAGGATTGTCAAAAAGTCAGTCTCAACCACTTTTTTTCATGATTGACTTCATGCAAAATAAAATGATTTCAAAAATCTGATGGTGTTCCAGTCTGTCAGCTCAGAAACCAGTTGATGATGTCTCAATTATTAATCCTTACTTAGGCATTCTTTTATGTTTTAAAGAAATATGACATCAACTTTTCATAATGATAGTTATCTGGACAGTTATCTGCTCAAATCCCCGACCACAAAATGCTTGCCAGCAGCTTTTCTCTCTATTTTAATCATTTTTTTACTCTTTATGTAAGGTACAGCAGACACTGCACTTAAGACAGGCACACAGGCATTATACAATCATTACACAACTGCCTCTGTGCCCCAGTATTTATGTTTTCATAAACCAGCAAACCTCATTTAACACCCTACATGGTGATCAAGAAACCAAAAACAACAATGAACATTTATGTTGATCCCCCTTAAAATTATTATATAATTCTCAGATATTGTTTTCCATAATCTTTAACCTTTATTAAACTGTAATGAGGAATTATTGAAGAGATTATCAGGATATATTTTTGTCAGCCTTCCAGGTTTAAGGATTTAGTGAAAAGATGAAGCTATGTAATGCATTTTAAATTTTGATTTACTTTCTAGCAGCTGCTCCTTTAATGGAATAATTTGTCATTTTGTGAAAATAGCTCAGATGTCAGAAGTTGTAAAGATGAGAAAAACTACTATGAAGTTTCAACCTTGATCATAAAATTTAAACCAGCTGCTTGTTTGCGTTGGAAAATGAACAGAAACAGGACAACGGGAAAACAAATCAACCTAAAAACAGCTCCTGGGCTAACAAAATAATTAAGTACTCAAGAACATGGAATTATTGTTTGACCTCAGATCATAGTTTTGCGTAGCATGACTTCATTGGGGTCAAAAGTCAAGCTCAGACCACGGTACATCAGCAGTTCCTGACATCAGCCCGTATTAGCTTACAGCTCTGCTGAATCGCAGATGTCCCAAGGGGTGTCACAACTGCTGTAGCCTGCTGCAAAACTGCTGCAAACTACTACTACTACTACTACTACTACTACTACAAACTACAGCACACCTCAACTTCCGATCTTCCTTATTATGAGACGTTTAATATAACTGGAGTCATATGTTTTGTCACTGATTTCTGTTCTTTGCTGCTGCTCTCCCTGTCCTACCTTTTGTATGTGCACATGAAACAGTGTGCTCTGTCCGCCTCAGGCTTTAGCATTTGATGTAAGCACAGGTTAGGGTAGGGGGCCCTCATGATGGCTTCATATCAGAAACAAATAGAATTACTTGATTAATCTGTGCATATTTGAACGCCTGAATGTTCTGTGTTTATTCACTTGACTTGGTACATTCACCTGCCATCCTTTAGCTCAGGTGGCAGTGTATTGTCTCACTCTACTTGCCCTCCTTTTTCGACATAAGAAAACCTCCACTGGTGAGATGTTGACATACGTCACCAGGGAATCTCAATGCCGATTGGCTATTGCTGTGTTAGTGATTTGCTTGGGTTCAGACATCACATCATGATTTTACATTATTCACACAATGTAAGTTCCCTCAATTCACTTAATTTGTGCGGCCTTATTTTCAGTTTTTGTGCGACTGGCCAAGAACTTGTGTCTTCACATAGAAATTACATGTTATTCATTCATTCATGTGTGAACACAACACCGGACAGAGATGTACTGTCAAACATAAGAGTGTATACAAGTTGATTATTTAGTTAGACCAAAGTGGACCTGACTTAACTGGATTAATTATGGTGTTGACTAAAGAAAAATAGATAGCAAGCTGGAGTTTTTCAACCATCCTCTAACCTAAAGTCCAACAAAGTTTTTGGGAACCAAAGTGATGGACCCACTGGCAGACAGGCTGAAACTTTAGCTAGCTTAGCTAGAAGCTTATCCATTGAAATCTATAGACACTAAACAAGCATTACTTTGATTTTGCTGACAAACATAAAAAGTTTATCTTGGTGTTTGTGTCTGTGACAGCGGATGACTGATGAGACAGATGGCCCAGAGTTACTGTGATGTGTCTGGAAGTTTCCACTCACAGGCAGAGTTCAGGCATCTTTGAGGCTTTGAGCTGAGTCTTTCTTTATGCCACTTTGTTAGTACACCATCTCAACCCTGCTGCTCTGTTCCTTTGCTTTTAGTTTTCCAATGATTCTCCAGCTGTTGCTTCTTCTCAGGCCTTGCTTTAGACTCAGTATTGTTTAACCTCCAGCCTGTGTGCAGCCGTCTGTGTAGAGACATTAATCACTACAGCAGGTTTGCTTGTTAGCTACTGCAGGTTAAACACTGCTGCAGCACTGATTCTATCAGCACAGACTCTATACATGGAGAGATCTGAAGAAACTTACTTTAATTAGAATAATTCAACATTTTTCTGCTCTGAAGAGTGGACTTCGGGAGTGTGTTACTGTGTGTTTCAGTGTGATTATGAGTCTGAATAAAATGCATTAATTTTTTTGTGGATTCTTCTCCTTCTCTTTTTTCCCTATAAAACTAACACACCCACGCAGACACAAACAGGTCCTTTCCAGTAATCCCCATCTAACTGGTATTATCAGCTCGAGCAGACGTCATGGAGCAGTTTGATCAGAGGAGACCATCTTTATGAACTCTAACAGCTTCACTGAATCAAAGTGTTGATCAAAGATGGTTTTGTAACTTCGGTTTTATGCTGTTGGGAGCATACAGCACAAATTGGCCAAATGTTATCGAACTGGACCCTATGTTTCTCTATTTTTTGTCATTACAGCTTTACAAATAGCAGAGTGTGTCTTGCTGAGTTTAGTGTTTATTAGGTGACATTTGAAACACACAGACCCATCTCACTACATGGTCAAACAAACAAACAAACAAAACAGTTCTAACATGGTCCCAAGATGTCAAATGACATTCTTAAATATCATGTTTTGTTGTTTTTTTTTTTGTTTTTTTTTTTTTTTGGGGGGGGGCATCAAATCATTGTTAATAAAATCGGTCAGAATATTATATTTGCCTCTTTATTTTTGCAGTGATTTCTGATTTATTTCTCCACTGCTGTAAAAAATCTATTCATTCAACACACGCTGTTTATTTGCCATTATACCTGTTGACTTTGATGACTTCTATCTCTCCTGACCATATACTGTATATACTACGGACAACTTGGTTCTGCCTTCTGCCTGTATACAGATTCGAAGCCAAAAAGCTCTCAGTAATTCCGCGTTTTTTCTCCACTTCCTGAAACCAACATTGCGCAGTAGTGTTGTACGTAGAGTTGTTGTGATGACGCTCGGCTCAAACAGCGTATCCCCCGGGTGCGCTACACATTCTTCGTAAGCCCATAGGCTGTATCAAGTGTCAATCATAGAAAACATGAACCCCCTAAAAACTTTTAAAAATGGAGTTGTACAGAAAAAAGAGGACTTGAGCACAAACCAGTCTTACAATAACGACATGTCAACATCGCAAGCATGGGAGTAAAAAAATATGTTATGTGTAATACATTTCTAAAGTTTGTCCACAGCCCCATAAGCTTTGCTGGCAGAGGCGGGATTTATGACCTATACTGCAGCCTGTCACCAGAGGGTGCTGTTCTCGGAGTGGCTTCACCCAGCAAGGAGGCAGACGCTGTCCGTTCTATATACAATCTATGCTCCTGACTGATAAATACTTATTGTGATAAATACTACTTATTGTTATTATCAATATTATGTGTGTGATTTACATACATATGAATCCATGTAGTCTGCCAATGAAAGTAAGGAAATATCTGCAATTGGATCTCAGTTAAAATTCCAGTATCTTCATCCTTTTTTGTAGACATTATGACTCACACTGATATTGATGTTTAAAGCTACAATGAGGAGTTTTTTATATTTATGAGATGGACTCAAGTTCACAGTGATGCCTGTTTAAAAAGTCTGTTACCTCAAAACACCATGAAGGACATTTGGAAAAAGCATTCTTTACAAATGTGTTTCCAGAAGTTTTTCAGTGTGGATCAGAGGAATAAACTATGTTTTCAGAAGTATCCACACAGAACAGGTGGAGACTCATTCAGCAGTGCTGGTTTTCCAAATTCATCATTGGAATCATGAGAAACAGACTGGATGATCAGTGGACTTGAAGTTTGCACCTCTTGTGTGTGTCTCCAGTTTGATGACCTTCATTAGTTCGACTTGTGTTCTGTTTCCACACCTGTGTCTGATTACCCTGAGTGTATTTTGAGTCTGTGAATATTCCCTTTTTATTTATCGTGTCTCACCTTGCATACGAAATTAATGTGTTACATTGTGGCTCTTCATTTCACCTTCACTGTGACTTCTCTGTTTCCCCCTTTGTGTTTTGTTTCTGTGAATTTTGAACTAAATGATGGACATTTTTTTGAAAGTAGGTTTTTTGCTTTGTCTCATCAGTCTGTTATTCACTCATTCTCAATTTTTCCCCCAGTCTGCATTTTCGGTTATTTAAAACCAAGACATATAAAAGCTTGTCCAGTCAGGAAAAAAAACAGAGGGTATTTTGCCTAATTCAGTGCCAAAGTCCCAGAATCTGTTCATGACTGTCAACTTCTTGAAACGTAAAGGACAGTCCAGTGTATTCTAAGCTAAAGAAGTTAGTAAAGAAAATGATGCGGCGCCTTCTTCATTATCATCATCCAGTGAACCAGAACAGCTTTTAATTACAGTCAACATTTCAATGCTCCCAGGTCGTTTCATGAACAACCTACCTGGCTAGAAGGGACAATTTTACCAGTTTCCTTGTTTTAGAAAGTATTAAGCTATTAAAAAAAAGTTCCCCAAATACAGCAGTTTTTCATATTGTCTCAGTCAATATTAAGCACAGAGGGGCTCCTGTGTTTTTCTTTTTTTTTAAATCTTGTCTGTGATCTTTTTGCTTGTGTAAGGTGTAAATTTTAACTTGTATCTGTAGATGCAGAGACAAACAGCTTTCACAGGCAGTAGTTTTTGGCTGTAATTTTGAGCTTATGCAGTGATTTCTGCAACAGAGTCTTGTCTGTCATTTTGGAGCAGAGGTTCCTCCAGATCTTCTGAATCTTTAAATCATATTTTGTAGTGTAGATGATGAAATCCACCATTACATCTTTTCAATTTGGGGAGCTTTGATTTGAAATCGATGAATTAACTGTCTATCCTTTTCATAGACCTCTCTGGAATGCCCTTTTTTTAAAACAAGTTCATGTTGCGTATCTGCTGTGAAGTAACCTAATTGGTAAAGACATATTCCTCCATTTTTTTAAAGTATTTTGTTACCCCTGCCCCATCTTTTCTGAAAGGCATTGCTGACACCAAATTCAACTTGAGCATCTATTTTTCACAAAACAACATTTTTCACTTCAACATTTGACATGTTTTTTGTCTTTTTTTTAAATAGAGGCCTTGAGTAGATTGCGAAGCATCTGAACTTCTTTGGCATGGGTGATGTAAAACCTGTTCTACCTTTAATTTTGAGCCATTATTTTGAGTGTACACGTCCAGTATGAGTCCCATTCTGATTTATGATCTAATCTACTATTATGTCACATCATTGAGTACCTTATCTTCACAGCCTGTCTTGTGTTTTGTGATGAACCACAGGATACAGCACAATGACATTTATTTGCAATTACTGCATTTTTTTCCCAACTGTGGAGCCATGGATTATATAACACAAAGACTTTATAAAAGATAGGGCTTGAGGAGAGCCGTGGTGAGACCCAGATGATGTTCATAAAGCAGAGCTGCCTCAGAAACATTTGCACAGACTGTGTTACACAAGGGTTTATCTTGTTTGGCAGATTTGGCAGCAAACAGAAGAGCTTAGTTTGTTCTGTGTAAACTCAGCATCAAGGCTCTTAATTTTAATTTCAGACTTGAGAAGAATGTGTTAAGTTTATGTGTGAGGAGGCTTTGTGCTCACACAGTTGAGGAACTGAAAATTGTTTTTATGACAACTTGTTAAATGTTGAATCTCCCCTCTTCTCTCTCTCAGGCCGACTGTCGCTCCAGGGAATACCTTCGCATACACTTCCCAACTGCAGATACATGAATCACACAGTGAGGTAAGCGACAAGATACATCTTACACAAGTGGCTTTTCACAGTAAACACATACATACACACACTCACTGATAAACTCTGAGTGTGTTACCTTGGCACACAGTCAGAGAGAAGTGGTTCACACAGTCTCACAAAAAAGCTTCAATAGCCACAGCCAATGACTCATGGAGGACTTTCCCCAAATCCTAAAGTAAACCCGAGTCTGCTGGTGGAAAGCCTCATTATTCTCTTATAATTTGCTGGTTAAATAAAGTAAATTTATTCTAGAAGGCAATTAACACATTTCTGCTGTCTGCATGATTAGTTAGGGCTCAGTGGAGATGGAGGAAAAATACAGCAAGACAGAAGTTAAAGCAGATCATTCAGTGCTGATTTTGAGAGCTTTGGAACAAGAGTGAGACATGAAGGTGTTGTTGTAGCTGACAGACTGTAAACTAAAAGCATTTCTGGTCTGCAGTTTAAAAGTAAAGCTGATGTTCACAGTGTCTACAAAACTGGAAGATTGAAGTCCACCTCCCTTGCATTGTTATATTAATATGATATGCCTTTTTTTGGTTGTGGCCAAATTCATTTGTTTCAGGTCGAGATAAAAGATGTTCATTCAGTGTCATTATGAATCGTTGTTGCTACAATAGGCTTTGTGATACAGTTGATTAGCTGCACATGCATGCCTAGCTTGTAGGTGGTGACTCAAACTCAAGCTACCAAACTGCAGCTCTGTGCAAATGATGTTTGTCTCATGAACTGAGCCATTTCGAAGTTTTTGAAGTAAAAATCATTGTTACTCTCAATAACTTTGCATCCTCCAGCTGCGGCAGAAAGATTTTGCAGTGGTTTAAAAGTAGCTAGAATCAAAACAAGTTATCATGTTAGTTCAGATCTCAGTTGCTAGGATTGCTAGGTTATGCATCTGCAAGTAATTTTCTGATTTTATCCTGCAAGTTGAGCTCCTATTTTTTCACTAAAGCCTCTGCTACTCCATCAACAGAACCCCACATGCAGCACGAATCCATTTGTTTCTGAGCTAACCACCATGACGTACTTGCAACAAGATACACTCTGTCAAGCAGGAGTGTGTCCTGACTCTTAGACTGGGGTTTGCCAAGCTGTGGTGCTGACTTGTTCAGGGTTAGCATGAAGTATGGGTGCTGACACACCTAAAAATAGCATTTATTAGTGGATTTGTGTCCCAACATGTGTCCTGCCTCTGAATGATGTTTGAGTTTCTTCTACACAGTATCCAATTTTCTTCACGTTTTCCCTCTGACATAATCAAAAAACAAAAACTTATCCTAAAACTAAAACAATCTCAACGTACCAAGCATTTAACCCTTAAAACTCCCAGCTGTATTTTGCTATTTTTGGTCCGCCTGTTTATTTTTTTTGTTTTTGTTTTTTTGTAAAAATCTATGTAGCAACTCTATCCTTTCAAGCATAGCAAATATATACACACCTGTTTTTTTTCAGGACAACCTCAGCTGTCAGTTTATGGGTGCAAAAATTATGTAGAATGAATGTGACTGTAGATTCAGAACCATCAAAGTCAACCAAAGAACAGAAACGAAAATTGATATCAACAGTACTTTGCAAAAAAAAAACACACATAAATCTACAGTGACCAAGCCTTTTCTCACCTGCACATCATTCTCTCAATCTTACCTATCAGAAAGAAATATTGAGATTGGAACAAACACACAACAGAAACTATTCACATATTTACACTAATTCTTCCAGGCATTTTTTTTTTGCTATTTACAGTTGTTTATACCACTCCTTGAAGCAGTTCCTGTCTGGGATGAGACAGAGGGCCACATCACACTGCTCATAATCTCTTCTTTGCTTGTTTCCGAGCTCTGAGGACCATTATTTGTTATTTTGAAGACAAGCAGGGAACTTTCTTGTCTCTTGTTGATCTTTGGTTGCCTCTTATTGGACACCAACATCAAGGGAACAATAGAAGAAGAATATGAGACCATGTAATTGTTTAAAAGTTTGACAGAAAAAGACATCATCAAAACAGCTTGTTAAACCTGGAAGACATTAGCGGCATTTAGCGTTAGCGATCTTTTTTTATCACAACAATACGATAAATAATCATGTTTTCATCGGTGTATCACTGCGTATCAAACGTCTTTGATCAAACACCTATTTTTGTGGCTGGATTGTAAACCTTGTGGCAGGTGTAAAAATGCCTGGAAACACTCAATAGATAACCAAAAGGGTAAGCTTTTGAAAACTTTCTATCCCATAGGGATACGTGGTATAGTTCCTGAGAAACTGTGAACAATATTAATGGTGTCACGTGGGATCGCCGGCGATCCAACAGAGTTTAAAAAAACTAATCTAAAACCCAGTGTCAAAAACAATCTAAGCCAAAACTAAAAACAAATGCTAATTGAAAACTGTTATGACCTTGACATTGTTAGCTCTGAAAAAAAAAAATCATTGAAAGACAGAAAATTCAATATTTAAACCACAAATTCTGATTTTTGCAAGGATGCAAAATGGTTATCTTCATGTCCTATCAGCAGAGAGTTCAGAGGTCAACACCAAAGCTCCTGCCTCTGGTTAAGGATTCATTTAATGCTCAAAGGTGGGAGTTTGAAGCTGGAAATCCTGTCAGACTGATTGTCAGTGGCTTCATTCTGCTGCAGCAGTGGGTGAGGTGTAGGAGTTTAAGAGCCTTTGACAGGTCTTCTGCATTATCTGCAGGGTGTGGACCGGCCAGAAAGGAGTCAAGGACACCTGAGGTTGAGCAGAGACACTCAGTCAGAGAGAGAAGGAACGATGAGCAGAGAAGAAGCCTTTGATCCTGAGATTCTCATCTGTAATAACAAGCAGCGCTGCTCAGTCCAAACCTACCTCCCTCATTACCGATCAAAGCTGCCGACTGTTTTCATACGCAGAAAATTCCAAATCTCAATCATCATTTGCTCTCAGCCTCCAAAGTATGTATACGTGTTAAGAATCCAACATTTGGGACTGACCTGCAGCTGCTGGTGTGAGCTCACACTCTCTGGTTTGTTCACAGCTGCTCACACGCAGCCACACAAAGGTTGTGCACTCTCACTTCCCTCAGCTAACCCACTGGGAAACATAATGGGATGTCCATGTTCATCCGCTCTGAGGCTCCCTGACACGGTGAATCCTCTGAGCGTGCTCCCCTCTTTGATCAGCCTCTCTACAAAGAGACTGAGACAGCGAGAGAGGCTTTGTGCTGAGTAGGCGAGGCTGTAGAAGGTTCCTCTAGGCCTGAACCCAACTTTAACCTTTCGGTTAGTCACAGATCGCAGGTACATTTAATCAGGCACAACACAGCTGTGTAGCTGAACCTCCAGGCATTTGGTCCCTTCATTAACACGACACCACATGACAACAGCAGGCACATGACTTATTTAGTTCTGTATTTGTAACAGCTAAAACCTTCAGGACTCTTTAACAGCTTCGGCACGGCTGGCGGCTCAAATACGCAAGCATTAAAATCAATGTGCGATCTGCGAATCTCATTCAATGTTTCACAGGGAAACACGCGAGATCTCATGAGATCTCGTCCAGTCTTGTGAGAAATATCAGTAATCTCACAAACGCTTCTCCTCCGATGGCGGAGGCGGATTGGATCAAGGGGGCACTGTATGCTTGCGTATCTGATCCACCTGCTGGTCCAGAGTGGAGCGGAGCCGTTCCAGTGGGATTCCCAGGTTACTGTCTCCACACACCAAGCGCAAGTAAAATCATTCGCGTGACTAAATTACATGTTAGGTCAATGCAAAGACGTGATTAGATGCTCATACTACTCTGGCAGCATGAATGAGACAAATGGGGCCAGAGCTTAAAAAGTCTCAACTTCGGCGGATATTTGCATCGCAATAACCAATCAGCATGAAGGTTGTCGGGTGGCATATGAAAACGGACAGTTGTTCACCGGTATCTTAAATGGAGGACAAACTGATCGTGTCGGTGTGTGGGTGCCCTGAATCATATGATACCTTTTCTTTCATTTACCGAAACTGGAATAAAAAGGAGTTCCCCGGGAGGCAAGTGAGTGAGGAAGACAGATTACCTGGTAAACTGTAAAAAACCTTTGTCTACCACTTGATCCCGTAGGTTGAATCGGCAGGGATTACCGATGAAATTACCGTTGACGCGCAAATGAGGAGCGTAAATACTATTCATTCACGCGTCTAGATTCGCGTGAATTAAGCGAGAAGATGAATTTACTCGCACTTGGTGTGAGCGCCCCATTAGAGACATGCAATTCTTTTCTGGATAATTTAAAGAGAAGTCAGTCTCAGTAAGGCCGGACCAATTCATTTTGTTTAAAAAAGTAATAATTAGATGATTTGTAGGCCTAATTTAGGCCCAATCTGCAATCCCCATTGATCAAGGGGGCATGGCCTGATTAACTGAGTATTTGTCCAAATAGTCCTCAAGTGCATAGTATTTTATTGTCTGTGGTAAGAGTGGGGCATAAGATAATTGCACTGATTTAGGGCCCAATTCCCCCCTTTCAACAAGAGTCAGCTAAAGCCAGATTATTGGGTGTTTTTACAGAATATCTTGCCAGATTGTCCAGTGGTGTGAGGCGCGTTCGGAGTGATTTCTGTACTCTCTGATTTGCTCAGAAAATAACTGGAGCCTCCTCTGACTTGAAACCGTTAAACATGTTCAGTATTCACGATCAGAAGTTCTTATGTGTGTGTGTGTGTGGGGGGGGGGGGGGGGTCTGCGAGGACGACCAAGTGTGCAAGCTGTCCCTTGTCACGTGGAACAGTTTGATATCCAATCAGGAACCAAGTTGACTGAGAAGGAAGCATTACAAATGCAGCCATGGCAACAACAGCAAACAAGAAGCCCAAACTGATACACACATTAGAACTATATAACCCACTTGTTGATGCATGGCAACAACACCACTTTACCAATACCGAATTACAAGGGGAGGTATTCGAAAGAAATTGCTACTTCAATAGCAGAGCCAGAAAGTTAAGCTGCTAGCAACAGTTAGCCCCTGCAGTCTGCCATCTTTGTTTACTCTAAAATCACATTTGACCACAAAAGTTTATACCAGATACTGGAGAGAAGTCTTTGTGTGTATGGTGAACTGGGAAGCATCACCAGGCAGATGTTTACCTTCTTTTACCTCTATCCAAATTAAATTCATATCCCACCATTAAATATTTTGTTTTTACTCTTATTTATTTATTTATTTATTTATTTATTTATTTATTTTGTTTGTTTGTTTGTTTTTTGCTGATTAGTAGAACACACGCCAGGACAGCAGACTCATCCTTGGCCTCTGACAACTCGACTACAACACTACTAGATACACTGACAAGATCTCTCTGAATTGATATGTTAATAAATGATATATGATCCTAACACATCCAAATGGTCTCATACAATGAGGGGAGATTATGGTGGATAGTCTAAGGTGAGGCAGCGGTCCTCCTCTTTATAAATATCAGTAATGAGGTCTCCCATCAAATCCAGGTCAAGAGGACTTGACTGGTGTCTCTTTTTGGTGACTCAACTCGGACTCAGACTTGAACACTGAGGAGTTGAAAGTGAACTTAGACTTGGTTTTGTGAAGACTACAATACTGACAGATGGAAATACAGAGCAGTTAGAAATGCACCAGGTAAGAGCATCTAAGTAATAGCATCACAGCCTGACAGTGAGACTAAATATCCCACTGTAGGCACTGGCACACCATTTCCATCATACTGTAAGGTTGTATGTGGGGGGAAAAAAAGACCTGTTGTGATTTTTTTTTTTTTTAAAGTAAAAGGATTTAATAACAGAGAACTCACTGAAGAAGTTTGTTGCTTTCTTTCCTGTAAATCTTCTCACCTTTTTGAAGGACCATTTGTTTTGTCTCTCACCTTGTTTTTTCTCTCGGGGCCTCCCTCTGTGCAGCCTGGTAAAGTTACATTAACTTGTTTTCAGATAGGTTATTAGCTCTGTGTGATTTAAGATACCTTTCTCGTCAAGACGGAAAAAGAGTGGTGAAAATTATTCTCCATCGTTGCTCTGAGCGCTACAATAACAGGCTGAACTCATTTCAGCATTCACCTGCAGATCTCCAAGCAGGCTGAGGCGTGTGTTTCCCTGGGTGGTTGAGGAAGAGAAATAGAGTCTCAGTCAAAGTAAGAGAGGGATGACAAGAAAGATGGAGCAGCAGGAGAGGAGATGAAGCGATACGAGAAGAGGAGGGAAACAACAGGGGTGCAGAGGGAAGAAGGGAAAGGGGGGGGGGGAATCAATGTCAGCGTAAGAAAGAAGAAGAAAAAATTGATGGAGGCAGGACAATGACGTTAGGGAAGGGATACACCAGCTGCATTACACTTCTTTTAGTATTTATTGATTTGATTTGATTGATACCAATGCCATAGAGATATAATTCTCAAACTGGGGAACTGTTTCTACCTTTCCATCTCTGTTCCCATAATTTGACTTAAAGTTTCAACAAGTGGAGACACTGCCCAAAATCCCAGGCTGTGGTTGGCTATTTACTACTGTCAGAGGTGGGACCTACAATAAGATCAGATATTTTGGTTTGTTATCAGGTTGACAGGAGCTTTATTTGTATTAAAAGTAGTAAGCATGTCAAACAAACGTTAAACAACTTTAGATGAATGGACTTACTCCAAGTCATTAAAGACCCACTCAAATGAAAATCTTGGTTTTCTTTTCGTTGGTATGTTGACATGGCATTTTTCTGATGCTAGACTCTTGCGGATTACAATGCTGGTAAGAACTCTAATTATGATATTAGCTTTCATCATGTCCCCAAAGAAATTAGTGTCCAAGAGCTGAATAGCTGCTATATTACCTGTCACTTCTACTGAACCTGCAATGTTACAAGCTTGGGTGAAGATGAGGGGGCAGAGCAGCGCTGTCTCCACCACGACTCAGAGGTAAATTGCTAATGAGCCACTGGAGCTCTGCAGAAGAAAAGCCCTTGAAAATGACACAGGTAACATGATTTTGGCTAAAAACTTCACCATCACAATTTAACGACCACTGAGAACACTTCAAGTAATAAAAAAAATACGATCAGAGTGGGACTTGAAAGGCTAAGTCTTTGGAGACTGTTGCCACTCTGTTGTTTCTTTTTTATTCCAAAAAGTTGTACACAGAAATAGGACAGCTTAATTTTACTGAACTGATAGTTGTCAGTAGTAGTCATTAAAGATAGAGAGGGTAAATACTGTCGATTTATGTGTGTATGCACATGCCCCAGCCACCCCTGCAGATTATGTTCCAAGTGAGCCACCCTGTCAAAAAAATCTGGACATACTCCTGACTACAACACAAACTAAGAAAATAAAAAAGTTGTGCGTGTAAAATTTCCTGTTTTAAAGAGGTTATCTTGTGGCAGGTAAGATGGCTACACTCTTGACTATACTGGATGAAGGAGTATGGAGATACTAAGAATAAATGTAAAAACACGGTTCAAAGGAAGAAGTGTGTGACTGTACACTGAATACCTTCAAAAACTTAGAGGCTCTGGTGTTAGCCCTTTAGTCTTTGTTACTGGAAAGTACAATCAATAACTTTAATTAGTATTTTTTTTTTTTATGGTCTTCCTTCCTCCTCCCCTCGTGTCATGCTCAGAGTTTTCTTCTGGCAGTTGTCTCCAATGGTTTGCACTCTACCCTCTTGGGCAACTTTCAGGCAGCGAGTCAGCAAATCATAGGTGCCCTGCCCACTCAGATTACTGCATTGATTACAAGACTTCAAACTGAGAGGCCACAAATCCCCTACAGAGGCTGGATTTGTGAACATTTTTGCAACTATACCTTATTTTGAGGACAGCTGAATGTTGTAAACAGCTTAAAAAATACCAAAAAATAGGAAACAAGTTCTTGTTAAAATGCTGCTAAATGTGCTGAAATATTTCACTGATGATTCTGGCTAGGACACTCCTGTAAAAGATATTTTTAATCCCTCTGAGGCCTTCCTGGTAAGAGTTTATGGTCTTTTCATTGTAAACATCCAACCTAAAATCCTCAGTGAGACTGGTGTGAGCTACATTTATAGGTCGTCTCATTTCTGCTATGAAGTATTTTATAGAAACGAGTATGTATGAAATCCTTTTTCTCAACCCATCTTGTCATGGTAGATGGTTCTCTTCAAATAATTTTAGTTTTTGCCCAAGTTCCTTGTACTTTCTCCTGACTGATTCATGTTGAGTTTGTGTAAATAATAAAACAAAGAACCAAGTCTAGACTTGCTCCTTTTGTTATGTGTCAAGAGACAACAATTCAGTGTTGTAAAAAGAAAAATCAATTGGTTACTTGATTGAAATTTAACAACACATCATGACACACTACTTTTTTTTGCAATGAAGTTATATTCAGGGGGTTATTGTCTTAGATTTGAATACCACCATCACTCAGAGCCAAACCATGTGATTATTTCACTCAACTTCATGCTGCTGTACAAACTTAACTGCCCTTTTAAATAACATTTCTAAAATGTCATCGAAAATGTTGCAGAGGCAGTTACACCGCGGTTGGACAGATGAGCTCTGTTGGGAGCAGACGCTCTCATTAAAAAGTTAGAGTGGTACAAGGACACAGCTTGTTGCTGCAGAAACTGTTCAGCTTAGTATTAAGTGGAGGAGTGATCTGCAGAGGCAGTGAGTGTTACATCAGCCTTTCTGTCTCACTCTTACCTCTCAAACTCTAGATCCTCTGTACGTTTCTGACGTTATTGCAGTTCTACTCAGCTCACTTTAGGGCAATTCAAAGTAACCTGTTTTAGCTTATTGACTGCTGCAACTGACCACTAGAGATGTCTGTGTTTGTGTTGGTGTGTTTTTGTTATCATATGCCACATAATGTTGGGAAATATGTCAAATGATATTTAGCTTTTTCAACATCACTTCTGACTGTCCATTAAGGGTGGACTGTGTGCTATTTCAATGGGTCACCTGTGCAATGTGCCACCACCACATTGAATATTAAATACTGTCAACAACAGTTCAGACAGAGCAGAGCCTTAAGGTCCTTACACACCGGGAACGACGCAAATATACGATGCAAAATTACGAAATATTTGGAGGCAAATATTGACGCGCCTGACACATCAAACACAATGCGATTTTGCGACTTCCCGGGGGTTAAAAAAGACACGTCCTGGGTGGAAGCGAGAAGACTGACACAACAGCAGACTGACTGTTTTTCTGTTCTGATTACACACTAGCGTTGAGATGGCTGTCTGTCATGACTCTCCACAAGTTGTCCCTCAGGTCTTTATCTTTGTAATGTTTGTGTCTTTTATCAAAAAGCACTCTGTTCTCCGACACGTAAACAATCAGCCGGTCGGCCATGTTGGATATACTGGTGAATCTGACGTTGCAACAACACAAAATCTGATTTGTCAGAAGTGGACACACAGTATGCAAAACTTTCGAAAATTCAACCGTGATACGAAAAAATAAATGCCGCAATATCACAGGACGGGAAAACGTCGCTGATGTGAGCGCTTGTATTGACAGGATACAGATTCAAAAAAAAATATTGACGTCCGAAATAATTGCACGACAAAAATACTGCGGGGGAAAGGACCTTTAGAGTGGTCAAATTTCATCATCCTATGTCAAATCAGGTGTTTGAAACAAGGTGAATGGTGACAAAGTGATCAGATACAGTCTTTCTTTTATTTCTAGGTTTGATAGTGGATAGCTGCTTGAAAGTGTGATTTAACTAGGAGGGTCCCAGTAAGATTTTTTGGCCCTCAATTGTATTATATAAATTATCTAAAATACTGAGACCCAAACTGATACTTTTGTTTGTTTTGTTTTGTACAAAAAAAGTAAAGAACTCAAATTTAAAGGTATCCTTTGCCTTTTTCATTTCATTTAAATCTGCTAGTTTTGTTGTCAAAACTTACATATAATGTGTTGTACATGATTTTTTTCTACAAAAGCCACTTACCTGGTGTGCATATTTCTCTACTTGTTTAAACTCAAGGTAATGCTGCTGCTTTCATGAGAACACAATTCTCATAAAATGATGTGAGGTTCACACTGGCGATGCCCCCAGCTGCTAGACCAAGGACGTAAATGTTAAACACTTACTCAGCCTTCTTACATTGCATTTTCCCCTTTTCATTCCTATTTTTCACTAACACAATATCAACTGACCTGGAGTCAGTACTGATATGTTAACAAGTGCCACGCTTAACAGTCAAAAAGCCAGCTTTGATTCGGTAGATTTGATTTGTGAACAGGGATTTTATCGATTCAACATGTTGATGAACAAGGTCACTGTGGCAACAAAGAAGAATGTAGTTTGACAGCAGCACAGGTGTTGAAAAAACAAGGTGAAAGAATTTTTTTTCTGCAGGGTTATTAAGCAACAGGAACAATCCTCTATGAATGATTTCAGCAAAAATGTGTTTTTCTTTAAAAATCAACTTTTGATCTGCAGAAGAGGAGCTGTTTATTATTTGATGATTGTCTGACCTTAAAGTTAAAATTAATACTTTGTAGTGAAACAGGAAAGTTAAGTCAATTTGGTATTCTTTTTCTGTTTATTCACTGTATGCATGGTGTGTGTGTGTGTGTGTGTGTGTGTGTGTGTGTGTGTGTGTGTGTGTGTGTGTGTGTGTGTGTGTGTGTGTGTGTGTGTGTGTGTGTCCTGCAGGATTATAGCCTCTGGCAGGTGCTGGGCTCCAGCTGACCCACAATGTGAAGCTAACAGTCCTGAGTCCTGCTCTGCTTCTGAGGGACAGTAAATAAAACAGGTTGAGGAGACTCAGGAGCTCAGCGCTATAGTCACTTTTTTTTCTCTTTAGGGGTCCCTGCAAATGCTGAATGTTTCTGACTGATCAAACAAGACAAATTACAAAACAGAAATACTGAAATGAAGTATAGAAAAACACAGAACTGCTTTAGAGCACAACATATTAGCCACAAAGCTAAACCTTAGGTATGGCTTCAGTTTAGGGTTTCTGGACAGCAGGGTCTCTTTGTAGGAGGCTGATCTGGAGGGATAAGTAAAACTGTCACTGAACCTTTATCCTGAAAGATTCATGATGCTGTTAACGAAAAGTAGAATAGAAATTCAGGAGGAGCTCAATCATATCCTCAAATCTCTCTAATTGGAGGTTTCAAGTGGGAACCAGTTCTTGATACCCAAGCTTACTTTAGATAAGTTGAAGAGAATGGAAGGATGTGTGGTTTGATGTACAACTGTGTCATTGTTTACTAATTATATTGTTTTGTTTTACTAAGTGCCGTAAATTGACTCAAATATACCTCTGGATTATTTTTGCAGAAGTTAAACTTCATCATGCTGAAGTTGATAAAGCTTGCAAAGCTTTACTATTCTATTCTATTTTCCAACACTTCTTATAAAGTAAAAAATAAGATAGTGAACATAGAGGAGAGGGGCTTTTAAAGTCTTTCTGAGAGGTTCATGGGGACCAAAAATATAACTCTACATAATGTGCTGCATGTGTACACAGCGAAGCTAAAACAACTTTTTTTTAGGCCAAACTATGTCATTCGTGCTTTATATGAAGCTTTTTCTGGTGTGTTTCTCCCCAACATAGCCAAAATCACTGACTAATGTGTCCTCAGAAGCATCTTATTAGAAAGTGCAGTTCTGCTTTTGAAGTTCAATTTTGTTGTAAATCCATACTCCTAACCAACAGAACTGGCAGCCTTTTTGGAACATTTTCGAACACACAAAGAGTCAGTTAATCCTGGCAGTATCCAGTCAAGCTGTTTTATGTGCTGACTATAACTGCAGTGAAGCTGCTCTGCTCACAGTCAAAACAACCTTTTCCTTTTCCTTTTTCGACTGAGATCCCTGAATGCTCGCTGGAATCACACTCTGTAATTCAAAAGTTTCTGCACTGTAGCCGCTCGCTGTGCTGTTCATTTCATAATTTGTCTTCTTGTCCTCCCTCTTTGTGTTTGTATGTGCATGAACACAAAACAGAAAGCCCTCCCTGTTCAATCTGACATCAGAATCGAAGTGAGAGTAATGATAAAGCCGTTTTTCTCTGCTCAAGAATTCCCCTGGTGTTCCCTCTTTTCTTCTCCTGTTTCCTTTCTCTTCTCCATCTTCCTTTTACCATCTCCATTTATCTCCCCCTCATTAGTCTCTGTTTCATCGGCTCAGCTTTATCAAAATTTGTTTGTTTTATGCTCTCGTCTTTCTCTAATCTCCTCTGCGTGACTTCTCCTTTCTCTGGCGGTAGGATGAAACTGTTGGCGCTCTCTGCTCTTTTTAGGGTATCAACAGATGAAGTTATTTGCAATTTTGATCAAGTGAAGGAAAACTCTCAGCCAAGAAAGGCCAGCTTATAATTAATTGACAGTCTGACATTTAAATCTATCATGTTTTCGTCAACCTTAAAGCTTTTGCTACTTATCTTCACTTGACCCTCTGTTGCATCTTCTCATATATGCATTCCTCCCTGTGGAGAAAGCTTCACAGTCCGCCTGAGGCAGCTGCAGGCATTGAGCGGGGTCTACGCTGTATAGTATCAGTGTGTGTGTGTGTGTGTGTGTGTACAGTATCTGTGTGTATTTGTGCGTTTGTGCATCGAAGTAAGGAGAAAGAAGAGGATGGAAGAGGAAAGGAGATAAATTGCAAAAAGGTCAGAGTATGAGGGTAGCTCAGGGGTTTATGTTAGTGTGTGTTTGTGTGCATGCTGATTAGGGACCTAACAGCCCTGATTTGGGGATGGGGGTGTAAGTCAAGATGTGGTTTGAAGGTTAAGTTGAAATTAGAGGGAGATTTGATATGGCATCATCAGGCTGTAAAAGGCTTTCTCTCCATGTTACTATCAGCATTCTGTCATCCTTTTTTCATGCCAGCAGAGATACAAATTGCATATGATAAAGAAAAAAAAAAAGGGGGGGGGGGGAGCACACTGCACATTTGCGGAGCAAACCCTTGAAGACCGACTCCCTGGGATGTGAGAAGAAAGAGGGGAGAGGGTTGCTGAGGGAGCTGATACGTGCAGAGGAAGCCTGCAGATAGAGGAAAGACCCTCTCCCCTCCCCTCCTTTTCTTTCTTTCTCCTCCCTGCCGTCTGTCTGATGCAGCAGAGGAGAAATAGCATCCATTTCATCATGCCTGGCCTCACACAGAAAAACCCTCAGTGTCAAGTTTTGCGGCGCCTCGCATCCTTCTGCCAGGACGCCACCATGCGCCACTCGAGTGTTGATAAATTGCAGCCACCTGCCTCATTTTTCACCACCGCCGCCTCATCGTCAAACACATCGTCGCTGACACAAAACCCCTGTGCACTTTTCAGCGGTAACAAGAACAATCGCTGGGCTCCGGGGATGAGAGATGGAGAAGCAGAAAGAAGGGGCACTTGGGTGGAAGTATAAGTGGGTGGGGTCGAGGGAGGGGGCAGGTGAAGAAAACAAGCGGCAGTAAACATTGCCTCATTTAGTTTGTGACAAGTGGAGACAGTTTTCAGTTTTCAAAAAAAAGTGAGCTGAAAAATCTGTGAGATTTATTATAAACAAACACTGACCATGTTATCAGGGCTGTCATGGTGAAACATTTTCACCCCATGATGGTCATGACCATAAGAATTCCACATAATGATCGTATCAGAATATACTGTAAAAATTCAGTTTAACATCGGTCTGATAAAACACTGTGTCTTATAGACGGGTTTCTGTGCAACGTCATCACAGGTATGCGCGCGCAGCCAGGGGGCAGAAGGGGTATTTCTTATTTTTTTACTAGCGGAGTCAACGGAGAAAGAAAATGACAAGGAGCAGTTGTGCTGTAAACTGCACGCATCGGTAAAAGGATGGATGGAAACTTTTAAACATCCCGAGAGGAGCTCATCCTTTGGTCAAGAGAAGAAGAAGATTGTGGCTCCAGGCCATTAAAAGAGCAGATTGGGGTCCTAAAGGTCCTAAAGGCGGCGAGAGTCTGTGCAAGAGTTTTGCACATGGCCACAAAGTACATAATTATATGCGTCCAAAGATCTGTATGCACGCAAACTGCCCTTTGTGTACACACTAGGCTTCTCAATGAGATAATTATATATGTCGGGTCATATTACAGCTGGCCATCTGGACATATCTGCAATCCATTCCTCAGTCAGATTATTATATGGGTCTGGTAACTTCTCATCAGCGCTGAGGACAAGTTTGTTCAGGTAATCGGTGCAGTTCGAGCTGCTGAGGCTGTTGATATAATTGGTCTGAGCCATCTCTGTAAAGACTCCACTAACGAGCTGTCAGACTTATATTTACAGTGACATTGGCGGGTTTTTTAAATGTTGGCAGGCCGTCAAGTAGCCTCGTCATAAACATTTTACCTTGACTTACTTTGACTCAGCATTCACCAACATTACGTCTCCTGATATTAGAAACATCCAAAACAACGTCACAACCTGTTAAGTTGAGTGAAATTCATGGACATTTCAGCAAGTTTTTGTCTGATTTGTGATGAAATGAAAGACAAAGCAATGACATTTTATTGCAATTGTGACAGGGAGAATTTGCAAATAATCCGGCATCTTCATTGAAATCAGTTCACTGTGGCTTTTGCCCCCTGGTTGCACGCACCGAGTATTGTTTGTACACAAGAAACCTGTCTATACCAGCTGAGTGCTACCTCAACTTATCACAAGGAAACACTGTTCTCAAATAGAGATTCATATTTTTCACTGCCACATAAGACGTTGGTTTAATAGATTTCTCCCCCAAAACCACTTCTCTTTTGGAAGATGCACAATCATTACCCAGGAATATGTCAGCTTCTTAAACATGTGGCAAACATGACACCATCAGTCAAACTAAGAAAAGTCAAGACAAACACATGATGTGACAACAAAACATGTTACTAAATAAGCTTTACTAGTACAAGCAGATAACTTGACTCTGCTAACAGTTTCAAATCAGGGAATTAAATTTACAATAAATTGCATTTCATCCTTTTTTTTTTTTTTTTACAGGTTTGACTATCTTTAAGAGGACAGCTCATAGACTGTATATATTATGGACAACTTAGTTCCACCTTCTGCCTGTATACAGATTTGAAGTCGAAAAGCTCTCTGTAATTCCTCGTTTTTTTGTCCACTTCCTGAAACCTACATTGCACAGTAGCATTGTTTGCATTTCGGCGGGGGAGTCGCTGTGACGACGCTCAGCATATCCCCCGGGTGAGCTACGCAATCTTCGTACACCCATCAGCTGTACCAAGTGTCAATCATAGAAAACATGAACCCCCTAATAACTTTAATAAAGGACTCTAACTTTAATAAAGAGGACTTGAGCACAAACCAGTCTTACAATAACTACATGGCAACATCACAAAAAAAAAAATATATATATATATATATATATATTCAGTGTAATAAATTTCTAAAGTTTGTCCACAGCCCCAAAAGGATGGCTTGCGAGGGCAGGATTTATGACCTATACTGCAGCCTGTCACCAGAGTGTGCTGTTCTCGCGGTGGCTTCACCCAGTGAGGAGGCAGATGGCGTCCATTCTATATACAGTCTATGGGACAGCTACAGCTAGTTAACCAGCTGGTTGTTGATATCACAGTTGTTGCTTCTTTTTCTCTCTAGTGGGTTAATGACATTTTGAGAACATGCCTAAAGAACCACTAGTGCTCCCTTTTATTACCAAGAACCAACTAATTACATAGTTTGGCGACAGCCCCAGTTGTTGTATTGATGTATTTTTAGTTAATTGACAGGTACTAATTTCAATTCAATAAAGTTCCTTAAAACATGAGGAGTGATGCACGGGTTCAAGTTTCAAAGAGTGGGGGGTTTGGAAGTCCTTCAATAAATGACATCAGGTTTCTTTGCTTCCTGCAAACATTCAATCAAACTGTATTAATGCTGTTTTCCCAGCAGCCATGACTGTTAATCTCACCTGTGGCTGTTCATGTTGGAGAAGTTGAGTCACAGCATGGATCTGTGCGGCCCTCTGCTGTGTTTAACAGACACCCTGTCAGCAGGAGAAGGAGCCAGAGGTGACTCAAAGCTGAGGAAAGACATGCGGATGAGTTAATCAATGGTGTGTTCATGTGTGTTTTTCTCAGCTCCCATCATGCTTTGACCTTTTAAGCATGACTCTTTGTCAGCAAGCTAATGGTGTCAGTAAAGGAGGGGGGTCGTATTCAGCCCTGTATCGTGAATCACTCCTATAGCACAACAAGACAAAGAGAGAGTGATCTTGTTTGTATGTTTGTATGTAGATGCCACAGAAGATAAATGTATCACTTGTTTTAGTCATTCTCAGTTTTTGCTCCTGTCCTGGAAACAAAAGAGTTGAAGCCAACAGAAATGGATTTAACCGTGATGTTCAGGAAAGATATTCAGGCCAGGACTTCCTCTGTGGTGGGCTCATCGTGGAATTTAAGTTCTTTATTGCTACAACTGACTATATATACTGAAAAACTACCAGGTATTTATCCAGGAATTATAGATTATGTATTACCAATCAACCTGTGTGGTGACAGTGAGGGTAGTAATGACAGGTAATGATATTTACCTGGTAATTACCCAGTATTTACTTGATAACTTGCAACTATTTACTAAGTATTACTTTCTAATTACTAAGTAGTTACAATTTACCCAATAACCCCCATGTATATATGTAGATATTAACTGGTATTTACCCAGTAATTACATATGTGCACAACATAAATTCCAAAACATTATTGGGTAAAACCCAGTGAATTACCCTGTAAAGAAGGAGGAACTGTACTGTAAAAGGAAGCGTGGTTTGTTTAAATATACAACCATGTACTTTTCTGGCAATTGTAGATTATAATCCTCTACCACCCACCAGGGTGTGGAGTTTTGCACAAGGTATCTGGCAAAAACTCCCATATCCCCCTGATAATTTTCGGGGTGATATCGGAGTTTTACAGAGTAGTTACCCTGTAAGAGAGGTGGAACTGTACTGTAAAAGGAAGTATGGTTTGTTTCCATAGTATTACCCTGAAATTTACTTGACATAAAAATACAATGCATTTTGTTACACTCCTTCACATAACCTGTGACAAATATGCAAAAAGAGGTGAACTGTTAACGAGACTAATTTTAATCCTCTTAATCTGCAAAATTTGATGAGAGTAACTTTAATATTCAATACATGAAGTGCCAATAGTGGCATAGCTTTTAAGTGTACTTATATTTCAAAAAAAGGAGTACATGTTATGAAAAAGTGCAAAGGGCAGTTCTGTGTAATCTAACTCCAAAACAAGTGTCAGGTTCAGAAGAAGCAGAAATAATAATAACAAAATAAAACTTTGTTGATCCAATGTGCAAACTGACAATGCCTACTACTACTATGCCTAAATAAAACAAGTAAGGCTGACAACATACTACTGGAAATGGCAGGGAGTGGCCAGTCAACAGTTATTCAACGATTTTAAACTCTAGGGGCAAAGCTAAAAGACCTCTGGAGAAAAGAAACCAGGGTCCAACTACCCACTAAAAGGTTTTTGGATACAAGAAATGTAGTTGAATCCCCACCAGATAAAACAAAAAGACAGTGCAGTAATACATTAAAGTAATAGTTTTTTTTTTAAATGACATGAAATTACTGCACCTAAGAGTTTCATCCCTCCCCCTTGACCCCTCACTTTGGCATTTTATATTTGATAGGAAGCAGCTGTGTGGCCTTCCTCATTCTTTCAGTTTTTTTCCTGCAGGGGTTTGTTGGCATCTAGAAATGCCTTGTATAATTTTGTGCTAAAGTCTGTTCTTCTTTGAAGAGGGGCAGCTCCCCAAAGTCTGCGCCGTCTATGGCTATCATGACATCTGCAATGACCGCACTCCCTGCAGTGGTATTCCTGTCCACTCCAAGTTCTTCACAGGTGTTGGTCATGCTGTGATTTCGCCTAAGGACTTTTAGGACTACTTTGGAGCGGTGGACAATGTCCTCTGGGCTCAGAACTACAAAACAGATCATAAAAAGAAAATATAGATTAACACTGTGTAATAACTCCAAATATATTTATAATCCTGACATGACATGAAGATCAGGGTTAAACCAGTCATCTTGTGTCTGCAGTGTACTACTCTTCTTCAATCAGCGGTTAAATTGATACAGCTGTGGATACTCTCTACATAGCTGTTTTGTAATAGGGCCAGCCTTGACTCTGGTAAATATAGTCTATATAAGATTGTGTTTGGGTGGATGGGAGAGTGTTACCTTAACATCAAAAACAAAAAAACAATAGCTACCAGGTCATCTCGTTTCAATGTGATGTAATCAAAATGAATAAAACAAGTTAAACTTTTGCCTTCAATGTATAAAATGGGGTGCATTTACCAAATTTTGGGGGCATTTAAAATAAATAAATAAATAAATAAATGGTGCATAATATTGCTGAAGTGTAATGTAAACAACAGTTCTCTTTGTGGGTCCGTTGTTTCAGAAGCAATAGAAATGTGAGCCATCTTTTTCCAGATGATGGGTTACCTCTCTTTCCAAATGATGAGGGTTTTTTGCTCTTCTTCCAGCCATCATCAGACTGAGTTTCTTCCTCTGCATTGGCCTGAAATTTAGAGAAAATAAAATGTTAGAAGTTAGCAAATCTATGAGTTTGAGTATGAGTTCTCTTTTTTATAATTACTTTTTTCATTTTTCACATGAAAAGAACAGGAGCACCACAAAAGCAGGCAAAACAGATAAGGGGTTGATGGGGTACAGTACTTAAATATGTGACCCTGCACCCTTTAACTTATCCATGGTTGGTGCCTTTTGTTGAATCTCTTCAACTATAAATAGTGCAAAAAGATATTTATTTAATGAGTGCGAGTGTCTCTCCTCCTCTCTCCTCCCCACAAGAAATAAATAGAAGCAATCTTCACAATGTGGTTCATTTCTACTTCACTTAAATTTCTCGTGTCCACGGCATCAGTATCCAAGGAATTTGATGGGCAACTAAAGCTAGTAAATGCTATTCATTCACGCGTCTAGATTCGCGCAAATTAAGCAAGTAGATGATTTTACTCACACATTGCTGTTGATTTGCTGCAGTGAGGAAATACAGTTAATCCAATTTCAATGCATTTTAATCTTCTCAAAAATAAATAAGGAGCACTTTTACCTTTGTGCTTTTTACAAGAAAAGTTAGAGACATTGTGAAGGATATCCTTTTAAACTCATGTAAAAGTTCAAGGTTTTTTTTAACTGCTGTAATATAAAACAATTTTTGGTTTCAGTGAACTTTGAACTTTTGATCAAAATACATTAAAGAATGAGCACTCTTCAATCAGATCTCAAACTGCACACATTTTTATTTTTATTTTCTGCATATCTGGAGTAGTGTAGTCAGCAGGATATGTCATCACTTGCCCTTCTTTTTCTGCCACTGTCTCCTCTTGGAGTGGAAGTCCACAATTTTCTGAGACTGAGCCTTCAGCTGCTCTCGGGTGAGGATGTCAGGATCATCCTCTGCACTGTCGTCCAGGACCTCAAAGTCATCCAGACTTTCATCTTGTGGCAGCGCGGAGAGGTTAGCCTCTTGTTTTTCTTTCTTTTGACTCCTCCATCCTCTTCTGGATAGCATCTATATCTTTTCCTTCAAACCTCTGGCGCAGGATCTGCATCTTCAGATCGCACTCAGTCTTTAGTGCTGATAAGTAGTCTTCGGAGTCTGGAGACACCTCCACAGCTCTGTCCTCAGGTAGCTTGATGTGTTTGAGTCTATCGGCGAGACCCTCCAGCCTGAGACGGTAAAGAGTTTCAAGCTTGGGCTCTCTCTGTACAGACTGCACTAGCTGCTTGCTGACCTTCACCTGAGTCTTCTTGTCACTGGAGACCTTCTCAGCCACTCTGATAACTTTCATGTCCTGTAACTTATAAAAAAGGTCCTCCTTCATCGGCTGCCGTGGCATCTTCATCTTCTCTTTCACCTCATCCTCCAGACGTTGGAGTCTTTCTTTTTGTGCAGCAAAGCACTTGGCTAAGTCTGTCACACGAGCAGCTCCAGTGACCCGCATCAGCTTCAGACAGGTCTCCCTCAAGGCTATCTCCTCCTCCTCATCTGCTGTCCTGGGGCTGGGGCCTTTGCTGTCCTCTTCAGCTTTCTGTTGAGCTGATCTCAGATGCTGTCTCTCCAGTTCTTGGTTGTGGTCCTTGAGCTCCTGAAGTTTTTTCTTTAGGTTGTCTATTTTTTCTTCATGCAACCTCTCCTGCTCTTTGGAGTGTTTCTGCATCTTGTCCAGCTTAGCCAGTTCCTGCTTTTTCAGATGCTGTGCGGTGCTGAGGCCCGACTTCAAGGCCTCCACGTCCTCCCTTTTCTTCTGGACCTTCTTTTCCATTTCTATCATCCGGTTTTCCAAGGTCAGAGTACTCTCCTTTGCCTAGATTAGAAAAGATAAGATTAGATACAACTTAATTTATCTTTTTGGTAGTGTTATCCTTATCATGTCAGATTGCTCTCCTTTACCTGTTGGGTGAGCCGTTTCTCTTCAGCATAGACCCTCCTGAGCTCCTCACACTCTAACTGTTTTTTCTCCAATTTTTCCTCCAGCTCTGACCGCCTACTTTTTTCCTTTTGGCGAACAGCAGCAGGCCGGCTAACATCCTGTTTCATTTTTTCTTTCTCTGTCTTCTTCTTGGCATTGAGGGTATTTATCTGTTTCTGCAGCCTCAGATTCTTGTCATGAACTTTATCTATGGCCTCGTCCAGTGTCAAGTGGCCATAAGCCCTCAGCTCCATGGGTCTGTCACGAAGAGCCTCTCTGGTTGGTCTTGTGGGGTCCTTCAGTTCAGCAATCCTTTTGCTCATGGAGTCATTTTCCTGCTCTATCTTGTGAATTCTGGCTCGGACCTCTTCCATGCGCTGTCTGTGACACTCATCATGAACCTTTTCCTCTGCCTCCAACAGCGCCATTTTGCTTTCCAGCTCCAATCTCTTCTCTTCCACTGAATGGTTCTTTAGACCACGAGATCGCTCCATTTCTGCTCTGTGTCTCTTTGCTCCGAGAAAATCACCAGATCAAAATATATCTTCACTGAAAAAACAGTCTGATACTCTGAGTAAGATGTACCTCAAAAATAGTGTTGCCGTCTAAACATAAGATTCACTGTTTTGGTTCAGATCTTGTCATTGTTTGAGATGTAACTATAGCAAAACCTGGTTGTGGTGTACTGACACTTATTCAATTCAGTTACCTTTATTCGCAGGATCATGTTGTCAAAGTACAACCAGATGTATGTTTGGATGTGTGTGTGTGTGTGTGTGTGTGTGTGTGTGTGTGTGTGTGTGTGTGTGTGTGTGTGTGTGTGTGTGTGTGTGTGTGTGTATGTGTGTGCAGGGTTTGACACAAACCTTTTTCACAAGGACCACATGTGCTCCTAAGTTGAAAAAGTAAGGAGCACAAAAAGAACTTTTGGGGTACAATGAAAATTGATTAAATAATGTGTGTCTTATTAGTCAACAAAAGTACTATAATTTGAAATCAATTTTAGGTCTTTTGGTCACATGACATGGAAGCTATTGAAGAAAAAGTTCAAAATTTGCCTTTAAATTTAACACCAAAATTTTCAGAGGACAAATTAGGGAAATAAAGAGTTGTGTCTTATTGTTCGACCTTAGTACTATTGTTTGAAATCAATTTTAGGTCAATTGGTCACATTACATGGAAGCTATTGAAGGAAAACAGCCTTTTTTGAGAACATCAACCGGTAATTTATTGATGATCCCTTATTCAGCACCGGACGTTGACAGCGAGGGTGCTGAGTAGATTTAACCGCGCTGCTGTTGCTGTTCCTGGTTATTGAGAGTGAGAAGACACCGGTAGATCCACTGTGAATGTCCATTGCATATCCAACCTAACACTAACCATAATATGGAAGCGATTGTGACTCATATCTCAAATTCAAAAGCATTAGCAGAAATTCTTTTTCATTCAAAGTCATGGCTGCACTATTTGACTCAAAAATAAGAATAAAAAGCAATATTTCAAAATGCATTTTCATTTTCTTCTTCAAGACTGGTCATTTTGTGACTAAATTAAAAAGCAAAAGCAAATCACATTTAACATTTAATTTTCAAAACATTCACCAGCAAAAAGGTAACAAAATTCAATTTGAAATGTCGAATTTGAAAATTCAAAAGCATTAGTAGAAATGCTTTTTCATTTCAAAGTCATGGCTGCACTATTTGATTCAAAAATAAAAATAAAAAGCAGTATTCCAAAATGCTATTTCATTTTCTTCTTCAAGACTGACTGATTTTTGCTGTGTCCTTCAATTTACTGTGTAGCTACTCTGGTTCACTGCTGTCGATGTCAAACTGATGCAGCTTAATTTTATGTGCCACAACTTGAACCACCGGATGGGAAAAACAAAGTGCTCAGACAGAGTATTTGAAAAAAAGCTTTGCATTTATGCATCAGGGTATGACATTCAAAAGCACTTTCCTCAAGGAGAAATCTAAACAGGGGCTGTGAGTGTGTATCCAGTGTTTAGTTTTTTTTTTTTTTTTTTTATGTTTGAGCTTATACTGAAAAAAAAAAAAGAAAAGAAAACAGAACAATTTGGTGGCATTGCACTATTTTTCTAATGTTGTCAGCGGTGTCTTGTTCTGTTGTGGCATCCTGTCGTGTGTGATTGATAGATGACCGTCCCCACACAGCCTTGCGCTTGACTTATAACGACAGGTGAGCTGATGCAGGACCAGACAAATAGCCTTGTTTATCTCCGACAGAAGCTGGCAAAAAGCAGCTCAACTCGAACCAGAATCCCACACCCTCCAGCCACTCTGGCGTGCACCAGCCACGGAGGTACCTTTTCTGCACTCCACCACAAGCTCAGACTTCTCACATGCCCTCTCTATAAACCAAAAAAATCAATGAGGCCTTTTTGTTTCCCTGAGGCTTCTAAAGACAAATCAATGTGGGCCAATCTATTGTAATAAGGACGAGTCAGCCTTGGACAAGGAAAAGGAGATGCTGCGAACATCGGTTATTAGATTTTCCAACGAGAGGAAGATGGGCTCAGCAGACAGGGTCCAGAGCTTTTGTTTTCATTGAGTGGCTGTTATGTGAAGCTGGCTCCTGCTTAGTTTCTCCTTCGTCGCTGCCAGCGGGTGGCTGAGCCCAGCTCCTAAGGTGCTTCAGTCAGCAGCAGTGCTCCTCTCCGTCAGGAGGGGGATTATCGCCCTCAGAAGTCTTTCCCACTGACTGGAGGCTTTAGATATTAATGAGGTTCCCACCTTAGCTTCGTTATGTAACATTGAACTGTGTACTAGAATATTCAGGAGATCTTTGCCTGATGTCCGTGGAGACTTTGATCAGAATGTTCAATCAGTTTTAGAGGAAATCATTGTTTATATGTTGTATATGGATAGATTAAATATAAAGCTAGTGGGCAGCCTGTTGGTCCAGCAGTTTGTTGGACTAATGCCCTGATGCAACCACATCACCGGTAGCAAACTTTACTGAGTGACTCTGCAAGACCTCAGAGTTGATCTACATACTTGTATTTCCAGATTTCATGTTGACAGGTTGATAAAGTTGCAGCAGAGGGAGGAACTCTGAAATCCCATTTAAAAGTTGGACCTACTTGTTCCTGTACTTTGACCTCAATGACCTAACTGCCTTAACAAATACTAGCGCTCTAGATCTTTTGGCGTCTCAACTGGATTTTCTTTATGAGGTGCAGTTCTCAAAAGTTCCCAAAATAAACAGCCATCTATGTGTGTTGTATACCACATTGACACGCTTACATAGCATGAAACATACATGTATACATGGATCTCCTCGCTTTGCCTGTATATGGAAAGTTATTTTAAAATGTGGGGTGACTGTGGACTAAAGGTCCTCACACACAGGGGCCGTCGCGAATATAGAACGTGAAATTACAAAATATTCGGAGGCGAAATTTGACGCACCTGACTATACACATCAAGTCCGATGCGATTTTGCGACTTTCCGGGGGGAAAAAGACGCATCCCAGGGGAAGTCCCGCCTCCTTGGCCTCTGATTGGCTAGAAAAGCTGGAAACGCCATCACACGCTCAAGCCAAATGGTCAGCACTTATAGCCAATCAGAGGCGATAAGATAAGCACATGAAACTATGGTCACAACCAGAGCAATGGATTAAAACAGAGTGGCGACACTCCCATAGACATACGCTGTACAGCCCGGCGGACCCCACTTCCGGGTTATGGAACTCGTAATAGTTCCAACACGACCGCCTGTCACGTCGGACGCCGTTCGCTTCTATGGCCACAAGGCAAGCACTCACCGAGGTTAAATGATAAAATATCAACAAGTTTAATGCCAATACGTGTGTTATTGATATCGAGGGGACCCCTTTATATGTAAAAATGTATATCCCAAATGTAATTACATTGTTTTAGTCAGGAATTGGGAACGATTTTTTAGCCACGGTTTGCTCCCACACTCCCCGAGGTAAAATATTGTATCAACGAATGTAATGCCAATACGTGTGTAAATGGTATCGAGGGACCCCTTTATATGTAAAATGATTTTAATTTTAGTATGCTCAAATTGTAATTACAAATGTAATTCCCTTTTTTTTAGTTAGGAATTGGGATCGATTTTTTAGCCACGGCCTGCTAGCTGGACGTCATCAGCTGTAGAGGCCTGCCAAAATTTATTGTGTGACTGAGTTATGAATCACAGATAATCATCATCATCAATCATATGTTGAGATGGTTACTTATGGGCTTTATTTTAGATTTCAGCCTTTATCAGTTCCTGATGTTATGTGCAATTTATTCTTTTTAGACTAACATAAATGCTATGTAATTTGATTTCTGCTTATGGGATGATAGAATTAAGGGGCCGCTACTTTTTAAATCCTGTCAGCATTTAAGGCATATGTTTAACATGAAAAAATGTTATGCAGGCCATGCTGCAAGACCAAAACATTGTACAATTGTTTAAACAGCTTGTAACACCTGTGACTTACCACTTTATTGTATTATTTTCTCTTATTAAAAAGTAACACACGTTACCAAACTTGTCTTATTTCACTTTTATTTGTCATCCAGCCGCTAAATATACGTACGTGACTTTGACGTGTACACAGTAATCCAATAAGAGTTGCAAATGTTGACTTTTTACGGTTAATTTTAATATTTACCTCTTAAATGCGCGCTCACTGCAGTCTGCCCCGTTGAAGAGCAGGGACAGTGCAGGCTGCTTTGGAACTATGGAGGGGTACATGAACCACGTGACCGCTCCGGCGGCGAGATCTGAAGTTGTCGCCACTCTGTTTTAATCCATTGCTCTGGTCACAACCATTAGCTTACAGATGAAAGCGTTTAGCTAACTGTTAAAGCACACAAACCATCGTCATATGAGAGATCCGACGCTATGACTCTCCACAAGTTGTTCTTCAGGTCATTATCTTTGTAATGTTTGTGTTTTTTTATCATAAAGCACTCTGTTTTACGACACATGAACAATCAGCCGGTCGGCCATGTTCGATATACAGGTGAATCAGATGTCGCAACAACACGCAATCGGATTGGTCAGAAGTGGACACACAGTATGCGAAACTTTAGAAAAATCGACCATGATCCGAAAAACCCAAACGGCAGGCTCCGACACAGTGAGATTTACTGTGTCAAAATTCCAACCTCGCCCCCGGAGCCCCACTGTGCAGGCCAGACTCAGAGAAGTAAAGAGGACAATCGCGGAACAAGCGTGTGCAGTAGTGGATTCAGCACAGATTTGGCCCCTCAAATAAAGATCTCTGACTGAGCATATTTCAACTCATCATCCTGCCATAGTTTGATTTTGTGACTTGGTCAACATTTTGAATAAATCAGCTGTCTATTGTTCTACTGTATGGAGGGCACAGTGAAGATTTCACTTCATTGGAGCAGGCCCTGCTTTCTTCATACACTGAAAAAAGTCTGACTCCTGTAAGTTCAAACAGCTTTTTAATGAAAGTATTAACCCGATTTTCACAGCAGGATCCACTTCCAAAATGGCTCCAGAGATGAGCTTATGAAGAAGGCCTCATTTTAAAACTCATATCATGTTGGATGATATAATGCCTCAGTGGAGGATATTCCCAATCAAAGTTACAATGGACTAACCCCAAATGCGCTGCTTTGTAATAAACCTGCAGGTTTTAAGTGACACTAAGGTCACCCAAAGCACACATCGCTCATTCTGGCTGCATGAGTTTTAAACTCCGGCATAAATTTACCTCAGACAAATCCGTTACCGCCGTCATATACCTCTTAATTCCTGTGATCTTCTGTCCGAATCTTCTGACATGTTTCATCACAGTGACCCAGGATTCTTCAAAGCTCTGGTTTGGTGTTGCTTCTTGAAAGGTAATCAGTTTTCTTTTGAAATCGTAGGCTTTTCTACACTGAGGCTGATCCCCAGGGTGATGATCTTTTTCTTTTTTTTTGCGGTTAGTGTAAATTTGTCTGTTTTTGTTTGGCTTTTTTTCCTTTGCTGCTGATCAGAGCTGGTTGATGCTGATAAATATTCATAATTAAGCACAGAATGTTAGATGGACATTGAGCATTTTAGCACATGTTAGCAATGATCTGACAATCACTCACTGCATTACAATCTGTTAGTCTTTTCTCCTGTTCTCCGTGAGAGAATTACAGAAAAATCAAATGAGCAAAAGTCAATGCTGTCAGCAGCAGTCATATTTTAAGCCAACAACAGAAGGAAAACACAGTCGCTATAGCAGCTTACTGGAAATGAGAAAAAAAAAATGGGATGCAGGAAGACAAAATATCTGAATTATCAGAAAATACTGCAAATACTTAAACAAGAACAAACACAGGAAACACATGCAATTTAAAAAAATGCTGAAAATTCAGACATGACTGTAACGGGTAAAAAGGGGGGCAGGCAGAGCTTGTAGTCAGGAACAAAAGGCTGAGGTAATGTACCAGGAGGCAGACGAAGCAGGCAGGTCATAGACAGACACGTTCGGCACCGGGAAGACAGGCAGAAGAGCGCTGGAAAGTCTTGCATGGCAAAGAACAATCTGGCCCTGAGTGAGTGTGAGGCTGGAGAATATATACTGAGCTGAAGGCAGGGGAGCTGATTAGTGAGTGAGGGCAGGTGTGTGATTACTGGCTGAAGGCAGGTGTGTGATCAGTGACTGAGAGTGGGTGTGGTAATCAGGGACTAGGTGTGGTGTGAGCAGGGCAGTGGAAAATTACTGAGTCCATGGGGAAAGGTTGGAGCAAACAGTTACTGCGTCCAAATTGCCAAGTAGTAGTCGAAGTAGTAGTCAAAGTAGTATGTAGCATGTCCGAATTGGCCACCGGAGCGAGTAGCATGCTACTTCAGATACTACTTTAGATACTAGACACGCCCACATTGTAGGATGGTCGCGGTGCATCCTACGGGCATGCTACTGACCCAAAATGCACCGCGGACTTCTTCTTCGTCCTCTTAAAAGTTGTAGAAGCGCATGTGATGCTAGCACCACCAGCTGCTGCCTATGTAGATGCGTCGCGAACGCCGGCTGGACACAGCAGCGCGCACCATGGCGGAGCAGCAGCAGCAGCAGCAGCAGGTAGGACCGCAGCAGTACAGATGTAAGTTTCATGTAACTTCGCACACTGTCCTAAAAAATGTGCGGTTGTATGTCTTTGTCATGTCATGGTGTCATATTTGCCCAAGGAATCATTTTATGAGCAAATATGTGGCGACATCATGGAGGTAAAGCTCACTTATTCCATCATTAAACTGCACAGCTGCAGTAATCAGGCAGATCTCATTGTACAAACGATCACCACGTGAGTGAATGAAGGCTAAAAGTAATGGAAAAGCTACTTTGTGAATTTCTAAAGCAGTGCAGGAATATAATACAGCAGCATCCATCGCTTGCAAAATTACCATTCAAAGAGTCTAAAACTGTCTGCACGGGCGCAGTACCTACTTTCTGCCTGCGGGGGTCGTCTTTCCCCACCGCTCGTCTAGTGTGTCCGAATTGGGCCAACGTGTTTAGTATGTAAGAGTAGGATCTAGCAGTAGTATGTAGCAGTAGTATGTAGTATGCGAGCGGGCAATTCGGACACAGCATGTGACTATTCTACGACCGAATTGCCCGCTCGTAATAGATTTATAGATTTAAGGACCTTTCACACCGGGACCAAGTCACAAAATCAAACTATGGCAGGATGATGAATTGAAATATGCTCAGTCAGAGATGTTTATTTAAGGGGCCAACTCTGTGTCGAATCCACTACTGCACCTGCTTGTTGAATGAAAAAAACACTCAGAAGTTCAATTTTGCACTTATTTTTCTCATGATATGTCCTGTAGCGTCAGAAAAATACCATATGAACATGAAAACAACAAGAAAACCTGATTTTCATTGGAGTGGGTCTTTAAACACTGAGCCTTTCATTTACACAAGCCTTAAGATACTTCATGATTTCACAAGTTTCCCTTGAAGGCAGCATATCTAGGACAGCATCTGCACTCATAGCTAAATTTGTCAAAACAGACAAAAAAAAAAAAAAGTGATAAAACATGCACATCTATGGAAGCCCATTTCCGCCAGTCAAAAAAAAAAATTCAAAATTATGAGATTAAAAAGTCATAATTATGAGATAAAAAGTCATAATTATGAGATTAAAAATCGAAATTATGTGATAGTAAGTGCGCATGTTTTATGGCACCGTCTTCAAGGTCTCACTTCACCTCACTGGACGCACCATGCAAACGATACTCATCAGTTAATTAGGAAAGTATTATAGGTGTCTTTGATAGATATTATATATTACTATTCATTTAATCAGTCCGTCCGTGCTGCTAAACAAATTACAACGTTATTTTGACAATATCTTTCAGCTGTCAGTGAATCATCGTTTTGAAGTAACGTTTATGCCACTAGATGGTGACACTGTGGAGACATTTGTAGCCGACTCTAAGGCTGTGTCTCATTTCAGAGACCGCATCGTGATAAGCGCGCTTAACGGCGCTTAGCTGAGTGCACTGCCGTTTTTAGCCGTTTTACGCTGTTTTGCGCCGTTCTGTGCCCTTCCTGTGTCCCATTTCAGATACAGCAGCCATCGGACGGCGCATCTGACGCGTACGTGAGGTCACCACGCGGCACGAACGGTGTCCCGTTTGGCACAAAATACTAAGCGCGCTTCAAATTCGGTCTCAAAACCACACTACCCCCGCCTCGTTTTCAAGCGTGCATGTATGCACGCTTTCGTGCCGTCGGTATCCCAGAATTCTTTGCGTGCCGCTGCACAGCTGTGCATTTCAGGTGAGAGGCTGGACGCGCTTGGAGACACAGCGCGTCTTCGAAGAAAATACAAGCAATCCAAAACCATCAGACAGTCAGCTCAGGCTGTATGAGAGCATGATCTCTGAACTCACTAAAATCTGTAAACCAAACATTATAGATTTAGAGACGAACTGATCCGCTCTGCTTCAACAATCAAAAACATTAGAAATAAGAAAACTGACAAAACTACAGCAGAGTATCAGGACAACATTGAGGTTTTTTTTTCTTTTAAGATTTAGAGATTAAAGTTGTAAATTTAGGAGAATAAAGTCATAAAGTAAATAAAGTCATAAAGCTGCTTTTGCGGAGGGGGAAATGACTGAAGCTGGTCATCTGCAGGGTTATCTGTGGATGTATCAGCGGGTCATTAAGAGAGATTTTGTGGTTTCTGAAGAAACAATCAAACTGATGATAATCAACATTTGTGATCCAGAGGGAGTCGAGCTCCGACGAGCACCACGTCTCTGACACCGGCCGTAGCCTACACCTGCAGAGACACCAACACCTTATTATGGCATATGGATTCATATCATAAACTAAAGCTCAATGCCATTCACGGATATTAACGGCTGCATTGACAGATATATCCTCAGCATATTCATTTCTGCCTCCACAAAAGCAGCGATTTCCTTCAAGTACACCAATATTTTTCCCCGTGGAAAAGACGTATTTCTCATATATTCTTTTTAAAGTCTTTATACTTATGACAATGTGATGCTGATGTGCCAGAGGATGAAGAATCTCCTTGTTTGTGAAACCTATACTGAAGCACAGTTCCTTCAAATGCTTCATGGCCCTAATTTTAACAAGTCTCTCTGAAATAACAGGTTATGACTTCATTCTCATAAATTAATGACTTTATTCTCATAAATTAATGACTTAAATCTCGAAGTCCTTAAAGTCTTAAATCTCAATATGGCCCTCATACTCCTTCTTACAAAACAATCATTGGATGAATTGTGCTTGTATGTATCTACTATTTTGTGTCTGTGTAAGGTCGCACAATTAAAACAATAAATGCTGCGCTCCGCGGGTTTCCTTTAAGTCAGTCGTGACGCGAGCCTGAGGGCGGGGACATTTGGCAACTCCACCAGGAAGTCCTCCGAAGGTCTCCAAATGTCCCCGCCCTCAGGCTTACGTCACGACTGATTAGAAAAAAAGCTGCGGAGTGCAGCATGTATTGTTTTAATTGTGCGACCTTGCACAGAAACAAAATAGTAGATACATACAAGCCCAGATCATTCCCACAAAATTAATCCAATGATTGTTTTGTATGAAGGAGTATGAGGGCCCTATTGAGAAGGAGGATAGGAGATACTTCATCCTCTGGCACATCAGCATCACATTGTCATAAGTATAAAGACTTTAAAAAGAATATATGAGAAATACGTCTTTTCCACGGGGAAAAAAACTGGTGTACTTGAAGGAAATCGCTGCTTTTGTGGAGGCAGAAATGAATATGCTGAGGATATATCTGTCAATGCAGCCGTAAATATCCGTGAATGACATTGAGCTTTAATTTATGATATGAATCCATATGCCATAATAAGGTGTTGGTGTCTCTGCAGGTGTAGGCTACGGCCGGTGTCAGAGACGTGGTGCTCGTCGGAGCTCGACTCCCTCTGGATCACAAATGTTGATCATCATCAGTTTGATTGTTTCTTCAGAAACCACAAAATCTCTCTGAATGACCCGCTGATACATCCACAGATAACCCTGCAGATGACCAGCTTCAGTCATTTCCCCCTCCACAAAAGCAGCTTTATGACTTTATTTACATTATGACTTTATTCTCCTAAATTTACAACTTTAATCTCTAAATCTTAAAAGAAAAAAACCTCAATGTTGTCCTGATCTTCTGCTGTAGTTTTGTCGGCTTTCTTATTTCTAATGTTTTTGATTGTTGAAGCAGAGCGGATCAGTTCGTCTCTAAATCTATAATGTTTGGTTAACAGATTTTAGTGAGTTCAGAGATCATGCTCTCATACAGCCTGAGCTGACTGTCTGCTGTTTTTGGATTGCTTGTAATTTCTTTGAAGACGCGCTGCGTCTCCAAGCGAGTCCAGCCTCTCACCTGAAATGCGCAGCTGTGCAGCGGCACGCAAAGGATTCTGGGATACCGACGGCACGAAAGCGTGGATAAATGCACGCTTGAAAACATGCTAAGCGCGCTTAGCATTTTTTAGCATCTCGTGCCAAACGGGACACCGTTCGCACCGTCGTGACGTCATGCACACTTCAAATGCACCGTTCGACGGTGCAGAAGGGCACTTAGGTCGATGCGGTCTCTGAAATGAGACACAGCCTAAGTAACATAATGCAACTCACAGGTTGAAAGTACGGACACTGTTCCTGTCTCAGTGTCACCATCTAGTGGCATAAACGTTACTTCAAAACAATGATTCACTGACAGCTGAAAGATATTGTCAAAATAACGTTGTAATTTGTTTAGCAGCACGGACGGCCTGATTAAATGAATAGTAATATTTAATATCTATCAAAGACACCTATAATACTTTCCTAATTAACTGATGGGTATTGTTTGCATGGTGCGTCCAGTGAGGTGAAGTGAGACCTTGAAGACGGTGCCATAAAACATGCGCACTTACTATCTCATAATTATGACTTTTTAATCTCATAATTATGACTTTAAAATCTCATAATTATGACTTTTTATCTCATAATTTCGACTTTTTTTTTTTTTTGACTGGCGGAAATGGGCTTCCATGCACATCTACTAAAGATTACTGTGCAGGATTTTTTTCAATGCCATCAATCACTTTTTTGAATACCAGTAACACCAGTCCCACAAGTCCAAGTGAGCCCACCTCTGGGTGGATACCAACACTATTTACTAAATAGAAGGTTTTGCTGTATTACATTTTTCCCCTTTATTTAACAAAATCACCCATTGGTTTCTGTAGCAAAGTTTTGAACCCCGCCGACGATAGTGACTCTTATTATGCAAACCTCATAACCACAAGAGCGGGATGGAGGAATGAGCCAATCAAACCTAAATCATTTTCTGCACCAGGGGGGTAAACGTGTTTATTTTGGGCCTTATCTGAATGCCTGTGTATGTAATTTCTGGACACTCTTGTCGCCATCTAGTGGACGCTCAAGCAACTGCAGGTTTTAGTATTTCCGCATTGGGGTCATTTTTTAAGACCACAAGTTGCCACTTGAAGAAGACATGCAGCATAGAGTTGTGGGATCATAGCCAGTGACTGCAACAATGATTCAAGCTGTGTGTTGCAGGACTTAAGGTCCTTACACACCGGGACCGTTTTTGTCATGCGATTATTCTGGACGTCAATATTTTTTTTAACCCGTATCCTGTCAATACAAGCATTCACAACAGCAATGTTCTCCCGTCCTGCGATATTGCGGCATTTATTTTTTCGGATCATGGTCGATTTTTCTAAAGTTTCGCATACTGTGTGTCCACTTCTGACCAATCCAATTGCATGTTGTTGCGACGTCTGATTCACCGGTATATCCAACATGGCCGACTTTACATGTCGGAGGACAGAGTGCTTTTTGATAAAAGACACAAACATTACAAAGTTAACGACCTGAAGGACAAATTGTGGAGAGTCATAGCGTCAGATTTCTGATATGACGATGGTTTGTGTGCTTTAACAGTTTGCTCAACGTCTTTGTTTTAACTTTCATCTGTGCTAAGTAACTTTAGCTCATAAGCTAACCTGTTCAGATACAACATACCATATGTATTTTTACTGTCTCAAACTCAATCACGTTGCTGTCACAGCACCGTTAGGTCTCGGTTGTTACCTTACGTTTATGGATTATAGTTTTAATGTGCTTATCTGGTACTGGCCCCAACTCAGTACATGCCAACATGACAGACAGCCATCTCAACACTAGTGTCTAATCAGAACTGAAAAACAGTCAGTCTGCTGTTGTGTCAGTCTTCTCACTTCCACCCGGGACGAGTCTTGTCCCCCCTGGAAAGTCGCAAAATCGCATCCGGCTTGATGTATATGGTCAAGCACGTCAAAATTTGCCTCTGAATATTTCGTAATTTCACGTTCTATACTTGCGCCAGCCCCAGTGCACCCCAAGTAAAAGTGCATCACAGTGCACAATGTTTATTAGTGACTGAAAATGTGTTTGAAAGTTGTGTCTATCCAAGTGAAAAGTGCTTATGGTTTTACTAAAAGAGTGACTGATTCAATCAATGGGTTTAAGCCGTTGAGCAGTTGGTTCAGACAATAGGGCTTAGTGTTTTAGCAACTGAGAAATACTGTAAGTGTAAATACAAAAACTATGAGCTTAAAGTCTAGCCCACACGTAGGTTGGTAGTGACTTTGTTCCATGCAAGTTGGCCCCTTGGACAAAGGCAAACAGAGATTTAGATAACTGAAAATTGAGGTTTTCAGAAATACCCACCAAAGGTATATTTTGTTTTGAGGACAGTATAATAGGTTACGTCTGTAAAACATTTGCAAGTTCAGATATTTCTCCTTGAAACGTGATTAAAAAAATGCTCTTCTATAGGTAGAAATCCTGCATTTTACTAAATCATCACCAAAATTAAGTCAATTCTTCACTCAAATCTAAAAATAATCTTCTTAAAAGAATTATAAGAATTAATGTTGTTTTAAAATATTTATAATCCTAATTTAAGTCATATCTTTTCAGTCCTATTATACTGTATAAAATATATATTGGTGCAGCTGCTTATGTTGTTGTTAGTTTTTTTTTTTTTCTATCATGCTTCCATCTCTGCATGTTTGGGATTTTTTCAGTTGAAGTAAATGAATTGTTGCAGATCCATAAGCCTTGCTGGCCTCCTTGTTAGCCTGGTTACAAACCTGCTAATTGTCTGTCCAAATGTGCTGTCTTTTAATTCCTCTCACTGTCTAAGTAAGTCTCTCATTCACATTCACTGACAAACCATTCATTCTGCTTCACTCTGCTCCTCTTTCTATCATATTTCTGAGATAGAAAGGCAACTTTCTCATCACAACCCCAGGGAAATGGAGGGTGCAGCTTACAGGAACAAACCCTGAATAATCACATGATCTACAACCTCAGCCTCTCATCTTCTGATCGGCAGTTCTATCTCACATGTGCATGCAGTGACATTTTACTGAGATCCCCAGTGGTACAACCTTCATGTTTGTTTTTGTACATACAGGAATATAGCTTTATTCAATATGGAGCTGAAACTGTGGGAAAGGCAGCAACCTCTCCACATGCACTCACACTCACACACATACACACTCACACACACAAATCATTACTCACCATAAACAACCCCTGGCCCCGGGGCTCTTTCTCACTGCAGCCCACCGTAATGCCTCGTCTCCCAGGCCATTCATAAAGCGTAATGTGCGTGTTGGTGCGAAGTAGATCAACAGGAGTGCTGGCGGCTTGTAACGCCTGTGAGTTTCCCAAAGATACAACATCCAATTCCATGCATCACACCCACTGTACAGCTCATTTGCATCAGAGTAATATGGTGTTTTACTACAGGCGAGACAGGAGTGTGATTTGTTGCCAGGATGAGTAGTGAATCGATGATAAATATTTGACTTCAAACTCAAATGTCACATAAATGTTTTTTTCTCAGTGAGCAAACATCTGCTGTGTTCATGAATTATGAATGACACCCTGACATAATGCCACATAGTTGCAGAACATACAGTACAGACAGTACACAGTGTTAAATCTTAGCCGTTGAGAACGCAGCGTTGCAGATTGTTAGGTGCACAGATTGTATTATTCGTTATGCCAATTGTCTTCACTGACAGGGTGTAATAGAGGGACCTTGCATCATTTCTCCTCCTCCTCATCCTTTCTTCATTGTCAAGGCTCAGCTGTCTTATGAAGGCTGAGCTTTAATGTCAGACAAGCAGCTTCAAACGACCTCTGTTTCTTTTTGTATACATGCTTCATTCGTCTCTCTTTTTCTTTATACTCAACTCCAATTCTCAAAGAGACAGTACCTTATGTAAAATGTGAAGAAAAACTGAATTTGATGGTTGGCAAGTCCTTTAAACTCTACATATCATTTAGAAAATGAAAATGGAACAATGAAAATCAATCGTTGTGTGAAAAAGACTTTCTCATTTTAAATAGAAGCCTGTATTAAAGGTAGGACAGGGGTATCTCTTCTTTTTACAGCATTCTGCAAATGTTTGGTAACCAAGGAGACTAGTTTCTGGACTTTGACTGTGAAATATTTTTTTTATTCTTGCCTGATAAAGGATTTCACCTGCTCAACAGTTCAGGGTCTCCTTTGTTGTGATTTCTGTTTCATGATGTACCAAATATTTTCAATAGGTGACAGAGTAGCACTGCAGGCAGGCCATTTTGGTACCCGTACTCTTCTTCTACCGAGCCATGCTGATGTAATCATGCAAAATGCTTTTTTCAGTATTTTTGCTTAAAGATGAAATGTCATCCCTGAAAAAAGTAATTGCCTGGATGGAAGCATATACTGTAGTGCCTTTCCAGATGTGTGAGCTAAAAAAGGTTGTTTTTTTCCTGTGTTTAGACTAGGGGTGGGCAATTATTTTTACTTTTTTCATAAGCAATCATGTCCCTTGCCTGTTGTTGTTGTTGTTGTTGTTGTTGTTTTAAGGTGGTTGGTTGCATCTTTGCGGTACAGAACTTTTTCTATGTTTTGTTGTCCCTGTCCCAACTGTTTTAAAGTTATGTTGCTGGCATCAAATTTAAATGAGCTGATTTTTTACAGGCCTGAATCATGTTTTCCAGTTCATCATTTGAAATGTTGCCTTTTAACTATTTCAATTAGACACAGGCTTAAAATTATATTTAAATCATCACTGAGTTTTCACAAAATTAGAGCATCCCAGCTCTTATGGAAGAAAGGTTGTTCCTTCCTTCACCTCCCTGCTTTCATTCTTTCTTTTCCTATCTTCTTTCACTTTTTTTCACCTTTTCTGTCAGCACACTGCGCTTCTTTTATCCCCCTCCCTCTTTTTCACCCAGCCCCCTGTTTTCCTTTCCACCTTCTCATGCTGGTACACATCTCTCTGACACGCCGGTGAATCGAATCCCACTGACCTGATCAGGATTCAGTCTGAGGGGGCGTCTCTTCACAGTGACTGTCATGTTTTGGTGAGCAGCTGCTTTGGAGCAGAAACCAGAGAGACAGAGGAACAGACAGAGCAGCAACAGAGACCCAACTTCTCATCGCTCACTGCATCTGAGCTTTGTATTCCTGGGGCCTATTCTACGAAGCAAGTTCGACCTAGCGAGGTAGCCTTGGAGCTACCTCGTTCAACTTAGCCCGGTAGCCAGCGCTCTCGCTAAACGGTCTTATGACGCTGGTTATCAACCTCGTAAGGGGATCCAGCTTTGCTATGAGCGCGTGCACGCATGTAAGGCGGAGCCCGCCGCATGGACCATGGACCAGTCTGGAGCGTCAGAGCAGGCCAGAGAGCGAAGGACCGCGGACTTTACAAACGAGGAGCAGGAGACGATCATGAGAAAGTATGAAGAATTCAAATCTATCATAACCTCAAAAGCAACACCGTCGCCGCTGCAAAAGTACAGAAGGAATGCTGGCAGAAAATTGCCGACAGTCTCAATGCGTAAGAATAGTGCGCAAAAAATCTTTGATGCCATTATCACCCTGAAATAGCACTGTTCAACATGCGCTTTTAACATGCACCAGACATCTCAAATTCATTTCCAAGATGAATTCATTCATTTGTTCATTCCTATCGTGTTTACATATTTTGTGTGATATGTCGGCCATATGAGCCTTTCATAAAGGTGGTCATCCGGAAAAATAAGTGGGTCCGTGCTGTCCCTGATAACTCTCGTGTTGGAGTCCTCCTGCGAGCACCGAGGTCTATAGGATCCTCCAAGAACAGACAAGTCATTTTTCGAAAGAGCTCATTGGTCAGTGGGCGGGGTTTTTATACTCGGTGAGTTCAATCTGGAACCTAACCTGCCCCGGAGCAGGTTAGCCGTTCAGCATACGTTGCCGTGGAGACTTGTCTTGCTAAGAAGTTAGCCCACGTCGTAGAACAGGGAACCCTGAAATTACCCTCGAAGTTATCTCGCTAAGCAGTAATCCTGTTTCGTAGAACAGGCCCGGGTCAGTCAGGCTGCTGAAGGTGTTTTTTTTAAGGGACAGCTTGTGTGTCAGATGTGACCCAAAGTTAATGGATGTAATTAAAGACCCGCTCTGATGAATTTTAGGTTAATGAGCAGTGGGACATAATGAGAGCAGGGCACCAGTTTACATCTAGGTTAACAGAAATAAAGAGGCACTAAGAGAGTGTAATATCACCCTCCTAAATATGATGCAGTAAAGATGTGATGTAACACAAACCCCTGGTGTGTGACAACCACCATGATAACAGACTGTTCCTCTCACTTTCACTGATTGAAGAGGGGGCAGTATTAGATTTTTGCACATAATTACTCCTGGGGAAGTAGCCAGTGAGCTCCAGCAGGCAAGCTGTTGATGTAAACACAGCCAGGAACAGCTTTTGGTTTCTGCTGCAGTTTGGTGTCAGGATGAAAGACTGTACTATCTCTTTAACAACAGAATATGCAATCGAGTGTGTGCATCCTCACTTTTTTACATAGATGTTTAGGTTTTATACTCACTCTTCTGTTCATCTAACAATAAATTGTTTATATAAGCTTTCCCTTTTTATACAAAAGTTCTTCAGGACTGCTGTATCTCAGCAGTCTGTCACACTTGACTGAAACAATGCTGACACAATGCAGTTCCAGTGAAGGATTTTTCACTGTGTGCCAGCATTTCAGAAGCAATAGAGTCAACAGCCCCGGCCTTTATATACAGGTGCAGCTCAAAAAAGACAGTATCAGGAAAAAGTTCAATATTTTCCTTTCTTTTTAATATACTATACCCTTCCCCCATTACACACAATATTACATCTGCAATAATACATTATATTCTGATTAAGTCATTGTGAGTTTATGTAAATGACTGAACATTAAAACTACCACGAATCTCTTAGTCATGTCTTGAACATGCAACGACAAAAATAGAGAAGGCTTAGCTCAAGAACTTGGGACAGCCCCTTCAGGGAATAGACTGAAGCTGGGGTCAGAGACAACATCATGAGTGTCTTACCTAGATTAAGGAGAAAATCTAGAACCTAGCATTGTGAAGCAAAGTCCTCTTTTTTGGATGACAGTATTTTTCGCATCTCATTTGGGAATAAAGGCCTTAGAGTTTGACAGGAGAGTGAAGAGACACAAGATCTAAGGTTTTTAAAGTCCAGTCGAAGTCTCTGCAGTCTTGTGGTGCTTTGTCGTCTGCTGGTGTTGGAAAGTTTAATCATTTGAGGTTCAGGGTTTTTAATTTTCATGAAACCTTCATGTGCCCAGTTACCAGCTGTGCTGTAGAGTACGAGAAAGAAAGAGCATTAGATCTGCTTCCACTTCAGGTGTTTCTCTTTGTTAATGCCTGTCCTTCTTTTAATTGTTATCCATCAATGTGAAGCATTTTGTGACTTTTGTCAGTAAAAAAGTTCGATTTACTATCTGCCTTACTTACTTGATGCTACTTTCTAAGTGTGTGCCATCAATATTTGACTGAAGTGTCACTTTCGTGAAGAATGTTGTGGATGTCATTTTAAATCATGAAGGAAAAGGTTCTTAAAAACTCTCCTCCTGATCTTGAGTTGTAGCCTGTCACCACACTGCAGATGTCGCTCGTATATTTAGGTGTTCCTCTTTTTTTCACCCTGTAAATTGGTCTGGGAGCATGTCCTGGGCTTTAGTTTGATGACAGGTGTTTCTGGCTCTGTCTCTGTCACACGGCCATGTCCTCAGAGAGCAGGTCACTGCTGACATCACACAGTTGAGGCTGAGGAGACATTTGATGTGCTCATAATTTCTGTTGTATCATGGAAGACGTCTCCAGACTACCATTGCTTTAATCTGCATGCATGGATCATTTTATCATATGACCAGTCAGGAGTTGTTTTTTTTCCCCCTCATTTTCATTCATTATAATGATAATAATTCACACATCATAATATGAGTGTGGTTAAAAAAGATGATAATCTGCATTTTCATGAAGTTCTGCTTCATTGGATTGCTCTCAGGTGAAGTGAAGCACCGAAAGGATAGAAGGGGGAGTTACACCATATCAGGTTTGCTTAATTTCTCTGGTAGTCCCAGTGATTGAGATCAGGAGCTAAATCACCAACATTGACAGAAAATATCTAACATTGATTGATTTATCTTTTACTTTGGATCATTAGCTGTAAATAAGACCTGAAGTATTTTATTCCACTTCAGGATAAACTCTTTATCTGTAGAGGAAGCTGGTCTTGCGGCTACACAATACAACAGGCCATCTGTTTCAAGGTGGGCTGCTTACATCTCTGTTACACTTCAAAGTGTTATACATGGAGGCATAATAGTAGGGCAAAGCTGTCAGTAACAAAGGCATGATGTTTGGTAGACAGTGGCCGTGTGCTAGGTGTTGTCTCAGTGCAGGCAAGGAGGAACAGCAATGTGTGTGTTTGTGTGTGTACGTGAATGTCTGAACACAGGTCAGTATTGTTGGATTTGCCGATCTTTGACAATGGAAATGGCATTTTCAGCATCTGAAAACCTTTGAAACTGGGTTACAGAATGTTTTTCTTTTTTTTTTTTTATATACCACCCTGTCTGTTACCCTGTGTGCTGTGAACAGGGGTTTTTTATGAAAATGGTCATGCCACAGCCTCATTTGCGCCATCAAATAGCCATGCCCAAGTAGGAGGACAGTGTCAAAAATGGCAGACCACTAAACTATTACATATTTGTGTAATGAAAAATAACAGCAGGACTACAGATCCATGTTTATTTAGTTTTAATTGATGTAATCTATCACAGTTCCAGGTTCACAGGGGAAAAAAATCATTTTAAATTGGAGACCTGAGCAAAATGTTGCAGGCTGTTTTTTAGTCAGAATGTGCCCCTGGCTCTTTAACCAGCCATTCCCATATTTTGCGAGCCACGGAAGGCTTGCCTCCAGGCTTTAAAGGGAGGATGAGGGTAGCAGTTATCAGTTGTTTGCAAAGGGCAACCTGACAGCCGGAAGCCACTTTATCTCACACACATCTCCTTTTAATTGCTGCTTGAAAAATTATGAACTTTGATGAAGTTTTAAAGCTTCAGAATTCTTTTAATGAAAAGACGTGAGCAAAGAGTCACTCAAGCCCTGTGTGTCCCCTTCTGCAAAGGAATTCACTATTTTTATCGAGCAAACATCACAGATCTGCACACATACATTAAATTGAAACCTCAGGTAAAAATGAGCATGCTTGCACTCTGACCTTGTGTGTGCATCAGAGAGAGAGGCTTTTTTATATTCTGATGCACAGCTGAGCCATGGTTTTTATTGGCGCCCTCCATATCATGAAAATCCCATAAAAAGGCAAACATGTTCATGTGATATGCAGCAGAAGGAGAGAGGTACAGCTATTCTTGACTGAGGATGAATATTGAACTCCCAGGGCGACTTTAGATTTCCTACGCCTAAGAATATATAGAGGTGATTAAAATAGTTTATAGGGGAAAACACAGACTTTTTATGACTTCTTTGAAGGGGTGGTTTGACATTGTTGGAAGTACATATTTCTGCTAGCGTGAATTCATGAAGAAGACCGATACCTCTCATGTCTGGCAGTTAAACATAGTTTACAGGTTGTGCTGTATGTCTCTTGTAAAACTCTGGTAGGCTCAGGAATAAGAACATTTCTCCCTGAACGTAGAGGACTTTGTTGCCGTTCTGTTACTCAAAAGATGACATCCAGAAACTTCTGAATTTGCGTTCATTCCAATCACCCATCTGCTTCTTTGTCAAATCAGTCGACAGGCTGCATAACATGTACCTAAGCAGAGCCCTCATCCTAAACCTGACATGAATAGAGCCACCGTCATGCCTAAGGAAGAGCTAACATCAGCTGTCCCTCTTAGTTCTCATGATGAATTTTCCTTTGAGGATCAATAAAGTTCTTCTAATCTTATCTTATCTTATCCCATCTCATCTCACGTCATCTTATCTTGTCTTATCTTAATCTCAGTTCTGCTTTCGTTGTTCGGATTCAGTTTAAAGAAATGGATCCAAAGTCAATATGTGATGAACTAAGCTTTCTCTTTGACATACAATATATTTTTCCATAGTTACCGAATCCACAGTGTAAACAACAGTAAAATACTGTTTTCTGGCTTAATCTAGTGGAGTTGGCGGCTATTTGACCAAAAGTATCGATTTACAAGTTCCAGTAATGGAAGTAATTTGTCACACTACTTGATACTGCATATAGTGGGGAACTTGCAGTCACAGCACTGCTGATCAGTCACTTATTTTTTATTTTTTGTTTTTTTTCTGTCCAGGATGCGATCATTTGAGTAGTAACCAGCCCTCTCTTTTATTGAGAGGAGCGAATGTGCATGTGCAGCTTTATAAAAGAATCAATGGAGGCCTGAGGGCACAAAAGATTATGCCCTGGACCGGAAACATGTGATCTATCAATTAGTTTAGATATGTAGAAAACTAACTACAACTTATTCATTTTACTCAGTTGGTAAATTTTTTTTTTTTTTTTTTTTTTTTTTTTTAACGTAAATCTATATCTGATTAATAAAAAAAAATACATATAATTGAATAATACTCTGCATTCTCCTTGTGGTGAGTGGTGGGGTGCCCCACTAGTGCATACCCCAACACTGCATGCCTCACTCTTCATCTAATACTTACAGGGATATTCTGGTGTATAAATGAGTTAGGGTCAAACACACCGTAACACCAAGTTAGACACCCCGTTGAGAGACGAATGTTGACAATTGGTTGCTTCTCAAGTTATACCATCTTTAGTAACGACCGCAGATAGCAATACACAGCGGTCTGAGGAGCCATACACAAACCTCAACCAAAAAGCCACTCTATAGCCACAAATATTGCTCAGAACAGCACCTAACTTCATCAACAGTACATATAGGGTCCAAGCCATAGTACTAGCCACCAAACATCTTTTCAGCTTTGCCTAATTTCTTTGGCAAAGAGACTAAACACAACTCACCTACTCTCTTCTAAGCAGCCGCTTGTTTGTACGGAGACCTCCGGGCGAGTCCATTGACTGCAGTGGGGTGACGCAGCTCAAGGAGGAACATTTATGATCATTACTTTATCATTTCCTTGAAGTAATAATCATCATATTAATCATTTGGACCTGCAGACGCGGTAGTTCTTCTGCCTTAGCGTTTCGGTATGCTATTGCTGTGTATTGCTATCATGCAGTCGTTACTAAAGTTGGTATAAGTAAAGAAGCAAGCGGTCAGCAACATTAATCTCTCGACGGGGTGTCTAAGGTCGCTTTCACACCTGACCAAGCGGACTTGGTTCGATTGGGGAGCTTAAAGTCACAACATTGTTGCATTTATCACTTGTTTCGGTTCTGCTTTCACACTGTGATTTCTAAAGCGCACCGAATTTTCTGAGCAGCATCACGTGGTTGAAAGGGGCGCTCGTCAATTGGACAAAGTAGGAGGGGTATGTAACCTCACAGATTATAAAGAGGGGTGGAGTAGCTGTCTTGTATCGTGCTTCGTCACATTATTTCATGGAATGCTACAACGTTAGTGAGCGCAACTGTTCCTATAATGCTATCATAGCTTGTCAGGGATTGATCCTGTTATTTTTCTAACTTTGACGATCTAACATGTACAGAGGTGCACACTCATGACAACAAATATTTTTTATCTAATTGTTGTTGCATCTTGTGATTTTCTAAAAAGAATCATATATTTCAAACCAATTATTTTATATAACTTTAGTGATGGACACGAGTTCTTCTTCTGGTCAGTGATGGAGTTGCACCCTAGCACTCTCTATAGACCAGCTGCCTTTGCTTTCAAAATCCTTTGAATCATAAATCATACTTACATCTATCCATTGTTTGTTCCCCTTGTGTTAGTGCAAAAAGAGAGCTCATGATGTGTCCTGCCAAATCCTCTCTAAAAGGCTGAGACACAATATGTGTGAACCTGAAAGGATGCACTTAAGCTATGCAGTGGAATGAAAAATATGTTTGTTATTTTAGGCCACTTTGTAATTTTATAGTGAAAACTGTGAATCCAGGTAACCTCATCTGCATGAATGAAAACACCTCTGCTCCTTCTTCCTGCTGACAGCCTCTGAACAGGATCCTTGGCCTCTCTCTGCACCCCTGAATACACACACATACACACAGACACTGAGGGGACCTTAAAGGCCAGCCTTCACTAAGCATTTAAGGGCCCTCTTCCCTCCTTTCCACACAGTGACACCATCCTCCATGATTCATCTGTGTGGCAGCATGAAGTGTAAAAAAGATTATTACCAGTGAAGGGCTCAATCTACACCCCCCACCCCCCACCGAAAGATGTACTGCTCCCCTGTCTGCCCTGCAGAGGAAATAGGAAAATATTGCTAATGTTTACAGCCTTGTGTGTGTGTGTGTGTGTGTGTGTGTGTGTGTGTGTGTGTGTGTGTGTGTGTGTGTGTGTGTGTGTGTGTGTGTGTGTTCACGTTATGTGCACTGGTTGTGCCTGAGGCCTGACCAGCATGGCTAAGCAGCTCACAGCCTTGTTTGCTGTTTGGAAATGTGCTGACTCTATGTTTTTTTGTGTGTGAATGTTTCTGTTTGCATCCATCTGCAGAAGCACATGTGTGTGCATGAGTGTATTTATGTGTGTGTGTGTGTTACACTGGAGGGGTCATCACAGGGTTTTCTTTTTTTAAAAAACATTACTTTAAACAGAAGCCAGCTGTTGTTGTTGTTCATGTGCGTGTGTTTGTTTGGGAGGGGGGGGGGGGTTAATGAGTTGTATGCTAATCTAAATGATAGCCCATGCACACATATCATGAAAACAATATCATAGGTCAACCTCATTAGCTCTTAATGAGGTGTGGGGAAAAGGCCTCCATAAGAAGCATAATGCTAATACCATGTTTCCTTTTAGTTTTTTAGTTTTTTTATGCTTAAAAAAATTCAAAAAAATATTTTATTCCCATTCCCCCATTATTCCCTGCACATTACAATCTAATCATCATATTACATCAGTCAGTTACATTAAGTTGAGCTACAGATTTCAGAATATGACTGATATCAGTGACGGCTGGTGAGAAAAATAGTAGGTGGGACGGAAAGTTTGGAGACCAGAGCCCTGTAGGGAGGTCCAGGGGTATCCTCCCGTGGGGGATTTTTTTCACTCTCACATGTAAATTAAGCATTCTGAGAAAATACTTGACCTTCAAAGAGAAATTGCATGGGGAAACTGTATTTCAACTTATTAACAGGGCATTATAGCCGACTTACATTCAATGTAATCCTATGACATAGAAACTGACAGTAGTGTACTCGTGTGCATTCACCTGCATTTCAACGGGTTGACTACAGCAAAGCAGCGCACAAAGACAACAGCAGAAAAAAAGTACAGAGCAGACCCACATTTATAACAAATCAGGCTGCGTAACTATATAATCAGCCACAGGAAAACAACACAAACATTTGTCTCAAATACATAATTTTTTTTTTACATTTGATATTTCGGTGGAACTGAATTGAAATAGGGTGAACAAATACAGGGTTCCCGCTCTTTTCTAGAAATAATTTTTCAGGACTTTTCCTGGACGTTTTCATCCTGCCTTAAAAGTTATTGATTTCTAACATTGTGGCATGAACATTGTCTTTAGCTTTCTTTTTAGTCTGGCTTTAATGTAGTGTCTCACATTTGCTGTTCCACATCCTGTCAGCCATGACCTGTGCTCGAACCAACTTCTGCAAAAACTCTGGTTGTAAGATTTATTTTTCTCCTTGGTCTGCTGGCTAATGACAAGGTCGGGCTTGTCCGGTCTAAGCTCCTTCACCCGGATTTTCTCCTCTGTTGTCCGTCTAGCAAATGGATAGACAAATAACAATCGCACCGAAATTGGTGGAAGCTGCTCCTCACTCATTAAGTTTGCCATCACCCTAACTACTGCGCTAGCTTAATTGGGTGCGCGCACAGGCTCCTCTTCCTCCTTAATCCACCCCTAAAAATCTTGCGACACTTTTGGCCGCAAGGGCAATATTCTGCTATGCTAAATGGCTAAGTATTTATTAATTTTACCTGGCAATTGGTTAACCACAATTGGTTATTTTGTCGCACTGCTGGGGTGATCTGACGGAGCACCCCGTGAAAGAATCTATATGAGTCTGTCAGCGGAAATTCAATGGTAAATGAATAATAGCAGGTGGGAAATGTAGTTTAAATGATTAGTATTGTAAGTGGCCCCACAATAGTTGGTAAAAACATCTTTATTGTAAAAATCTATTTTTAGAAACATTTTTTTCCCTCATTTTTTCAGGGAGGGTGGTGCCCCAGCGCCCCCTATGGGCCGGCCGCCACTGACTGATATGTATTTAAGGAGGGAAATTAAACTACAGCAACAGTAACAGTATGAAACTCAGCTACTGTTTTAGTTTTAAGACACTGTTATGGGGAAAATACTGTATGTTATCTCTGAAAGGGGTTGTAACATCTCTTAACAGTCGCCACTTAGATGAGGATATCTGCAGACATTAACTTTTTATTTTTAATCAACCTCCTCTGCCTGTGCTGTTTATTTCAATATGTCATGTATACAGATTTATCAACCTGGCCAACTGATCAGTCTGTCTTTGCTGAGGGTGTCTCCTGTAATTTAAGCATATCACTCAGGCTGACTTTTCTGGATGCACCCAAGGTAGATAAAGTTGGAGGTTGACCTCGTCTCTTCCTCATTGGATACTTCACAAATCAAACACGTTTGTTCTTGTTTGCATTTGCTGTAAAATCTTTAAAGGTCAAACACATGGCACCTCTTTAAACATCCTTACACTAAGAGAAGCTGTTACTGGACGAAGGGCACATAAACTTGCATAGAGGACTACATTTATGAATATGTATGTCAGCCCTTGATCCAAAATAAATAATCAGAGCTCCAAGTCCATGCTCTCAGTGCAAATGCAATCGATGCTTGTGTCATTAGTCGAATCACAAATTGTGAAATTGAGGACTTTATTCAGTCTCCAGTATAAATACTTTAACACTGATAGTGCCATTCTCTAAGTCTGTTATGTTACCTCAAAAATACATTCTGTGCTCAAAATAGTACTTGTATAAATACAACTCTCTGTCTGTGATTTGTTTTCTATTTTAAAACTTTAAGTCTGTATTCATACCGTATTCACTGATTACTTTAGGAGATTGGGATACAGACATTTTGGAGGTCTCCCACCATACAGATAAAAAATAGCTTGGACTGTATGATAAATGTGGGAAGGATCAGATAAAAACTACCAATCTGTTCATTTTTCACTGTGCCATTATAAGATTGTTGTAATAGCTATAAACGTTCTTCCCCAGTCAAAGTCAAATTTGGTCATTAAGGGCGAAGCATAGACTGTATATACTATGGACCACTTGGTTCCGCCTCCCGCCTGTATACGGATTTGAGGCCAAAAAGCTCTCGGTATTTCCGGGATTTTTCTCCATTTCCTGAAACCAGCGCTGCACAGTAGCGTTGTGTGCATTTGGCCGGAGAGTCACAGAGAGTCGCTGTGATGGCGCTCGGCTCAAACAGCGTATCCCCCGGGTGAGCTACGCAATCCCTGAACTGGTCAGTCATAGAAAACATGAACCCCCTAATAACTTTTAAAAACAGAGTTTCACAAAAAAGAGGACTTGAGCACAAACCAGTCTTACTGTAACTACATGTCAACATCACAACCGGGGGGAGAAAAAATTATGTTCTGTCTAATAAATTTCTAAAGTTTGTCCACAGCTTTATAAGCTTTGCTGGAGGAGGCGGGATTTATGACCTATACTGCAGCCCATCAACAGAGGGTGCTGTTCTCGGAGTGGCTTCACCCAGCAAGGAGGCAGACTCTGTCCATTCTATATACAGTCTTTGGGGCGAAGGCTGTGGCAGACAGAGCACAAGCAAATCTGGAATCAGCATATTAACCTCCAGACCAAATTAACATGATTGCATGAATGAACTAAGGGGGAAACTTCAATAATGTTGTGTGGTAAATTTTATAAATAATGAATGGAGGACAGTTGTAAACTTACATTGAAATCTAGTAGTATGAATTTTAGTATTTAAAATAAGAAAGTGGTTTTAAAGAAAGGGGACAAGAATTATATAGTTTTAAATCAGAAAGATATAGTACTTTATCGTATGTATGACTAAGACGTCAAACAAAAATAGAATCAGAAATTCAGTTTGAGTCTTAAACAAAAACACGGAGATGTTTGTGTTCTACAGCTGTGTGAAGTTTTCCTTCCTACTATAGTTTTTTTTTTTTTTTAATCTATGACGTGTGTCTGGCAGACTGTGGACCCTGGCAGGCCAATGAAAGCAGAGCTGGCCTTGATTGTGCAGCACAGACACAGGGGTCAGACAAGTTAGAAGAGGTTTAACACCCCCACCACAGACACCACACACACACACACACACACACACACACACACACATACACCATTGCTTCATGTAAAATTCAGACACACTCAAGGTAACGTTTGCACAGTAATAAAATGCAGTTTATGTTGCAGTTAAGGGGAACATAACAGGTAAAATAAATAAGAAGAAAGAAACAAAAACAACAGAAACAATAAAATAAATATTCAGGAGCAACAATGCTCAAAGCAATTTAAAGAACCATAAACTGAATAAAAATGTGCTTTTACTACACAAGACAATTCTGTTGTTAGCACAACCTCAGCCTAAAAATTAAAATAGATGCGGCACATACAGACCAGCCGGTCAAGGTCTAAATCTTTGTCTGCAGGGGAAGTTCCTCAAGTGGAGGCAGATCCTTCACTTCTTCCCTTTCCTTCTGCTCCTCGACCAATCAGAACTCTCCCTCTGTTACTCCCTCAACCTGGAGCAGAGGAGAAACAGAAAAGCCTTCAGGTGTGGTAAAAAAAAAAAAACATAATCTACCTCGAGCTTTTATTGAAAAAAATGTCCTAAAAAATAAACTATGGTGCTGGTTTAAAAATTTAAAAAGCCTCGAAGTTAACATTTGATTGTTTAATATGAAGTTGCAGCAGTTCTTCTCATAGTTTTCCAAATGCACTGTTGTGAACTTTCTCTCATCACATACTCAGTAGTTACATGGCTGTTACAAGTGCTTGACTGTAACTGGTCATTGAATAAGCGTCACACAGTACCACACCTTTGATCAGGATTTGGCTCCAATCACAGGCTGTGGGGAACAAACTGTGATCATATTAATGCACAAAAAGAAGCACAGCAGAAGATACAGTACCACTGTTTGTTTAGGATGGAAAACCAAAAAAAGAGACAAATTAAACTTTTCTACTTTTGTGAAATAAAAAGGCTTAATTTTCACCGGATAAAGAAGATTATGAGTGTATTTCAATCTGGACGCGGTGTTCAGACACTTCTGTTGCAGGAAGTATTGAGAGATATCAAGAGTTCCTAACACCCAGAATTAGTTATATGAAACCTGGTGTGCATTCAGCATTGCCAATGCAGTCTGTCACTCAGATAATGCTGCTGGCAGAACTGGTTAGACCCACTGTTGTCAACAACTGAAGGAGTTTTATAGACAAATCAGTACCAAATGTAACTGGTGTTTAGACAAAAGTGCCTTTTAATTTTAGTCACACTATACTCCTTTTTGGCCTTGATAGTTTCTGTCTTGTCCAATTGAATTTCCCTTCAGGGACAAATAAATAAAGTTCTTCTTAAGTCGACAGAGTCATTACGTCTTAGTCAATTAATTGCATGAATTTAGGGTTTGCACACAGAGCTGTTAGCAGTAAGAGCAGCAAAAAAAGGCAAACATCAATATAAAACTGACGCCTCCCAGGTAGCTGATTGTCTCTGACATGCATTGAAAAACATTTATGAACAAAAATGAAAGATAAGCATGGAGACATATTCTACTTTGTGTGATGGATTGTGGATCATCTGATGACCCACCTAAAACATTTTCATGACGTCATTGTATCGTTAATGAAAACCAAACATAACTTTGTCAGAAGTTTTATCATCTGCGATATAGTTGTTTTTAGCGTGTCATCTTTTTTATGAAAGACAAGATTGACATTTGTCATCACGATTTCTGTTCACAAATATTAACACATATCCCAACAGGGGAAAAGTCAACATGCTCATATTGGTCATAAGTGTATAGTTTTGTGCTGGTGCAAGAGAAGAATAGTTGACCTTTGTGTTTATTTTTTCAATGTTCACGTACCTTTAACCTGTTATTTAAGGAGATTTTGAACCAAAGAAAACCTTATGAAGCAGTTTACTGTGCATTTGAGTGTAGGAGTTAGAGCCTGCAGCCAAATATTCAGCCAACTAATGATAGGATGTTTCAGGTTTTTAAAGCTAAAGTAATTTTTCTCCTTTGTGAAGCAAACAGGTAAGAGAGACAGAAAATCAAACTGGATGAAAACACACTCGTTATTCACTGAATGTTTACTTTTAGCAGTTTTTTGTAAACATAAGTAGGCTGAATACTGCACTGTGAAGTTTAAGGTCTCAGGCAGGTTTTGTTTAATTTTGTGTTTAGTGTTTAACTAATTTAGTATAGAAAATTACAGTGTTTAAGGGGCTGTAGATATTGGAATGCAGTCCACTGGAAAGATAAGAACATGAACAGTAGTTCGTTTCTGTCTGTGTGAACAGATATTTGAGCCACCTTATTTTTAGTGTAAACCTGCACAACACTGACTCAGACTATCAATAATATGTCATAGAGAATGTATCTGAAAAGGTCATCAACACATTCATTAGTGAGGTGGAAAGATAATCATATTTTCTACAGAACACTAAATCTTGTTTATTAGAAACTGTACTTTGAGGTTCACAGAGTGCTTATATTAAATATATATATATATATATATATATATATATATATATATATATATATATATATATATATATATATATGTATGTATGACCATGTTTCAGGCCTACAATGATCAAAATATGAGAATCTTATTTGACAGACTTGTAATTCTAGTGCAGACTAGCAACTAGCATCCCGATGGAAACCACTTTTTAACCCAGTTGACCACTCTCCACCCCAGCTCCTCCTTCTTATGTTGTTTCAGATTTTATCAGTGTCATGCTTTGTTACAGATGCTTGCTCTGCTCTGAAGCTAAGGGCCTTTGCTGCTGCTCTCCCTGCCTTGGCTTTTCATGTATGCATATTAAAAAGAGAGAAGATATTCTCCCTGCAGCATGCCTCTGGCAATCCAGGAGTTTTAGCCCACTCAATATATAGTAGAAATGAAAATATTATTATTTACACATGTAATTTTATTCTATTTTGTTTAGAATTATAAGATCGAAAAAAACAGGCTTAGCAGATAATGCACAACCGAGACAGTAGCAAGAGGGCTAGATTGAATGGTTAGGCACATTATTCTCAGCCTTGGTTGAATGAAAAGTCGATCCTGCATAAAACATTATTTAATAAATAAATCAAAGCAAAGCTGCTGGTTGACAATAATAAAATTATGAGTTGTTTTTCTATCACAGTCTGTTCTGCCAGGACATTGGGGCTCTGCTGCTTGGTATTTTTCCGTCTCCTGTTTACTCTGAGTTGTGATTCCATTTCTGAAGTTACCTGTAGCTCCAATATAAATAATTTGTGACTCAGTAGAGTTTGGCATTTCTCATCCTTCAAAAGTCTTTCAGTTTTGAGGATTGATACAATATTACTTGAAACTCAGCTCATGGTGCGTCTGACTGAAAAACCTGGACAGACTGAAAAACAAGACCACTGACTGAATCCAATAAACATGGTCTGTCAGACGCCACAAATCATTAACTTTCTATTTGCTGCAGCCTAACGTTTATTTATGAGTGTTTGTAATTATGTAGTCCTTGATTATTTTTATATAAATTAAAATGTTCCCTCTTTCTAATTAGTGCTGTAGTCCTGTAATACCCCCTCATGTATCATCATGTCTTACATCTAATTAGAAAAGATGCATAATAGCCTATTAGAATAACACTCCCCTGCTCTAATTGCCTGACTCATAAGCCATTAAAGCCTGACTGTACACTTTAAAAAAGGACTCAGTTCCAAAAGTCTTTAATCAACAACAAGCTTTTAATAGCAGCATGTACAATGACAAAGTTTGTCGCTGCAGGCATTTGTGTGAGGAGAGAGGGGCCACACTCAACGCAACTTCTGAGCCTAATTTTATATAATTAACAGACTGGATTCAAAGAGATTTTGGACAGCAGAACAAGTAAATGGTTCACCGAGGGCATTTCTACCTGGAGAAAAATCTCCCAACTAAAAACATTAATTATGCTTTTGATGATTTGTAAATCATCTTAAAATTGAGCAAAGACAGCATAGCAAATATTGAAACTGAGGAGGTTCACCACTCTGTAACACATGGCAGAAAAAATGGTTAGCAACTTCAGAATGATATTAGAGTAAAATTGGTAAGACTCTGAGGATTTATAATAAGGGTTCAGAGAATCTGGAGAAATAGCTGTGCAAAATAGACAAGGCCAACAACTGATATTTATAGAGGTCATCTGCATGTCCTCAGGTGGTGCTTTATTTAAAGAAAAGACATGATTCTGCAGTGGAAATCAACATCACACACAAAAACATTGCCTGTAAATACAGCTTGTTGTAGTATCCACAAATGCAGGTTGAAAATGTACCAGGTAAAAAGCGACCAATTTATTAATACAACCCACGATGCCAGTTTAAGATGTAGTGGAGGAGTGTCGTGGGGTCAGACAAATCATATTAAGTTTATGACTGTTTCTCAAATGACAAATGACAATAAACCACTTGAACTACCAAGGCAGTCATTTTGTCTGCTTTTAAGATTTACAATGTCATAAATTGTTCAAAATAAAACCTATACACCAGTTGCACCCTGAATTTTTCTAAATGTGTATATATTTTATTCTAATATTGTTTTATCATTAAAATTTTAAAACACAAAAGAGATCTGAGTAAAACTACCTCAAATTACCAGAGCAGTCAAATTGACTGCATACAAAGGGTGTTATATTTCACTATATGCTACATTTTCCCACTGTATTTTGAGCTCTGTGAAGCTAAAATCTTGCTATAGCTTCACTCAAAACTCAAGAGACTCAAAAATGACAACTAGAAGAAAAATGACAAGTATGGAGGCTTTAGCCTTGATGGGGAAGAATCCGATAGATGAGCAAGTTCAGGGAATGATGTGTCTTGGTATTTTGAGGAAGGTTCTTCAAAATCTAATTCATTATGATTCTCATTTTTTTGTAATGATGTGTTTTTTGTCTATTCTACCAATTTATTATTAGTTTTTATTGTTGATTATCCAAATTGTGTGCAAATAGAGACTGAGCAGTCAAGATGAATGCTCATGGTAATTCTAGTAGTTGCAGAATTTTGTAGAGTGTTAAATAGTCCCTGTGTTTTTAGATTGTAATCTGTATTTATGGCTTCTGCACTTTATATGTGAACCCCATTCATTCATAACCCATTCTGCATGAATCACAACAGCATGGCTCAGTCGCAGAGGGGTCCAAGTGCTTAACTGGCCTGTTTTTAGTCTTGAGTTATCATCATTAAAAACATTTGGGGCGTCTTGACACATAAAACACAACAAATGAGATCCTGAACTGTTGAGCAACAGAATTTTTGTACCAGTTAAGAAAAGGGCAACATTTTCAAACTTTCAAAACTCCTGGTAACTGTGGTGTAAGTTAATATTTTACACAGTGTCCCTACTTTTTTGGGAATTGAAGTTGTATTGAAGTTAGCGGCTATCAGGGTGCCTCCTTATTTGTCTGTACACCAGTGCAGTGAGGGGGCTTTTTTCATACCAAACAAAAAGTTCTGTATATTTCAGAAGTCATGTGAGTAATCATTTATTTATTTCCTCCAACATTTGTATCAGTCCGAAAAATCCAATATCTGCCTGTCTGGTCAGTCAGTTAGGATTGATTTCTCTCTGAGAAGCTTTAAAGATTCTGGCCCAGATCTGTGACTGGGAAAGCATCCAGATCTGATGGTAAACAAGATGAATTTTAACTCAGAGGCAATTGTACACCTCTTACACCCCATCACCACAGTAGTGAACACATTACACTATCATACTACAGCTATTTATGTGCCTTAACAGCAAAAGCTGCAGCCTTACAGCAAAGCCCATTAGAAGCCCCCATCATTACTCTCCTACAAAGTATGGAGGCTTTGGCGTGCCTCCACAGTCCAGTTAGTTTGGACCCTACAGCAACACAACACAAAGCAATTTGCTCTGAATAGCCACCCTGGACACTCTCAGTGCGTTACAGCCACAATTAGCATCAGGAACCAAGCAGCAGGAGAGCGAGAGTAAAAGAAGCCAGCCATGGTGGGAGATTGAGTAAGGCAGAAACAGAGAAAAGAGAGGCAGACAGGATGGGGGGAGGCTGATATCATGTTACAGACGGATGTTAGAGTCACTGGTCAAGGTGCTGAATGGGCAGTAAAAGGACAGCATAATAAAGAGCAGACATTACATAAGGCTGACTCAGGGTCAGTGTTAAGAGGCAAGGAGATGAGGCTCCTGCGGCGTTCACAACAGCAGGGGGGGTTGGGTTCCCTCTGTGGGTCTGTTGTTATTATACTGCAGGACATATTAGTTATTAGATAAGGACTTACTGAGTCATGACTGGTGATTATGAGGAGGTATTATTAGTCCTGTTGTTGGGATTTATGTGCATGTGTGTGTGTTCATGTGTTTGAGGACCCATTTTTGTCTGCAAGCTTATCTCTGCATATGAGCGTCTAAAAAGCACACATCCGGCACAGCTGAGTCTCAGGCCTCACTCAACAGGAAATATCAGGGCTGGTTTCTCTTCTTTGGACTTCACTGACCCCCAGTTTTCCAGATGAAAGAGTATTGTAGTTAACTACATTTTGAGTCTTGTATTTGTACTTTTGTAAGTGTAATTCATACTTTGAGTGATAATTAAAAATATTTATGGGATTTACTGACAGGAATGAACATGAGTTGGGAACATTAGTGGTACCATAAGGGAGAGGACACTGTGTATGCCCGCCTGAGATCTCCAAGCAAAGACTTCCACTGCTGTGTGGTACAAACTGCAAGGGCTCTAGTGACCATGAACCCCTAGAAGGGTCCTGTCAGATTCACTGTCTGATATGTTTGAATCAAATAACAAAGAAAACAAAAAGTGAAAATAACAGCACATTAAAGTGCTTAACTCATACAATCACGTCAGCGTCAACAGACACACTTACATGTTTAACATTGAGTTTTAAACCTGCCATAAATGTCCTGGCAAACCTGTGCAACATCAGATCTCTGCTGAAAATAAATAGTAAGTCATCAGATTTCTGCTTCAAACAAGGTCTTGTCTGAACTGCTGTACTGTAAACACAAACCTTCTTCTTTAAAAGTCAGGATACTGTCAAATGTAAATTAAAAAGTTAATTGGTTCATGAAAAACAAAAGTTCATTTCCAATTTGATGCTAATAACATGTTTCAACAGTTCATACAGGAACATGTTATCCATTGTGTTTTGCGTCTCCTCTTAAAACAATACTGTAAACATTCAGGGACCAAGGAGACCTGTTACAGAGTTTTGAAAATTGTATTGTGTCCCATTTTTGCCTGATTAAGTCTAGAGTCTTGTAGGTCATATATTTTTGGTCATGATGCACCAAATGTTTTGGGACCAAAAACAGGCCAGTTAAGAATCTTTTAGCTCTCCTTCTATAGACCCACAATGTCATAATCCATACAGAATGTGGTTTGGCATTATCTTGCAGTACTCTTCAAAAAAATTCGTCATTGTCTGGTTGAACACAACATGCTGCTCCAAAACCTGTATGTAGTATACCTGTATACAGTAAAGGTGCCTTCTCTAGGTGTGTAAACTCCCCTTGCCATGGGCACTTATGCTCACCATCGGGGATGCTGGCCTATGAAATGAATGCTGAACAAGCCAGAGGTTACTCTAGGGTTGCTGAGCTATGTTCTCTTCCAGTCTCTCACATAGTGCAACCTCTACAGTTTGAACATTTCCTACACTGCCTTTGCACTGATTAATGATTTACAAATCATTAAAACTTAACCCACCTACTTAGGGGTTAAGGTTGTACCTTCATAAAGCCTATTAAGCTTTATCAAACATTGCTAGCTACTTTTCTTTGCACAGCTGGGAAATTCAGCAGCTTTCTGCAGACAGTTGTGATGACATAATATGGTGCCAACACTCACTCCAGATCTTTTAATATTGCAAGCCTGCAACAGTGCAGCAACGACACTTCATCTTCATCACACCTTTTTAGTTTTACAATAGCAGCTAATGCTGGTGTGGTGCCCCAAGTGTGTGGTTTCAAACTGTGTTACAGTGGTGCAAAAGCACAAGCGTAAAACGCTCAGCAAGGGCTACACGCACTCAGACATGCACAGACTCATGTTTTCTGCCCTTCCTGATCCACTGACTCACAGTAATCCGGACTCAACTCTGTATTGCCTCTGTCGCAACCCCTATTGCTACCTCTGTCACAATGCCTTTAAGTCATTTATAGTAAAAATGAGATGCTAAAGGGGGGTAAATATTATGCTTGAGCTGGCAATATGAAAAGGTGCTGCTCGTTCTCAAGTACCCACAGCATGGTTTGATAGATCTATGTCTGTAAGAAAGTTTTTATACCCACACATGTTGGGAAAAAAATTAAACATCTCTAAAAGGCCGAACAGCTGTCCAAAATACCTGTAACAGATTTTTGAAAGCCCATTTTCCACTTTTTTGAAATTGAAATTAGGACACTGTGTCTGTTCCTGGGACTTGCAAGATGATGGTGTTCTGGCAGAGATTCTGCAAGAGGAGCAATGACAGTGAGGTTACTGAAAGATTGTTTGGCAACAACTGAGTAATATTTGAGACTGACCTTGTATCTGAAGTGGAGGAGGAAACATGCTGTCCCTGCAGAAACTACAAAGATCAATGTCACCCTTTATTCTCTCAGTGAAAATGTAGCTCCTACACTATAATAACTCTGTCAAAGAGGACCATTATTAAAAGTTGTGTCATCTTTGTGCTCATCATGAAGTTAATTCGCGTTGTGAATGTCTCCATTGACAGCAGACTAAAACTTATTTGACAATCCCCTATTTGAAATGTTTTACAGCATCTAACTGTGAAATTCAATCAAGGGGGGTTCACTGATCATCAGTAAGTATTGAACACAGAAATCTTTTTTTCTGAACCAGCATTGTAGGGAGCTGGTGTCTGTCTGTAAGGCTTGTTTATCTGAACACCCAGACCTCAACATGGAGCTCATGGTGAGAACAAACCTACAGCAACTCTGACTCTTGCAGGATCAAAGTCAAAAATCAGCTTCAGATCTGATGTCGTTGGTACAAAAAAACATCTGCCTGGAAAACTTCCCCACCAGGTGTGATCTACCAGCTCTCTCTGTCAACTTTTTCTCCATCTTTGAGCACAAGAAACAGAGCTAAACCGTGATAACGATAGGACTTTACTAAAGCCTAACTTAAAGGTTGCTCTGGACTAAATCTAGGAGGCAAAACCTCTTAAGTGTCCCTAAAAGCTCTGAACTCATGTGAGGGGATTAGAGCTGCTTACAAAATAGACTGAGATGAGCACAGATTCAAATATTGGTTTGAAAATGTGCACAATGACACCACTTTGGTGTATCAGTAATACTTTTAGACAGATAGAAGGTAGTTCAGGAAAAATAAATAAATGAAGAAACCACAAACTGATCAAGGTTAAACTCAAATGTCTAAATGATCCTGCAGAGTTGTGTCCATTTACGCTGAACCGGTTGTGGTAGTTGAACTCTCTCTCTCTCTCTCTCTCTCTCTCTCTCTCTCTCTCTCTCTCTCTCTCTCTCTCTCTCTCTCTCTCTCACAGCTACTCCTGATGCCTTCAGAAAATAACTACTTCTGTAACACCACGCAGGGTTAAACAAAGAAAGAGACACAAATGCAGAAAAAAGGATTTAATTAAAAAAAATAAAAAAGAAGGAAAAGTAAAAAATAAAAAAGCAACAAAAAGAAAAATCCAAAAGACAAAATCCACAAAAATCCCTGTGGAAACTCACATGGAGCAACTGGGGACACAATCATACACATAAACACAATGAACCAACAAAGAAACAGGGGAAGACAAGGACGGGGAAACGAGCAACAGGTGAGGCTAACGAGACACAGGTGAAACTCAGGAAGTAAAACCAGACTAGGTACACAAGGAATCAACTACTACAAAATAAAACAGGAAACACTGAAAACTGATCTAAAGAATAAAACACTGAGAACATGAGGGAAACAGGGTCAAACACAAACTAAAAACTCACAAGACAGGATCACAGAAACAATAGGGAACAGAAACACTAGGGACAATACACAAAATGCACTCAAGTAAAGCCTGGAGAAAACAGAACATATCATACGTATAAATAGAAGGTTCAGCTGACATGTCAGGAGTAATATGCATTTTCAGACTGAATCAAATTATCACACAAGTCCTTTTAGTTGGAGCTATGAGCCAAGCATACAGGTGCAGCTAATTAAACAGATGATAGATAGTTGTTGTCCAATTTGTTTATCCACTGCTGTGGCTGCATCATGGTTGTTGAACTGCCAAGGTCTCTCTAAAATCACAGTTTTATTCTGCAGGATTCACATCAGACAGAAGTTAGCATTGAAACACAAATTTTACCTCCATTTAAATTTCTGTCAACTTAAATTTGTTTAAAATGATAAAAAGAGTAAGAATTTGTGTCAGAAAACTTACTTTAATTCAGTTAGGTTCATCCCTTAAAACTGAAGTTTATCAGGCTGCTCAAAAGTTTTCATGCACATAGTTTTTCACTCAAAACATCCAGAGAGCCAAATTATGTCGTTTTTAGAGATGTGTCCACCTGTTTGTTTTTAGTTTGAACCCTTCACCTTTTTATCTCAATTTCATCGAAAGTTTTCTAAACATTTTAAGTGAATCCCTGATTTCTCTGAAAATGTTTCCATCCAAACTTATCGTCTTTAAAATCATGGTCTAAAATCTAAAACACTGATACAAAGCACCAGTTTTACCTTTAAAAGAACAAAACAGCTGAGAGTTCCCTCATTAACCCGTCTTTATAAATATCTTTAGTCTTTCACCAGATCTGAAAATCAGACTCACTGAACGAATGAACTGCAACTGCAACATGTTTATTATTTTGACTGTCACATGAGCCTTTATTCACAGTTTAGTTGTTGTAGTCTAGTTGATGTTAATTGTAAATCACATCAGTGCATTAATTTGTTTACCCACTGCTGTGGCGGCATCAGTGCTGGGGTAAGCGTCATGTGAGTGTGAGCACTAAAATGTAGATGTAGTGCTCGACTGGGACACCAGGGAGGGGGATAACCGGAACTGTTTGATGTCTGTTTGATGTCTGTTCTTTGAATACATGTAATATAGTGTCTTAAATCCCAGTGTGAGCTCAAACATCTACTGCATTTTTCTCACACCTCTTTCATTTGATTTTGCTTGTGAAAAAAATTACTCTTGTAGCAGTTCATGTTCGTCACGTTTAGACTCCTCCTGTCAGAACTGCAGCACTTATAGACTCTGAGTGTTGGTAGAAAGCAGTCTCATGCTCTCTCTCTCAGGAGTCGTCCTTTAAAAGAGATGCTTCATAAATAACTTTAAAATCCTGCTCTGAGGTAGGAGTGTTTTGAGTCAGCCCGATTCCCAGGAGTGACTCTGGGATAAATACAGACTCAGCCTGGACTTTGCGCATCTTTGGTGTTTTTAGCGATCTGAGCTGAAAGTAGCTGCTGAATCTTAAAGCACTGCCATCTTCAGATGACCATCAGTGACTTTGAAAGCCCCTGCTTTTGTTTGTCTCTAAATACACTAGACACCATAAAGAAAAAACAGTTTGTATCATATTTCATGTCCTAAAAGGTTGCTTTTTGTCTTCTTTTCTTTTGTTATAGGTTACCAAAGATGCAGCAAAAGACCTTGAGGGCCCTGAGGAGAAGCAACTACAAAACAGACAGCCTGTGTTTTTAAAATTATGTGTGTTTGAGAAGGAGAGAGTGAAAGAGACAATGTGTTTCAGATAAAAAAAGAAAGACAGCATCCTTTTTGTCAAGCACGAAAGACAGAGCGTGAGTTTGAACTTTCATGTCCCTTTAAAAGTGCAGCTGTTTCAGGGCCACAGCACCATCTGATTATCTGATCTTTTTATGCAGTCGCTCTACATTTTACTAACTGGATATGGGTCACAGTGACTCTTTTTATACTCTGTTCTCATTACATTTTTGGGACACTCAGCTTTTTACTCTAGAAGCCTTGTAAATAAATCAAAAATGTCCCTGATCTTCTTTAAAGTGCTGGTCATCTCTTCGTGTGTGTGCGTGATTGCTTAAATATACACACGTGGACAAAATTGTTGGTACCCCTCAGTTAAAGAAGGAAAAACCCACAATTCTCATTGAAATCACTTGAAACCTACAAAAGTAACAATAAATAAAAATTTATTGAAAATTAAATAATCAAAATCAGCCATTACGTTTGAAATGTTGATTAACATAATTATTAAAAAAAAAAAAAACTAATGAAATAGGGCTGGACAAAAATGATGGTACCTCTATAAAAGATTGAAAACTATTTGACCAGAGTGACATGATTAACTCAGGTGTGTCCTTTAATTGACATCACAGGTGTTTGCAAACTCATAATCAGTCAGTCTGCCTATTTAAAGGGAGACAAGTAGTCACTCTGCTGTTTGGTGAAAATGTGTGTACCACACTGAACATGGACAACAGAAAGCGAAGGAGAGAATTGTCCCAGGACATCCGAAAAAAAATTATAGACAAACATCTTAAAGGTGCAGGCTATAAGACCATCTCTAAACAGCTTGAAGTTCCTGTGACAACAGTGGCTCATATTATCCAGAAGTTCAAGACCCACGGGACAGTAGCCAACCTCCCTGGACGTGGCCGCAAGAGGAAAATTAATGACAGATTGAAGAGACAGATCGTTCGAATTGTATACAAAGAGCCCAGGACAACCTCCAAAGAAATTAAAGGTGAACTCCAAGGCCAAGGTACATCAGTGTCAGATCGCACCATTCGTCGTTGTTTGAGCCAAAGTGGACTTCATGGGAGACGACCAAGGAGGACACCACTGCTGAAAAAAAATCATAAAAAAGCGAGACTGGAATTTGCAAAAATGCATGTTGACAAGCCACAAAGCTTCTGGGAGAATGTCCTTTGGACAGATGAGACCAAACTGGAGCTTTTTGGTAAGGCACATCAACTCTATGTTCATAGACTCAAAAACCAAGCATACGAAGAAAAGAACACTGTCCCTACGGTGAAACATGGAGGAGGCTCAGCAATGTTTTGGGGCTGCTTTGCTGCATCTGGCACAGGGTGTCTTGAATGTGTGCAAGGTAAAATGAAATCTGACGACTATCAAGGCATTCTGGAGAGAAATGTGCTGCCTAGTGTCAGAAAGCTTGGTCTCAGTCGCAGGTCATGGGTCTTCCAACAGGACAACGATCCAAAACACATAGCCAAAAACACCCAAGAATGGCTGAGAGAAAAGCGTTGGACTATTCTAAAGTGGCCTTCCATGAGCCCAGATCTGAATCCCATTGAACATCTGTGGAAGGAGCTGAAACATGCCATTTGGAGAAGACACCCATCAAACCTGAGACAACTGGAGCAGTTTGCTCATGAGGAGTGGGCCAAAATACTTGTTGACAGCTGCAGAACGCTCATTGACAAATACAGAAATCGTTTAATTGCAGTGATTGCCTCAAAAGGTTGTGCAACAAAATATTAAGTTATGGGTACCATCATTTTTGTCCAGCCCTATTTCATTAGTTTGTTTTTTTTAAATAATTATGTTAATCAACAATTCAAAAGTAATGGCTGATTTTGATTATTTAATTTTCAATAGATTTTTATTTATTGTTACTTTTGTAGGTTTCAAGTGATTTCAGTGAGAATTGTGGGTTTTTCCTTCTTTAACTGAGGGGTACCAACAATTTTGTCCACGTGTGTATCTTCAGTTAAATTCTACACAGAGCTGCTCCCATATGGCTGTGTATGGAAATAGCAAACAATGTGACATACATGCAGCCACAGGCCGTGTTGTGACGTTGGCTGAGCGTCTCTTATTATCTGAGTCAGACTTGGCAGCGGGCAGCGCTGTGCCAGGCCGGTCCCAGCGAGGAGAGCGGAAAAGGAGGAGGGATGCTGGAGGGGCTGACTCTGCAGGGATGGTATCCAGGAATAGATGCGGTCAGATGGGGCAGTATCGATCAGCAGGGGGTCAGAGGATCAGCTGGTGGGGAAACGTAGGCCGCTCCCACGTCACAAGGATGTACATCGTGTACAACACTTGGCAGGTACTGTATTTACAGTATAGACAGATTGTGGCCTTTGAGTAAGGACAGCAGGTTATTATGTTGTGCAGTCCTTAACACACTGCTCTGAAATTAGAGGCTTTTTCACTGATGCAAAGTGAATACAGATACACTCTCATCTCACTTTTTTTTGCTCTTAAAGACACATATTGCCACAGTTTGATTTGATGTGTTCTGAAGTGATTATGCATTGAAGTGGGTGGACAGGTTAGCACTTTATGAGTTCATATGAGTTCATAAATCAAGAGTGAAATACATATTCAGAAAATAGTTTCTGTTAAAAGCCTTGATTAGAAAATCTAAAACTCATAAAAATGTTCCCCTCCTGCAACAGAACATTCTGTACATTGAATCTTTACATTTTTATTCATCCAGTTTCTTTGAAATACTGCACAGAAAGTCTTCTTATTTTTTACCCACCTTTGTCTTATCAAAAAAAAATCACAGGCACAAAACAAAATGAGATATTTATGATTATTTAAGCTGCCACTGAGCCATCACAGTTATTTAAAAAGAGCTCTTTAAAAAGTTTACTTGTGTTCATTCTGGTGAACACTTTAAATGGACTGAACCTAAATTCAGTCCGCATCACTTTTAACCGAGTGAATATCCTGCATGCAATAGCTATATTTAGGAGTAAGGCTCAGTTCTGAGAGCTTCCTGCTCTTCCACATGCTTACATGGACTGCCGAAGTCTGCAGCAGGGAGAGCACATCTCCCCTTTATCCAAGTGCATAGATGAAAAACAAAGGCAGGGGGAATAGAAGCAAAGACCCCCAAGAGTACAGAAGAGAGCAGGCATCTTTGACAGTAGATGTGCTGGTAAAATCAGACACATCATAAAAGGAGGAGGTGGGTTGCAGGAGGGCAATAAGAGTAAGAGTAGGCAGTTAAAATAGCATGACCATTTTGGACTTGCTAATGTGTAGAAGATAAACTGCTGAGCTGTCAGCTGAAGTATCACAATTTTTTTGTTTTACAATTTTTAAATTGATTTTTCTGTTCAAAAATCTTTTTTTTTTTTTTTTTTTCAAATTTAGGAATTAATCTTAAAAACTGACCTACATGTGGTATGTATTTTTGGGGGAAATATGGTTCCTGGAATAGTCAGTAGACAATCATAATCATTCAACTGTTTCACTGGTGTTAAAATGCAGACTGAAAAATCAAGAAAATCGACAATATTGCAGAATCGCAATTTAAATCGAGTCGGCATCCAAAAAAACGCAGAAGAATCGAATTGGGAGAAAAGCATATCGTCTCAGCCCTATTGTGTATGCTGAGTTTGACTATCATGGCCTGCCTGAACTATGCTTTGCTAAATTTATATACAATGTGGAAAACTGTCTTCAGCCTCACAGAAAAATCACACAATCACCTGACTTACAAATAAGACAACCCTCAAACACAGGGGAGAGCTCTCTGAATCTATCATCTCAACTTTATCCATAAGTAAAGAACACAACCTTCAGAAGTGGTAGTTATACTTTTAAAAGTTAGGAAACAAACTTATTTCATAAAAAGCAGCCATCTTCACAGACAATTTAATTTGTGGAAGAAGAAAATCCCTTGCAGGGTTGGAGTTGATTTTTGGCATCAAAACTTTGGGCTCAATATTCCTCTCTCATATTTTGGATACTTTTGAAATGTTGAAAGCTTGATTTTAGACATTAATTTAATGGTTAAAAACTAAAGCAGGTGTTAGTGTTTCAACTTTTCTGTTATGTAGATCTAGCTGTTATGTCAGGCATATATGCCTCTTTATATGATGTTTCTAATTTATGAAAAAAGAGCATAACAGAGCTCCTCATTTCGCATAATCTTTGACAGCATCAGACGGCTCTCGATGTTCTCTCAGTCAGAAGATTGGTATTCATTTGCAGCTCTTAAAGCCCACATGACGAAGAGTCCTTGGGCAAAACACTGAACCCTGAACTGCTCCTAATGGCTGTGCCAGGAGTGTGTACATCACATGAATAGGATGAGTTAATACCACTTTACCTTGCTGCCAGAGTGTAAAAACATGTATCCCACAAACTTCTCTGGCTTTGACAATGAAAGACAATATTACTGCTGCAGCTAAAAAGCTCATAGAAATACCTACACATGCCTATTGTGTGTTGTACCAGGAAGGTTTTCATCAGAAAAACCTACGTACACATTTCTAATTTCACAGTGCACCATTTAACCATCAGAACGATCGTCAAAATCAATTTTCAGTGCAAGAAACCTTTAGAGTTGTAAGTAAATTCTTGTTTCAATCTGCCATGTGCGCAGAATTTAAAAGAAGACAACCATAAGCATTTTACGAGCTTTCCATAAAAGCCATTCATAAAGCAGTTCTCACACTCAGGCTCTTACATCTGCATAATTTAACTCTCTAATAAAGCTTTAGGTTTGATCTTTATTAAAATTATTCCTCGTGCTGATCTATAAAGAACTGACACTCAGACTTCAACCGTGTCTTCCTCCTCCCTTCTTTCTCTTTGCTCCTCAGTTTTTTTTTTTTTTATCTGCAGTCCTTCAATTTTCTCCCTTCACTCTCAGAGTTTCAGAGGCCCAGAGCACACTGAAACTGGAGTGGACATCTTTGCTTTTTGGTTATTTAGAGAGTGAAGACTCTGACAGAGGGCAGCCATCCTGCTGTCCTCATCTGACAGCTCTGCCTCTCTGCTCTCAGCTGCCTTTTATATCCTCTGTTAGTCCTCTCTTGCTTTTTTACAGAGCTGGCTTATTTTGGCTCACATTTTAAATATGACCTTGTCTTTCAGGCGGAAAAATTCAATCTTGTTACAGCATGGATTTAGGTTTTAAATACAAATACAATCGTAGTTTCGGTTTTTCAATCTTGACGTTTTCATCGATCTCTTTCTGAATAGATGTTATTAAGTCTTACAAAATGATCCCCTGTGAAGGGATAGACAATAAAGGAAAAATATCTTGCCATTTGTAGATACATGTAAAGAAAGACAAACGTATGAGGTTAGACTATAACTGAGCATGCATTCTCAGGAAAAGGAAACATTATTTCTTCTTACCCTCTGCACTCTAAACAGTGACATATTCACTCTGGACTATCCTTGAACATCACAAGAAAAAAAAACCTGTGAAAGCATTGAACAAGAATCAGAGAATTTCTAAAGAAATCAGTCCAACACTTGAAAAGATGGCCCACAGCGTGACTGCCCTTGAGACGTTTCCCTCAGCGATTCTGCAGCAAAGAAAAAATAAATCATAGCGGATAAAAAAAGGTGACGGCCATGGCTGTCTGTAAAGAAAAATAACAGTGCCTCTTTCTTTTTGATTGCAGTCAACAAGCCACAGAGTTAGTCAGAGTTTGCAGAGGCGTCAGCAGCAAAGAGGAATTTACTGTAGGTCTTTAAAGAGGCAAAAAGTAGAGTTTAAAGTAACATAAAACAGCTTGTAATATGCATAAGCAGTGCTCAGACACATCATTGTGTGTTAATGTAATATCATCGCAAAAAATACATCAACCAGTAATGTCATCAACATGGCAAATGGGGTTTTATGCTTGGGTAATCTGATGAGGATGCAATATATCTTTTTTTTTTTCAGATTATTTAATCCAAAGCGTTTTCTCTTATGTAGTTTTTAACACCTATACCAATAATAACTTTCACTGGCTGGCTAAGGACTTCACTTAAACTGTAATTCAGGAAACTGTGTGCAGAATTTTCTGGCATTTTTAGAAGAATATAACACATGTGTTGTTGGGGCCTAACAGATAAAATCTTTTTTCTTTTTTTTTTTTTTTTTTTAAATTTCAGTGTGTTGCACAGAGGCCAGGAAATAGTCTCTGGCCAAAGATTTGATCTTTATAGCTGGACTTAGAGGATCAGTCGTTTTTTCAAACATTTTCCGACAACTACAGATTCACATTGAATCCTTAAATATGTAAATGAAAAAGACTAGAGTGTAATATGGATTAGCACTTATATGCTTTCTTATTTTATTATTTAATGAATAATCCAAGTGAATGAATGGTGGCAGCTTTACACAATGGTCTGACTCAGAGGGCTCTATTTTCGTGTCCGCCGGGGACGCGGCAGAGGGTGGCGGACCCCGCACAGTTGTATTTTCGTCCGGCGGAGCCCGGCGTACAGCCAGTTTGGTATTTTCGTGGACTGAGGCGCACCGAGGTCTGCCAAGCTGGGCGTGGTGGCGTGGCAGGGGGAGGTGTCGACAGAATCGGCTGGCACAGTGACATTTTCATGCTCGCCACCGGTGTGTAAAGTGCGCTGAAAGCTCGCCGATTCAGACCTGGTCAGCTTTCAGCGCAGGCGGAGCGCAGCTGGTCTAGTGGTATTTTAGTAGACCGGCGGGGTATCGGCATACGTCACTGATGCCTCACTGGCAGGTTTCCACAGTGTCAGGCACATTTCAGTGTAATAAATAATTAACAACAATCTGAGTCAGCACACACATTTAGATCTATAGATATATTCTGATCTATATGTGATCTGATGAGCGCGTTTGGCACGCATTTGGACACACAACCTGACCGAATTAACACAGCTGAAAGCACATTAAATTAAATATCTAGTAAATAGACACACATGATGAAGTTAACAAGATATGTAATTCGTCTCCCTTCTTTTCTTTCTTCCTCTTCCTCTTATTTGTCGCGCAGCTCGACCTGGACATGTCTCCGTGTCCTCTCCCCGTCCTGCTGCAGCAGCTGCAGCAGCTGAACAGATGATTTGTTTCAGTGCTCAGATGAGTTATTTACTTTAAGCCTACATACGGATATTATGATATTCAGTTTTGTGAGCCAAATTTATTTTATATGCCAACATCTATGAAAGAAAGAGCCAGGCCACAGAGCTTGATGCGTCATTACGCACAGGTTTGGTTCAGATTTTAATGCAATTATTAGAATTTATGATGTGATCTGTGCGCACAACCCACCTTTGTCACATGAGGTTTGAATATGTGCAACTTTATCTGAGTGTCTTTATTTGTGGAAAAGGGTGTTTGTCTTACCAGTGGGTCCAACATTACACACACCAAATCCATCTGTGCTTATATGAGAGAGTGTGAAGGACGCCCTCTGCAGAGTTTACACCGACAGTTGTTGAGGAGCTGCCTTCTGTCGCCATCATGTGGCATTGCTGTCTTCAGACATCTATGATCTCTTGGACTACTTCACGAAAAGTGTAATATGCCCCGCCGGTGGCGGATTTAAAGGCGAGGAGAGGAGCTTATGTGATTGGTGAAAACAGGTCTCGGCTGTGTTAAACCCACTCCACGCCCTCTCTCCTCCCTCACTACAACTTACGCCGCTGGGAGGAGCTGAGTTAGGGAGGGGGGATGCTTATGCCGGGCTGCGCCGCTAACCAAAATACCAAATTGTGCTTGGGAACGCCTTGTCGGCGCAGCGGATTGTTGTGAAATTTCATTTGGGGGCAAAATGTGTTTGTTTTTTTTTTAGCTATTCTTTACACCTAGCCCCAATTTCTGCAAAGGGAAAATCTGAATGGGGCAAATGTGTCAAAAAGGCTAACTTGACAATGCTCACTCTTTTCTTCATCAAATTTGCTGAGGTATGAGCTAGGTTTCTACCCTACATCACCAAAAAGCAGAATGTAATTTACCTAAATAAATACTGAAATATAGTCAGCCCTTTTTTGAAGACCTGCTGCTGGACAAGAAGGGAAAAACTGGTTTTAAAATGAGACTACGAATGTATTTGTTCGCCACATCATAATATCATCTTGATTACTGATTGAGCAAGGTTTTGTCATGTGATACATGAAAGGTATGTTGCTTTTCCTTATGTTGTTTTTGTTTTTTACTTGAAGTGTTGTTGTTTTTTTTCTTTAATTAACATTGTGAGTAGTTGAGATTGTAAATACTGTGTTTTGTATATATTGTCTGGACCCCAGTAAGACTAGCTGTCATCTTGGCGTCAGCTAATGGGGATCCTTTTATATAAACAATAAAATGGATTTTGAGATTTTTCACCAAATGACACCAAATATTTAGGTAATCTTTGGAGAAACAGCTCTTTTCAAATGACTTTCAGAAAAAATTCATGTTGACCGAGGCAGGAAAATAGTCTACACAAATATAGTAATGATTTCCAGATGCTGTTGAGGGGCTGGGGTTCAGGCTATGACTAAAACTTCAGATATCTTTTTCCAGATATCTTAAATCTACTGATAAGTGTTAATTTTGTCATTTCAAGAATAATCATAAAGATAAATGCTGATGAAACAAACAAAAAAAGAGGAATTATATTAAAAATCATGCAACTCTTTCCCCAAGAGGGCCAAATTCTTCAATGTGTGGCTCATCAATACTTGACCCACCCATTATCACAGGTGTGACACTTTGTGATTCATGTCACTCTCCAGTTAATTTCATACCGTTTGTTTTTCAACACTGTGAATATTGGTCATAATTTAGTGTTTGAACCTTTCTCAAAGCTGAGTTCATGTTTTCTTTCACTAAGCTGAGAATAACCTTGTAAAACAGTCAAGTATGTTTCTAAGCTCTATAGCGCTGCGCATCAGACTGGCCTTGTTTTTTAATTGGAAGAAAGCATGAAAAATGACATCCTCTGCTCTCAACTCTTGGGAAAAGGCTAATAATACAAGTCAAGTACAGGGCCCTCATTTTTGTAACCCAAATCTGAATCTAATGTTTGGTCTGTTCAGACTTTGAGCTTTTTCTTTCCTCAGCACCAGGTGGGATTTTACTTTTTGTGTCATAGTTTAGTGTGAGGCACAAACAAACATCATCGTCAGTGTGTTATTAGACTCTCAGTCAAAGTTGCCTGACTGCACTAAATTACAGGGACAGAATACAGGTTTACTTTTTCTGTGGTCCAGAACTATTTTCATTTCTCTCAGATGAATGCGTTGCAAGAGAAAGACAAGACAAAGTGCTTTCAGTCCCTTTTATCCCGGGGGTTTCCTCCAGCTGAGTCTCACTTCTTGGTTTAAACCATCAAACCGAGTTTCATGTGGTCCAGAGCTCATCCTGAGCTGAAAATCTCAGCAGACATGAAATATTAACAGCATATCTATCTGTGTCTCCCTCCTGGAATAGCTTCAGTATACCTGGGCTTCATGTTGGTTTTCAGCTGATGAAGATTAAGGAGGCCGAGACACAAATCACATCCTACAAAGCTGCACGGAACATGAGCACAGCCCCTCCCTCTGAATGAATGAAGGTGATACTCTTTGAACCCTCATGAACATGCATGTTGGTGTCTGGAATGAATCACCTACATCTGCCTGGCAGTCTTCTGTCCCCCTCAATTTTCAAACGACTAGATGTAAATTAATCAAAGATTAGTCACATATTTTCTTGTATCTATTGTAAAGGTAACATATCAGCATGTTTGTTAAAAGTGGGGTAGGCAGGAGGAAGTGCCAGTTTTCAGGAGAAATCATTTCTTCCCTCCATCTCTGCTCCAGCAAACCCCGCCCACAAGCAGACGCTCCTGCTAACTCGTATCGTTCCAATTAAATTCAGATTTACTGCAGATAAATACTTCAGATAATTACAAATAGAGCCCAGTCAACATGAAAGTCAAAAGCATTAGTGCTACTGTGGATGCCAACAGTCTACCAGCAAACACAATGTTTGCAGAACTTCTACGATTAGGATTAAGTGACGTACTCCAGGACCTGAGGTAAACAGTTTAGTGGCGCTACAACACGCAGCAGGTCCCGTTTGACAAGAAACACTTCTGTTACAGACACTTGGCTTACTTTGTTAAAGTGGTTTACCTGTCCAGCAGAGAGGTTACAGGGTCTGTAAGATCCCCCAAAGCGTCCCCCATCGTTTATGCTTCACTGATGTTGACCCGGCTTTTTAGCTCTTGTCTGGGTGGTCTACCTTCTTTTTAAGCGCCCGTAATTCCACCAGAGTCTCCGGTATTTACTTTGTTTTCTTGCTTGTGTTGGCAGTTGTGGCCAAAGGAGGATTCAGACAATTTTCTGTACTTTCTGGTTGGTAAGTACAGTCCGATATTGTAGCACAGTAACTTTGTTTGGGCTCATGCCAGTAGGTAAGGATGTGGAGCGTGCCTCACAACATGAGGGAGCAGCATCTGCCTCACAACCAATCAGGTTGGGGGAGGTGGAGAATGGCTTTGTTTACAGTCAGAAAGAGCGGGCCACTCAAAAGTTTAAAAAAAGATGCTTCTTTAGAAGATTCCTGCCTACCGCACATTTAAGACTCTAACCAAAATGGGAGTGGACAAATGTCCCTCTGCTTCTATCTTATTTAATAGACTTTGACTGTCACTGCAGGTCTAGGCTCACAGATTTGTACGCTGTATGATAAACATTACACAATGTGCATTTTTTTTTTTTTTTGTTAAAATTAATGGCATTTTTTGCAAATTTTGCTTCAATGGGTTATTTTGGGTGGCACAGTTTGGACATAAGACATAAGACATGAGAATAACTTTATTGATCCCCGAAGGGAAATTCAAGTGTCGTGGTTAGCACGGTCGCCTCAAAGCAAGGAGGTCCTGGGTTTGAATCTGGGTCAGGGTGTGGAGTTTGCATGTTCTCCCTTTCTATAGGGGTTTTAGTCCAGGTACTCCAATTTCCTCAAACATCCCAAAAACATGCAAAAGTGGGGTTAGATTAATTGGTTGCACCGTGGGTGTGAATGTGAGTGTGGATGGTTGTTTGTCTCTTTATGTCAGCCCTGCGATGAACAGGCGACTTGTCCAGGGTGTCCCCTGCCTTTGCCCCAAGATGCTGCAATGATGGATGGGTTATTAACACATTCACTTTGAGAGCCCTAAGTCCAAGCTTAATTAGCAGGCTGGGGTGTTAAACTCTTGCATGTACTGGATTTTTGAAAATTGAAAATAAGTCAGTATTCATATGCAAATATCCTCAGCCTGAACTTGAATTTACATCTAATTTACATCCAAAAAACAAGGCTTGATCCTTAATGAGATGGTGTGATAATTGGGATGAGTGATGAAGATGTGGAATGACTGAGTACGATGCAAAACACGTTTTTTTTTCTCTTATAGACAAAAATAGTACGGTCCAGACGCTTTATCTGTCTAGCATCTAGAGATGACACTATAAATACAAATTGATTGATTGATTGATTGATTGATTGATTGATAATTACTCTTTAATTTTATTGCTTTTGCTTCATTGATGCCTGGAGGCTGACTTATGCTCTAATCACCTGTGGAATCTCAGGAACTCAGGGAATTTCAAAGTCCTTTTATTTGTTGTGATTTTGAAAAGATTGACTTTCAAGCGTTAAGTTTGAGTCAGACAGAAATTTTTCTTTCTTTCTTTACTTTATTTCATTCTAATTTTTATTGCTGAATTTAGAGAACCTTGACCAACCACACAGAACTTTTTAAGGGGATCTTTTGTGACAGAAATGAACAGATTCACACCTTTTCCACCTCAGCTCCTGATAGACTGTGATCATAGCTGCAGATCAGTTTAATATGAACATGGATCATTTAAGGCAACGCTGCTGCCTGCAGAACTTTTGTATCTCAGAGGGAATTTTTCAAGGTAAACCCTGTCTTTGAATGAATAGTCCTTTTTATTTGGAGGGTTTCTAACTAAGAGAGTCAGCCATGAAAAGAGCTATTTACATTCTCCAAATAACAAGGAAAGACATTAATTGCTTCCTTTATTATCTCCTTTGGCAAAACATCAACTGGACTATCCTCTACAAAAAGAGAGAAGTAATAATGGCCCACATTTTTTTGTGTGTCACCCTTATAATATAGCAACAAACAATAGTTGTAATAGCTTTAGATTTAAAGGCTGTCTGCACTGATTTAAATACTGAATACTCAGACAAAAACTTCCATATGCAACTAAATATGAGCAGAGAGTAGTGTGTGCGGTATTCTCAACATGACAACCATTCACATTAAACTTAAATTATATGCTGCCTACAATACTAGTAACCTAAATGAATTGAATGCAAAATGCATTCACTTTTAGATGATAAAGGCAGTTTAAGTTTGAGAAACAAGCAGTTTCTGTTTTATTTGATGATATTAAAGTTGCTAATCTCTAATTGATGAACATTTATCTGTGGCAGTGGAGTGAGATTTTTTCCTGTTCATACTGCCTCACACATTATTTTTAAGCTGATAAGACAAAGTTAAACATTACAACAAGGTCTAGTACAAGAAGCATAAAATGAAGGTAGAATATCATGGAAAAGTCAAACATTTTACATCTTTTATTTTAGAAAGACAACACCCTTTAAATGTAAACTAAAATGCATCTTTCTATTGAGGGCCGCTATCAAAACAACCTGGGCTTGCACCTTAGCAGAGCTGATTGACTCCCCTGCTATGCTGTTTCGATGCAGTAAATCATAAAAAGGGAGAAACTTTCCAGGAGTTCAAAGATATTCAGATTATTACAGCAGCTAAATGCTAGATGCTGGCTTGTCTTGTCGAGCTGTGTTTGTTTATAACCTACAGGAACCTCCATGGTGTCATATTCATCACAGAGGTTTCCAGGGTAAATGGGCTTTATTTAAACTATGGCACAAACTGACAATCTCACTTTATATCTGTAACTAAGTGTAACAGTACTCTGACTGTCTTTTTACTGTAGCTGACTTTTCCCATCTTCTTCTTCAGAGCCATTGTGGGCCCTGTGATATCTTCCATCGGGGTTAGGGAAACATGGTCAGGATAATACATATGGATATGATTCTCTGACTATTTGACCAGGCTCCCTGATTTATTGGACCTTTTTCACAGTGGACATTTTGACTTGTCCTGGCAGGTGTTACTGATCACATGGCTTTGTCCATTATGATTAAGCAGCTAATCAAATGAGGCTCTTGGATGTAGCACATCTAAATAATGTCTAGTCATAATTGAGGTAAGTAGAAACCCTTGTGTTGTCCCTGCACTAAATTTACAGGCCCACTGTGAATAAAGCCTGTCAGGCATATCACAATTCAGGGTTTTTATTTCTCTATCAGTGCACTAAGCTGCTAAAATGAGACATCACTGCCTGTTCATTAACGTAAAGGTCAATTTTTACGTCTAGTTAAGTTGAATAGACAAAAAAAGATTTTCTAAGGTCTCTCAGGAGAGACGCACACATGAGACGAAACAAGAGGAGGGATTTTTAATGAATCTGCGAGCTACCTGTGTGTGCTTAAAAGAAGGCAGGGGATTTTTGCAGTGTGCACGGGGCTCAAGTTGTCTTTCTCTGGGACATGAGTGCAGTAATTGGTTTGTGGGACTGAGAGAAAAAGATGGGGTATTGGTTGGGCTTAATCCCACCAGTCATTGGTTCATAAGGTCATGTCAGTCCAACACTTAAGGTTTTTCTTTGATTCTGAGCATGAACAGCGACTAGTTGAAGCATCTTTGTGCTGCTACTCGGGGTCATCGGCCTTTGTAAAACAACTGGTATGCATGAGAAAGTGTCGGGAATAAAAATCTTAAACTCAAGGAACTATAAAAACCCCTGATGATTATATGTTACGACCGTTTATGAGCAGAGATGAACGATAGATAGATAGATAGATAGATAGATAGATAGATAGATAGATAGATAGATAGATAGATAGATAGATAGATAGATTGATTGATTGATTGATTCGAGGATTCAAGGAATCTTTATTGTCCCCGTGGGGCAAATTGCTTTACAGCCAGCAGTGCCACAAACAGACATAATACAACTAGCACAACAATAAAAAAATGAAAAAATTATAAAACAGAGAGACTACAAACAATCACTTGTTTAAGGATAGGGATAAGAGAGTTCTTCAGTCTGTTTGTCCTACATCTAGGCAGGACATACCTGCGGCCCGACGGGAGCAGCACAAACTCACCAGCCAAGGGGTGGCTCTGATCAGTGAGGAGTGAGCGGGCCTTGCTTAGTGTTCTAAGCTTAAAAGGGTCAGAGAGATCCTTGAGGTTAATGCCAGCAATTTTGCTGCATATTTTCACTTTACCAGACAGTCTGTTCTTGTTTTTTAAGGAGAGTAGGCCGTACCAGCAAATAAAAGAGAAAGTTAAAACAGACTAAACAAAACAGGAATAAAACATTTTCATAGAAGTGCTGTCAACATCAAAACTCTGCAGTTTCCTGAAAAAGTACAAACGTTGATGTGCCTTCTTGCAGACAGCTTCAACATGGAAGTCGAAGGACAGCTTATCATCAATGTTTGTGTCAAGGTATTTGTCATTGTGGACTAATTCGACAACCTGATCCTCAATGGCAAGAGGAGAGATAGCTGATGAATGTTTATGGAAATCAATCAGCATTTCTTTGGTTTTGGTCACATTGATGGGCATATAGGGTGCAGAGCACCAGTCTATGCATTCCTTAACAACAGGACCATGGGCAGGGTCGTCACCGCTTAGCAAGGACATGATTACTGAGTCGTCGACTACGGCACTCATTTGTATATAAAACAAACAGTAGGGGTGAAAGGACACAGCCCTGCGGTAAGCCAATGGAGGAGACAAGAGTGTCTGACAAAACACCGTTGACCCTCACACGTTGTGGTCTTTCAGTTAAAAAGTCCCTCAACCAGGCTATTAGACCAGGATCAACGCTGTGGAAGTCCCTTAATCTTCCTGCTAAAATGTGTGGCTGTATGCAGTTAAAAGCAGAGGAGAAATCAAGAAATCAAAAATGAGCAAAGATCTTGGCTCCCTCAGGGTCAGTCAGGACGAGATTAAGCAGCATGGCTCATGCATCCCCGGTATCTCTGCCTGACCTGTAGGCAAACTGCAGTGGGTCCAGGTTATCCTGAACGCAGGCCAGCAGTGACTCTAACAATTTTCTCAAAGACTTCATAACAAGAGAAGTTAAGGCCACAGGTCTTCAGTCATTTAGTGATGTAGGGGAGGCAGATTTGGGAACTGGGACAATAATGGAGACCTTCCAAAGTGAGGGGACTTTGTGAAGCTGGAGGGTTATTGAAAAGATAAAGCAATTATGTCAGCCAGCTGGTCAGCACAGTTCCTAAGAACACGCCCACCAATGCCATCCGGGCCAGGGCTTTTCCATTCCCTAACTCCACGGAAAAGTTTGCATACATTGTTCCTGTCAACAACACTGTTCAGTGAAGAGACTGCATTTTTAAAAACTGCCTGTTCCTCACTAAAACTACGGTTGTTAAAACGATTATAAAAGTTGTTTAATTCATTTGAGAGCACCAGATAAGGCATTCCATTCAAAGTGACATGGGTCTTCTTGGGTCGCATCCCCGTCATAGATTTGACCCCCTCCCATGCAGGACTAGCTACCTGCCCTTAGCATGCTCTCAAACCTTGTCCCTATACCTGCACTTGACAAGTTTGAGGTCCTTTTTGAGCAGTTTTTGAAACTCCCTGCATCTGGTTAGATCACCTTGGAAGAAGGAAGTGTTCCTCTGGTTAATGACAGTTTTGACACTTTTTGACACCCACGGCTTATTATTTGTGTAAAGGAAAATTTCTTTCCATGGGATAATGGAGGCCTCGCAAAAGGAAATTTATGAAGACACAACATCAGTTAGGTCATCAATATCCTCGCAGACACTTGTGAACAACTCCCAATCCGTGCTGTGGAAGCAGTCCTAAGGGCAACGGGTCGATTCCTCAGACCAAACCAGAACCAATCTTCTCTCCAGCTTGTGTCTCTTCAGGACGGATTTGTAGGACGGAACAAGGTAGACCGTGTTGTGGTTGGACAAAGGATTTATATGCAACATTTACAGATCCAAAGCAAAGGTCCAAGCACTTGGCATGACGAGTATGATCCGTCACGTATTGGTAAAAATCACCCAATGACTTTGACAGTTTGCAATGGTTGAAATCACCCAGAATTAAGTGCGGTGCATCCGGCGCTAGCCCCTGTAGCCGCTGCACTGTTTTTAGCGTAACCTGAGTGGCTACTTCAGCATTAGCTTTCGGGTAAACATAAACCACAGTGAAAAACAACTGTTGGAATTCTCTGGGGAGGTAGAAGGGTCGCAGGGATACGGACAGAAGTTCAATGTCCTTGGTGCACAGTGCCTCTCTGACAATCACCGTATTACACTAATTTTTGTTAATGGGAATTTTTTTAAATGGGTGATCCACGATGCCCGTCCCGGGAATCACAGAAAAGGAGTAGAAAGTCGCGGCTGTACCGGTAGAGGTTTTCCACTCTCGGATACTCCGAGTAGAAGGTGGTAAAAAAGTGTTAAAATGAAGAGAATGCCCCCCAGACTGCGGTGACTTCCTGTCGCCATTGTCCACCACAAGTGGTTAAAAAGGTTAGTAAAAGGAGTTAGTAGAAAAACGATGAAACAGCCAAACAATCCTATAGGATCATCTGCCAGCTGGCTTCTTGCTCTGCCAGAGGGGGTGTGTCTTGGGGAGGACGATACAGGTTCAGGGGGGGAGTTATCGTGGAGCAAAGAGGGGAATGTTTTTTGTGTTGGGGGTGGGTTGTTTTTTACTAATCTGCCTCAACGGCTCAGTTTTTTTCAACCACTTCTCAGATCGTCAACCATGCTTTTAAGTTAATTGTAGTCAGTCCACCCAGAGACTGTGCTATGTCTCTTTTCAACATTAACCGGCTTTGTCACTACAGCTATAGCTGTAATAATGCTCAGTGTTTGAAAGTGAACAAATGCACGGAAAAATATCTCATCTCTTATTGACATCTCTTTCTATATACACCAGGATCAATGATTTACAGCACTCAGTGAATGTGGAGATACCACGCTGTAAAATCCTGTAACTATTTCCCAGTTTATCACAAGGTTGATTTGTTCTCTTGTTTTTGTCATCCTTGCAGCAGTATTGTTTACATGATGTGAAGGTGAGCACAAATAAATGTGGATTTTTTTTTTATTTGTATTCTCTTTTATTTTCTGCTCTGTCTCCATGTCTGCAACGCCTCACTTCTCTTCATTCTCTCTCCTCTCATGTTCGCAGCATGAAACTCCTCCATGTGAGGAGAACCCGGGTCTTTCCTCCTGCCTGCTTTTAGAGTGTCATCTCTCTCTATCTCTCCCTCTCTCTGTGTCGTTGTGAGTTTCGCAGCCACATGGCTTCTGTTTGGCTTTCACTCAGTTGCTGAATCATGGCTTTGATTCCCTTCTCTCTGTCTGTTTTTCTCCATCATCTGCCAGCTTCAGTCCCCCGTCGCTGATCCAAGAAAAAGTTGCTGCTTCTCTCCGCTTGCTTATGTAATTCCAACTTATTTATATTTTATATTATGTAATGTTTTTTGCTGCAGTAGCAACACTCAAAACAATATCTTTGCCAGTAAAGCTTTATGCAGAGATGAATCATGTAAGGTAAACAATCTTCTCTGCTAATGGGAGGCATTGTGTTTGTTATTACTATGAGGACATTGGTAAGCATTATACTGATTGTAGGCTGGCTAACTTTGAGTCATTGCCTTCTTGATTTTGCTTGTTAGTATGAAGCTAGCAGCATTTTTCTCACTGATGTCCCTGTATCATTTTAAGCTCATCCTATATCTAATTTAGAGAAGCATCTGAAGCTGTGATGTTGCTGTGAAGAAATTTTTCTTGACCAGAGGTGATGAAAAAAGGCCCATGGACAGTCGGTGAGGATGGTAGACACTCAGACCAAAAAGTAAATTCAACCAAAAATATTGCAACAACTACATAAAATTTGGTTCCATCACTTCACAGCAGACAAGACATCAGAAACACACTGTGCCTGTCATTCTCACACACATAAGATAACCCTTTGACCAGATAACCCAAGCTAAGGCAGGAATATCCTTTTACATCAAGACTTTTTCCCTTTAAAATTATACAGCCTCCATCCAAAATAGCCTTCATTTCAGCTTATGCTGCCCCTGCTGGTTTGATTTGATCTGTCATTCAGAATGATAGACCTCAGCTCCCCTTTTCTTGATTCTTTCTGACAACATCACATATAAAAACAAGGTTAAAATCTTAAACTGACATGGCTGTCTGGTAAACTTGACTATATATGACCGAGGTTTGTTAGAAGATATCTTACAACAGTCAACCAGCAGACCCCACTGAACTCAACCTGATGTATCAATACTACAAAGCTCAAACTTCAGAAAAAATAGGGCAAAGTGAGAAGGATTAAGTCTGATAAAAGTGTAAATGGGAAGGACATGCCTGTGAGCTAGCCAAAAACAGACTGCTGGTAACTAAGATGAACATGCACTGAATCTAACACTTTTTTGATACTGCAATTCAGCAGGCATGATTGAGAACGATTTAAAGTCCCACTACTATCGTTTGTCTTTTACTTTACTTTTCCAAGTGTTCTCAGTGGTCTTTAAATTGTGATCATGAAGTATTCCACCAAAATCACGTTATCCGTGTCATTTTCTAGGGCTTTTCTTCTGCAGCATTTCAGTAGCTCATAAGCAATTCACTTCTGAGTCGTGGGCGGAGATAGCTCTGCTCTGCACACTCCTCTTCAAACTAGCTTGCAGCCTAACATTGCCAATGTAGTTGCAGTGGCAGGTAACATAGGAGCTATTCTGCTCTCGGACACTAATGTCTTTAGGGACATGATGAAAGTTAATATCATAATTAGCTTTCTTACGAGCATTGCCATTAGCTAACGCACACACTTATTCCACGATTGTCGTCTCTGTTTCTCTGAGTCTGTCCTGTTTAGCGGGGCTCCATGATTGGAGCATGGATTTGTGACATATGAAATATCACTGCATCCGCTCTTGCTGTTTGGGTCTGCCAGAGATTCACAGCGATTTGAATGCGAAAAATACTCAGAAATGCCCTCTTTTTTCTCATGATGTGTCCTGTAGCATCAGAAAAATGCCATGTGAACATGTAGAAAATAAGAAAAACTGGATTTTCATCGGAGTGGGTCTTTAGAGAGCAAAAAAAAAAAAGAAGTTGTATCAATTGATATTTTACTCAATGTCCTGCCAATGTCAGGGCCCCAGTTTGGCCACCTCCGTCAAAAAAAAAAAAAAAAAAAATGTAGCTCTGTCTCTGTCTGCTCGTCTTTTGACTTTTCCACAACAGCCATGATCAGGATTTTGTTTCATCCAGTACTTTGATTAATGACTGAATACTTAAAAAACAACATATAATCTTAGGGGGCTTTTACACCTACGTTGTTTGGTCCAGACTTTTGGACTTTTCTGTTTAGTCCAAACCAAAATGTTAGGTGTGAAACCTCCCTGGGACCTTGGTCCGGACCAAACAGCCGGACCTTGGTCCGACCAAAAGAGGTGGTCTTAGTCCGGACCAAGAGTCCGTTATCATGTTGACTAGAGATTGTCCAATAGCGGGAAATTTTATAATATTGTAGATAAGATAATACCTCACTATTGACAGCTTATCTTTTCAAGAGTTTTACTACACATACTTTTCTCCCGAGCTGGTGTTGGATGACTGGCAGGATTGCATCCTTTCTTTTCCTTTCCTGTTGATGTCGATCAAGTTGTCGTCTAATGATCAAATTCATGAGACTTCCCCGGACCAGCCTCATGTACAATGGTTGGAATGACAATTTCATTCTTGTTTACTCCATTCAAGCCCCATGCTTTTCAACGTGTAAACTACAGAGACACGCAAAGCACGTAGTTGATGACGATATTAGGTTCGTCATTTAAAGTCTGTTAGTCCGTTTGCAAAAATGACAGTGTGAAACCTAAACAGACAAAACCAAATGTAAACAATTTAACAAAAACATGGACCTTGGTTCGGACCTTGGTCTTGACTTTCAGGTGTGAAACCACCCTTAGGCCCGAACTACACGAATGCGGATATATTTCAAACCGCGCATATTTATGTCCGATTAGGCCTCCCTACCACACCAAAACGGGAGTTTGGGGCACTCAAACCGGATAAATCTGAATCCGGAAAAACAAGTGGAGAAATAAAAAAATATCTGTATCCCGTATCCGTAGTGGATTCGTGTGGTCGGACTTTTACGGAATTGATGACGTCAAACCGCAACTCGCGCATGCGAATTAAAAAGAAAAACAACAACAATAACGATGGCGGACAGACAGGGTATTCTTTACGTTTGTTTTGCCCTTTTGGGGCTAATTTCAGCCTTTCAAGTGAACCTTGTTTTATACAATTACATCCACCAGTCAGCCAGCTCACAGACGCGTCTGCTGCGGCCAATGCTTTTATTGGTCTCATGGTCCGTCACATGGACCCGACGCACTAGCGTAGCTTTCGCAAACAATGCATGACGCATCACGCTGTTACGATTCATCGGCCAATCAGTTAGCTTTGTTCCTGAATTTTTTTTTAAGCGGCACCGGATAGGATTGAGTTTGAAGGTTACGTGTGGACGCAGATATTTTTGAGAACTAACACGTGTGGACAGATACATTTATTTAGACGGGAGTACAAAAATATCCTGATAAATAAATATCCATATACGTGTAGTTCGGGCCTAAGTTATCAGACAGACCAAAGAAGTTAGGGGTATTTACATGAAGTAAGTTGTATTTGGCAGTGTCGCTCCGCATTGAGAGCTCCTTGCCCTCCCTTGTGTGTCTGTGGAAAAATTTGAGGCAGAACTCACCCCTACTTTTTTTCCTGTACATACATGCCAAGCAAAGGTAAGGAGAGCAGCAACAAAGACCCTGGGGTACAGAAAAAACTATGGCAGGTACAACGGCAGCAAAAACCCATGGGGTACAGAACAGAGCACGTATCTGTGACGGTACATAACACGGGTACATTTAGACACAGCAGAAAAAAAGCTGGGATGAACAAAGCAGAGGGTTGCAGAGGGAGCTGCAGGCTGAAGCAGTTTTAATAGAATTACCAGTTTGAGATCTGCCAATTAGATGCATAAAAGCTTATCGACTGAGCTGTCAGCTGATATGAGCCGATGTTAAGGTCTGCTAATATACTGTGGGCTGAACTTGATGTTGTGGCCTGCCTGAACTTATGATTTGCTAAATTTGTGTTCAGAGCTAATTCTAGTATATATACCTCCGGGTTACACAATAATGCAGAACTTATTTTTTGTACTAATTACACTGGCTAAACATCAATATGCAAACTCTAACACTGCCAGTTGGCTAGTGCTGGCATGAAGCTCAAAGCAAAGTCTAAGTAAAGTCTTATCGACAAGGTATGTTGGATCTAAACCTGTAACTTTGAAGCTAACAAAGACACCAGCACTTTGTAAATCACTTTAAATAAAGTTTACAAGAAACAGTCATCATTCAAACAGCAGGTTTCAAATGTATGCAGATACTGTATGTGTTTGTGAATATGCCTCAAGCACTTCACAGTTGACCTAATTACTTAGCACATCCTTTGGCGATGTTCCCAGATGGAGGCGAGTTGAGTGGGCAGGTGTGTGCGACTGTGTGAGAGTGTGTGTAGGAGTGCTATTCTAATATGTCACTTATGTTCCTACTCTCCCAGGAGGCCACATGGAGGGGCGAGCAGCCAACCTCAGTGAATGGCAGATTTGGGCCAATTAAGCTGGAACCAGAGCATATAGTATACACAAAATCACACACACACACACATATATAGACACACAGAGACACATGGCTGCTGTGGCTGTAACTCTGACCTGACCTGACAACACCCTGTGGGCATACCTTTGCACTCTTTTATCCACACACACACACAGATGAATGTCTCCTTTGTGTTGCACATCTCTTAAGCAGCACTTGGTCTGTTTTCTGTCCACACACAGACAGATATAGATTGTATGCATTCAAAGCTTCCGCAGCTCTTTGCCTCCCTCCTCCCTCACATACACATTTTCACTGCAGCACTTTTTCCTCTCACATACAACACACACATGCATATCTCTCGCAGTATATTCCTAACTTTTGTCCTCCTGCATATGATTTCTTTTTTTTACTGGGAATGTTCATCGATTCTGTCCTGCACAGAATACCCTCCAGCGGAAATCTACTCCATGGCGTTCATATAAAACATTGCCTGTTCTTTCTCTCTCTCTCTCTCTCTCTCTCTCTCTCTCTTTCTCTCTCTCTGTCTCATACTCCAGTTCTTCGCATTTCAATGTCATACAAGGCAGAGAAAGGCTTCAGTGCATCTGGAGCAGAATTTTCTGCTCTCCTCAATTCCCTACAGGCAGACAGTAGCACCTACTACTCAGCTCAGCATATGTGTTTGTGCGTCTTCAAGTGTATTCCTGCATTTAAAACTGAAGCAAACAAATTCAGGGATGCTGTTTGTGTTGTTTTGTTTTATTTTGTTTCTTTCTTAAAGGCCCATCTGCCTGCCTGCCTGCCTGCCTGCCTACCTGCTCGCCCACCCGCCTGCCTGCCTGCCTGCTTGCCTGCCTGCCTGCCTGCCTGGCTGCTGCACCAGTAGACACAACCGCAACAGAAATCCTCAATCCCGATTCAGGCTCGTTCAATTATTCATACTGCTATTGCGGTGCTCAGAGAGAGAGAGAGAGAGAGAGAGAGAGAGAGAGAGAGAGAAAGAAGGAGGGAGGGGAGCAGTGGTAAAGGAAGAAAAAGAGGGAGGGGGTGGTATTGGTGTTCCCTCAGAAAGGCAGCTTTAGATGGAATATGTATGTGAACCCGATGGCATTAGCACCGTTCGCTGTGGCCCTGCTGCCTTCACTGTCACTTACAACCTTTCCCCGCTCTCTCTCTCTCTCTCTCTCTCTCTATCTTGGCCCTTTCTTTTTGCCCTTTACTTTTACATCTTCTTTTTCTTTACCCTCTTTCCCTCTGTCTGGTCCTTCTCATTTTGTCCACTCTTTCTCTCACATCCTCTCTCTCTCCTTTCCCCTTTTCCCTGCCTCCTGCTGTCATGGTCTGTCTCTCTTGGCTCCATTTTACCCTCTGCTTCTTTAACGTCCTTCTGTCTTTTTTCCCCCCCTGTCTTTTACTCTATCTGACTCTTCTTTTTCTTTTTCTTACATATCTGCTCTTTCCAATTTCACTTGTATGAGCTTCAGTCCATCTTGTTTTGCTTCGTTTTATCTATCTTTCTCTTGCATCTTCTCTTTTTTGAGCCATTTTGCCTCAACTGCTTCCATCAATATTAGACTCACATTATCATGGCCCAAAAAATACATCATAACAAAGATATCTATTCATGGAAGACTTAAAAGATAAAAATGTGCTACGATAGTCAAAGAAAGAGAGGGCAAGATGAGGCTGGAACAACATGCCACTTCAGAAAATGTATTTTTAAAACAACAACTGACTTACTTATGTGTCATTGCCAATGATAGTCAAAGTTAGTTTTACTGCTGAGTCTTCTTTAGCTGTTGCTGCTTCTCATCCCCTTTTCTCTGTTCAACTAAGACTAAACGCACATATTTTATACAGTCTATGATGGCAACCATTGTGAAGAACCAATAGCCAAATGCTCCTTAACATGAATGAATTAGCTGTGCGGTAACTCGCTGTATGCTCACTTTTCACAAAATATCAATGTTTTTCGCTCTTTTTTTTTTAAAGATGGCTGTAACAATATCTGTTTATTGAATGAGCTTTTCTTCATATCCTTCCTTTTCTCTTCATCTTTTCGTTGACTCCATCTGTCTGTGCTCACTTTGCCCCACTTCGTCTGTCTCCTTCTCTTTCTTGTCCATCTCACTTTGCTCTCTCTTTCACATCCCTCTCATGCGTCTCCCCTTCTCTTTTTCCGGCCACTTTCCTGTTCACCTCATCTGTCGCCTTTCATCTCTCTTATTTACAGAGCTCTCTCTCACACTCCTCCTCTTGTGTGACACTGGAGTATCCCTGTCCCTCCTCGGGGGCCCTGATCACAGCTCCAGTCCCTCCATCAGAGTCCTTTGAACTCCGGGGAGAGCTGCTGTGTTAATCTGGATGAAGCTGCAAACTCTTCCGAGGACACTTTTTAGCGCTCGTGATTTTGACCTTGAATATGTGATCACTCCCTATACTTAACCTCCTCTGGGGTGGGTTACATCGTCCCATTCACAGTTCCTCCCACTCTCCACCAGCCCCTCTGGAGGGACACTGTACTACAAGTCCAGGACCTATATTGACCCTTTTGACCTCCTGGTCTCCAGGTAGCTCATTTTCTCTTGCGGTTTTTACTTTTCATCCCCTCTGCAGTCTTCTTGTCCACACTCTTTTACTTGTAGGTTTTATCAATGCAACGGACCACTTTAAAGTCCCCTCCTCTTTTCTCCATTATGGAAATCACTGGCCTTCTCTGGTGGATGGCCCGTTTCTGTGAGATATAGGCTGTAACTGGCTCCCCTGGGAGAGACAGAGAGAAAGAGATGAAGAAGGCAGAGAGAGAGAGAGAACATGAGAGGGAGTGAGAGGAGTTTGTGGCAGGGTGAATAAACGAGAGGGAAAATAAAGAGCATACGCCTGCTTAGTTAGGTTCACAGTGAGAGAAATAAAGATGATGATGGGGGAAGAAGAGGAGGAGGGGATATCAGAGAAGACTGGAGGGAAAAATGGGAGAGATGGGCACAAAAAGTACAGAGCAGCATGAGGGACCAACAGCAGTGTATCATTAGACTCCAGAAAATGTTCACATCTTCATTTTCCTGCAGAGTTTCTGAACCACCCTTTTGTCTTTAGGTTAGAACTCTTATTATATTTGATAAATCACTTTCTTACCCCCTATTGAACAAACTTGAAGATTTAAAGCAACCTTAAACTCTGTCTGCGGATTTTGGCATCCCTATTTGATAACCCATTGGCAACCATTGAAGCACAGCTAACGTTAGCATTCAACCACCTCCAAGCTAACATTTATGCTCGAGGACACGTATACAGTTGGAAAGGTGTGTATTAATCCTGCATTCTTTCTAATTACCCTTCGATGTTTAATATTTAATTCTGATTGGCTCAAAGAACTTGATTGTAGTTATCAATCGCAAAGACATTGCTAAGGATAGCAGGAACTTAAGGGCCATGCAGACTTAGTCCTTGTGCATACCTTAAAATACTTACACTCTTTAACCTTGTGTACACAAATGGCCTGTCTAATTAGAGTGCAATAAAAATGTTATACATAAATATATACTTTTTACTTTCAATGCATCAGATTTTGTCAACCACTTAAGACCTATCCATAGATAAACAGTTTATTATAAATTTTTAATACTTTTTAAGGTTTTTATGTTTCCTTTTTTTTGTGTGTGTGTGTGTCATGAGATCCCCTGATTTTTTCAATGGGAAAAACACACAATATGTAATATTTCCAAAAATGAGGTGCAAAGTGAAATATTTTTTGATAAAGTTAAACAGCCTTGACCATGTCAATAATGTCAAAAATATTGATTTTAAGAGTCTAATGCACTGTTTTTGATTTCACTGCCAATAACATTACAAAATCATTTCTTTACAATGACATTGGTACATTGGTTATTGGGAGATCACAGAACTTTTAAATTGTGGTTCTCGGTGGACCATTAACTGAAAAAAAAACAGCTGAGAGACAAGGAGAAACAGAGAGGGGTGTTCAAACATATGAGGAGTCAAAAGAGACATCCCTCAAAGTGAAGAAAACAGACACAAAGATACCACAAAGTGAGCATCTCACCACATGAGAGAGAATCTGTAACAATAACACACTGCGGTAAAGGGTAACTCACTCACTGGATTCTTGAGTGTCGAGATGCACTCAGCAGAAGACAGGAAGTCAGAAACAAGATCAAAACATCTGGTTGAATTTCAAGATAAAACATTGTGTTGGTGCCAGATCAGGTTTCACTGAATTACATGAACAGACTGTTGTAGTGAGCAGAGTCAGGCCTGGATGCCACAGGTCAGAGGTTTCAAGAGCTAGTCCTGGGTGTAAGAACCTACTGATTCTGTATTTATCATCGAAGGTCTTCAGTTTCATGAATTTAGCTGCTCTGCACTGAAAACACAGCCGGTGGGTGTTGACAACCCATAAGACTCAGAGCAAAACTGGATTAGAGCAAAAAAAAAAAAAAAAAAAAGGACTGTGAGGGTATTTTGTGGAATTTCAGCTTGACAGGCGAGCTCACTGTACTTGTAGCTGTTTATGAGGAGGCTTAAGGCCAGCCTTAACACTTTGCCTCTAGGTCAAGCAAGACCTAGTTTGAGTCAGCATTACAAATATGAGGACTGCAGATGTTTTTTTCCTCTTTATGAGATGAAATAAATTTGGCTATTGTTTTATTTTAATGTTTGTAGGCCCGTTATTACTACTTGTATTGTTGTCTTTTTTTTTGTAATTTCTACATCCACAACATATAAGGGAACATGAATGTGCATTACGAGTAAAACAGTTTGGCAATTGATTTATTCTTTTCTCTTTAAATATCTTACATGGTCTTGTCACACTGCTGCACTGGTAAAATAAAAAACTCTTAATCACAATAACTACATACCCTCTGTTCATTATAGTGTTATAAAGAGGTGTTTGTGGACCCCTAAACAGTTTAGTCATTTATTGTTTTATGTTTTATATCTTACTCATATTACAACAGAGTATTAGGGCCACATTAAGAAAAGAAATTAAGACTTTGAGATTAATTTACAAGAAGAAAGTCATGATTTACGTGAATAAAATCATTACTTACGAGAATAAAGTCGTAGTAAAGTCCTTATATTCTAACCTGTTGTTTAAGATGACAGTTGTTGAAATGAGAGCCATGGAGCATTTCGTGAAAATGTACTTCAATACAGGTTTCTGAAACAAGGATCTTTTGGCACATCAGCACCACATTATTAATAGTATCATAATGATTTTATCACAACTTTATTCTCGTAAGTAATTATTTTAGTATGACTTAAGTCTTATTAGTAATTACTTTATTGCGACTTTATACTTGTTAGTAATGACTTTATTCCTGTAAATTAATTACTTTAATCTCAAAGTCTATTTTTTTTTTTTCTTAATGCGGCCCTAATACTCTGTTGTACTTATCTAGCCTTTATGTTCAAATATTTTCTCTCTGACTTGTAATGTTAGTGGGTTTTTTATGTGTCTGTGTTTCTTTATTTGATACAAAGTTTTCCAGTGTGAGACTCTCTCTCTGCTAATCCTGTCACTTTTCTCTTACAGTTCTGGTTCCTGCGGAGGAGTTCACCTGAGACGACCTTTCAAATGAGATCAGTGCTGCTCCCCCTCACCTTCCCACTGCTGTTCCTCTAGTTTCCCCTTTGACATCCTGTTGTCATGCGTCAGACATACATATTTCATTGAGGATTCAGTGAGGGGTAGGTGGCAGTAGGTTAAGAGGAGGCTTATTAATAAATCAAAACAGATCATTGGTGGCATGACAGGATTTCATACCAAGTTTCTGCTGTTTTTCTCTTTTCTTTTTTCTTGGTCTGAAATGAAAATCGCTCTTGTATTTATGTTGGATAACACTTGAACCTTATTGATTTAAACAAAAAAAAAAAGACTTGTTTCCTACACAGAGGTCCAGTGACAGAGGGGACACAAGTAATCACCCAGGGGAAACTCATCACACAGAGAGGAAACACCTTAGGGCCCCAACAACCAAAAGCGAGAGCTTCCATCTGTCAAGAGCCGGGTTATAACTCTGCGGGGTTTCAGATCAAACACTCACTTCAAAAGACTTCCACATCACAAAGATCGGCCTGAGCTGTCAGGATTGTTCGGACTTGTATGTGATTCAGTCAAGCTCACAGAGACACTGAAATCTCAAAGAAAGTTTGCTTGTGGATTATTTAATAAGAGAAAACCAACGTCAACTCACCTGTAGCATCATGACAGGTTACAGTAAGTTTTCATCCTCTGATCAGTCAAACATCTTTTATTTGTGTTGAATCATTTCAGCAAATGTGAAAACACTAGTTCTCTTATTTCTTTATTGTATTATTTCCGGAGATGCACCGTAAATCCACAATGAGCCAAAAATTGCCATCATGTAGAGAGTAACAGTGGCAAGAAAGGCTCTTTTTAGCAGGTTGAAACGTGAAATATGACGTTCAAACCAATCTAATCTGACAATGATTATATCACCTATAAAGGCTTGTATAGCTTCAAAGCTGAGCCCACTTTCTGACTAATCCTGCACTCATATTGAACCACTCTGACATTTAAATGTAAAACTCTTCCAGTATTCTGCCTGGCTGTGGGTGCAGGGAGGCCAGCCGGTGAGCTGTGAGATGCCCTGTGGAAGTGGGGTGTGAGGCTTTGTTGGCTCATCAACCTTGTATCCTACACAGCAGAGCTGTCAAAGAGGAAGCTGAGGGAGCAGAGGAGGTGCAGCTGAGGAAGAGGCAAAGTTAGGGCCAAGCATTACCTGGGACATCAGCAGGGAATGGCATGGAGAGATAAAGGTTATCGTCTAAGGCTTGACCTGAGGAGGCCCACTGAGGTTTTAAGCAAGGCTTTCCAGTGGTGTACAGAGACACCATTAAAAGTATGTAGGACTGCGCAGTAGGTAGACCACTGAACTGCAGTCTACATTGTACGTCTTAGCAACGGTTCTCAATCTCAGCTTTATTTTGGGCTATGCAGCACTGCATACTTGCTCAATGCGTGTCTTTAAAGGTCCCCTATTATGGCATTTTTCATCAAGTTTAAGTCAGTCCCAGAGGTCCCACAATAGTAGATTTGAAGTTTGTTGTCTAAAACACCAGTTTATTCGTGGATATCAGCCAGCCTGTTCCCCACTCTTTTCGAGCGCCACTGAGAACGGGCTGATTGTGCACCTGTACCTTTAAATCATAATGAGCTGTGTGTAACCATGCTCTTCTTCCTCCCGAAAACCGCTCCTGGACCACCATCTGGAGATCTTCTGAGGACCTCTTCAGAGGACCTCCAGACCACCGCAGCCGGAAGCACCAGCCTGCCTCCGCGCCCCGGAGGAACACCCATGGCTCAGGGGAATAAAAGTAAATAGAAGCGAGTCTGAAGATGAACACCAACGATGGTTAACACACATAATTGCAGCCAAAGCACTAGTCGAACGGACGACGGTTAAGAAACATGGTGGATGCTACCATAGCAAATAAGTTTTAAAGGGCTTGGCTAACGATTATCGGTGAAGCTGCAACCAACAACCAACGGTTATGTCGTCATAACCGCACAGCTTTTACATTCACCACGTTTTCAGAAAGGAGGGGAAGCAAGAGAGAGAGAAAATGATTTTTTTTCCTGTTGGGGGGGGTCAGCTTCGAGGGGATGCATATTGTTGGTAGAAAACCACCCAAAAGTGGATTTTCATGATAGCGGATATTCAAATTGCTGTTTAGTCCATTTTTTCTGTCGCTGGCTCCTCTCTGAAACTTGCCCTGTTTGCTTGTGTGCATGTGAGGCTGTACCCTGGGATAGGAAAGCTCCAGTGTGCTACATTTATGTGACGTCATGACAGGCAGAGCCACTGTGGTCCAATAAAGATAAAAATCAGAGTGGTATAATGCTTCATCACCTTTAATATGTGTTTAAATCCTGCGTTCCCAACAACTGAATATGATTATAGATCCGCTGCCATTAAAATGCCAAGAATTAAATGAGCCAAATGCTAGAGTCAGCTGCATTTGGACAACAGTGGACTTGTAGCCAGCATCGTACCCGACAGCTGCTGAACAGTGTGAGCAAACTATTTCACAGGAAAACCGTAATGTTCCCACAAAGAGGGGGTTTAGAGAATAAATTGTTAATCAACAAATAATGTTCTTATCCAGACTTTTTAAATGTCAGTATTTATGAATTGAAGAGAGACAGATTTTGCACATTTACCATATGATTGCATTTTTATTATCAAATTTCGTTACTGGGTCCATGGAAGTCACAGGGCACTTCTATTCTTGTATATTTACTGTGCTCCTCTCACACTGTCACATAAATAGCAATGTCACCTGTTTGAAAACTGCTGCTTTGTTGGGCCAGTGAGACCTGCTGAGATTTCGAAGTTTCAGGCTGTTCAGAAAGAAAGTATAAAACCTGACTTTTCCAAAGTAGGTGGCTAAAAAAGGAGTGGATCCTCTGAGTGTGGACATAGACAGGCCTTCATTTAGTGGCCAGTTTTAGTCTCACAGTGAGTCCTGAGCTGTGGAGCAGTCTCCTGTCGTGGTCTACATCCACCTTGATCCCAGCCTGCCCAGGAAGCCTCATTATCCTCCCTGCATCCTTCCTGGAAGCTTCTGCTGATCAGTAAATGCCACAAGTTCCACTCCCCGCTGCCTCAGGGAGCTCTCACCATGGGAGGAGAACAGAGAGGAGGAGAGAGAAGAGAAGAAAAGACAAGGCTCTCTCTGTCTTTTTACCTCTGTTCTGAGGAGAAAGCTCAACGTTGGCTCTCCACTTTCAGACATCTGCTGTGAGACAAATCCCTCTCCCCATTTCAAGTCTTGGAGCTCAACATGAAATGGCTCCAGAGGCAGAAATAAACAGGCTGTCAACAGTCCAAAGGCTCCAGAATTTTACTGATATTAAAGGGACACACTCTCCTTGGCTTTATTTGTCGAGCACGGCAACCTCCAACCCCTCATTACAAGGTGCTGCTTTGTCACCCCAGTGTTAACAAGAGAAATTGCAGCAGTTCTGATCTGAAACATTATTCCTGTCTTGCCTCTGCCACCGGGGACAGCTTATGAATTAATGAGATGTCAGCAGAGATGTCACGTCTTTATCCACTCAGTCTTTCCAAAAGAAAAAATACCCACGAAAAGGGAATGGTGTAATATAGCACCATGAATCTTGTCTGTCTCTGGGGACTCGACTCAGGGGGGCTCGTCTTTAAAATGCTTACTCCTTCTGTTTTTTATGACAGATATACATGCAGAAAAAAAGGAAGAGGACAAATCAAAAGAACCCATATATTTTTTTAACTCAATTCATCACTGGGTTGGACTGGATTTTGTTCAACACCAAGGTTATTTGACTTTCCTTTGAGTCATTCAAGTGTTTTTATGGTCTTGTTGCTACCTTCAAAAGTCTGGTGACATTGTTTTCAAACCAGACAAGGCCTGAGCTGGCATACGAATTAATTGACTATGATTAGTAAAAATAAGACAATCTCAATGGATTGTGGTCAAGCATACAACTCTTAAATATGTCATTTTGAAATGACTGGTGAAAAAACTTTTTTTTTTTTTTCTATTGAACACAATCTCTTTTATTCCCTAACAACATATGGAAGAAAAAGCAAACAAATGCTGAGTTAAAATTTAAAAAAAAATCTATGATTGATTAATAGATCTTATTCCACAATGCATGCACGACTCCAGCTACTAACCCCAAATTCCACCGCATGCGGAACAGCGGTGAAAGAGCCGTCGGCTCGATTGCCACCGATCACCGCTGATCATTTCCATTTAAGTTAATGTGTCAAATTCTCTTCCAGCCCCCTGTGTTTCAGCAGGCTTTGTAGCTGATCGCCAGGGACGCCACAGCATGTTTATTACAGGATAAATGATGGTACAACATACATGCAATAAATGATGATAAGATTATGAGGATAATTAATAATAGGTGAATAAATAAAGATTCTGAGTCAGGCTAGGAGTTAAAGTTAATGATGGTGAGTGAATATGCTCTAACATATTAACCTACACTGACTTTGGTGTCAAGATAAATTTGGATGTGGATTTTGATGAATCTAGGATTACTTGGTCCTTGGAGAAAATGGAGCAGGTACCGAAGGTCCAGGGCTACTGGCGGTTCGAGCGGTTCAGTTAAGAAGACAACTTAAGTCAGCCGTAGGGTGGGCCAGGAGTTGGAGCACTCGGGCCCAAAGCAAAGCCGGTGCTTGTGGATCCTTTGGATGCTCGTTGGCCTCACTCAAAAACTCTGGCACAGAGGATGACTTTGGGCCTGCTGGGTGGCGTTCAGAGTTGACTTTGAAATCACGCAGATGACTCAGAAAAAGAGGCTCAATGGCCAGTCGAAACTATTTCAAAAATGGCTTCGCGAAATTAAAGAAAAATCAATCAAAGGCTTAATCTTGAATTGCTATGCGCACAAAAAGTTGAAGTTTCAAAACTTAAACTAAGACGATGTTAAAGTAAAATCAATGTGAATCAACACGTGGCGTAAAACTTAGAAGACTAAGAAAAAGTAAGACCAAGTAGTAAGAGCTAAGAGAAAACGAAGAAAGAGGGCTAAGCAGTGGAGTAAAGAGGACAAGAGGAAAGAGAGTGTGTAAGAGGCGTAAGAGAGTGAGCAACCCCACTTTACTGGTTTTATCTTCTCACACTGGGAGTGTCTCTGGTGTGTGTGTGTGTGTGTGAGGAGACCTCGCATCTCTGATTATTTGATCCAACTTATACTTTTGGCTGGTAAAAGAGTCAGATCTGATACTCACTCACTATGATTAATATCATTGAATGTTTGGTTTCATGATAAATAATTTGATACTAAACACATATGAATGAAGTGTAGGATCACATCAAACATTCCCATTAAGTATCACATTGAACATGCTAAATTACTCTGAAATGAAACAGATAGTAACACATAGAAACTGTGAACAACAAAAGAGTAAATACATGTGAATGAACGTCATCATGATTAATAATGGATTCTAAATACTTACATTCAGATTATTCAATGACATTATAACCACCTAATGGTTAAAAATACTAAATAAACGACTAAAATATAAACCAAACATTTCTAAACCATTTCTGTTGCTTAGAGTAAAATTATGATTCATAGTGAATAAATGTAACTCTTAAAAGTTCATGAAACAGTCTGAAAAGCTGTTGGTCTAAAGAAATTAAAGAATAACAGATCTATCCTGTCAGAGTGATAACTTGGCTTCTGGAGCACATAGAAAAACGGGACACGTCTCATTTTAACACAAATTTCATGATTAGACAGATTAGTACATTGCTGAATGCATAAGATGTCATGATCAGTCATTTGTATTCTTTCACCAAAGGTATGCAGTTTTTATCAGTGCATGGTTGAGCAGGGTTTTACGACCGAGGTCGGGAGGTCAGTGTCCTGCTCCTCAGACCTTATCTTGAGGTCTGTATGTTTAATACGGTAAATCTCAAACGGGAGACCTGGATTGAGTCGTGAATGATTATTTAGATGGTCAGCGGTGGAGTCAGTTTGAAAGGTAATAAAACTCTGTCTCTGTTCTCCGAATTGACCAATCATGAAGCGCCAGAGATTTCGGTCAACCTCCGGTGGGGTCAGTTAGGTAACCTAAAAGGGCAAACAAGTCTGGAAAGATTTATATCCTGTGTCCTGGGACCAGATAAGGAAACTTTCCTATGAGGAATGTGTGGGTTTTACCCACAGGGTTGTCTTGATTGCTACACCTGGGTTCCTCTCATGGTCAAACTTGGCTTCTTATGGTGAGCTAGAATGCTGCCTTAACCTGGTTACAAGTCCTCCTTTTTATGTGTTTTAATTGAACTGAATTAGAGTCAAACATGCAAACAAGCTGACATCTTTTTAGGTTAACAATCTCAGTCACCACTCATGATGTTCTCAGTATGAAGCTGACTTAAGTCATCTTCTTTAGTCTTTTCTAACACACCCAAGTCATAAACAAAATGTATATAGTATATATAGTGAAAAACTTTTAAATATCTTAAAGTTTTATCTGGTCCCAAACTCTAAAAAATCAAACTATTTTAGTACTCATCTCTCTGTGTTTCTCTCCATGCCGTCATCGAGTAGAAACATGTCAGTTGTTTTGAAAATTAAATCGAAAACAAAGGTCATTCCTGTCAACCTTTTACTTTCAGATTAGTATTTTGGTGCTAAAAATCTATTTCTTGTGTGTTGACATAAATGAAATGAAGCCTTAGCTTGATACCCTAATAAGTCTCTTTCTTGTATTTTACATCAAAAAAGTAAAGTCAAAGAGTCAGAGCACAGAGAAAAAATAAACAGAGACATAAAAGGAAAACTGCAGGCTCCACAAGTTAACTCTGAACAACTGGAGCTCCTTATTAAGCCGTAGGTTGCTTAAAAGAAACAATCAGAAGACACCTCTGGTATGTAATCAGTCTACTCGCACCATAAATGTAAGAAACACTTTGCTTATTAAATGAAAACAGATATGGACTTTAACTACATAAAAGTGAAAATATACTGTAAATATTTTTGAATATCCCCTCATGGAAATTATTATTTTGCACATTAATTTAAATCATAAACATCAACATCATGGGCTCTATTTTCTTGCTTCGCCGGAGACGTGGCACAGGCGCGGCGTAAGTCAGGTACGCCGCACCAACAAGGCATTCCCAAGCACAATTTGGTATATTGGTGAGCGGCACAGCCCGACGTAAGTATCCCCCCTCCCTAACTCAGCTCCTCCATGCTGCGTAAGTCGTAGCGAGGGAGGAGAGAGGGCGTGGAATGGGTTTAACACAGACCTCTATTGACCAATAACATCAGCGCCTCTCCTCGCCTTTAAATACGACACCGGCGAGGCGTATTACAATTTTCGTGAAGTAGTCAAAGAAATCATAGATGTCTGAACACAGTAATGCCACATGATGGCGACAGAGGGCAGCCATTGCTGTAAGCACTGCATTGAGCGTCCTCCACACTCTCTCATATAAGCACAGATGGATTTTGTGTGTGTAATGTTGGACCCGCTGGTAAGGCAAACATCCTTTTCCACAAATAAAGACACTCACATAAAGTTGCATATATTCAAACCTCACGTGACAAAGGTGGGTTGTGCGCACAGATCACATCATAAATTCTAATAATGGAATAAAACCGGAACCATCTGTGCATAAATGACGCATGGCACTTTATACGCCACCAGCGAGCATGAATATGTCCCTGCGCCAGCTGATTCTGTCGAAACCTCCCCCCTGCCACGCCACCACACCCAGCTTGGCGGACCTCGGTGCGCCTCAGTCCACAAAAATACCAAACTGGCTGTACGCCGGGCTCCGCCAGATGAAAATACCACTGCGCGGGGTCCGCCACCCTCCGCTGTGTCCCCGGCGGACACGAAAATAGAGCACCATGATTCTCTATCATGCCAGAAAGATTATAGAGGTCTCCCTTATTCAAAATTATGTTGAGATTTAATTCAAATACAACCAAATTATTCAAAGAACATATTGTTCAGTAAAAAGAATTGCACTCTGAGATGAAGTGATCTGAGATATTAAACTTAAATTGACCAGGATTCAGGAGGAACTAAAGTCTGTTAAAAATCTTTCCACATTTCAGGCAGGACCACTGTTCTCAACAAAAAAAAAAAATTATACAGTAATTATTTTTGGAGCTCCCTGTCCCTCTTGCATGCCTACCTGAAATACCAGAGCCTTTGGCAGGGAGAGCACACATTTTGTCTGTTTAATGAGTATTCATGAAAAGCCAAGGTGGGAAAAGCAGCAGCAAAACCGGAACACAACAGAGCTGACTTTAGAGGCTTACATATGACAATTGTTCACTTGATCAGACAGTATAAGAACAGGAGATGGGATGGAGACAGGTTGTCTGTAATAATAATAATGAAAATTCTGAGTTTCTGTTGAAATTCATTGATAAGTTTTTCTGTATGAAATCACGACAAACATGGCTTGCATTTTGGCTCCTACAAATTTGATCCTAATGCCTCCCGAATCTCAGCATTCTTGCCCACAACTAGGAGCATATTTGCATGCTTGTTCTGTCACTTTGGTGAGGCACAGTGACCACATTACACACATCCACTCCCACAGAGACAAACTGCTGCTGTAAACTCTTTATATAAACTTCACTTGAAAATAATGCAAACATAAGATGAAGCCTTAAAATGAAAGTGGGCCATCCCATCCTATTCTCCACTACAGATATGGTGTTTGTTTACATTACCAGGTGAGGAGATGTCCTAGAATAATGTGCTCAGCCAGCAAACATTATATAATGTACTGTACTTTGGAAGCAAAAAAAATCACCAGCAGACTTTCAGAAGTTACTTCTAACTCACTGGTTTTTAGTCACACAGCCTCTGCAGAGCTGACACCACAATGTGCATTCATATTCTACAGACTGATATACAAAAAAAGGCAGACACTGGGAAAATTCATCATATTCGGAGCTGCTTGCTCTGTTGTTAGATTTTTCATTCCAGATGCAGCCTGATCTGTGTGTGTTACGTATTCAAGGCGTCAGATCATCCCTCTGACCACCTGGATCTATTTTTGTCCCTGTTCAATTCTGCACAGAGCGGTGTCTGGAGCACAAATGCAATCGGGAAATATTCTGTCAGGGCTTAGCAGCATTACTCTGACAGGGTATTAGCAGAGTGTAGTAAGCAGACCTGCTGATTATGACTCTGCACCCATTGACTGCCGCTGCTGTGTGTGACGGCATTGAAAATAGAGGCAGGCTTATCTGGTTGTGTTTCATCTGCCCTCGTAAAATCCAAAGACAGGGCTCACTCAGAGGTCAGACAATAACATGCTGCTCATATTTCTGTTCTTCACAAAACAGTGCAGATTAAAACAGACGCAGGAAATGCTGTCCTTATGAACAGTGGTCCTACCTAGATTTAATATGTATTCTCCAAAAAATCCTTAATATAGTACTTTGCAAGTCATCTTTCAGAGGATCAGTATTTTCTATAAATGCAATCAGCTGACAAACCCAAGTGTTATAGGATCCATCTGCGAACGTGGCTATGGGACAGAATAATGTTCCGTGTGTGTGTGTGTGTGTGTGTGTGTGTGTGTGTGTGTGTGTGTGTGTGTGTGTGTGTGTGTGTGTGTGTGTGTGTGTGTGTGTGTGTGTGTGTTTAATGCTGCTACAGGAATTTGCTTGCAGTAATAATGCTTTGTCATTCTCTTAAAAGGTTCTTGACCCGGCTGTTGTCTGCTGTGCATCATGGGAGATTAAGGTGATGTACGGTTTCCCTTAGCAAAAGAATATCCGCTTTTATGTTAAGCTGAAGGACATAACAAGCACCTCCACCAGGGCCTAAGAGCTTTTTTTAGTTAAAGCTTAATGAATTAGATGGTATGCTGACAACTCTGAGGGTTAGAATTAAGATCGGAAAATAGACAATAAAAACATACTGTGATGACATGTGGGAGAGTAAGATTTCTCTAGAGCTCCTGTGAGGAGTTTTAATCTTTTTACAAAACAAGCTGAAATTATTCTAATACACAGTTTTTTAAAGTGGGTATACTTCTGGTCGAGCATGAATTGTAGAACTGAATGAAAACTGTTAAAAGATCAGTTAGGAAGTTTAAATGTTTAAGCGAGTGGCAACCCAAAGAGACACAAGCTCTGACTTTGTTTTGGTTTGCAAAACAATCTTTGTTAGTCAGTTTTCAAAGTTCTGAATCATCTCTCAGTGAGCGGCTAAAGTTAGCTCTCTTGCAGCTGCTGCTCTTTCTTTGTTATACCCCATTCAGTGAGGTGTGGAAACCAGCAGGAAGGCCAGCGCTATGAACTCATGGTATTACTGTATACTTATTTTTAGTATGATATCATCACTTCATTTTTTAAAGATCATTATTGTTTTTACTGGTAAATTGCCACAGGCCGGATCCAAACTGAAAGCTCCTCACAGGAGCTGTAAGAAAGAAAAGTGTGTGTTTAGATTTTAATGGGCTTGAGTCTATGCTTAAGTTGTCAAAATGAAGCACCTAAAATATCTGAAATGTTTTCAGATGTTTGACAATTATAAAAAAGGAGCTGAAAATTTTCTTCCATCCTAAGCCAAGTTCAGTTTACAGTAATTTTAATACTTACTGTGGAAGAGTAGAGGCTAGTGGTGGTGAGAGCAGTTCAACAGTTTGAACACTGCTCTTGTTCAAATAAGGGGAATAAGAGCTTAGCTCTACTGTACAGTATCAGAGCTCACCACATGGTCTCTATTGTCCTTCAGGACCCAAGCATGATGATGGCATTAAAGCATGAAAATACACATACTCAAGAATACACTGGTTGCACCCACAGCCAAAATTTCAGAGCACTTCTCACCAGCCCTTACCGTTCTTTCTGAGTACCTTATAAAAGGTGTCTCAGGCATTAGGTACTGACTGCAACTTTCCAAATGTTCTTAAATGTTTTATATTTGCTATCATTCAAAAGCATTTTACAACATAAATCATTTCAATATCAAGTGGTGTCTTAGCATCAGGAACAGCATTAGTAAAACTGGAAAACCTTTTTTAAAAGCCTTTTTGAAAAAAACAAAAAGGGTTAGTTTTTTTATCCTCTGTGTGGGCCTCTGCCATAAATGTCCAGAAAGTACATCACATGTCCTGCTCCTTCTTGATTTGGAGTGGTCAGTATTATGGAAGTGATATTGATGAGCAGAGCAGTGTTCCAGCAGCTGAACTATTATTAGTGTTATGAATGACAATGAGTTCGTTCTATTGGTATAGGCCAAAATGTCATGTCAGAGATCAGCAAAAATCCAGTATTGTTCATAACTAGTTTTAAGCTACTGTGAATAGTTTTGTGATGTTCATGAGATTGACTGAAATTAATCCTCAAGCCTTTTTTATAGCACAGAAAAACAAAGTGGACCGCCAGTGATGAGACTGATGATTGTTCTGCTGTAAATTTGATGCCTGATGTAAGGGTGTGGGTGTCTTTCAAGCAGCTCAAGACACAGCCTTTTTATTATGTTCTTCGCATTAAATGTTAGCATTCACATTAAATGGTACATTTGACTGGGAGAGGATTTTTTTTAAAGTCACAATGTAGGCATTTAGAGGACAAGATAAGCTAAGACCAAATTGGCACAAGCTGTTTCTCAGTTTCTCAGAAGCTTAAGAGATATTTGGTTTTTAGGTTTAGGTAGTAAATTATCAGTTCATCTGTAAACTATTTACTTTATAAAACAAAGACATAGTCTCATAAACATCACTGCTTTCTGAAGATACAAAATGAAGCCAAACAAAGACCATTGCTTGGATGGACATACTGTCTCAATGCTGCTGTCAGTCAAATCAACTACACTCTTGTCTCTGTAGATCCATGTGTAACTCTTAGCCTTAAAATAATTAAAACAAATGACTTGTGAAAGATTTTACCTTCTTTTTCTGTGTAAGAATAGAATATGAGATATCAAGATGCAAAAAATAGTTTGAAAAAAGCGTTTAACATGTAGAAATCTCCTGTATAAAATGGGCATTTTAGCATGGAAGTTAAAGGAACCTCCTGGCCTTTTGCAGCCAGCCTCAAGTGGACATTCGAGGAACTGCAGGAGGTTTTTTTGCACTCTCTGTAGTGGCTCATATTTTGGTATTAGAGTTTATTCCAGAGTTTGAACCCTCCTTTGAAAAGTAAAAGTAATCTAATCTACAAAGTCAAGTGTCAGACACAAAAAATGAATGAAAACTTGAATTTAAACATTAACTACATCTTCATCTCCTCCCTTTGTGTTTATATGCTGAATATCAAGGAGTTTAATTAGTACAATTTGATAATAAGGCAAAATTAATTAAGTGGAATTATTCAGCATGACATGGTGTGATAAATGTTTAAGGAGCTGAATGATTTCTCAATGAACAAAATACTGTTTAAAAAACAAACACAGCAGCCTCTCGCTGTGAACTTTCCCAAAATGACTCATGGTAAAATATCAAATCAAGCAGCTGAAGAACAAATTGTGTTGCTCTGATTTATTACTTTCACCACTTGATCCTGAAGTAAGAGATCGAGTGTCTTATTGAAATGCAGAAGTCACATCTCTGTTATGCAAATGTTTGCCGCTACAGCAACAGGTCCTCAAAGTACAGCTGTAATGAAAGTCAAGTTTAAAGTGCTGTAGTTTTTGGATGCAGATGCACTCACTTGAACCGGGTCAGTGAAAGGCAGATTTGACGAAGCACTTTTTTCCTCTAAAAGTGTTTAGTGCAGGCACGGCATCTCGGAGCAGCTGCAACGGAGCCGTGAGTGGGTTACATCTGCAGTCAGCTTAAAAAAAGAGTCACTGCACGCGATCTACCGCTCTTTTTCTTTTCTTTACTCTGACTGACTTTGTTACAGTCACATGTCTGCTCCATTTCAAGGTTATAATGCCATCCATGATCAGAGCAAACACTCACTCTGTGTCACCTTCTCTCGCCTTGTTTTGTGACGCACATAACCAAAAGCAGGAATGCACAATGACATTAAGTATCACAATTTTATTACAAAAATTAAAGTCTTCATCTCTCAGTTTTGCCATGCTTTGAGCATATAACAATACAGTAAAAAACCCAGACCCAGAGAAGATAGTAAAGCAGATTTCAACAATGCTTTCACAGCACTCTTTCATTCATGCTGTTACTATACAAATACTGTAACATTCCTAATACAGAGTAGTACAAACACCTGCCAAAACACGTCATGTCAGATAACAAACTGTAATTAAAGTACATTTACCAGAGAAACAAGAGAACTCAACCCAGCTCAGAAAGGAAACAGAACCCAATAAACATTGAAGTTGCAACTTATGACATACTGAATGTGCTGAATATTTGTACCAGCCCAAGGCACCCAGGCTTTGTAGCAATGTTGGCAAGTAAACGACATTCTTACAGAAACACTTGAAGCAAACGACGATAACCAAATCGACTTGTACCACAGTCTGACTTTGCAGTGTCCTTCAGCGTACCCTCCTCTCCTGGCGATCTCTTCGTCAGTCACAGTGCAAGTTCCGGAGGGGAGGGGCAGAATGAAGGAGAAGGAGGAGAAGGAGGAGGAGGCTGAGGAGGGGCGGTGTGTGTTTGTGTATGTGGGGGGGGGGAAGGGTAGGTCAGTTTCAGGAAGCCGTACCACTTCAGACATCACTTTGCAGTGCCAAACACTGACAAAAATTGGATTGACAGTGTAATCTCCCACACTCCGAAGGGAAAGGGGGTGGGAATGGTTATGTAATTCCTCTCTTGGATTGTGAATTGTCCCAACATAAGGCGCAGATTGCCAGCTGCCAGTCCAAGACGAAATAAGCCAAACAAACAAAAAGCTTAGGTGTGCTCTCAAAGGAACGTCCAAGAAAGAAAAAGGAGAGACAGATACCGATACTTTCTCACTGAGGTTTCCAAGACGATTTTTTTTCCCTCGAGATGAAGAGTGTTGTTTTGCACATAAATACCTAAGAATGATAGAAATCCCAGATTGAAGCTTACCAATAACTCAAATAGTCTCTAACAAACGTCAAATGAAGACAAAACGACAAAAGCTCAGAAATACAGAGAGGCCTCTCTTGATGCAGTTCAGTTGTGGGAACGGCAAGGCTCGAATGTCCATTTGGTCGCCCCGCCAAATATTTCGATGTTGCTCTCCGTCCAGGAGAAGACGTTACCAGCTGGTGCTTTGCTGTTGCATGTGGCCAAGTTGTAGATCTCTGCAATAGAAAGTTTCCTATTCCAGATATTTAAGTTTGCTAGTTCTCCAACGTAAGCTTGTGTGGCGTCGAAGCCTCCTCCCAATGTGTCCTGTGGAAGAAATCAGACACGTGTAAGTGACAAGTCCTACAAGAGCACAGCAAAGAGCCTCAATTAGATTAAAAGGGTGACAAATGATGGGATTTCAACTCGTACCAAATATGACATCAAGTTAGAAGACTAATGGCTTAATTCTGGACATATTTAGCCATTTCAAATAGTAAAAAAGGGATTTAAGAGCCATTTAGTTGACTTTAAAACTAAATTTGTTAAACCTTAGCTAGATTTAAGCATGCATATCAGGATTTCTTCAGTATTATGAGCTGTAAAACTGCAGAGTGTGCAAGGGTCTCTTCATGCAAAGGATTCAACAAGTGATTAACTCAATAAAAGACAAATGTGCTCATGATTTTTCACATTTGGTGTTTGAGTCTGTAAGCTGTCAGTTCTGCAGGGCCCAGAATCAGATTACTCTCAGATTACTCCATTTGTCAAACTAATAGTAAAAACCCTCAAGACTCCTTTTCGACTGCATATGGCAAATAACAGCTGCAAATCTTGAGAGCTGGTACTTATGAGTTCTGTTAGTTTTTGTTATTTTCTTGGAAAATAAAGGGGGAAAATGGCATGCGTTTATCTTTTAAAGCTGTTTGAAATTAGTTTTCTTTTAATCAGTTTGTCAGGAATGAAGAACTGTTGCAGCTTTACTTCAAAAGGTGCGTCTCTCTCTCCTTGCAAATAACATTTTTTCTCTGTTGAAATTTTTAAATGATGTGTTTGTGCCAGAGCAGCACAGGCTCTTTTATTCCTGCTAAAAATTACACACTAATGTGACTGGAAAGCTTTCATTAGGCCCCTCTTCAAATATCTCTTCAGTTTAATTTCATAAATATTCAGGCCTTTAATCTTTGACCAAATCTAAATGCCTAACTGTGTCGGGATTGTTTCCAAATGTGTGAGGCTGTTCAAGTGCAGGATCTAGAAATGAAATCTCCACCTGCTCTTGTCCCAGAACCAGCACTCCGTCTGGTTTGATGGGGTGGTACGGCGCCAGATTCTCCCCACTGCCTCGCATCACTCCATCCTGGAAGGCTTCCCACATCCCGTCACGGGTGGTCCACGTGATGCACAGGTGATGCCATTTCCCGTCATTGATGAGGAACGGCAGCTTTGCGACCTGCAGCAGAGAGCATCACATTTGTCACAGTTCTTTCTTTTCAGTAATCAAAGCCTTGCCTGAATACTTTCACACTTTCTTCTTTTCTTCCTGCTAAATATCACATATCTATCATGTCACTGTTCTCCTATAAAAAGACCTTCTGCTGCTCACCTTAGCACCTGATCACCTAGAATAACATTCTAACTGTCTTGTTGCACTTTAAAACACACACTTTTACGGATTAAAAAGGTGAGATATGTGCTGCTATTATCAGTCTAGTCATCAGTTTGAAGTTACCTTGTCATTGATGAGAATCTCCATGGGATTGTTGCTCCACTCGATCAGCACCAGCTCGTTGGACTGACCCGGGACGGCATAGGAGAAGGGCGTCCCCACCCCAGGAGAGGCGTTGGACTTGATCCACAGGCACACACTGAAGGAGTACATCTCAGGGAGGCTCCTCTTGGCTTTGGCATACATGTAGTTGGTTCTCAGGGGGAAGGTGAGCTGGAATTTGTCTGTTGGCCTGGTCTCTTTACCTGTACATGAAATGTAAAACATACCACTGAGTAGGTAAAACTATGCTGTTTAAATACATAATTGAGCTTTTCTTTATGTCTTTAGTGATTACAAACATTTCCTATGACAGCTGAAATAGTGTTTTTTAAATATCAGATTTTATGGACAAGAAAACAGAGCTTGCCAAAGATATCAGGGGTTTTCTGCAATACTACAATCACACATTCTCATATTTAACAGAAAACTTTGTCTCCCTCTGATTCTCTCTGTTGCCTCTGGCTCCATGTCCCCCCTCTTCCTCTCTATCAGAAAAAAAAACACTCGCACGCGCATTTGCACGTGTAAAGAAGATGAAATGTCTCCAAAAGGCGCCAGAGCGAGGCGCAGCCTGCAAAGTTTCTTTCCCACTGACCTTCGCGTACATATCCCCCTCTGTTTGAGGCTCATTTTCAGGTTAGACACTCACTTTTTGCTCCTTGAAACAGAAACTCTGCGCAGCAAAAGTGCTAACAGGTCTTGAGATATGCAAAGCAATGCAGCTCCCCTCTCCTCCCTCACTCTACTGTATTTGTGCGCAACACGATGGTTGCGGCATTCTGAACAGCTCCACATTTGTGCGTCTCAATATTTCCTTTTTTTCTGTAAGACTGGGAGATTAAAGTAAAATCACTCGTCTCTAAATCCTTTTTAAGACCTGCCGTAGAGCCACGGCAAAAAGCACTTAATACATCCAAACGCACCTTTCTCCAGGTCCGTGATGCGATGGTGCAGAGAGGTGAGCGTGGACTCCACTCTGTTCCGCTGGTCGGTATCGTTCCTGGAGCTCGGTCTGGTCTCTTCTAACGTGTTGACCCGAGATAGGACCTGCTTCTCCATGTCATCTATCTTGTTTTGCAGCAGGTCTTTCAGGCTGTTCGCCTGCACGGTGTTGTTTCCTCGGCTATACTGCTGCAGTGGACAGAAGGACACAAATAGTGGGTTAAAAGAGGACAGGGGATACTTTTTTTGTGTTGTTTAACTTCCTGAGACATGTTCACTTTGCTTTTTAAAGCTTAAAGTCTCACTCTCATATTTACTGTCTTGTATTTTTTCATCTGGTCTGCGTCATATTGTTCAGCTTATAAACAGGACCCCTGCTCTCGGTTTACTTTACATGATGCTCCACTCTCACTGTGACAGAAAGGCTGAACCGCGCAAAGCAGAACAATGCTGCAGTGGTAGAAAAGGATTATCCTTCATTCTGCAAATCTAATTTAATGAACTTTTGACCTGATCCGCGCTGCTGTCCCTTGCTTTCCTACCTCGAGATTCTCCAGTCTCTGTTTCAGGGTCTGCAAAGTCTGACCCAGCTGAGCCAGAGTGTCCGTGGTGCCCCGGGATACATCCCCCATCGTGTTCTTTGACCCCGGCCGTCTCCCGCCGGGTCCCGCCGCCGGGAGGCTCTGGCTCTCGCAGCGGCTCAGCTTGGATGTTAGTTCCCTGATTGTCTCCTTTTGGTTCATTATGGTCTCCTTCTGCTGTAGCACGGTCTCCCGTAGCTGCATGACCGTGGTCTTCAGATCCTCCGCTGGCCCGCTGTTCTGCATCGTGGCCGTGCACAAGTCCATATCCTTGGGAACCGACGTGCAAATAAACTGCGTCTGTCCGAAGTCTTGCGCGGAGCTCTCCACAACAACCAGGCAAGAAAGTAGAAAAAGTTTCCACGAGAATCCCTCCATGTTTCCAGTCATGCGCCGCGGCTTGTCGAGTGAGTGCGTGGAGCGAATGTGAGGTTTCAGCACCGCGGAGCTGTCCACTGAAGCTGTGAGCTCTGCTGCCTGTGTGCACTTTATATAGCGGACAAAACGCAGCGCAGATTCACCGCATCACTGAAGGGAGGCAGCGGGTTCTGCTGAACCAACCGAGTCCAGCCTCTTATTTAAGGTCGTCCGAGCTGTTTGCAGAGCTCCCACACAATCCTGTCATACAGTAGCAGAGCGCCTACGTGGAGTAAGTGGTTAAAGGAAATGTGGAGTAGTGGATCAGCAATTATTAGAAGTTAAACTGGTCACGAAGCGGAGTATTCACACCTTTATCTGACGATTTTATACCCTTCTCTTCTACTGTGTAACTATGTAGACGTCAAGCACACAACATTGTTATTAGTTTCTACTACTGCTACTGTCAAATCAGAAACAATGAATGGGCTATTAGACTTAATAGGATCCAGCATTTGTAGTGTTTTTGTATTTTATCATGGTAACCCTTTTTGGTACTCTTACTCCCTTCTAGGTGTCTTAATAACCAGAGTACAGAAAACTGTCCCTCAGTCAATAAATACATCATTAGATTTGATTCATTAGAAATTGTAAATGAGTGTGGTATCTGGAGTACAGCACCAACATGCGATGCCTTGAGGTATTTCCCAGGGATAGCCTGAGAAAACCAAATTGTGTAATGTGGGCATTGGGTCTCTTTGGTCCAGACATCCTAGCTGTTGGGGGTTTGCAGGTCACAGTTCAGCACGGTGTAAAGCAGATGGTAAAGAAATATTACTTAGAGAAAAAGAGAGGATGTAGGAGGACCTAAAACTCTAACCCTATATAACAGGATCACAAACTCAGGTTTGGGAGAGATGGACATCATTGGCAGTCCTCTCCCAGCATCTGCGGTGCTGTTCTGATACTGGTGTTGTCTTTGTAATGAATTCCTATTATACAAGCACGCCAGTGTCACGAAGCCTCTGTCTGCATCTGCACATCACAGACAGACCAGACACAACATGAGCACTTGTAATGTTATTGCCTCAAAGGGCTCCGTGCTTTAATTAGTTGACATTTTTAAATATCCAGAGTAAAAAACAATTTTAAACATGATCTCTATTTTTTTTTCCTCCCATGAGAAAAAATAAATGTGGTTGACACAATTTGTGATTAAAACAGTAGTAAAAAATCTGCAGCAAAGCAGATAGGAAGCAAGAGGGTCAGGTGTGTGTGTTAGTAAAGCAGAGGGACAGAGTGAGCACTGATAATGAAGCTGCAGAATTTAAAGCATAAATGGCTAAATGGTGAGTGATCTCTCAGTTATATCGTTTTGAAACATATGCTGTTGAAAATTATGTGCTTAAGTTTTTATAAGTCACTGTAAAGATTAGAGCCAAAAGAAAGCCGCCTAGAATTGGATTATCTGCATCTGTAGACTACTGTAATGAATGACTTGAATTGTTTAGCTGTGTTTTCTCAAAGATAATGCAAAGACCTTGTAAAAGTAAAGCCTCAAAACAAGTTGCCCAAACGTTTGAGGTTAATGTGGGTCAAAAATGTAATAAACAGGAGAAAAGTTGTCCCAAAAAATGATAAATAATCCTCATTTATGACTGTGACTTCAATATTGATCAACATTAGTGATAATCATTCTGTCCATTGTGCAGCAGTACATTATCATCCATTATTAACCTTTTGGCCAAATGGAAAAGATTGTGTAATAGCAAAATATTATAATAGGGTCAGTTACTGGTTGGACTGTGTAAGAATGAAAATTAAAAATCAATTGTGCCTCATATAGGCCGATTTGAAAACGATTAATGTACAAACTGTCTTAATCAAAACTTTTATCTCTCTTAAGTGATCAAACATAAACGGGTAGCTATGGCAACTCATACAGACAACCAAAAAACAGGGAGCCAGTTTTTATTTCGTCTATGACTTCGTGACTCCTGCCACAGACAAACGACGTTTTTATTCCACATTACCTCGTGTGTGACACTTGGAAAAGCCACAGACGGCAAGCTACTACCAGCAGACTTATGTGACTACGTGGGTTTGTTTTAACCCCACACTGGTGCGTGGCAGAAGCGTGGTGTAGATAATTATCCTTCCACCTTAAATGAATCCCCGTCTTCTCCACGCACAGCGGATAGGAGTGTGTCCCACGGTCGGAGTCCCCCATCCTCACTCCTCCTCAACACCACCTCTCTCTCTCTCTCTCTCTCTCTCTCTCTCTCTCTCTCTCACTCTCTCTCTCTCTTTCTCTCTCTCTCGCTCTCTTTGACACGCGCTCACACGCAGTGAAAGTGTGAATCACGCTGGATAAAGTGGTTCATAATGTTTGCCTTAAATCGATGGTTTGCTTCTGGATAACAAGGCAGACGTGTGTTGTGGTGAGACGGTATTTCCTCCCATACTTCTGAGTGCATCCGTGCGAAGAAACAGAGACGGGAATGATGGCTTAATAAGAGAGAAAGAGGAAGGTCTCGACACACAGCCTGAAAAAGATGCTCTGAGCTCCACGGATGTGTTGGTAAGAGCTGAAACATACGGCTGCCGAGAACCGCCACTGCCGCAAATAGAAGAAAAAAAAAAGCATAAAAGAAGTCACAACGGAAGTTATCGATGCAAAAAAAAAAAAAAAAAGCAAACAAAGCCCACCGCAAATAGAAAAAGAAAAAGTGCAGATAAAAAAAAAGCCACAAGCCTAACGATGCCAATAAAAGTGGAGATGCAAGCAAAAGAGGTTAGAGCAAAGACGTTAGTGGAAAGATTATTGTTTAATTTGGCTTTGTAAACTTTTCAATGTGTCATTTGGTTAGGCCATGTAGCGCCTGAGTCTGGTGTAATGTTAGCTTCAGTTCAACTTCATTTCAGCTTAGGCACATCATGGCTGGACCAAATGACACATTAAAAAGTTTACAAGGCAAAATTCAACAATAACCTTTCCACTTACTTCTTTGCTCATCTTCTTGCCGTCGTCTTCTGTGCCTAGATTGTAAGACACCGGTGCTTCATCATTATTGGTCCCCGGCAGCTCACTTCCGTCGTGGCTTTTTTTTTGTTTGTTTTTTTTTTTTTGCATCCTTTTATTTTCGCAGTAAGTAACTTTTTTTTCTTTATGCATCGCTTATTTTTTGTGTGTCATTAACTTCCGTTGCACCATTTCTTCCATAGTGACTTCTTTTATTATATATTTTTTTTGCATTCTTTTTTATTTGCAGCAGTGGCGGTCCTCAGCCACCGTAACCGTATAAACAAGATGAAGCTCTGTAATTAGAAAAGTTTCCATATAATTGCATGTAAACCTTCGAGCTCTCTCGTAACAGACACTTAAAGAAGAGCCCTTACTCTTCAATATGGGTCAACAAACCAGGATTTTGACTAGGATGCACATGCATGAAACAGCCTGACTTAAACCAAACTTTAAATGGGCCAAAGAGTAAAAATGAGTCAAAAATACTCACTGAAAATAATAGGGTAATGTTTTGAGAGTTTTTGCATATCTTCACCGACTTTCAGGGCTCACAGAGAAAACTCTTACACAGGACTCCAGGAGAACCCAATATTTCCCAAGTTTCTTCACAAATTAATATTTAACCAGCATCATATTCAGAGGAGCCTCGAATATTTCGACATCCTTCTTCATACTCTATTTTAGCTCTGTTTGCAAAAACTTGATAGGTGAAAGTTATGCTCCTACAAGCCTTTAAAACTGTCTAAAGAAAGCAACCTTACTGTAGAAGAAAATTGTCACTTTCTCATACATTTCACTTCTACAAAAAGAAATCGTACATTTTTAAAATTGTAGAGGTGTGCCTTCATTAACCTTTTAATAAAGAATACATAGATGGCTTTATGAGGAGAAACACAGGGTCAAAGTAAAATGTGATTAAACTGACATGAGAGGAATCAGTGTAACATTTTTTTATAATTTAAGTACTTGAATATTTTGCTGAAGTTATACAACCTAGCATCAAAAATACGTTAATGAAAAGTTATAATCACCCATGTGTCCTGATATTTGAGAAAAGCTGAAAAGAGTGTCCTTTTGGATGCTCCTTTAGTAAATAGAAAAAAATACAAAATGCCCACTCTGGTGCCCTTTCTAAGGAAAATGCTTGAAACACTGCTCTTGAAGCCAATAGATCAAAAATGAAACATAACAGAGAGTCCTCTGGATGGTCTCCCAGTGTATAAATCATTAAAAAAAACTGTCCTGAGGGTGCCCCTCCAAATAGAATGTAGTGAAAAGTATCCTCTGGATGCTCCTCCAGTAAAATTAACCTGAATAACTACTTTCTGAATGCCCTTCCAGTGGATTAACACTGAATTTCCTTACAGGGATTGTTACGTGTGGCACTCTCTTGGTGCGAGGTTTGGTGGCTGCACCTCTTCTTTCTTTTTGGTCAAATGATTAACCTATTCATTTTTCCCAGGTTGCTCATATATTTAACTCGTTGATCTTCCCCAGGTTGAGCTGCTGGGTTTTGTTATTTTAGTTTAGATGTAGGTTGCCGGTAGCCCTATTTTCGGTTCTTTCTTTTCTGATTAAATAGTTAGTTCTTTTTGGTTATGTTATGAATCGAACAAAGGCCGGGATCCAAAAATGCAATGGCAAATGCCCAAATTTATTGACAATAAACAATAGAACAAAAAATCACCTTTGCTCAAGGGGAAAATTCTCTGGAAAGTAACAAAAAAACTCACAAACGAACACTGAGAAGCAAGCTGGATACACAGGCAGGAGATCAGGGAGCTCGGCGTGGCAAGACACGTGTGACATGACTGGGAAATCATCCAGCACTGAGTCGACAGAGGAGCTGGCATATAAAGCCAGGTAAATGACAACAACGAGAATCAGGTGCGTGCAATCAGTCCGGGCCAGCCCTGCCTCCCGCCGTGCCTCCAGCACTGCAGAGAGAGAGAGAGAGAGAGGGAGAACACACACAAAGGAGAGGAACACAGGAAACCCAACTGCTGTATAAACTCAAAACCTCACAAGTTAGGTAGTTTTAGTTAGGGGTGGTGACTAGTCCTATGGCCCATTGTGAAGCTAGCCATGTTCACCACCCCTTTTTGTTACTTTTGGCCGGCGCCTATAGCCTTTTTGTTTCATTGCTTTATTTTTGAATTATTAATTACTGCTTATTTTAATAAAATTAAGATTTTTTTGTTGATGTTGACAGTCTCAGCCTGTCCTTTGCATATGTTACTGGTCTCTTTTACCAGCCCTATTTCTGCTCTTGGTGGTGTAAATTAATTATTTCAAGAGGTCGTAACAGGGATCAATAAAGTTCTTCTTCTTCTTCTTCTGCTTTTTCTTTGTCTTCTTCTTTGTTTTCTTCTTTGTCGTCTCCTTTTTTTCTTCTCTGTCATCATCTTCTTTGTCATCTTCTTTTTTGTTGTCTTCTTTTTCATTGTCTTCTTCTACGTCGTCTTCTTCATTGTCTTTTTTTTTTCTTTTCTTCTTTATCGTCTACTTCTTTTTCATCTTCTTTTTCGTCATCATCTTCGTCATCTTCTTCTTTGTCGTCTTCTTCTTCTTCGTCCTCTTCTTCTTTTTCTTTGTCTTCTTCTTCATTGTCTTCGTCTTCTTCGTCTTCATCTTCGTCTTCTTAAGCTCAAAATGTCCTGGACCCCCACACCCTTGGAGTTGGAATTAACTCCACACCATGGATATCAGCAATGTCAAAATTAATTCCATTTCCTATTTGTCCAAAGAAGACTTTTACTGGCTCATTACTTCTGACAAGCCAGGGTTAGATCTGTTTTACAACAACATGGTGATCTCAGAATATCAGGGAGAACAGAAAAGTAAAGAGCAACAAAAAAGATCTTAGAAATGTTGATGGAGGTGGACTTTTTTTTTTTCACAACGCTCTGTTCACAGATGCCACATGGCTTGTATCGGCTGCCCTTTTTATTTATTTTTGCCTCTTTTTATTCATTAATAAACAAAAAAAAAAAAAAAAAACATAAACGACCTAGAAGACTGTACTGTTGAGGCTAAAATCCTTTATCAGACAAGAATGAGACAACATTTTACTTTTATAGTTTGCTATTATTCACAGAGTGGTGTTAAGAGAGGAGGCGATGCAACACAATAATAAACACTCCTCTTTGCCATATTTTCTTTATATGTGTGGCTGGCATCAGATTTGAAATAACAATTTACAAAAAAACATTGTCATATATGCACTACTTTAGAATAATATAGGGTTTAAATGTTTTGAAAACCATCAAAATCTATTTTATTTGCAAGGTGACTCAACTTCTTTGAGAATGTAGACTTTGTCCGCATTCAAACTAAAATGGATTTAAAGCAGCTAAAGGACCATGTTATTGTTGATTTTCTTGCATGTTTGTGTGACTAGAAGCTCTAAAAGAGTAAAAAGAAGCCTAGAAAATGTCCCTTTTTCTTTGCAGAGAGGTGTGATATATGAAAACTGAACAACCAGCACATTGTCTTATTCTCCACCAATAGGTCATATTCGCAGCCATCAACCACTGCACCATTTGTCCCTCTCTGGAGCCGTTTTATTAAAGTCAAGCTTCCTGCCAAGTGAAGAGCTCCCGCCTGCTCTGAGACAAATGACTTCTCCCTCTCTGTCGCATCAATGAGGCAGAGCGCTGCGTAAAACTGAGCCATCAAACAGAGCACAGGGAACAAATGTGCAGCCAAACATTTTGAACAACTCTCTCATTTAGCACTGTTTTTTCTAAAAAGGGGTTTTAGACTTACACATGAGTTGGCATGGCTGCTGGGTAAGATGGGATGGAAATTGAGCCGGCAGTCTGCCTTCATTTGTTTAATCATCGATCCGGCACGTCCTAATCAGCAAGGTGCCAAGCTGAAGGCAAGAAGCAGCAAATATAACAAATGGTTAATGACAGGGCCTAATTGTTAAGGTCCAAAACAGGCTTGAAACAAATCCTTAACTCAGCACATGCTCAGTGAACAGCAAGCAGTATTTTCCATTAAAACTCACAGGCTAATGTCTACAGATCAACAAGTACTGTTTCGTTCATTATCAGCGGCAGTACAAAGCTCATTCTCTAAATGGGAGTGAAAGAAGAGGCTTTGATGTGCAGGGTTTAATACTGATGATCAAGCAGCAGTGTCTCCCACCGGGATACAGCCCACCTCCGACACTGTCAGGTCAGAGTCAGCACTGCCTGTACTCTTACTGTACGTCTATTCAATATTCATCTCCTATCCCAGCCATAAAAAAGTGCTGCAGCAGCGTATGATCAGCCATGTTTCCTCTTATTCTCACCAGGTGCCTGCCACTTAGTCTGCTTTAACACTAAGAAACTTAAAGTTACATGTCAGTCAGCTTTACTGAGCTTCTAACTGCACGAAACAGATTCCCCCAACAGAAAACCCCAACAGCTTCATTTTTTACAAACCCATTTAGCCTCACTGACATCAAGTATACTGCTAGAGGGAGGCAAGTACACTAACTCTTTACACAGATATCGATATCCAGATGCTAACGCACTTCTATTTTACCACAGTGAAGACTCAGGTAAAACTAGAATTTACTTTGCTGAATTAAACAACAGACTTTTTCACGTAGTCACATTTTATAAATGTTCCATGTCTCAACCTCACATCATGTTTGGTATAAACATATTTTATCAAAAATTATTATGATTCTAATAAATATAAGAAAACTGATATACAGCTGCAGAATAGTGTCATGCAAAATTTCTTGATCTGATCAAAAAAGAAGCGCAGAAGAAGAGTTGTATTTACGCCTGTGCTGTCAACAAACCAACAAACACCCTGGTGGTTCACTCCATCCAATTCAAGAGTTTTCCCCCTGTTAAATATTGTCACTAGATGGCACCCTTGTGTGTTTATTTTACTGTTCCGCCAAAGGTAGCACTGAGCGTGCAGATGTGACATCATTACGCTGTATGCACGCCTTGTTATGTTATCAGAGGAGCAGACACAGCACATGTGGTTGTGTTTTATGTCAGAGTGTTAATAATGAAATCTCCTGTACTGGCCACAATAAATTAACCAAAGGCTAAAGAGTGAAGATCGAGTCAGATAAAAGAGTCACGATGGGAATAAGTGTTTACATGGACATGTTTCAGAATAATAACCGGCATAAACCACCCCTCTCAATTGAAATACAATTTCTTCCTGATTGAGCCGAATTGGATCAAAATCTTCCGATCGACATGTTTACATGTCGCATTTTTATTCCGATCGGGCATTTATTCCGATTATTGTGCCCATGTAAACGCAGCTAATGGCAATGTTTCGCATGGACCAGTCAGGCCAAACTGAGCAGAAATTATCTACCCTTCTGAGGATCATCTCAAGTGTTCTTCCCTGCTCTTACAGTGCTAACAGACCAAATACGACCACAAACATCAAGAAATGCCTGCCCACTTCTACCCATCCTCCTAGTAACATTTGTACTTTTCAACTTTGGACCAAAGCCTGGAGTGGAAACTCTAGTGCATGCGCAAAATGCTTAGGTCAGTTCTGTTGACAGAGGTAGTGATAATGTGGTAATGTGGGCGCTTTTACACAATGCAGACGCTTGGCATAAAACTGTCAAGTCGTGCCTGTTGTAAAATAATGATGACTCTCGCGCAGCACACAAAAAACTTTATGTGGTGTGCGAAATGGGGCCCAATATGTCCTCTTTTGCAAAATGAGCAGGTCCTAAACTTTCTCTGTGAAACATTATCAAAAGAGACCCAGTATTGTTGAGGAGGCATTTGGTTGTACTTGAGAAGCATAGTGCCAAACCAGGCTGATTAAAGAACAGCCATGAAGTAGTCAGGTTGTGGTAAAGAGAGGCAGAGACGAATGGAGAGATAAACAGAGACAAACGAACAGACAAACTCTTATTCTTGGTTTATTTCCACTCTCCCTGATGGCTTTGCTCTGGTATGTCCTGCTGTAATGTGTGATGCATCATAGCACACAGTTGAAAGCTAAACTGCTCCTACTTTGCACCAGCATTCAGAGTGTTCAGAGCACAGGGTCAGAGATACGCATGCCTGAGCCGGCAGGCCAAGGTGGACTCCAGGGTCTGGTGTAGTAAAGGGCTGAAATCCATAATGATCAGTCTCTCAGGCTCACTGAATAATGCAAAGCTTTATAATAGAAGCCACTCTCTAATGGCAGAGATAGATAAGAACAATTTCACACACTGGCAGCAAACCGCTTGCTTATTTATCCAGCATCTGCAATAGCAGAGAGAGATGATGGGGAGGGGGGTACAAACAAAACAAGAGAGGCAAAGGCTGAAAAGTGCAATACTTTTTCACATTCGCTGCTACCACAGAATATAAAAAAACAGACTTTATCCCCCTTTTCTTTGATCTCAATCCTCTGTTGTTCTCGTTTTACAGCTCAAGGGATCCGCAGTTTTAATTGTAAAACCTATTGACTTTCTGTCTTTGTTTGCTCTGTCCAGGTTTTGCACAAAGTAAGCTTTGCTTTGCTTCTGTACACCCTTCACTGGATCACTTCTGACTGCTGAGAATAAAGATGTGCTGCCAGGTAACTGAAGCCTCAGCACAGCAGCTCCCTCATCTCTGCTGCTCTAACGTCTCCATTTCAGCCTTCCCACCGAGGAGGAGATGAAGGGGGAGTCGAGGGGGGAGTTTTCCAGTGGGATGACTGCACTGTGGAGCAGTCTGCTGATATGCATGTATTCCCACTGGGGGAAGTATGCAGAAGTAGACGAAGGATGAAAGAGCAGGAAGATGTTCATTCATATGTGCACATACAGACACTTTTATGTGCAGTAGTCACAAATCCCGTACAAACACAATAACACAGATTTGACCTTTAGCTTCATTGTCAACTGCTCATAAGTTCTCACTTTGGAACATTGTTTTATTGGTGTCCAGTTTTTCTCTGACTTATTTCCCTCTTATTAAAACCCAAAGTGACATAAACAAATATTGGTGGCATTATGTGTTCCACTGGGCACTAAGCTAACCTCATCATAATTCTCCAAAGCCTGCACATTAACGCTTTTGCCTCGACAGGGCTGTTCATCACGCCGCTCTTGTATCGGCCTCATTGGACTCCCTCCAAAAACTCCCCATTAGGCTTTTCACCACAACAAATTTCAGGCCAAAATCTGTCTGAAAGAGAAAGTGGATTGAGTCTGTCACATCAGAGCTGTTGATGATGATGACTCTGTTTTTCAGAAAGTGTGTGTGAGAGATGTGAGGGGAAAGGAGATGGTTCAGTTGTTGGTTTCTCTTGTGTACCCTGTGTTGTGTGACTTTGGCAAGAGGATATGTCCTATTGTAGATTTATAATTTAGTTTTCAACAAAGTAAGGTTTGGTTTATGGCCTTGTCAGAACAACAATAGATATAAGTTCATTCATATAGAAATGAAACAACGCAGTTATCACCTAGAAGTTATAAAAAGCTATAAACCAATAAAAAATATTAATAAAAATTTCAAACAAATAACAAGCTACAACAGATATAAATAAGTAAGGTCCAATACTTCAATCAATTACAAGGCTACTGATACATAAAACAAGTCTATGTAGTCTTTAGATGTTGTACTTGCTGATGCTAGAATAAAGTGTGTTGCTAAAGTCAAGTCTAGAAGAAATGAATGCATGGATGACTTCTCTGAAGTTGGCAGGAGAAAGAAAAGACCAAGTATCTCAGTTAAGCAAAGCAGGAATACATAATTCCGGTCACCTGGGTGTCAGAGAAAAGGGCGATGTCGAAAATGACTCCTTGGTTGTGGACCCCTTTGCAAACATTATTAGACAAGTGTAGCATCAAAACAACCCTGTGTGTGTAAACTCACACATTCCAACATAAGGTTCCTTATCTGGTCCCAGGACAAAGGATCGAATCTTGCCAGACTTGTTTGGGGACACAGTTTTTAGTAGCTCTCAGGAACTGACTCTATTACCTTTTATCTGCATAAACATTGACATCTCAACCCAGGTCTCCCATTTGAGATTTACTCTTATGTGTGTGAACGCATGGAACCCAACGAAAAGCCTGAGGAGCTGGACACTGACCTCCAGACCTCTGTAATAAAACCCTGGTCGACCATCCACTGGTAAAAACTGCATTCCTTTGGAGAAAGAATACAAACTACTGTTGATGACACCTGATGTTGAACAACTTCGATATAAATTCTTATCATGAAATTTGTGTTAAAATGAGATGATCTCAAGATCTCACACTGACAGGATAATTAGGTAGTTGTAATGTCATTGAATATGAAATTAGTTATTGGCGTTATTTCAGAGCTGCCTCTGAACACCACACAGCAGGTCCAAAGTCATCCTCTGAGCCAGAGTTTTGCAGTGAGACCAAAGAAGCATCCAAAGCATTCATAAAGTGCTAGTTTTTGCTCTCGGCCCGTGTGCTGTAACTCCTGGCCCATCTTCCGGCTGACTCCTCTTCTGAGCCAAAACTTTCAAACAACCAGCAGCCTAGACCGTGAACCTGCTCCATCCTCTCCAAGGACCAGCCTCACTTAAGTATGAAAACCTCCAGCGCTAGACAAGACAGATGCTGTCTCCTGCATTAATGATTCAATCACTTATTTGAGTAATCCTAAACTCATCCAATTCACAACCAAATTTTAAGATTTGGATGTGCAGTTAATGTAGGTTAATACTGTATTTTAGAGAATATTCACTCACTATCATTCATAGCATAACCTCTAAAATCTTTCATTCATTTCTCATCCTTTATCCCTGTTATCTGATCATCATTCATTGCATTTATGTCGTATCATTATTTATCCTGTAATAAACAGATCATTTGATTTTTTAAGAAGTCCCTGAAATGAAAATTCCAGCTTGAAATATGAGATTGTTTTAAGATTGATTTCAGGTTTAGATTCTGAATTAAACTCAGTGAGTGCATAAATGTCATATTCTGAGGGTATTGTCAAATATTAATCTTAAGATATCTATTCTAATATTAATTCTCTACACGAGGCACCCAGGCTGGAGGACAGATTACTAATGGAGCTAGAACTGGCAGTAGGGGGACTAATGAAGATGACTTTGTAGTCACTCAGAAACAGCACAAAATGCAAGACACATCAGAGGTGCTGGATTTCAACAGAGCCTGGAGCTGAATGTAATCTGCATGGCAATGAAAGTCTAGATAGTGCCCGTGTAGGATCTGCCCCAGCTAATGCTGCACATAGTAAAAAAGAAGGGAACTAAGACGGACCTGTGAGGGACCCCACATGACAGAGGAGCACAAGGGGTGGAGGCATTTCCAAGCATTACAGAAAAAGACCTGTCTGGTGGATGGGAAATGAACCAATCCAGCACCACATCACTAATTCTAATAGCATTTCAGACAGCTGAGTAAGACATAGTGGTTGACTGTATCAGAGGCTGAACTAAGGTCGTGAAGAATCAGCATGGAGTTCACGCCAGAATCAGCAGCAAGCAATAAATTGTTGGAGACCTTGACCAGAGCAGTTTCAATGCTGTGTTGGAAGCAGAAACTAAATTGATCGTGGTTCATAGAAGAGATCAGTTATGTGGACACAGCTGTTATACTTAAATTGCTATACTGTAGAAAGAATGAGCTGTTTTGTCAATATGTGTGACCATCAGTTTCCTGCAATGTTTGCAGGATTTTATGCACTGACAGATATACAGTAGTTTAGTTCAGTGTACAGGCAAATTTTATTTCCATTCACTGTGTGATGAACCAAAAAGCTGCCCATTCTGCAATGAGCTAATAATGGTGTGAGCCATTTGACCCTAAGTTGGATTTCTTACTCTGAGGCCTTGTACACAAATGGCCGGATATTTTTATTAACAAATATCCAACCCCCATACAAAATCACATAACTGTGTTATTGACCATGGTTATAAGCATCCATGAAATTCTGAGTGAATTATTATTGGCAGAAAAAAAATAAAGTTTGAGTTTAAACATTTAATATCTTGTCTTTGTAGTGTATTCAATTGAATATAAGGATTATATAAGGATTCAATAAAAATAATTTGCAAATCATTGTATTCTGTTTTTATTTATTTATCACAATTTCCCAACTTCAATGGAATTGGGTTTTGTACCATGAAGTGTGTTTATATTGGCTAGCTAACAGTACCACCAAGAACAGGGACTACTTACCAACTTTCAGGTGGGACAACATTCCCGGCTTTGAAATCTGACTTCCAGAGAAAATGAAGCTCAACATAAGACACCAAAAAACAAAACAGATAAGGACCACTTAGGCATCTCAGATTAAGCTAAACATCCTGTTTCAACGGTCGAAAAGCTTTACTTCTTCCCTCAGTGAGAGGCAGTCACATAAATCGTTCTTTAAACAGCAGCAATAACACATAATACAACCTGAAAAAGTTGTTAATAAAAATGTAAACTGATGGTTTGCAAATCATTTCAACTCTGTATCAGGTGGGAAATAGTGCAAAGACTGACTGCCATCTTTAGAGTCCCTGCAGACATGTCAAACTTACAGACCAATCAGACAGAAGTAATTGCTTTCTCTTCCCTCCTGCTGTGAAGGGGAATTCTTCTGTCATGGAAATGATCAACTCCTCCATCAGTGTCAATCTGCTTGGGGTACTTAATGTTCTTTAACAAAATCAAGCTCACAATTTGAAGTTCAGCTCAGAAGTATAATACCAGGCAGTAACCCAATATTTCACACTTCTGAAAGCCTAAGACCTGCCAATCGATCAGCTACAACTATTTCTATCATGCTTTTATTTCTCTTTTAAGTATGATGAAAATGGATGTTCAATTTAAATATGATGCCAGAACTACATTACAAAGTTACTTCAGAAAGTTGTGAAATCCCAAACAGAAACACCATGATCGGCATCTCCCAACAAATAGAGTTAAACTGTGAAAGGTTTGGTTATAAGACTGAGTATACACGGGTCTTTCCAAAAAGGATGAGTCACCATTTTGTGAGGAACTGCGAGAGTAAAACATCATTTGCAGGATGATGGCTCTCAACCCAATAAGTGCAAAAAATTAGAGGACTTTATCAAACACAGTAAATTAGGATAAATTTTTTAGAGAATCTGGAGGATTCTCCTGCTCCAACATTTGAGATCTTGTGTTTGCACTATTTTCAATTAAAGATAAGGTTTAAATTATTTGCAAACCACCAAATTCTGTTTTTATCTATATTTTATACAGTGTCCCCACTTTTTTGGAGTTGGAGTCGTAATTACAGAAAATTAACAACTCCAGATATGTTGTGTCATCCAAAGATTGTTTAATAACTTATTGAACATAACATAACATAACATTATCTTCATAATACTCCAGTTGAAACAAAATAGCTTGACCATGAAGCCGTCAAGCTTCAAACCATGAAGCTGAAGCCGTCTTAAGATGTGGATGTCTAAAGACAAAGCAAATGTGTCTTAAAATGTCTTCAGACACTTCATGTCTTCAAGACACAAAAATATGTCAGGTTGAATCCTATTTTCTGCTCTGGAATGTCTCAAGACATGTCTTTAGACAAGTGACGTCTTTAAACTTTTGTCTTAAGATGTCTTAAGACGTCTTGATGTATAACGACATCTCGATAAATGTCTTTAGACGTCTTGAGACACTTTGATGGCTGAGTATGAAGATGAACAGCACAACTGCTCTCTGAACATAATGTTAAAAATGGAAAGTACCTGTTTCCATGATTTCTCTGAACATGAAGGTTGAGAGAGGATCTGCCAGAGATTTTCTTATTTGTTTAGTATTCTCCATCCTCAAGGTGTCTTTGCCTCAACAAAACAAATTTACACAAACTACACTTTTGGACAGACTCACCTGTCTACTTGCTCACCTTTTTACACCCTTTGAGTGACTGAAGTGGACCTAATTGATGGATTGTCCTATATCGGAAAAGTAACACACAGTTCCTCAATTCCTCCATCAAAGGTAGACTTCAGACATCGTCAAAAAAATATAACAAGCGCCTTTTCTACGGCACAGTGAAGCCTTGTTATTGTTGACGGACCATTTACTTTTACTGCCACAGATAAAACCCCTGTGGGTTTGATCTACAGCAGTCTCTGTTTGCATCCACACAAGGCAGAACAAGGTTTACCGAATGCTGCTCAATGTTTCATTTTATTGCTGATATGGATTTTTCAGGATAAAAGATTAATAAAACATTTACAGCAGCAGCATAAGCTCCCACGGCCTCAGTTCATGTGTGAGGCGGGCTTGTAGCATTATCACAACACTTTGCCTCTAAAAGGTCACTTTTCCCCTGCTTTTGAAAATGTCAGGGCCGACTATTAGAGGCTCAAAAACACACACTGAGATTTTACCTGTTTTGACTTGTATTACAACATCATCCTGACAGAAATAAACATTAAGCCTTTTAAAATTTTACAGAGTCATAATAGAGAAACAGTTCCCTGGGAGCCTGCGGTCTTAAAGACAAGCTGAAGCACTTAGTGTTTAGTGGCGGAGCGAGGCCATGGCACTGAGGGAGCAGGTGTGTTTTAGGACTCAATAACACTGTGAAGAAGAAACCCCGTAAAGCAGAAGGGTCTGGAGTGGAAGAAGGAAATAGATAGAGTGAGCTCTCTGCACATCCCCTCTCAATTACAGGAAGTGACCAGGGTGTCCTTGTAAAATACAACTCTCTCTGCCTCTGCCCTCTTTCGTGCTCTGTTATTTCTCCCAAATGGAGATTAAATTTTGACAGAGGTGGAAGTGAACTTATTTTACAGATAGCAAAAAAAGGAAGGGTGTTAAGTGAAGACCTCCACTTTTTAATAGCAAGTAAAACAAACATGGAAAAAAATACATATTTCAAATCTTTGCTGTTAGGCAGAAACCTCTCATCTCCATATTTCTTCATTTTATTTGATTCTTTTTCACTGAAATCAATGCTATTGATCTGACTTTATACTGTTGGTGGGCTTTCAAAACTTTAACAGATTTAAGGTATTGGAAAAAGCTTGTGGTTAAAGATATGCAGGGTTTTGTAATGTGAAAAACATGTTTGTTTTTTTGTTTTATTCCAATGAAAGTACAGTGGTTTTGGAGACAGGAGGTTTCTACATAAAACTGACAATTATTTACTTATTTCTCTAAATCCCCTTGTTTAAAAAAAAATATATTTTTTTTTTATCAAAAATCAAGCTCAGGGAGGGGAAACGTGTAATGTAAATATATGTAATTTTTTAGAGGAGACAGTTTTTAACTTTGACTTTAATTTTCAAAAATAACAAAGTCTTTAAAGGGCCTTATTCATTTATTCATTTTTAATTTTTCCACTGGTAGCACCCAAGACCTTAATTTCAGAGCACCTCCCACCAGCATTTACTGTGCTAAGTTATTAAGACTTTTCCGACACCACTTCTGCAGAGCTCAGCAGCAGCTATCAGGTCTGTTTTACAATGCTCTTTATGCTTCATATATACTTAATTCATTAACTTCTTACAAAGAAAACCTAATAACAATTTCCAGAAACTATGTCATAGCACGAGTAGCAGCTCTGAACCTCGAAACTGTACCTCCATCGGGACCGGTTCTTGGCATAGTTGATAAAGGCAGTCCTCTATCACCACATGGTGGAGGGGCGCCTAGTCACTGTCAAAAAATATATATATACTGTATTTATTGCGCAAGTGAGGGATGAGCATTGCTGCATCCCGGGTCAGAGAGTGATCAGGGATGAGGGATAGATCGAGTGTAGTAGGGCTGGGTGAAATGGCCTCAGATCAATATCACAATACATTGAGCAGTTCACCTCGATAACTATAAATGGACAATGACTACTCTACAAGCTGCTCACCCCCTCCCACATTAACTCTGTCTACTTCAGCCACCGCTTCAGCAACTTTTCCATTGTTCTCCATCTCCTCACCTGTCTTTCCCTCTTTGTTACTGACTGGATGTGGTGGAGTCATGTCTCCGATGTGGGACAGCGCCTTAAAGGGACATGAGACCATTGCCTACCTACACACATCCAAAACAAACTTGTATTTATTTATTGTTTTGACACCTAATTTATTGACATGGGCAAAATGACAGCAGTTATTGTCATAAATTTTGGTGTCTTTAAATTTTGGTTTATCGCCCAGTCCTAGAAGGAAGCTAGCCCAATTTACAGGTATCTCACCTTTTATAACATGAAAAATGCTGTTTGTGTGACGGCATTTCATTTTTGTTTGCTAAAGCAGGAATAAAGCAGCAGAAGCTGATGCTGGATTATAAGGTCATGATGACTGCCAAGGATTGAAAAAAAGATGCTTACAAATGATGGATGTCACTATAACTCCTCTTGTTGTCTCCTGCTGTTACCAGGGTTAACTCCTTTTTTTTTCCTTTTTGTGAACTGCTGATTATTTATTTATTTATTGCACAACAGACATTGGCACTTTTTCAGTTATGCTGTTAAAGCAAAATTTTTGCTGTCACCAGGACTGACTTTGAAAATAGCTGAGTTAAACCTGCACTGGGTGCGGCTCCAAATCCTTGCCCAGGGAACCAAAGTGTCGGGGGCATTTCTGCCAAGCAGCAACCTCTGGTCTTGAGAAAAGAGGTCAGTGTGGAAGTGCTAAAAAGTGCAGTTCTCCAAACACTTGCAGTCAAAAAATCTAATATTATGGAGCAAAAATAAACATGTTTACAAAAAATATATATTAAAAGAAAAAAATGAAAATCATTAAAAAGGGGCATTAAAAGTTATGAAAGCATGCCTTTAAAAATCATATCAAGGAAAAAGTAAAAGGGGAGAAAAGAGCAGTTAAAAATGGTTAAAAAAAAGATCAGCAAAATAATATCTTTAAATAATTCATCAACATGATGCTGTAAACTCAAGTTTTTAACCTAGATTTATAAGAACTGAGAGTGTCAAGTTAGATGTTACAAGTTACAAGTTGTCATCAGTAAACAGAGCGTGACAGAACTGTTTCTAGAATTAAAGCTTAAATGAAATGATATTACATTTTACATTCTGTTTTATATATTTCATACATAAAGCACTTTTCATAATACTCAAAGACTTTGTACAAAACTATAAAACCTTATATCAAGACACAATTAAACACAGGAAGTCAAAAATGTGTCTTAAAAAATGAAATCCAGTTAATATTAAAATACAAAAATGCAGTCGTTTGCAAACATTTTTCACTGTCTCATTTTATATTATTTATGTCTTTAAAAAAATAAAATAAAAAAAAAGAAGTGAGAGCTTTGGTTATGTAAATGCTGTAAGGGATGTCACATTATCCACACAGTTAATTAAAGCACAGAGTCATCATCGTTCACATTTGCTTTGTGTGCATTTTTAAAAGGTCTAAATTATTCATAATGTTGGAGCATAACTTTGAGATCACTGTGTTTTACCACACTGTTAATTTATACAACAGAGCAGGAACAGCGATGAACTGCACATCAGTTATACAGATGCAGAGCCTCTGTTTTTTTGTGAGTGTCAAGCACATGTGGACTCACAAACTCAAGGCTTGATAAACCAGTTTGTCATTTTATTCTCAGTAGTTACTTTTTGAGATCTCCAAATGCTCTTTGTTTTCATTGAAACAAGGCCTCTTGCTGAATGTAATCTCCATTTACCATTATAATTGCTGCTTGACTTTTCTCACTTTCTACTCTTGCATGCAGCACATCCATCTTGATCTTTCTGTGATTTGCTGCATTTTCTGCACGTGTGAGCTTGGAAGACCTTAAGTGCTGACAAGTGAGTCAGTGTAATCTGAATTTCAGAGGCTACGTCTTTACATCAGCCTGAGAAATGGCCTTTGTCATGTTTGATTTTGTGCTCAAGGTCAGCTTTTTTTTTGTAACAAGACATCACTGTGGAGATCAGTGTAACTGACTTTGGCTGCTTTGTCCCACCTGGGTCAAACATTTGTCCTCAAATTTCGCTATGTAATGCGGTTCTCAGCCTGCATGATCCTCTGTTACAATGAACAGATAAGGTGATCACAGATCCATAAATTTGTGCAGCAAAATGCTAACAGCAGTTATTAACTGGGTTGCAGTTAATAACTGCAGTGTGCCTGCTGTGTCTCGCCAACATTTCTTTTATTTCAGTCTGTCATGGTCGTCCCTCAACAATACATTATAAAGTTGTTCATTAAGCTCTACAACTTCTCTTCTGCCTCATAGTTACATCTTGAGGCATTTGCTTTTATCCTCCCCTTTCATTTCACCATTCTGTCAGTTTAAGCTTGTGAGTTTTGCACATGCAGGGTGCTTCGAGACAAGTGGCGGCTGCTGGTCTTTCAAGGAGGGGAAGCTCATTTTTCTGGCCTACATCATAATTGTATTTGTTTATTAGTATGTAACAGAACAGAGTCGCCAAACACAACGGCAGTCATTTTTAACAAAGACAAGAGTCGCTGAGGATCGGTAAAGTCTCCGGAGCAGTTAAGAACAACGGAATGAATAACTTGGAAAATGCTCTGGTAGATGTTTTATTCTTCAAGATCGCTGATTCGCTTGTTTAGCTATCAATCAAAAAAGGATTTCGCCTCAGACAGCTCATCCAATCATGGATGCAGAAGCTTGGAGTCAGGGCGAAAGTCGGGACCGCCCTCTCGCCATAGAACTCCAGTGAAGCTGGGCTTCCGATGGGCGGGACAAAGCCCAGCATTTATCCAATGAGCGTCTAGTTTTGCTGCTGGAACAACCCACTTTAAGCTTCCACATTGAAGTCAGCAGAAGCCCAGCGTCCGGCTGTTTAAAGCGCTGAGGCGCTGCGAGGATGAATGAGAACGAAGTTATGCCGGTTACCTGTGATTATCAGCTTCTTATCACAGTGTCTGAACAAAAGATGAAGGCTTTCTAGTGCGTATTTAGTTAATGAAATGTACACACAGCAGTACGTATTTCACCACTTTTTCTTTTTTTCGAGGGGTGACATTTTAAGGGAAGCCGAGCTTCCCTTGCAGTCTTAGAGCAATCGCCACTGTTCGAGACCTCTTGGTCACTGTCATTAATGTGGCAGCAGAGAGAAACATCCCCTTGCTGTTTTATTTCTATGAGAAGCTCAAAAGGCGTCCCTGATGCGGTCTTGACTGTTGTTTTCTATGAAAGACTACATGGGACAAAACAATTTGAGTTCAGCGGGTCTCAACACTGTAGGTGCTTACATACTGCCATTTTAAGGTGGAATGTTTACAGCCAGTTACAGTGTTGAAGCCTGTTACAGTTGCTGCTGCTAGGTCAGTGTTAGACCATAGACAGAACAAAAAAAAAATTGATGACATGATCGCACCCCAAAAGTAAAAGCAGAAAATCCAGTCTTCCCCCCACTAACTGGCTGCAGTAAAGATCACAGAGCCTCCTCTGTAAAAACAGATCATTCATGTGTCAGACCACTGATTATGGATGAATACAAACACTGCACCTCCATGTCCACCCATTGTGAGATTCAAAACCAAAACATCAACTGCATGATGAGCAGTGTTGTAGTCAAGACCACACCAGCTGAGACTAAGGGCTCTATTTTCATGCCTCGCCAGTGACACAGTCTGCCGCGCCGACAAGGCGTTCCCAAGCACAATTTGGTATTTTGGTGAGCGGCGCAGCCCGGCGTAAGTATCCCCCTTCCCTAACTCAGCTCCTCCCAGCGGCTTAAGTCGTAGGGAGGGAGGAGAGAGGGCGTGGAGTGGGTTTTACACAGCCGAGACCTGTTTTCACCAATCACATAAGCTCCTCTCCTCGCCTTTAAATCTGCCACCGGCGAGGCGTATTACAATTTTTGTGAAGTAGTCAAAGAGATCATAGATGTCTGAGGACAGTAATGCCACACGATGGCGACAGAAGGCAGCTCCTCAACAAGTGTCACTGTAAGCGCTGCATTTGGCGTCCTCCACACTCTCTCATATGAGCACAGATGGATTTGGTGTGTGTAATGTTGGAGCCACTAGTAAGACAAACTCCCTTTTCCACAAATAAATACACTCACATAAAGTTGCATATATTCAAACCTCACGTGACAAAGGTGGGTTATGCGCACAGATCACAACATAAATTCCAAAAATGGCATTAAAATCGGAACCACTTGAGCATAAATGACGCATCGTGCTCCGCGGCCTGGCTCTTTCTTTCATAGATGTTGGCATATAAAATAAATTTGACTCACAAAACTGAATATTATAATATTCGTATGTAGGGTTAAAGTAAATAACTCATCTGATCACTAAAATAAGACATCTGGGGCCTTATGTATCAACACTTGCGTGGAACTCATACCAGAAACGAGCGCATGCAAGGTCCGTCACGCTGAAAAAAATCCGTATGTATCAATGTGTGCGGGCGCCGAAATCCACGTGTGTTTCCTTGATAAATCCCAATCAGCGTGGAATTGAGCGCAGATGTTGGAGTGACTGGGCCCGTCCCCGTTACGCCCTCCTATAAATATGCAGATTATTTAAATAGGGTCTCCCTGTCCTCGCACGCAGACAAAATGACAGGAAAAACTAAATTTACGGCGTGCGAAGTGGAGGTGCTGGTGGCGGAGGTGGAGGAGCAACAGCGTTTTTTGTTTGGCAGCCTGTCCAGTGGCGTCAGTGCAAAACAAAAACGCTTGGAGTGGGAGAAAGTTTGCGAGAGGGTGAATGCGGTGGGTTCCGAGACACGCACCCCTGCGAAGATTAAAAAAAAGTGGTCGGACCTCAAGGTGGAGGTCAAGCGGCGTACAGCTGCCCTCCGGAGGAGTACTGGCCAGACAGGTGGGGGTCCGGGGGAGGAGACCCTCACACCGTTTGAGCAGCGGGTGGTGGCGATTATTATTATAGGGTAAGTGGTGTGTCACACAAATGTCCACATGCTTTGTCGTCCCACTGAGCAAAAGACGTATATTAGATGTCTAGTCTAAGTTTATACTTCATTTCAACGTCGGGATTCAGTCTATTTTTAGACGTGATTTATACTTCGCCCTTAACCTCATTTTTTGATAACTTTTTATGCAATAAACAACTGTAATGTGCATAACTGACCTCTAAATACTGGATTACATTACCTATGATACCGTGGAGAGAGATGTAAACGCAACAGATACACAGAAGCAGGAATTGAAATGAACAAATATTTTTATTGTGTCACAGAAATCAATGTGTCGGCCGTGTCGCCGGCTTGCGGAACCCCGGCCCGCGGCAGCCCGTCCGCCGGCTCGGAGTCGTCGGCCAGGACCAGCGGCATTCGGGCCACCCCGGCCCCCGGCCCCGGCCCCAGCATCAGCACCAGCGCGCCGACAAGCGGTGGAGCGTCCACCAGCCGCGGCACTTCCGCTGGACCACCCGGACGCAGTGGAAGGGTCCTCGCGGAGGGGGTCCTGCAATCGCAGGAAGAAATCATCAGGGGGATCGCGGAAGAAATCATCAGGGGGATCGCGGGGATCAACGAGCGGCTGGACCGGCTCGTAAATGTCCTCGAGCGTCTGGTGGAGAAAATAAATTAATTTGGCTCATTGAACAACTGTGTATTCACTTCTTACCCATTCACACTGTGGCGATGAGATTCTCCCGCGCGAGGACGGCGGCCCGGCAGGGATCAGCTCGCATCCCTCCGTCTGCTGCTGGTTCGTCATGTGGGGCGACGTGCTGCTCGGCCACGGGGATGTGGTGCACGCTTGTCACATAGTGAGTCACCAAACACCGCCACACAGCGTCGCCAAAGTGCGAATCACAGTCAACGCAAGTATCGGCTCAACGCTAATTTCTACACCACCTCCTGACTTTGCGTTGATTAGCGCTGGAACCGACGCTCGTTTCGCGATGATAAATCTAGACGTGTGCGCCGATTTTGGCGTACGCAAGATTTTCTGGCGCCGCCAGCGTTGATACATAAGGCCCCTGATCAGTCGCTGCAGCTGCAGCAGGTCGGGGAGAGGACACAGAGACATGTCCAGGTCGAGCTTCGCGAAAAATAAGAGGAAGAGGAAGAAAGAAAAGGAGGGAGACGAATTACATATCTTGTTAACTTCATCATGTGTCTATTTCCTAGATATTTAAATTAATTTAATGCGGTTTCAGTTGTGTTGATTCGGTCAGGTTGTGTGTCCAAATGCGTGCCAAACGCGCTCATCAGATCAGATATAGATCAGAATATATCTTTATAGATCTAAATGTACTTGACGACTCTGAATATTGGTTGTTGATTATTAATTGCACTGAAATGTGCCTGACACTGTGGAAACCTGCAGATGAGGCATCGCTGACGTATGCCGATACGTCGCCAGTCTACCAAAATACCACTAGACCAGCTGCGCTCGTCCTGCGCTGAGAGCTGACCAGGTTTATAATCGGCGAGCTTTCAGCGCACTTTATACGCCACCGGCGAGCACGAAAATGTCACTGCACTAGCTGATTCTGTCGACACCTCCCTCTGCCACGCCACCACGCCCAGCTTGACGGACCTCGGTGCGCCTCAGTCAATGAAAATACCAAACTGGCTGTATGCCGGGCTCCGCCAGACGAAAATACCACTGCTCAGGGTCCGCCACCCTCTGCCACCTCACCAGCAGACACGAAAATAGAGCCCTAAGATTTTATCAAGTAAAATCTAGAAAGTACCAAGACCATGACAAGACCAAGACTGTATATATCAAAGATAAATCACAACAAAACAGAGCATGTCTATTTACAGATAGTCTATTTACAGAAGTCCAAATGATTTTTGAAACCAAACTAAATAATGGTTGAGTTTGCTGACATTTTTCATGGTGAGTTTCCCGGGAGCACAGCGTCTTTAGTCGTCTTCATCCGTTCTGTGCAGGGGGCGAATCACTCCGGGTGTGTGACACTGGGAAGGCAGCTGCTGCGTTCTTCTCTTCTCTGATGGTCTCAACCAGTCCAAGTCCGAGGTAAGACAGAGTAAAAATGCCCTCGATTCCAAGATGAGACCGAGACCCTTAAAAAGTGGTCTTGAGACCGGTCTCAAGATCAGACCCATTTCGAGTACTACAACACTAATGTTGAGTTCAGGTTGAACAATGTGATGCACAAACTCATGGGTGTTCTCTTGTTCTCTGTATGGCAGTGTACAGAGAATACATGAAAATCATCTGTAGCAGAGGTCACATGTAAATAAAAGTCATTTGCAGCTTCGATCGTATTGTGAAGAAAATGTCATGACGCCTGTACTGTATATTTTCTTACATTTAAAACATGTTTTTTTTTTCCTTATTGGATCTCACTATACATAATCTTATGATACATAAGCATTGTTTGTTAAAGCACTCACATAACTCGTCCTAGATGTGGACAAACTTATTAAAATGAAAGGCCTTTGCTTCATATGACCCCATCCACCCAGACTACATCCCTGCAAATCCAGTGCAGCAAATACTTATTCACATTAAAAATCTGACTTTAAATATAGTAACAGCAGTGATTACTAGTCTGGAAGGACTATGTTGAAATACTTCAGAGGGATCAAGAGAGCAAAGGGCAGTTGTTGTTTACAAGATACAATTTTCATGTCTTTAACTAAATCCCCTGCATCTATTCTCTTACCTTGAGTTTTGAGAAAATCAAACATGATTAATTTTAAAGTTGGGTTTTAGCTTGTGAAAACTGAGTATTAGCACTCAGACTGCACATATATGGTTTGGGGTGATGTATCATCGCTACATCCCACATAACGTGTTACAGCCTCTGTAGCATGCTGCTACTTTTTAGTGCTTACTGTAAATCAAAATTTTGTCACTTTTACAATTAAATATATCAACTTGAAACATCTCATCATCTGTGTAAACTGGATGGACAGAGCACTGTGCAGACTGTGTGACACAAACCTGTAAAATGTAAACATGCACAGGACACTGCTGCTAGCATAGATGTCAGCAGGATGAATGAGGTGGATATACTGTATAAATACTCATAGTTTTATAGTCTGTGCTCTCCTGTAAACAGTGACACGTGACGTTTGTGATGTTTAAAAGCTCATTATGCTTCCTATGTGTATAAAGACACATACATAGTTTTTTAGCCCCATGATTCCTGGTGACACTGCAACAGGTGATCTGTATCGTTAAGGTTCCAGACAAGGCTCTTGAGAACATTTTGCACAACTTATCAATTCTCTGCATTTTGGTGAATAATTAAAAAGTAAAATACAATAATTTTCAGGTGATTAAAATTCCTCTTGCATAAAGCTCACACTCTGATGATAAATGATTTTTTTTTCATAGGGTCATTTTGAAAATGAGAGGTTAAATGTAAATAAAATGATAGAATTAATTGATTTAACTCTTAAATTAACAAGACTCTCCATCCAGAGTAACTAATTTAGTTCCTCTAGATGGAACTTCCATGATGCTCTTCTCTAAAATATTCTCCTGGAAGAGCATCATGATACCACGTTTTTAAAGTTTTATAATCTGATATGGTATCCATAAAGTAATTGTATATGTTTTATATACTCGAAGGGCATCAAGAGAGCATTTTTGTCATATTTTATATATGAATGATGCATCCAATGTAAAGCGCTTTGAGGGTCACTGATAAAGTGCTATGTAAAATCTGATGCATAATAATAATAATAATAATAATAATAATAATAATAATAATAATAATGTTATTGTTATTATTTATGTTTCACCCTGAGAGAGTGTCTGTATGTCTGTGTTCAGACTGTCTCATGTCATATTTTGTTTTAATGGTGAGTCTTTCTTCCTGCCTAGAAAAAAATAAAAGAGTTAAGAAATAATACCCCCTCTCAATCAGCTGAAGTGGTTTGGGCTGCTTTGCCCTCAAACCCTGGTACTTCACCCAGCCTGCACCTCTCAGTGTTGAGGAGGTGAGCAGCAGCTGCTGTTTTCAAAGGTGTGGAAAAAGCTCTCAATGCTTTTGTGTGGGTTTGTTCGGTTAATGAGCGTGAACCTAATGCTCTGGTTCTCTCTGGGGAACAAAGCCTTAGCACTAGCCTCACCAATGCCCTGTGTGTGTTTGTGTGTGTTTGTCTAAGTTTCAAAATTACTTTTTCTAGGTCTGTGACAAGAGCTGAAAATGAAGAGCCATAAATCCTTCCAGCCTCTGCTTCATCAAATAGAAGGTGACATGGCCATTATTGGAGACATCACTTAAAACTCAAGGTCAGGGTCAAGCAGCCCTTATCTTATTTTGGTTGGTAAAAAAAAACAGAGCTCAGAAAATTTCAAGCTTACAGCTCTGTCAACATACTCTCATGTCCAACTTGTCAGATGGGAAGCTTGGTCTATGGCCTTATCTTCAAGCACTGACTACATTAGGGTTCACAAGATGGAGAACAGGACACGGACTAATTTATTACAGAGACTGCAGTGATTCTGTCTCAGTGCCATGTATTTTAAGGTATTTCTATGACCATTTTGTCTGTTTCTCACTGTGTTTATGACCCTTTATTTGCAAAATATCCCAAATCCATCGATCAGTGATGAGAACAATGAGGAGTATAACGTCCATTAGTCCGCTGAAATAGCCGCGATCCACGGTTTGATTTTATTCACGCTGACTGCGATCAGTATGAGCGGTGACAGATTTTCCACATTAAAGGAGGAAATATTTGTAATATATCTTCGTTAACACCAAGTGTTTCGTTTCTACTTATTTGAAGCGTGGATCATAGTTGTGGAGTCGTCTACACAAACATTGAATACAACCAACAAGCGAGGTGTACAGGCTGTGTTAACTATCAATTGAACAAACAATACACGGATTCACTGCCCCCTATTGGCCAGAAGGGGACAGAACGAGTGGGGTCCATGATGTTATTTTCCGGCGCCAATTGAGATTGCGAACTCAGATTGAATTATGAGACACTTTTTGCTTTTTGCGAGCACGAAACAGCATTTCTGAGTTTGGTTTTTCGTTTTAATTTAGTCACAAAATGAGCAGTTTTAAAGAAGAAAATGAAAATACATTTGGAAAATTGCTTTTTAATTTTATTTTTGAGTCAAATAGTGCAGCCATGACTTTGAAATGAAAAAGCATTTCTGCTCATGCTTTTGAATTCGAGATATGAGTCACAATCGCTTCCACAATCAACTACATGAAAGCAGGATATTTCAGTTTTGTTTACTCAACAAAAACTCTCATTTATCCAACAAATTTGTCACATTTTTTTCAAAATATCTCACTATACTCTATCTAACCTGACATAAAATATAATATCCAAATATAAATCTTATTTCAAGGTACTGGAGCTCTGTGGGAAAAAAGCCCTTGAAAATGACACAGGTAATTTTGGTGTAATTTCAGCCACGTGATTTTGGCTAAAAACTTCATAATCACGATTTAAAGACCACAGGGAAACACTTTCAATAGTTAAGAAATCGATCAGAGTCTTAAAGGCGGTGGGTTCGCTGTTACAGTTTGAAGCTAAAGATGTAAATTTTGCAATTTCGTGAGTAGTTTAACATTTTTATTCCCTTCAAGTACACATTTAGTGAAAGAAAAAACTCGTACCTGAAAATATATTAATTTTTTCATTTGTGTGATATTCAGTTTGAGTGTAATAGTGGTCAGTGAGGATTACAGACTGTCGATGATCTGCTACGTGGACAACTTGGTTTATGAAAAAAATGTAATCATATCTAGATCTACCAATAGATTCACTTTAAAATGTTTTTCCTGTAAAAATAACTTAAATACATGCATATAAAATATCATGAGGCCCCTGTTCACTGAGCCAACATAATGACTTCTAATGCTAAGTACTGACACATAAAGCATAGTCCTACATTCCCAGATAGTTTTTGTTTTTTTTTTATTTATTTTTTAAATATTTTTTTTGTTGTATTTCTTATATATTTGTGTTCATTTCACTCTTTCATCTTCTTCTGTTTCTCATCATCGTGTCTTTCTCCTGCTTTTTGCTGTTGTTCCAGAGAGCAAGCCAAACCCTGGTACAGACAGAATCATCTCTACCTTCTGTCCAGGGAGTTGCGGCAACAGTGGTAAGGAAAAACTCCCTCTGAGAGGAAGAAACCTTGAGAGGAAACCAGGCTCTCTGGGGTGACCCTCCTCCTAAGGGTTGTGGGACCTCCTGGGGGCTGGACCTCTGGCCATCGCTGATGTGTGTGACTCCGTTAATGATCTGCTGATCCAGACCTGCAGAAACACACAGACACAAAAAAAGAAACGAAATCCCAGGAAAAGCAAGTAGTATACTGTAGAAAATAAAAGTAAAGAAAAATTACTTAGCTTGTCTCCCTGGTATTGCTCTTCTTGTGTCCTCCGAATCTTGGGTTTTTGGTCCAAACCCCCCTCCAAGATGTCCCACATTTCACCTCCTGCTCTAATCCTGAAAATACAGAAAAAACACTGACAGTGAAAACACAGTGGATGGCTTTCATGCCCTCCCTCCTCCTCTTAATGTGTCTGGTGTAGAACAGGATGTAGGCTGCCCTCTGCCACCGCTCGCACACGGACCATCCGGTTGTCTTGGTGACCTTTGAATCATCGAAGGTGAGCCAGTGGTCAGTTGGCTGGTTTGGATCATCCTCTGGATCAACGCTGTCACAGATGTAGTGTCCTGAGAGGAGAGAGATTGTTGTGTTGGTTATTTCACCTAAACTTATGATGTGTTTCCACCTTGTGACATACATCACCTAGTGATGCAACCTGGACACATCATCAGTGATGTGAGCTGGGATCATCGAGTGTTTCGGGTCTTTCAAGCATCATACACTCTCCTCCAGGCGACCCAGCCGGGGGTGATCAATCCCCAGCTTGTGTCCAGTTAGTGCTACCCTACCCACGGGTCTCCTCTCCTGATCCACAGCCACCGTGAGGCAACCTCTGCTGCCTCCGTGGCCTCCTTGATGGCCCTTCGCTTGCTTGGTACTGTGATGCCCAGCATGCTATAGACTCTGCAGAGGGACTGGCCTGCGAACCCTCTGCATCCCACCTCGATGGGCTCACATCTTGCCCACCACCCATTGAGTCTACATTCCTCCACCAGACCCTGGTATTTAGCCCTCTTCCTCTCGTTGGCCTCCTCGATTCGGTCTTCCCATGGTACCGTGAGCTCCAGCAGGACGACCTGCTTGGAGGTTGCTGAGATCAGTACCACATCTGGCCTCAGCGATATTGTGGCCACATTCTTTGGGAATACCAATTGTTTCCCCAGGTCAACTTTCAGCTCCCAGTCTTGAGCCATTGCTAGAAGGCCAGAGGAGGTGGTCCTGGCAGCAGCTGGTGGTGTCTCTGATGAAGGAGATGGATTTCCTTGTTGGGCGGAGGTGCTTGCAGTGGGCAATTCCATTGCAGATGGCGTTTGCTATGGCCTTCAATACCTGGTCGTGGCGCCAGCGGTAGCGCCCCTCACTCAGGCCTTTCGGACAGCAGCTCAAGATATGCTCCAGGGTCCCTCTCTTCTGACACAGTGCACAGGCAGGCGACTCAACCTTCCCCCAACAGAATAAATTAGACGGGCTCGGCAGTACATCGTAGACAGCCTGGATGAGGAATTTAATGCGCTGGGGCTCAGCTTTCCATAGCTCAGTCCAAGTGACTTTGCGCTCTGCCGCCTGCTCCCAACGCATCCAGGCTCCCTGCTGCCGCATTCCAACCATCCTGCTGGTTCTCTCTTCCTCCACTGCTGCTCGCACCTCTCCCTGGAGCAGTGCCCTCCTCTCCTTCCCCTTAGCCTTGTCGTAGCGAGGCGTTGCACCGCTACCAAGTGGTCTGGTTTGGTTCAGCCCAGCATGGTGCTAACCTGGTACAATCAGAGTCATTAAGAAAAACTATGAAGACAGCAAAGAAAGTTGACGTAAAACTGCATAATTGAATAAGGGGCCACGTTATGATTTAGTTCTGCCACAGAGAGACCCCAATATTTCTGAAATGTTTCAAACAAATGATGAGAGGAGCAGCCCTTCAGAGTGTGATTATCTTACCTTCTTCTCCTGAGTAACCTAAATGGCTGATGGTGCTACAGAGGCTGTAACATCTGCCTCCCTGAAAGAAAACACACATAATTTGAGTTAGCTTTCACCTTAACCCTTTTACATAAGAATCTTTTCATTTTGACCTCAGACTTCTTTTTCCATACCTGTTTCGAAGATATCACTAGATCCCTAGAGAGCTCGACGGGCTGGTGTACCTTCATTAGCTCATAAGATGAAGTGTAACAGAAACGCTTCAGGTGTAGGATGAGCACTCTGGAAAGGAGGAAACAAAAAGATTGTTGAAAACATGATCATGCTGTTGGACTGTAATGTGTGTAAAAGATCACAGAGATTAAGAAGTCAAGTTTGGGAACTTCTCAGAACATGAGTAAGCTCATCTGTGATGGATGTGATTTCTCACCTTGGCATTGTCTCAAACTCCACCCTCATTCTTGATGTGTTTCCTCCACAACTGCATTTATACTCCAACTCTGTTTCCTGCAGATCAGACACAAAAAGTGTATTATTAACTTTATCAAGCCTAAAAACAAACAGCTTTAAAACCCTGTGTGTATTCTGGTGGTGATGCTATGATTGAACTCGGGTTAGACTTACTGTCAGGTAATCTTCAATCATGTTTTCCACTGTACTTCCAGGAACCAGATTTAGTGACAGGTTGGTAAACTCTTCTGTTCTTCTGGACTGATCTCCACAACTGCAAATTCAAGGAACATATTTTAGTTTATTTTGTTTATTTCAGCACCTTCTATATAAAGTTAAGATGCTTTTTTCTCATTTTCTGTTAATTCAACTTTTAAATTTGTTGGGCTAAACACGACATTGAAGGACAGCAATCTTGTCTTTTAGCAGTTAAAAAATTATTATTATATATTACTACTATATTTTTTCTTTAATAGACTAAATTTGATGAGATAGTTTTAATGCCCTGACATTCAAGTAGATACAAATTGTGCATATGTGATACTTTTACTCCAAAATTGTACCTCTTGCAGGTCCTGGTGCTCTTCATCTTAAATGTCATATTGTCCTCTACAGGGCAGGTGTATGTCCTGGAATTTCTGGCTGCGGTTCCTGTCAGTGAAGAAGCCGGACTACTAATTTGGTTGAGGACTGTAGTCAGGAACTCGTGAGCATCCTAAAGACAGAGAAACACAGACAATGGTATTTATATGCAGCAAAAAAAAAGTATCATTAGGAGGTGAAAGAATAAGACATGTAACTAGATTACATACTTTTTGTTGGTCATCCCTGAATTGGGGTTCCTGATCAGAGACCGCCTTCTTGAACGATTGCAGAAGACATCTTTTACTTTGCCGGTCTGTTAACAAATGAGCATCCCTCAGAGCCATGAAATGTCTTCAGAGAAGAATAGAAAAGAGTTAATATGATGGTTCATTTTCTTCTGAATGTTTGTGGAGACATCTGAGAGTGACATGACTGTGTATGAAGTCTGAGAGTTTGTAGCTATAGTACCTGATCAAATTGGCCCGAGGGGCTGAACTCCAAACTGCGTCCTGACGGCTGATGTCCTGAACAAACTGCTCCAGTGTGAAGAAACTCTGCAGGAAACAGTTGCTGATCATCACTTGGATTGTTTCTTGAGAAAACATAAAAGGCCCCTGAATTGCCCGCTGATGCACACTGATAATTGTGCAGTTGACCAGTTCCAGCCATTTCCTCTTCCATAAAAGCAGCTTTATGACTTGATTTACTTCAAGACTTTATTCTTGTAAGTAATGATTTCATCACAACTTTATTCTTCTTAGTTATTACTTGATTACGACTTTATTCTTGTGAGTAAATATTTCATCACAACTTTATTCTCATGTCTAATTACTTTAATCTCATTTTTTTTTATTTAATATGGCCCTCATACTTAGCCTGGTGGGAAGTAACGTCAAGTGATTCACGCAACAGGATGGCCCTGCCAGGCTACCTCATACTCCCCTCGTATAAACTTCATATTTCATCAACATCTTTTTGCCACATTGTCAGGTAGCTAATTCAGTGTTTTGTTTTGTTTTTTGTTAGTTTGTTGTTAATTTCAAAATCGAAATATGATTACCAATCACCCTAAAAATAGGTTTCTTGTATCGGATAATTCTGTATGTAAGTTTCTATAAAGCAATGCATGCTTTGTTACATTAATACAGTGTGCACAAAAAATGTGCCTATTTTAATTTCTCTGTGAAGAAACTCTAGTACTCCATTGACACAACATATATGTAACATTACAAAGTGTCTCGGACTTACCGGCTATTAGTACAAAGGAGATGTAGCAGAGTCCCAAGCGGTTGGAAATAGACCAATTTACAGCCTACCTCATCCAGAAGCTGCAGCACAGCATGGCAAGTGTCAATAAAAGTTCCTACTATTTTGCCCTAAAAAATATATGACCTAAAAAAATATAAAACGTCCTAAACTCTGTCCACCACACATCTGAGCAGAGACATACCTGATCAAACCTGAGGAAGTATTTCTTACCTTCACTCTGGAGTCTAAAACAGTCAGCATTATCAGTCATCCAGCCCCAGCAGTTTAATAATCCACCAATATTATTCACATCCCGTTTCTCGTGGTCAGTGCGTTTCATCCAATTGCATTGTGTGAAAAAAAGTTTTGTCTCGTTTAGCTTCAGGTGTCCTGATAGAGACCGACAGCAGGAGCATCTCTGGACTTGGTACCGAGTCCAGACCACGGGTCCAGACAGGCCACGACTAACTCACCGCATCGAAACCGAGACACGTTCCGTGTCCAGGTGGAAGAAGACCGGGAAATAAACGACTGAGCCGGCCGACCAGAAACAGCGCTAAAAACTTTGAGGTTGAGGTTGAGAACCCCTGGGTTAAGGCATAAGGTTTATGAACATTATTGCGATTTGGGATGAAATTGAATGAAGTTACTTATGGCACTTAAGTAAGTTTGGTTACAAACCTTTCAAAGTACATGATATTACTTAAAGTCACTTTCCTGGAGGGTCAAGATTTTCTGTTTATTTTACAATGGATTTGAACAATGGTCTCATCGCCACTGACCTCCATCTGCAGCAGACTCACCTGACTTAATTTAGTGGACAGTGTTCAGAAATGACAGTAGAGGGATAATTTTGTGTCACTGTTGACACATTGGACCAAGCTGATGTATTTGAGGTCTTAACAATGACAACAACCTGGTTCTGTACTGTAGAGAAGACAGCCAAGTGCTTATGAACATCGTCTTCCTGACCTGCTGACAAAGCGGCAAGTCAGCTCTTAGTGAACGTCATATATGTTCGTTTAACTAGAAGGGAGAGACTCAAAGTAGACACCCACATTCATTCAATTGACTGGGTGTCGTCTGGGCTAATATGAACACATTGATCAGGAGTAAATGGAGACATGTCTGCAGGATGTGTGCGCCATGACACAAGCACCATCATGGATGAATAGATACCTGTGTAAGTGACTATCGATTATCTTGTCAAGAGCTGTTGGCAATGATGGAGCAATTGCGTGAACATGGATGTGATTTACATATCTTTCACAGTTGATTATTGACAGAGCTCTCTGAGGGTTTTAATAGGGCTATGCTTGTCAGACACAGTTACGGCTTAAAACATGCATCTTTTGCAGTTTTTCTGCTTCTGTATATTGTTCCATTTACCTACGCTGTTACATCTTGTACAATGCAAACTCTCTTTGTTGTGTTGTTTGAAAAATAAGAACAAATTCTCAACCAAAGAATTGTACTTGCAATGTAACAGTTTCATTAAGCAGAGGCTTTTGTCCAAAGCGATGTATATTTGATTACAATGTACATCGACTACATCATCATCATTATCAAAATCATATTATGTTGACCACTGAACTACCAAGTCATGGTTCAAGAAGTTCTCAGAAGTAGATGGGACTGTTTGGATCAGAAGTGGTTGTATCAGCTGTTCTTTCTCCGTGGACGAGAGGTGTTCCCTAAAGAGCCGAATCTTGATTTATTCCTTAGAGGTAGAAAGGAACTTTTTAGATCTGATAGATTCTGAGTTAGTGACTAAGGGCCCTGTTGTAATGGGAGCACCAAGAGCCTTATATTGGCAGAGTGTAACGAGTCAGGATTTTCAGGTAGGAGCTGTTTTTGTTGCCGTTTCGTAAACACAAAGTCGGGCTTTATAGTTGATATGTGCTGCAACTGGGAGCCAATGAAATAAAATGAACAGCTGACTGCCATGCCATTTTAATTTGGTTGAAAACCAGACGGGCTGCTGCAGAGGTTTGACTGTGCACACAGGGTAGTCTGCCAGTATGGAGTTGCAGTAGATGTTACAATATGCCGTGCAAGAGCCGTGTTGTGTGGCCAGGCAGAGTCTGATCCTCCTGATGATATAGGCAGTATGATATAGGACCTAGCAATCAAGGCTAAATGAACCTTAAAAGGTTATTTGGCCATCAATCATAACTCCCAGATTCTGGGCAGACTTAGTGGGTGTAACCTGGTTTGATCCAAGCTGGATCTTGATCTGTGGTTGTAAGGACGGACTAAATGAAATGACAGGAAGCTCCGTTTTCGACAAGCTGAGCAGAAGATGTTGTTCCTTCATGCCTTAAGAAACATCACTGAGGTATGACGAGACTCGTGCTGAGACAGTTGTGTCATATAGGGTTGGGTGACAGAAAGAGCTGGGTATCATCTACATAGGGGTGACACTTCCCATTTTTAATGCAAAATCTCAACAGCAAAAAGAGCATCAAGCACAAACCAAATCTGTAGAAAGAAATCCAACATATTTCACCACTACTTGTTGACACTGTGGAAAAATTGTTTGTTTCTGTCTCAGTTTAATGTTGAGAGCGGGTAGCTGATAACAGTTTTTATACATTTTAAAGTAAGACCATACTGACAAGAGGGTTTTTTTCCCCCACAATATGCATATGTAGAGAGTGGAATTATCATTAAAGTAGACTTTTAAAATCCACTCATTTTAAAAGACTAGTGGCTTTCAGAAGACAAACTTTATGTGTCTCTGCAAGGTTCAGAGGCTTTACTACCTCAAAAAGTAGATTAATGTATTTTCATAGACTGTCAACATCCAGTCCCTCAAAAACAAACATGATCTGTGATGATTTATGAACTAATTAAAGTGAAATAGTCTTATATCTGTTATTATTTGACTGTGCCATGGAAGACCGACATCTTTATTTGATCTGTGGACCAAGCAGAGGCTGTATCTGTGATCGGCTTATTATAAAGGTCCCATGTGAACTCAGGGAATCCTGAGACAGACGTCACAGTGTGCTCACAGCACAGAAACACAAAAATTAGGTCTGATTTCAGCAGCAACAAACTTGGGCACCTTGTACTTATTGCTTCTCACTGGCCCCCAACATCAATGTCTGAGGGAAGGCAAGACAAAGAAGATGGGGTTTATATACTGCAGTTTTCACTCAGGACATTCAGACTGATTTAGATGTTTGTTAATGTCCACCTGACCTGAGATTGATTTGTAAAAGTCAAACATTATGGCTATCATCTCTTCTTGTCGCTGCTTGCTCATTCAGTCTTATTTTTGGGATGATACCTCTCTTTGCAGAATGACTTCCAGGGACAGCTAAAGGTGTTGCTTATTATCTGAATACTGGCAACCTTCTTCTATCCATTGGACGTTAGCTGCGGTCTCAAAGGCAGTTTGTAAGTCTGGCATTAAGCCAGTGAAAATCCTTCCTTCAAATTGTTGTCCATCAGCTGCTATCACAGCCTCTCTTTGTAGCCAAGAAAATAATTTGACATCTAACTAAACATCAGCCTCTTGTGAAAATCATTTAAAGCCTCACTCTGCGCCAATCATTGTCTTCAAAATTCCATTTAGGGACTTGATGGATTTACAATTGGTATTCTCAGTCAACCTTGTGAGGGAGTTATGGAGCTGAGACTTTCCCTGCTGCTCAGAGAGTAAGAGGTGATCAACAATATGCAAAAAGAGAACCAGACATTTATCACTGAAGCAGTTCTTCCATGTGCTGTACATGTGGCTCTGAAATGACAGCAAAAGAGGGTAAAATCTGCATCCTGACCTCAAGTTTTCTTTCATCTGCAAAAACTCTCCACTGTTTGGAGCCGAGCAGGAAAAATGGTTATTTCTATGAGCTCTGTCACTAATAGCTGCCGCAGTCTGTGACCAGAAACATTTACATCAACAACAGTGATAGCTGAACTAAAACCATTGCTTACTTGAAAACTGAAACAAAGAGCTTCAAGATGCTGAAGTAACTAGCTGAGCTGTCAGCTGATATAGACTGGTGTTAGAACCAGCAGATGCACTGTGGGTTGAGCTTTATTTTTGTTTGCTGCCAGAACTGAAGCAACACTCAATTTTCTCATCACTTATGAGTTTAGAGTTTAGGGATATTAGGTTTGCCAAAATAATAGTATCATGACACAGATGTACAAAAAGTAAAAGCGCACACTTTGTCAGGTATGTCCCAAGTGGCAACTTCCAGTCTTGAGAAATGAAGCAGATGTTCCTTCAATGTCCACGGGAGGGTGGCTACACCGAGTAGGAAACAAAATAAACAAAAAAAGCCAATCCTACAGCAGAAATCAACATGTTCCAGCCTGGTTTCAAAACCACAAGCCTTGTGATTGATCCGCTAGGTTGCAGGCATTGCGGTTGTTTTTAGTTGCCATGCTTTCCTTAACGCTAAGTAAAGAAGGGGAAATAGTGGAACAACAAATTGGCAATGTGACAATCATAGAGACTCCAGTGAAGAAGTATGAAATGCACACATCAATGTGAGCACCTACAGTGTAGGTCCAGCATATGTTCGACATAGGTCCGGTTTAAGTCTGACACAGTAGCATAAACTAGGCTCTGTCAGCAGCTAGACCTCAACTTTTTATTGTCAGTTTTCAGATACTCATGTCAATAGCAAGTCCCAGAAACTCCAACATAATATTCATCAATTATTTTTATTCCTGGGACAATGGTTTTATATACATATTGAAAGCTTACAGACAAGATAATGTACAAAAGCAAATTTCTAAATGTAAGATGCATTTTGAGGAACGAGATTTCCTTTGTTTGATTTCTTTTCAAAAATAAATATTATTTTATCCAGTCTTTGCAGCGGCAGTATGATTCAAGTGTATTAACATGTTTTGATCCTCATCATCCTTAGCTGTTAGACTTCACACTCATTCGTCACACAGTGGGATCTAAAGGTTTGTTTTTGAAAGAGCAGTCACAGAGAAAAAGCCGAACCCATCTGTGCCAGAGTCAAAATCAAACAGAGCCTGCATGTATTCAGGCAGCCGGTGGGGGCATTACTGGGAGCTGTTTAATTGCACAATCAACATGCTTACCAGTTTGCTCTCGGTCAACAAATAGTTTTGCACTGTGGCAAACGACTTGAATCAAGCATTGCACAATCTGTGCTGGACACAAAGGACAACGCTGTGCTGAGATGACTAACAGCTTTCTTTGGGCTGTCAGCTCATCGGAAAACATAAAAATGCCACAGCAGATGGATGGAGCATGAAAGTATCCCTCTCAGTGCCTTTGCCAGCACAGCAATCATCACCATGGCCCCTTGGTGTGTCACCCTAAGGGGAAATCTGGTGTGCAAGAAACTCACAGGTACAACTGACCAAATTTGGTCCCATTTCCTCCCGGTCCTATTGTCCACTGATGGAGGTGGGGGATTCAATCTCCTAGGTGTGATAAAGGTGTGGGCCCCAGGAAAGCTAACTGCGAACAGAGGGGGGACAAGAAACAGGAGATTAGTCTCTGTCATGTAGGGATTGGAGTGACATGGGTCTGGATCCTGGAGGTTGGAGCTGTTTCAAGCAGGAAAATTCCTGTTTCTCAGGATTGATTGCAACAAGGAGAAAGGAAGAGGGAGAGAGAAACAAACTGATGGATGAATGGATTAAAGGAAGTGAATGTTCAAGGGACAAAGAATTGAAGTCATGTGATCCTGAAATGAGAGCCAGATGAACTGTTGATTATTCTCAAGGAGGAACCTTGAGAGCTGAAAAGAAGCATTTATCCTATTCTCTTGTTCCTTGTGAAGATACATCTTTGACGCTCATTCCCAGCAGCTTTACACTCCATTGACATGAATCTGCTGTGGACCAGTGGAACAATGTATAGCATTGGAATTTGAACATTGGAAAAGTTATTGATATATAAAAGTGGAAATCAGAATTCAAACAGTATTTACCCAAGGATTGATTTGGAGTTTTGGCTTGATGTTTTGCAAATGGGGTCCAAGACAGTAAGTTAACATGCTGGCGTTAGTTAGCACCTTGAAGCCTTCGGATAACACACAGTAAATGGCATTTGTTAACCTAGACCATGGCAAAATGAGACTGCTGTAATGACTCTGCAGTGGTCCGTACTTTAGCTTGCTTTATGATGATGTAGTGAGAACACAGGAAGACCAAAGACAAAAACACAACAATGCCTCATTTTATCATCTGATTCAAAACAGAGAAACTACAGGTGTGAAATCACCCTCAGATTCATGATCACTATTTGCTCTCTGAGCTGCAGTCAAAGTCCCAGCCTTCATAACTCACACTCCAGGCTAAGAATATGAATTATACATTTATTGAGTCTCCAGCTGAAATTTGTTAGACACTGATTGCTGCAGAGTGAAGCTTTAGATTACCTTCACAGGAGGCTGATGTTCAGTTAGACATATCATTGTTATTGGTTTCTGCTGTCAGAAGCAGCAGGGGAAGGGTTGAGCTGAAGCTGACAGTCACGAATGACTGGCAATCACGTGAAGGTTTGGCTTGTGACTGCGGTTGATGTTGGATCTGAACTGCTTCTGTGCAGGTCATGGCTGATCATTTGAAAGAAAATACTAACCAATACATTTTAGTCAGAGGTATGGTACTCCCAGTAAGTAAGAAAGCCAGTCTCTCTGACAGAAAACTCAAGGGGCTGCAGACTGGTTTTCTACATGTGTCATGTCATTATACAGCTCTTATCTTGGAGGTGCCAGTGCTGTAAGCTGTGGTTGAGACTAACTTCCCTCAAACTCAATACTGTAAGTATTATAATGAACTTGGGTAACCTGTATTAAATCTGGAAAATATACTATATGTGCAACTGTATGGTGAGTTGTTACAGCACCACAGTGACTGTTAGGCTACGTTCACACTGCAGGTTATGATGCACAATTCAGATTTTTTGTTAAATCTGATCTTTTTGTGCGGTCGTTCACATTACATCAACGAATACTGCATCTAATGTGAACGGAATGCGTCCGTTTCGTGACCTGCATGCTCACAAAGCACAAATTGCTTTCCACACCTGCTTGTGTTGTCGAACAATGGTGACGTTTGTCGCATATTGATGATGTATAGGTTGGATGAATGCGACCTGAGTGTGCACCCTGCAGTCACATCAGATACATATCCGATTTATACCCACATACAAAAGAGGCCTGGGTTGGATTTGAAAAAATCTGAATTGCACTGTTCACACTTACAGATGTGTGTCACATATGGTTAAAAAAATCGGAATTGACCTGCAGTGTGAAAATAGCCTTAGACACCTTACAGAACAAGTTTAAATCCACCTGCTGAGTCAGCTGTCAACTTCCAAGAAAGGGCACTTCTTGCTGGGTATTTGAGAGCAAACTGAGGAGAAAGATGAGGTAAGGTTTACCTGTTTTACACCCTGAAGCCATGATGAGCAAAACTATTTCTGTCTGTGTAATGCTAATTAACTTTGTAATTTTGCATAAAACTCAAGGGGGCTGATTCAGAAAGTCTCAGGGCATGTCTGGAAATAAGAACTGGTGCTCTTTGAGTAGATTTTAAGCTCCTTTCTTTCACTTATACTGAAATATTGCATAACATACAGTATATCACTCATCACTGAAAATACAGCTAAATACAAAAAGCTTTCAATCCACTGTCTGAAGGCTGCTTGGAGCTAGGGTTAGCCATTATTTTTCTTGATAAGTTCCTAAAAATAAGTATTACATCTTATTTTATAAAACTTAGCCAATAATTTTTGCTACCTGCATTTACAGACAATTCTGTTTCTTATAATCAAATACATCCTTGTTTTTGCTCATAGTAGCCAGCCTCTGTAAAAAGCCAGCCATTAGCCTACTTAAGAGTGCAGGCACCATCTCCAAAGTGTGATACTGACAAAAGATGCAGCAGACATACAGTGCCTTGAAAAAGTATTCATACCTCTTGAACTTTTTCACATTTTTTCACTCTACAACTACAAACTTAAAAGTATTTTATCGAGATTTTTTGTCATAGACCAACACAAAGTAGCACATAATTGTGAAGTGGAGCGAAAAAATTATACATGGTTTTCAAAAATTTAAACAAGACAAGTCTAAAAAGTATAGTGTCCATTTATATTCAGCCCCCTGTGTCAATACCTTGTAGAGCCACCTTTTGCTGCAATTACAGCCACAAGTCTTTGGGGGTATGTCTCTACAAGCTTTGCACATCTAGAGACTGAAATTTTTGCTTATTCTTCTTTGCAAAATAGCTCAAGCTCAGCCAGATTGGATAGAGAGTGTCTGTGAACAGCAATTTTCAAGTCTTGCCACAGATGCTCAATGGGATTTAGGTCTGGACTTTGAATCAATATTCTTTGATCTAAACCATTCCATTGTAGCTCTGGCCATATGTTTAGGGTCATGTCTTGCTGGAAGGTGAATCTATTTCCCCAGTCTCCAACAGGTTCTCCCAGGATTGCCCTGTATTTAGCTCCATCCATCCTCCCATCAACTCTGACCAGCTTCCCTGTCCCTGCTGAAGAAAAGCATCCCCAGAGCATGAGGCTGCTACCACCATGTTTCACAGTGGGGATGGTGTGTTCAGGGTGATGAGCAGTGTTACTTTTCCACCACACATAGCGCTTTGCATTCAGGCCAAAAAGTTCAACTTTGGTCTTATTTGACCAGAGCACCTTCTTCCACATGTTTGCTGTGTCCCCTACATGGCTTGTGGCAAACTGCAAACTGGACTTTTTATGACTTTCTGTCAACAATGGCTTTCTTCTTGCCACTCTTCCATAAGGGCCAGATTTGTGGAGTACACGACTTATAGTTGTCCTGTGGACAGATTCTACCACCTGAGCTGTGGATTTCTGCAGCTCCTCCAGAGTGACTATGGGCCTCTTGGCTGCTTCTCTCACCAGTGCTCTCCTTGCTTGGTCTGTCAGTTTAGGTGGACGACCATGTCTTGGTAGGTTAGCAGTCGTGGCATACTTCTTCCATTTTTGGATGATGGATTGAACAGTGCTCCTCGAGATATTCAAAGCTTTAGATATTTTTTTTATTACCTAACCCTGCTTTAAACTTCTCCACAACTTTTTCCCTGACCTGTCTGGTGAGTTTCTCTGTCTTCATGATGCTCTTTGTTGACTAGTGTTCTCTAACAAAGCACTGAGGCCTTCACAGGATATCAGCATTGTATTTATGCTGATACTAAATTACACACAGGTGGACTCTATTAACTAATTAGGTGACTTCTGATGGCAATTGATTGCACTGCATTTTATTTAGGGGTATCAGAGTACAGGGGGCTGAATACAAATGCACACCACACTTTTCAGATTTTTATTTGTTTCAATTTTTGAAAACCATGTATCATTTTCATTCCACTTCACAATGTGTGCAACTTTGTGTTGGTCTATGACAAAAAAACTCAATGAAATACTTTGCGGTTGTAGAGTGACAAAATGTGAAAAAGTTCAAAGGGTATGAACACTTTTTCAAGGCACTGTATTCAATAAGTTCACCTTGGATAGATGCAGAGATGGGAATTGTGGAGTCATCAAGTCATCTCTATGCCATGTATTTGATCTTCTCAGTTACTGAACCAGGTGCCTTCACTAATGAGCTCATCTTCCTGGCTGCTCATTGGAAGCAGCTGGTTCAGTGACAGAGCAGAACAAATACATGGCAGAGAGATGACTTGGTGACTCTACAATTCCCATCTCTGCATAGATGTGGAGTCAAAAGCACCTTATACCTGGATCTTGTTGGTTAGATTTCATCTATAAGTTAGAGAAAACATGATTAGACATGATATGTGGGTGTCCCCAATCATACTCCCTCACCCACACTGCCACCAGGCAGCAGTAAATAAATACTCAGTGCTCTAAGTACATTTCAAATGAAGTAATGTTTTTATTTTTTACTCAGGAGACTAACAGATTGGCAGTTACACTCAGACAATAGTAAAGTGCCGCAAGAGTGACTGTACTTTTGCTAAAGTGTAGTATTGAAGCGCTCTCTCCGCCTCAGACAGCATGTTTATATTGTGGTGTGTGACAGTGACGGCGGTGACGTTGGATGACAGCCTCGCCTCCCCAACAGTGCATTCTGGGTCCAACCCAAGATGGCTGCGCCCTTGCAGAAGTGCTGAAGAAGTGCCTCTCCAGAGCTGTTCTCGGGATTCTGTGTGATTTCCGCAAAAACCGTCGCACCAAACACACAACCGGGTCGCTGGTTTGTAGGAGAAGACCGCACGGCCCCAGTCATCGATAATTGCGGTCGGTGCTTCGCGTGGCTGTGGCAGACTGTCCGTGTGAAGATGGGCCTCGTCTCCAGCCCCTTCCCATAGCGAAGAGCCGTGGGGAGAGGAGCCGCAGATTCCCATGCAAACACGCGCCTATACAACTTGGATTTGACGGGTTTGACATACTATACAGGCTGTGGACGCTGCCCTACAATTTTCTGACCAGGATTATTTGTGCGACCGTGTCTGTCATCGTCCGGAGACGGAGAGGTTCCTCAGCTCGGGTTGATAATCCCACCGCACCAAGGTCTGCGCGCATTTTCACGCCTCGCTTTCATAAAATAGCGCCATTTCTGCACATCTGCTCTGCCTCACTGATCCTACTGCAAACGTTGTTTCGAAGGCAACGTGGTAAAGCTTTAAATAGCCCAGTGCACTGGTGCAGTTTGACAGCTGATAGCGGTTGAGAGCCGCTCTCAGAGAGAGAGAGCTAGTTCACTTAGCACTCAGCTACCTAGCCGGTTCATTTGCTACCTTCCCTGCCAGCTGCTCGCTAGCAAAGAGTCCTGACTGCAATGTGAAGTTTAAGCTATTCAGGCCGAGGTAACATTATTTCAGGTGGTTGTAGCTGGTAACACACCTGGCTGCTCATCTGCGGCTGGAGCGTAGTTCACGTGGCTAATTTGAGCTCCACCATGACATCATTCAGGTGATGCTCCAAGTGGTAGTAGTACTACTGCAGCCTGGATGCTACTCCTCAGGAGTCACACAGCTGTCCCATTTCCAGTCAAAGTTTGGATCTGCTCTAGAGCTCTTTACTTTCAGTTTTGTTTTGTGTCAAAGCAGCAGCATCGAAATTGACTCACAGCAAAACAACCATGACTACATGACCTGATGAACTGTTAAACTTTAACCACTAAAACTGTGATACCGAGTAATTTATAGAGTTTTACACTCAAAATCAAAATGTAAACTATGTACATGTATTAAATGCACGACTGGCATTAGGGATGCACCATCCGCTTTTTTCATCTCTGATATTGATACAGATATCTTCAGTTCAGTATCGGCCAATAGCGATCCAATTCCAATACAAAAAGCTGCGCTGAATTACCTTTTGTTGTAACTTGAAGTTTTACCACCGCCCCTAGGAACATTTACTGTGCAGGTATTGCAAGTGGCCGTCAAGCTTGTAGGCTGAGGTAGTGTGATAAAGTTCAAGATAGCAGACCCCTTTGCTTGCCACATTTTAAAAACAATGTGTGCATCCGCTCAGCATGTTTACTTGTGGATGCAACTCATGGTGCATAGCATCGAGTTAGAGCAGTTGTTCTCAAGTCCAGTCCTCTAGGCCCACTGTCCGGCATGGTTTCGATGTTTCCTTGCTCCGACACACCTGATTCAAATGATTAGCTTGTTATTAAGTCATTACAGAGCTTGATAACGAGCTGACCATTTGAATCAGGTGTGTTGGAGCAGGAAAACATCCAAAACATGCAGGACAGTGGGCCGAGAGGACTGGACTTGAGAACCACTGAGTTACACTAAATAGATCGGGCCCATTGTCATGATACCCGATCTAGAATTTTCTTCAGTATCGGGACCGATACTGATATCAAATATTGGATCAGTGCATCTCTAACTGGCATTGCATTTATTGATATGTTGATATGTATATGTTGAAGTTAAAGAGATTAAAACTGTGAGCACATTTGACCACAATGTTCACAAGTCAGACCCCTGTGAGGGTTTAATATCTATCTCTCATTACTATGTTAGGGCTTCATAATTAATTGCAGCTGTAACTGTTGTTTGACCAATATTGCTTTTTTTTAGCAGCTGATACTGATACTGGCAGGTCGGCCAACTTGCAGATCTAGAATACGGGGACTTTTGTGTTTTCATTTCTTTTGCATTCACTTAAGTACAACAATTTTGTCGTCATAACATTCATCATTCCTCACACATTACTATTGATTAAACATAATTACCTTAGCCATTAGGATGTTTCAGATGGATTTTTTAATTGATTCATAAAATAGAATATTGCATGGGCCTTTGCAATAATGTAAAAAATAACTGATATTAATGTCAGAAGCAATGTGAAATGTCATTATTCTCCTCATCATAACAGAGCGTATATTAAACAACAGCCAGAAACTGTTTAAGATTTGATATGTGTTTGGTAAGAATGTGAAAAACGGTTATCATTTAGGGGATGTAAACCTTGGCAGAAGCCCTGCTAATGGGCTGCCTGCAGTGTCCGCAGATATTATTTGGTCATATTTTTAATCAGCCTGTTGAGCACAGGTGTTGGCCACTGCTGACTAATGCCATTCATTGTCTATCTTAAGCTTTAACTTTATGCAACATGAGCATTTGAAAAACAACACATTGCCTATGTCTAAAACCAATGTAGACAAATAAGTAATTTTTTTGTGAACAAGCTATGCTTTCTTACTCAATACAGTTGCATTTCACCCTGTATAAGCAGCTACTTACAAAGGCTATGCTTTACACATTTTTGATGCTGTCAGAAGAAGCTCAAAGCTCAAAGAAGAAACTCTTAGATTTGGTGATTTCAAATTAGTGGGGATATAAAAGCTTTTGGAAACATCTGTAGTATTGTGTAAAACAAGAAAAACAGCAGCTGTGAGATAAAGCTAACATGCACGTGAACTGAGTCTGATCAAATCTGTGTTATTAATGAGAGCTGTCCTCTGCAGGGCCCTGATGAAAATGGACTCAGACTTGCTTCACTCACCGGCCGTTGGCCTGGCAGAGGAAGAGGGGGCTGACATGAATGACTGGAAACTTCCCTTGGCCTTCATGAAGAAACGGCACTCAGAGAAGATTGAGGGCTCCAAGGCTTTGGCACAGAGCTGGAGGATGAAGGACAGGGTAATTTTTCTGCTCATCTATGTGTAGAGTGGTACAGCAGGTTAAGAGTGTTCTCTGTGCTGAGGTCTGCTTTTTGTCGAGGCTCTGTCTGTCTGGTACATGTAGAGCCCTGGACTGACAGAGGGAATATCTGATCTAGTTCTCTGGGTGCTGCAGATTCAGTATCACCAAGAGAACAATGTTTGTTTTAAAAGTGGAAGAGACCATTTTAATTGAGAATTCACAACCAAAATTCAAAACATTTTGTCAAAACATTTTATACTTTTGTAAAAGATTGTACTTATGGTGCCCCAATGAAAAAGACCAGAAAAGCTGTTAAATTTACTTTTTTTTTTTTTTTTTACAAGTGTTTTCTGTATAACAAAGGTAACAGCTGATAGAAAAATCATTGTTTTATTTATATACAGAAACTTAAGAAAAAAGAAAATGAGCCAAACTTTTTACACTTTAGTTTTTATTTTTATTTTTTACTTTTCCACATATATCTTCATAAAGATAATAAGACACAGCGGTTTGCTTGATCCCACATGTGGACTGTGTTTTTGCTGAAAATGCACAAAAACACAAGTTTTGCTCCTCTTTGAATAATTTAGTGAAAAAACACCACATTTCTGCTTGTTTTAGAGGATTATAGAGGGTTTGAAAGAATAATGAAACTGTAATTAAACTTTGGTTTCCCCTAAGGATAAACATTTTGGTACAAATGTGTGTGCACTCAGCTGAGTACCACTGAGAGGCTGTGTGGAACAAACGATTCTTCAGCAGCCCAGTGTATGCTTTAGTTTTAACCTTCACAGAAATTTCTTGAACAGCACAAATGTAGATTAAAGTAAGCATCTCCTTTTAAACAGAGGAATATGCTGCAGTTCTGGTTTCAGTTAAAGTATGACTTCAAGTTTACCCTCTACTGTTAAACCTCTGATGTAGGACCACTCGCAAAAACAAACTCCAGTTTGTTTCATGGATGCAAAACTTCAAGGAATAGCATGTTTACTTGTGTCAGTATTTGCTTTCTTACACTTAAAATGAGAAAATGAACGCTGCCTTTAAATCTAATCTGTCCTTTATGTGTTAAAATGAAGCATGGTAGTTAATAATACCAATGCCATTACTGATTCTTCTTACTGATCCAATTGGCCTTATTCCCATAATGGCCAACTTCTTGCAATGTCACTCATGGTGGGAAACTTGTCTATTGTCATCATGTATTATGTGCTCCAGGTTTTTATCAGTCAGACATTGTTGTTAGATAGGAAGTGGCTGACTGCTAATGTTAGCTGTGTGGGCTGTCCGATTTGTTATTTAGCTTAAAATAAGACCCATCAGCAGATTGTAAAAACAGCTTCTGATTGGTCAACAGACTAAAACAAAGATGGCAGCCTCTATCCAGTGGCTAACCACAGAATGAGATCCAGAAAGTCTCTGAAAATACACTGGTCTTCTTTGTGGGCGAAAAAAGCCCCTGGATGTTGCAGAAACACACCGTTTATTATCAGACAGCTACCAGTCTCATAGAGTAAGTGTATATCACAGTAAACCAGGAAGTTATACCTTTCTATTTCCAAAGCTGTCATTGTTAGCACAACAACAGTGTGTGATATACGTCAGCGGTTTGGACCACAACTGTATTCTGTCTGACATGATGCCTTCCTGGACTCTGTGGTCATTGTTTGGGATTTGTCATGTCATTATATTGCATGGAGCTAAGTGGTAGACATCTGTCAGGGCACCATCAAGAATAATTGTGTAGTAACCAGATGTGTTGGGCTGCCAGATCTGCTTGGGGCCCGACGCCTACTGATAATATCCCGCTATATGATTGGTTGAAATTCGGTGTCAATGATGTGGAAGATTGTGGTTGGTGCGGACATTATGGAAGCAGTTTTCGCCAGATTAAATTTGATGGGATTGCAGTTCTTTTGAGAAAACATTGACGAATTTTACGAAGCAATCTATCGCTACTTATTCAAGGGGATTTAGACAGCCAGACTACCGCCTCTTTTAGGTTGCCAAAGGAAAAGTGAAATAAAAACAAAAATATTTATTGATAATAAACAGAGATTCTGCCTACATTTTCTTTTTCTTTAGAAAAGTTAACATATGCAATTAAAGCCATCTTTGACTTATTAAATAGAGCCCAATGTAGTTTGTCCAAGCGGATTTGCTGTAGTGTGACGTCTTCAACAGGTGCTGGGCTCCGAGCAGATCTGGCAGCCTGATCGCATCTGGTACCTACAAAGGCAGATGATAGTACATAACCATTGTTGACCCAGCATGTGGGGTTGGCTTCACATTCTGTTGCATTACACAAAGGCTCTTGATTGGGGTTGTGTTCACCATATAGAAAGACACAAAACAGCATATAGTCCAGTGGTGTAACTTACAGTTCATACATTAAGGACCTCAGTGGTTAGAAATGATGATGCTGCTCTTTTGGTCGGGATACAAATTTGAATCTATTTAGGAGACAAATCAAATCAAAGAATGCTTCACTGTTTTGAGAGGATGCCAGTCTTTAAACAGTAAGGACACAACAACAAATCGACTCTCTTGATCTTCATTACAGTGCCAGCTCTTTTGATTCTGCTGAAGACTCCCCTCCCTTAACCAGGGAGCCTGAAAGCTCTCCTTCATGAATGGCCACAGTGTGTTTCAGCTCTTAGAAAGCAGTTGTTTGATCCTCTGCAGTGCTCCAAACCTGATTCTTTTATTGCCTCATGCTAACAGAGCACTACTTTTATAATGATGCCAAACGCGATGTGGTCATACATAACCTCGCAAACGCTGTGCCTGCTGTAAAAATGCGCCCAGATGAAAATGTAGCACCTTTCTGCTGTTCGGACATCAGTGGAATTACTCTGCAGTGCCCACTCAAGTGTCAGGCTTCAGGGGAGTTTGCCATTAAATGTGACTCCTCTATTGATTTAAAAGAGGTAATAGAGGCTGGTTGAAATGGGCATTACCATCAGGAAGTCATGCTAAATCAACTGTGTTACATTTATCATTGCCAGAAACCCTCAGTTGTACTTTTCTAAGAAGAATGTATCTTTTTCATTTCATGAGAGGGCTTTCTGTATTTCATGGGGGGAGAATTAGGCTTTGAACCCTGGCCTGGGGTTATATTCATTTTTAAAGAAGAGAGTTATTCCAAAAAGAAAGATTGAAAAACTGTTCTTTCAAAAGTAAGCCTCTTATGAATAATGTGATTAAGATATGGTAAGAGGTGTAAAGAAGATAGACTTACGCTATGATTTCTATGCTTTGGAGGATCTCAGAAAAAACATAGTGACTCCCCTTAAATAGTTGATATAAAAGGATTTTGTTTTATTCATACAGAGCATGCTTGTCCTTTTGCCTAGCTGCAAACAAAGCTGCCCCGATAATAAGGAATGCAGAGTCCCATGTTTTGATTGCAAGGGAAAGTTGACTTTGCTTTCATTTTTGCCACTGCCAGTTTTGGACCTCAAAACTGACAGTGGGGTACAATAACTTTCCAGTTTCAGATTGTTGTGATGAAGATAAAGATAGGATACATGGGCATGGATAAACAATGGCTACAGACATCGGTGCATAACACATTATTTGGCTGATATCAGAAAAAAGATGAATATTATTATATCAGCCTGCATCTAAAATCTGCAAAATCAGCACTCTGATACAAGCAGTCCATTCCAGGTCCTGCTCCAGCACCTCTATCTAGCAGCGCCTGGATCCAGCATGGAGAGCCCCTGAATCACAACAACAGTGTACATTAAAGAATTAACAAAGAAGCAAGAAGTAGGAGTGATGTCGGCCGCATTGCAGTATGTTTCATCTAAAGGTCCTTTCACACCGGGACCGTTTTTTACGTGCAATTATTTCAGATGTCAATATTTTTTTTCGAACCCGTATCCTGTCAATACAAGCGTTTACATCAGTAATGTTTTCCCCGTCCTGCGATATTGCGGCATTTATTTTTTCTGATCATGGTCGATTTTTCTAAAGTTTCGCATACTGTGTGTCCACTTCTGACCAATCAGAATGTGTGTTGTTGTGACGTCAGATTCACCAGTATATCCAACATGGCCGACTGGCTGATTGTTTACATGTCGGAGAACAGAGTGCTTTTTGATAAAAAACACAAATATTACAAAGATAACAACCTGAAGGACAACTTGTGGAGAGTCATAGCGTCGGATTTCTCATATGACGATGGTTTGTGTGCTTTAACAGTTTGCTAAACGTCTTTGTTTTAACTTTCTTCTGTGCTAAGTAAATTTAGCTCGTAAGCTAACCTGTTCAGATACCATATGTATTTTCACTGTCTCTAACTCAAACTCTTTTTTGCCACCCGGAAAGTCGCAAAATCGCATTGCGCTTGATGTGTATAGTCAGGCGCTTCAAAATTCGCCACCAAATATTTCGTAATTTCGCGTTGTAAATTTGTGTCGTTCCCAATGTGCAAGGACCTTAATTCTGAAAAAAGACATCACAGCTCAGTGCAGAACTTGTCATGCACAATTTTTCCCCAATATTGGATCAATATCAGTATCAGCCATTACTGGAGGCTACAATATCGGTATCGTATTGGAAGTAAAAATGTTGTATCGGGACACCCCTAGTTTGCATAAATACAATCCCTGATGTGGTTTGCAAGTGGTATTGAATTACTGTTGCACATCAGTACAGAGCTTTTGTTTGTATTTGTTGATAGAGTCTTGCAGCAGCCAAGAGATTTAGTGCCACAAAGAGAGTAAAGTCTATGTGCATCTTCTGCCAAATGATGCACCAAGTGCACTTTGTACTGTGTGCAAAAAAAAGTACCACGCAGACAAAGAGTTGCGCTGCCTGGGCTGGCCAAAGCAGAGCAGAGAGTGTTTTTCTTCTACTTATTTACCTTTTCTTTTGTTCATAAGAGAAGACATGCAGTAGCTGGCCTTGAGTCTGCTGTATTGAGCTGATGAGCTGCTTTTCCTGTTAAGATATGGAGTGTGTTGGTATGCTAACAGTGAAGCCCGGTGAGAGGAGTGTGCAGTGTGAGGCTTAAGAGTGGGCTGTAAATGATGTTCTGCACTGTGGGAAATCAGAGGCCTTGCTCTTGAAGCCACACACACACACACACACACACACACACACACACACACACACACACACACACACACACACACACACACACACACACACACACACACACACACAGAGAGAATAGCCTCTATATGACCACAAGAGGACAGAGGGAGTTTATACAATTACAAGGCCCATTGGTCAAATCAGTGTTTTTATCCTCTGGTTGGGCCACTGAGCCAGCCATCCAGGTGTGTGTGTGTGTGTGTGTGTGTGTGTGTGTGTGTGTGTGTGTGTGTTTGCTGCACCTTCCCAGAAGATTCCTGATAAGTTTCAAACACTCTTTCCCTTTAAATATCTATCAGTTTAGAGTCCAAGGACAGGACCAACAGGAGGCTCCTCAGAGGCGTAAAAAGCTGCTCTCTTGATCAGAAATGTATCAAGAGAGCATGCTATTTTTGATCGTCATGTAACAAGCAATAAAAGAAACTTGTATAATTTGTTTCCTTTTACTGAGCTGTCAGGCTGCCTGAGTGAAATTAAAGCAGTCAGCTTGACAAGGAGTGAATGAGTGGGTGAGGGTTTGCAATGATTCGTAATGAATTTCATTAATCTGAATTAAAGAAATGGAGAAATAATGGAGGTACTTCAGGCAGCAGATGTTTAAATTAATCGTTAAGTCTTTTTCTTTTTACATTTCTCTCACTGATGGTAAACTCAGAACGTGACACCTTTATGCAAACATGAACCTCGACCTGTCAAGATAACTCACATGTGTTTATGTTAGCGCCATAATTGATCCACAGGAGGTACACGTGTTTTCTAATGTGACGGTTAACTCAACTGAATTTGTGTGTTGTACATGCTCTTGCTCAGATAGACCCTGTTTGCTCTTTGATTGATTATTTTTATGGTCAACACTACTTCTGGCGATCTATCAGACAGGGGATTTGGATGGGGGATTGTTCACTCCCTTTCTCTAACTACTATATTTTATACTTTTTAAAATTACTTTTTATTCACAATATTTCTTAGAAAGCTACTTCTTTATGCTGCAATTTTAATGAAATAATGGTAGCTAATGGCAAATATCTCAACCATAGTCAGTAAATGATAAATACGATCTGTTCTGATTTATGTTGCATTTTGACACATATGAAAAAATGATACTTGGAAGTAGAAAAAGTAGTTTTCCAGTGTTAGGGAGCAGAGTTTCTAGACTTTCCTCTGCAATTCGTGAGAAGAAATCCCTGTTGATAACTTTTACACACTCATAAATACATTTTTCTGGGCGCCAAGTCATAACCTCACTTAGGGCACCAAGTTGGCCATAGCCAGCCCTCCCTCGTCCATTGCAGTGGAATAAAACAATGCCTCCATCTCTCTATGGTGATCTTGTCTTGGTCCAGGCACATGTCCATAAAATCCTGTAACTGGGTTTGATACTTTTAAGCATGTGAATGAACTCAGGCTTTTTCTTTGTTTATACAGGCACTAGGGTTGCACGATTAATCAGATTATTTGATTATGATGATGTTAAATAAATGAAAATCATCAAAACGATTTTCCTCTCCATGTCTCGCGCCTCCAGGCCACAGCCCTTTTCCTGCAGCGGCGCTCCCCAGCTCCCACACACACCAGTGTAAACAAACATGGCATTTGCAAAAGAAGGCAATAACTTTGTGGCTAAAAGGGGCAAGATCAAGTCAGTCATGTGGAATTGGTATGGCTTCACAGTGTCGGATGAAGAGCAAACCACTCCACGCTGCAAAGTCTGTCTGAAGGCAGTATCAACCAGTCTAACCGGAAACAAATTCAGTAGTAAAAAGTTTTTGTTGTATCGGCATTTCATTCACACGGAAATGGCGTTTCGGGTGACTATAAATGGTACTTTTTGAAAACACGTACGAGAGTGCATAAATCTGTAAAGAACAAACCATCTAATCTCCGTGTGGATGCCTATCTGCATCTCTCGAAATGATTATGTGACGAAAAACGTAACTCATTTATGGCGCCTGTGCTTGTCTGGCCTTTATACGCATGCTCTGTACTCTTCTTCTGTCTTTAGTGCATTTCCTGTGCAGCGTTACAGTGCAACATACTGGCTTGGCATATGCACAATATCATTTTCAGTGGTTTCGTTTGGAGAGATAATAGAAAACTTTATTTTTCAAGTTAAGTTTGGTGAAGTTGTCACCAAATAAAAATTCGCAATCGAAAATCGAGTTTTCAGAGAAAAAAATCTGGATTTTATTTTTGGCCAAAATCGTGCAGCCCTAATAAAGGGCTATAACTTTCTACCTTGAGAAGTCATTCTGCTAATGCAGGCTGCACTGTGGCGGGTATTTGTGGGGTGTCGTTTTCTTGTGCATTTCTTAGTGAGTCACATTTCTTCCACTTGGCCGCTTGTGTTGGTTTGAGAAATAAATTGGTTGTGCAGCTGCCTCTAGTTGCAACAGCTTTTGTACTGATTTTGCTGTGGGCTGTGGCTTGTTAGGGGTCTGATATGGCAAAACCAAATCAGCTCCAAATTGCTGTCGAGACTGTGGCGCTGAGCGGCAGCCATGTAGTTGGTGTAGTGTGTCTCTGTAGAGAGTAAATGAGGGGTAAGGGTGTGAGTTTCAAGAGTCCTTGGGACATGCCAGTTTGACAAGACATGGCCCACATGCAATTGTATCCTCATTTACGTGATCATTATGCTGTGCTGTGCTACAGAATGCCATCTGTCATCTGTTTTTGTTGAAACATATACAGGGGATTGGTACTAGTGTGTTAAAACAAATGGAAAACTACAACTGTGTAATTTTTCGTCTTTAAAACACCAAACGACAGATAGATAATGACATGCAAATACAAAAACCATATGCACTTTCTCACACACCTAAGCTGCTATTTATGATGGAAAGATATGGTGAGGGTTTGTAGAACTCATGCGAACTGTGCTGTGATCACAGCTGTTCTGGGGTGTGAAAAAAATTACTGATGCGACACAGTTGGTGAAATTGTTTTTTTTTTTTATTCTGCCTTTCCTGATGCTGACAGATCTATAAGTATTAATATGCAAACAGATGTTAAAGGGGTGTTTCGATAGATGACTTCAGGAGTGGAGAAGAGATTTGTGTGAGTGCACAAACTCCAACAATGATCATGATTTATAAAACTGAACTTGAATTATGTGAGGCTAAAGGTTTGCGCATATTTCTATCTTTGTACTCACACAGAGTTTGGGTTGTAAATCTACACTGTCTTTACTGCAAGAGGTCCCAGAGGTTTGAAAATAACTTTGAATGACACAAGCTGTCTAAAAGCTGGATGTAAATGGACCTACCCAGAACATGCTGAAACTTTCTGGTCTTGTTTCACCTCGCAGTCCCCCCCGTGGAGCTGAATGGTACATGATGTTAAGAGTGGTTTGACGTAAAGTTGATGCAAACTTGATGTCCATCCCATCATAGTCCAATATGGTGTACCCTCTTACAAACACAGCCAGTGCTCTGTCTCCGTCAGCTGCCCGTTTGTCCCAACCGGACGACCTGTCAAATAAAATGAGAGTCTGAGACTTATTTTTAGCGTATGTGAGCTGTCCAGTTCTCTGAGGGTGAAGGTGGGCCAGACCTCACAAAAAAGAAGTGGACTGGAGTTTTTCTTGGTGGCACTTTGTAAAAGGGGACAAGAGGTACAAGAGGACCTTGTTTAGTGTGCTCACTGAGAATGTGGATATCAGTAGGAAGCAGCAGGACACAGGACACCTTTCTTAAAACCACTTGTTTTTCAGCATTTTGGATTAAGTCTTGAATAATAACTAATGAATCAAAGTTCCATTTGCAACATTAATAAATTTATTGTATTGGAGATTAGGAGTGGTACCAAAATATTGATTCAGCAATATATAATTGTCTTGACCTGTGTAGTACAAATGTGGACACACCCGGGCAAAATATTTTAACCAAATGAATGCTGCCATCTCCCTCACACAATCACTACTCCACAATTCCTTGCTGTGGTCCTAATAACATTTCACTCCATTTCAAACCTTTATCAATGTCCTTTCTCAAAAGGACACTGAGGTTTTCCTCATTTCCAATGTCATCGAGATTACAACACATCAAAACAAGCCAACATAAAGACAATAGAAATCAGTTAAAACATGTACAATCTGAAACAAAATGGCCAAAGTCAAAGTCCTTAACTCAGCAAGAGTTAGGAGGAACTTCAGATTTTAGAGTTTGTTGGAGAGCGTTCCATGAGCTCAGGGCATCATAGGAAATTTTTGTTTGACTAAGTTCAGTATAAACTCAATAGACTTTAAAATTTAGCAGATGGGAGGAGCGGGATGTGTAGGTGACAGGATTATACTCCAACAAGTTTGTGATGTAAAATGAAAGTTTCCTGTTGAGGCCTTTGAAAATAAACCAAAACCAACGTTTATTACGTCTTTCTTCAAGAGAAGATCAACTAACCTTCTGATACAGGACACAGTGATGAGCATCATAAGTGTTCACTTGCTAATTGCAAATGAACTCAAGTCAATTCCACCTCACTCTTCATCCTGAGCTGCTCTTTCAGCACCTGAGAGCTGGTGAATGCCAACCAAAGGTTCACCCTCGTCTCGGAGAGGGCTTCACCGGCTTCTCTTTTCTTTGCCACTGTGCTCGCTATCATAGCCATCTGAATGTGGTCTGTTCATATTAGCACACCAGCATCAGATGAATTTGACAAGGCAGATACACACAAGCTGCTGACCATGGTTGGAGGTGCATTATGATTTTATGGCAGATGATCTGTACTGTAGTTTTGCAAGTAGGACTGCAAAAATGAAACGATAATGAAAACAGTTGACAATGAATTCAATTGTTGACTATTGTCGCCAGACTTGTTTTTTCCAGTGGAGTAAGGCATCTTACTTCATTACGATCTCTGCCTAGAATCACACATGCGCAGTAGCGTCTTCGCAGAGCAGTAGGGTATTCAAACATGACGGCCCCGGCATCTCATACAGCAGCTACGAGTACACGCTTAAAAACCTCCAAAGTTTGGGAGCACTTTAGCCTAGATAAGGTGGAGAAAAAAGAACTTGCAAGGTTTGCAAAGTAGACCTTGCGTATCATGGCAGCGTGTCGGTGAGGCACGAAAATATTCGATTAGTCAACTAATTGTTTTAATAGTCGGTGACTTGTCGACTATTTAAATAGTTGTTAGTTGCAGCCCTATTTGCAAGTCTTTGCAAATGCTGAATCTGACAATCCTCCTGACTGATCAGCAGCTTTGAGCAACTTCATCCAACTCATTTCAGTCCAAGTGTGCTGTTTAATGGTTTTCTTTAGAGCTTTTAAACTTTGTCACCTTAGTGTGATAAACGAGACAAATGACAGTCATATGAGGTTTGAATGAGGTAAGCCTTTTTCTATTTTTATTCTAATGAAGTTGGAGTCAGACAGCGGAACGACAAGTTCCACTTCAGCGATGATTCACCATGTCCTCCTCTGTTACTATATCATGGTATTTTAGTATTCATCATCAGTCTAACGGCTGGTGTCTTTTTCTCTTTTAGTGCCCACGGAACAGTTGTAGTAATCACAGTGACAGCATGACCGTGAAACTCTTTGTAAGAGCTCAATGTGTAAAAAAACTAGAAATAGCCTGTGGATGAAAGCAAACCCTTCTCCTTTTTAAAAAAATAAGACACACTGTTATTAATATGAACTTTCAGTCAGTATTTTGTTTAACATATTTGTATTTTAACTTCACGTAAAGATTGTTCAAAGCTCTTTGTAAGGTTGACCTCTTTTGTGTCAGAGTGACTGTAGTTTGTTAGATGATCTCTCACAGTCACTGCTGTGAACAGGTGGTGGCTATAGACAAACACACGTGCACAAACTCACAGGGTTCATTTAAAATTCTCTGCATGCTGGTTTTCACACATACATTGCCTGCTGGCTTTTTCGATTTAGGAGTAATGAAATCAATACGTCATCAATATCCAAGCCCATTGTAATAATGTGGAAAGGAGACAGGCAGACTGTGCCCCTTTATCTTCAGCATCATTAGTGAATTCAATCAATGTACACAGTTCATTAGGCAGTACATAGGCTATTCAGCCATTGAGCCATGAAAAGCAAACATACTGATAAGATAATAGGAAAAATGTCATGTTAGTGTTTTTTATTGTCAATCAGTTACAGTGGCAGGTACAGCTTTACACTGATTATTTAGCTCACAAGACACTGAGGAGATTGGTTTTCTGAAGTTACTTTGTGTTCTTTTTAGGCCACACTTGGAAAGATAAAAGCTGACTGAATCAGGGGTGAGGTTGGTTGATTTGAGATGGTTGTTGAAGTTGCCATTCTTGACCTTCAATTGACATCCTTTCCAGGGGTTCCAAGGTTCAGGGTGATCTAACCTGAGTTTGTGTCCTGACCCACCTATTAGCAATGCCTCACAAGTGGGGTTTGCTTGGATTATGCAATTGTTTTATGAGCTCAGCAAATGGCATCATGTTCTAGCCATTTCTACAGGCTGCTTCATTCATCTGTTCCTGAGACCCCTTTGATCGTCCGCCCAAACATCTGTCCATTGATTACCCTCATTCTTCTTTAACTGGGTACATTTTGGCATGTCATCCCCGCTGCTTTTCCTCTGCTGCCAGATGTGCATAGCACAGCTTTAGGTTCACTATTCCCCAACAGTTTCAGCTCTCTTATCAAGCTCCCACCCAACTGAACTCCACCCACTGATGTGACCTCTTACCTACCTGAAGAAGTGAAAACTTGGTTTGTTTGAAAACTTTGGGACATTTCTTTAATCTCCAATAATTTTTTTGTACCCTCTGTGAAAAAGTGTGGTTATATATGAAGTCCATTAGTTCCATGAAAATGACTGAGCCTGCCTCAGTTTATATCATCTCTCATTTCCTCTTTGTAGCATTGTAATTAGGGAAAGGATAATGCTGTTGGGTTTTATTGGGAAGGAAGATTAATGCACAGTAACACTCTGTCTTGTGGTATAAATGGGGTGGAGACTTCCTTATGCCAGAATTGGGGGGGGGGGGGTCTGACCCAGGAGTTAGCTAAAAAGTCAATGAAGAGAATCAACTGCTTTACAGATACATGACCAGTTCAGTCACTTATAAGCAGATATGTGACACACTGGGTAGTTTCAGACCCTTGAATGTGATACAACTACTTTAAAAAATAAAAAAAACAAATGTCATTTGTAATAGTTGAGAGTGTTTGGGATTTAAAAAAAGGAAAAAATGAAGACATTGGCTGTTTTTTCTTTTTTAAAGATTTTGTGGACTCAGTATTGATTGATTTACTGCAGAGGGTAATGGCTTGCTAATTATTTATTAGCTAATCATTAAACCGACTGCCATCTTAGTCAAAGTATCTTCTATATTTTACATTTTTCATAACTCACCATGGCGTGTTGTTAATGACCTTGTTTTCTAAACTTTATTCATTTGCTTTGCTCATGGTGCACAGCAAATCCCCTATGGAGAAATGAAGGATTCATTCATTCATTCATTCTGTCAAGCACTATTTATTCTCAGCAGTGAATAAAACACTGAAAGTTAGTTTAACTGAGTTTATCACTGTTTAATTCAGCGTGATTCATATATTATATAGTTGAGCATTTAATACAGTCTAAAACTAATTCCAGATTGTTCTAACTTGAATTTGATTCAGGACTCTGTCTTTGTGTTTACCATCTTTGTAGTGCGCTGCATCGGTATAATCATAGACTTGAGAGAGACAGGGTCCTCGATTATCTTATTTTGGGGTCCCACTTATCACAAAACATTGAGACATCAGAAAACCTTTTGAAATGTAGTATTGTCATTGGGGGTGTGCCATCTTGGGCATCTCACCGTTTAATTCGATTACGATTCAGAGTGCTATGATTTGATTATTTAACGATTAAAATGATTATTACGATTATAGGTGCATACATTTCCTTTAAACAAGGTTTGATTGTCCACATCCACTAAACAAAGTAAACATACAGGACAATTTTACCTCCGTTATGTTTTATTTTCATTAGACCCAATGCTTCAACACTTGTTTACAATAAAAAGCATCTTTTATTATTATTGAAGAGCATCAAAGAACTGATGTATTGGCCCACCCCTAATTGTTTTATACTAAGCATGGATTTTTAGTCAGATATCCTGACTGAGAGGCAACAAAGTTCAAACCTTTCTTTTATTCTCTTTTCTTTATTTTATTTCTTTCTTATGTCCATCTCAGAGGCTGACGGTGTCCGCCTGATGTAAAAAAAATCTCTGACTGTTTATCCTACAACTTTTTAAACCTCTTTTATGGTGGTGAAATAATGGGAGGATGTATTATTTTTGATTTTTTTATTTCTGCTGAACTAGTTACTAGAACAAAAAGCAGAAGAAAGATTGAAACTTTTTTCTCAGACTCTTTATTCATTCTTCTTACAACAGCTTCCATCACATGGTTTATTACACCATCTGTGCTTTGACAGGAGGGACTCTCTGGGACTTTCCTCATTCAGTGTGTGTGTGTGTGTGTGTGTGTGTGTATGTATGTGTATGTGTATGTGTATGTGTGTGTGTAAAACACACGTGACCACAGGACTCTTTGAGACCAAAAAGATGTGTGATGCTGCCAGGATGAGGCTTTGATATCAGGTGTGAAGCCCTGACTTAAAGGTGGTTGTTTTAAAAATACTTACTTAAAAAGCTGCTACTGCTGACCTCTTTGGCCAAAAAGTTTTACACAGTTTATTTAAAAACCCGTAAAAGGCCATCAGTCTAGTGGGCAGTTTTTGCTTCTATGTGTGGGATTTTCACTGTGAAATTAAGAAGCGTTTTTAGTATTTCTTAGTATTTTCTTGATGGACTTTCTGTACATTTACACAGGAGTGCCTTTACATTTCTCTCCTTTCCAATTTTTTGACACCCCCCCCCCCCCAAAAGAGCAACTTCATCGCACTTTGTATGAACTTCGCAGCACTTTATACTCCCTCTTCTTTACTTCAAAGACTAGAAAAGAAGAAAAAGGAGCAGCTCAGATGTGCACTGCTGTTTGGTCTTTTCTGGATTTTAAGCAGAAGTGCCCAGTATGTGACCTGTTCCTGACAGTCAGTTACGGCACGCCTGGAGAAGATCGATGTCCCCGCTATTTTAATAACCTTCATTTATCGGAGGCCTAACAAATGGAATAATCAGAGGCCATTGATCGACACAGCGAGTGGTGCTGGGGGCTGTGAGGGAGTGTAAAAAAGGAGCAGAGGGAAGAGTCCCCTGGAGTCCTGTGTAGTTATTAATGAGAGGTGGAGTGCTACCAATTACACACACACACACTGAGACATGCTCTCACGGTCACATGTGGATACAAACAATTAATTTTTTCCTCTTTCCCTTGTGGGCCTGGATCTCTATTTTCACCCTAATGCCATCACTTTTCACAAACATTACTCCTTTTGCAACAGGGCAGGTTTTAAGTGTTGTTCATTCTTCCTCCATTACATCTGCCTCTTTACCCATTGATTGACTATTGAAAATCACTGCAGTCTCCTGTACCTGTATGAAAACAAATTTGGTTCAACCACTCCTCCCTAATCACTGCTAAAAGACACATCATTCAGGAAGAGGACATTTGTTACCCAAGATTCACCGTATGGATTGTTTTGAGCTTGGTTAAGATAACTGATATATTTTTCTTTCAAATGTTTTTTTGTTGAAAAGGAAAGTTAAGAATTTGCAGTTTATACAGACCTAAATGTAAGAAAGCTGGCTAGAAAGAGAATTTTTGTCAACATGGATATACACCTAGAGTTAGCAGTTATGGAGTTATTGATTTACAGGATGTACAGAGAGATACCCTATACAATCAAAGCTGGCAGAGCAGTATGTCTGCATAACTGCTGCTATAGAAACACCTTCCGTGACCCATTTGTGCCTCCAACTGATACCTGACCACATGGACATGCACTTTTTTACTTTTTTATCAAAAGGAACAAGAATGTAGAAAATTGGACGCTGTCAGTCTTAAATGTTTTCCTCCTGTTGCAGCAATACCACGTTATAGTTTGAGCTTGGCTATGTATGGCTATACCTTCTTGAAGATATTTTATGTGTCTCCTCTGCGTGTTGATATCTAATGTGTTTAACAATCGGAACGCCTCTGTATATTATGTATCATGAAACTTAAACTAGCCGAAGTGTTTTGCTGATGCTCCAGTGTTTCCATGTTGGACTTGGATGTGACATACTAAAGAGAATACTTTCAAGCATACAAAAAAATAGTAGTGGGAGAAAAAATCGATACAGCTTAGTTTCGCGATATTTTGTCTGGTGATATATTGTATCGTCTCATTTACCAAGTATGGATTTTTCAAATTAATTGTTAATATGTAGTCTAATCTGTAATAATGGAAAAATAAGATTAACTGTCCAGTGAAGTTGGCAGAGGGGACATCATAAAGCAGGAGAAAGTTAGGACAACAAATATATATAAGGTTTGCAAGATGTGCGACATGAAAATAAAATACTGTGTAAATAAGACAAACATAAAGGAAAGAGAAAAGTTAGCTTAACAGTTGAAAAAAATTGTATAAATCGCAATATATTGTATTGCAATACTCACTGTATTGCAAAATGTAAAAAATCACTATAATATCGTATCGTGATAAAATCGTATTGTGGGGCCACTGGGGATTCCCACCCCTACAAAAAAAAGTACAGGGCTGTAAATGTGATGGCATTTATTGCTCGATGTACGTGACATGTTGCCACCTACTGTCACAGAGGCTGACATGCTTCTGCCAATAACCTGAACTTTTCCCAGTGTTTGTAAACTGGGACAGCACAGAAGTTCAGTTAAATTGTGTAGTTCGACTAACTGTGCACATATAAACGTACTGACCGGTGGAGGCTGTCCTGACATTTTGGTCAAGATCAGCAAGACTGTTCCTCACATCTTGTCAGTGTTATTGTTGTTGGCTAAGCTCAACTATCCTACAATTAGGTGAAAACTCCTTTTTAAAAGAACGCCAAACCCCCAAATTGAATCAGAAAGAACTACACGGTTACACAGAATCTGCACATTGTGAACTTCACTGAACCTGATAGAAGTCATCATGCAGGAAGACAGTTTAAACTTATTTTACTTTAGTGGGGAAAAAAAAAAAAAAAATGGAGCTCAGATATCTTAATTACTCCTTTTCTTACAGTCCAGTTTCAATTCCACATTTGATGTGTTGCAAGTACTCTTTTGAAGGCCTTGAATTTGGTGCTTTCTTTCAAGTCAGGATGGTTTCTGTAGATTGTAATTTTTAATGGTTTTAAATTGCTGAGGTAATATTTGGCACACAGTTATTTGCATCAGCTTCAGCTTCAGCTTGTTACTCAAAGTAGTCCTTATCTATGTACAACTCTAGGCTCACCCTTCAAACCAGCCTCAAGTTTCCACTCTGACATCTGTATTCGAACCTTGGCTTTATATTAACACCCTTGAGGCTGCAGCTTGGTTGCTGCACTGGGCTTTTATATAACATTTGAAAAACAGTTAACATCGACCAGTCTGCCCCCCCCCTCCCTCCCCCCACCTTTTTTTTTTCTTTTTTTTTTACTGTTCATTTTACCTGTAATAGACTCCAAGGTCTGACAGCATCCCCTTGGTGTACAAACTCATGAATATTTCCTACCCCAGTGGATTTACAAGCCAGTAATTTCCAAACCTGTTGATTAATGGCTGTTTTTGTTTTCTCTGCTCTCTTCTTAAAATGTAATATGGAGAATATCAGGGAGATGAATCCATGAGAATAATGTGGACCACATCTGTGCATCGTCACACCTGAACGCCACATTGTACTGCCATGATGAGCTGGAACAGAAAAACATTATGCACCATTCATCTGTGTTATTCTCATGCAAATGAAATCCTGATATATTCTAATTTTCCTGGGTTTTATGCTGGACTGAAACAAAAAAAATCATCAAGGCTGTTTGTGTTGTTAATTATCTTCCTGTATTTATCCTCCTAATTGTAATCATGATCAACAGCCCACTGCTGAATAGTGGGGCTTCTTTGTATTTTGCTTAAAAAAATTCCGCTTCTCCTTGAAGAAAAAAAGGAAATGATATCGCACCATCTTCTCTTGAGAGTCGACAGTTTTCACTGACATTTTACCCACCATGACAGTTACATCTTTTTCCTCTCTCTGGACTTTAAAGTTAATCTGTCTCTAAAGTGTGCTGTCATTTCAGCTGTTATATTTTAAAGGGCAAACCTGCCCGTTCTTCTCACTAGGGTCTGTTTCTTTCTTGCCTAACTTTAACACAAATGTCTTCTCCCAGGATAGAGCTGTAAATATTTGCTGCCTCTGCAGGCAAGACACATTGACACGCATGCTCAGAGTTATACCGACTAACTGTGGCCTCTGCTTTGATTCTCTTTCCTTTTTTAACTGTTATATAATCTAAGAAGGTCATATCACTGTAACCCGGGGTATGATGAGAACTTGCTATACCAAAGAGTGACTATTTCTCATCGAGGTATTGAGCAAACAGAACAGATGTTTCCTGTGTATTGAACCATTGGGCAGCCATCTCAGTCTAATTTTGATTTTACAAGTTCTGCCAGTGTTTTCATGAAGAACCTTATTTACCAACAGCCGCACTTTGTCATTTTTAACTGCAGTTATAGCATTACAACAACCTGTGCAAAACGGCCCCTGCCAAAACTAGGGGTGGGAATCACCAGTAGCCCCATGATATGATATTATCTCGATACTTGGGGCACTATACAATATTTTTGCAATTTTTAACATTTTGCAATACAGTGAGTATTGCTAGGCCTGGGACGATAGCAAATTTTGCCGGATGTTATATTGTCCTACAAATTATTAACTAAAAATGATATTCTTGTCAACATTATCGAGACCAAAATAACCACTTATGTTAATATATCACATATTTTCTGGAGGGCAATTTGTATTGTCAGTCAAAAGTGTGTATTATTCCTCGAAATGCTGGCTTTTTTAACTGTATTAAATGGCAGAATTCTTTGGCAATGTCATGAACTACACTTTCTGTGAGCGCAGACCATTTTGTGCTGTTCCAGCTGTACTGGTCCCACCTTGCTCATTTGGCTTAAACCCGAATTATTCCCACACTGGGACTGTGGCATTTGGCTTTGTAAGAAGCTCTTCCATTTTTTGTGCGATCATTTCGGACGTCAATATTTTTTTTGAACCCGTATCCTGTCAATACAAGCGTTCACATCAGCGACGTTTTACCGTCCTGCAATATTGCGGCATTTATTTTTTCGGATCATGGTTGATTTTTCTAAAGTTTCGCATACTGTGTGTCCACTTCTGACCAATCAGATTGCTAGTTGTTGCGACGTCTGATTCACCGGTATATCCAACATGGCCGACTGGCTGATTGTTTACGTGTCGGAGAACAGAGTGCTTTTTGATAAAAGACATAAATATCACAAAGATAACGACCTGAAGGACAACTTGTGGAGAGTCATAGCGTCAGATTTCTCATACGACGATAGTTTGTGTGTTTTAACAGTTTGCTAAACGTCTTTGTTTTAACTTTCATCTGTGCTAAGTAATTTTAGCCCATAAGCTAACCTGTTCAGATACAACATAACGTATGTATTTTCACTGTCTCAAACTCAATCACGTTGCTGTCACGGCACTATTAGGTCTCGGTTAATGTTATTATCTAGTACTGGCTCCGACAGTACATGCTATCATGACAGACAGCCATCTCAACACTAGTGTCTAATCAGAACTGAAAAACACTCAGGGCTCTATTTTGGTGCCTCGCCGGAGACGTGCCGCAAGCGCAGCGTCAATCAGATCCGCCGCGCTGACAAGGCGTTCCCAAGCACATTTTGGTATTTTGGTGAGCCGCGCAGCCCGGCGTAAGTATCCCCCCTCCCTAACTCAGCTCCTCCCGGCAGCATAAATCATAGACGGGGAGGAGAGAGCGTGTAGTGAGTTTAACACAGCCGAGACCTGTTTTCACCAATCACATAAGCTCCTCTCCTCGCCTTTAAATCCGCCACCGGCGAGGCGTATTACTATTTTCATGAAGTAGTCAAAGAGATCAAGAGATGTCTGAAGACAGTTATGCCACAAGATGACGACAGAGGGCAGCTGCTCAACAAGTGTCCTCCACACTCTCTCATCTGAGCACAGATGGATTTGGTGTGCGTAATGTTGGACCCACTGGTAAGACAAACACCCTTTTCCACAAAAAAGACACTCACATAAAGTTGCATATATTCAAACCTCACGTGACAAAGGTGGGTTTAGCGCACATATCACAACATAAACTCCAAAAATGGCATTAAAATCGGAACCATCTGTGCGTAAATGACGCATCGCGCTCCGTGGCCTGGCTCTTTCTTTCATAGATGTTGGCATATAAACTAAATTTGGCCCACAAAACTGAATATTATAATATCCGTGTGTCGGCTTAAAGTAGATAACGCATCTGAGCACTGAAACAAATCATCTGTTCAGCTCCAGCAGCAGCAAGACGGACAGAGGACACGGAGACGTGTCCAGGTCGAGCTGTGCGAGAAATAAGAGGAAGAAAGAAAAGGAGGGAGACACATTACGTATCTTGTTAACTTCATCATGTGTGTTTATTTACTAGATATTTAATTTAATTTGATGCAGTTTCAGCTGTATTGATTCGGTCAGGTTGTGTGCCCAAACGCGTGCCAAATGCGTGCCAAACGCGTGCCAAACGCGCTCATCAGATCAGATATAGATCAGAATATATTGATAAAGATCTAAATGTATGTGCTGACTCAGATTAATAGTTGATGATTATTTATTGCACTGAAATCTGCCTGACACTGTGGAAACCTGCCGGTGAGGCATCAGTGACGTATGTTGATACGCCGCCGGTCTACCAAAATACTACTAGACCAGCTGCGTTCCGCCTTGCGCTGAAAGCTGACCAGGTTTGTATCGGCGAGCTTTCGGCGCACGTTACACGCCGGTGGCGAGCACGAAAATGTCACTGCGCCAGCTGATTCTGTCAACACCTCCCCCTGCCACGCCACCACGCCCAGCTTGGTGGATCTCGGCTCGCCTCCGTGCGACTCAGTCCACGAAAATACCAAACTCGCCTTACGCCAGGCTCTGCCAGACGAAAATACAACTGCGCGGGGCTCGCCGCCCTCCGCCGCCTCACTGGCGCGAACGAAAACAGAGCCCTCAGTCTGCTGTTGTGTCAGTCTTCTCGCCTCCACCCGGGATGCGTCTTTTTTCCCCCCTGAAAGTCGCAAAATCGCATCGGGTTTGATGTGTATAGTCAGGCGCGTCAAAATTCACCTCCGAATAATTCGTAATTTCGTGTTCTATATTCACGTCGGCCGCGGTGTGTAAGGACCTTTCCGCCACAGATTCAAAGATCTTGAATGACTGACAGGATGACTGACAGGATGGTTCACTCCCTTCATTTCATTCCGCTGGGGCACAAAGGCGCCAAGGTGCTGAGACTGACGCACAGAGTGAACCCTCTTGTCATCCAGCGTGTTTGGAGGTGCGAGACGAGGAAAAAAAAATACATTCAAAAAGTTCATTTTAATTTATAGTGCGATTAATTGATTTAGTGATAATCGTCCCAGGCCTATTCATTACTGACAGTTGTGGCTGAAAATCAAGTGGTAGTACACATATCTTTGGATGCAAGTCTAACCTCTTGAGGTTGAGACAGCTATAAACATTTAGTTCTGTTGACAAAGATCCCAGACTGCAGTTTATTCAAACAAGATCTCGTCTCATCTTGCTCTCGTGAATCCATCGTGTGTTGCCTCAGCTCCTGAGCCGAGTGTATGGTCACACCACAAGCAATGAGTAACTGCATGAAGCTGTTTCTCATGGTCATGGTATACAATAAAAATGTTTTTATCTGGTGTCTACTTTCAGCAGGACCACCTTCTGCTTTCAAAACTTTTTATGTCTTCATTGAATTTTCTGTCATAGAGATCCTGAGTGGGGCAAGGAGACATTAAATCATTCCTGAAGGAGAGTTTCCAGTTTGTCTTTTCAGTTTTCCAGATAAAAACCTCTTCCAGCTTTAGATCTGGTGGATTAGTGGATAAGTCCTTTTTCTTACAGTAGATGAAATGACTCTAAGCTATCATTGAATTTAAAGATGTCATCACATCACAGGCTGACAGTAAACAAATGTGCATCTGAGACATCCCCTGTCTTTCCCCAGACATATGTCTGCTGTGATGGGAAGGTTAAATGACTTAATTACCATATGGCGTCTTTCTGTTGCTCACTGGGTCGGGCTACTTGCTTGGCTGCTGTATGTTTTGCGTGGGCCCCTCCACAAAAATGGTAGACTGCACCAACATAGTGCTGTAGTTGTTTTCAGACTGCTCAAAGCGCTTTCACACTACATGCCACACTCACACACACACAAATTCACACTTTATATACTGGTCGCAGTGGCTGCTTATGCCAAGTGCAAGGCTGTTTTTATGTAACATATACACATATTCATACACCTCTGGTTATGTCTTGCTGAAATATTTGGGGTTCACATCTTGCTGGTGATCATTTTGACATGCTGCAGGACTTGAGGTCAAGCTAAGAGATAACCTACATCAGTGGTTCTCCTGATTCAAATGATCAGCTCGTTATCAAGCTCTGTAATGGCTTAATAACGAGCTGATCATTTGAATCAGGTGTGTTGGAGCAGGGAAACATCCAAAACATTCAGAACAGTGGGCCTTGAGGACTGGACTTCAGAAACATTGACCTACATGATATAAACTTCTTCTTGCTATGCTGTTTAGTTATTTTTTAGTTTTGCGCTCAGGAGGTAACCTTAAAGCTTTGAAACCCAACTGTGTACAGCATCTTCACAGTCCATCACATCACAGGTCCAAGGGGACCTTTCCCAGTCTACTACTTACAGGATGATATGAAATAGGTATCAGAGGATGGTTTGTTTTTGTAATACAATCACCTCCCAGCAAAAACACCTGAAAATCTAACTTTGAAAATCATTTGGTCTTTAGTCTGAGATGATTAACTGTAGGGCTGTAAAGTCCAAGTTGACTACACTTCAATCAATTTACAGTCTAGGGGTTAATTTCATCAGGAGGAACGTGCCAAGTGTTAATGGGGGTGTTTTCAGAGCACCCCCATTTCACAGGTAACAGCCTGTTGTGAGCATGTTGTTTCCTCTATCATGAGCCCAGCTGACTGGGGCTTCACTACGCTGCTGCTACACTCCAAGTACACATCCTGTGTGCGATAGACAACGTTGACTGACAGAGCAAATATGTGACGCTAACAGAACGTGCTCAATACGGATTCTGTATGTTTTCGGCTTAAGTCTTTAGATGCTTTTATATTTAGATGCTTCATTAATTATTATGGTAGTTTTAAAAAGGAAAACAACACAAGTGGCTTCTCCACTTCGTTAGCTGACAAACCTAGTATGTAAAAAAAGTTAACACTGCAAAGACTTTCTAACTTTGAATTAAAGAATGATGGTTTGAATTCAGCTGATATTAGCTTTTAGGGAATATGAAACTGATTGTTAGCAGTTAATGAGACTTGGAATATGACAAATGCCACTACAAAACTTAGTTTAAATGTCTTTGGCCGATATTTAATCAAAAATGGAACTTAACACCATCAACAGGAGGGAACAGTGAACCAGTGACACTTGAACTACAGTTATTCCACAGCTCTGGGGTGTCTAGCTGATCAGATAGAGTTATGGGGAGGATACAAGCAGACAAACAGTGATAGTGGAAACATCATTCTTTTAGGCAAGACATGCTGGCAGAGCCAATGTACGGCACTTTGTGATCAAACAGTTTTATGAGTTGGGGAGGTATATTATATACCAGGGTAATCAACAGATTGCTAAATATTTGCCCTGATAATTGGTAGGGGTGGGAGAAAAAATCGATACAGCGTAGCATCCCGATATTTTGTCTGGTAGTATATCATATCATTTCATTTACCAAGTATCAATTTTTCAAATTAATTGCTAATATGAAGTCAAATCTATGATAATGGAAAATAAAATCAACTGTTTGTCCAGTGAGGTTGGCAGAGATGACATCATAGAGCAGAATCAAGTTAGTACAACAAATATATAAGATTTGCAAGATGTGCTACATGAAAATAACGTACAGTGTAAATAAGACAAACATAAAGGAAAGAGAAATGCTAAGTTAGCTTAACAGTTAAAAAAATTTTAGGAATTGCAAAATATTGTGTTGCAGTACTCACTGTATTGCCAAATGGTAAAAATCGCAATAATATAGGGAAGTGCAGATGGCCAAGTGGGTTAGTGCGTCCCACAATCCCTGCAGCAGTGTGCTGCATGTCCTCCCCCCCCTCTCTCTGTCCCCTGTCCTATCAATAAAAGGCAAAATGCCCCCCCCGATCTACCGTCAGTGATTTTTACCCATCCATTAATGTCAGTGGTGTTTTAAGACTGTTATTTCCCCCAGCTAATACTGTCATTTCTTTGTTATGTCCATACAACAAGTACATCTGGTGCAGCCTAACAGAGCTGACATCAGGACTATAACTTTTGCGTCTTGAATATAACTCGACACATTTTGTGATGGAGACCACAGCTCAGTCTCAGTTTGGTACTCAGCGTGTTCTGTGCCTGCAGACAAGCACTCAGGTAGAAAAGTCTTGCATTAGTTCATTCATCATGACAGGTTTATAACGAACACCATGCAGGAGAGAGAAGGGCGGGAGGTGAGGGGGTCAGGTGTAAATGTCTAAAGCGTTGCTGTGTGTGTGGACACACGTGCATGTGGAGCTCTGTCCTGCAGAGTCCCACTAGCACACTGACCTTTACTGTGTCAGTGGGGAAGTATAAGGCGGGTTAATTACCTTTGCAACAACAGCCCTCCTAACCCTGCTCAGCCACAAGGATGACACAGAACCCAGTGTACACACCGCATGAGCTCTGTGGGTCCACATTACACTTACAGGCAATCCAACACTGCCCGCAAAAGGTCACTTGGCACAATTGCATTGACCTACATGGCATTGCACATCTAGAATCTATGGCTTAGTGTCTGCATTTTTTAGGGTGTAATTGTTTGTTTTTCTTATAGCTGTGTGTCTTATGTGGTTCTACAACATATTAAGTAAGCTATTTTTATATCCAGCCTCAGTACTGTGTGTTAAAAAGAAACAAGTGTTTTGGATAATATTCCAAAACTTTATTCTTTTCTTACATTTCACAGTCTGAGCAGGAAATAGTTAGATTTTCAATCTTCAAAAGCTCCAGTTAACTTTTTTTTAACTACTTTAAGTGAAATAAATTTTACTTTAAGTTGCTATCAGACAAGCAGCTTAAAGTAATGACATACAGACAAGCAGGTATCAAAGGGAGGAAAATGTTTACATGACATCACTCTACGTTCAGTATCCCATGTCTTGTCATGAGATGTTTTATACGGTCTCAGGTCATCAGAAAATAGGAACAAAAATGTAACTTTCTTTTATAGTAAATTCCTAGTGTACTTTTTATCAGTTGGTTCAGCTGTCCACTAATTATGAAGTCCTGTCAGGTAAGAATAAATTCAGTCAAGAATCTATTGTTCTGTATCTACCATGTAGTTGTTTCAAAGTAGACAAACATTGTGGTATTGTGGCAGTAAGGTTATCCCCTTAAAAGGATGCTTCATTTTTAAAGAGGCATCTTTTTATGAATTACAGTTTCTAATCCCATCAGCTTCATCATCTGGCAACAAGAGGTGGTACATGCCTCTGGGGATGGATGCCAACTATCAGAAATTTGTTGTATGTCAGCAGTTACAGAAACAATTTCCTACCAACACTTCTGTTAGGATTCTGCGCAAACATCTGCGACAGGAAATCTTTCATTTCTCTGTCCTGTTATCCTCCACTGTAGCACATTGTATACGTCCGGTATACGTCAAAGCCTGCTAAAACAGGATTGGTCAGTACCTTTTGGTATTACAAATTAAAGCCAGAACACATCCAATGCTGATAATCCAGAGCCTCATGTACAGATTTGACATTTGTGTGTATAGTATGTAATGACACAAAATCTCTTCAACCCCACTTCTGAGGAAAGTGTTAAAAAAGTGTTAAAAAATGCAAATTTTACCAAGTCCAACATAACTTCTTTTTTCTTTGGGGGCAAAGGCTGCAGCTATCTAATATTTTAGTAATCGAGATTTCTACTGAATATTCCATCGATTAATCAAGTAATCGGATAAAACATGCATTTTTTTAGTGGAAGTTCAATTCTTATGGAACTACCACGGAACAAGGGTGTGCGGTAGCGGATTGCAATGCATGTAAAAAAGCTAATTATGATGTTAGCTTTCATCATTCCCCTAAAGACATTGGTGTCTCAGTGCTGAATAGCTCCTATGTTACCTGCTTCTGATACTACACTGGCAATGTTAGGCTACAAGCTAGCGTGTAGAGGAGTGTGCAGAGCAGCGCTGTCTCCGCCCACAACTCATAGATGAATTGCTAATGAGCTACTGGAGCTCTGCAGAAGAAAAGCCCCTTTCATCATTATTTTTTCTGCTCTGCAAAGCCAAAACTGCGCTTACTCCTCCTTCTACCATGGTGACGTAAGTGCGTTGTGTCACCTTGAAAATAATCTGTGTGAAACAGTGACTATTTAAGCTTATAAATGAGTACTCGAGGCAGAGAAAATTCCTTACTTCGGCTTACTTTTTGTAATTGAGGTACTTAAGGAATTGTTTCAGCCCTAGCTACAAGGTCATTTCTTTGACATCACCCACACAGCTCTTTCAAAGAAAAGATCTTTCAGCATTTTAAGACTTTGTGTTATCTGCTTCGATAATTGTGATGTACTGTTGTGTTAAAATGGTCATAGAAATTGTTCTCCTTGTGGATTTTACGGTTCTTAGATTATTTCCTCTGTCATTCTCACTCACTCAGTCATTTCTTTACCCTGCCTTTGTATTTGAGCAGAGCAGACCTATGCCAGTATTTTAACTGTCAAGTTTTGTCTGGGTGATGTGTTCAAGTGCACCGTAAAGCAGGAGATTTAATGCGCGGCAGTGTGTCTTTGTCAGCATGAGTCCTTTGAGGTTATCAGTCAATCGAGACACAGGTAGGATGACATGGCGTCACCAAATCTACTGTGATGTGAAAAGAAAAAGGTATCTGTGGGTTCCTTCATGAAAATAGAGCTGCAACATATAATTTTCACTTAAAGGGGAGGTGTGTTTCTCACTCTGGTGTATTAAAATCTCATTATTTCCGCCTCTGTCTGATGTTCTGCTTTGCCGGAAGCGCAGATGAACCAGGAAAAGGGGTGTCTATAATTCTTGTATCAGAATTTTAGTAAATCTGGCACGTAAACTATAATCTCACATTTGCCTGAGATTTGAGCAGTTTAAATCTATTACATCTATTCTACGATTATTACTACAATCCCTATAACTTCTGATTTGAACATTTATATACATCTAGTATGGAGACCAAATTTGGTGACTTTGCATTTTTTGTTGTAAATGTGGAAAAGCATAATACTGATTAAGGAGGTCTATGTGTGTTCACCTAACCCAGTGGTTCTCAAGTCCAGTCCTCGAGGCCCACTGTCCTGCATGTTTTGGATGCTTCCCTGCTCCAACACACCTGATTCAAATAATCAGCTCGTTATTAAGCCATTACAGAGCTTGATAACGAGCTGATCATTTGAATCAGGTGTGTTGGAGCAGGGAAACATCCAACATCCTCCTCCTCATTTCCTGCGGCAGTGGTCTTATGTTATTTTTATTTTATTTTTTAAATCTTAATCACACAAAGCCATCTGTGCAGTGAAAAAACTGGAGATCAATATCCTCTAAAGAGCATCATTAGACTCACTGTTGGATATAACAGAATCTCAAGGCTGGTGGGATAACTGATAAACTGTGACTACTGCTGAGAGTCTTCTAGGTGAGATGCTTAACCTACACCACTGGACTAAAGCTTTGATGACCTGCAGCAGTAGGCTGTGATTTACAGGGCAACCCCCGCTAGGACAGACATGAATACACACAATTGCTGAGTGCTGTCTCTATGAAGCGTTAATGTTTCATCAGTGTTTGAAAAGCATTAAGAATGAATCCACCTGTCTGCTCTGATTTGACCTCTGATCATTTTCTGTGTTGTGTCTCCTTTTATAGATGAAGACTGTGAGTGTAGCGCTGGTGTTGTGTCTCAACGTGGGGGTGGATCCTCCTGATGTTGTCAAGACCTCACCCTGTGCCAGACTGGAGTGCTGGATAGGTAAGTGAGTTTATACATATATGCTCACTAGCACAACTGCATAAAACGCAAACAGAAAACCAAGTGTAAAGAAACGGGATACTTATATTTGAGTCACAATATCAGATTTTTCTTGATAGAAAAGTCAGGATTGTGAAATGACCACTATATTTACAGCAAAACCTAAAACAATCAGCACTATCACATACAATAGGAAACCTGTTATACTAGTTTCCACCTTCATTATGTCAGCGTGGGCCAACTATGTGTAAAATAGATTTGTAGTCTAACAGACTTCTTTTTATTTTACTTTGTTGTCCATGAAAACCCTGACCGCAGCACTACTCAGCCCCTGCCGAAAACTCTCAAGTTTGGCTCTTTTGTAGTAATATAAAGTGAGCTTAGTTACTTTTTACACAGTTTTGTCCTTAAGAAACCAATTTCAGGTGATAATGATGCACTGTCGAATAGCGTCTGGCTCTTAATTTTCCTCGGCATTAAGAAGAAAAAACACTTACTCTAAAAAGTGGTATTCAAAGAGCCAGATCTGTCCTCATAGTGTCAATAAAGGGCAACAGCAGGAAGGGTGTGAAGTAAGTTTTGCCAAAAACAAAACCATTATGCCAAATAGAAAATAAATAAATAAAAAAGGCAGAAGGTTCAGTGCTTTATTTGTGTTGGCCGCCATTACAGACTATGACCAACTTTTACTTTATATTAAAAGTTTATTTTTCACTGCAGCATTTAGGGACAAACTCTGTCATTCCCATGGGTACTGAGTCTATAAGTCCTCTGCCATCAGAGGAAAAAGCAGACTGCCCCCACCAGACCCACTCAGCTTGACACACAACAAAAAACCAAAGCCCCATTTTCATTGAGTGGGAACCTTAAAACCATTGTTGAAATCTCCCGAGGCCTATTCAGTGTAAGGAGTTTGGTAAGCTCAATAAAGTAAGGACAAAGTTTAGCAGTTTCTGAAAGTTTTTTAAGTCACCTCTAAGGACACTTGCTTTATAAAGACCTGCTATTGTGTAATTGAGACAGTGTGGGGAAAGATAAAGGAGTGGATGCAGACACGAAGGCCTAAACTGCACCACATCTTTTGATTTATGGACACAAGCCTCAGCTGCACAGTAGTGGAAAGTTGCTGAAAAGACCTGTAGTGTATTTTTAGTGATCAGTACACTGGCACTTCATCAGTTTCAATAATCATGAGTAATTGCATAAAGCCCATCAATCCCCTTACGTTACTGTTGTAGTCAACAGTAAAGTTTGTTTTCTGCAAGGATTTAATATCCAGTATGGTTATTATTTGTGTTTTCAACTAGTTGTTATCATTTTCCAATCTATAGATATTAAAGGGATAGTTCAGTATTTTTTAAGTGGGATTTTATGGGTTACATGTCAATAGTGAATGTATTAGGCACAATTGATGTTGGTCAGTTCTGCTCATAGACTGTATATACTATGAATAACTTGGCTTTGCCTTCCGTCATTATACGAATTTGAGGCCGGCTCTTGGTATTTCCGGCATTTTCTCCACTTCCTGATACCACCACTTGCGCAGTAGCATTGTACGCATTCGGCAAGAGTCGCCGAGAGTCGCTGTGATGACACTCGGCTCAAACAGCATATCCCCCGGGTGAGCTACGCAAACTTTGTATGCCCATAGGCTGTATCAAGTGTAAATCATAGAAAACATAAACCCCCTAATAACTTTTAAAAATGAAGCTGCACGGAAAACAGAGGACTTGAGCACAAACCAGTCTTACAGTAACTACATGTCAACATTGCAACCAGGAGGGAGAAAAAATTATATTCTGTGTAATTAATATTTAAAGTTTGTCCGCAGCTCCATAGAGATTGCTGGAGGGGGGAGGATTTATGACCTATACTGCAGCCCGTCACCAGAGGGTGCTGTTCCTGCGGTGGCTTGACCCAGTGAGGAGGCAGATGGTGTACATTCTATACACAGTCTACGGTTCTGCCCCTTCAGTGAAAAATGTCACACAAGCTAGGCTACAGTTTCTTTGCCAAAAGGGCCAACTCTGCTACTTAAACGCTCCACTGAGAATTTTTCAGGACTTTTCTTTGCCATCAGGAAGACTATATATTTTGATTTTTTTTTATTCTGAATTGGGATGTCTTTGCATCTCAGTTTTGCCTGACGTTAAGCACCACCAAATGCCTAAAATCAACCAGTGGACACAGTGATCTGTGTAGAGTTTGTTATTTAAGCTCAATCCTTCCCATCTGTAGCTAACATACTGCATTTTGATAAGGTAACCATATGGTGTCATGACTGCTTCAAAAACACTGGCATATCCCTTTAAGGATTTTTATATTTACTCATCAAATGTGTCTTTCGATTGTTTTCCTGTCCTCATTCATCATGAGAAAAGAGGTTTATTTTTCAGCATAAAACATATCACTTTCCCTCTCATGCTTTCCGTTTATTTTTCCCAGCCTGCCGAGTGCAACTGGATCCGTCTTCAATCTATTCGTTGCTATTCTTCACACTATATCGATTTACTCTCATCAATTTTTCAACCCCAAGAGCTGCTGATATTTTACCAAGCCCTGCTTCAAATATTTCTTTGACCTGAAATCAAACTTTAACTTAATTTTTATGTATGACACCGAAGTATCATTGACTGAGATGTTAAATAATGATATTAAACATGCCAATTACATTACAGCATATGAAGGAGAAGTTACTTAAATCAGTGTGGGGAATGGTATAGTGGTGTAATTGTCAGTGCTGTGCTGAGTGTGTGATGACTTCGTTTCCCTACAGATCCTCTGTCCATGAGTCCACAGAAAGCCCTGGAGACCATCGGGGCCAACCTGCAGAAGCAATATGAAAACTGGCAACCCAGGGTGAGTGAGTTCACAGGACACAGTTTCCACAAACAGGAATTCAAAGATCATTTTAGTGTGGGGTCATATTACAAACACTAAAAACAATCATGAAATTACTCAAAATGAATCACTCAAACGCTTGACCTTGCTCGTATCTGATTATCGTTGATTGATTTTGGCATCCATGAAATCACAGTCATCGTTTTCAGAGATGTTTTGTAATTCTGTTTAGAGCTTTTGGCAGACTGTTCAGAGTGTTCAGACTGTCTTTCAGTTGGTTGCCAATTCTGTAAATTTCGCTGAAGTTGGTTTCCCTTCTCAGCCCTGTGTCAGACAGAGCTTTTTACACCATGCCAGTTATTGATTCCATCATGGGTTTTGGGTGTTACTCAGAGAATAGAGATGTGTATTTTCTAATGTGTTCATTCAATCCAACAAGGACAACAACTGTACAGCTAAAACTGTCATTTTAACATGGTTGGCAGTAGCATACAGTCTAAACAGCTGGGGTATAAATTCTTTTTTAAGAATAGTTTTTTTTAAGACCCTATACTAATGCAGCAGGACCTTTGGGAGCCATATTCTGGTATGAATGAGTTTCTATTCTGGGTTTATGACTCCAGAGCAAGAGAAAACAAAGTTCAGCGGAGTAATTAGTTTGATGTATTTTATTTTTATGTGTAGAAAGGACAAACAGCTAGAAACAGGATAACCAAAATTAAGAAAAAAATAGGAGGGGAGAAAATTAAATATCAACAAATTAAAAAAATGAAGACTTCGTTAGAGTTGAACTTGCAAAACCTGCTTAATATGAAAAAAATGAAATGATTCGTCTTTGGTTAGACAATGAATCAAGTCAGCGAGTGCACAGAAATGAAAAAGGCCCTGGAGCACATAGTCAGTTCAGCAATTTTTGATAAGGTACAAAAAAAAGATAAACCAGAAAAGGCAAGATTAATGCCAGAGACACCCTCATCACACACATCATACCAAATCAATCTGCAGGAAGAAGCCTGGTGCATTTATAATGTTTATGATTTCATCTCCTCCTGTTGACAATGTGGCAAAAACTTCCCAATAGCATTGGTGTACAGCATGAAGGATATAATTTTATTCAAACCCAAATGTATTTGGAGTATTTCATCATTGTTGTTGGTTATGTTTGGGTTGGAGGCTGAACAGGTAGGACAGTTATCTGTGTTTTTTTGTTTCCTCGGATTTAGTTTATTCTGAGGTTAGTTTAAGAGGAGTAAAAATTAAAATCCCAACAAGGTGAAAGAAGCCCCCCAGTTTAGAGTCAAGGTTCAAACCTGTCATAACAACCCATTCACTTTATATAATCAGATATGCCACGAGAGTGAGCAGGACTAAAACGGAGGATAGAAAAGCGTTCTTCTGTTGAGACTAAGGGATGGATAATCACAGTATGTTGTGCCATTTTGGGATTGGCTGAGGTTATTTTGTTTACATGCATGTTTTGATTTTAAGTTGAGGATATTTTGGCGAGAATGATCAAGCCAAGCGAATTAGCAAAACAAAAATTGCAGGGGTTTACCTCTATCCATAATGTGAGTGAGCACCAAGACAGTTCCTGCAGCTATTGTTGTAACTCAGCAGGTGCAGGTTTGTGTCAAATGACCATTTCAAGGTGTAAAAAAAGTGAGTGGGTTAATTTTGGCTGTCCTATTATGTCAGCTTTATTCCACTTCCTGATTAAGTGCAGTACTAACAAAACAGCCACACGCTCTCAACCCTGGTTCATGTTTTTTTTTTCAACAGACACATCATGCATTACTATAAATGTATCTGTTACAAGTCTATTTAAGAGTGTGTGTGTGTGTGTGTGTGTGTGTCTGTGTGTGCAAGCATGCTTAATATTCTTTCATGTTGATGCACCATTAACAGCAGGACAGTCAAAGCTTCCTGCACCATGGCAGGTGCAAGAGGCATTATTACGCTACATAAATTAAATAGCCTGCCACTTAAACATCATAATAAAACATCAAACACAAAGATGTATGTACAATGTAGAGTTGAGAGCAACCACAACTCACAAAACCACACATTAAAAAAGATGGAGAGTCTGAACGGCTCTGTTTCTAGGCAACACAGATCATCAGGAGGGTGAGTTACAACATTCAGTGAGTTAGTGACGTTTTTATCCGTTTGAACCTCTTTCCTCAAGCCTTGTGCGCCGCAGAGTTGTACAGAGTTCAAAAATCTGTTTCAGCTTCAACTTCTCTGCGCCTTCATTTTTAATATAAGCAATCCACTCCATCCTCACTGCATTCCTCCGTTTGAAAAGTTCACGTATCTCTGCAGCTACAGGCGTAACAGGGATTACTGTCAGAAAGAGAAGATGAGCCTAACACACTTCACTGAAGGTTGAAGAATAATGTGGAAGTCACAGCCGGAGAATCCACCGCGAGCATATTAACATTTAGTTTCCGAGAGAGGAGGAGTGTACTGGTTGGTCGTGCTACATAGCGGGTTTGCTGTATGCTTATTGGCTGGTGCATTTCTGCAGTGATTAAAGTAGGTCCCCTTGCCCCTTTTATAAGATGGCGTTACTTGAGACATAGCAAAAAAGTATTTGAAGATACAAACAGAGAAAAAGAAAAGTAAATTTAATAAATGCAGCTTCACAGTTGAAATAAAACACTTTGGTTCAGGTATCTAGCTAAGGCATGTTGACGTGCACAGTCATTGTAAAACTGTGTTTGTATAGACTCACTTCATCCACAACAGCCAGCATGCATTCTCTCACTTCTTTAGAGTCTGGAAAGACTGCTTCTTCGTCACGATCAATGACACACAGAGGGGAGCTGCTGTGGCTCCCTTCTGGTCTGTGCAGGACCATGCAAGGGCTGTAGATCTTTGTACGGAGGCTGCAGACAGTGATTTGTTCTTGTCCTGTTTTATGAAGGGAAAGTTGATCTGGAAAGTCAGGTGCTTTTCAAAGTGAATATTCTGCAATGCACTTGACGTACTGTATCGTGAGTTTGACCGGTTGACTTTTAAGGCTTGTATTGTTAACTGTTTCAGTTTTGGTTATCCATATGCTAAAGGCATTTCAGCAATGTTTTTATGTAGGAGTTTGTATTATTTTAAAACATAGACAGAGGCTACCAATAATATCACAATAAAAATGAAAAAAAAGAAAAAAAAACGAAAGAAAAAAAAAAAGAAAAACTCTTTTTGCATTGGAGCGCGTTCTGATGTCACAGACTTTTCTTCTACCTTTGTACCAATAATGTCAGCCCAGAGAAAAACAATATGGATCGACTCAGATGTGTTACCCTTGTGACAGTGACTTGTCCAGGATGTACCTCACCTTTTCAGCAATAACAGGTGGGATAGGCTCCAGACCCATGACAGGAAAGGCTGAATTGATCATGGATAGATGGATGGATGGAATTACGCACGCTGGTCAGATTGGGGTTGTATGGAAGTTGCCCACGGGCCACTAACTGAATTGCATATGTAAATGATTAACTGTATGAAAAGCCCAGACTCTGGAGTACTGTTAAAGCTGGCTGAAGGATTATTTTGGACTAGCAGCTGATTGACTCTTCTCTACCGGTAGATTAACGCCTTCTAACTATGTTGCTGAAATCTGTACAATTTCCCGCCAAAAATGTCCTATGATCAGAAGATAAATAAAGAAAATAACATTCATGTGGTAAATAAAACAGAAAATACAAGGTAAGAGGAGGTGGAGGAAGAAATGTCTCTGGAGAAAGCAGCTATAGGAACGTAGGCTCGGGCTGGGTTGACCCTGAAGGTCGGCAGCGAATGGTGGTAGGAGAGCAGGAGTGGGAGGGTGAGAAAGCTGTTCAGTCTGAGGATTTCGTAGCTCATGAGCACCACACCACAGATCACTGCTCGCCAACACAACTTATATAAACTGTTGACAAAGGAATCGCTTATACAGCACTTTTGTCACCTTGATAAGAAATCTTCCAGAAGTTTAATTTTAGATGAGTAAAGTGAGTAAACATGAGACCCTGGAAGAGACTGAAAATCCTCTCTGCTGCTTTTCCCACGTGTTGCAGGTGGTGCTGATATGTACGGGCTCAGTGTGTGTGTTTGTACGAGTGGAACTGCCCAGAGAGTTTATCTGTGCCAGCCTGCTGTCACGAATCACTTTCTCACTTTGCTTCTGTGCTCTTACAATAACCCTTCTGGCCAAAATACAGAGAGAGAAAGGCAAATATGGTCTTAGCTGCAGCCCCCTCACTTTCACTGCCAACTTTATATCTAAAAAAACGGTCTCTTTCTTCCTCTCTATCCCTGACCAATTTTCATCCTTGTTTTCTCTCAGCATCAGTGGAATATCTGTTATTTTTCTGTTCTTTGGTCTTTGTTGTGCTTAAACAAATGCGTCCAAAAAACCCTGAATATTTCAAAATGCAAACTAAAATGGCTAATTGTTTTGGAGCTTTACTTTTGATAATTGTGGCCCATTGCTTAAAGAATTAGAGAATTAAAGTATTAAATGGAGGTAAATCACCACTTAAAAAAGTAGGAGTGGGAAGAAACGATCAATACAGCATAGTATCGCAATATTTTGTCTGGTGATATTGTCTCATCTACCAAGTATTGATTTTTCAAATTAATTGCTAATGTGAAGTCAAGTCTATGGAAATGGAGATGACATCATAGAGCAGGAGAAAAGTTAGTACGACATATATATAAAAGGTTTGCCAGATGTGCAACATGAAAATAAAATACAGCGTAAATAAGGCAAACATAAAGGAAAGACAAATGCTAAATTAGCCAAACAGTTGAAAAATTTTTATAAATCGCAATATATTGTATCGCAATACTTGTGTATTGCAAATTGTTAAAAATCGCAATAATTTATCGTGGCCAACGTATCGTGATAATATTGTATTGTGGAGCCACTAGTGATTACCCCTATTAAAAAGTAGAAACTCCATCCACCCCTCAGTGTAGGACATTAAATGTAGTTATAACCTTGGGGAAGACTACTGACTTGGCAGGTGTTTAGAAGACAATCAGGGACATCCTCCATGTGAAGGGTAATCCTCATAAGGTCATTGCTGAAAAGACTGGCTGTTCACAGTGTGCTGTATTGAAGCATATACTGCATATGGAAAGTTGACTGGAAGGGACAAGTGTGGGAGAAGGTGACCAAGCAACATGGGTGACTGCAGCCAAGAGAAGACTGTCAGGAAAGTGGATTTAAGAACTTGCAAGCTTCATAAGGAAGGGACGTCTTCAGGAAAGAGACTTTACCAGTCAGTGTAAGAATGTCTTACCCGAGGTAATGATAAAAAAAAAAAAAGAGCTGGACTATTGCTCAGTGGTCATAAGTCCTTTATTCATGATGAATATCAGTTTGGCATTTCATTGGGTAATCATGGTGCCATGTCATCTGCTGCTGTTGATCTACTGTGTTTATTAAATCCAGAGTCAACTCAGCCTAAAGTCTGCCACAAGATTTTAGAGCCCTTCATGTTTCTGCCTGCTAAAAGGTGATGTGGAAATACCATTTTTCTTTTCCAACAGGACTTCCACAGCACCAAAACTACCACCAACTAGTATGCTGACTATGATATTGCTGTGCTTGACTGACCACCAACTTACCTGAGCGAAATCCCTTTAACTATCTGTGGGCTATTGTCAACACCTAACCCAAAGGCTGCTTGACTTAAACACCTCAGCTGTGCCTCAGGCTGATTGCCTCCATGCCACACTCCACTGATGCGGTATTTCGTGGTGAAGTACTTGAGTGTAGTTGAATTTGGAATTTATGACAATTGTCCTTCTTCAATTAAATAATGGAAAAAAAATTTTTTTTTTCAATGTTCTTGACTTTGAGATGCATCAGCGTACCTTGATTTTTTGAGGCTTTACTTTTGCTTGTTTAGGTTAAGATGAGTTTTAAGCTCAAGGTTATTTGCAATAGTTATCCAGTTTTTGTTTTTTTATGCTCCCCAATTTCCCTCTTCTGTCCCTCGTGTCTCTGATTGGCTAGTGTGATTTATACTCTTACTAATGTCATTTTAGATGGAGTGTCTGTTGCTTTTAGAGGATGATTGTTCACTTTCTTTTGTTTTCCAATACTTCCAGACAGAGTGTCTATTCCTCACCATTGTCAGCCATCCTTATTGTGCAGTGCTACCCAAAGCCGGTCTTTTCTCCTCTGTCTGTGCTTTTATTAAATATGCCTGTGTTGTGTTACATAACGGCGCAGACTGAAACCCACCGACGACTGCTTTTGTTGCCTCTGTTTCATGTAGAAACAAAAAGAAGTGATTGAGACACCTTCGTTTTCTGTTTCTACTTCAGGTTTTCTGTCTCGACATGCCTCCTTTGCTTCCACGTTTTCTTTCAAGCTTTACTTGTTCTTTTTCATTTTCTTTCCTCTTGTCACCTCTTTTTGTTCTCTTTCTCTTTCTGTCCTCTGATATATATTGGGGGATCTAGTTTGAAATGCTCCCTTCTGACCTGCCAGGTGTTTGCTAGCTGTTGAGATGAAAAGCTACATGCTTGGCTTGTTAAAAGACATGCTACACTTGCTGAGCATGTTGCAGCTGCCAAACATGTTTAAACCATGTCTCTTGTCAGTTTTTCCTTTGGTCTGTCTCCTTCTTTATCTTTGTGTTGTCACACATTTCTCATTTTGCAAAGCTCTCCTGGCCCTCTGCAAACTATGAACCCCTGCTGTCCACTCAGCCAACACTCTCTGCATTATTTATCAGTGAGCTGCAGTTTAAACACTTGGCTACTAATTAGCTTTGAGCTTTTCCCTTATCACCCTGGAAACACTAAATTTCAGAGCAGAGGATACGCAGCACAGAAGAATTTCAGTCGGGTTTGTAATGATGCAATGCACGCTTTAAGCTTGGGTCATTAAACATTCAGTCACACTCAAGGATGCAATACTTCTCACTGTCGCTCTGTAATGACATGGTGAGTTGCCCTGGGAGCTGATGTGTCAAATTTCTCAACAGTAATGCCAGCACTCAGACCAGAGGAGCATGAAAATACTCTTTCAAAACCCTTATTTGTTTTGAAAACAAGTAATATCAAATACATGAGAGGAAGCGTCACAGACTCTCTTCTCCTTTGTCTCAAACATGCATGAACTGTGAGATATGAAAATATAAAGGGTATTATTCCCCAAAAAAGGTTATCACAGTTTACTCCAGGGACGTTTTGTAATTGTTGTGGCTCAGCAGTAGAGTGGGGATTGAGTCTTATCTCAATCGTAAGGTTGGCGGTTGATCCTCATATTGGCATATTGGAGTATGAACTTGTGTCATTGTAAGATATACCCAAATAGAGTTTGTGGGCATCAAGCACATAGACATGTAGTGTAAAAGAGGTATGTGCAGTCAGAAGACGAGAAAAACATCTCAATGCAGTCCTTTTTAATACTTAATTAATTTAGCAAAAAGAAAAATGTTACATGTGCAGGCGGAAAAAATATTTGGGGATACACAGCCAACTCAAGTGTTCACTCCAACACAAGGACCCATGTCAAGATTAGGGATATTTCAAAGCAATCGATTTCCCAACCCATGAATGTAAATTTAAAGACCATACAACAAACTCATTGTAAGATAAGAAAACATTCCAATTTGATGTCAGGTTGGTTTGCTCAGTATGGTGACCATTAGCAGAGCTAGCACCACCACCCTTCAGTCCTCTTTACAGGTTATTGTACATGCTTGTGCTTGTTTCACTTTGTAGAGTATATTAAATAAAACAGATACAGCCAACTTTAATTCCATTTTGTAGTTTAAGACACAGACCAAAAGCTACCAGTTAGAGTAGCAGGAGTAACAGTAAGGCTGAACGTAAGTTTATGTAAAAATAGGTTTTCTGCTGTCTGCTCCATCTCAGTTTGAAAGCTGTTTGCGTATTGATATTTTTTAGGACATATCCATGACGCTGTGATGTGTTTAGTTGAAGAGCAGGTCTCCTGGCTGTCAAAATGTGAATAGTAGTGCAGTTTCTGTTCCTGGAACAAATAAACGTACAAAAAAAACTTTGACTTAAGTCCTTTGCAAAATTAGGTGAGTTGGAGTATTTTTCTTGTAGGTTTATTTTGTTTTTGGGGTTGTTTCGGTTAAGTCACAAACTCAACAAATATTGAATGAACAGTTGATGTATTTCAAATCCAAAATCCACAGGATGAGTGTTAGGGTCAGCGTAGCGTGCTACACAGCAAAATACGTTCCCATTCTTATCAGTATACAGGGTTTCCCCTAGGATACTTTTAAGCTGTGGTGGTGGGCTGCATGGGAGGCGAACAGTCGCGCTATGTCGTGCCACTGCTGCTTTTACTGCTGCTCCAGAATATGAGGGCGCCTCGAAACGTGAGTGCTGATTAAATATGTCGCAACGTGACGGCGCACATCACCACAACAATCAGCGTCCTTTTGTTACTTGACACTCGTCCTCGTGAATTTTTCTCTTCTGTGTGAAATACTTTAAAACACTCATCTGAAATCGCAACCTGTGACGAGTCAGGACAACGAGCTGATATTAAGCTAGGTCGAAATGATTCACATGGGACAAACACACGCCATAAAGTAATTAAATGTTACTTTTGATAGAAATTTCAAAATTAAGTTTGTTTTTCACAGGCTTAAAAAAGAAGTATATTCAGTAACTTGAAATACCTTTCTCTCAAACTCCCTCCATTTTTCTTTCTTTTTGGCAGCAGTGGGGTGGTGCGGGGGGTCCGTGAGTGCTAATTGCACTCTGCTCCGTGGCAGGTGCGAGCTTGCAGACAGGAGATTCCGATGTGCGATTTTCAAAATAAAGCGTCGTAAAGGAACATTTTTTTTATGTTTGACATGTTATTTCAAATGAATTATGGAAAATAGTGAGTAAATAATGACACACACATGTAAATATATATTCATTTGGACAATACATTACTAGTATTATTGTTTTAACATTAAAAAAAACATCTAGTTTTCAGGCGTGGCGGCTTTTATTTTGCTGTGGCGGTGCACAACGATCAATTACATGTAGGGGAAACCCTGATATAGCATCGCATACAGAGAGTGTTGCAGCTCATCTAAGCTCCGTCACAGAAGCCTCTCTACACACTAATCAGCTAAAGAAATGCACAGTCTTCAACCTAATACCCATTAATCTGCACAGAGAAGATCATACTAGACTGGAAGTTGTACACGGAAGAGGTGCATGTCATTTGTTAAATTTCAAAATAAAACACCATATAAAGTCTTCCGACTGTTTATCAGTTCACATATATGAAAGACACTTCCTGTTTATGTATTTATCATTAACACAGAATAACCACAATCTCTGATCCATGTGGACCCCAACAGGACTTTTAGCAGCTAACTTTGTCTGAAGAGAACAGCACAGCAAAGTGGAACATGGTTTACTTTATTAAACACGAGTAAACCTGCAAAAATCCAAACTTTATAATTCTGTTGCTTGTTCACATACAGAAGAAGTGCAACCGTCACAGAATTATATCCAAATTAGCAGGAAATTGACCACAGAAAGGCAAAACAACCTGTTTTGAGTATATTGTTTTTTGTATACTGAGTCCAGCTGACCAGGGCTGCACTATGCTCCAAACACACACTTCCAGTCAGGGTTGATACTGCCTGATGGAGCTGGGACGTGATGGTGACAGAATGCTCTCAACACGGATCCTGTGGGCTTTCTGCTAAAGTATTATGATACCCAGGCTTCTCTGTTGGAGGTTTCTTAAAAACAGTGAACCTTTTTCACAAATTTGATATGTTACTGCAAAGAAAGACAAGATGAGTCTGTTAATGTAGATGAAGTTAGAGTTACATGTAGCATCAGGAAGCAGGGAACAGCTAACAGCATTAGCAGAATTTTCTCCTTGCAGAGAGAGGGTTAGGCATAGTGAATGTGATACTACACCAAGATACAACATTGGCATCATTAGCAGAATGCTGATTTTTTTCTGCACTTTCCCAGGAATTGTTTTTTCCATATTATGCAATACAGAGAAACCAGGACACAAACTTGTTGAATTGTCAAGGGAGCTTCCAGCAATGACGCACAAATGGGCAACCCCAGTCTGTTGGTGTTTCTGAGGCTGCCCTCTTTCCTACAGCAGAAAATAATACAGTACAGATTTGTGTACAAATCAGCACGTACAACAGTTGTGTAATTTACTCACTTGGCAAACGACTACGCTAAAGGACTGGATTTACTTTGAGATTAAAAAATGGTATGAGCTGACAGTTTTCTACCAAGACGCCTTATTTCTAACAACTATTTCCTATAATGGAGGGATTTAAGAAAGTAATTGATGAACCCTTTTAATAGATATGATAGGCTCAATTTTACATATCTTGCTGTCAACACTGCCTCCTGAATTTATGACAAACTTCCTCTAAAATCACTTTAAAGCACTGTGAAAGTTTTAACATCACAGTATGTTTACTTTTTACATCAGCACAATACCTACCTGTCAGCGGAGTCAGCCATTCATTTAATACTCCAAACTCATTGCAATGATATCTTTAGAAAAAAAAAAAAGGTTATTGAAATAATCACATCCCGAAGTGTGTTTTTGGATTTTCAAAAACTGCGTTTTATTTTGTTTTGCTCTTAAAACAGACTTTTCTGAATCAGTATGTGTGCGGTTTCTGGTACTTCTAGAGCTGCACTAATAATAATGCTACTAATGCTATTAATGCTACTCGCCATATAGACCGTGTTTAAGCTTAAACGTTACCTTTCACGTTGATAGAAGAGGGTCCTACAGGATTTGATGTGCTCCTTGATGACTCAAAACAAGTCCGAAATAACGTTGTGTAATGTTGTGCTCACATAGTGCAAGTAGAAATCATTAGTGGCGCATTGATATTAATGATCATGTGAAATTTCAGTCGTGGCACATGTATTCTAGCAGCTGCTGCTAAATGAATGTAGTAGAAACACTGCTGATACATATGAGTTCGAGGTAGAAATATGTGAGATAAAAACTACTTTTTTTTTTTTAAGGTGTGGCGGCTTTTATTTAGCTGTGGCGGGCGGTGCGCCATGATCAATTGCATGTAGGGGAAACCCCGGATACTGTATTTTTCATATCCCAGTATATATTGCAGAAAAGAAAAAAATGCACAATCAGTATTTTAAATATTGTGCAACTGTGTTTGGTGTACAGGGCTGTTTTCTCTCAGTGAAACCTGAAAATTACATGCCAGGGATTTTCCATACGTCGACTCGATGACAGGGAAGATGCAGCTCATGTGTGTAGGTCCTGTGTGGAGGGAAATCATGTTGAGATAATGACACAAATCCGAATCATGTGAGTATAATAGTGTGTTGATTTGGGAAACTTTTCCGTGGCGACTTCATAGGAAGTAGGGTTTAGCAATATCTTGTATGCTGATTGTGAAGGCTGAGAAAAAACAAATGGGGAAGACAAATTGATGTGGATCTTTTTCCTTTTATTTTATTGAAGTTTTAGCCAAATCAGTTAAATCAAGCTAAGTCTGTTTTAGCTTTGGTTTTTTTTTGTCTTTTTTTTTTTGCATCAGCACCGCCTCTCCTATCAACCAACTCATTAACCAACACCTTTCCAACAGCTCTAAGATCCCCCCAGAGGACTCTTCACAGCTACCAAATCAGATGAACCTCATTTGGGTTCAATTGCTGATCTGTGAGCTCAAGAGCTGCAGAGTGAATAACACGATGCAGAAACCATCTTAATGATCCCCTCCTCCACCCCCCACCCCCTCTCCACATGCACTCAGTCCATTAGCCCACTGAAAGACTTATAGACATCTCTCCAATATATCAATACAAATAGATAATTTATTGTCCTCTCTTACAGGAAATTTGTTTCCACAGCCTGCAGGAATGCAAGCAATGTGCTCATGAAGAGGGCCACAGGTCACAACTGCACTTTCCTCCAGGGAGACACAGAGAGAGCGCTCATTGATCAGGTCTCTCATTGCTGCTGATCACCGTGTAAATATCTCTCTAAATGACAGTTTAGAGACCACAAACCGTCTTGTGTTGATGTTTAGATGGAGATTAACTCCAGATTATAGTCCTGCAGAATGGTTATTGTTTGCGGTAAAAGTATTGTATGTGTTCTATTGAGCAGAAAATGGGCTGCAGGTTTAATGTAATTTGGTCTCAACTGGGTGAGTCAGTTTTGTGTTTAACTGATCATCACTCCTGGGACAGCTGACCTAATCTCTTATTCTTTGTTTTTAGAGTGGCATAGTTTATGTAAACTTGCAGCTGTGTTCAGTGACAGTGGAGTTGGAGGATCAAGAGGATGATGATCCTTCACTCTTTTCAATCAACATAGAAAGGACACATGGTTTATGATACAAAAAGCCTCAATGAGGGTGTCTTTGTACATATTTTTGAGCAAAAACTAAATAAAAAAAACTGAAGGTGCTAAAATAGTTGGAGGCAGAGGGGAGTTATACAGTTTTGAGTCAGTTCGAATTAGTAACACATTTCACATTACACAAATCCCTTTTATCATTTGTTGACAATAAATGCATACACCGTTCATTACCCAATACAGAATGGCATCCAACAGTAGCTGAGCCCTTTACAATGACCGTTTATGAAGTTTAATACATGGGTGAAGACTGGCATTCCATTATTGTCCTGGAGAGTTTCATATTTCAAATTTGGGGAAACTTAATTACAATTAGGGGTGTCCCGAGACTAGAGATGCACCGATCCATTTTTTTCCGATCCAATCTGATACTGATACCTGGGTTGAGCGTATCGGATGGTCCTTTGGAGCCATGGAGCAAAAAATTATAAAATTATATCTGTTAAATCTGGGAGACTTTGTAACTTAAAAATAGATGAGTGTCAAGAAGTGAAATGAGACTCTTATCATAATAATATTCGCAGCATGTCAGTATATGACAGGGGTGGGCAATCATGTGCCATGGAGAGCCGAGAGGCTGCAGGTTTTCTTTCCAACCCAAAACTCCACCAGGTGATTTCACTGATTACCTTACCTCCAAGCAGAGAGCAGGGACTAATCAGTGAAATCACCTGGTGGAGTTTTGGGTCAGAAAGAAAACCTGCAGCCTCTCGGCCCTCCATGGCACATGATTGCCCACCCCTGGTATATGATGATGGTGCATGTGTGTCCCCTGCTGCGCAGAAAAGACTGCCCATGTGACTCACCTCTTCACGTCTCCATTCAGTGAGTCTTTGTCTACTTATTAGTATTACCTTCTTTAACAGTGTGCCTTTATATGTGTGTTTAGGACCTTATTGTGACTGTGTGTGTGAACCTTATGGAGAGGATGCAGAGCAGCAAGGAACAGCACAGGGGGCCAGGGTGTGACTCATCCTACAAAGATTATAGATTTACCACCCACTGTTCATTGAATAGTTTTTACACTTTGATGTGATGTACTAAAGGTGGCTCAACTTGTGACTGAGGCTGTCAATGAGCCCCCAGTTGAGCAGAGAGTGACACCAAATGAAAGCAAATGACTCACATTTGGGGGTGAGACCCAGAAAGATTCCAACTTTATAGAATTAAACTCTTGAGGAGTGTGCCTAGTGACAAAGAATGTTCCACCATGGAGACATTGTGTATCTCTGCAAATCCTCTGAGTCCCTTTGGTGCCTGTCACCCTGCCTTCTCCTCTGTTCACTGATCAACCAAAGAGTGGTCTCCGTGCTCTGTCCTTTTTTATTAACAGGTCTCTGCCCAGTGAGCTCCTATATTTAATTTAACAGCATTTGTCCTCTGAGCTGTTGGTTTAAAAATCTCACCAAATTGGAAGGCCACCAGAAGAACAGCCAAGGAAAATGTGAATTCATTTTCCTTTCATTCATACAGATTCAGTGAAGAGTGACTTTTTGGAGAAGAATAAGACAAGCAAAGAAAGCAGAAAGTGGTATTCTGAATCTGAACATTGGTTCTGAGTTATAAAATCCCAGCACGCTATGGCGGCCCAGATAGCAGCAGAGCAGAATGAATTGTGATGTTACTGACGCAGGGTACAAAAGTGGTCAATCCAACTCGACTGACAGGTATCCCTGGAGCTGAGGGCATCACAGCAGCTGACAGACTGAAGTCCTTCTGCTCTGTGTCATACTGCCACATCAGCATGGTCTGGATAGCTGACTTTGTCAATATTTTGAATCACAAAAACTGACTGATCATCAAAAAGTTACGAAGCACTTAAGATCAAGGAGCGAATTGGTGACATGGATAAAATATCATAAACCCAAGAAAGTATTAAGATAAATGATAGTATTATATATCTTAAAACCGATAAAAATGTGGTCTCAAAAAATACAGAGTTTTAAAAACACGATTCCCTTTTGGCAGGTCGTCCAACTAGTTATAAGTTAGGCATCAAGGTTCAGCAAAGTATTTCAAAGCTGACCCCACATAAGTATTAAAAGTGGACACTAGAAGGGTCTGAGAACAGATCCCTGTGGAACTCCATGTGACAATGATATCAAGGCATGTTGTGAGTGTTGACCTGCCTCTTTGAGGCTTTATATCAATTCATTTGAAGAGCCAAGTTGCTTTTTTTGGTCTCCTTTCTATAAACCTGGTTACTTTTTTTTGTAAGGCCTGGCAGCCATGCACAATATCCATGTTTGTGTGTTAAGCCCCTATTCGTGACAGGCAACAGCCTGCTCTGTGGACTTGGCTCATTTTTTAAAAAAAAGATGAAACTGGTGCTGAAGTGTCCTAGACCTACATTCTTTCTCATGCCCAGCAGAGGTCAACTGTATTTGTTGCAAAAGAAATTGGATTTTTCTGACTGAAAGATTTTAAAGATGTATTTGCCAGGTAAGTTCATAAAAATCAGTAAAGGTTACAGAGTTGGAACCAGTTTTTTTTAAATGGATGACTGCTTGAAGCCAAAAAAGTTAATCCAGATATTTAGTATTAGGTTTAACTTTTATGGACCTTGACATGTGAGTCTGCACTCCTAACCAATAGCTGCACTTCTATGGTTTTAGGACTGCCTGAAGTTTTAACCATTTTTCAATGGAAACATTTCCAGGGCTTGATTCCTTTTACCCTCAGTCTGAACTTTACAATGCTGCACCTTCATCTTGTTTGAAAGAGAGAATTTTTCTTTTGTACTTATTTCCTGCCTCTTTACAAAAATTTATTCTCCTTTTTTCACCTGTAAATGAGGACTATTGTTCTTACTGCAGTCACACTGAAAAACAAAAGCCTATTTCATCATTAATGATCAGAAGTCGCCTAGTGTTTTGTAAATATACAATAATATAGAAAGACAGGGGCGCTTGTCAAAGCTTCTGCTGTTTACTCTGTATTTTCTCTAATAAGGTCTGACGAACAAAGAAGAAGTAGCTTTTGCCCTCAATAGTGTGACTGATGAATTATAATGAGCTGTTTGTCTGTAAGCTTGATGTAAACATGTTGTAAACAATAATAAGCTATCAATACAGAGATATGTGCAAAAGGTTCTTGGTTCTTTTAAAAGCTGATTAAATGATCAGGCTCCGCTGAGCTGCCAAATAATTATTGAGTCATTCATATTTTTACCCTGAAGTGGCTTCAATTAAAGAGCCAGGTCTTCTAATTATGCACTCAGCAGATTGTGATATCAGTCTTCACGCTGATGCTCTCATTAATGCTGAAGTAACATCTTCATGTTGCAGCACTGAGTTGTAGCTGCTCGGTCAGCTGCTACCCAGCGTCCTTTGCTCCAGATTACCCCCACTGTCAGTCAGCTCCCCTGTCCTCCACTGTAGCGCATATTGTAAATGAAGACGAAGAACGTGCACCTTTCGCTCTGTGCTAATTACCAGGACAGCTGTCTGTATGGATCATTACAGGCTCCCTTGAATCTGTCAGTTCTCAGTTAATGGCTCCCTTGTCCCCCCTCCTCTCTCTCATGGGCAGCTCATCTCTGCTTTGAGGTAGTGTGGGGAATCTGACCAGTGGTCGCCTTTTAATGGACAATTTTTCAACATATTTCTGCTGCACTGTCCATCTTTGATGTAATTACACTTGAGCCTGATATGAAGTCTTTCTCTAATAGTGTGGATGCTTGTTAGGAAGACCTGAAAGTGACATGAGGCAGATTTCATTACTCTTTTCACCAGAGAAATCAAACACATCTGGACTTTGTTCATGCTGTAACAAGCCTCATGTAAATATTCACATATCGAATGACAAGTTTCTGCCCATGAATACTCAAACTCCTCACACTCTGAGTACTTTGAGTTAGACTTTACTGGACTTATTGTTAGTGCAAGAGCAGTGAGGTAAATTTTGAATGGGAACCCTTTGGGTCAGGGTTTCTTAATGATTTAACATAATGGTTTTGTTACTCTGCAATGCTAACTTTTGAGCTCATGTATTTCCTCCTTGTAGGTTGTTTCAAAGACTTCCTCTCTTGGGTATTTATTTTGATAAAGAAGGTTTCAAGCTTTTAAATAGTCTGCATTCACCTTCTGAAAATGTAACCATACTAATGTTGCATTCTAGTTGTACTCAGAAATCACGATTTCCAAGCTTCGAGTCGGAAATTCATCTGGAACGCCGCCCTGAAATCAAATTTCCAACTTGGAAAGTTGGACAACCCTCACCAACATTTTTTTTTTTAAAACACTTTGTTTGTAATTTTCAGTTAACATATAAAACAATTATATTCTTTGTATTACAAATAACTGTAACAAACAGTTTCGACAATAGACAGAGACAGATCAAACCCAAAATTCAAGTGACAAACTAGTCATAGACAATAGAAAGGTAAAGACAAGAGAAAAAAACAAACAAATAAACGGCAACAACACATTTATTAGCACTTCTGTTTTGTTTTTGTGAAATTAATAAGTGGTTTATGTTGTACTGCCCAACGTCTAACTAAGAACACAGTGCTATGGTGTTTGTAAGAGTAAAATACTGTGTTATACGTTGTTTACAACTGGTATAGCTAACAACATTTAACAACAGCTGACAACCACTAGCATCAACTGACAACAGCTAACGACAGCTGACAATTGTTAACAATAGCTAACAACGGCTAACGGTAGGCGTCTATCTTGATTTTCCGACTTGTTCACTGGAAAGCCACCAACTCGGGTTTAATGTCATTCTCAGCGCCGACTTCTGAGGTAACTGGAACGCAGCATTAAAGCAGATGCTCTTCAGCTTAGTGACATCAAACTCCGGATCCAAACTAGTAATTACAGTTTGTATGTTTTCCCCCACATTGAACGCCTGCAGATAAAAAACTTCAGCCCCTTTGAGGTAGACGTTCACATTTTCATTCAGAAGAACTGGAAAAGAAAAGCCACAGTTAATGACATGAATGAAAGAGCTCTGACTCACAGGTGTTTTTGTGAGTCAATAAAATGCAGCGGAAGAGTCGAATTTTGTATCTGTGTTCTTCTTGTAATCCTGCTGTGTATGGTCCTGCTTCTCCAGCTGCCTGACAATAACTGAATGAAGCCCCCGCCTCTGCAGTCTCTCCATGAAAGCACGCGGGTTAAGCTTTTTTTCTGAGCGTGATGTGAGATTAAAATTTAGTTTTTTTTTTTCTACTTTTCCTGACTGAAAATAGGATGGTGGAGTGGTATCTGATTGTGGGCTCACATGTGCACATGTACAGTGCCTTCAGCTGGCTCAAATAAGTGTTTTACTAGCAGCCTCTTTTAGAGAGTTGTAATTACGTGAATTTAAAGACATTACAAATATTTTAAAAGCACAATTGTTTTTTTTAAGTGCTTTGTTCAACATTTTAGTTTGGTTACGGTTACTGTTAGTTAGCTTTACCATCATTGACTCGTGCAAGTGACAGCCAGTGGCAGAACATTGACCCTCCTTGGTTTCATTATGTTGAACCTCCTGATGCAGTCTTTATATTCAAAGCCTTCCTGGTTTGGACCACCTAACAGCCCACATCAAGGTGCTTCTCCTACAGTGTTGGCCCTTTAAAAAAAAAAAATAATAATGAAGTCCATGCATTGTAAACTTTGCATTATTCTGTTGTAGACATGAATTGTGATAGTGTTCTCAATCATATCTTACAATCTTTAGTGCAGAAAATAGCCTCCCAACATCTGCTGTCTGAACAGGTGCTGTTAGGGCTTTTGCAGCTGCATTGCAAAGAGCAGGATATAGTAGAGGGGGTTCAGGGGACACAACCCCGAGAAGCACCTCCTCCAATGACTTATTCTGAAGTAGAGCAAAGGTGAGAACACAGATATAATTATTCTTTCAAACCAATAGACTGAAGGGCTAGTAGTGGTGAAGTTCATGTACCTGAACACTGCCTAAATCTTACAGGTTAATTTGTTGAGACAGTTTTCTGAGAACTGGGGAGATTAAAAAGTTACTGGAAAATCATTATATTGTTGTTTACATTCTTATCTTATATTAACACTGTAATGACTGCCTAAATACCCTCGGCTTGACTCGCTGTCCTGCAGTAGGGTTGCACTCTCTTCTTTGGCTTCTGTCTGAGGCTGAACTGTATTGCTTTTGTATCTGACAGATTTACCACATCTCATCAATGACACAAATTATTGCATTTTAGCTGCCTGTCTTCAGTGTCTACACTCCTTCATCTGTCTCTTCTTGCACTCATTCTGTAAAAAATTCACAGATCTTAAGATTTGTCATACCGCCAGAACTAAAACTAGTAATAGGTAATAAATTTATATAGCATGTAAGATTTTTTTAAAGGAACTTAGCTGCAAAAGAAACAATACCAACCCTTTTATGTCGATTGGTCACCATTCCTGTTTGTTGCTGTGCCTCCTCTCCGTCTCTCTAGATTTATTGGCGGTATTATGTGGCGGTAAATACATAATCAAAGATGCTTAGACAGGTCGGCCAGTGCTAATGTCAACACAGCGCCAGCACCACTACTGGTGATTGCATGCAACTGCAGTTACCTATGACTGAAATGACAACACAGGGGTTAGGAATTTAACGGTGGTGGTTGCCATCAAATTCTCTATGCAGGAACATTTCTTTTACTGAAAAATAGTTGTAGCTCCATAACCAGAACACAAAACCTGTGAACCTTGTCCTGACACGAGAGTCAGGAAGATGCTTGACAAATAAAACCCAACCATGCAGAGTTTGACAGAGTCCCTTTCTCCTCTCCTGTCCCAGTGCAGCATTAAAAGGGATGTAGAGTCTCTCCAGGATTAGAGGGGTTTGTAGTCCACCACAGGCTGTGGACGATTGATCATTAGACATGTCTGCACTCCACTACTCTTCTTTTCCCTTCCATCTTACTTTTACTCAGTATTTTTTCTTTTAGGCTGTCCACACACTCAAAGTGCCCTCTCTCTTCCTCTCATGGGGTCATCTTTCCTCTGTTACTGCCCCATCTCCCCTCTCTAAAGAACAGAGCTACATTAAGGACTATTTGTGAAACAGTTAACAGAGCTCAAAAAAAATAATAGTTAAAAAAATAGTTAAAAATAGTGATCGCATAGAGCAGGGTTAGACCATCATTGGCTAATAACATGAGTGAGTTAGCTGTAGTTCACTTGATAGCTTGACGTGTTTTGGTTAAAAGACAACGACTGTGCTTGGCACACACTCACCAGATTGTTTAGAAATTATAAGTTGCCACTCTGTGAAATACGATTCTCCCAGTAAAAGTCAGTTTTGTTACTGTATTATCACCAAATTAAGTCAAAAATCTTATGAATGTTTTGATGGGATTTGACCGAGGTCAAGATGTTTGATTAAAATATATAACTATATACATAAGCATTCGACGGGCGAGTCGCTGTGATAATGCTCGGCTCAAACAGCGTATCGCTACGCAATCTTTGCACGCCCAAGTGTCAATCATAGAAAATAAGAACCCCAAATAGCTTTTGAAAATGGAGCTGCACAGAAAAAAAGAAAATAAGAAAAACTAGACAGCATTGGCTTAGTAGTTATCATGTAATTACTAGATAATATCATGTTGTTACTAGGTACCTGTTTATTACCTGGTAATAAGTGTACCGTAAAACAAAGGGTTACTGAGTGCTAACATCAAGTTGTTGTTACTTTTTCGCATTTGATAAAATACAATTCAATAATATTTTTAAATGGGAAATCAAACTGCATAATTTTAATAAACAATCTCTCACATAAAGGGAGACAAAGATATTTGTATCAGTAAAATTTTACCACAAAGAAATTTTGGATTTCTGTTCAGTCATTTGTTATCAAAAAAGAAAACATACAAGGAAATGAATGTTTAAAGGCTTTAAAGCGAAACAAAACAAAAGAAAGTCTTATATAATTTCATTATTTCATGGACTTTACAATCAAATACCCATGGTTATCTAAGCTGGTAACATGTCTTTAACAGACTTTGGATTAATACAAATATTGGGTTATGCAATAGATGTCTGGATTTGACTGATAGTTATGTCAGAAAAAACAAACTGCACTATTGAACCATGTATTATTACTTAATTCACAAAGTTTAAAGCTTCCTTTTGATACTGGATTACTCTGTGTTAAAAGTTCCAGCTGCACATTTTTCCCTTGAGCCATTGTTGTGTGCCAGTCCAGTCAACATCATCTAACTCTGATCTGAATTGAACCAATGCCAAACTTAATCATGTTTGGGGACATATGATTACATTCAGTCTGCATGGAAAATTGTCAGTTGTAAGGCAGGATTAAGTCCTACTGTCGGAATCCAACAGAATCTGTTTGCTGTACGTCTATGAAAAAAAGAAATCTCATGCAGCTTTTCTCAAGCAGTGCAGCAGTAATAAGAGTAGTGGTTTGACACACACTGGCCAATGGGATTTAGCCTGTGAGAAGTATGGAGTAAAACGCACACAAAAAGTTAGACCCAGCTGACTGCCGTGACATAGAGTGTCTCAATACCCCTTTATTAGCTTTTATTGCAAAGGTCCAGTCATCTGTAAATAGTTAAAGATTAGCGTTACTTTTTTATTGACTTCAATATTAACCTAAAAAAAAGATTGTAAAAAACCTTCTGCTTCAGTTTATTTTTCTTACCCTAACCCTTACCCTAGTCCTGCTGCTGCAGGACTTGTTACAGCAGACAGTATGTAATCGACGCTGAGGTAGGGAGTATGACATAGGCATTGTAAGAAAGTCCCTTGATCAATTAATCATGTAAATTAACGATCAATCATTGATTTGAACTTTTTTTTTTGATGCAAATGGCAGAAAATACGCAAAAAAAACATGTTATTTTTCTGACTGAAATACCCCCAACAGCTCTTGTTCAGCACTGCGAGCTACATGCTCACTTGCTCTTTCTACCTTCCCAGCTTTTTTTTTCTTCTCATTCATGAAACATTAAAATTGGGGACATTTTCAAGGACGATTTTAGTCGGGAACAGGTCATCCAAAACGGGCTCTGTTTTTTACTTCTACGGAAGCTCGCTGACGCTGTATCACTCTCCTTGTAAAATGTTATGGTCAGCATTGCTTCAATGCACACACCGACTGGACAAAGAGGGTATCCCTCCCGATCAGCAGAGGTTCATTTTTGCTGAAAAGCAGCTGAAGGATGGATGGATGCTGTCATCCCTTTTTTGATAACGTTAGATCAATTGAAATTGTGCGTGATCAATGTAATTCTTAACAACCAATTGATCAATCATCGATTAATTGTACCCATAATGGGGAGTATTTTCAATTGTGGCTCTGAGAGCTGTTAGGGGGCTGAAAAGAGCTGATGAAATAATCTGGATCACTAAGCAGAGCTTGAATGCCCATCAATGGCAGCACTAAGGCTACGTATCTGAAAGACTTGAAGGTTGATTACAAACTGCAAGACTGAGGGAGATTATGTGGCCTTTATAAAAGTCATCTAGATCTAAATGGATGTTATATGTTCCACTGCAAAAGAGAGGAGGACTGCATCAACAGACTTTTAATAGGCTTTAACATTAACTTTGATTTCCGATCTTTGAATTATTGACTGTCAGTTTCTCCACTGTGGAATATTGTCTCTTCATCTAGCTTCAATATAATTGTGAGACGTGCCTGTCACTTTTAGTTTTGTATTTGGTCACTCAGGCAAAGGCTGAACCTACTCCAGGTCGTCAGCTGGCACCAGCATGAGCTGCAGTCCTTGTGGAAATATATTTTTGTACATTGAAATTTCCTGCAGACAGATCAGTGCAGTATATATTTGAAAGCATGAGCCTGCAAAACACGTGGCTTTGCAAGATAAAGCTCAGAATACGGAGTCAGTCAGGCATTCTGAACTTATTCACATTGATACCATCTATCACCCAAGCAATCAAAAGACCATTGATACTAGTCAGCCATGTCAGACATGCATTGATACCTCAGTCTGAGGGTCATAAAGGCTGTTGGAGTGGATTCACAGAAATCAAAGAGGAAGGAGAAGAAAAAGGAGGTACACAGAAAAAGAGTAAGGAAAGGAGTACAGAAGAAGTCATTTATCACAGCCAATCTCAGAGCGCAGGCAGTATAATGAAGACGGATAGCAGCACTGACTGTCAACACGTGAAGCTTATCTCTGTATTAGGCTGTATCACCATTTAGAACACAATGGCTTCATGTTAGGAGATTGATCTGGAGCATTAAACGACTGGATGAAGGTCTTAATTAGGCTGAAATTCGATATCAGGTCTCGCCTTCGTCTCCCTCCTCTCTCCTGGCGGTCTGATAAAACTGTCACTTAAGTAAGAGGAGCAGAAATAGTCCTTTTTCTGGGGTAGAAAGCTCAGGCTTCAAGACAGACTCCACTCTAACCTCCCCTGTTTATCCTATTGTATTTCTGTCAGTGCATCGATCAGTCCCAGGGTGAGGTTTAAAGGTCAAATTGTTATAGACAGAGTACAGAAGTCATCACCATTACTGTTTGTAAAGCTTAGAAGATTGTTTTTTTTGTTCGCTTTAAATGGCTCTGGATAAATGAAGCAGCTGTTCGCTTAAATTTAGGTGTGCAGGCTCTGGACTGGAGGCACACAACAGTGAGAGTGGGCTCAGACTGTACTCTTCAGCTGCTCACACACTGCCACAGGAAGTCCTGCAGCCATCATGCTTTTATATTCACACATTACATCTGCAGTGGTGTAATATTGGCATTTCACTGTGTAATCTCACATCGCTTTACCTTGTTGCAGAAGCACAAGAAGACTGATGTGTAAACACGCACCGGAAATGCCACTTGCACATATTCTCAGACAGATACATACACGCACACTCACTGTCAGGGCTGCATGATATTGTCTTAAGGATATTTTTTTAGCTTGCTTTTATTGTGCTGGGACTTGTTATCTCTCGTTGTGGCAACAGATGAAAGTCACTGCTGACACCGAACAGGTGTTAGGTCGACATGATCCTTCTTGTTACAGAAATAATTCCCGATAAGTGACGTTTCTTTTCTTTTTGGCAACAAGTCTTCATTTTCGGTGTTTTTCTCTTGCTCATTGCTCATCTTGCAGTTGTTGTTGTTACCGGTGTTGTGCTAGTCAGGAATTGCATACACCTGGCAAAATGCGCACCGCTTAGAGTGGTCCACATAATGTAAAATTTAAAACCCATACATTTCTTATTTGTTGGGCTAAACAGTTTCCGTCGGCATAACACCAGCAGCGCCAGCGACTCACCCCATGTGCAGGCAATGTGCAAGGGCGTGGTTTCCTCCTCTCGTATTTTGATTGACGGCTGGCAGGGTAATCTGATAGGCAACTAAGAAAAGAACAAATGTGATTGGTGGATCGCTGCACAGCACATGCAGAGTCACATGCAGTGTATGTCAGTCAGCTATTCTTGAAATTAGATGAGTTCATTCGCCTCCTACATCACAGGCTCTGCAGTGTGACTATCGCGCACACGTGCATCGCGATGACGATGCTCAAACAATATCGTGCAGACCTACTCTGACAAAACAGCTTATCACCAGCTCTCCTGTTATGTCTCTGTTTGAATTGCTGAAAACTAGAAATAGACCGATTAATCTGGATGATTAATGGTGTTTTGAAATAATCAGCATTGGGGGTGGGAGTCAATGATATTATCACCGTACTTGGGCCACGATACAGTATTATTGCGATTTTTAACGTTTTGCAATACAGTGAGTATTGCGATACAATATATTGCGATTTATATAATTTTTTTAACTGTTTGGCTAATTTAGCATTTGTCTTTCCTTTATGTTAGTCTTCTTTACGCTGTATTTTATTTTCATATAGCATATCTTGCAAACCTTATATATTTGTTGCACTAACTCCTGCTCTAAGATGTCATCTCTGCCAACCTCACTGGACAAACAGTTAATTTTATTTTTCCATTATCATAGATTTGACTTAATGTTAGCAATTAATTTGAAAAATCGATACTTGGTTAATGAGACGATACGATATATCACCAGACAAAATATGGTGATACTATGCTGTATTGATTTTTTTTCTCCCACCCCTAATCAGCTTAGGCCAAGAAAAAGTTGATACAGCAACTACAGGCAGCCTTGTCAGTGTGCCTGCTGCCAAGGACTGTGTCTTTTCCTCAATAATTTCAGACAAAGTTGTCTACATTATTACACTTGAAAATGCAGAGATGTTAGAAAGAGTCATCAAGAACAGTTCACAGGATGGCCTCTCCAACGTCTGAGTGTCCTTGGTGTCTTGTGATGCTGTATTGACTGACATGGCGACATGTTATTTCAGCTTTCTTTCACTGAGGGGTCAGAGGTCAGGGTCAGGTGTACAGTGTTGTCTGGCAGGAAGTCATCGTCTCACTGTGCATAATGGATCTCAGCCAGACACTTAATGTTGCATTGGCTGAAGGCGGTGCTCTGTGGTGACCCTCTGCTCAGAGCTCTGCAGAGCAGGAAGTTGGAGGAGTTAACTTTCCCCCTTTGGGTTAAGAGACAAATATAACAAAGATTCACGGTGATGCTCTGTTGAAGGCTCAGTGCTTCACAGACTGTGCAGGTGTGGTCGGGACTATTACACAGTCAGCCAAATCGTTTTCGTAGCTTTGTTTCAACTCAAAATCTCATTAGAAAAGTTAAGCCTAAATGTCACTGTGTTAGTAAGCTGTAGCTCAGTTTTAAAATGTCTTTAAAGAGTGTATGTGGTAACACTCAGTGAGAGGTAATACAATAACAGGACATGGCTCTCTAATGAGCTTTTTGTTATCTAATATGGCTCTGCCTCCTCTCTCCTCTCCCACTGGTTAAATGCATCAGGTCATCCTCAGGACTATCAGCTTTCTCCTTCAGGATGTTGGAAGCAGAGGATGATGAATATTTGCTCTTTCAGTCCCTTCCTCCACCCCTTCATTCCTCCTCTCCTCGCTCCTGGTTTGCCTCCATCTTTCTAAACTTCTTCCTTTCTTTTCAGTATTTGTGGGGTTTGTTTTTCTCCTGCCAGGTTTAATATGCCCGGAATACACATGAACAAACACTCCCGCGCATAAATCTGTCAGTGAAGGGAAGATAGATCAGAAAGCAGGAAGTGGACGCAGCTTTCCAGATAAATGGTGCTGTTGATCTGAACAAAGCCTGTCATCACTGGCATCCATTAAGATCAGAAACGGCACCAACTTTCACAACACGCCTCAATAATTTATCTCTGAAGAAGATTATTTGGAAGGCAGCTTGCAAAGTTGTTGTTTTTTTCATTACTTTCAGTACTGAATGAAACATGATATGAATACTAAAATCAGTCTCAATATTGATTTGGGAGTCATTTAATTTATTCTAGAAAAACATTTTATTGAAAACCTTAAAAAACTGCAAGTGTGTTGCAGTAAACACTCAACATGCATGTGAACATTTTATTGAATGTGTGATGCTCCAACCAAAGGCAAATAACTGATAACACACTAGCTAATAGAAAAGAGACACAGTAGCTCTTGCATCCATGTAAAGAAAAATCTGTCTGACTCTGTAACTACAGCAGGGAAGGGCTTGTGTGTGTGTGGTGATCACAATGATTATCTATTGTCTATTGATTATAATAAGAGGTTAGTTTATTTAAGAACTGTGCAGTGATCTTCCACTTATTTGACTCCTACAAAAGACTTGTTTTACAGCTCTGGTCTGGTCACCCACTCTCCTCCAGCAGCCGCTTGTTTGTGGGGGGAGCCCTGACGAATCAATCACAGAGTGCACCAGAGTTTCGCAGCTCAAGGAAGAACATTTATGATCATTACATCATGGAAATGCAATCATAGTTTTTGCGTATCTTGTATGTGCACTGCAGACGCTGTAGTTCTTCTGCCTTAGCGTCTCGGTCTGATTGTATTTCCATGAAGTAATAATCATAAATTTTCTGCTGTGCTCAGTAATCGACTCGTCAGGGCTCCCCCCACAAACATGTGGCTGCTGAAGGAGAGTGGGTGAGTTGTGTTTGATCTCTTTGCTAAAGAAACCAGGCAAAGCTAAAAAGATGTTTGATGGCTAGTTCTATGGCTGGGCATTACTGGTGGCTATAGAGTGGCGTTTTGGTTGAGGTTTGCGCGTGGAAACATTGACCACTGTGTATTGCTACCGTGTAGTCGTTACTAAAGTTGGTTTAACTAGAGAAGCAAGCAGTTGGCAGCATTCATATCTCGAGGGGGTGTCTAACTCAGTGTTATAGTGTGTTTGACCATAACTTAAATTTACGCTGGAATATCCCTTTCAAGTCCCGCCCACAACACTATGTAATTGGCCAGATGTTTGATGTAACTGTACTGAAACCAGAATATAAGATTTGATCATGCGGTCCTTGTTTTTTTTCCCCCCTTCAGTGGAAATGTTCAGTGAATTGAGAGGAATAATGTAATGTATTGTATCTCGTTGGAGTGGTGTGACTCATACAGTATATTATACCAAAGTAGACATACAGTAATACAGTGATGTTCTGAGAACTGTTGCTCACAGACATATGATACCTGCATCAAGTGGTTTTTGCTTTTTCATTAAGACTTCCTGAAGTGGGCTAAAATAGTACGCAGTTCTTATAAATGCAACATAACAACCCCTGCAAATGTGGGAAATGGAACATTTTATCCTGAGTGATGTCAGAAATATCCTATGAATGCTTTTAAGCCGCTGATATAGCACAATGCCAATCCAGTAAGACCGTCTTGAGCTCCTTGCTTGATGTCATTAGGGTTTAATGTAATATGAATGGAATCATGTGTGCAACCATTACTCCTCTCAATGGAGGGAGATACTCTCACTCATTGAAAGAACACCACAGCCATATCCAAAGGCCTATTAGCTTAGATGATGTGGGAGCTATTTTAGGCACAAGTGACTCCCTGAGATTTCAAGGAATGAGGCAGGAGGGCAGGAAATACGCTCCAGCATTCATTTCTCACCATTCTGAGGCCCTAATGGGAAGAGGGGGGGAAGGGGTGAGGGGTACATGTTCACAAAAGCAAACACACGTATGCTTCTATGGGGTCATTCTCATGCATGCACAATGGGCTTTGATATCCCCAGAGCTGGTCACAACCATACACACACATTTGACTCATTAATCTTTGCAACCAGAACTTGTCCACATCCGTATGCTTACATGTTTCTTTCGCGTTTACTTGCACACACTCACACACATCACTTGCTGAACAGGCTCAGGAGCAGCACAATTAGAGGTGCTGTTTAAATCCCCCACTGAATGATTGTTGTAGTGGCTGTGGGCTTTTGTACACAACTAATATCCCAAACACTGGCCACGTGCAGGAAGTAGAGAGGCCTTTATTTTCTGGTAAGGTGTTAAAGTAGGAGTGGGTGATATGGCAAAAACTGTATTACTTTTTTTTCTTACGATCTTGATTTTCTTTCCCTTCTTGTGTTTTATTTTCAGGACTAATTTAATTTAAAATTACTGAGCAGAACAACCAGATCAGTCCAACCACATTTCCCCTTTTAAAAAATACAGCCTGAAGGACAAAGGGATGGTAGATTTCTTTGAACAAATTGTACTCTGTGTGTGTAGTTTTGCCACCAGCTACAATTGACATTGAAACATGTTGACATGGATGGATCAGACTTCAGGTACACTTATGGTGCGTTCCATTTACCTCAGGAGTTGAAAGTCGGAGCTGGGAATGACGTCACACCCTAGTTATCGTTTTAGTTACAAAGTCGGAAAAAAGTAGCCAATGGCCAAAAAACAGAAGTGGAAACAAGATGGCTACATCTACAAAAGTTATTCTCGCGCTTGCCCAGTACGAATATGTACAATTTCTAGACAAATATGCAGTCCCTCTGCAACCTGCAACACGGTGGATGAAGAGGAAACACAAAGGCACAGAGGGTAGCTGATGTTTTCTCATGACAGGACCTTCTACTGACTGTTTACAACTGGCGCCGCCATCTTTAAATGTCAACTCGGAGGTTGTGTGGATTGTCTGACTTTCTAAGTCGGAAATCCGACCTCAGGGGTTGCTCCAGTTAAAAGTTCCAACTCACAGCTCGGGAATCCCGACTTCAGAGTACAACTGGAACGCACCATTAGTCTCAGATAATTAGCTGGATTAATCAATTAAAAAAAGGCTATCTTGTGAAGGTAGACAACAACACTCAGGTTCAGAGCATTTTTGTCAATCACATACTGGTCTATTTCCCTTGTTTTGTTTCTGATATAGTAACTGTTCATTTTCATGATAAATATCAGGTTCTTCCTGTATGAATTTCACTCTGTAGTAAGATTTAAATCTGTATCATTTACATAGTATTATCTAACAGTATCATTAAAAGATGGTAACTGTTACTCTTACAACTTACACAAGCCTAAACTCTGACTTCTACATAACAATACAGTACAGCACAGTGCAGTACCCACACAGGCTGAGTCTGCTGAATGTTATAGAGCCATTGGTTTATTGTCAGATTCAGCTTCAATGTAAGTTTGTCCGTTCTTGCTGAATAATGAGCGCTGAACACTGAGGGTTTGAGTATTAGCAAGGAGACTGGGAAACCACTCGTGCCAACACATGCAGGCACAGAGGACAGGGCCTGACGTAAGAGAGGGAACAGCAGCAATGGAAATGGACAAAAATGCATCCAAACAAGCACTGCAAATGTAGAGTCACATCGAGGAGATCTGTTACATCCAGCTCTGCTGCAGATATAGATTTATTGATCCAGTTATAAATATGTCTTGTGAAGCCCCTCGGCGCTGCTGCTGAGTTATTATAAGACACTAATGTGGTCAATACAGAGAGGAAATGAGGAGAGATTGAGAGAGAGAGAGAGAGAGAGAGAGAGAGAGAGATGCAGTGCTGTGTGTTGTTGCTGTCCTTCCTCAGTGGTGTGTATATTCTGGGAGTGCCTACATGAATGTCTGTGTGTGTGTGTGTGGGTCAATCATAGAAACCTAACCCCACTCCAGATGACCCCTGGGATTGGAGAAACACATCCTTCACTGGACCAAAGCTGTGACCAACATCCTCTGAGTGCTTCGAATGACATGAAAATTCTTGTATGTTTGCACGCACAGCGTTTTCTGCTGTGTCTGTAGAGCAGTGGGGCAAAATCAGAGCTGGAGACAGGATGTAATCATATCAATTTCACTTCCATTTACAATTAACCCTGAAACCCAGATTCTCCTCTACTTGTCTCTGCTTTCTCCCAAGCTTAGTTTTATTATTTTCCAAAGCTGTTTCAACCTTGTTTATAGCGATATCAGTCCCAGACGGATTGATGATCTGCCAATGCAGAGTGATTGTAGCACCGGTACATTCGACCTGTTGCAGCTTTATGCTTGTACATGTTAGCATGTTTTATGAATGAACATGCCATCAGTTTTCTGTAATAAACTGCTAACAGTAACAGAGTAGTGGTGTTAGATTACACACACACACACACACACACACACACACACACACACACACACACACACACACACACACACACACACACACACACACACAGAGTGTGTGTACAGCAAGGCGGTAAACACAGGACAGGACAACAACACAACCTTTAACCCAAATGCTCAAGTATGAGGAAGCCATGTCAATAATGTCACAATAAGACATTTATTATTGAAATTATTACCTCGCCATATTTGCCTAATCTTACCAGGTCACCCACCCTAACCTGGGATTACTGAGGTTTTTTTACATTTTGTGTTTTTTGAATGAATGATTTCACACGGTGAAGGACAATCCTTTGATTTTTAGTACATAAACATTTTTTTCAAACCTTTTAGTGACATGTTTGAAATAATTTGCTGTGGTACAAGTCCAAAAACAACAAAAACTGTGATAAGAAGTGTGATTTCAAAAAATTCCAAGTACGACCTTGAAACCACAATGTAGAATGTAATAAAACAGAGGGATCATGATGACATACTTTGCTGGCGATGTTATTGTGCAGCAATAGCCTGACATGCTGTTTTTAACATCACAAGGTCAAGAAAATGTGTTCAGTTTGAAGTCGCCAGTGACAGCCCTGGAGACATTCACGAAACTGGACACAGCTCAGTGGTGACACAAAATATTTAATACAACTTTGATCATGTACATAGCAGTACTCATACACTGAACAAATATATAAACACACTCTTGTTTTGCTCCCATTTTTTATGAGCTGAACTCAAAGATCTAAGACTTTTTCTATGTACACAAAAGACCTCTTTCTCTCAAATATTGTTGACAAATGTGTCTAAATCTGTGTTAGTGAACACTTCTCCTTTGCTGAGATAATCCATCCACCTCACAGGTGTGGCATATCAAGACGCTGATTAGACAGCGTGATTATTGCACAGGTGTGCCTTAGGCTATGTTCACACTGCAGGTCAATTCCGATTTTTTTAACCATATGTGACATATATCAGATTTTTCATGTAAGTGTGAACAGTGCAATTCTGTTTTTTTCAAATCCGACCCAGACCTCTTTTGACAGTCATTGACAGTCACAAAATCAAAGGATGTAATTGGCTCCATTGGAGAAGAAAAAGACTGTTTGTTCTTTACTTGTTTGTTACAGACACTTTAAACTAATGAGTGTAATATGTCTGTGTGGGTTTGTTTGGGCTCCTGATCAATATTAATAACTCATTACTCTACCTGCTGCTGCTATTTCTGTGGCTGTGAGCAGGAATCCAGCGTCATAAGACAAACAACGTCCGAGCAGTTAAAAGATATGACTAATAGGTTTTATTTTCCTTCACAACTTTTTCATCGCACCGTTTGATCTATTCATCAGACTTTTTAATGGGTCATTTTTCAAACTCTGAAGAAGCGCCGCTTTTGTTTTGCACAACAGATCCATGCTGACGCAGGAGGAGCCCTTTAAAAATTATATATGACTTTAAGTTTAATCTTTGGTTTAAAAAAAAACACACAGTCACAGTGGCACAGAGTCAGAGACAGCAGCAGTTTCTGAGCTCTGTCTCTTGGCTAATGGTTCGTGGCACTCCTGCTCACTTCAATCCCTTCTCAATCACCAGCCGATGTCACTGTCCCTGCAGGGGGCTGGAAATGAGGGCAGCAGTTGATTAGAGTGGAGGGGAGAGCTGTAATAGGTGGCTGTCTGCTCGGGTTAAGAATAGCTGCTTCAATGTACCTTTGGGACCGCAGGTCACTGTGACTTGAAATGACCCTGTCCTCACGCCACGATTCTGGATGAGTAACACGAAACGCTGTTACTGCTGCGAGTCACATTCACACAGGACCAAAAGTCCTGAAAATGTTCAGACTTCTACCTGAGTGGGATCCATGTGTGAATGGAAGCAAACAAATTTCACCCGGTCTCTATCCAGAGTCTTTTTTGTAATCCTATTTGTAAAACTCTTGTAAAACCCACATGGAAAATACATATGGATCGATCAAGTATAAGGCTGTACGATATTGGAAAAAAATAATATTGCGTTTTTTTTCAACCCTGCGATATATATTGCGATATTAAAAATACAGGAATTTTCACCAGATGACCTGAATAGCATTTAATGTTATGCTGCACTGCTGAAATCTTGAGAACAGTTACCCTGCACTGATCTTACCTCTTTTTGTGAATGTTAGAATGGCTTCTGTCTGTCTCAGAGATATTTTTAGCTTTTATTGTGCTGGGACGTTATTGTGGCAACAGATTAACACAGAACACGTGTTTTGGTCCTTCTTTTAACCGAAATAATTCCAGATAACTGACTTTCCTTTTCTTTTGGGAAATCTTCATTTTCGGTGGTTTTCGCTTCTTCGTTGCTCATTTTGCGATCGTTGTTGTTGTTGTTAGCGGTGTTGTGCCGAGAAACGCATGTCATCCGAGAATTGCATGCACCTCGCAAAACGCGCACCGCTTATAGTAGAGTGGTCCACGGAAATGTACAATTTAAAACCCATACAGTTCTTATTTGTTGGGCTTAACAGTCAGTAAAGTTCCGAAAGTAATTCTCAGCGGACACACGTCTCCCTCCATGTGCAGAACATGTGCAGGGGTGGGTTTCCTCCTCTCTGATTTTGATTGACAGCTAGCAGGGTAGTCTGATTGGCAACTGAGAAGTGAGTCTGATTGGCAACTGAGTTAAGGACTAATGTGATTGGTGGATCGCTGCAAAGCACATGCAGAGTCACATGCAGTGTATCTCAGTCAGTTACCCTTGAAATTAACTGAGTTCATTCACCTCCAATATCGCAGGCTCTGTGATGTGACTATCGCACACACGTACATCGCGATGACGATAGTCAAACGATATATCGTGCAGGCCTAATCAAGTATATTTGCAGCCGCCCAGGCATATTTGCTTGTCAGTTTTCATCTGTCCTCTATCATCAGTGTGACATTGCTGTCAATGATTTATGAACTAATTGGATAATCACTCTTCACTCTGTTCTTTAGTGTAGTCTGTGGTATTTGAAGCCTGCTTTGCCTCAGGTGACGAAGAATTGCAGGCTGTTGCATCTCACAATACGGACAGGAGTTGACTGCAATGTGTGTTTGCTCCACATTGAAATTGCTGAATCAACCATGTGCTCCAGGACATTCTTCCTTTTTGGAGTTATTGTCCTGATTTGGTGTCTTCTGACAAACACCTCATCTTTGACGTTTTATTATGAATATGGAAACATGAAAACTGCTCGGGTGACACCTACCCCTGTGCACTTATTTCATGCATTTAAAGTTGGAAAAATGGTGTATCTTGTTGCTGAGGGTCTTGTTTGCTTTTGTATAGTATAAAAATGTATTAATATAAATTCCAGTCTGTTTCATTGATGTAAAAAAAAACTCCTCTGGAGCTTTGAAAACCCAAATTATGATGTAGCTACATTAGCACTCTGTAGATTTGTCTCATGCATCCACTTCAATAAGGATGTAACTTTTTCTTCATACTGCTGTTGTGAGTCGGATTTTATCTTCGACATGCTAGCTGCTAAGGTCAGTGAAACTGCTGTTTACTTAAAACAGATGGATGTGTGCTCAGTCGCTGATATCTAGAGTCAAAATCCCATCAGACATTGCTCCATGTCTTTGTTTAAGGATTGACTGGCATTCATTTAATTTCATCATCTCATCTTATTCTCCTCCACTGCGCTGTTTTATGACAGCTCACTGAGGAACGGCAGACAGCAGCTGTTTAGATTTATGGGCTGAACTTGTCATTCACGTGACTGAGAATGTTTCTTTTTTTTAATCAGTCTTTAGTTTGAGCTGCAGTCAAATCCCCAAATACCTGTTGTTGTTGATTTCATCTAACATGCTTTTTCCAGAGCAACAGATAATGAGTGGTGGTTCAAAGAAGTATTGGCTGCACAGTGAGTCTTATTCTTAATGCTTTGAGCTTCTCAGGTTTCATTTTTCATCAGTGTCTGCCCCCACATAAACTTTTGCATTACACAAACACACACAGACACAAACAACAGAAAGATTTCTGAGAGATGCTCAGAGCCCTGCTTTTAATTGGATTGGTGTTTTAGAGGTCTTGGTACTTCTTTCTCTTCTCTCCATGCACGCAGACACACACACACACACACATACACAGATCACATGCTCACAGAGGTTTTGATCTAATACAGCCCATCAAACGCTCTCGAATGTGAAAGCGAATCACTGAGCTACAAACACTAATCATCTGCATGTTGGAGTGTCCTTTGTTTTGTGAAGTTTTTCACCGTTGTTGCGTCTCTAATGACATTGACAGAAAAGCAGAATGTGACTTTGTTGAACTCCTAAACATTTAACCTTTTGTTTTCCTTTTATTCAAGTAGCATTAGACTGATTAAACCTTTTTTAAACATGATTTTTTTTCTTTTTATAAGAAAGAAAGAAAGTTTACCAATCTTTGTGACATGTGCTGTAGGTTAAAAATAAATTGGGATAGTTTTCAAATTAGTACTTAAACTGTATGTCCCTCTGGCGCTGACTGAGTAGATTGCATATGATGGTTTGCTCTAAGAAATAAAGACATTCAAATTCTACTGATTCTACTGAAAAATACTATAAAATTTGGTGTACGCAGAATTTTGTTCATGGGATATCCCAGAAGAGAGAAGGGTTTGAACTGCATCTTATCACCTTTACAGTTTGAATCATTGTATACTGTATAAATACAGTACTTGTATTAACAAGTACTGTATTAACCCAAGTACTTGTATACTTGGGTTAATACAAGTGTGCCTTCAACAAAAAACTTTACAGTAAATTCCTACTTTAAATACATGGTACATTGATAGTAAATAAATACAGTAAATAACTGCAGCTCACAGAACCACTCACTTCTCCCATTTAGCTGTATGACTGCAGAAATAAATGATGGATGCTGGACCTGTCATTGCCACAGACTTTGAGTAAACTTTATAGCAGACACAACTTTGGCAAGAACTTCTGACTTCTGTTGCTTTTTTAAATACGCATTTTACCTTAAACTCTGTTCGACTCTTAAAACTGTTGTTAAACGTGGTCCTCAACCATAAATTGTAGTTAATACATGAAGCTGGTTGAATGATGCAGTTATAGTTTAATGCATACTCATGGGATATGACTGTAATATCCAGAAGATCTGTGAGTTAAGGATCAAGCGGGAAATAAATTGAGGGATATGTACACAAATATCAGTAGCTGAGGAGAGTCTGTATGTAAACATCTGAGTAATAAAAGGTCTCAGGAGGTGAGGTTTGTTATTGTAAGAGGATGAATGGCCTCATTGATCTCTTTTAACTTAGCTTCTGTTCAGACACAGGACATGGAAAATAATATTAGAGAGAGGATGTGTTTCAGAAAGTTTTGACAGAGTCAGATCAGGCAGTTTGTTAACTTGTGTTGATCTGTTTGTTTCTGAAATCTTTTCTTGTTAAATGTACAGTCCACTAACACTTAGTCTACTTGGCCCTTCTGCCAGTTACATAAGCCATGTCACTTAGTCAGCTGCAGCAGCAGTGCTCTGATTCCTGCTGCTCTTCTCCAGCACCATCCTAAAACAAACAAACACAAAAAAAGGCAGGAGAAAAACTCAAATCAATCGTGTTCATGTAACATTGCATGCCTGTATTTGGAATACAGTATTCTTTTTCAAAGTTAATGTTAAGAGTCATGTCTTGTTAGGAAGTTGGATTGTGATAATAATGGTAATATCACTTCAGGTGGCATGATTTGCTACAGCTCCTCAAAAGTGCAATCATCCACACCTCTGAAACTGTGGTTTCAGGGCTGAAAAATGGCTGCTCGGGTAGCAACAGGAGGCGTGTGCTGGCAGAAGGAAGGAGACGTGTCATCTCTCCCTCTGCTCTGTGTGACCTGCTGTGAACTGACTCAGCCTGGACATACTAGCCCCAGCATGAGCGCCGTCACAGGGGGAAAGACTTCTGCCGCGTGGGTCTGCTTACTAGTGGGCTCACTGCTGTTAACCAAACTGGGTGTACTCACTTGGCTAAATTTAACTACGTACACTTTACTCATTCCTGTAATGAAAGTTTGCTTCTTCTTGGTCCCGTTTTAGGTGTTCTCATGACTAGCTGAAGAATATTGTCGGGTTTCAGGTGGGGCCAACCACAAAATGTTTCTATTTAGGTCACCTCTCACTAAGACTTTTCAGTTGACTCACATTCTGTCAGATGACTTTCAGTGTTTTCTTACAAGCTTTGTCAATAAAAGTTGTAAATGAAGGTGAAACAGTGTTGAACGCTATACTCAGAGTGAAAAAATTACTGTTGTGTGTTCATTTTTTAATTAACACACAAGTCTTCACCCTCCAAAAACAAGCAGACTCAGTGACTTAAAATGTAAAAGATCAGGACACAGCAGTTTTACACATCGGTTATAACTAATGGATATGTTCTGGATCTGAAAGGGAGCATAAGATGAGCTGCTAACAGGCTAACTATGTGAACTAAATTGGCTGTAGTTGTGACAATATGTCGGGTAGTGGTTTCTCTATGTATCTACTATGTGATGGACTGGCAACCTATCCAGGGTGACACAGACCCATCAGTTTCTTAGCCCTTAAGAAATCAGTTGGCCTTGTTTATGCTGGTTAATGAAGCAGCTTTGCCCTGTGCTCACCCGAGACCTTTGTTTTACTAACACACACCTGATTCTCTTGTTCTCTATCTGCTTTGCTGTGGTATTTACTCATGCAAGAGCACACGAGCTTCTATGTTAGAGGTTGTTAATTTGCTGGATGCTTACCTGTCTGATCATTCTGTCTAATCATTCATGAAATGCAGTACATTAGAATAAAGTTAGCTTGCTCTAAATTTGTTACCTGAGTCTGACATCAGGGCAGCTATCAATAGCTACAGCTTCGTTAGCTAGCTCGTCATAGCAAGCGATTTTAAAACGCAAACAATCAAAACATTTTGGTTTCAAAACCATGCAGTTTGTTGTAAAATTTCTTCATTTTCATTTTTAATGTGCCCATTTTTGTTAGGCTGGCATTAATGTACTTAATTCGAGAGTTTGTTTTGGATTTTAGACTACTGTGGTTTGTTTGTACATTTTGCTACCGAGGCTTCGACACCGGGGGTAAGACTACAAGAGGGTTAGGTTGGAATGTACTTGGCTTCGCTCGCCTCTGCTGAGTGACGCTGCTACTCGCCTTTAAATTCTAATTGTGGAACGATTATTACAGTACTTTACGATTTCATCATCGCGGCCGTTTAATATCACATATCGCGATTAAATCGTATATCAGCACATCCCTAATTAGGACACCCCTCTGCTTGACATGAATGCGCAAAACCGAGACCTAAGGGGTACAATTGGGATTGACCCTAAGTCAGTAATCACCTTCAGTCACACTTCTTTGATCATTGAAAAGCCAAAGTTCTGATAGCGATTAAAATTCATTGTAATATATTAAATATTGCAGTTCCCTCAACACCCATTTTTAAATAACTAATAAATCCTGGTAATACGGGTAAAACATAAGGCTCATACAGGCTGCTCAAAGGGTTTGATGTTGCTTTTTGGACAGTGAAAAATTAAAGTTTTGAGTGCAACCAACAATAAACTATTACTATCAAACTTAGAGTAGACTGTGAAATCCACTCAATCCACTCTACTAACCGCTGAGTGTGAGGTAAGACTGAGCAGTGAAGGTGTTATCAGAAGTGCGAGCCGTCCAGCTGTCATAATAGTTTAGTGTTACTCACTGCTGAGGACTTTTTTTTTTACCTTGACAAGACTGTGACTCACACACTGGTGTCACTGACGTCATGTTGCATCTTTTACACTCCTCATGAGTGTAAGATTGAGACCTGTTAAACCTGCACTTCTATTGCTGTAGAGATGTTACTAACTACTTATTACCAAGTTCATTGAACAGAAAGTTGAACTGTCAAACCAAGCACAGTCTGTTAAACACAGCTGATTACTGTCCTCCACTGCAGTACGTGCGGTCTTTTCTTGACTTCTTAAGAAAATACTGCTGATTATGAAATTCAAATTAGGCTAATACCTGTATTTTAGTGTTGTAATGTTGTAATGTTTGCATATAATCACATTAGGGATGTTTTTAAGCACCTTATTTCCTACTAGTTCAAATAAAAACTTGGTAAAACAACATCCCAAGAAGAGTCCGAAAGAGCATAAATAACTGAACACAACTAAATGTCAGATCACAGAGCTTGTCAAAGTCGATGTAAATTGGTTTGCAGATTGTGGCTAATGATAGCGGAGTTAGCATCACCAGCCTTTGGTTCCTTGTTTCAGGTTAATGTTCACCTGCCTGTTCTGGTTTCACCAAGTGGTTATGAACCAGATTAACCAAATGCAGCTTTTATACAACTCCTGCTGAAACACTGTCACACTATGAGCTGTCGTCTGTCATCCGAGTCTTTGCAACCAGGGAGTCGAGCATCAAAGCACTAGTTGCCATTAACCAGCTTAGACACATCATACATCCTGCATTCCAGGCCTTTTATCATAAAAATATCAAAACACTGTTTAACTGACTAGTAATTATTGTCCTGGCTGTAGTTAGAGTGACAGCATTTAATCATTAAGTCAGCTAAATGGGCAGATATCTGTTAATAAAAATCTTTCTCCATGTCATATTCACAACCTGCACATATTTTCACATTTTGTCTCTGAATCAGCAATAAGGTGAAATAGCTTCCAGTGTGATGAAGATAAAGAAAGGATGGTAATGGTTAACTACCAGGGTCTGTGACACCAGGGCTGATATTTTGCCCCTACTGATGTTCAGGTCGAAGACTGGTGCATCCTTACCTGTAGATCCCAAACATTCAGTCTTGTGTGGACAGAAAACATAATGCATCCTGCACTAATGCATCCTGTATAGTGTGTAAAACTAAACAAATGTATTTTTGGTCTACTGGTTGTGGCAACATCTCATCACATAGTGTGCATGTTTATTGTTCCCCTCTGTTTTTCTACTTTTGTTCAGTCTCAAATTCCCACCATTTTTTAAGATGGATGATTCCAGTTACTGACTGAGTAATACCTTCTTGAAGTAGAGTTTAGATTGCTGCTTTGGGGTCAATGGCTCGAGGGAGCTTTTTCCTCTTCTTTATTTTTGCTGGAGTGATCCTGTCAGGCGAGAGACGGGGGTTTAAAACACCTCGCCTCAACTGTCTCTCCTTTGTTTCTTTCTGCTGTTTGTGGACTTGCCATGTGTTGCTTTGGTTGTCTTCACATCTAAACTGGCCCAGTGGTAGCGCATGTGTTGATTGGTACTTGACAGAGCAGAGGTTGTACATTTCCTCCTCGCTGCTGTCACTATCATCTAAGAGTCTTCGGATATTTTTTTCAATCCTTTGACTTTTAAAGGTCACCTGTTCTCACATATGTAATCATAGTTTTGCATTTTATTCTACTTTTCATGCCTTACATGTACATATTTTCTCTGTTGAAGGAAAAGCTTTTAGTGGGAGTATGGTTTATGAAGACTTGTGGACTTTTGTAGTCCTGATATCTATGAATGCCAGCGTCACTCCTTCTTCACCTTGCTGCTCAACAGCCTGTATTTTAATTGCATCCTGAATGTTACTGTAAACATCCTGAATGTTTACGGTACTTTGAAAAGGTTGCTCGATCTCAAAATGTGACATGATGATGAATGGCGTCAGAGCCAGCAGACAACACACCTTGAAGGCAGTTTGTTTTCTGTGGCCTTGATGGCTGTAATGGAGGTGGATTTTATCAAGGTGCTGTGAGGTGAAGAGCAGGAGCTGCTGTTTGTGTCCACTTCACAAAATCAGAAAATTCTGCACACAGGAAGCTGCAGCTTGCGGCTTTTGGCATCATAGTTAGAGGTGCTTTGTGTAATATTTTTAAAACAGTCTTTATAGAAATGGAATATTATCTCTGCAAGAGTATAATCACCTGAATATAAAAGCATTTTGTTTCTGCTGATTTAAAATGAGGCTTTTTGAGATTGAGATGTGTTCATCTGTAATAGTCACATTATAGAAAGTGCAATGTTCGTGTAATGACCTGAAAGATGTCACGCTGTTATCACTTCCTCTTTGTTTAGGGTTAATCTACAGTCATCTGAAATCACTGAAATGCAGCTGCTCACTTGAATACAGACAGAAAACCACCTTACTGTGGAAGGAAAATATGCACCTGAGTTGCGATACTGCTACTGTCACAGATGCCCTTAAGTTCCCGTCACAGGTGCTGTGATATAAATTAAACATATTTATAACATCAACAGAAATAATTGAGTATGTGTATGTACGTCTGTTGCAATTATCAGTCAAGTTTATGTAGTAACATGTTGCTTCACCTTTTCTCTATCGTCCTCCTCTGCTCTTTCTCCATGCAGGTTAAAAGAAAAAAATGCCGGCTAATAATCTGCTGATTGTTAAAAGACTTCTTGCTCGTGTCAGCTGTTTTTCACTTTAATTGGATTGTTTTAACATGTGTCTACAAATGCTTCAATGAGACTGCCAACTGACAGTCTGTAGATGGTCCCAACACATACCACTGGGCGAAAAAACAAAAATTTACCAATTCTGAAATTTACAACAATAACCAATGACATTTTGCCCATATCGGCATATTTGGGGTCAAAAAAATAAATCAAAGTTTGTTTTGGATGTGTGTAGGAAGGCTATGGTCTCATGTCCCTTTAAGACGCTGTCCTATGTCGGAGACATGACTCCACCCCATACAGTTTGTAACAAAGAAAGAAAGACAGGTGAGGAGATGGAGGATGGTTCAAAAGTTGTAGCAGCTGGAGCGGCGGCTGAAGTAGACAAAGTTAATGTGGGAGGGGTGACCAGATGGTGGAGTAGTTATTGTCCATTTAATGTATCGAGGTGAACTGCTCAATATGTCGTGATATTGATTTAAGGCCATATCGCTGAGCCCTACCAACACATATACATCCCACAACAGCACACTGATGGTCAAAATAGACTTGTTGGAAATTTTTGGGAGTTGAAATGCACCTGAAGTCTTCAGACAGATACTTTAAAGACCTACTCCGATTGTATTTTTTATTATTTAAAGTGTTCTATAAGTGGTTTTTAAATTATAATAATAAAGTTTTTAGCCAAAATCATGTTACATCCAGTAGATCATTAGCAATTCGCCTCTGAGTCGTGGGTGGAGACAGTGCTGCTCTGCACACTTTTCTTCACGCTAGCTTGTAGCCCAACATTGCTGGTGCAGCAGAAGTAGCAACATAGGAACTATGCCGCTCTTGGACACAAATGTCTTTAGGGACATGATGAGAGTTAATATCATAATTAGCTTTATTAAGAGCATTGGGATCTGGTAACGCACACACTTGTTGGATCCTCTCTACTTCTCGAGGTCTGGCCTGCAGATCGGGGTGCTGGGGACAGAGCTGAAATTGTGACATAGGAAATATCGCTGTGTCTGAATCTGCCTTTTGGTTCTGCCAGAGGATCACAGTGATATGAATGCAGATATACTCAGAAGTGCAATTTTGCAATTAGTTTTAGCAATGATATATCCTGTAGCATCAGAAAAAGGCCGCATGAACACCTAGACAACAAAGAAAAACATGTTTTCCATTGGAGTGTTGAAAAAGAGTTTTGTTGACACACTGTTGACATGCAACTAGGTAATCACTCATAGCATGTCAAGTGTCATAAAATAATATGTAAAGTCTTAAATTATTTTGTACTCTAGTAACACTGTCATACACTCAAACCAGTGGACTATCTCTCCTTACCCTTCGCCTGTGTGTTTAGAGTTCATCTCTCCAAGACGCTTAAATTTAATTCACTCTGCTCTCATAAATGTAATTTATTAGCATTGTTTAAGCATAACACAATTGAGAAACATCTAAAGTAACAGTTTCAGGCAGGTAAGTGTTCACATTTGTCCTGCCCGCTGCTTTCTTCTTTTTTCAACCCTGCACTCCTCTTCCAAACTGATACTTCTCCTTCTATCAGCCTTTCTCCTGTACAGTACACCAGCTCTGATTTCACACACCTCCATCACTGCAGGTGCCTCTCTAACACCATTATTCCTTTCGGATAGCACTTGATATCACCAAGATGAGCGCTGCGTCTCTCAGCGTTCAGACTCTCAGATCAGATTATCTTCAAATCAAATCAGCGTTCACCATCTCACGCTGCAGTTCAACTCATCCAGATACATGAGCCTGAAATGTGGCAGCTTTGACCAAGGGCTGCTCAGTTTGGTCTCTAAAGGATGATGTGCTAGCGCCCCACAACTTTTGCAGACAATGGAGTATATGTGTATGAGGGCTGGTCTGGTTCTTTTCAGCAACAGTGGAGGATGGCACTTACCCTCCAGGACCAAGAGTCCCACTTGAGTCAGGGTCGAAGAAAATATTAATAATTAGACTAACCACAAACTAGCAGGTATAACAGTGTTTAATTGTTTAGTTGACTGAACGAGCAAATCCCTGATGCTATTCAGTCTTTTTATCACATGCAGAGATAGATGTTTCTGTTTTCATGGCCCTATCTTTATATTTATCTTGTTTGTTTTGGTGTGTTTGATGTTTTCCGGGGACTTGAGGTAATAATATGGCTTTCCCTTTGATTCCAAGCCATTTGGAGGGAAGGAGGCTGTTTGGTAAAGGCGTTTTAGTTACATAACAAAAAAGGCCTTGGTGAGTGTGATTATGATTCAGACTGGTCTAACTGGGTGCTTTTCTGTTGCATAACTAGTTGACACCTCTGTGTCCCTTCCATCCACACAAACACTTAATCTAATAAAGTGAACTGAAGGAGCACAAACAATGCAGTGTCTTCCATCTCTGACTCTGAACCTTCTCAGGCAGCTTTCTTACTCTGCACATTCACACGGGTACTGACACGAGCATCACGCTGACTTCATTCTTACAAAATCACTCAGACCACTGAAGTATGGACTAAACTACGCAGCAGGTGGTGGAGAAAACAACTTGCTGAGAGTAAAACAACAGTAGCAGCACCTCAAACTCAGTGTTCAGTGTTTTTCAATTTGTTAGTGTAAAATATCTGCTGTCAGTGTTTCTCTGTGAGCCTGTCCTCAAAAACCTCTGCTGTGCCGGATTTATAAAACAACATAATACAAAAAGGTTTGCAAAGATGGCATTTGAAATATTCCCGTCTTTTCTTCTATCGGCAGCTTGTGCAAAGTTCACACTAAAACCTTCTGTAAGCTTCTGCGTCTTCAGATAACACTTGATGCTGTAGCAATGAACTCTCCACTTCTGAAGGTTAAAATCTTTGGAAGGTTTAAACATCTTTTAAGTCTCGGAGTCAGAAAGTTGTTAAATCATTGTAAATAAACCGCCTCTATCTAGTCTGCCTGATCTTCAGTCCTTTTTTCAGTGAGTCAGATCCTTTTTTGGGGATGGCAAAAAAACAAAAACTCTAACGGTATCTCTCCCTGCAGGAAATCTCTCACCTTTTAAAAGGAAGTATTTTTACTTTCACTGAAAATTATGTTCTAAAATAAATGTTTTCAAAGAAGAAAAATGACATCGATTGGAGTTTATTGAGAGCATTAGGGCTGCCACAATCGGTTAATCTGATAACCGACACGACTACGATTATTTTTGCAATTAATCGGATCATATTTTTTATTTTTGCATTCACGTTTTTAATCTCAATGGGACAAACCTGGTTAAATAAAGGTTAAAATATCTATTATCGCACCAGCATGCAGCTGCTGTTTTACAACCATAAAATAACCCCCATCTGAGAATGTTTAAGAGTATGTGCTTACTAAAATCAGTGCGTTAACCTTGACTGCATTAGGCTGCTCCATGAAGGCAGACCTCGGGTGAATGCTTGTGGATGAGTGCAGGGTGGTTCAGTGGCATCCATTGGGCTCAATCAGGCCCAGTTCAAAACATGAACATACAGGGTCAGGTAAAAGAGCTCAAATATAAATTTTATCAGTGCATTATTAGTGTTACTCTGTGCAGTTTTTTTAATTTTTTTGGTGCCTATGGAGGAGGTAGCATTTCTTAGCTGACCAAGTTTTGAGGAAAATTCATCATTCCACATCATCCTGAACCACGAAGCAGGATATTAAAATCAGTCATAGTAAGAATTATTACACAGCTCCACTTTGAGTTTTGTGCAGAAGATCAGCCCATAGTTAATATTGTTTGTACTCCATTGTGAAGTTTTACATATCAAAGGGGCAAAGTTTAACAAGTTTTATCACTCAGGAAGAACAAAATGTTTCTTCACTGTAAAGGAAAGTTATTTATTTGTGTAAGTGTAAAAAAAAGATCTTATGGACAGAAAGACTGAAGCACTTGGTCATGTTAAATTCACTCTTCTCTTGTGTAACTTCTGTGTCTCTTTGTGAGGCCCCTCTGGTCATCCATTGAATTTTCTCTGCATGCATGTCAGACTGACATATCAAGCTGTTTCTATCATGCCCATGACAAATTATCTGTTATATTTTTTATTGTATCTGGTTTAGGTTCGAGTCATGGCCGTGACATACTCAGCCAATAGAAAATTGGTTCTGTGTGTTTTCTTGTTGTCAGCCTCAGAGTGACGATAATAAAAATCATCAACACGCAGTGAGTGACGTTCATTTCAGTCAATGACTCTTGGCCCTCAGGTCCATCTTATGTAAAACCTGATGATGATACATATAATGTTGAACAGTATATAAAGAAACCAAGCAATCTCATCCTCCTTATGGCCATCTTTTCAACTTTCTCATAGATGTGCTTTTCTGTGTGTGTTTTTGCGTGCGTCTCTTTTCCCCCCGACACCATTTGTTGGATGAAACATTCATTTAAACATTGGTGTTACTACAGGGTATACTGAGTCATTTTACATGATGATCATGTTTAATACTTCTTTCAGCGTCTCTGTGGATTTACAGGCAGGATGAGTGGTGAATGTATGAATGTGTTGTGTAATCTTAAATGCATTTAGTGTTGCTGAACGGCTTCTTTTCGAGGCTGCAGGGGAGTGAATAAGACATGATATATAGACATAAAACGATGACACCTTTCTTTCTTTCTTTGTGTTTTTTAGGCGCGCTACAAACAGAGTCTGGACCCCACAGTGGACGAGGTGAAGAAGCTGTGCACATCACTGAGACGCAACGCCAAAGAGGAGCGAGTCCTCTTCCACTACAACGGCCACGGGGTACCACGGCCCACTGTCAATGGAGAAATTTGGGTCTTTAATAAGGTACTACAGGAACAAATGTGAATTATGTTGTCAGAGTCACTTATTAGTGATATGAACTCCCTCTTTAATCTTATTTAAGATGTTATAGGTCATGTTCATGTGTCAGGAAAGCAATATGGATATAATCAAGGAAATACAAGTAAGGGAAACCGTAATTATCATCTTACTCTTACTGGATCAGTTCAGTTAAGCTCTTACAGTGCAAGATCACAGCAGTTTTCATGTTCTATTTACATGAAAAAACACCAGATGATCTCTAATGAACTCTTGAGTTGAGTCACATGGCTATCGCTGTTTAGGTCTTATTTATCCAGTAGGGTAAATATTTTTACTTTTAAGTCACAACTTCCCAGATCAGAGACCACCATGTAAAGATGGTAGGAGTTCTTTCCTATTCCACTTCACCATTAAGGCTTTCCTTACTTGCATCAAAAGCCACCGGCTCACATCCTCATCTTTTTTAGGAGAGACAGGAATCTTTTCAAGCAAACAGAGAAGTGGGTGTCCTGACACCTGTTGTCCTATAGCTGTACTAACACTTGTGCATACTGCCTTCCAAACAGTGAAATTTTCCCAAAATCATTGCGTTCTGGAGTATATTTGAGATTGACATTTTGGTTTGCAGTTTGGAGAAGGACCTGTATTGTACTTGCTATAAATATATGTAGATATATGATATATGTATGATAGAGAATATTAAACTGCAGCTCTTCTATCTGCTGCACTCGCAAAGTCTCATAGTCTGGACTCTTAGAAGTACAGGCCATACAGCTGGTGCAATGCACCCAGGCCCATGGACTCATGAAGACTAATAACAGGTGTCCATGTCTCATTGATATACTAATATGAAATGTGAACATTTACATGCACAGTCAAGTCCAGGTACAGTTATAGCTCAATCGGGCGGTTTAATTGGACTACATTGTACTTTGAATGATGTGTACACATTAACATTTACGGCTGTGTACCTCTGATACAAATTTTACAACAGCATCGCCTTTTTTTTTTTTTAAACCTCTCTTCATCTGTCAAAGTTTGATTTATTACCTGACTTCCTATGACACATTTATGCTATTCAACTTCGGGGTCAAAGTCTGGGCACAAATTCTGGATCATGTGCAGAACACATAGGCCAGTTTGAGTTCGATGTAAGTGTATACATGAAAGAGAAAACTCATCCCCAGTCGTATTAGACTATGAGCAGCTTGATTTGGTGCGATTTCAGTCTGAGTATTGTGTTTACATGTATTCAAAACATCCAGTTTAGAAAATTATCTGCACCTAAATCTGTCTGATGAGCCACCAGCTTTGTATAAAGATTAAGGATAAAACATAACCAGATGAGCGGTTATCTGCATGACTTAAAGAGGGTGCTCAAAAATGGAAGGAGAGAGGACAGCAGGATAGAGGTCATGAACTGGGGTATGACATCGTAAGCACAGTTTCCTCTATTGTAGATTTGAGCCTCGACTGAATTGAATGTTGATGGTTTATGGGAAAAATGGGGGGAATGAGACATAGAGACCAAATGTTTTTTTGAATGAGGCCTCAAAGTTGAGGATTGACTCTCTTAAGTATCAAACCTCAAGTGGACGCTTTGGGAACTGCAGTTTTGATTCAGACTTGTTGGCTGAACTTTTCATTCTAGGAGGTCGTCATCATGTTAACAGCCAGCCATAAATGAGTGTCTTATAGCCCACCGGCATGCATTGAGACTTAGTGACTTGCAAATCAGACATAAAATCTTCAGTTGTTCATCCCCTTGTCCTGAAAGTAAGCACCCACTCCCAGTGATACACTGCTCCTGTCTAAGCTTAGCTGTTAGCTCCATGTCTCTAGTACACCCCCGGGCCTTATGTTCTCCCCTCCTCTTCAAGTCTCATGCCTCGTCCTGCACAGTTCACTCCTTCTACTTATTCCTTTTCCTGTAAAATAAAACTGCTGTGTCACTGGCTGTTGAAACAGGAGATGAGTGTAGATTTGTTGTCTAGGCGATGTCGGGGAAAGGGTGTGGAGCTAGATTTTCCACTAAGTATAGGAAATAACACCTTTCATAGCTCTGTACTTATTAGATTTGTAACTCATTCTCTTTCTCTGCATCCTGTCAACCTCATTTTTCTGTCTCTCACGCTCCATTTTCTCTTTGGAGCTGTTTCTTTCCTCTCCTCCTGCAGACTTTTTTATCAAACACATGATAAGTCTGAGTAAATCAGTAAACTTGATGTATCAAAATTGTTTTCAGGAATAACATAATGCACAGTTCCTCTTACTCCTTGTCATTCATGTCTCATTGTTTCTTGCAGAACTACACCCAGTACATCCCTCTGTCCATCTACGACCTGCAGACGTGGATGGGGAGCCCGTCCATCTTTGTATACGACTGCTCCAACGCAGGAATCATTGTCAAGTCCTTTAAACAGTTCGCCCTGCAGAGGGAGCAGGAGCTGGAGGTGAGACACACACATCTGTAGATTTTTTTTAAGGCATGTCACAGCACTGCAGCCTTGAGTTACAGTGTGGTCATCAGACAAAGTCAGGGGTGACCCTATGGTAAATGAGTCATCAGAGGTAAAGAGGTGATTTTCACATGTACAGAAGATCTATGGATCCTACACGGTGTCATAACAGATCCAGTTTTATTCCAGTGACTTCAGAGAGAGTTTTGGAAAATGGCCCTATTTTTTGATTCATTTCCTCTTTCTTGTTTACCTGAGTTATAAAACTCTGATTAAATAAACAGATGGTTTTTCTTGCTGTTTGGAGCAGGCAGACAGAGCCCAATGTTTACCGCTGTGTGAAAGAGACTCTAATTTCCAGCTCCTTTTCAGTCCTTATTTATGAAAGAGACAAAGTACTGGGGGAACAAATTTCCAGTATTATTCATCAAGTATGTCGAAGGAAAAGAACCGAGAATAGATAACTCTGGTAAAGTCATTCTTCTTTAGAGATGTGTTATACCTAAATTATCTGACTGGATATGGACAGAACAGGTTGCCTTGACTATCTTAAAAAAAAAAAACACACACACACACACACACACACACACACACACACACACACACACACACACACACACACACACACACACACACACACACACACACACACACACACACACACACACACACACAGAAAAGAAACAGAAAAAGGGGTAGCTAAAGATCCAAACAGGAAAAGATGGATTTATACAAATGAAACACATAGCTGTTAATTTCCACCAGCAACGTTGGTGAACACGTGGGCAAAAATCTTACCTTCTGTTAGCATGCTAAATTGGAAGGCTAAACAACTTGGATATTTTGATATAACATCATCTTCTGCAACCCAGATAAGAACAGCAAAGCTGGTGAGTGCATCTCTGTTAATGACTGCTACGAGAAAAATAAGCAGCAGCAGAAGCAATAACAGCAACAGTGTGTAGAGTTGTGACTTTTGCCTCATTTATCTTTGAAAGTGTGTTAAGAGCAAAACCCCAAGAGGAAGGAGAGCTATAGAGGACAATAGTCTACACTTTTATTTTGAAAACCCATTTATGTTATCTAACATATCCATCAATGGATGTTCAATTTACTGTGAAGAATACTCTCAGACATCTGTTTTTACCATGACCTCCAGTGAAATAACGGTTATGTAATTACATTACAACTTGACAGGTAATTGAAACGTATACCGTTTGTTCGCGCTGTAAGGAGGATTAGACTCTTTAACCATGGTGGCTCTACCAGAGAAGCAGAGGGACAATTTTATTGATCTGTCCATACAAACATCATCAATAAACCAATGAAATGGTCTTTAAATCAGCATTTAGTGTCCACTTATCTATGACAGGTAATGTGGGATAATGCATGGTGAAGATTCCACCCCTCTTAGAAATCTCTAGAATCAAGTCTCTCGTGCAACTCCTGTCTGTGTTGTTAAAAACACCTTTAAATGATCAACTGCTGAAGAAAACTCTGCAGCACTCGACATCATCATAACAGTGTTTATATGGCATTTTTTTTAAAGCACTTAACAAATAGAAAGAACATGAGCAAACAATAGAGAAAACAAAAGAGGCTAAAAGCATTAAATTGAAAACCAAACATGGGGGAGGTAACGCCACAAGAGCAACAAATGATTGAAATAAGAAGGAAATAGTTGAAAACCACCAAAGTGTTTTCCAACTCTTGAAGAATCTAGTGGACAGTGTTACTCTTTCACACAGGGACTAAAACACAAACATCTTGTTGTTTTGTTGCTGTTTGTTCGAAGCTCCCCAGTAGGGGTGTTCCAACAAGGGTACCCCACGATTCGATTCAGAGTTTTGATTCCTGGATTGTAATGATTGTCGATTCGATTATTGGTGCCACGATTCTTTTTTTTTAAATGCTTTTTTCCATACAAGACTGATTTTGTATTCATCTGTGGCTACAAAAAATAGCCTATCAAGTAACTCACTTCCTCTAAAACTACACTCAATATGTAAATAAGTTTTTTTAACATTTGACTTGTATTTCTTAAAGACGTAAAGTATTTTATTTTATGACTGTATGACTGTTATGTAAACATTTGAACTTTGACCTACTGAACTTAAACTGAGAGGTTTGGAGACAGTCTCCAGGATGGTCGTCTGTGTGGCGGGCACGACTGGAGGAACCTTCTCTGTTTCGGGACCAAAGCGTTCAAGGTGCTGCCTCATGTTTGTGGTGTTGCTGAGGTACTTTATTTTTGCTTTGCAAATCTTGTAGGTCTTGTCAGTTGTCTTGTCTGCTCTCTCATAAAATCCGAAGTACTTCCACACAGTCGCAGTCAACCCCAGTGGTGAGAGAATTGGCCGTTCTTGGAGGCTGCTGAAGCTGTTGCCATTTTGCAAAGAAACTAATGTGCTCTGTTTGTTGTGGTCCCACTCACTAAACAGTCCAGGCGACGCATGCATTAAGGTTCCTGTGAAGTGTTTTTTTTGTTCCAGCATTGTGGCAAAGCATAGGCATTATTATTTATTTATTTTAAGCATCAACGTTATTAATCGATGCTAAATCGTCTGAAATATTCAGGGATTGTGACCTCTCAACCTTGAATAGATTTTGTTTCTGCCAAGAAGTTTAAAAGTTTTGAAGTAGAACACCTGACCACGTTTCACCGGTAGACCCTTGGTGTTTCTCTTCTATGAAAATATACTGTATTCAGAGGACTAAGTGCAGTCAGCGAGTGTTGAGTCATGCTTCCCAGCGTGAGTCTTATCTGAAAATCCTGGATCTTCTCACTTCTGTGATCGAGTCAATCAAACAGACAGCGTGCTCCCAGTTCTGCTCCAGTCATGGGAGTACACAACCCCCACCCCTCCACACACACTCTCACACTCACACTGGAACACACAAACACACACTCACATGCATCACCAGCAGCAGCAGCAGCTCCAGTTCTTTTACTGCTTCATCTTTTTATTACGTTTTCTCTCTTCCAGCTATGGCATGTTATCCGAATCCTTAATGAGAAGGCGCTGTCATACATCTCAATAATTCGTTGAGAAGTTTCAGGCAGTCTATAGATTAGCCCGAAAAACTGAGCAGTAAGGAAAGAGCAATACAGAGCAGAGAGGGGGAGGGGGAGGAGCAGCCAGGAAGGAGGGAGGCGGCAGAAGTAGCTTAAGTGCTGAGTGTCTGCAGTGTTGTACAGAAAACTGTCACAAATGCCTCAGAATCTCCAGCATCTATGTCTCCTTTCTATTTGATGCTAAGGTCTTTATGTTTCTTCACTGTCAGGGTTAAGTTGTTACTGAAATTTTTGCTCTGTCTGCAACACAAAAGTTTTTTTATTATTCCTGCTTTTAGAAAACAGCAGTAATTCATTGTTTGCACTGTGAACACTGAGTTTGTTCAGTGTAATTTTATATGTAATTTTTGTTCTTATTGTTGTCCATCACTATATAACAGTAAATAGTTCTCTAATTTAGTGCAAGCATCCTCAGCCCTTAGATACACTGCATCTATTTTTGTTCAATCATGTTAAAAAAGGTGTTTTTTGAAAGACAGACTCTGCATCAAGCCTGTTGTTTACACACAGATTCACTGTTTCATATTAAATTTGCGTTTATAGCAAATTTTTAGTCTGCAAGCTTTTTCTGCAAGCACAGGCATCATGTTTAATGGCTTTTAGTTTGTCAGTCCCATTTTTATGGAGACAATTACTCAGGAACACCTGGATGAAATATATTTTCCACTGTTGTTAGATCAAATAACTAAGTCTAGATCCTCATTTTTTATGTTATACCCAGGTAAGGAAATTAGAAATATGGTGGTGTTTGATACCTGATTGATTACACCAACCTCCTTGAGTTCATCTTGATTGTATAGATCTTTACCCTTATAAGTTTAGGTTGTCTGGGAAGCATCCAAGTTTTAGAATTGTTTGTATTTTTGCAGCAACCTAAAGTTCCTGTCGGGATATTTTATTTTATTTTTTTAAACAGTCTACAAACGTAAATGAGAACAACATTGACAGGGTGTTTTATTCTATTGTTTTAATTTGTTATGATTGTAACTGCTGCCACAGGGTAGGTTTTAGATGAAGTGAGTAACTAGCTGCCAAGACAGCTTGAATTTGTACATTTTTACAGAGTGTTTGATTTGACTGATAGAAACAAGTTTTTCATTATGATCGAAAGAAAATTGAAACAAACCTCAAGTTGCTTTCACTGCTAAACTTTGGCTACGAAGTGTCTGAATCTCAGTCAAATAAACCATGTCAACAGAAAGACCAACTTTATTAATAGACTGACACAGGTCCGGGTGTAGCCTTCATTGTGATCATCATAAAACATACAACAAACAAACAGCAACTAAAGCCAGTTGACTGTATGCCTTCCTCACCTTTCATTGGCCCTATTGGCTGATGTACTGTACATGTTGGACACATTTGATTGGCTGTTTGTGGGTGAGGGTGAAGAATAGTTGTCAATCCAATCCAATCCAATCCAATCCACCTGTATTTACCACATTTTAAAAACAACAAGGTTACCAAAGTGCTGCACAACAGAGAAAATATTAAATAGGTAAAATAAAGTTAAAATACAGTAATTTAAGAGCACATACAAGCAAAAACAAACAAATAAAAAGATAATAAATCAGATAAAACACCAGGAAATATAAAAATACACTAAAAGAAACAGACAGAGACCACACAACTCATGTGGTATGAAAAGCCAAAGAGAAAAAATGAGTTTTTAGATGAGAAAAGTATCCGGGGTGGGGGCCATTTTGATATGTGAAAGACAATGTAATTGTAAAACTCAACAAACTGAGGCTCATATTTATGAAACACCACAGCAGTCTCTTGTTCTCAAAGGCCACTGTAGCTTCACTGATGAGAGGGGTTAGCAAGAGGGCATTTCAACCTCGAATCCAAATGCTATCGCTAAAATTCCCTTTTATGCATGCATGTACCTTTAACCTCAGAGCAATAATAACAGCTGCTAGCTTACCTGTCAGTGCTGCAAAAAAAAAGAAAATATGGGAGTTGTGTCCAGAAAGCTTGGATTTAGCCAATGTAGGCTGTATCTGAATTTTTATCAGACTGTATCAGAAACGAGCCCCACAGACATTTCTGCAAACTTAAGAATCACAAAATTTGCTTTTTACTCACTGAGCTGTTACTCGTTTAGGCTGATGTGCTGTACACTGAGTTTAAAATATTCTCCACCAGCTTTTTATCACAGATATTGATGTCCATTTGACTTCTTCAGTGGAGGAGAAAAAGTGAGTTTTATCAGCCAGTGTGGAGGAGAAGGTGATAGCACAAATGCTCACCCTTGTAGGGTCTAGTTGGGGAAAGTTTACTGCTCAATGGGCCTCTTCAGGTCCTCTCAAGTTGAAGCTACCATCGGTAGTCTGTAAAGTGTAAATCAAGTCAATCCGCAGCCTTCAAGCCTGAGAGTGCAGCTTTTGAAGAGGGCTTGACTGTCATACGCTGGAAGATACAGTGTGGCTGATGCAACAACAGACAAACACATGATTGGTGTTTTTGTAGCAGGGTATACTCTAAACTCAAAGGTATGAGCTGAATCATTGCACAGAAAGAATTTATTTACTGGGGGAGCTTCAGGGTGTAACTAAAGTGTCTGTTTGGGGAAATAACCCGAGGAAGTCCCCTGGTTAAATGCAGAGGAAGTTACATAACCTCTATAAGCAATTTCACTTTTCCACCTGAGTGCTCACCCTGCTCTCCCACTCACACAGGAAGTGTAGAACACGGAGGGGTAATGGAAGATACAGCGAGAGCCTGATGACTCGCAGAGACTTTTTAATCATGCAGAAGGTGATCCTAACGGGAAGTCCCCTTCCTCGCCCATGTACTTCTGCACACACATCCTTCTGTGCTCTCTTAAAGTGCACAAAGTTCGGGTTGAAAGGCTCAAAGACATTTCAGTTCAGTGCGCTTTTGAAGTCCTGGTTTGGTCCATTTCTGGTATAGTAAGGTAAACAAATACTACATGTACGTTTATTTTCCTTTAAGGGAAATTTAGAGAACTTGTACTCATAGTGGAAAGAGCAGATTAAGAGTTCAGTCTCGAAGGCCTGCTTGTCTTGCTTTCTTATAAAAATTTTAAATGAGACATGAAAAATTAACACAAAAAGAATAAAAATTGAATAAGGCACTCTGACATTAACACCCATCAAGCACCAAATGTGTCAAGATTTTCTGATTCGCAAGTAAATTTCATAAGGCTGTTTGCCAAATGACAGGTAAATATTTGTAACAAAATGATCATTGAATTTTAATGAACTAGCTGAGTTTTGACTGAGTTTTGATGTAGCTGCAGCTTCTCTCTCCTGCTCTCTGATGTCTGCTGTCTGCATGTCAGGGCTTTGCAGGGTCAGGCCAAGGCCCACTATCCACCAGATGACTTTGAGAAGATTTGGAAAAGACTCCTGGGAAAATATCAGCTCACACTTGCTCACATCTAAAGACAAGTGTTTAGAGTTTTTAGTCACATTCCCATCGGTGGGGAATTTATCTGTGGTGGTGTATAATTTGAAGGGGGGGCGGCTCATTGATCATCTGTGTGTTTGCATTTGACAACTCGGAACTCGTTGATGCTAATACTCGGCACGCGCACCCTGCTGTGCAGCCCGTGTGCGCCGCACTGATACATACTGAGTCCAGGGTAGTGCATTAAAAAAACTTAACTGTTGAGGTGTGGCAGTTTTAATTTAGATGTGGTGTTTGCAACATGCAGTTGATGTTGAATAGACAAGGCTGATCTGCCCACAGCCCCACTACCACTCCTTTTTTATCGCCAGTAATTCTTCATACATTCTTGTTCTTCTCGTTTTGACTGTCAGGTTTCATTTTCTGCTTTTGTCAGAGCTCATCTATTGGTTAGTGGTTGTGTTATGTCACTGCAACTTGCGATGATATCAAATATCTTTGATCTTATCGCAAACCCCAAACTAGGAAAAGACTGATATAAAACAGTGCAGATTACCACCCTCGACTAGATAATCGAGATGACGAGAGCACGCTGTAACGCCGCTGTGACTAGGGCTCGACCGATATGGAGTTTTTGGGGCCGATACTGATACCGATTATTGGGGGGGGGTTTGATTACCGATGAATCGGACGATTTTTAAAATGTAGTTATATAAGTTTATAAAAATATATAGATACTGTAGATATCTACAATATACTCTGTAAAAATACTGTAGGTTACTGCTTCTCATGCCAACAGGAAGACTGACTGATCATTTCAGTAATAATCCACGTATTTATCATGAATAAAACTCGGACCAGAAAAACATTGCCCCCCCCGCCGCCCACCCCATTGATTGGTTCTTCTGCGTTGCACATTATCGGTCCGGTCTCATTTGGAGACATGCAGCTGCCTCAGTAAGAGAAGTAGCTCAATCACGTAATGTGTACTGTTGTTTATTGTAACAGTGTAGCAAGGCTAATGGCAGATGGCTAACTCTAACTTTAGCTTGCATATTACATGGTGCTTCACCGTTAACTCGACATGACCGAGACCAGCACAACGGAGAACATTGTGAAGTGGGTTGAACTGAAACTTGTTGACTTATTGTGTATTTCACAAAGTAGTTTATTTACCGTTGAGGCAGACCACTCTCCTCTGTGCGTCCCTGAGCTGCCTGCTTCAAATCCATCACTCTGCTGTGCTGTGAGGAAGTTAGTGGATGAAGATTGTCATGAGGTCACTGCGCCATCTACAGGATAAGTCTGGGAACTTTTCAAATGGCGGAACATTTTCGAAGTGAAACCAAATCTTATTCTCCGCATTTTATTTTATTTTATTTCTTTATTTCCGAGTTTTGGCCGATTACCGATTCGTCTCAAACGGGCTAAAATTGGCAGATTTGATCGGCTCGCCGATAAATCGGTTGGGCCCTAGCTGTGACCCCAGTAAAACTCCAAGATTTACTTCAGACCATCGCTTTTTAGTCCGGGACTGTGAAAATTGTTTGGTGGAAGCCCAGCATTAAACAGACCAACAACACCTCCTGCCATAGTTTACAACTTTAGACATCTGCTATCCCTCTAAAAGTACATTTGTAGGGATTCAGACTTTGCTACTTACTAAAGGTCCATTGTAGTTTTTCTCTCTTTTTTTTTTTTTTTCTATGGCCACACAGGAGACTTGACATGTTGTCTTTTTCTAAAGAAGTGACTCAATCGAAACTCAATGAGTTCACCATGAACTCCGTTCTGCATCTTCCTGTCCTTCACTGTCACACTAGAATTCCACTACATTCGTGTTTGGTCTGTTCCCACTCTGGTTTGACTCCACGTCATGTCGTCCATCAGCATCCACCTTCATGCTTTTTCAGCAGCACCGCCTGACAGCTGGAGTCCTGACACCAAGGATTTTGAAAATTAACGAGATGTTCTAATGTTGTTTTGGCGTTTGACTTCCTGTCTTCTCAGTCTCCTCTAAGCTGATTGGTACATCATGACCATCCTTTCACAATTAGTAAGAATATTTAAAATAGAAGTTGTGTATATCTGCTGCAGATTGTAGGGACCTTGGATCTGAATGACGTTTAGTTCTGCACATATTCACATTGTTACGTGTACCTTTACACATCGCACAGCAGGGTGGAGGTCCTGAAGGAGTTATGCAAAGACCAAACACACAAATTCAGCCATTTTTGATTAGACATGCTCACTGCACCTGTTTCGTGTGGCACGACAGACCTGATCCCACCGGGGACTTTGATTTGGAGATGCAGATAAAGACATAAGCATGGAGGAGGCCAGTGAAGAGTTATGAGAGGAGGAGGAGGAGGAGGTGTTTTGTCACTCCTTCATAGCACCAAATCAACCTCCTCCCACAGTACATTCAATCACTCTGTGTGTGTATATGTGCGTGTGAGTGTGTATGTGTAGGTGGGACGGGGGGGATGCTCTGAGTGCTCTATTATAGGGCCACCTGCTTCCTTTTAAATATCTCATCACTTCCTGCATGCACTCAGCAGATACGCTTACTGCATTAGCTGCAGGGTGAAAAGGTAAGTGTGTGTGCGTGTGTCTGTGTGTGTTCATTCCTGCAGCAAACACACATGGAACATGCCGGTCTCTAAGAGCCTGGGAGTTGTGGGAAAGGTGCTTTTATTTTGACATTTCCAGGATGCTCACATTAGGCCTCCTCTGGCTTCTTTTATCATTTTAATGAATATTTAATGCTTGACTGTAGATTACTGCTCCACTGGAGTTGTATTGTGGTCTGATTGCATGCTGTGATTGTGTGATTTTTTTTCATGCTATGCACTATATTGTAGGATTAGATTCACACATTAGTGTCAATTTTTCCAAAAAGGAATTTTTTGCAATTAAAGTATAGCCTGTTATCTGCTGTGGAAATGAGAGAAAAGAGAGCTGTCGTGGTGATTTTCATAGTAATTTACAAGATTACAGTATGCTAATGTGATAATTACAGTGGATGCTTGGCATTCATCAGCCTCTGCTGGCAGTGTCGTCATATTTACAGTACGGATTACTGCAGCATGCCGCCACACATTTTCTCTAAATTCCTTTCAGGAGACGCTGTTCTTCCTAAGACTGTCACAATGAGAGGCTTGTGAGGCGTACGCTGCTTTTGTTTTGTGCGTCTGTCTCTTGCAGCAGCTTGACACTGACAGTTCCCTCATTACAGAAAGAGAAGAAGAATTGCATTAAATAAAACTGAAATAGATCCATCTGCAGCGCAACAGGCATACCCCCGCTCAGATCTGCAAACAATTCAAAGTGAAATAAAATATGCATATCATCAGAGAGGAAAGACATGCACAGTAACATACAACATCACACTTCCCCCTCCATTAATTAGGACTATTATTCTGTATTTTTAATATCATGATTTATTCATATGTGTGCAGAGCTCCTTATAGAGCAGTTCTCTAAATACATAATGTCTCACACTGAGATCTGAGCCTCAGCTGCAGCCTGCCTTTTTTCTGCCTCTGATTATAGAGTCAGTTAATGAGTTATTGGACCAGCAGAGAGCAGGAAGGCGGTGCAGTATGTGCAGGAGCGGAGAGGCATTACATAAACCTACATTAGCTCATCACAAACCTCCATTTCCAGTTTGAGAAACTAGAGCCCTGAATGAAAATACACACATGGCCTGTTTGTTACTTTTTTGAGTAAATATTCATAGAAATTTGACTCTTTTGTTCTTGTTTTGTTTTCAGGGCAGCCTGCTGGATCATTTGTTGTGTTTGTTTTCTTGTGTAATCCTCTATTTGACTCGCCTCACGCTCTGGGCACAGAATGACGAGCCTGTGTTCGCCTCAGGTTATGTGGGTTTACCCAAACTTGCATCAGATAGTGAGATTCTGCACACAGCAACCTTAGGCCCAATGAGTGGTTTCCATTCAGCAGACTGGAAGATTTCTGCCCTCTTTGTGTTGGTATTTAGTTTGGCTGTTGATGTGCTTGTCATATGATCTTAGATTGTATGTCAATTTGAACCTCTATGGTTGCTTTTTTGCATTTTTCTGTTTCTGTTTCTGTTTTGTAATTGAAGTTACTCTCACTGGCGATGCAAAGACTCATATGAAAAGAATAACTGCTTGTATTTGTTGTAAAACCTTTGGATGCAAAAACACAATCAGTAGCGCCCCTTTGGGACCCTTGGCCTGGAGGTAAGAAAAAGCTAAGTAGATGTATAGGCAGTTCCTTGATTTGGCAGAATTAAAATCACAGTAATTTTGATTGGTCTTGGTTGATATTGATTTAACGGTTGTTAAAAGTGATTACCCATGATTGACATCTACATCACGCACATTTAAGCAACTGAAAACCGCTTTAAAACTTGAAAACTCTGATTCTTGTAAACTCTGTAAGTGTTAAAAAATAAATAAATAAATAATAATTAAAAAAAAAACCGCTAAGGGTCCATGTACTTGGCAGCCAACGGATTTTCTTTTTAAATGAAAAAACGGAAAACGTGTTCCATTTTTCATTTTGATCATAAAAATCAGAGAGCGAAAAAAACAACTCAGTATATGACTTTCTAGGATGTGGCTTAAGGTGGAAATCGAAGACCAAAATATGTGCATGGAAATCTTGCGCTTCTAGTTTCATTCACTTGTTTGTTGCCTGCACCAAGATGGCTGCCAGGTAGGCATATCGCTAAGTGGGCTGCTACAGTGCGCTGGCATATTTAGTTTTCTATCTACACTATGAGCGCCTCTAGCTCCATGTCACAACTTCTGGGTCACAACAATAATGTGAAATACTGAGTTGTTTTTTCTTTCTCAGATTTTTTTTGATCAAAATGGAAAACGGTTTGTTTTTTGTTTTCCGATTCCCCGCTGGTCGTGATTTTCGTTTTTTCATTTAAAACGAAAATTGTTGGCCGCCAAGTACACAGACCGTAAAGCCTACTTCTTTATTGACCCAACCTTCTCTGTCTGACTGGATAATATTTAAAGGTAGTTTAACCGTACTATCAAGAGACGACCAACTCTGTTACTGTGCCATAGCTGTCCCTGAAGAGGAATGGCCTTGGTACAATAGTCATAGTCATAGTCAATAGGAAAATATCTTCAACGTTAGGATGAATGGCTTCTTTTGCTCCGTTCTAGTGAGTGTAATACTCAGACAGCAAACCGAGGAGGAATGAAGCATCAGCTCTGCCTCAGTCATCGGTGTTTTATTCAGGCTACCTCTAAATAGTGAACACAAGCCTTTGTTTTACATCATCTAAAGAGGTGGTCATGTGGTCTTTTGAAGGTGTGCCTTGATCACTGGGGCTTTTAGTGTCTTCTAACATTTGTCAGCTAACTGTTTAAACACATTTTCTCCTGTGCTCAGCCTTTAAGCCTGCAGTCACTCAAGTGTTTTCAAACACAGAAAGAGTTTTAGCACTTGAAGCAGCATCTTCTCGTGCAGTTAACAGCTGTTCGGGATGTCTACACGTCTTAAAGAGGTCCTACAGTACACATTTGCAATTTCTACAGTGAGCTTCAGTATATGATCACAGCTTTTTTATGCATCCCACACATGTGTTTGTAGATCAAACTGAAATTGGCACACAGCAGCTGCTGGAAGGAGAATTAATGGTAGGAGTGAGTAATAAAAACTGGCTCTGCGTTGGAACAGGTTGCAAATTTTCAAACGGAGATGACTGTCACATTTGGGTGTAACATGCCAAAAAGTGACAACAAAAGCTTTTTAAATTGCTTGAAAAGAGAGAAAGCTTTTTAATTTCTCAGGATATTGTGTCAACAAAGCCTCTGCTGCTGAAAAGGGCTGATTGTCACAGTCAATAAAATTAAATGAGAAACATGAATTAATGTTTCTTGGAACAATAGGGACTTGTGTTTTGCAGGAAAGAGGCAGTAATGAAGATTATAATGATCACAATCTCCCTTTCTATTTTCTACCTTAAATTGGGCCAAGCGGAAAGGTGAAAGCAGCAGCCAAAGCAGTCAGTGATGATAAAGGAAAGTGTTGGTTTTCTGCCGTCATTAAGACCCACAGCTCATTAAAGTCTACTCAGCAAAAGACAGAAACTATATTGAACTCCCAGCAAACAAATCAACAGAACAACAACACAATGAGCACATCTATAGTCAAGAGCTTCAAATTTAATTAAAGTTTTACATCATATGCAAAGCCCCCTCTATTTTTCAATCTAGCAAGTATTGAGTGAGCCGTCCCACTGTGTGGGAATATCAGGCTAATTCTCTTTTGTAAACTAGACATGAGGATTGTTTACCACTCAACATTGCCTGCAAAGAGGGCAAGCAGGAGGGAAATTTCCTCCCTGGGATCGATAACCTATTACATTATCATCAAGCTCTAAAAATGTCTCGAGCAGTGCGCCTATTGTAATGTTTTGCCTGAAAGCACAACATGGCTAATCTGCTAAAACCACAGATTTGTATCTTTTGCAGTTTACGAGGTCTCTTCTTTCTCTGCAGCAGAGGGAAAAACAAAACCAAAATACATTTATTGCTCATCCCTGGCTGTCCATTTCAGATGCTAAGAGTTGAACTCGTGGTGCTTTACAGCTTTTGCTGAGGTTTTCTTTTCTTTTCACCAACTCTGCATTTTATTTTTCAACATAGTACTCCAAGTGCAGCTTCAATGGAGAATAACTATAGCTTCTATATGATGGGGAAGATTTGTTGGTAATAAACTCAGTGCTTATGACAAGGAAAAAAAAACTCACTCTGAAAAAAACTGGCAAATTCCTGCTCTCTGCAAAGTCTGTTCCTGAAAGTTGACAAGTGAACAAATGAATAGTCGAGCTGTCTTAGTAAAATAGTTTTTTCTGGGAGCAATGAGATGGTGCCAAATCTGTTGGGCGCAAACAGCTTGCAACAACAATGACAACAGTCAGAGCAGGCTTGTGTAGGTGGTAACAGGGTGCTAGTGCCTTCACCTGTTACCTTCTGGACACTTGCAGATACTCACACTTGGACTTGAGATAAGTTTGTCAACTTGTCTTTTGATTCAAGTTTTGAGATGCCAAAGAAGGCTACTTCTTTCTGCGTTGTTTTTATTCCCTTTCCTTTTTGCTGTCAGGTTTCTGTGATAGCCTTAAGTTCGGCTTCTCTCTGGTATTTCTCTCAAAATTTTATTTCTCGTCTTCATCTGAAGTTATTCCTCCTCTCTATCTGTCATCCTCTCACCTTGTACTGTTTCTGCTTCTGACTGTAATCAGACATCCTGCATCAGAAGCCCCAAAGCCTCAAGAGACCCTAACTCAATATTTTTATCAAGATGGCTACAGAGAGGTTTTTAAAGATCTTCAATACAGTGCATCGTAGTCATGTTTGCTTTGAAGAACAGTGGAACATTTACATAACTAATCAAATGTAAATTTGACATACTGACTTTTAAGTGCTGATTTGAGATAGGTTTAAAAGAGCCTTCAATTAGGGCTGGGCGATATGGCCTCAAATCAATATCATGGTATAATGAGCAGTTCACCTTGATAACTATAAACAGACAATAACTACTCCACAAGATGCTCAGCCTCTCCCACATTAACTTTGTCTACTTAAGCTGCCGCTCCAGCCGTTACGACTTTTAAACCATCCTCCATCTCCTCACCTGTCTTTCCCTCTTTGTTACGGACTGGATGGGGTGGAGTCACGTCTCTGACGTAGGACAGTGTCTTAAAGGGACACGAGACCATAGCCTACCTACACACATCCAAAACCAACTTTGATGTATTTATTGATTTGACAGAATATACCGATATGGGCAAAATGTCATTGGTTATTGACGTAAATTTCAGTATTGGTAAATTTTCAATTCATCACCCAGCCCTACCTTCAATGACTCCTTTTAGTGCACTTCATTGTCCAGTGTTATGCTCAGGGTGGGAATCAAAAACCAGCTCCAGATCAGAACTGGATCCAATTGCCAAAAGCTATCAAAGCCATCAACATCATTAGGCTTTCTGCTTAATTGTCCCATTATCAATGCCTCACACTAACTTTCACTTCCCTTATAAAACACTCATCTGATGCATCGTTTAGCACAAACAACGTTGGATCTAATCATGGTGAACAGATGGTAGCTAAATACTTCATTTACAACATCAGTTCTGAAATAGAATTGTATAAATTACTGGTTTACTGTAAAATCCACTCGCATTGTGAGACCAGTGATAAGCTCTACTGTGTTTCTGTGACATGTGAGAGCTTTTCTACTCCACAGAGAAGATAAGTGTATTATTTGAGATTGTAAAGATCCCATCTTTTAAAAATGAAAATAATCTGTGATGATATATACATTTTCTTAATGCTGTTGTTGGCCGACTATGCTTATGAAAGGCAGATAAATTTATACTGTTGACCAATCAGAGGCTGTATCCACGATTATCCGATCTCTAAAGGCTAAACCTGAACTTAAGCTTCCCTGTCTCAGAAGAGCAGTGAGGCAATAAAAACGGAAAAACAACTGTTGACAAAGAAAACTTGCTAACCCTAGTACTACCTTTTTCTGCACAGAATATCCTTCTGTGCTGGTGTTTCATACCTCAGCCCCGGTAAGAAGATGAATGGTATAGAGCCAAAGAGCCAGGAGACCTCATCCCCAATACATTGGCTCTAGAATCTGTAACACTGCATAGGTGTTGTTGTTTTAAAAAAAAGAAATTTAAATGTGTATTTTAACTTGTATTGTTTTTCTGTTGTAGTGCTCCTTAATTTTTAAGTAGATGCTCCGAAATTTTTGAAGTAGGAGCACTGTGGTTACAAAGTAAAACAAACTATATCAAAACCTCCATCAATTTTAAACTCCTCTCCATGTTGTTATGGTAACAGCTTTACACAAACCTCCTATGTCACATAGGAATGCACCCTGCTCGTCTGTATCTGCTCTGACAGACAACAAACGCCAACCACAAACAAGTTTCTCAACTTTAAAGTCGAGTTGTCAGTCACCCAGCTCCTCGTCTCTTTTCTGTCCTCAGTCATTTATCTCCCCAGACGGTGGGTCAGGTAGTGGAGCAGTTCAATTATTCAGTGTTTTGAGTCTGAAACCTAGATTCCTGCTGAAATCACTTTTTGTGGTGGGTGCATCTCGAAAATAAAACTGTAATTGTGCTTTTCTCAAAACTTGAGATAGATTTGCCTATCCACGGTTGCAGTTGAGGTGAGCGATGAAGTGAAATTAACCATACAATCCCTGTCATCTACAGGTGGCAGCCATCAACCCCAGCCACCCGCTTGCCCAGATGCCCTTGCCGCCCTCCATGAAGAACTGCATCCAGCTGGCAGCCTGTGAGGCCAGTGAACTGTTACCCATGAACCCCGACCTCCCAGCTGACCTCTTCACCTCCTGTCTCACTACACCTATCAAGATCGCCCTCAGATGGTAAAGTTTCAATCACACTTTCTTCCCTCTTTGTGAAACAACACATTTCCGTATGGGTCCTAAAAATGGTCCTAAAAATGTTATTTCATAAAAGATTTGTGTTTATCATAAAGCTGATGCCAGCAAGATACTTCAAAAAAGTTGGGACAAGGAAAACAAAACAGCAACCATCCTTTAAGTAAGTTTGCAACAGGTTAGCATAAAACAGATATTTCAGAGAAACTAAGTCTTTCGGAGGTAAAAAGGAAAGATTCACCACTTGGTGAAAGAAGATGTTGTGGAGCGTGAGGAACAGGGATGATGCTTCACATAAGTAAACATGTGGCTCTACTAGCTTTTTTGACACCTGTAGCTTGTGTCATATTTGAAATAAATGTAAATTCTTGATTAAAAATGCAAACTTTTGATATTAGGGGGGTTTAAACTATTTAAAAAACATCATATCATTCTTTTGATTTAATTTAGCTTACTATTCCAGCTTTTTAGACATGGGACACTCAAAACTGAAACACCAAGGGTTTCTAGATTGAGTACTCAAATTCTCGCTGGTGTACTTCTGTTTTGAACTTCACACTTAAACTGTCTTTTCTGATATGGATCTTAAACAAGGTTTAAAAAGCAAGGGTTAAAACACTGTGTTGGAAAAAAAAACTAATTTATTATCGTCATCATTTTTTTAATTTAGTATGAGCTAAGTTTTTAGGAATGTTTAAAACTCCTCTGCTTATGACTGTTTAGCCTTAGCTGTTAAAATGCCCCACTTCTCCCCAGAGTAATCGTTTGCTATTTGCTGCAACAATTGTACAACAGAGCACACATTTTTCCCCCAACCCTGCAGGTAAAGTGTGACAGTCATTAATTTGTAAAGCCTGTTAATGGTAAGTTCGACACTGTGAGGACACACTGATGTGCTCTGTGCAGAGAGCAAACATTTAGCTCTGAGCTGCGGTCCTGCTCAGTATTCAGCTGTCATTAGAAATATTCAGCTACGATGTAAAATGTAAACTGACATTATCCACAGTGATGCCAGGCCGATGATCCCTGCAGAGGCAGCTCCGGTAAAATAGGCGAGAGACATTCAGTCAAATACAGTGGCCTGATGTAAATTCAGCCTGATGCATCATTTAGAGGACTGTACTGACGAAGCCTCCAGCTAAACCACAGGAGCTCACAGGTTGCATCAGTCAGTCAGCTGTATGCAGGGCACACTGAGGGTACAGGGCTTGCACACCCATGCAAAGGTGGTTGCATCACCTCCGATTGCATGAAGACAAACAACACACACATAATTAATATTAAGATGCACCGTATCTCTGGAAGAGAGGGATGTTGCTTTGACAAGACTTTGAGCTGAGAAGAAACTTTGCCATCACAAGTAAAGGAATAGCAAACAAACCTTTTTTGTTTGATGAGCCGACTCATGAGAAATGACAAAAGAAGGTAAAATACACGGTCAGCTAAACAAAAGGATTTGCAACAACAAATATACTGAACAAAGATGAGGCGTGTTAAATCAGTTCGATCAAGGAGTTGAGTAGACGGTGTGAAAATTCAGAACAAAGATGGTCAAAGCACCCTAATCCAATACCATGCTGCCTTGCTGTCGTGAGGCGCTCATCAAGGATTAGAGAGAGAGAGAAAGAGAGAGCGAATTGACTGCTTGAGCTTATGGACACCCGGTAGACTGGCCAGGTACTTCCAGGTGTGCCCACAAGCATCCTTCAGGGAGACAAAACACAAGTCCAGCAGCCCTTAGCAGGTGGAGGGGCCGTCACAGATAATGCTGTTGACTGCTGTAAATCTTCAAGCTCAGGCTGATGTTTGCTTTGCAGCATGGCCTCCTCACAATGATAGGCATCATTTGGTTTACAAGTGCATGTAAAGTTGGAGTTGTATCAAGACAATAGGTACATTTGTGATCAAGAGGTGCATTAATACTCAAGTTTTAACTCCTGAGCAGATGGTTATAATTTTACTCTTAGTGTGTGTGGCTGTTAGCCATGGTATTAATAAATTAGATGTTTTTAGCAATGATGCTCATTTGCACAGAAATAGGCCTTTTGCTTCAAGTGGGTGCATAATGGCTCACTCAAAAGTATGCAAAGAGCCCTGGTGCAGAAATATGCCATGCTCTGCAGTGCCTTTGGTATTTTAACTCTTTCTCACTTGCTTTGTGAATTAAATAATGTCTCTTTCGCTTGCTTGGTAAGGTTAAGCAAGACTCAAAAGTTGAGCAAATCATAAATCAGACCTTTACTTTGGACTTTCAGAAGAACACCTTCACTTTTCAGAGTGGGCGGATTGTATACAAAGGCCTGTCTCTAATAAAAGCCTGCCTCAAAGGCCTCGTACCTCTGGTTCTAAGGGCAATTAAAGACGACGGTAGTGTCATGACTACTGTATAATCATATGTAAGGTTCTTATACACACAGTTGGGATTTATTCCATCACTCACTTACTCACTTGAAGCTTGGAGCGCTCCCTTGTGACTGTCCTGCGTAGGCATATCTCCCTCTGGTTAGCATGTCAGCCCACCAGCTACAGCAGTTGTCAGCTCACCCCATGTTGCCACCGCATTTGTATAATTCACCAAATTAGGTTAAGGCAAGTCTAACTTATGTTCTCTCAGTATGAAAGCCATTTCATTTCATTTCAGCCAAAGATTTCTCGGCATGTCTCTGTAGGAGAGGCAAAGGTGTGTATAATGAAATGAAAAAAAGGATGTTTCATGCAGCCTTTTTCAATTTGAAGGTGAGTCAGAACATCTGCTGTGCAAAAGGCTCATTGAATACTGCATAGGTGATGTCCTTGTCAGAGAAAAGAGATAGATTTTTTTATGCTTATCATAATTACAGCTTCACACCAAAGGAGCTTCAGTAGCACTCTCTACAAAGTTCACAAAGCGCTTTTCGGAATTTTGCATCAAGATATCCAAAAAGATTATCATAATTACCTTGAATGAGTGATGCAGACCTGGTTGTGCATCATGACTATTTATCTATTTCCGTTTTTTGCTGTTTTTTGTTTAAATTGGACTTTTACAGATAAATGGACAGAGCAACACTCTCAGACTAATTTTGTACTGCTTTTGCCTCGGGATGGTTACGCGCCACACTACTAGTTTTTCTTCAATACCGTGAGTTTTTGATCATCAGTGGAAGTCTGGACGATGTGCCTCAGATGCAGCAAACAATTTTTTTTTGCGATCAACATTACCAAAATCCATTTTGTAATTGATATCGAGCCAACACTGAATAAACAAAGAAAAACGCCAGCATTTAGCGTCACAGCTGTCAAAAACCTTTTGCCCTCCCAGGTCAATCACCTGTCCACAACAGTGACGTAGCTACCTTTATTCCTGAGCTCCAGATAACAGGACAGCGACACCTAAGGCATACAAACAGAACTGCAACTCATAATATGGTATCACATCAACATATTTGGCTCCTACAACATGTATTGGGTCAGGCCCACCACAGGCTAATCAGGCCTGGGTGTGTGTTGTACGAGAGGCTCCATGTGGCCATCCAGTAGCCCAAACTGTCCCTCTCCCCTTAACCACAGCCAGTGACTGCCTCTTTTGGCTGGGCTGATTTGACCGATGCATTTTCGAGCCTAAAACCCACAGGATGCATGTTGGGCACGTTCCATCAGAGTTGGATGCTACGCAGCAAATATGTTCCCATTCCGATCGATGCAGTACCGTATATTAACTATAGTAATATAGTATAGTATATTATAGTATAGTATATTAACTGTGGCAAAGATAAGCGCTGAGTCTATTTTCGACACTCTATGCCTCCGACACGCATCAATCTTAACAGAGCAGATAGTTTTAAAGAGGAAGTCAAGCACAGGTAAGATAAAGTGAATCCAGTAAATTCCAAAATAAAACACCATTTGCTGATTCCGCTGACACTCCCCCTACTGCGCTGCCACGCCTACCTTGACGCTTCTCGGTGCGACTCAGTGAATGAATTCACCAAACTGGCTGTGCACAGGGTTGCGCTGCACTAAATTACAACTGCGCCATGCTGCCGGCAGGCACAAAATTAGGCCCCAATAAGAGGGACTCCAGAGATTTCAAAGGGGAACGCGATGCTCTGTCTGCTCTGAGGTTGTCAGAAATCATATGAATCGAAGTCATCATGTCACACTTGTTGGATAGCTTGCAATCCTGTCTGTGTTAAGAACTGAATGAGAAAACCCTTTAATGTTCTGTGATGTACAGGAAATTAATTAAAATATCTGAACAGGCTCCATACCCATATGCAGTGTACAGTGCCATGGTGCTTTAAATTATTAACCATACTAATTTTTATTATCTTTTTGCATTTCAAGGACTGAATCCTTTTTTCTCACAGTAAAAATCACTGATATGATTTAAAACATTCGCAACAAAAATTCAATGATGCTCCAAGGGTTATTTTTTATTTTTTTTATTCGCATGTTTGTGGGAATGACAGGCTGCCTTCAGGACATGTCCCAGGGTTGACAGTGTTTCTTTTCTGCCAGAAAAATTGAGGAGTTTCGTTTATCTTCCTCGCTCCGAAGCTTCATACTGCCATGACCTTCAGCATAATGAGGTCTCAGTATTATGCCATTAATATTGATATCTCTTGCCAACATTCTGTTTCTGATAACACGTTGCCGAAAGCCCGCTGGATAATATTGACTGAACTACTCCATAATCCCCTCTGCCTTCAAAAATGGATGTTGTGAGTCATAGTGAAAGGTTGGGACTGATTCTTCCTGTTAATGACTTGGTGTGAGGTCAGGCCTCAGTGCTTTCTGTGAATGAATTACACTCCCAGATTAATGAGAATTATTCACTGTATCCCCTCACATATCTCGGTTAAATTAATCAGCTTAGGTTTCTTAGGAGGGGGTTGTAAATTTATGGTATATTTGTTTATCGGTTCTAACATGAAATAACAGAATATGGGGATTCAAAAACTTAAGTTAATTTGCAGTTAACCATTAACTTTAACAAGGTTTCCTGCATGTGAGTCTTAATGAAGAGAAATAACACTGTCCACTTACTTTGAACTCACTTTGAAGACACCAATTACCAGGGTTTTCTCAGGACCCTGTTATTGGCTGTATTCACACATGCACAAAACTGATGAATGCTGCTCATCGTGACAATCAGGAGCTGTAGATGGGTTATGCCTTTACGGAGGACTTCAGAAACAAGTATGAAACCATTAGTCCTTTTTAATCATTATTTTTTAAGTACGTTTGAACACATATTTTAAGTCTAAACTCAACCATTGTGATACACACTTAACTTAATGGTGAAAATGTAGTAGAAAATAAAAACGCCAATAAATAAAAATGAAAATAAGCTGCTGTTTTGTCTTTTTGGATGAGGCCCAGACCATGTCAGGGGCAAGGATCAGACTTGGTCTGGACTATTCAAGGCTACAACACTTATCTATTAAACTAGCTGAACCTTTAGATTCCAGTCAAAGTCTTGAAGTCAGCAGGATTCTCATCAATAAAGCAGCAGAGTCCAGCAGAGCTGAATCCAGAAAGCTTCATTCTTCTTTATAAAATCACAAAGTATGAGCAGATCTTCATATCAGACTGGCGTACTGCTGCTGGGAAATGTCTCCATATACCCTTTGTTGTAGGTGTTGAGAGATGCCTCCCCACACCCTTATTTTCATTATTTGGATCATTTTAGCAATGATCTAATGCTGTCTCATTACATAATGCTTTTTGTTTTGGGTGGGTTGGGGTAGGGGGGACGACACTTCCTTTAATGGTGTCTAACATCTCCTTACACCGTGCAGTCATGGAAAATCCCCAAAAAACATTATGTTCGGAGTCCTGATGCAGACAGACCCTTTTCAACAATAGGGTCACCCTTTCCTGTTGAAGGGAAGCCCTCTTTTAGTCTATTTTAATTATTTAATTAATTTAATTATTACTACTTTTTTCCACTTCCACAAAAAGCAACCCTTCTACAACTGAACCCCTCTTGGAAAAGGCTACCCCCTTTTTCACTGAAGGTCTGTACCACCTCTGAATGCATTTATTTTCACGCAACCTAAAAACACACATTCAATATTGTTCATAAGTAACAAAATAGTGCTCCCCTGACTTTCTTAATCATTCATGTGGCATTACCTATGTCTGCATGGCACAGACACCACATTGCCTCTTTCTTGATCTGTAGAAATGCTGAATTTGTGCAGCCTGATTACGCACTGAAGATGACATAGTGCCAGCTTTGATGTCAGGGGTTTTCTTCTTGTTCTGCCTTTCATGGGCTGGTCTGTTTTGTAGCTGATAGTGGCTTTTTGTGGTTTACATCAGCAAACTTTTTAACGCTCCTCAGCAAGCGTTTAACAAACCTGCTGAAACCTCACAGTGTTGGGAGAAAGCAACAGTTTGCACATCTAAGATGGATATACCCAACATGCATTGTGGACAGCTGACGTTTGGTGTCCTCCTGTCAGATTGAGTATAGAATAACGACTTGAATAAGCAAAGTCCCAGTGCCTGAGAAACCTCCTTGCCACTTAAACTCCCTGTGACCTTTATCTGAGTCCACTTGGCCTTCAGCTTTTGCTGAGACCAGGATTTCTTCACAAGTCTCCAAAGACACTGATCCTCATATGGGTTTTTGCTGTCTCACCTGTTAGTTTATTGTTTTTTTTTTAAATCAAGACATACCTAGTGGTCTCCTTTAATTTCAGGCTACCCCAGTGTAAGAAAGAAGAAGGGAGGGAGGAGTTTGGGAGCATTAGAGTGGGTGGGTGGAGGAATTCACTGATGTGCGGGCTTACCTTGGTTTTAAAACTTTAATAAGATGCATTGAGGGATAGATGATGAGGTTTACGGGGTAAGAGAGAGAAAGAAAGAGGGGAGATCCAGGCAGACCGAGAGCATGCGCACCTTTCATTGCTCAGCCTAGCAGAAAATCATTACTGATGGAGGGCCATCTTTAAGGGATTTCCCCACCACTGGGATTGATAGAGAGGAATGGAAGAGGCAAGTATCTGAAAATAGAGAGGGAGGTGTTGGGATGGCACCAGGATTGACAGGGTGAGGAGAAAAGAAACAACAGATGAAGAGTAAAAGATTTGGGTCCATATCTTTAGTAAGGTTAGAGGTGAAGCCAGAGTTGTCAGTCTGATGGTTTAGTTTATCTTTCTGTCAGTTGAAAAAATGTGAAGAGTTGAGTCCCACTACCATTTTTATTTCTGGATTGCCATTAAAGTTTGTGCTAGTATCCAAGGTCCTCAGAGTATGAATCCTTAAAAATGTTAGAGATCCTCTGTCCTGTCATCCACCAAATGTTTCTTGATATCCAACAAAATATATATGTCAACTCTCCTCTCCATACAGACTAGCTAAGCATGTGCTACAGGGCTATGCAGTACACAAGTTCAAAAATGTAGAAATTAAACTATTTATTCTAGCTGCAAACATGTACTATTTTTAATCTCTAATCAATGAAGACAAATCAAAATAAGGAATATCTCTAAACGGCCACATCCTAAACCACTTGAGAAAAAAGCTCCAGCTAGAAAAAAATAAAAAATAAACATATCTAGATAAGTCTGACAGCCTGTGAAATGTGAAAGAAGCAGGATGTAATGATTCTATAACAGTGAAACCCCATAACTCATGAATATAACATTCATGAATAGCACTAAGACAACATATCAAATGTTGAAAATGGCACTCTGCATTATACCATGACTTGTAATGTGATCAAGTTCCCAAGTAAACTGATCCTTTGAATTTTTATTCACATGCCTTCCTGCTTTTAAATGGCATGACCCCTTGAAAGAAAACTTCTAATCAGCTTCATTGACAAGTCAAAAGTCAAATAAAATCCACTGTCTAAGTACCTAAAGTATGAGCACCAACCTTTGAACTAAGCACACAGGTGCAGCTTATCAGACTGATGTCAGCTGGCAACCACTCCACAAAAGCTGGCAGAGCTCTTCGTTGGACCATAAAGTCCTTCATCTGGCATGGTGTGACCATTCACAATTTAGAAGTGTGGGGAACAATAGTTTCACACAAATACAACCTTTATTCAGTACATTACAAATAACCAAAAGGAAACTCCTGAAAAGTTCATAACTCACATTAACAAAGGGGTCACTGGACACCAGTAAGTCATCACAATTATTTCAAAATAACACTGATTAGATTTATTATGCATGCACTCATGCATATTCTTAATGCCCAACAATTCCTCCTGTAAATGAAATAATGAACAGCATATTTCACAGAGTAAGCACTTTGAAGTGCCTCCTACGATGAAGTCATGGTCTTCGACCACAGTGCAGTTCCAGTGCAGTATTATTTGAATAAGATATATAAAAGTCAGGATCATCAGATTCCTAAATTAAAACACTGGAATGCTTGACATTGTTCATATGGACTTTAAACACTACTTTGAAATGCAGTTTAACACAGTCAACCTTTCTGTGATCATTTAAATCAGTCAGTTCATTGACAGCGGTATTTTATTGCTGAAAAGTGTTGTTGTTAATGATATGATCAATTTGTATTTGATACCAAGTGACATGTTTCAAGAGGTTGATCTAGGGTACTCTATTTCATCAGTTTTTTCTTTTAACAATTGAGTCATCATCCCATGCCATGACAAAAATGGACATGGGTTATTTTAAAAGAAACAAATTTGGCCTCTTATGAAAAAAAACAAAAACAATCATCTATAAGCAGCAAGCTACATCACTGCCTGGAAAATTTGAAGGAGCAGTCCCTCTGCTCAGCTCTGTTTTAATATCACACCAGCACCATTAACACTGCACATGCTAAACATGCAGCTCAGGCTCTGATTTCTTTGTGCAGGTTAATAAGCATGCATGCACTAACACATGGCAGCATATCCTTACTTTTATTGCTGCTGATGATGACGAGGGCGTGCGAGTTATTTCATCCTTTCTGCTTCTGTTTGGCAGGTGGACCAGTGGAGACAAAGTACAGTCGTTTCTCATTATCTACATGAATGTAAACAGTGTGAGGACTTTCAAGTGAAAACACTGATATGATTTTAATGGGAACTCTGCAGCAAAGGCTCACATAACCAACCCCCCTCATACACACACATATACCACAGATTCATTATGTTCATTCATAGCTGCATCTCCTTCCACCCATTTCCAGCTTCTATTGTTGGAACAAGTAATATCAACAACACTCAAAACAAACATATATATTTTTGCTTTAATACATACCCCACTCTTTTCTTCCTTTGCAGCCTTAACTTTAATAACTAATATGTAATTCACTGGTAAAGATGTTGGCACTTTCATCCCCCCCTTGTCTCTTGGTGCAGGGTGAACTTCAGAGCAAGCTGTTATGTAACGCTGCATATATCTGAGCCGTGTACTTTCTGGAGATTTGGAAAGAGCAGCAGGTTTACCTCATAAAACCTCATCATACATCCATACTGAGAACAGGATCTGGAGCTTCAGAGGCCCACCATCTGCCGACGTCACACCGCATTTTTACATTTTTTCTTTCACAGGCTGCTGGTTGAGAAAGCAGCTTTTACGCATACGAATTACATCCTCACACTTAAATATTTCATTAGCTTCTCTTTAAATCTAGAGAAAGAGTAGCTGCTGCTTTCATTAAAGTTAAAACTGGGAAACTGAAGTCAGTTGTACATATTTTGAAGCGTGTCGGATAGATTATTGCAAAACCGTCCCTCCTATTGTTTGTACGACCTTGATAAGGGTGGCTACAGTGCCGCTTCAAGCTTTTTGTCCCTAGTGTTGAAGTCAGAGTAAAGTCTTTGGTTATTTCAGAAGGCCCTGAGTCAAGTTTAAAACGTCTTACACATCGCAACAAGGCTGGAACGGAGTTTGTGCTTAAACACTGCACCCCAAAAAGGTGTAAAATTGGTGTCAGAGTGTGATATTACAAACCCCATTACGCCATCACTGTCAGTGGGTGTGAGAATTTAAACGGGTCTATGAAGTTACAGTGCTTTGACATGTGTCTTAATATGAAGTGCCTCTCTCAATAGGAAGACACATTCCTTGTGATTAACCTTGCAAAGCAGGCGGATTTCCCAGATTCCATGTTTGCCATGCAGCGAATCCATCTTGCAAAACATCAGTAATACTAATACTAATACTAATACTAATACTCAAATAAAATAAAGATAAAGTTAGATAATCCCGTATAATACGACTGAAATACAGCTAAGGCTCATAGCTGCTTGACTCTTAGGGCCCATCCCAATTGTCACTCCTACCCTTTCCCCTTCGTCTTACCCCTTTTTCTACCTTCATTCCCCTTTGCCCTCTGTTTTAAGGGCTAAGGGGAAGGGGTGAAAACACGCTCCTAAGAAATGAGACGCCACTCGATTCCTGCCAAGTCATCACGCATTGCCCCTTGCTGGCTGTGTCATAGTCTGATGTAGTGCTGGACGATAATTCGATAACAATATATATCGATCGATAGACGTGTGCTGCGATAGAAAAAAAACGGGTCGATAAAAAGTTCGATAGAAAAACACAGTTTCCCTTTCTTTTTCATCATAGCCTATCATGTAGCTTTTACTACAGTCATTACTTCCTCCCAACCAATCACAAACGCAGACCCAGGTACGCTACGGCACCAAGCCCAGCCCCTATCAAACCACAACAGACAGCACGTGTATTAGAAAAAATGATACAGCAAGGAGAAGCGGAGGACATTGTCAGTAGTTCACCAGCATGGCAATGTTTTGGTTTTTAGAAGTCTGACAAAAAGCGAACAGCGGTCGTTTGCAAAATTTGCAGAGAATTGGTAAAAACCAAGTCTGGTAACACAACCAACTTGTTTTACCATCTAAACCGATCGCACCCGCAGGAGTACGAGCTGTGTCGGCCGCGCCGCGGCTCCACGTCGTCGGAGGAGGAATCCTCTGGAACCGCTGCCAGCACCAGCACAAAGCATGTGAAGCAGACCAAACTGGACTTCGTTTCTTGCCAAAATACGACAAAGCGTCCGAGCGGCATAAGGACATCACCCATGCAGTAACATGCTTCATAGCGAGGGACATACTGCCAATAACTACCGTTGAAAAGCCTGGCTTCGACCAGCTTCTAGCCACTCTCGACCCGCGATATGAAGTGCCCGGCCGCAAGTATTTCTCAAACACAGCGCTTCAGGCATGAAAATGGGTCAGGGGTTGAAAAGGTGAGAAGAATGCATCCCGTCCACTCATTAGCTTCTTAAAGTGGAAGAAAATGACCTCATATTTTACAAAGACGCGAGTATTTGGATCATGGCTACTAGCAGGGGGTGCATTCGGCAGGGGTGCATTCTACGACACAACACCGGCGTGGATAAGTCCTGCTTCTCGTGCTCAGTTTGCGTATCAAGTCAATCACATGATAATTAAAAAAATAAATCTCCCGGCCCCGGGAGAAATATTTCAGTGTTCAGACACCAGGCTGTGGGCAGTTTCTCACACAGTTAAAACTGGTAGTATGCTATTCCCACCTAAAGCTATTCTGTTTATTTATATATTTGTTTGTTTTGTTTATTTTCATCAAAAGACTATTTAAATATTTATTTATCAGATTTTCTGGTCACTTTAGTCTTTATGTTTGTCAGTATTTACTGACGTCACTCAGGCCCCTTAAGTTGATTTCTTTTTTTTTTTTTAGTTCTTTTTTAAAAAACTTTCAGTTGTGGTAAAATAAAAAAGGTGGTTGAATAAAGGTTTGAATTTGAATTCAGTGCTTGTGTGTTCTTTATTAAAAGTAGGTCATTAAGCAATAGCATAAAACATCCAGGGCTGCAATTAAAATATATGTTAAATAACTATAATAATTATATCGATAATTATCGATATCGATCAATATGATTTATTTTTTATCGATATGCTTTTTTTCTATATCGTCCAGGCCTAGTCTGATGTGATAATACCAGTAAACAAGTCAGAAAACAACCCACTGTTGCAATGTTTCGCCGTTGTTAGCTGTTGTCAGCAATAGCAGTCTGACATCAGTGTAGCTTTCAATAGCTATAGCTTCGTTGGCTAGCTCTTCATAATGCGCGATTTTGAAACACAAACAACATAAAACATCGCCAATATTAAGTGGAGTAGCAAAGGATGGAACATTTAATTAAAAAAACACGTGTCATTTCAATGAAAATCAGAGCAAAATCTTACCCCTTGCTTTCAAGTTAGATTCTGGTTTGTCTTTGTTTCAAGGGGTGTGAACCACTTGCCCTTCTCCTTAACCATACGGAGAATTGGGACACCCCTTGGCTTGATGTGAACGTGCAAAACCGAGGGCTAAGAGAAGGGCTGAGGAGTAGAATTGGGATTGGCCCTTTGTTTAAGTCAGAGTCATCAGTGCTTAAGTAAAGACTGCTGTAATATATGGCAATAATGTTCAGTACCTTTGCTGTTGGTTAGAAGTAGACCTTCTTTCGTCATTTCTCCTCTCCGCAGAAAGGCCAAATACTTAAGACATCACCTGGACTGAATGCACTCAACACTAGTAATATACTCTGTAAACTCTGTTGGACTATACAAACAGAAAAAAAATCAGTAAAGAAGGGGCCTCAGTGTTTTTATTTAGGGTTTTTCTTGAACTTGCCCCCTCTTTGGGTCACCTACATGTGTCCAACTTGTTTTAGACTTATGTATTACTCTCCAAAGACAGACAGACAACTCAGCTCAGCTCTACATAATATTGTTATTATGTGACATCTGCTGATCACTAGATATTCCAAAGTGGTAAAATGTGAATGTCAGGCTCGCAGCTGTGAGTCAGAAAATGTCTCACCAGTTGTTCCATTATTCACTGTCGGAGCCGCTCCAAGATTCGTCTCTAGGTGACATCATCGCTACAGTCTGTCTCCATGCTGCTCATCCCCTACTTGTTAAAATTCACAAATTAAAATTCTGCAGTGTAATGTATCAAGAAGTTACACATGTGAACTCTTGTGGGCATTTTTTAAAAATCTTTTAACTGAACGATGCTGTAAGCGGGGTTAATGTCTCTATATGTTCTGGAAATCTCTATTAATTAGCATAATCTTTCCAGTATCGCTCTAGCTCTGCACTTTGATGCTGATTTAAAGTGAGAGCACTAATGAAGCATGGGTTTTATGCTAATCAGGCAGGACCTACTCCATCTTCTCATTTGTCTTCTCAATGATCAAGAAAAAGATATAAATCAAAATGTATTATCTGAAATGTGGCTTTGAAACTAGAGCAGTTGTACTGGAGCTTAGGAGCTTCCTCACACTTAATGAGGCAGCTTGTTAAAATCTTATGTAACAATGAGAAATTTGGTGAGAAGCTACTGAAATGCAAATATCCTCTTGTTCTCATTGGCTTTACATGCATATCCCCCAACAATGTGGATTTAACATACAGAATTATAAACCATTTGAAATGAAGACAATGCACTGTGCTCATTAGCTGCAGGATTTGTGCCATGCAACATTAAAGTACACTCAATTGGAAAAAAAAAAAAAAGTCTTTACGGCCATATAAAGATTGAAAGTAGGAACAAGTAGGAAGCTTGTAGCAATCTGATTCCAGGGACGGAAATCTTTCTCCTTGTATTACTTCAGGATTTTTCTAAAACATTGATGTGTTCATTGAGACCCTTTTCTTAGTTTCTAGAATTTTTTCTTTTGGTTTAAAAAAGTAGCAAAGCATTGTGCAAAATATTCATCGTAGGAGGACATATGCTTACAAATGCCTGTGGCCAGTTTAAAGGTGCATGGTGCAGTAATTAGCAACAGACAGAAGGAGTTAGCAAGGGAGCGTTTAGTCCTGAACCTGATTGTTACATATTGCTAAATATTCTCATTTCTGCACAGTGCACCTTCGAACCCAGAGAATAAATAGGTCAGTGAGAGTTGATCAATGAACAAACTGAAATGTCTCTCTGTCCACATAGTTTCACAATCACCCAAAGCTTACTCATTTTTGAATGAAGCTCCAATTTAAAAAGATGACCTGAACACTCAGAGACCCACAACCGCTACATTTCTAGATTTGTAGATCTGTTTTAGGGAGTGTTTAAAGGATTAAAGATTGTCCCCCTCACAGCACCAGAACTTCAGGTCTGTTCAATAATTTATGGATATTTAATTATTGTAAGCCTGATGGTCAAATGTTGCAGAGCTGTCAATGATTACTACTGTAGGGCTTTCATGATCTACTACCTTGATGTAAACAAGCACAGACAACAGGTTGCATCTTGTAGCATAGCTTGGATTGGCAGTATATGAGATTAAATTGTACAGTGAATAACCACTTGACTAAAGTAATGTGTGAAGAGCAGAGGCACCTGGATGCCAATCTGCAAGGAGGAGTAAAGGACTGTTTTTGAGTGATTTCTTGCCTTAAAATTAGTCTGTTTTTCAGATTCCCCTTGATCCAATCTCAAAATTTCGTGTTTAGCTTCTTTAGGACACACCTAATCTCCTTTAGGCGTTGGTGTGTGCAAACTTGTTCTTATCAGGGTTTGAAAAGCATTTTGCAGCTAAAATTACACCATCTCAGTGTAGCCTAACTAACACACAAGGATGTAAATCCTTCAAAGAGAATATATTTATCTGCCTTAGGTTGAATCTTGAAATAAACAATTAATACTTAATACCTGATCATTTGCTCAGTGAGTGATTATTTATGCCATTGAAACATAAAAAAGATGTCAAATATGACAGATAAGTTACTCTAAGAAGTCTTCCTCATCATGCGTTTTAAGGAAAAACAACTTCTGAGTCAATATAGTGTATTGTGTGTGACATATCTTATGCATGTTGTAGGTCGGTGACAGAGACGATTAGATTTGTTATCATTCAGAGGTCCCTCCCCTCCTACATATGACTGATAGAAACAGAGATTGGGGACAGGAAGGCTGATTGAAGAAGTAATGAGCTGTAGAAGACAGCTTACTCCACAGGGACATAAGGAGACACTCAGCTTCCCCCATTCCTCCTCCCCTAACTTCCTTGGGAACAGTATAGTAGTTTCCTCACACTACATCCTCTTCATTTCCCTCCTCATAGTTTAATATCTACATGTCCACTCCTACACACTCTTCCCAGCAGCAAGACACTCTCTTATTCACAGAACCAATTAGACTTTGGCCATCTTGCTCTCTGTTTGTAATAATCCCTCAATTTCCTCTTCATCTCTGCTTCCCATATCTCTTGTTCTCCTGCCAACTCATCTGTTCCTGTTCTCGTCTTTCGGGGACGTTCAGCTCTCCATCTAGAGTAGCTGGTGCATCCCAAAGTATGGGCTCTAAGATGAGTTTCCACACCAGAGGAGGCTTTTGTTTTTAAACCATTTGGTGAAACAATCGGCGAGATGATCCACACCAACTACTGTGGTACATTTCACTTTTACCATGTATTCCCTTAGCCCTGACAAGTCTTTCACATAGTGCAGCAGAAAATTTATGATAATTTCTTCATGGAAGTGCAATCAGACCAAGGTGCTTAGGCATAAGAACTACCATGTCTGCAGTGCACATACAAGATACACAAGGACTCTGATTGCATTTCCATGAAGTAATAATGATAAATGTTCTTCCTTGGGCTGCGAAACTCCGCTGCACTCGGTGATCAACTCGTCAGGGCTCCCCCACAAACAAGCAGCTACTGGAGGAGAGTGGGTGAGTTGTGTTTAGTCTCTTTGCTAAAGAAATCAGGCAAAGCTAAAAAGATGTTTGGTGGCTAGTACTATAGCTGGGACCCTATATGTGCTGTTGATGAAGTTAGGTGCTGTTCTGAGAATTATTTGTGACTATAGAGGGACTTTTTGGTTTAGGTTTGGGGGTGGAGACGTAGACCACTGTGTATTGCTATCGTGCAATCGTAATTAAAGGTGGTATAACTAGAGACGCAAGCAGTTGGCAACATTCACCAAGGGTGTCTAACTCTGTGTTATGGTGTTTTTGACCATAAGTTAACACTGGGATATCCCTTTAATTTCTATTGTCTTTTACTTTGTAACAAAGCTAAGTCTGAAGGCAGAGCTTTTGTTTACCATTAGATCTACATTACATCCCTCCTCTATGTTCATACTGAGCAACTCCCTTCCTTGACTGCTGCTCATTCTTATCTCCATCGAACCTGGGGGGACAGAGCCTTCTCAGTCGCCGCCCCCACCCTCTGGAACTCACTCCCACTTGAACTCAAAAACTGCACTGACCTCACCAGATTCAAAACCCTTCTCAAAACCCACCTCTTCCGCACTGCCTTTCATCCCTCCTAACCCCCCCCCCCATTAGATTTTACCTGATTCTACATGTTTTTATTGACATTGTCGTAAATTTTATTACTCATTTATGTGTGTTTTATTGTTATTTGATTTTACCTGATTACATGTTTTTATTATATTGCCGTAAATTTTCTTACTTATTGATGTGTGTTTTTACTGCTTACTCTGTACAGCGTCTTTGTGTCTTTGAAAAGCGCTTTACAAATAAAATGTATTATTATTATTATTATTATTATTATTATATGAATGTCAAAGTAAAAGCAGGAACCTTAGCACTGCATAAATTTGACGATGCGCCATTGTTTATTAAAAAGGAATGGATTTCTGTTTTCTGTTGTCTGATTGAGCTGTTTTCTTCTTCATGAGTGTTTTTTTTAGGACAATACTACCACAAACAAGCAGTCACTATAACCGAGTTGTTGCCCAGATGGTTTGATTGGTTTGACCAAGTGCAGTGTGAAAGTGAGTTAAACTAGATGGAAGTGCAACAATGATGCTATTTCACTCCCAAACCACCCAATCAGTCCGAGTCCCCCACACTGTCTTGACCTTAGAGATTGGGTCAAGAGTGTGGACATTCAGAGGCCATTCAGAGAAGAGTTGTTACCCTTTAGCATTTGAAAGTGCCAGTTGAGATGGATCATGCATCTCATTAGGATGCACTCCTGGACGTCTCCCATTGGAGACGAGGAGGAGGCCCGGGGGGTAGACCCAGAGCTGAATGCAGGGATTATGTAGCTTGTCTTGGCTAGAAACGCCTTGGGATCCCCCAGGGGGAGCTAGAAACTCTGCAGGGGAGGGGGATGTCTGGGTTGACTTGCTTGGCCTGCTGCCACTACAATACAACTCGAGCTTAGTGAAAGAGAATAAATGGATCTGTGGATGGACTGATAAACCAGTGGACAGAAGGATGGGTGGATTCAGCACAATTTGTTGAGTTTATTTCAGTTACACAGGGTTGAAGCTGTTTAATTCTAAAGTTGTACTTCTAATAGACTTCTGTGTTGTCTGCTAAAGCTAAATTGAGTTTTTGTGCCAAGAACACGTGGCAGCACAAACAGACTCTGTTCTAGGAACTTCCCAGTCTTTTGTTTGCAAGCTAATCCATCACTTTGAAATATCCAAACAACCCATAAACTTTTGTGGGACCTCTTTATTTCTGCAAGCTGGATCAGCTCAGAGTCAAAGGCATCCATGCTCTCCAGTGGTTAATCCTCATGCCTAGAATTGTCATGTTAATATATAATCGTGCTAATATACACGATTATTGTGGCCAGAGAGAATCTCAGTTATAATAGCAACGCAATATTTATGAAAAACTTAGAAAACAATAATGCTATTAGTCAAATTGAGGGCAGGGAAGACAAGAGTGGGCAACATGTGAGTTCATAAACTTCACGAATACATGCAGTTGACTTGAGATCATAATCCTTTTTAAATCATGTTGAAACTTGAGTTCAGGATAATTGTCTTGGTGTGATTTTCTTGTACTCTTCATCTCCCAAAATTTGTTCCATAGTTTTCATTTAACAAAATTGTGTTGAGTTTTGTCTGAATAAATGACATTCTTGTATGTCTTATCTTTGTGACATACACAGCAGTTACATGCAGCTCATGTGGTATCATCACATTGCAAAGTGATATGATTTATATTTTGCTGCTCATCTTACAGTTAACTTATTATTATGTCCTAAACTGGTTGTGTGAGTTAATGCATGAATAACAGAGGGAGAGAAGAGTTCTTGTCGCAGCCCTAGTTTTGTTCAAGAGTCAAACGTAGCCATTGGTGCAGAATACAGAAATGATTTAGGGGGAAACTGTACAGTTAATACCACTCAGATTTAAAGGTAATTTTGCGATTCAGCCCTTTAGGGAGGAATCAGGCTGCAGGGATAAACCTCTGCTGAATGTAAAGCAGGCTGAGCCAACTCTTCAGCAAGTTCCTCACTCTGTTAATATTGCAAGAATATCACCAGCTCTGCTGATACTAACACTGCGAGTACAGCACTGCTGGTCTCTCCAGGTGTACCTCAAATTTAACTTGATTCAAAGTATCTCAAAGCTCCGTAAATCTAAGTATAAATTCATAACCAGACCAACAGATGTATCACTATGTAACAAATTAAATGAGTCTTTAGCCTGACAGATCTGTAAAACATTTTAATAACAGAGAAAAAAATGTGACAATCCCACAGTGGGAAAAAAACAGCACAAGCAAACCTGACACCATCTGTCTGTCTCTGACCTGAAAACTCTCTTTGCTCCACCCGTGTGATTTTTGTTGCTCAGTGTAGGTGTCACTAGAGACACGAGCAGGTTGGGACTTCTCTAAAATCAGCCAACTTGGAGCACAGTGGAGCAGTGAACATCATAGTGCCACAGCTGCTTCAGTCACAGTGTCACAATATGACACTCAACCAGTGAAGACAAAACACCTGGAGAAAATATGCAGATTTAAAGGAATATTGCATAAAATTCAAAGATACCATCCTTGATTAAACACTTAACAAACAAAATGTTTTGAATTGGCATCAAAAGGTTAACGTTTCCTGTGATTAAAGCCAGGTTTTAAAGGACATATGTTATTAAAATATTATATGTAGTCGTTTGATGAGGATTTACAGGCAACTCACTCTAAATGATGAAATTCTTCCCCAACACATCTAATCTCTGCAACCATCTTAGGGCAGCAGAGCATGCATCTTGCGTGATCTATCCCATGCGGTACAACAAAAAACAAGAGCAGTGGCTCGAATACAGTTGTCCCACATTTCAACATTGATAATAAACAGAGAGCAGGCCTAAGAAAACAAACAAAAATACCTCTAACACAGGGCAAATCAGACAGTTTTGTGAAAGTGTCCTGCCCTCAGATGCAGTGAGAAATGTAGTCAGGCCTTTTTTCAATATAGAAACTATATCTGTCCAATCAGCCTCTGGAAAAGGGTAAGACTGCAATCATTTTCTTTTGATCCTTCTCTCTCCTGGCTGCTAATAAATTCTTCCATATGTACAGATATAAGCAATGAATAAAAATATTTTGACCACTTTTAACAAACCGAAAACTATTTCAAACACAAAAATATTGGGATCTGAAATGTCCCATAAAGCTTCCATACTGACCAATTCATGACCAAGATAGATAAAATGTCTAAAATGAAACCGTTTCTTTAATTGAACTTCGTGAACATGAGCAAGTCGTTGTGGGTTTTAACGCTGGAGTTATAGCTGAGATGAATCTTTGTTTGTGGTTCATGCTGCCCTCGATTGATCTTTTAGCATTTAAATTTCCCCTGATGTGATATGTTTTTGCTTTGAATAATGAGGCTCCGAATAAACCTCTGATTACTAAATTACAGGCTGCATTCAGCAGATGTATTTACACAGATGAGTGGGTTTGAGGTGAGACCTGACTGCAGACAGATCTGAGAGGATAATGTGCCAGTCTTTATAAGAGATACCTCACTGAACTCAGAGCTGATTCAAACTTTTGTGCCTTAGAGTATTATCAATATTTTTTGGGGTTGAGATTGTTTAGTATAGGTCTTGATATGTCTTTGGCATGTAGAATGAAGATTTACTTCAGCTTGAAGAAATGCACCAAAGTCTGTTGAATGAAAAATGCAAACATCTCAGTTTCACATCAATAACTGATAGCCTGGTTTTATATAAAGCAGATCTTACAAACATTGATTGATTTTGGTCCCTTTGTATTTGAAAATGTGAACAAGCCAGAGGAGAAAAAAAAATCAAGGCTCAAGTCCAAACACTTCAATCTTCAGGGCCTGTAGACTCACTGCTTTGAGTTGCTGTGTTTGATCAGAAGGTTTTTGTCTGTTTTTAATTATTTAACAGCACAGAGAAAGTTTTTTTTTTTTTTTTTTGGATACTATTGTGACCTAATGCTGCCAAACGCTCCGGTATCTTCTTCACTCCTCCATGCCTCGGGTATTTTGCATCTCCCAGCACAGAGATGTGAGTATGAACATGCAGCCTCTACACTCCCCTTTGCTCTGTCTGTGCTCTGTTTTCTTTAGCCTGTTTGTTTGATTTTGCTAGACTTCTTTTTTTTTTTAGTCGTATCTTTCACTGCCTGGGTATCGATCATAGTCCTGTTTTTGCTACAACTCAGACAGGAAATATCACAAGAGCAGACCCAGACTTTTTTTTTTTGCACCCAAGTGGCCATAGTGGGGTGCTGAGTGTCACAGGGGTGGCATGGAGTATGCTGTATGTGCACATATAAATGAATTACACTTTCTGTCAGACCTTAAACACCTTAACTACTCGGTGTTGGACTCACTAGTGGTCCCACGATATGATATTATCATGATACCCAGGCAACAATACGATATTATTGCAATTTTTAACATTCTGCAATACAGCAAGTACTGCGATACAATTTATTGCAATTTATACAATTTTTTCAACTGTTTAGCTAATTTAGCATTTGTCTTTCATCAGTATTTTATTTTTATGCAGCACATTGTACAAACCTTATATGTGTTTGTTATATATGTATATTATCATTGATTTGACTACATATTTGCAATTAATTTAAAAAGATACTTGGTAAATGAGACGATACGAAATATCACCAGACAAAATATCGCGATGCTATGCTTTATCGATTTTTTTCTCCCACCCCTATTAACTACTCAGAGTAAAGTATCGTATATGTGCTTTAATCCTGATGTATTTGTAACACTTCAAAGAAGCACCAAAAATGGCAGATATAAGGAGTTGAAACATGGTTTCCTCTCTAGAGTGGAGATGGGGTTTAAAGTCTGGATATGTGGAGAGTGATGAGAGAAGTGCCTCTGAAAGAGCCAGTTGAAGTAGATTTGGTTTTTGATGAAGATATGCCTTCTGATAGAGGTTTTCAAAGTGCATCTAACTGGGAGGAGGCTCCAGGAGAGACTGAGAGCTCACTGGATGGATTTTATTTATGTAGGGACAGGGCTTTCCATGTAAAGCCAGTTCTGCATCGTTCAAAACCCCCAAATCAATATTTTCTGCCATCAGGTCTTGTGGGTCCACTGAAGTAACATTACACTTCAAATGAAATCATGTGATGCTAATTAAATCAATGGTGCATCATCACACTCATTAATGGACTGTCTAAAGAGGTTTTTAAAAAAATAATAATAATAATTTGAATTGGCAGCTAACAGGTATTAAGCACATCAGCATTGTGCATCACATCAAGACAAAATTAAGAACCCTTGACTGTCCAAACTTGAAACAACTTCGTAAACTCCGGCTGCTGCTGCTGCCGCCGCCGCAGGGCTGCCATTCTCCTTTTCCACCCAAATCAGCCAGACTCTACAGCAAGTCTTGTTAGTGAAAAATAATAATCCACTGTTGAAATCAATCATGATTGACCACCCACTAGCTCTGACCTTGAAGCAACGTAAGGAACTACTTTCACAAGTCGAGATTTTGATAGTTGTGTTTAAGTCTCTGAAATAATTGTGGTTTCAAATCAAATCATCTGAGCCTTTGAACAAGCTGTCCTGGTTCTATTTGTTCTGCCTCTGTTTCTTGAGCGCCTGGCACACTCAGGGCTCGTGCTGTTCTTTGAAGAGACTCTGAGTCACGCTGGTGTCATGTGGGATCTCATTATTCTCCAGCATCATGAGGAACCTCTGAAGAACATAGCTCACGTTACAGCTAGACTGGCTCAGCTGGAGGAGGCAAACTCTCCATCTATGCATGCATGCCTTCTTTCCTTTTGGAACATGCTTTGCGCCCGGGCACTGCTGTGGTTTCAGACGTTAGAGTAGAAAAGATAATGAACTGCTCCATACATGATCCAATGTTGAGATGGTGGCAAAAGTGTCAGTGACAAAGAGAGACATAGATATTGTGGTTTCACCATTTTTCTGAACATTATCAAGTCAGTGCAATAAAATGAAGTTATTTACTGTCAAGTTTTCTCCATCGTCACACCAGGTCAGGTTGTGACACATTTCAGCACTTTTAGTGAGGACACTTCACCTTATCACTTAAAGATAAGTCTGCTTAGTGTGTGGAAGTTCCCTTGAAATGTTAAATGCTGTTCTCAGGTTTTACTTTGTAAAATTATATTAATAAAAGGTTCCTTTCAAATAAGTAAAAGAGCCCTCCAGTAAACAGACCCTTTCTGAATCTGTGTGATGACATCACCACAGTCAAGATAATGGATGGATGGATGATGACATTACAACAAAAGCTATAAGTCTAATATGTTTTAGCTTTTCCAAAAATCAGAACACAGTAAAAAAAAAAAAAAAATAGACTTTTTTTTTTTTTTACTTCTCTAACTGTAGGCCCTAATTATCAAGATTAGATTTAAAGAGGTTTGTTGACTGACATTTATTGGCTTAAGCTTTTAGGGCAGTGGTTGTTCAGGCCATTATCAGTCGGCTAATAGAACAGCTAATGAACAGACTAAATGGACTATTTAGTGTCCAATCATGTGTGTCCATTTTGGTTCCCTCTTTTGACAAAGCAGTCTTTGCTTATTCTGTCATCTGAGTATTAAAGTACTGCCGTCTGACAAAAACCCCATCCTGCTGACTTTTGACAGTCATATGAATTATTTATTGGAAATACTTTACATGGAAAATGTAACAGACTTGGCTGACACTTAACCCCTCACAGAGGTTTCAGACATTGACAATTACAAAATAAAAATCATCAGTCTCATTACTGATGGACTTGTTTGGTTAATGCAAGATGAGTGTACTTGTTCTTCTGTTTGTTTGCTGATCCTTCGCTGCTTTTAACACTATAAATTTCTCCACCGTGGGATAATTAAAGGTTAATCTTAATCTAAATGGCATCAAATTTGAATTTTTCGAATCAATAAACTCCTCACAGGAGCTTTATGTTAAAATTCCAAGCTAAATGCAGTTTAACTTGTATTTGCCTTAAAATTCTGAAGTTATAAAGAAAGTCATTGCCATTGTCATTAGTCAAAGTCATGGTTCATATAGTGGATACTTGGGCTACTTGGACTTACTTGGACTTACTTTACGTTGTATTTTATTTTCATGTTGCACATCTTGCGAACCTTACACATGTTCGTTGCACTAACTTTCTCCTGCTCTATGATGTCACCTCTGCCAACCTCACTGGACAAACAGTTGATTTTATTTTTCCATTATCATAGATTTGACTTCATATTAGCAATTAATTTGAAAAATGGATACTTGGTAAATGAGACAGTATGATATATCACCAGACAAAATATTACAATACTATGCTGTATTGATTTTTTCTCCCATCCCTAATACTTAAGCTGTAATTTCTCTACAACTGTCTATGTACCTCATTATCAACAATAAAGTAATGTATGTTAGTTACCACGTTGTTACCAGATGAATACTCAGTCATTATAGGACTTGTAAAAGAAGGGTTATACCATGAAACTTCTCTGTTCAGGGTGTGATGACTTGCAGTGAACTCCAGCATAGAGCTGTTAGTCTTTGGAGGCCTGGAGCACCAACCAGCTGTGACTTACAGCTGGACGAGCTGTCAACTCAGCACACTGTAAACAAAAGCCTCCATGCCAGGCGTTAATGAAAAACTGTAGGACTGTGTCGACCCCCCGCCTGCCCACTCCCCTCTGACAGTAGCTCAGAAAAAAACAGGCTTATCAGTGTGCTCAGACGTAGCATTTAGAGCTCTCGTTTTTCATGGAAGTGTTTTATCTGGTGTTTGTCGTCTTGTAGGTCCTAAAACCTGTGTTGCAGAGACCAAACATATTTATAGCTTTGTCAAGTCTGTGAACACTTCTTTTGCTGCCCGGCTCTTATCAGCGGCTTTTCTCTTTCTGTTTTTTTCAGGTTTTGCATGCAGAAGAGCGCTAAGTTGGTGCCAGGGGTGACGTTAGACCTCATTGAGAAGTAAGTGCCACTCCATCATCACAAATTCTCTGTCACAACTCTCTCACTATCTCTTTCTTTCAGGTGTTTGCAGGGTAAAAAAAAATCATTATCCTGCTTTCCTCCTGTCTCTCGCTTTCTATCCGTCTATCTTTATGTCTCCTCTGCACCCCCCCTCCTTATAGCAGCCCTCCCTCTGTTGTTTTCCGTCCTGCAGGTATAATTTTCAGCCTTTGCTCCCCCCCCCTCCTCACAGCAAAAGCGGCAGTAGTTTGGCAGATTTAAGGCCTCACATTTCTTCAATAAACCTCCAGGTGCCAAGCAACTGAGCAGGGAACATCTCTTGCTCTTAGGCACACAATCTCAGCTCTCAATATGGCTGTCATCTCCAAAGTTTTAATAGTTTCACAGAACCATCAGGGTGGCGTTGCGGGGGAGAGTTAAATGACACCCATAAACTAAGAAGTAGTAAGTAACTTAAAACAGACTGTCACTTCTCAGCAGAAAAAAAAGATACTTGTGTAAAAGTACCTGGAGGTGCTGAGGAGTCTCAGCACTCAGTTAATAATATTTGCAAAAGGTGAATTATCATTTTCTCTGTATGCTCAGTGATTCCAGTTTGTGAGCCCGTACACATATAACCAGCCTCACACAGAAAGCACACCTAGATCATCCTCAAGACCTGCTTTTACCTGGCGAAGTTACTCCACTCAGAGCTGTTTTCAATGTGTATGCGTGTTTGAATCTTTCGACTTAATCTTGCAGGGCTTGTTCCCTTGGTGATGCTTTGTTATTCGTCTGTCTTAGTTTAACATTAGCTGCATTTACATGGACACAAATAATCAGAATAAAGGCCCTATCGGCATAAAAATGTGCCATGTAAACATGTTGATCAGAACATTCTGATCCAATTGGTCTCAATTGGAAAGAAATTGTAATCCAATCGAGAGGGATGGTTTATGCCAACCGTTATTCCGAAACTCATCCATTGACATTTATTCAGATTGTGGCTCTCGCTTTATCCTTTGGCTAATTTTTTGAGGTCAGAACAGGAGGTTTCATTATTAATACTCCGGTATAAAATATAACCGCAGGTGCCGTGCCTGCTCCTCGAATAACATAACAAGGCGTACATGCAGCGTAATGATGTCACATCTACCTTTGACAGAACGGTAAAATAAATAAGCAAGGGCGCTATCTAGTGACAACATTTAACAGAGGAAAAAATCCTGAATTGGATGGAGTAAGCCACTAACATGTTTGTTGGCTTGTTGAAAGCACAGGCGTTAACACAACTCTTCTTCTGCGGTTGTTTTAGCAAAATCAGACAACTCTGCGCATATCCAAAGGCTTCTAATCTGAATAAAACTTTGTGCATACATACACGTGACATGATCGGATTATTTGATTCTACATCCATATAAACAGTTGATTCAGATTTTCTGATCCCTTACATTTTTAATTGGATCAAGAAAGTTTGGCCATGTGAACATGGCTACAGAAGCTGTTTTACTCCAGTAACAACTCTTTGGGTCCCTCTCCTCTGTCAGGTCACTTAAATAGTTGATTGGGCTGTGAATTAAAGAAGTTTATCCTTTAAGTAATGGATCACAGGGATATAATGTGCATTACTAGTTTAAGAGTTTTACAGAGGTGTGTCTAAAAGGTGGCATAGACCAAGCTTGACAAGGATAACGATCTTAGGATAATGAGCTGTCTTCACATTTAGGTGTGGCACATGGTCTCATTTCTCTTCTCTTATTTTACTTCAAATATCCAATGAGGAATTTCAGGGTTTATTTGGTTAAAGCAGTCACTTTAACCGCCCTGCACCACCACCACCACCATGTTTGAACAGGGACTCCGATTTTGCATACCCCCTGAGAACAAAAGGATTCCTCTTCAGCAACATGATTCCTGATTTTCCCTGATCTTACAAGTCGATCTGGGGGAGAAAAATCACTCTTTAAAAAACATCCGAAAATCAGGCCTTTGCTAGAAATGGAGAATGGGATGAAAAAATCGTCGCATTTATCTGTTAGTGTGACTCCACTCAGAGTCATTACCTGCCTTATATTCTTCTAGTTCTTCTTATCTGAGATCCAGTCCTCTAACAGTATTAAGCTTCATTCAGTCTGTGTCTGCATGTTCTCTGGGCTTGGGTGAGCAGCCATCAGCTGATAGTGTGCAGTTTGGGATTCAAAATTAAATACACAACAAACAGAGGATGTAAATTGCTGTCCCTGAACTTCTTTGTGTATTTGATGTATAGAGAGAGATACAGGCATGTTTTCCTGGAGAGAGGCTCCATATTTTTGGATGTCAAAGTGTCTAATTTGAACCACCTTTTTGCCAGTTTTTGCTGACATGTTGGAGAGTTTCATGTTATTCAGAAACTTCAAAAATCTTTTTATTTTTTAGATTCACTATTTTGTTCTCTCTAATAGTTCTGCTTATTTCCACAAAGTGCTGCTTTCACTTGCTCCTGCAGCCTTGGGCCAAGACTGTTTATTCAGTTGAATGTAGCACTAAAAGCGATTTTATTGTTTCCACACAAAGTTTGGAGAAAGTTTCAAAGTTTCAATATTTTTTGCTACCCCAAAAGGGATGATATGACTCACTCCTTTTTCTGTAATGCTTTTAGTGTTTTAGATTTGATAAATTCAACATATAAAGAAATAATGGATCTCCTTATTTTCTCCTTCTCAGGCTAGAATGATTGTAATTGGTGAAGTTAGTGGGTGGAAAATATACACAGTCAAAAGAACTCCTGTGTTTCTGCAAGATCAATGAGTTTAGATATTAATATAATGCGTTTCTCACCTCACTACATCGTATTTGTTCTTAAATCATCATAAGCAGCTCTATTTGTAACTAGCTTGCAGTTTTTCTCTTACATTTGTTTCATTTTCCCACATTCCCTCTCCTCAGTCAAGCACCACTTCTTTCTGGTGCATCAGTATTATTCAGGAAACACCCAGAACTGCACACATGCAGTATGTAGCTGCTGCCCAGTGTCTCTTAAGGCAGTGATGTTCGAGTGATGACGAACATCTTTGAAGAAATATGTTTCTTTTTTCATTCATCTTTCAGTTTTATTTTACAGTCTGTTTTTTCGATGTCAGTCAGCAGGTTTGACAACAGTGAAGCTTTCCAGTCATGCTCAGCCTCCCATGTCCTCCTCAGCTTTCATCACTTGTCCCACCAGACTAAAGCAGAGGCTTCTGTGGAGAGTGAGGAAAAAAGTCATTTATGACCCACTTCCTGTAAGGAGAGTTTCTGCGCCCACAGATATTCTCTGTTTTACATCAGAGACGGCGCCGAGACAAGAATTCTCAATGATCTCTTTCTTCTGATAGAGGAAAAAAAGCACATTTTTAATTCTGTAAGACACAGATGTAGAAAGAGAAAAAAGGGGTTTCAGTTACTTAGCAAAAGTGACATAAATTGATAAATAATGAAGTCAATTATGGAACAAATGAATATATAATAATAATTATAGCATTTTAATGTATTACTTTTACCCATTGATTTATTTTTAGTGTTTCAGTGGTTGTGACACACTTTGAAGTTGATACTAATGCCTCTTTCTGAGCTATAAAAGCAACCAAGATCATGATTTAAATCAAAACTATTTCAGTATCTATTTTTATCTACTTGATCTTCCCCTCAAAGCTTCCATAAGGAGTTTCTTTACCCTTAATACATCGACTGAAGTTCATATCGATGCATTTTTATACCAACCAAAACCAAACAACACCATCAGCAACATCATTGACAATTTTAACATCCTTCCTCAATTTAAAATTAAATCGTTTCAAGACTGATGAAGGTCAATCACAGAGCTAGTTTTACTGAAATCCCCATTTTCACCGACCCATGCAAAACAAAAACCAAATACTAAGTCCTTAAACACATGCAGCCACAGTCAATAACTAGAAAGCGTATTGAAATCCTCTGTGGATAGACGGATTCTGAGTGGAAGGCAGCATCAAAGTCGTGGTCTTTTATTTGTCTGCTTGCTCCCCTGAAATTGGATCCGGGATGATGTTGATTCTAAACTATATTGGAAAACTAATAAAAAAATCAAATGCATGAGATATGTGACTTGAGATTGACCTACAAGAATAGAAGTATTAAAGGTAGAATTTCATGAAAAGAAAAAAATATCCATAAATGTTCAAGACATTTGGTAAGATTAATTCCAGTATATTAAGAAAAATTGAAACTCTTCCTTTCTGCAGAGCTGAATGTGCTGAGGAAAAGTCTTTCTTTCCTGTTCTTGATGTTTCAGCAGTCCTGAACTTCACTCAAGACAGCTTTTTTGTCTCTTTTTTTTTTCTCTCAGCTGGGCTTTGTGGGATCTCTGATGCTTAAGTTGCGGTTTTGCTCATTGCATGTCCTACATGCTGTCCGGAGGGCTGAAAGGTTGACTCAGCTGTTGTCCCTCAGACTTGAATAATGGATGGTCCCACAGCTCATAAAAGAAAAATGGAAACTAAACCCTTTTGCCATGTCACTCTCTGTTCTGTGAGGCTGGCCAAGCATCCAAAGTAGTGTCAAATACTTTGTCAGGGTTAAGTCATCAAAATAACAAGTTTTTGGCTCCTCCACAATAAATAGAATTTTTCACAACTGTGTTGAAGCTGCACTACTCAAACCAAGTCGTGTCACTTTATGGAATATAACTGATGGACTGCATGAGAAATCTTGCTCTCATTGACAAACCTAAAAAACATATCCAAACCCAGGTTGAGGTTGTCTATTGAAAACATTATAATACTTTTTCCTTTTGATAAAGGTGTGTCATCCAATAACCCTTGCATTACTTTAATTTGAATATACTGTAGATTAGATTTGGTTTCACAAAGACTTACCCCAAATTTCAACCGCTTACGGAATGGTGGCGAAAATTCCATTGGCACCGATTGCCGCTGATCCTGTCCATTCATGGTAATGTGTGAAATTCCACCGGCTTGTTCCAAAAATCGCAATATATGGTATCCCAATACTCACTGTATTGCAAAATGTTAAAAATTGGTATAATATCGTATCGTGGCCCAAGTATCATAATGATATCATATTGTGCGGCCGCTGGTGATTCCTACCCCGAGTATTTTGATATGTAAACATCTTGTGTTGCGGTTTAAAGTTGTAGACCATTGTCTCATGTGAACTGTAGGGTAGTCTCACTCATGACAGTAAATGGTTGTCTTAGTTCTTAGGCATGAACTAAACCACCAGGTAACTTGGAATCCCTCTTGCTCCCCAGCTCAGAGTCATTGGACCAGAGTCTCTCAAAATTAGCTAAATAATTACATGGCAGAGTCGGCGATATATGTGTGCTAAAATGTGTGCGAAAGACAAAACTGATGATTAAGCTTATTCCAAATGGTTGTTTCTGCACTGTTCATTTTCGTATTTTGACTCACTAAGGGGACTGTATCTAAAGCTCATCTTCAGAGGAGATGAACGTCAACCCTGCTGAGTTTTCAGTGTCTCAGCAGCATCATCAAACCAGGTTCACACATCGGCCTCTAAAATAAATTCAGGGTGATTGGTCTCAAACAGTATTTGGAGCAGCCTTGTTCTTTTGTCTCCATTTGGCTTTGTCCAAATTATTCACGTGGGCATGAGTAAGCATCTATTGGGCATTTCACTCACCGTCCACTCGTTGGGCACGTATTCACACTTTTAAATGTCATACCCAGTTTGAGAGCACGTGGCGAACACTCATCAGGCTCAGAATATTACAACCATTTGTTGGAAAATGTATTCAACATAATGTCAGCCTCTAGATGCTGTGTGCTCTTGATTTGTTTATTTATTTGATCATTACTCTGTCTGTCCTCCATCTGTGCACCCTTCTGTCTCCACTTCCCACATACATCCAACACACATTCTGGCTGTGTCCAATCACAAAAGCCTTTCAGATACGAGAGTCACGATGCAGCTCGCATGAGGATTTTACCTTCTCACAGTCAGTCTCTGGTTTTTCTGAAGCAGTCTGTCTTTTATAGACGTGTTTCTTTCAGCGTTCATGACACAAGTGTCGTAGGTTGATCCCTTCACAGCTTCCCTCTGAGTCTTTCACAGTGAATCTTTCTCCCCCTGGGTGGGCAGAGCAGACCCGCCCCCTTTGTGTCTAACAGGGATTGAACGCCGGCTGTGCTCGACTCAGCGGGGGTCTCACTGTATTATTGAATGAATCACATCACTGTGATGGCATGTCAGCATTAATAACACCACAGAGATATGTTATTGATTATGTAGGGAAATACTTCATACCCTGTCTCCACAGAGACGTCAGAGAGAAGTGTCAGCAATCCGGCAGCCACACTGGAGGTGGTAGAGCTCAGGGTTTTTGTCCTAGATCAGAGCGAAACCATGTGAAAGATTGACACAGCTAAAATTGATCAGTATAGCTGCTTTTAGTCCATGATATGGATTGTTCTCCAAGTTTCCATCTCATAGAATATATGTATGAGCTCCTAGAAAGCAGACTCCACAGATCCTCTTCTCACATACATACTTAAACCCTTGGGAATTTTCCAGTGTGCCTGAGGCGACAGGTGTATTCAAAGAGTGTTTCTTCCACACTCACACACATGAATAGGGCTAATAGGGTTCCTTGGATAACTCAAGTAATTTGATTATTAAAAAGTTTCTCATTGATCAAAATTAAGGTTCAGAATGATACTGGTTTCTTCGGTAGATGGGATTTGTTGTTCTTTGTCTAAAGAACAACTTTTTTTTTTTCTACACATTTAAGCTGAATGTAGGAGATTAAGAAACACTGTAAAAAATAAGTCCTCGGTGATCAAATCACAAGTGGGCAGCTTTAGATACAGGCCTTAATGTGTTTCCAACAGGTGGTCTTGGACATATTTGTCCATATTATTCTGGCAGTGTCTACACTCCTGTGTAGGATCACATTAAGATCCGCCCACTCTCCCTTTATACATGAAGTAACAGACCACCTGCTTCTCATCGTTGATTGACTTTGCACTTCTCCTGTGTCTTGTGAAAAAAGTCGTTTTAATTCTTTCATCATGTCATATACATACTAAATTTGTTACAGTTAATTGTGTGCATGAAAATGAAGATCTACTTAAAACGTCCATGTTATTCAAGTTTGAAATGGGATTGTCCCGGACTGACAAGGAACGGGGGTGAGACTGTTTTAGTCAGGGATGTGATCAAATAAAGGTCCATCAGAGTTTATAATAAAAGAAGATATTGGGGACAGTCATCAAGACAATTCAATCTGAGTTAAACCCTAATGGCTGGTTTCAGAGATGATTTATTGAATTACATACTGATTCACAGTTTCAACGCCCAGCCCACCATAGTAATTTCTTTCTTTCTAGACTGTCCATGTAGATTCTCATTCATCCAGGTCATGGTTTTCCTGAAGACTCAAAAATCAGGCAACTGGACTGTGTAGAGTTGAGAAGACGTTTTGCCTCTTGTCCAAGAAGCTTCTTCAGTTCTTATTACTGCTGGTGTGAGGAGCAGATATTTATCTTACTGGAGAAGGGGACAGACAACGACTGAGAGGAGTTGGAAAGAATGGGTCGTGGAAACCCATCTCTGGGTGTGTCCCCCCTGAGGGTCGTTAACCTGAAAGGTTATTAACGACCCCTGTCATGTGACCACATGACTCATGCCACCTGAGTCATGTGGTCCCTGGTGTGAATGTTTGTGGAGTTTCCTGGGGAGAGAGCCGAGAACTGCATTAATAATAATAATAATAACAACTATATTTATATAGCACCTTTAAAAACAGAAGTTTACAAAGTGCTTTGACAAACAGTTGCAAGCACAGAACATCATTGTAAGTGCCGGAGAGATTGTGGCTGAGTCCACCCCCTCTGTTCAGAGGAGGTTTCTCCAGTCTTTCTTTCTAGTCCTGCCTTACAAATCAGAGTTAATGATAAATTCAAAAAATAATTCCTTACCTACTGTCATTATTCATGGTAACAATATAAATACATGAGTAAAAGCCCCATTTTACAAACTGTTGTCAATTGTCATGGAAAAATCATCTCTTCAAGCACAACCACCATTCTTCATATGAACCTTGCAGTGTGCAAACAAACGCACTAATAATAAGTATGCACTTCAGAAAAAATAACTGGATTATTACATAAATCTATATACAGTATATCTACATATTATATAAACCTTCTTCTTTAAATTTACATTTTTGAATTCATAAACATCCATCTCATTATTAAGTATACCCGTACAATAAACTTCTTCACAAAAATATTTGTTCTAAACTACATTATATGTTACTTTATAAGATTATTTCCATGTGTTATTAATGATCAGTGTTCTTCTATACAGAATTAATAAGATGATCCATGGTATAAATCCACTTTGGTATAAATCCATGTTTTGTTAGATTACTTTTGTGAATCTTTCGATACTTGTCTATAGTGTGATTTAAAACTGTATTTTTATGTTATTGCACATTTTTAAAGTGACAAAGAAAACATGATCTGTGTCTGTAGCACGTGCTTTGAATGATAAAAGATGAGATGAGACACAGGAGTTGTTGCAGTAATGCAGCACAGTAAGGATGCACTTTTCACTATGTGGATCCTTGTGTTAATTTTCTGGACTGTTTAATTTTGGCAGTGACTCCAGTCTGCGGTACAGTTTTTACTGGTAGTGCACATAACTGTACAGGAACATTAGACCACATGATCCGGTAAAGTCATTGATCCATGATCACCTGCACCTCTATCTCTCCTGTAAAAGATGAGTGCAGATGCACACATGCTACCTGCTGAACAGATAATTTTCATGATTTGATCATTTTGAAAGTCTAATGGAGGTTAGCAGAGAGAGCGGGGGAGGGCTCTGTTCACAAATGCTCAGAGGAGATGTGAGGGCTCACACTCAAAGCTGTTTACTTGTTATCCACTCACCCTGGAGGCATGTTAATACCAAACCTTTAGACTCTGAGTCAATTAAAGGATAATGGTTTTCTCTCCCTCATTTAGTTAACATTTATATTAACTGGACATGATTTGCAGTAATCAGTAATTTGTAGCACATTATTCCTTTTTTATTTGTGTGCTTCTGTCTTAGCAAAACCACTAGTGACATGAAAACTTGAGGGAATTGTTTTTTCTTCTTCTTTTTTTAATTTTTTTTTTTTAAAGAGTGCCCAAGTGCTGTATTTTTTCATATTCTTTCCCATGCTAGTTGCCTGAAGAAATCTTCATTTCTGTATTAAGCTCACGTGTCTTAGCTTTTGAGTTTTTGTGGAGCGTTGTTGCCATGGTGAGTCATAGAATTAGCATGTTTCACCATGGATCAAGAGGCTTTTTTAAGCAGGTCAGGATGATTTAAGACTCTTGAAATGCGGCTCACACTTGTGAATTAATAAAACGTTCTTGTTTGATGTCTATCTTAGGCTGTGTTGCAGCAAGGTGGCTCAAGAAGATCCTCTACAAAATGTAGTCCAAATAGTACTTTTCAACTAGATGCACAAAAAGTGTTCGGGACATGTAACACCTCAAGACTTGTGAACAGATTTTTGGTGACATTCAAGATTAAACAGAAATGGTTCTTGGAAGATCAGTCAGACAAGCTTAAACGCCTCCGAGAGGCCGTGTATTTCTACCTGTCTGACAAGTCATTCATCTATTAGTCCATTAGTTCACTAAAAGACACTTCTTTTGCCTCAGAGATAGTGCTGAGTGAGAACATGTGCTGAGTCTTCATCCTAAGTGCTGACTTGCTGAGCCCCTTTGGCAAGCTCTCAGAGTGCTCTGGAGCTGGCCGGCCCTCTTGGTTATACAGTGGGCTTGAATGTGCCAGGAGCTTCACAGCTGCTATTATTTGTCACTTAGAGGTGGAAATGGAGGCTGAGGGTTAGGGGAAGTTCAGACACTCTGTGTGTAGTTATCTGCAATTAGTCTGGCAGCTCATTGGCTTGACATGCCAGCTGTCAGGTCATGGTGTTCATCATACGCTGTAAAAGTCAAATTTGTGTAGGTAATGAGGCAAAAAGTAATGTTGTGTCTTTTATATCTAATGCTGTTTAGATGTTTATCTTATGAGTGACTGACAGGGTCTCAATGCATCATCTTAGGGATGATGTAAGGTGAAAGGGACCTTAGCAAGATGAGGGGATTTGTCTCTCTCATTTCCACCTCATTGCCTTATAACACGCAGGAAACCAACAACTTCTCTGGTCCCGTTTTAAAAGGAATGAGGCGAACTGGAAAACAAATACAAATCTGAGATTGTTTTTGGAAATCATGGACACAGCATCCTCCTCTCTAAAGAGGAGAGGAACCTCCCAGCCAGTTCAAAAGCCAGCATCCTTGACGTCACAAGGATGCATAGGCTCGAAGCATGGGAGAAAAAATCGATACAACATAGGATCGACTTTTTCAAATTAATTGTTAATATGAAGTCACATCAATAATAATGGAAAAATAAAATCAACTGTCTGTCCAGTGAGTTTGGCAGAAGTGACATCATAGAGCAGGAGAAAGTTAGTACAACAAATATAGCAGCACCTGGGGAAAGCCATTAGCAATGAAAGCAGGGTACAAATGAGATGGACCTGACACATAAGGTTTGTAAGATGTGTTACATGAAAATAAAACAGTGTCTAAATAAGACAAACATAAAGGAAAGACAAATGCTAAATCAGCTAAGCAGTTGAAAAAATTGTATAAATCCCAATATACGGTATCCCGATGCTCACTGTGTTGCAAAATGTTTAAAATCGCAATAATATCATATCGTGGCCCAAGTATCGTGATAATATCGTATTGTGGGGCCACTAGTGATTCCCATCCCTAAAAAGCACCCATGGCATAAGTCTATAACACATCATCATTAATGCTAAAAGGCATACACAGGTTTTGGAGCTGCATCTACTGCCATCCAGAGAATCATTTGTCCAGGGAAAACATACAGCAAGAAGAAACCACACAACATTTTGCACATGTTACAACAGCATGGCTCTATATTGGAAGAGTCCTAGTGCCAAACTGGCCAGCCTGCAGTCCTAATTTGTCACTCCTACAAAAATTTGGCACTACCTTGGCTCTACTTCCTTTAGGATATAAAGTTTTAAATAATATGCAAACTTTCAAAATCTGGTTTTATGAAGATTTTATTCAGAGAGCCAGTTCTTACAGAATTGGATTTGTAGTCATTTAAAAGCCATTTCCCCTTGAACTTTCTCTCAAACACAAATGACTCACTTGCTCTCATAAATTGTCAAATCTGCAAGGCAGGTACAGTAGTGTTCACTGCTGTCTCTGTCTCTGTCTCAGCTTCACATGGTGTTCATTAAGAGTCAGGCATGTCGGTGTGGTAAGCTCATTTCCTCAGCTTTGCCACAGTGATTACTGTTTCGTCGTCTTCAAAGAGATTTCCACGCTCATATCTCCACTCCCACTCTCAGACGTCAAATCAATGATGAACAGATTTACACATCTCATGTTTCGCTGTAATGTGTACTAGATAAAGATCAAGTTAATAGATACACAGCTTTGCTGGTATTGTACTTAAATCAGCACTTATGAAAAATGACATTTATCTTGTTTTCTGCTGTTGCACATGCAAAGAACAGGCAATGAAACTGACACATTTGACGTATCTTCTCCACTTTCCTGTAATAGAGGCTAATTTTTTAAATTCTTCTCTTATTCTGGTCTGATTTTCTGTCGTCTGGCTGTAGCAAAGCAGTTTTTGTCCAGAAAAAATGAGTAATTTTCATTTGTTTCTCAAGATCTGGACTTTTTTGTGTTATCTCACAATAATGTCACAGGTTTTCCCATGATAATGGATACATTAAGCTCATTGTTTTGAGATAGCAGAACTCATTTTCTCCTTAGAACTGTGTAATTTACTGGGGAACAAATAAGTAGGTTGGTCACTGTAATAAGCCAGACGTGCCATGCTGCCACAGCCCACTCTGATGAGTCATGTCTATGTCTGTTTCTTGAGCAAGCCTGAACTTAACTTGTAAATTAGAAAAAAAAACTAAGTGAAATGATTCATGGATGTATCTGTTCAGCCATGAAACTGGACTTTTTCAAACTTCACGTTATTCAGTCAACTTCCAGCTGTGTCTTAATGGAATCATTTCCACATGTTCTTATAAGCTTGATATGAAGGTCCTTTAACTCAACACCTTGAATGAGTCGGAGCCCAGTAACTCAAGACCTTCACCAGACTATGGTGGGATTCTGGGTACAGTTAAAAGACATGTGCCTGATGACCAGAGGGGCAGGATGAGGTTACAGTCTGAGTTATACTGCATTAAATGAGGATCCAATGTAGCATTTTTAAGTGCCTGAGTGATGTGTTCAGATTCTTCTTTGGGTTTCAGGACACTACAGTAGTCTAGCCCAGTTGAGACATATCTGCATCAGTTTGGGTTATGAATGGTTTTGAGATTAAATGTACCTTGTTTCACAGTTGTACCTTGTTTGTTTGACTGTTGTTGGGTTGTTTGCATTTGTTTGTCTTTATGGCGAATCCTTTGTGCTTTGGACCTGGAGACAGTGGAGCAAATAATGCACAGCTCCTGGTGCTGTTGGCCATTGCAGTCCTTTCAATTCCTGTCTGCATGCTAACTTAAAATACAATCAGTATGAAATGTTTTATTATTCTCTATTATGCCTGATGTTGCTTTATGTCAGCCTCTGGCCTCGAGTAACTCATGTGCTTACATGATTGTATAATCACACATGAATATTCAGTCAGGCAGTCATTGTTAGTCTCTCTGTGTAGGAGCCTAAGCACCCGTAAATGTAAATTTCTTCCACTGGTTGTGCTAACACTGCTGAGCAGTTGCCACTTTGTTGCTCTGAGTCAACTCTGTGACATACAGTGAGCACGGCTGACACGCTGCCATCTGTGTTGTGTTGTGTGTGGTGCAGGATCCCCGGCAGGCTCAACGACAGACGCACCCCCCTCGGAGAGCTCAACTGGATCTTCACAGCCATCACAGATACCATTGCCTGGAATGTGCTGCCTAGAGGTAAGGCTTTGTGCCCATACCCATACCCACATCCACATTAGGCATGCTTGGATGGACTTGTTTAATCAAATATCAGAATGAATTCCACAAAGTTTCGTCTTCCCTTCAGTTCATTATAACTTGGGACTCTGTTTTGTTGTTCTGAAAATTAATTCTGTCAGTTAACAAAGTAAAAAACAGTGACATCGCAAAAGAATAAGTGTCAAAACGAGAGGAAAATGTCAGCTTGTTGGCTTGTTACTAACTTGTTTCTTTAACAGTGATTATCCAATCAAGGATCGACAACTGTGAGAGATTGCAGGTTGTGTGTCAAGCTTTTGAATTTTGATATCTTGGAGCAGTGTCTGCAAGACTAAATTACCTTTGGTTTGAAGGCTGTTACCATTTGGATGCGTTTGTTAATATCTGCTGTTCTGTACAGAAACATATTGCATTCACTAACAAAAAAAGGAAACTGTTATTTTGAGTATATATATTTTTTATTTGTTGTTTTTTGGACATGTTTTTTCCTTGTTTCTGTTTTTCTGACTATTTTTTTCTGCTGTTTTTGTACTCATATTTTTTCACCTCTTTCTTTTTTTCGGACAAATGTTTATTCAGTTTTTTGTACTTTTTAAAAATTTGTCTTTATGTTTTTCTGACTATTTTTTTCCTGACTAAGCGAGATACTTTAAAATCCTGCGAGAATCTCATACAATCAGATAACGTTAACCACCGCAGCTGTTTCAAATCAGTGAATTCTCCAGCTCCTAGATAACTTTGACTACGGGGTCAATAAGAGTAAAGTATGTTATTAGTTAAACAGTGGGTATGCAAATCCTGAGGTGCCTGTACAAAGTAGACAAACCTATGACGATTCCATCTATCTGACTTAAAGATAGGAGTATCTCCCAGTGTCTCAAACCCAAAAGAAAGTCAAACTTGATTAAACTAAGCAAGTGGCCCATGTTTGCTTCCAATAAATCGAGCAGAGGGGAATGAAAGCGTCTGTTCGTAAATGATGATGATCCTAGATAATAGAAAAAAAAACACTTAGTCTGAAAAACAAAACAAAACAAAAAAAACCCCAGTGAAAAACAAAAAAAAATAGTCTGAAAAACAGGTAAAAACATTTTCCAAAAAACAGAAAAGAAAAAAAAAACTCAGAAAAACAGGAAAAAAAATAAGTCCAAAGAAGAGAACCGAAAAAAATTACTCTGAAAAACAGAGCCCCCCTTTTTTTTCGTTGTTGTTCCTGCTCCTGTTTTATTTATTATTTTAAAAAGCATTATAATCCTGAGCTGTTTCAAATGTTCTTGGTCAGTTTGAAACAAATCAGCACCAATACCTCCCTACCTGCAGGAAGGTGCGAGGACCTGTTCAGGGCTGCTGGCAACTTGAGTATTTCTTTATTTTTTGTTCTATTAAGGTTTACACTTGAGCATTATGTCCAACTACACCAGAGAGAGTTTTTTTCAACGTAATATTGACAGCCTAAAGTCAGCAGCACTAACTGATAATTACTAGTATTTAACATACCCACAGTGAAAAGACCCACTGTGTCACTGATCTGCTATCAGCCTAAAAACTATCAGTAAGTATTGATAAGTCAGAAAAATGTTAAAGAATTAAAACAACTACACAGAGCACAATATATTTTGTAAGGTTTTCTTAACACTTGAATCTGTTAGCAAAAAAGGAAAGTGCCTCAACCGGTTGTGTGCTGTGATGGACTAACAGGCTAACAGTAGTTTAGTCAGAAAACCGGGGGTTAAAACTGAGCTGTTCAAGTCCTGTTTGATTTTTAGGTTGATTGATGACCTTACCTGCTAATTTGAGTACATACTTTTGATAATCAAACCTGTTTACCATCTAGCTAAGCTGGGGCTCATTTCTGCAAGTTTAAGTGTAAAAACACCTCATCCAAAACTGAAGTAAATGATGTTCTACCACATAGTCAACTGGCAGAGCTTAAATGTGCCAGACTCTGTTCTACTGATTCATTTAGTTTTTCACGTTATTTTCAGTTCTTCCTGGATTAATGTATTAAGTCATAAGAGTCCAGTATTTAACACAGCTGGATAATAGAAGCATTTCTGTCAACATGTGGAGTTGATAGCGGGTTATGTTCGCTAGCTTCAACTGATAAAATCACATATTGAATGTCGTGCATGTAGGTGGGTAAAAAGAATGATGGGCTCAAATTTTGATGCATACTTTCTTAAAGGTCTTAATATTGACTGATATTAAAAGTTTTTTTGTATATACACCACAAAATAAAGATGCTTCTTTAACGGATTCCTGCCTACCCCACCTTTAACATGTCTCTGTTTTAGGAATTGCACAGTATTTTTAGATCCTGCAAGTGTTTGAGTGGGTGCATTGTTATAATGACTGATAGTGACCCCCTCTATGATAACAAGTCCCGTAGCAGGAAAGAAAACAGAATAACACTCTTTACACTTGTTTGGCAAAAAGGTGATGTTAGGACAAACCTGCAAACACAGTGAATAGGAAACCATCGTGGGGAAAGGCTGCTTTGAAAAACTTTATTTAACATGTCTTACAATGATGACAAATGAAATGACCTGGGTTCCAGCTCAGGGGGGAGCTGAAATAACAGCAGCTAATAAAAACAGTAGTGAAGCCTCAGCAATACTAAAACTTTGAGAACATCCCTGGTGGTTGAAAATAGTGACGGTGTTGACATAAAATGCCAAAAGTGCAGTTAGTGCAGGTTTGTTCCTCAAATTGAGATTAATTGTCTTCAGAGTGTCTAGAACAATAATTGGGGATTGGGGAAAAAAGCTGTAAAAGCAGGAATACACTTAAAAAAAACAAACAAACACACACACACACTTGACACCAACACACTCAAACTCCTGTAAATGACAACACATGCATGCACTAGTAGTTACCCAGAGGCTCAGCTCACCCCTGCAAAAATACTCACACACTTCTTTCTTTTTGACATTTAACTTTTGCAATAGATACTTTTTTCCCATCATGCACCTGTCTCCAGTTTGCAACACACATTAACGGACAGACACACATACACACATGAGAACACTCAGACACACTCAGACTCCCTTGAGACGAACTGTATCCCAGCTTGAATAGCAATGTGACAATGCTGATGGCTGCCAAAGCCTTTTGCACCCTCGGGGCTCTGCTGTTAATGAAGCAGCTCACATCAGAGAGAAGCCCTGTAATGAAGGCACTGCACACCTAATCCAAACCCCACACACTTGCACACACACTGGAGTCTCTCACATAAACACAAAGTGGAGCAAGTACTTCAGTATTTCAACAGTAACAGCAGGCCCAGGAGTTTTCAGACACTGTTTCTCATATAATATCAGAGGAACACACACATATGCACACACAGCAGCTCAGATCAACAGAGGAGCCACAATCCTAAAGCTGAGATTGATATGGGATCAGCCTGGCCCTGATAGCATGTTTAGGTGAACATATTAATGGGCTGAAGAAAATGTAACTGTAATTTATGACTTTAATCCTGCAGACTGTCTTGTATTTTCTGTGAGCAAAGCAGGCAGACGTGTTTTCTCTTAAGTGTCGTTTCCTCTAAAATTACACTAGATCAGAAAAAGTTTCAAAAAAGTCTTATTTCCAATTTTGAAAGCTCTTTTATTGATTTATGTCTGAATACTGAACCAAAGATGCACTCCCTGAGTAATAAAACATGATTTTTTTCCCTTCTTTTTCATGGATTTTCTCATTAGCGTGACTTAGCATCTAAGTGATTCTCAATTATGTGTAATGTATATCAAACCTTGATTTGGTGGCCATCATCCGGGATGTTTTCCTGCATCATATCCAGACTTGTTATATTTTTAGATGACTTTCTTTACTCCTGTAAAATAAGGTACCCTGGAATAATAATCTGTACTGTGCATTTGTCATCATCAGTCATCATTATTTGCAGCCTGACCGCCGTTGCTTTGAGATGGTTTCCCCAAACTCACTGTGGCCCATGACATGAGTAGCTGCTTTGATTCCCTGAGCGTAGCTGTTCTACCCAAGTTCTGACCTAAAGCACGCACTGGACAGAGCACATTTAGCTGTTCCTGCTCCTATGTGGTAAAAGGGGAGAATAAAATGGCTGACAACTCAACTGGGTGATATGCCAGCAAAACGTAGATATCACTCTTGAATTTAGCCGAAGTAAGAGAACCTTAAGCTCTACTCGCTGTAAGGACTCTAAAGGTGAATGAGATAGCATGTCAAGCACCGTAAAAAGGCCAGAGGGGAGGTCAGTTCTCTTAGCACTGGCTGTAGGCCCCGGGCGCCCTGCATTAAGTGGCTTCTCAAAGGATGTTTACCCATTGTCTTACCTCCAAAGCCCATGTGACAGACGGATATTGGGGTCAAGTACACTTTAATGGTGAAGAAAGTTAAGCCTTAGTCCAGTGTCCAGTGTGAGGTTATAATAGTTTTGGATTTTTCATCATAGTTTAGTTTAGTTTTGTTTGGACTGTTTTTTTTCTCTTACTCAGTTAGTTTTAATAAGTTTTTGGAGCAGGTTTGTTCATTTTTATTAGTTTGTAGAGCAGGTTTATTAGTTTTTGTTAGTTTTTATTTTGTTAATGATTAGTTTTAAATTAGTTTTTATTAGTTTTAGTTTTTCATACTTGGCAGTAAGGTTTTCCACTTGTGCAGCACCGGGTGACTTGAATTTTGGCTTGAGTGAAAAGCTAAACTTTTCAAAGGCAATCAACTCGCACAGTCTTGTTGACATACTAGTCTCAATAGACATATTTATGAGTGCAACTTCCCACACTTGGTGTTTCTGTGTGTTTACAAACCAGTAGCTATTTTGTCTTTGGTGAAAACAGTCCGTAATAGTTGTCTCCTGCTTCCTGGTGCTATCCCCTGGCGGAAATGTTGCTTCTTTTTCAGGGCAGCTACTCAGAGAGGACGCTTGGACAAGGTAGTCGCGATTAGCATTCTTGTGTGAGCTTCTCAAATGGACTTTCAGATTTGTGAGGTTTTTTTCTCATGAGAAGTATTCCACATACTGTACTTTATCACCAGTTTTCAAGGCACTTTCGCGCTGTCATATTTAAAGCAATTTCATAAAGTGCTCTCCTGTAAGGTGATGAACAGGAAGGTGCCGTGCGGTTCTGCTAGCTTGCGTGAAACTGCTCAAGCTAAAATAAATCAATTTCATATCAATCCAAAATTGACAAAAACGAAAACGAAGGGATTTTTTTAATCAACAATTTCATTATGTATTAGTTAGTTTTGGAAACACACAATTCAGTTTCAGTTGGTCGTTTTTTCTTTTATGTACAGTTTTTATTACAGTTAACAAAAATGTTTTTTTTCAATTCTAGTTTTTGTCATTTAGTTAGTTTTCATTAACGATTATAATCTCGGTCCAGTGGCGCTTGAAAGAATGTTACAATAACAGACGCCTAACTCTGGAGCCCACAGGTGGGAGTCCTGTTGTGGTCAGATTTAAGCTTTCAACCTCTCTGTGCACTCATGTCAAGAGATCTCTTCGTGGAGATTACTTTACTGAGCGTAGTTTTCATCTGTCTCCTTATTTTTCTCAGAGTCCTAGATTTGTGTTCTTGTAAGTAATTTTTCCCTCTTCTGTCTGTTAAGTGATGGATAATCTCTACCCTTTCTCTGTCTTTAGATCTGTTCCAGAAGTTGTTTCGTCAGGACCTGCTGGTCGCCAGCTTATTCCGCAATTTTCTGCTCGCAGAGAGGATAATGAGGTCATACAACTGTACACCGGTCAGCAGTCCCCGTCTGCCCCCGACATATATGCACGCCATGTGGTAAGAATCACAAACAGAACTTGGGTCTTCCTGTTTCAGACAAACACATAGATACTACACAAGGATACACAGATGTCCTTCTTTCTAGAGCAGAGGACAAGCAAGAGCAGCTTTTCCTTTTGTGTTCTTTAAGGATGTACAGACTTTCTCAAAGATTAATGATGTGATTAGACAAAAGACAGCTTTATTTATTTATGCAATGATAGTAGATTTTTCTGTTAAAAAAACGGGCAAGATTCCAAAATGCTGCTCTGGTTTTGGTTGGAATGGCAAGTCTATCCTAGGGCTTATTTCTCAGTAGCAATGGGCTCTCTCTGTTTTTCTCTCTTTTTGTCTTGTTTGTAAGAAAAACTCCTCTCTTTTCAACAGTTGCTCACTGTTAAGAACAGCCTGTAGCCACAGTGGTGTTTGTTTTGGAGACTTTTTTGTTTGGTTTTGTAATTTTTGCTATGACGCAGGTAAAGCACACAGTGGTCGGCTACAAAGAGATACTGCTTGAAATGACAGACTTAACCAGCGAGTAAACAAAGCTGAAGGAGTTGTCTTTGCTCTATTCTTGGAAGGATCTTTATTTGCTTGGAGACCAGCAGCTAGATTTGAAGTTTTTCATGAACTTAAGCTTTTTGTGTTTAGCCAAAGCTTGTGTCCTTGTGATGTGTAACTTCAAGATCATTCAAAGTTCGAACATCAGCAGACAGAATTAGAGGCTTTTTGACGCTTAAAACAATGTCCAATGCTAGATCTGCCGTTTTCAAAGTATGGTTGTTAAATCTATTCTTAGGTGCAGGGCTCGACAGAGTGACCGTTTCACTCGCATTTGCGACTTAAAATAGATGTGTGCAATTTGTAAATTGTATTTAGGAGCAAATATGTGCATAATCAGCCGAGGCAACAAATGTTATTTCATATGGTGGTGAAGTTAGCTTTAGGTTGAATATCCGACAGACGTTCCCTACAGATCTATTGGTGTCTTCTCACTCTCCATTACCGGGAATGGCAGGGCAGCGCGGTTGAATCTACTCGGCACCCTCGCTGTCAATATCGGTTATTGATTAAGGGACCATCAATAAATTACCGGTTGATGTTCTCAAAAAAAGGCTGTTTTCCTTCAATAGCTTCCATGTCATGTGACAAACTGACCTAAAATTGATTTGAAATAATGGTACTAAGATCAGACAATAAGACACCCAAAAACTTTTGTGTTAAATTTAAAGGCAAATTTTGAACATTTTCTTGAATAGCTTACATTACATGTGACCAAAGGACTTAAAATCGATTTCATATCATAGTACTTATGTCAACTTAGGAGCACATGTGCTCCTTGTGAAAAAAGTTTGTGTAAAGTGTGCAGTCTTGTTTTCAGGAGCATCATAATAGACCTAATAGAGTGTAGAGCAATATAGTATGTAAGACAAGGGTGAATGAACCTAACATTTTCAGAGCAAGACGGTGCAACAGGTGAAATTTGTTCTCATATTTCAAACCACATACAGTATATCATGCAAAACAGAAAAATAAAATACTCTCACAACTTGTACTTCAGAGGGAGTATGAGCCAAAACGTGGAGGTGGTTTTATTTTGTTGCTGCGCTCCAGCATATGCATACACCTCCTTTATGTTAATTATGTTTTCCATGCATGTGTTTCAGAGTCATTTCTTTATGTGAGCCTCTGCTCATGTTACTGTTTCTTGACTCTCTTTGCCTAATAGAAGAGGTAGATGTTCTGTCATAGTGTCTTCATCAGCACTATCCTCAGTCGACTTGAATGCCATGCATGCGCCCAGACAAAAGACAAACTCTATGTGAAGTAAGGGTATTACTGTCACCCTTAATAACATCCACCCATGGGGGATAATAACAGACACTGGATAGAGGACACTGCAAAATAAGGTTTAAAAGAGATGGACAACTTTGATCGTAAAATGTTTGTTAGTTGTCCCTTTTTGCTCTCACAGTTTGAGTCGTGGGACAAAAGGTTTTTTAACTTCACTGCCTTCCTGAATGGCCATCATGTATTCCATTAAACAGTCATAATATAGTCAAGACTGAGAGACTTAGCATCAACAACAATCACAGATTCCTTCCATATTGTTGTGTATTTATATTGAGCTCAGAGAAACTGAATGATTCTTTATTCCTAACAGCATCTTTGAACTTTTGTGTAACACATTTTAGTGCTGCCCGCAAAATGATGCTGTACCTGTACACAGTGGAGGTGGCAGAAGAGGGGCTGGGGGTCTATTGGCTACATGTCCTTATTTCTCATTTGATGGTTTTAATTTTGTATAACTGTAAAACAAGGAGTATAAGTTCCCAGGTTTAAAGGTAGTATTTTTAGAAGACTGCATTCAGCAATGTCCAGTTTTTAAGCAACTGTGTTGCTCTTTGAAGTGCTTCTTTATCAGCTACCCATACAGGAGCTGGGCTTTTCATTTACAGTTGTGAGGCACAAGCAAACTCAGTGGCCACAACCAATTCACAGAGACTTTTCTTTAAAGGAAGATTATTTTCCATCAAACCAGCATTACACATGGTACATGGTACATGGTTCTTTTAATGCATGATTGTGATCCAATTGGGGAGAAAAGCATTAAAAAAGTGGTGCTACCAAACAGTCCTTGAATCAGAAGACATGTAGAGGGGCTGCTTTCAGGGCAGGCACCAACAAGTCTTGTTTAGTTAATAGAATAGGACTCCGTTAGTTTTTTCTAAAAACTAACTTTTACTCAAAGGCAAAAGTATTCTTTTTTGTCAAACTTGTATAAACACAGAATAAAGTGGAAATCTGTGTCTCTCTGATGCTGTTAGGCAATAATTTGTGATCTACAAGCTGAGCTGCTGTTTGTTTAAGGTCAGATTATTCTAGTCTTATTCTTTTCTGGGGGCAAATGACCTTCATCAATACTAATCATACAACAATCAATATCCAAAAGCAAGTTTGTATCAGAGAAAAAACCATGAGGATATTGTGGTTTGGGTATGTAGAAGTGGCCAGCCTGGATTCTACTGCACTTTCCTAGCATGTGATAGGTTAGTAGAACTATTCTGTCAGGATAAAACAATGTCCAAACACTGTTTTCAACATCAGTGTGATCATGATCCTCTGTCCCTCCTCGGTTGCTTTAGCTCAGCGCTAACTGAAGCAGTTTGTACAGACACACTGATGCAGAAGAGCCTGTCCATTGATTTTACACTCTCCACTGCACTGTGTAAGAAACATTGTCTCATCATCTTTTTCCCTTTAGTTACACAAACACTTCCCCCACTATCTATTGTTTTTCTTCCCAGTCTTCTATAAATGCCTCCCTCCATCTCTCCCACTCATTATCTGGCACAAGCTGAAAAAAAAAAAATCACTCTCTCACTCTCTCTGCCTCAAGGAGCAAATCGTTGTATAACACTCTGGCATCATTCGTTGTAAAGCGCACTTGTCCTTGAGCGAGCGATGGCCTTTCTCACTCGCTTGTACAGGCCCATTATTTTGGATCGGGAGTGTATTGCAGTGTTTACCGCCGAAGAAATTGGAAGTTGCACTTTGTTTCGCAGCAGCACATGCAGTATTAAGGAGGACAGAATAACGACAGAGTGGCGCTTTAAGACTGTCGGAAACAGGGCTGAGAGAGCGATAAAGAAATAGAAGTGCAAAAATAAAAGTTTGGATGAACAAAGACAGAGAAGGAGGAGGACAGAGGGAGGGAGGGAGGAATTAAACAGTTTAGGTGTTTGTTGGTCAATGATTGTACCCAAACACAAACAGCTATTGTTATTCAAATAGAGCAGAATAGTGTAGAGCAGATAAACCCAAGGCTAATTACTCCCTCATGGGCCATTCCAGAGTGGAAGTGTGTGCTTCTTTTTTATATGTGTGTTTGTCTCTGCACCACTCTCTGCAGGCACACTGGGAAAAAAAAGGCTTAGTCAGCCGCCTACCGGTCCCCTACACTCCCCTACTGGCTGTCCTCATCTCTTACCAAACAGAAATACACATCGACAGGTTTTGGTGAAGGTTTCTCACACATATTGGCAGCATCATGCGAGTTAAGGCTGTCAACTCCAACGCTGCAGCAGATTCCTCCCTGAGAGCGAGTTTCCTCACCATTAGATTACATAAACACCAGCAGCGAGACATATCTGTTGGCAGCATTTTAACACAGACTCCGGTCCAAGTACTTGAAGTTCTTAAACCTGAAAAATACCTTTTCACACCTTTATTTATATCGTTGAAGGAAATCACATTTTACTTAGAGGTGGATGCTTCATGAGAGACTTTTAATGATTCGATCATGATTTAGTTTGTGCATCAGGAGATGATCCACAACAATGTAAAATAAGTGACAAAAAGGTAACACCATTCTTTAGTTTCAAACTCTGAATGATAAAATATCTTACAGAATCCAACAGGTTAGAAAACAATGTGGTTTAAACAGATAAAAACTGCAGAAGACATGAAGCAGTACTGTCAATGGAGGGAAGCCTTAGGGCTGTCTTGAGGCGCATTTTCTTGAGTCAAGGATAAAGTTAAAAAGCTTTTATTTGTTCAGGGAAAATAAAAGAATCCTCAACAATCACAGACTGGTCTTGACTTTGACTGTCACAATCATAGACTGTATACAGTATGGACAGCACTATGGCTCTGCCTCTCCTAAATCTACCAATTTGAAGTCAAATTACTCTCAGTCTTTCCAGGATTTTCTCTATTTCCAGAAACCAGCATTTGCGCAGTAGCGTTCGACGGGAGAGTCGCTGTGATGACGCTCTATTCAAACAATGCATCCCTCAGATGATCTACGCAGCCTTCTTATGCCCATAGGCTGTATCAAGTGTCAATCATAGAAAACATGAACCCCTAATAACTTTTAAAAATGGAGCTGTACAGAAAAAATAGGACTTGAGAACAAACCAGTCTTACAGTAACTACATGTCAACATCGCAACCAGGGGGAGAAAAAATTATATTCTGTATAATTAATATTTTAAGTTTGTTCACAGCTCCATTCATTTTGCTGGAGGAGGCGGGATTTATGACCTATACTGCAGCCCGTCACCAGAGGGCTTCACACAGCGAGGAGGTAGATGATGTCCATATTGTAAACAGTCTATATACATTCCATGGTAACAATTTACTGGTATTGAAGGTTACAGCCTATATTTAAAAAAACAAATATTGTCATTGTTTGACTTCATACACAGAAAAAGTAACTCAAAAATGTATATGAACATAATCCAGACGATACATGATAGTAAAACAGCTTTACACTTGCATTTGACTGATTGTAAATTGAATCAGCAGCTGTGTGAGCTAACTCAATAATCAGATGCACTGTAGTGTTGTTGTGTAGAGGACTTTAAATACATGGCAGTTTGAAATTATCTGTACTTTCTAAGTTGCTCTTCCATTTCAAGGTGTAGTGGTTGTTGGCCCGTCTGACATAGGAACATTTTAGATATAGAGTGCTGCAGCTATTTCTGCTGCTTTTGAAATCTGAGTGAATAGCCAGAGGTCTCTCGATTTAGTCTGAATAGGGCTAGAAGTATCTGCATTTCAAAACCTGCTGGACACAATCTAATTCAGTTCTAACTCAGTACATTCAGTATCTAAAATTTGTTATATGACTGATTTTGATACCATGCTTGTGCTTTTTAAATAAGTCCCACTGATTATAACAATGCTCAACCAACATGCAAACTATATTCAGAGTGTTGCCCCCCTGGACGTGCATGACAACAGCTAATTTGAATCCATCATGGGAATTAACAGCTATTTTAATTCAACCAAACTTAAAGGGATATTGTGGCGTAAAATTAATTTAGGGTCAAACACACCGTAACACCAAGTTAGACACCCCCTCGAGAGATGAATGTCGCCGACTGCTTGCTTCCCTAGTTATACCAACTTTGGCAACGACCGCACAATAGCAATACACAGTGGTATTCGTCTCAACGAGTTGATCACTAAGCGCAGCTGAAAATTTATGAGTATTACATGGAAATGCAATCAGACTGAGGCGCTAAGATCAGACCGAGAAGAACTACCGCGTCTGCAGTAGACATGCAAAATACACAAGAACTCTGATTGCATTTCCGCGAAATAATGAACATTAATGTTCTTCCTTGAGCTGTGAAACTCCGCTGCACTTATTGATCAACTCATCAGGGCTCCCCCACAAACAAATAGCTGCTGGAGGAGAGTGAGTGAGTTATGTTTGGTCTTTTTGCTAAAGAAATCAGGCAAAGCCAAAAAGATGTTTGATGGCTAGTACTATAGCTATGACCTTATATGTACTGTTGATGGAGTTAGGTGCTGTTCTGAGCATTATTTGTGGCTATAGAGTGGCTTTTTGGTCTAGTTTTGCTCATGGAGCCATAGACTGCTGTGTATTGCGATTGTGCGGTCGTTGCTGAAGTTGGTATAACTCGAGAAGCAAGCAGTCTGCAACATTCATCTCTCAAAGGGGGTGTCTATCTCTGTGTTATGGTGTGTTTGACCCTAAATTACGTGCAACACGTGCTGTAGACATTATAAGCTGAAGGTCAAAAAGAACCTGTGGAGGCTAATATTATTCATATAAGATGATACAAGATCAAGTAAAATAAGATCCAGCAGCCTGTTTGAGCTTGTGGGGTTTAAACAGAAAAGGGAGAGAGGATTTAAAACCATAAAAATAATTTCTACATTAAAAACAGTTTAACATTAGAGAAGCATCTGTGTCACCTTACAGATGTTTTCTCAGATCTTCAGACTGTCTCAGCAGCTGAGGGCTGTCTCACTCTGGGCAGACATTTTACCTTATTAGCTGTACACACCTGCTGATGTCGCTCTAATTGCAGAGTTTTCACTATATGTAGTAATACAGTAAGAAAGCATTTGAGGCTAATTGTAGTTTTTTCACCGCAGAAACACTTGACATTAGTAAGAGCTGCTGAGTGTAAGAGCACTCTTTCCCTTACTCCTCATGTACACTTCCCTTTAACCCTGTGACATTTACTCTCAGGGTTCAGGAGAAGAGAAGAGGAGAGGAGAGGACTTGGGGGTATTTTTTTTTTTATTTTAAACATACCCCTATACTTGAGTACTACATAGCTCACATCCCACAGGATCCAATCTCTCTAAAACCAGTAACAGAAACGTTGTGAAGAGAGAAACACCTGTTTGAAATCATGTCTAGAATGTACCATTAACATTTTCTAGAGGACTAAATGCTCGCCAATCCAAACAGCAGCTGAATTTTCCAATTCTCCTGTTTAGCCTGAACCTTTTTTTATTTTTTTTTTATCCTTCAGAACAATTTAGATATGCCATAAAATTCAGTACTTCCTCATTTATATCAATCTTTTCTTTCCACATGCTGGGCTGTGTATTTGCATGTTAGAAATGTATAAAACCAATGGATTTATTGGACTTTGAAGTCTTGCCAGTAAAAAGGGGAAAGCTCTTTAGGCAGCAGAAAGAGTCTGAGGCAGAGTGAACTCCGTGTCGCTCATTCTGCATCACATTACATCGCTGTGAATCTACTGGGAGCAGGCCTCAACCCCTAACTAGTACTAACTGAGAGGAAAAAGCCCCAGTGAGACCCTGAGCTCACTTTGCAGCCAGTGAAAGGGAGGCGTGAAGCGGAGAGAAAGAGAGACAGACAGAGAGACAAGAGGAGCCATGATAAGGTTTGAAGCGAGTTACATAACCCCATGAATTAGATATGATGACCATGAGAGAACGCCAGTGTTTAGAAAGGGATTAGAGGCTCCTTGCTGCCCTCTCCAGGACCTTGTGCTGAGAATCTTAAAGAGGTGTGTGTGCTCGCGAGAAAACATGAGCTGAGGAGAAAAATCTGACTGACAGGCTGGGAAGAGAAAAACAAAGGATTAGAGAAAGCAGAGTGTTTACGCCTCTCTCTTTCTGTGATTCCTTGAAGTTTTAAATGTGTCGGTTTGGGGTTATTCTCTCTAATAAATGCTAAAAGTCTGAAGTGCTTTTTGTGTGGGTGTGTCCCTCTACAGGCAAGCATGGGACCTGGCCGTGGACATCTGCCTCTCTCAGCTGCCCACCATCATCGAGGAGGGCACCGCCTTCAGAGTGAGTTATTTTCTGTGTGGATGTGAGAGAAAAACAAACACTGAGACCTCTTGTTTCTCACTTGAAAGGTGCTGGGGCTCCATCTGACTGTGTTTTTTTTTTATCCACGTAAGTGCTTGTCTTGCACTGATGGATAGCTGTTATCTCAGATCTGTCCACAGCTGACGCCTGTAGACATCAACGGCTCTTGTTTGCACTGCAAGTTTCCCGCCACCAGCATCTACAGCATTGGCATCGTTAGGCCTATTTAAGGGGGGCTGAAGCCCCCTTAAAATATTCTTTAGCCCCCCTAAATAATTTGTTTTTTTTAATTTTATTTTCTAAATATATATATATATATATATATATATATATATATATATATATATATTACAAAAAAGTGCAGACAAATTCAATACAAAGACGCAGGAATATGACTTTAAATAAATAATAATATAACATTTCATTTTTCACTTAAATATGATCACAAATCATTTGGTTTCCCCTGACTTCACTGTGTAAGGTGGAGAGCCTTCGTCAGCGCTTAGTTATTCAATCCGTTCCACTTGTTGATATAGAGAACGCCCACATTACTGAAAATCCAGTCCCCGTTTTCACTGCTGCCAGCAGCAGCACCTACATGCTCCCTGCACACAGTCACAGCAAGATGGTCATGTCACGAAAAAAGTAAGTCTTTATAGCTGCTGGTAGTAACAATAAGCTCCAGCTAACAGCAAATAGCCCCATGTAATTTATGAACCAGGTGCTCCCCATTTTGATAAATAAAAACCTAGTTTAATTGTTAGCATGATGTTGAGTTCTGTCACTTGTTTTAGCTCTGAAAAAAGCGAGCTAAGCTTATTCACGTATGATTATCATCAGTGGATAATAATAATACTCACCCCACCATCCCCATTGACCTGTAGGAGTCAGGACAGAGGAGCACAGCAAGTGAGAGGGGAGACACCTCTACTGAAGAGGTGAGTCTAATAGAATTCACAGGTGTGATGCAGACAGTCTGATTAGAATTTTATGGAACTCAATATGGATCTGAAATATGAAATTTCAGTCATGGTGCACCATATAAGACTTATTTCACTTGACTTTTTATTTAAGAGAGTCAAGATTAGAAAGTGGAGAGAGCCAAGAGATAAATTAGCCTGACCCAAATATTTTTGGGGGTTCTATTTTAATATTACTTTAAGTCAAGTCATTTAGTAATATTTTTCAGGGCTTTAAATCGCAACCATTTTAGTCACATATGGGCCCAAAATGTAATCTGTGTAACATCTTACTATTTGGGAGCAAAAAATTACTGTGGTGTGTGAGCTTAAGTCATGACATTAGCCTCTATGTTGGATTAGTTATTAATTCAATGTGTTTCGATGTATCTTGGAGGGTCAGGCAGAAGGAAGCAGAGAGAGGAGAGCAAACAGGCCAAGAGAGGGAAAATAACGAAGCAGCTGCAGCAACTCATTCCACTACAGGGTTTGATTTAGGTGACAAAGACACAGGGCCCAGACCGGTCAAGCTGAAGAGCTACCCACAAGATAGTTTTGGTACACAGAAGCGAGCGTTTCACTACAGCTGGTTTGAAAAGCACAACTGGTTAGGATATTCAGTCAACCAGAATACAGCTTTCTGTTTCCCATGAGTGTTTGGCAAAAACATAAAACATGATAGTTTGGTCAGTAGTGGTTGCAAGAACTGAAGAAAAAACAGACTGAAATAAAACAAAAAAACTACTGGTGGCCTGAGACTATATCTTAGTTAAATCCATCCAAAAAAGCTGAAAAGCAATTTCTCAGTCTTTGTTTTCTGTTCGTGAAATTTTCACTCTCACTGCGTTCACATCCTGTTCATCTCTTGGGGGCTAAGCCCCCCCCTGTCCTTAAAACCTAGTGACGTCCCTGATCTACAGCATCTCTATTAATCCTTCAAACACACACACACTCACACTCACACACACACATCCAGGCTTGGTCCCAGTGGAAAACATTGTAAAATGTCAAGTTTAATAATTCAAGTGTGAGTGTCGAATAAAAGCCAGTTGCTGAAACCACTGGTCCTGCACTTTCAGACAGTTTATTCTGATATTTACTGACATGGCAGGGAACTGTGATCGAGAGGCGGAGTGTAATAGAAACCCGCTGTGAGAGAGTGATTGAGCTGATGATGACTAAAGATATGGGGGTCAACACGAGACAGTGTTTGTTCAAGTGTTTGGAGCGGACTGGTGGACAGACCAGCTGTCAGCATTATTCGCTTCTTTATTGCAAAGTGGCACCAAAGCAGCCTCCACCGATGTTAGCACTTCTATCTGGGGTTTTCCCCCCCCTCCATCTGGCACTCAGAGGTGAGCATCTTCTCCATCAGTCCCCAGTGAACAGTTTTCAACCTGTGATCCTCCTCTGCTTTCCCCTGCACACGGGCCGAAAACACTTACCGGCACTGTAATTGAGACTCTTAGGAGTGCTAAAGGAGATCTTCCTGCTCTGTCTTGCTCTCTCTTTCAGGACCTTTTAAATTCCCTCTCATGTACTTCAGCTGTTTATGTCATCTTTAGGTCTTTGTCAAAGCTGGTTCCACTGATTGTAGGGAATATTATAATGCATAGCAAATGTGGACTCCATTAAAGAAATATTGAATGTGCAAGAGCCGACATTGTCTACTTTGTTTTCTCCGCTCAAGAGAGTCAAACCCACTGATTGTTTATTCGAAGTAGACATGGCCATAGTGTGAACTCATGCAGATTTGCCGGTAAACTTGCCATCTTTTAATATCCAGCAGAGTGGAAATCCACTATTCACTGAAATCAAAGTATTAGCGCAAGACCCTTCTTTCCTCCCATTTTGTGAAGAAATTGATCATTTATCTGATATTATAATGGTCTCAATCTCTAGTTTAGACTCTTCATTTATAGCTGAAAAGTGATGTTTTAAGTCGTAGCTACCTTTGCTTGCTCCCACACCAACTTAATAGTAAAGGAGGGTTATCCAAATATGGTCACATCTGGCCCCTGCAAGCCAAGATGATGGTTAGAAAATGATGAATTTTAACACAACTTTAAAGTGGAGCCTAAACGTCAAAGGGTAAATTCACAATGTCCACGTCCACTTGGATTAAAAAACCTAATAGGCCATAAATTACTCGGTAAAACCTGCAGAAACTCTGATTTGGACATGTTTTTAGTCAAGATGCACCCATCCATTTTTTTCCAATCCAATCCGATACCGATCGCTGGGCTGAGCGTATCGGCCGATATCCGATACCGTTCCAATACTACTATTGAATGAATGGACTGTATACCTTGCCCTGTGAGTGAAGGCATCATTAGCCTTGTTCAAAAAAGGTGACAAATTAAAACATATATACATTTACTTTATATTATTTATTAACAAAGTGCACATCAGCACACAGCGAAAAGAAGTTAGACTGCCATGTAAACATTCAGTGCAAAAGGATAGACAGACATAGAATATAGAGCGAACAGAGTCGCTGTGTTGCTGTGTATGATATCAATTAAAAGAAAATAAGCCGGAATGGAACACTGGATCAGCGGCATTCATCAGATATCCGATTCAGTTAATTTGCCAATATCAGAGCCGATATCTGATCCGAATATCGAATCGGTGCATCCCGAGTTTTTAAATGGATTTGTTCTTTTTTTTTTGTAGGTGATAGAACTGCTGGAAACAAATACTAATCAATTTATTCACCTTAAAGTGTGTGCTCTTCATGAAAAACACTAAAAATGATTCAATCAGAGTAATCCAAACTGTCCAAAAACAATGATGCAGTTAGTGTCGTTGCAGATGTCCCCTCTTTTCCCTCGCCCTCCACTCTTGACTTTATCTCATAACAATGATTGTGCGAGTCTGTGTATAAAGTCATTAAGCTTTGATTATGCACAAATTAATTTAGCCATCCAGCCAGGAAGCATTGATATTTCCCTTCTCGACATTCATCAACAGCCTACACAATGCTGTCATAATTCCCGCTGCAATATTAACACTCGGCATGATCAAAAACTCTGCGGCCAGCAACCAATCAATCAGGCAAACTGCTCTGGCAGCCGAGAGAGAGCGAAGGTGATCATGATAGATCAGGATTTATGTCGCCTCTGCAGTGCAGTGTCACTTCTTGGCTCGTTATGTCAGGGCTTTTTATGAAATGATGAGCAAGTCACTGCAGACTGGCTCATTACTGTGTATGTGTTTGTGAGAGTGTGTGAGCAAATAAGGAAGAAAAAAATTCACTCTTTCATGTTCCGATTAAACTCATGTTTGTTTGTTTTGTGTCCACAGCACAGCCCTTTCTTTGCGGAGCAGTTGACGGCGTTTCAGGTGTGGTTGACGATGGGCGTCGAGAACAGAAACCCTCCTGAGCAGCTTCCGATAGTATTACAGGTACAAACACAAAACACACAATCATAATCGTTTTACTTTTGATCTGCCTCATTAGCACAATTTGGAAACATATTTTTGTCTCAAAGGAAAAGAATACAAACAGAGGATACATGAAAACAACAACCATGATTATGAAAACGGGCCTTTAATACACAACAATAGCCAGTAAATATTATCAAATCATTATGAATCGAACATACCCTTTCATCTCAGCAGGTTTTATATCACTGTAATTCCTTCTGTTTGCTGCACAATCATAAAACATGTAAATCGTGGCATAAACAGCAGTGAGGTGGTAGTAAACATGTTTTTTTTTTTTTGTCATGATATCCCGTGTATTTGGGCAACAACTAAAACTAAGCTGCTGGTGCTGCTCTGTTTCTAAATTGATCTGAACAAGCACACAGAATAAGAAAGCATTTTAAAATCACAACAAACTTTACTAAGATGTTTTCTTTCTCTCCCAGTCTTTGTCACTGTGGCTCCGAGAGCTTTTATGTTATTAAATACATGTAAGGGATCATGTATAGAGACCAGGTAGATATGTAAATTAGAATAATGGCAGGGTAAGACAAGATTTTAAACAGATTTATTTCTAAAAGGTTTTCCTCTGATTCTGCAATTCGTAGCATTTCCGTGGCAACAGATCAGAGTGAGCCCCCTTGCAATGGTAAATGGCATTGAATTGAATTTTGATTCAAAGTGAAGTCGAAACACGAGCTTGTTTTCTTCATAAGTCACATCTAGCTACCTCTTAACCTCTGAGGTGAACTTCAAACAAGATGAACAGAACTTCTGCAGGATTTTTTATGCTGACATATTTATCACTATTCAGCTCTCCTTCTCCACATCTTAAAAATACATAAGAACTTTTAACTTTTTTGTGATTAGGACTGCACAGTAATGTTCGTATTAATTGATATTGCACTATGAGCATTGTGAGAGACTCATTGCAAGACTTTATGCTTTGTCCTTATTATGTTTACCTAGTGTCTGATTTGCTGGTGAAGTCTGGTAAAAAATAAGAGATAAGCTCTGTTTTTTTAGAATAGACTGAAAGCTATGGAAGATAGGAGAGTTAATTTGTGTCTGTATGTACATTCAAAAAATCATAGTTGCGGTGTAAATTTCCCATATTTTTGTATTGCAAAAAGTCTTGTGCAAAGAAAACTTACTGCAAGGTCAGATTTTGCAGTATGCCGCAGCAGGTGCAAGATACTTTCAATAATAGTATTTCAAGAATGTACTCACAAACTCCACTGCTGCTGTATGGATTGCAGGACAGGAAGTTGCTCCACTTTTCAGTATCAGAGGTGTTAGGGGTCTGTTTGCTCCTCTTGTTCTAGCTGTTATTCTTTCCTAATGCCCAAGATGTAGATGTTAACATGTTTTGTGCCACAATGTCAACAGGCAGAGATGAAACACTGTGACACGTTTTGCTTAATGGTGCAATATCATGTTCATAGTTGGGTTTTCTCTTGCATAGCCCGTCCTATGGAGACATGTTACCCATTGTTATGGTGTTTTGAGCAATCAGAATCAAGTATTTACACAGGCAGGTAATAGGTTAGAAACCTGGCTCATAAATCTGTTATAATTCAGTATGTGCCATGAAAACATCCAAAGCAGAAATCATTACAGATGACTCTGGGAAACTTGATTTCAGATTTCAGTTTAACCAAAAGATCAGATGAAAAATTATATCCAGAACGAAGCGTTTAATTAAAGACAACATAATTATGTGCTGATATATATCATGCAGGCAGCTGTTTTGCATTCTTCACTCATTTAGTAAAGTTCTAGCTCATTAAGTTTGTCTAGCCAACTCACACACAAACTTGAAACTTCAAACTCGTTTCATTTACAGGTCTCAAAATGAAGCACTCTGCTTGTACATGTGTGAAATTATACATTTTGAGTTGTGAGAGGTATGCACTGTTAAGAGGAAAAACAGGTGGGGGATATTTATAGAGGGTGAGAACAGAAAAGATGTGCATTGAAAACAGCTGACATTATCTCTGTCATACTCATTCAGCACTCAACCTGGCAATTTATGTTGGCAATTTCCTCATGAAAGTTCATTTTTGAATCAGCACTCCATGCCTCCATCTGCTGACAAGCTTTATAGAGATAAAATTCTCCTTTTCCAGCAGGACTTAACACCTGCCCACAGCACCAAAACTGCCATCAGTGGTTTGCTGCCCATGATATAACTGTGCCAAAGGCCAAAGTGAAAAAACAAAAACAAAAGAGGCTTGCAATATTTCATTCAAGTCAAACATGTTTACGAAGCAGTCTTAGAGCATGCCCCATAAACTAAAATGGTAACACTTTGACGCCTATCTCTATAACACATTATAAATATATGCATAATGTGTTATAATCATGTTATAGCACTGTATAACTATAGTTATAAATACTTATAAATGATTATAATGATTTATAACAATAATCCTAATACATTATAAAGCATTTGATCATGACTTACAAGGTCAGGTATTATAATGTGTAATAACTGTTAACAACTCACTGACAATACCCACATAGATAATGCAATGCAACTGTTGTTAACAGTTATAACTTAATATAATAGCTGACCTTGTAAGTCATGATAAAATGCTTTATAAAGTGTTATGATTATTGTTATAAATCATTATGATCATTTATGAGTGTTAATAACTATAGTTATGCAGTGCTATAATGTGATTATAACACATTATAAATATATTTATAATGCGTTATAGAAATAGGCATCGAATAAAGTGTTACCACCAAAGTTATGCTGCAAGCAGTTGGCCTGGGTGCGATTCTAGCCTGACAGCTCATTTACTACTCTCTCTCTCTCTCTCTCTCTCTCTCTCTCTCTCTCTCTCTCTCTCTCTCTCTCTCTCTCTCTCTCTCTCTCTCTCTCTCTCTCTCTCGCTGCTCTGCTCTGTCTGTTGTCCTGTCTTCTCCATATAGAGGCACTAATAAACAAAGTATGCAAGTTCACATTTTGGAGTTACATTACAAAACAAGAAAATTTTCGAAGTTTGATTGAGACCTGTAATGCATTAGTCTTTATACTCACCGACTCATTTGTTGTTTTTTCTCTGATATGTTGTATCGACCTAGAAATTTAAACAACTGAACATGTAATCACATTTTCCCTTTTTTGCCTATATGTATGTCTTGAAATAGTATGTAAACACTTACAATGCTGGGAGGTACAAAGGTAAATACACAAAATAGCATTGAGGGACGGTTACAGAGGACTATGCAAAATAAATTTACCCAATCCAGGCATGTGAAGAAAGGCAGGAAACTTAAAGATGGAAAAAGAGAGAGGGGTGCAAAGTTTGTTCACTGGCCTGCTTCCTGTTTGCTATAGTTTTCTCCACAATATAACAATAGAGAACCCAAAACATACTTTGTTTCTTCTAGTATGAAAATGCAGCAAATCTTTTGGTTTGTTCACTCACACTTTCAATCTGGCATCTTGTGGTTTTTAAATATTTTAGGGAGCTGTCTCTGAGTATTTAACCAGATGTAGATTCCATTTCTTGATCTTATCACTGATGTTATTGATGAAACTGTGTATTGAATCGCTTGTGTGAGTTAGTGAGCACTGGAGAGGAGTTGCTTTTACATTCTTGATGGTCATAAAGTGAGCCTCAAAGATGAATACTGAACTGCAAACCATCTTAAAAGAGCATCACTGATGTGGCCTGTGAGAGAGGTGAAAACAGAATCATTGCATGGTTTTATATCCCAACTCTCTGCTGCTCTCAGCACTTCTTCCTCTATCCTTCCTCAACACATTTTTATCTTCTGCAGTGGAGTTCTGTTTTTCGACCCCGCCACACCCTCAGCCAACGCCACTGACCTCCAGGTCTCTTTTACGCTACTGACGTACTTGGACACTGGGGGTCTTTTAGACACATAAACATTTCTAATTGTTCTCTTTTCTCCATCAACAAACCTTTTTTTTCCTACATTTTCTTTTTTGTCAATTTGTATCTTTACTTTCATCATGTTTTGTTCTGAAATGCTCGAAGTTTTTACCAATCCCTTGTTCACCATCTTGACATGTTTTGTATGATTTAACACTTGTCCATATTTATCACATTGCAATTCCTCAGCAAGGTCCTGCCATAACTACACCTTGGTAATACTCGTGTCTGAGAGTGTGATTTTACATCACATTACAGCATACAAATGTGTGATAGGTATGGATTGTAAATGCACAGCAAGAGCTGTAGGCCCCTTTCTTTCTCTGAGCCTCTGCACCAATGAATAGTACTTCAGTCCTGGTTAAAATGTTGATGTCATCCAGGCTTTAATATCTAAAATGCAGTTTGAAAATGGGTCTATATGAATGTCATCAGTATAACTGTGGAAAGTGATGTCATGTCTCTTGATTACACTCCTTGGGGGTCCTAAAATTGATCCCCATGGTACCCTACAGGTCACCTCATAATGTAGGGAGAGGTAAACCATTTAACACATTTCCAGACAGGCCAACATGCTAACTAAATCTATCTCAAAGAATCAGGTGATCAACAGTATAAAGGCAGCACCGAAATCTGGGATAGACACTAGACTTACAGTATATTGATTATTTCCTCCCTGAATTAGTTAGTAAATCACTTTAAGAAACTGGAAGCTGAGCATTGTGGTTAACTGTGGGATTTAGTCTGGGATTGTAAATTCTGGTGTCTATGAGGTTTCAGAAAAATTCTTGGTATGTTTTCTGAATGGCTTTACTGAAGTTTTGGAGTTTTCCAGTTTGTATGTGTTGATGTATTTATGGCCTACAGTATTGTTTTTGGTGAAACGAGGTAGTTTGATCATGTTATATTTAGGTTTGATTTTTTTTTTTTTCAGTTTTTTCATGTCCAGTAAGTACAAAATTTAAATAAGAAGACAATTACATTCAAGCAGAACTTGAAGAGTAACAAAGGTCAAGGGCAAAACTGCTCGCACATGTAGGTTTTTGGAGTGTTAAAAAGTAAGAAACACAGGACTTTTTGTCGTTAGGTTGCTGGCTAGCAGAATGAGGAACAGCAACAGTTTCAAGGAAGATGTAAATTGCAGTATTTTTTGTGGTATTTAGTGGAGGTGCTTCCTGCCAGAAATACAAGGAAAGTTAATGTCAATGCTTTGAAGGAATATATTCTGAACTAAAGTGTCAAGTACTGGACCCAACATGAAGAAAAGTGTAATAACGATATAAATATGTTCCCTTGGTGTTAAAAGAATCTGTTTACATATATGAATTCATAAAATTATGCTTGCAATTTGTTGTGATTTACTGCCTGTTAAAAATAAAAGGTTATCATCAGATATACAGTGCTGTCTTTTAGAACCTGTACTTTGAAGTGGACCTACTTTAAGATCACAACACCAACTGTGGCCCCAAGCCAGTCTGAGGTTTAGATCCCTAGCTTAGAGTATTATCATTGCACCAGTGCTACCATACGTCTTTGTTACTTTCTAAAAAAAACTCCTTGTTTCCTCTCACAAATAAAAAACATACACTGTCAACCATGTTGCTTCTTCTGCCAGCAGAAAGTAGTGATAAGCTACCTAGTCTTTAATGGAAATTGAGCTTCACATTTTAAGGGCAATATTCCTCTCTGCAAGCACCTAAACAAAAGTATAGGACAAATACAGTGGCTCCCTGTGGCTGCGTTGCATTATTTTGTGGCACTTTAATTGAGCTGGACTCTTACATAACATACAGCGCCATAATAAGCTTTAGCCGTTGAGTTATAACAGCAGGATGTTTCCCTTCTCCTACCACCGGCACCACCAAAAGGACCATCTCGTGGGGTTGTACGGTCCTGGTGTTGTATTATATCACAGGCGTAGTAGAGCTGCTGTCCGCGTTGAATGGTAATTTCCCGCTGACTCAGCGCACTGAAAGCTGCAGCGCGTCCATACAGCAGTTCTGCCGGGACCCGTTAAAAGCCGGGAAAGGTGGACTGATTGGGTGGAGCTGAATGGTGCATGAAGGCATGCCTGCTTGTGTGTGTGTGTGTGTGTGTGTGTGTGTGTGTGTGTGTGTGTGTGTGTGTGTGTGTGTGTGTGTGTGTGTGTGTGTGTGTGTGTGTGTGTGTGTGTGCCATTAGTCGGAGAGAGAAGACGTAAAGAAGCAATAGCCTTTGAGATTACACAACATTATGCAGCTTCACACCACCAGGGCAATGTAATCTTGAGGCTACTTCATGCTCTCTGATGTAATGGATGGACACATTAACAGGGTTTATTGCTTCTTACAGACACCGTTGCGTAAGACTGAATTTAGAAGACTGGTATGTTCTCACAGGGTTTAAGATTTGCAGCCAAAATAAAATCTCGCTTCATCTGAAGGATGTAAAAAGAGACAAGCATTAGGCAACAGAGAGTGCTGCATCAATAATGCTCTTTAGTGAAATGAGTGAAGGAGGGACAACAGAGAGCAGGATGAAGAGATACGATGCAGCGTTGTCTTGACAACAGCCGTTTTATCCAGGAAAGATTAACAGATTTTCCGAAGTGATTACAGCATCTCTAAATTGTGGCATTACTGGAACAGCAGCACAGTCATGCTTTCACACGTTTGGCATCAGGTGTTTGTCGGTGAAGTGATGAAGACTGCATCATATAAAAACATGAGACCGTGTGACTATTGCTCACACTCACGGAGGGATGATGGGGAGCGCTTACTCATCGCTCCAAAGGAGATGGGAGTCAAGGTGTTACACAAATAAAGAATGGAGGCAAATATGCGCACTGACAGATTTTTTTCTCTTTTTTTTTCATGCAGCAGCATTGCTGAGAGATTGCATTTTCATAGCTTCCATGATGAATAACAGATGTAGCTTAATGTGCATTTGAATTAAGTGCATAAATGTGCTGAGGTGTGTGTGACGCCTTAGTAAATAGTCCCTGACATCTGTGTCAAATCAGGATGAAAATATGAATCCTGACTGAAAGAAAGTTTTTTTTATTTTTTATCTTAGATTAAGAGATCTTCAGATTGTCGTCTTGTTTGATGGCTTATTCAATACAGCACACACCTACATCTTCCTCACACAAACACACACACACACAAATGTGCATGTTCCCACGCTCTTCCTTGAAACAGGAGGTAACCCTGGTTCGGTCTTCCCCCGGCCTCCTTCTGTCAGCATGATCACGCTCACTAGGTTTAAGTCACGGAGAAGGCTAATAATACACTGCTGTGGAGGAAGTGTACACGTATCAGTGTGTGTTAGTGTGTGTCCGTGGACCTGGATTCCTCCATATGCTTGTTCCCACACACACTGTGGGACAGTCACATGGGGATGCACCGATGCCCAGTCCTCACACAGGTTTAGCTGCTTGGCCCTAATTCTCTATTTATGTCCCACTACGTACGTAAACGCGTAAATATAATTTTAGCATATGTGCCATATGTTTTTTATGAAGCTTTTTGGAATACCAGTTTTTCACCTCACCATTATCCTGGCCCCAAAAATTCCTCGATAATCATACCATCAAGATATGCATGAAAAATCTATATAAGGCATTTGTATGTGATACTTTTATTTTTATATCTTCACCACCTGCCATTTAGGTTGACTTCCTGTATTTTGAAAAGGCAAAAGGCTTTTATTATGAAATAGACGCTTCTTCCAGTAAATCTAAACATTAGAAAATAACAGAAAACAGTTTAAAAAAGCGGGAAAGTATTGGGTTTAAGTCCATTAAAGATTACGTTTTCATGACCACTATTATTCTCCATCATACTATCACTGGTTTATACGCTAACGCTAAACTTTCAGGCAGTCTAAGTAACCCCGTGTAGCTTATTTTCAGGAGGATACTGTGTAAAAAAGTGGCAGTGTGTGAGTGTGCATAGAGAAACCACTGTATCAGCGTCTTTTTCAGGGCCCCGCAGCGTTTATGTAGCGTGTCATTGGATGCTCTGTTAGCTCGCCTGAGCTGTTTAACAAGGTGCTTGTCTTGCTGCCGCAGTCAACCAATCAGAAACTAGATGAAGTGGGACTAGTCACCTAGGTAACCAGGTTAAAAAAAACTTCTGTTAGGCAACTATTATAGATACAGAGCACCCAGTTTTAGGGACAATTCTTTGTGTGTTAACCTTTAATAAAAGATCAAATAATAACTTTTAATAGCAGAATCAATAATAGGTTATTATTTGAGATTAATCTTTTATAATTTCCTAATTGTGTTGGATTGTGTTTAATGTGTTTGTTTATTTTTTATTGTTTATTGTTGGGTTTTTTTAAGACTATCTTTCTAATGACCATCTTTCTGAGGGCTGCTACAGCTAGCTAATTCTTCACCTCTTCTCCTGCTTTGTCTCCTGCGTCTCTTTTAATGGCAGGGGGCAACCAGCATTAAGAACCACTACCATCTTTTACCAAGAACCCATTAATTACATGGTTTCACTCACTGTAGGCAAACTGGTATCATCAATACTGGTATACTGAGAGATTCCTAGAACCGTATAAATATTTCTGCTTTGCTATATCAAGATCTCATTTGTTTGTTTGTTTTTCAGATAATAGCAAACACGTTGCAGATATTCTACTTAATTTTCATTTGTTTAAGAAACTGAACTAAAAAGGATGCAAAGAGGACGCACCCAAACACCCACTCATCCATGCGTGTTCTCACACCTTCACTGTGTGTGTGTGTGTGAGTGTAAGTGTGTGCGTGTGTGTAATCAAGTGCGATGTGGTGCCCGTGTAGTGGTGGGAGAGCCACCTGTTCTACTCCCCCTCCTCACCTCTCTCTGCTGTTTTCCTTCTGTCCTTCCTCCACCGCTTCCTCCTTAAATCTTAAGCTTCATCTCAGCTAAGCAGAAGCATCACATTTGGCCTCTGCTCTCTTTCAGGTCCTCCTCAGTCAGGTCCATAGACTACGGGCTCTAGACCTGCTCGGACGGTTTCTAGATCTGGGTCCTTGGGCTGTCAGTCTGGTAAGTCTAGAAAACAGTCCTGTTTGCAAAGAAGGTTTGAATTAGAAGTGCAGGATTTTACAAACCTTAACAAAATAAATATTTGATAAGAACAAAACTCTGCACAGCTGGCTGAATAAAGCACAAACCCGTTTTTCCCAAACAGCAACAACTTAGTTTGAAAATTTAAACCATCTACTGCTCTCAAAGGACTGCACAGAGTTTTTCAGATTTAAACAACATGAAGTTTGTTGGCAATAAAGTAAAAAATGAGGTTTTAGAGAAGTATTCTCAGCTAATATGCAGTGAAGCTGAAGGAAAACTGTATCTTAAGTTAATCGCACAGTCTTCTCAACAAAGATTTTGTGGAGTTGCTGATGTATATTCAAGAGCATATAGTTTCTAGCTCATTGAACCAAGTATAAAAGTGGACTGATGTTAAAGGGATATTCCAGCATACATTTAAGTTATAGTCAAACACACCGTAACACCAAGTTAGACACCCCCTTGAGAGATGAATGTTGACGACTGGTTGCTTCTCTAGTTATACCAACTTTAGTAACAACCGCACGATAGCAATACACAACGGTCTATGGATCAACGCGCAAACCTCAACCAAAACGCCACTCTGTAGCCGCAAATAATGCTCAGAACAGCACCTTACTTCATCAACAGTACATATAGGGTCCTAGCCATAGTACTAGCCATCAAACATCTTTTTAGCTTTGCCTGATTTCTTTAGCAAAGAGACTAAACACAACTCACCCACTCTCCTCCAGCAGCCACTTGTTTGTGGGACAGCCCTGACGAGTCCATCACAGAGTGCAGCAGAGTTTTGCAGCTCAAGGAAGAACAGTTATGATTATTACTTCATGGAAATACAATCAGAGTTCTTGTGTATTTTGCATGTGCTCTGCAGACGTGGTCATTCTTTTGCCTTAGTGTCTTGAGATGATTGCATTTTCATGGATTTTCAGCTGCACTCGGCGATCGACTCCCCCACAAACCGCTGTGTATTGCTAAAGTGCGGTCATAACTAAAGTTGGTATAACTAGAGAAGCAAGCAGTTGGCAACATTCATCTCTCGACGGGGTGTCTAACTCTGTGTTACAGTGTGTTCGACCTTGACTTCAATTAACAAGGAATAACCCTTTTTTTTTGACAAACTTGAATTAGCGCTTAGCATCACTTTATATGTCTAGACAGTTTATCACGTGGAAACATTGCCCTGTTTCTCTGCTGTAAATGTGATTTTTCTTGTATCTTCAAGTCAATTTCTCATCATTTTCAAGAAACACAAACTGGACACAACATGCCATCTGAAAGAATGAACAGAAATCTGTGAACATAATTGTTTTTGTGTTTGGGCTGACATTTTAGAGGTGCAGTCAGAGAAATCTTTTTCATAAAATGACAAAAACTGCCCGCAACCCTGGATTTCAAGTAATTAATCTGAAAATGATTGGAGAAAAAATCTATTACAGATAAAAAACGTGTAATCATGTCAGTAGGGTTTCTGCATCAAAAGAAAAATGATTGTAAATTGATAAGAGTTTGCTTATTTCTGATGACAAAAAGCAGTTGTATTGACTGCATAGTTTCATATTATCTTAAAATGTTTTGCAGTACCATAAACACTCTGAGTAAGCAGTGTAACAAATACTGCACCATATCTGAAACAAAGGTCAGCCTTTTTAGCTGAAGCCAGACTATCAGCTTTCTTCCTTCAGATCCGCCTGTTGAAATCCCTCTCCTCCGCACATGTTTACATTTCTGACCACAGGTGTGTTCTGGTGGTCAAACATGGACAAACACATTTAGGAGAAAAGTCTGGATTATAGCTGCAGTGTCAAACCTCTCCACAAACACCGGTGCTCTGTTTATGTTTTTGTTTGCAGGCCCTGTCAGTGGGGATTTTCCCCTATGTACTAAAGCTGCTGCAGAGTTCAGCCAGAGAGCTGCGGCCACTGCTGGTCTTCATCTGGGCTAAAATCCTCGCTGTGGATAGTGTAAGTCATATCAAGCCCTTGCACATATTATAGTGTCATTGTATTTTCGAAACTCTTTTTGATTTATTACCTTTTATATTTCAAATCCCAGCCATATTGTCGCTATAATAATCGTGTCTGCAGCGCACAATGACTGACAAAGGAGAGGAAGGAAAGCGAGAGACTAAACAGCATAAAAAAGATATATTAGAAAAATATGTTTCAATCAGGGCAGACTTCATTATGAGGGAGCAATTATTTATTTTTCAAGTTAAGGAAAGACTTTGGAGTGGGCAGTCTTCGATAGGACCGCCTCATGCATGTATTTACACAGGGGTGTGAGCTCAGTCACAGGATAAAATGCTCCCAAAGGAGTTGTAATGGTGATGGAAAGATGCAGGATGAGATGAGGGGTGGACATTGATGAGATGGATTGCTGGTGACTTGGGCGGAGGGTCACAAACATCCACACTAAAATAAATGATAGCAGCAGAGAGGAGGACAGATTTAAAGTTAAAAAGCAGAAGGATTGTTTGATTTAGGTTGTGGAAAGTCAGCCCTTGACAAGATTTAATCCTTGAATTTGAAGCAAAACAAAGTGGGCAAACAAAGGATGTGAGTTCTTTCATGTCAATGCTTTTTCCTACCAGTTTGTTTCAGATAAATCATATCATGTTGTCTGTTAAATCAACTGCTATTTTAAAATGACACTGCTTTGTTGTCTTGGATGAAACCAAAGTTAAAAGCATCATGTTTCACTCAACTACTTTGAGAGCTCCTGTTTGCCATGGTGCCTACTTTGAAGTAAAACACACTTTCAGGAGGATAAGGAGCAGTTCACATCAGCTATTTTGTAGGAGACGGTCATGGATTCAGCAATTTTTTACAAGAATCTAATGCAGTTATCAGAAAAAAGAACTGTTACCTTAATTTATTTATTTATTTTTTTTTCAGACCATATTTTTTAATAACATTTCTTTTTTTGAAAGAAGTAAGTTACTGTTTGACCTTTGTGGTTGTTTTCTGCTGGAGTTGTATTTTTGAGTCTCTATTTTTATCAATCAGTGAAATGCTCATAGAAATTATCAAGCAACTCAATTGAGCTGTTGAGCCTCTGCAAACATTTGATCTAAAATCTAACCTGAAATGTCAAAGCCACTGTAGGTATAATATCTACATATTCAAGTGTAACTGTGTTTGAAGTGTAAGTTACTGCCACATGGACTCAGGGAGTTCTCTTATAAGTCGACATAATATGAAATTTTTTCACATAAAAGAGAAACCTTTCCTCTCAGTTAACACTGTTCATGTTCCAATCCAGCAATCTTTGATTGAGACCAGTAAGTTGGCTGTAAAAGATTTCTCATAGTGTGTTTTGACAGGTGCTTCAAACTGTCCCCAATAAATGTCAAACAAAGTCATGTTTTTCTTGGTAAAAAGTGAAAAGATTTAGAACTGTAGAAGAGACAAGTTAGCCACCAGTATTCATTCAGGATATGGAGCTTCTTCTTTCGAAGAGGTGTACAAAAACTCCCCAGTGACAAGACTGATGTGAGTACTATTGGTGGAAAAAGCGGCCTAGAGTAACTCTTGCGATGAAATAAACTCTCTCTCTCTCCTTCTCTCCCTCTCTCTCTTTCTCCATCTCTCTCTGCAGTCATGTCAGGCGGATCTGGTGAAAGACAATGGACACAAGTATTTCTTATCGGTGTTGGCTGACAGTTACATGCCGGTGAGTATCCACCAATCCTGTTTGAACATTTGAGAACAGAGTGGGATTTATTTATTTTTTATTTTTTATTTTTTTTGTGAACATCCCCGACAAAAACAAAGAATGAGTTTGGTTTCATTGTTGGATGTGGTCCCTCACCACATCGAACAATGATAGTAGTAGCAGTTTTTGAATATGGTCAACATCAAAAATAGGGATTTTCAGATCTCAAGTGTCCAATCCAAATCAAACAGACATTCTTTTTAACTCATTTGGGATCAGTTATTTTAATCTGGAATCTCACCTCGATCATTTATTTCAGTTTTTGTAAACAGAAAAAAAAAATTGTGGCAGGATGCAAATGTGGGAATAACTCAGCATGAGCAACCCTGTGGCGTATTTTAAACTATGAAGTGAAAACAGCCCAGCAGACATAAGGATGCAGTACATTTGGTTTTATGAGGCAGTAGCAGTAAAGTTGCATTCATTATGACCAGTTTTATTTGACAGCTAAACCTAAACATACAACAGGATCTAGTGTTCAATAAGCAACAGAGGGAAAGGTTGCTGTGCCAAAGCAACATACTCTCTCAGGACAGCAAAAAGGCCATAAAGACCACAGAGGAAGTAGTTGAATTCATCGCTTTTGACCACATTGCTGTGGTAGGGAATGTGGGTTTTTGTCATCCTCTGGAGTTTCTGGATCCACAGTAAGCCGTGTTTTCTCAACATTATAAATATATAAAAGGTGATTTAAAACATGGCGTAACTGTTGTTAGTTCAGATGTTTGTCACATGTCATTGCTGAATATCTCTGCACATTGGACTGATTTGAGGTTTACACATGCAGTGTTGCTGTAGAACTAAACTATTTCCCCATTTGGAGTAGAACTGTGATTCTGTGAGTGATTAAACTAAGAGTCTGACAAATAAACTGGAGTCAGGAGTTGATGGAGTTTCTTTTTGTCTTCTAGGCTGAACATCGAACCATGGCTGTCTTCATATTGGCTGTGATTGTCAATAACTACACCACAGGACAGGTAAGAGTCTGTGTGTGTTTGTAAATGTATGTATTTATGTCGATTTGTTCGTGAGAAGCCTTAAGGGAGAACATACTATGCAACTTAGCCTCTTATTTCACCAGAACTTAAGCAGCTTGTTTTGGGAACAGCCTGCCATCACGATGAGAGATTACTCTCTTCACCATTGTGTATCAGAGAGATATTGGTTATGTGACAGTTCAGTCACCTCTATAATCTCTGTCCCCGTCCCAGCCACTTCCGTGGTGACACTGTATCACCACAAGTGTCACTTTGGCCCTTGGTGTTCAATCTGCAGGAGCCTTTTGTGTCTGACGCTGATCAAACTTCCAGGGGAGCGATGTTGGGATGATGTCGCTCATCATTTCACCGAGTAAACACGACGAAATATTCCACCGTCACTCCCTTTAGCTTCTCTTCTCTGCCCTGCTCTCTACAGTTATATTTCTGTCTGCTTGTAAATAGTCCATGATTAATTTATTTTTCCTCCTCACCATACAGCACTCCCCTCTAAACATTATATAAATGTGAGGAGTCAGAAAAGCCATATGTGCTCTCGAGCTCTGAAACAGTCATTCTTCTTCTATACCGAGGCTCCTTAATGCTCCTACCTCTCTCACAGGTCTGTAAATAATAGATTATCCCCCAACATTACAGAGAGTCTCTCTCTGCCTGCTTCACATCTCCATTATTTATCCTCCTTACCTTCAACAACAGCACTCATTACTGCGGTATAGCTGCCGTGTGCATGTCACCGAGCTCTGGCGTCTTAATATTCCAGCTCTCAGGGTTCAGTAGGGAGACTCAATCAGAGCTTGAGGGAATGATGCGCCAGAAATCTCAGACACTTCAAGAAAATGTATTTGTGTTTGTGTGTGTGGGGAGCTGAGGTGTTGGGAAATGTTGTGTCACTGTTGATAAAAGATTGGTTTTATAACATCTCGGGGGGATAGCGATCACTAATAGCACAGAGAGCTGCACATCATTTGTCTCCACTATATACTCATCTGAAGGTGTGATTCTTAGAGTAAATCGCACTAATGATATCCAAACGCAGAGGAAATGCCTACAAAGGTGGCAGTTTCTCCAGTTTTGCATCAGAGTGTGATTGAGAAAATCTGTCAGCATTTCCACTCTCTGCTATGCAGAGCTGTGATGTGCACTCTTATTCTGTGACAGCACTAAATTCCATCCACATATACGCTGAACCATAATAACAGGATGAAGTCATAGGCAGCCCAAGACTGATTTGACCCCTGACTATCATGTCAAATCAATATTGACAGACCTTATCTGAACATGTATTATCTTTCTGTCATCCAGACTTGGATTGTCTTGATCACTGAGGAGTTTGAACGCGACGTAACTTATATGAAATTTCAGCACGATAACCACCAACTCTCAGCAAACAGTAAAAGCTTCACCATAACTGTTTTTGTGAATTAGGTGTTTGTTTTTTTTGGTTTTGTTTTTTGCATTGAAGCTCATTTGCATGGAAAGGATACGATTTTGCTCTAATTTAATATATGATCGCTCATTTAAATGTATGCAGACAACACCAGCACACTGATGCCGTTTGCTCTGCTGTGTAGTTTGTGGAGCATTTGATCCTTAGTACGTGCTTTGAGAACGAGACGGTGTCTTGTTGGCACTTTTACACTGGTTGTGGGTGCAAAAGCCATGCAGCCCCCAGTCTTTGAAGAACAACAAGGATCCTAAGCGCATTCAAGTGTTACATGTTGGTGTCTGGAGTTGTGTAAGAGGCATTTATGTTCACAAGCTGCACTTAGATTTGGATGACTGTCGTGTTTTTGTCATGCATTTGAGATGAATTATCGTACGCATGAATTGAAAAGAAAAAAACTGTAGGCGTTTTTGTCCAGACATTATTTCTTGTCATGCTCCAACCTAATTTATTCCTCTGCTGATCCTCTCATATTTCAAGACTCATCTTCTTTTTCTGTCACTTACTGTCTTAATGAATAAGAGATTATCTTCATTCAAAGAGCACTAAACTCTCACCACCCATCTGCTGCCCTTCACAACACTCTCTGTGTTCTGAATTATGTCACTTTGTTCACTTGGCAGATGTTTTGATCTTGTGTTTAATTAAAATGAACTCTTCTTGTATGTGTTTACTTTTCATGAGCTTGACCAACATTATCTATTTAGAAAGTACAGAGGGAATTCCTGAACCACAAATTCACTCCCTGGACAGTGTGCACAGATTGGGCAGGAGCTATTCAGACAAGGATATTGTTGTTGTACCGAGCTGTTAAGATATGTACTTTTATTGTAAAAATGGACTGTTTGGAATGAGTGTGTACGTGGCCTTTGCATCTAGCCTCAAGTGGACATTTAAAGAACTGCAGTTTTAGCACTTAATTTTAGCCCTATAATTCCCTCCCCAAGTTTTGGGCAGTGTTTAGTTTAATATTCAGTCAAACATTTCACAAAGTCGGCTTTATTCCTTTGTTGTGTGGAGAAAGTCACTGGCTTATCAAAGAGATTAAAAGTGATGTATTTGTGAGTGACACTGGTATCTGGCATACTTTTAAAACAGTGGCAAGAGTATAGTGGTTATAGTCAAACAGAGAAGAGCCCACCTCGAATTTTTTGACATACCTGTGCATTTTTATGTGTTGATGGATGTGCATACACATACATTTATAAAAATATGCTTGGAGACAGTTTCTGGAAGGTGGTTAAAAAGTTTGTTTTAAACCCTGTGCCTTCACTCTGCTTCAAATGTTTAATTTTTTTAACTCACCAGGGTCTTTCCAAAATGATAACTCATTTTCTTACCTGAAGTAACAGCATATCAAAACTAAAACCATTACTAGCTCATGTCTAATATAAAACTCTGATGTGCTGTGAAGAGTAACGCAGTTAAATGTTTCTACTGCCATAAATATCAGTCACATCTGTTGCATTACTTAATGTTTTTTTTAATTTTGATTGAATTCATGAAAAATCCATTTAAAACATGTTACTGGTCATTAGTAGATTGTGTTGTCTATTAGATTGCAACAAGCATGACACAATGGAATAAAACATGACTCATTTCTCAGCATAGTATCATGAGATTTTGTCTGGTGATATATTGTATCGTCTCATTGACCAAGTATCGATTTTTCAAATTAATTGTTGAAATGAAGTCAAGTCTATGATAATGGGAAAATAAAATCAACTGTTTGTCCAGTGAGGTTGGCAGAGGTGACATCATAGGACAGGAGAAAGTTAGCGAGAGAAATATATATAAAGTTCCCAAGATGTGCTACATGAAAATGAAATACTGTGTAAATAAGACAAACATAAAGGAAAGCCAAATGCTAAATTAGCTAAACAGTTGAAAAAAATGTATGAATCACAATATATTGTATCGCAATACTCTCTATATTGCAAAATGTTAAAAATCGCAAGATTATCATATCGTGGCCCAATTATTTTGATAATAATAATTACCAATAATAAAAATTGCAACTTGTGATTCCCACCCCTAATATTTTGGCATTATATACTAGCTGTAGGCCAGCCTGCTCTCTTACTGTCACCACCGACTGTTGAAAAACCAATATCTTTTGACCTCTAACTGACAATGGTTAAGCAAAGATTGAAAAAAGTTTCAGGAATATTTCTTCAAACTTTCAGGATCATGAATTTTGCAGCAAAGGCTGTACGGTTTCACAAAAAAAGTCTTTTCATATGAGGTTTTACTGAAAGAATTGAGGTATACTGGCACAAGTTTGACTCCGATTTAGAGTGATTACTAAAACACTTCAGACACATACTTTTCACCAAAGCCTGACAGGGTGTCAGGGGCTGGTATTTTTTTAAGTGAAAAATCGTCAGGAAGAATTGAGATGTAATAAACCTGGGACTCAAGCATTTTATAATGCTTTTACAATAAGAGCCTTGCAGTGTCTCAGAGTCTTTGGTCTAATTGTGAAATATTAAGTTCTCAGGATATGTGAAGTTTTATGTACAATTGAAAAACAAAAAGAGTAGCAAAGGATAAGTGATGGGGATCAATACAGTATTTGAGTTAATAGAAAGACCTCAAACCTCCCTTCTCTGTGCCTCAGTTATTTCTAAGTGAAATGTCCATTTCAGTCCATAGATTTTCCCAATACTTGATTAAAAAAAACAAAAAAACAAAGTGATTGAGAAACTGGTCTGAAGAGAGTGTATTACCGCTCCAAACAAATCAGTCATAAGGCTTTTCAAAAAGGAGTTTAGCCCGGAGAAACCTATTTTTCTATCCAATTTCACACTTCCTTGAATCTTGAAGGACCAATTACCCTCAGTCCACAAAGAAAGAGTTAAAGGAGGTTTAAAGAAACATGCTGCAGAGCTCGTAATCTTTTTGTCCATGGCACAGTTTGAAGTCACAGGTTAGTGATGATTACCTGGATAATGAGCCACAAGTCAGCTTCCTACTTGAAACCTGAGTGTTTGCAGGAGTTAAGACTGATAAAGAACATGCATTATGTCATTCAGTTCAGAATAAAACATTGACAGATCAGCGTTTACTACTACAGGTCTATGTTCACCTCTACTCTCTGTAGCTAACAGGATGAAGTTACCTACAGACTGAAATAATCTCTAAAGCAAAAAGCCTTTCCAGTTATATTTCTGTTAAAGCTCACAGTACTTAAGTGTTACATTTCTTCTGTTTCCACTTTTCTTTTTATAAAAACCTGTGAGTTAAAGTGCACATCTAAACACTCTCCAACTCTGACTCTTATCTCCCCCTCCAGGAGGCTTGTCTGCAAGGCAACCTAATAGCCAACTGCCTGGAGCAGCTGTCAGACCCCCATCCCTTGCTCCGCCAGTGGGTGGCAATTTGTCTGGGCCGAATCTGGCAGAACTTCGACCCGGCGCGTTGGTGCGGAGTTCGAGACAGCGCCCACGAGAAGCTCTACACCCTGCTGTCAGATCCCATTCCTGAGGTGAGAGGTTAATGCAAGAGTTTGACTGAGTTAGAAAAGTATAGGAAGATGTTTTTTAAATCCTAGACTGGCAAAATGGCAACTCTTATAAGCCGCAAATCCTTGTTTTCAAATGATTTATTCATGCATGGTTCGAAACGATCTTAAGATTGTCTCAAGAAACGATTTTATGACATAATTATTCTTGTTTCAAGTGTTTTGATTCAGCCTTATAAGATTTTTAATCTCTTTTCCGGCCCAAGCTGTGTGGTTGTCACACTAATGTCAAATTCATGTCTTAAAGGAGAAATAGATTGCTTCCCTCACTTCAAGAAACAGACCAATCTTCAGTGGAGGCAGATTGAAACAGCACTTCAAACTTGTTTTTAATTGGTTCAAGGCAGAAGCTGCACTATGAATGTTTTTTTTTCCCTTCTTTATTCATATTCTATAATTTTAAAATGATTTACTCAGTGTGCTTTCACCTCATCTGCATTTTGCAGTCATAAAACAAATACTTTACCCGTTAAAGTCATATACAGAGAGTATGATATTTTTACAGACAGAAGCTCGACCAATCTGAAAGAGCCTGTCCCCCTCAGCTTATCCTCACACTGTTATCATATCCGTGACATGCATGCATCCATCCATCCATCAATTATCTACACCACTTATCCTAATCTGGGTCATGAGGGGGTTGCAGTTTTTCCCAGCTGCCATTTAGCAAGAGCCATGGTTTATCTCCAACAATACGCCAGTCTATCGCAGGGCCAACATATAGACAGACAACTAGACGCACATAAACTCACACCTGTAGGCATTTTAGTGTGGTCCATTAACCCGACAAGCATCTCTGTGGCCCGTGCACGCACATGGCAAGCATGCAAACTCCACACAAACAATCTGCAGCCAAGACTGCACCACTGAGCAGCCCCTAACCTGTAACAGTAGATCTACGGTATGTTGTTTCTGGCAGAATGCACACTGCATATATGAGGTGGATGAGCCAACAGCATCATCTATGAAACTATGAAGAAGAGCAGTGATATAAATCAGTATTTGAAGGACTGCCGTTGAAGATCGGACTTTCCTATTTTTTAATATTTAAAACTATTTCATGTCATCATGTGTTTTATCACATATCATCACCAACTCACAACACGTTAGCTATGGATGCTTTGTAATAGGAGCAGGTCTCAGCTGTACACTCTTTATAAGACCCAACATCACGATAAGATTCAGCCTTAACACATCTCAATCTACTTTGCAGCATTTAGCAATTTAGAATGGTAAAAAGAAATAATGATAAAACAAAAAAACCTTTCTATTAGCAGACAGAAACCCTTAAGTCCCACTCCTATCGTTTTTTTTTTATTGCTCAAAGTGTTATAAGTTGTCTTTATATTGTGACTATGAAGTTTTTAGCCAAAATCATGATACCTTTGTCATTTTCAAGGACTTTTCTTCTGCATAGCTCCAGGAGCTTATTAGCAATTCACTTCTGAGCCGTGGGCGGAGACAGCGCTGCTCTGAATACTCCTCTTCATGCTAGCTTGCAGCCTAATGTTGCCAGTGTAGTGGAAGCAGCAGGTAATAAAAGAGCTATTCAGACACTAATGTCTTCGGGCACATGATGAAAGTTCATTTCACAATTAGTTTTCTTCCGAGCATTGCAATCGGCTAATGCACACGCTTGTTCCGCAATTGTCCCCTCTATGTCTCAGAGCGTGGCCTGCATAGCGGGGCTCGGGGGGCGGAGCTTGGAGCTGTGATGTAGAAAATCCCATTGTGTCTTTTCCTACCATTTGGGTCTGTGAGAGATTCACAATGATTTGAATGCAGACATCTTTAGAAATACAACTTAGCTCTTATTTTTCTCATGATATGTCCTGTAGCATCAAAAAAAAAAAAAAACATGAACATTTAGACAACAAGAAATGATTTTCATCAGAGTGGGTCTTAAAGTAGAACCAGACTCATGCCAAGACTGTGTTGGGATTAGAAAGAGGGATAAAGAGAGAAATGGCCAAAGACAGACAGCAACAATAACATCAGCTCATACAGACCTTTTAGTTAAAGGGCCAATGATAATGGTTAAAGTAGTTGTAATTTTTACAGGACGAGTAAAAAGGATTGATAACTGACTGATCTGCAAGTCTCAAATTAGCATTCATGGTTATGATATTTAGGAATGTTGAAGCTCCTGAAAAAAGTGTGTTGTGTGTATTGATTTTGTCACACACACACACACACACACCTATATTAGTGAAGAGAATAGTGAGTCTTAAATGTATCGTTCAATGTTCTAGTGGGGTAATAAGGCATTATGAGCTCTGTAAGATATGATGGAGTCTGATCATTCAAAGCTTAGTGAGTCAGAAGAAGTGTTTTCAGTTCTATTCCTGATGTTATATGAAGCTGGTGTATAGAAGCTAATAAAGGAGAGATGTATTCACCTTTCCAAGTTCGGTCAGTGTAGCATTTTGGTCCAGCTGAAGGGTCTTTGGAGACTTGAAAGAGCAGCCTGGTTGAAGGAAATTGTAATAACCCGACAGGTAACAAATGCATGCACTAGTTTCTCTGTATCATTACAGCAGTGTTTGCAACAGAAGACATTTCCAGAATGAAAGAGCAAAGAGGTCATGACGCACTAGACTAATGAGTCACATTGATCTGACGTCTGCAGCATTATCAACAGAATACACAGTTCTTAACAGGAGTGTCTGATCTGCGTACAGATGCGTGTGTGTGTTTGTGTGACTATCTTTGAGCAGCCTTGTGTTCTCTGCATGTTATTGAATTAAAGCAGAGTGGGCAGACAGCCGTTCACACTGGCACAGTAGTCTGGTGTGGCACATCTCGGATCCGAAGCTGCATATTTGTCAGCATATGACATATGTCAAAAGCCTGCTGAGATGTAAAGGACCAGGGGAGAAACTTTTCAATGCAGAGTTAGTTGGATGCCAACAACAGGTACTGTTAGCATCATGTGTATTAATTATCAGGTAAAAGGTCACTGTTTTACAGGTGTTCCTGCTCCAAGAACAGGAAAGATCCCACATTTGAAGTGGTGATGGGCAGTGTTCCAGTTTCAGTACCATAGCCAGTGTCACAGTCTGCCATAACACAAATTTTGCTCTACCGTTGTCACCAGGTTAAACATGTATTTTGTTTTTCTGCACACACATTATGAATTTAGTCCTCACACAATGAGGATTTACTTCCCCAAACACCAAAGCAGCCAACATGTATTGTTAAAAAGTGCTGTAATGGAGAGAGTGGAGACTGATAACAACTGGTCAGAGAGACCCGCCTCCTTCTTGTGGTAGAGCAGGTTTACATTTTCAGCATTTACAGTTAAAGTGCATCACTAGTTTACAACAATCATCAGGTAAATTTGTGCTCTTTTCTCTCCATGTTTGATGTCAGCACGGCAGGTAACTGCGCTGTCAGAATTTACACAAGACTTGAGACTCAAAAGAGATCATCTTGCAAACACACACACACTCCCCTGTAGGGATGGACGATAAATTATCATTCATGATATATAGTCAGAAAAATGTTCCATGATAAACACGATAAATGCAAGTTAATGATGTAAGCTCGAGCAACAGAATCACAGCCATAGCCCACACAGAGCAGAATAACAAACAAACATGGCTGAAGGTAATAAAGAAGACGTTTCTGAGCAGCTTGCTACTGAACGAGGCTCCACATGAGGAATTTCCCTCAAGATTGGGGCTTGGATCAATGCAATCAGGTATGCCTGACATCGGACAGTGGATCTGTTGCTGTTCACTCTGTGCAATATGTATTTTCAACAAATGTTGAAAATGTTTTCACATTTGAAACTTGTTTGATGTCATTAGTTTTCTCCATAACCTACCACTCAAACTTGTGGTTAAGTTTCTTATTTGACTTTTCCAACTGGTGTTCTCAAGACAGAATGAGTCAAAAATATAGATTGGAATTATAACATTTTTTATCGGGACTTGTTTGTTATCGCCAGAATGGAAAAAAATTTGGGGTTAAGTTTTTTAGCCCATATCGCCAATCCCTACTCCCCTGCAGTTGTCTGACACAAACCCCATATTTTTCTCACTCATCATGATTGAATCATGACGGTGAGCACCTGACTAAGTCTTCTTGGACCAGTCGGACAGTGAGATTGAGTGCTGCCCTGAAGTTCACCCACACACCCGGTGCCCTCACTCACATGTATTTACATCCATTGACACATGAACACCACAGGAACATCTGCTTCAAAGAGTAACTTCCCCCCTCTTCTGGACGGACAGCTGCTCCGGCTGTAAGGTCAAATCTGAGGTCTACAAACACATCTGTCGGTGCCCACACATGTGCATCCACACTCACACTCAAACGGAATCACTCTTTTTGATTTGTACGTTACAGTCCTGTAGTCATATTATAGTCTTTGAGTTCATTCAAGAAGTCTGTCTGATTTTAATTTAATCAAACTGCGAAGATACAGCACATACTGTACATCAATTAACAGACGTGTTTCCAAATTCTGTTGTTAAATTCAGACAAAGGACCAAGGCACTTTGATTGCTGCATTATCCAAGTGTCTGTGTGTGTGTGTGTGTGTGTGTGTGTGTGTGTGTGTGTGTGTGTGTGTGTGTGTGTGTGTGTGTGTGTGTGTGTGTGTTTGAGTGTCTGTGTTTGGTGTGTGTTGCCCTGGAGCTTTATTGGATTGAGTGAAGAAACTAATGGCAAGTCAAACAGGGACAGAAAGAGATGAGGGAGTTCAGTGTCAAAGTAGGGAGTTTAATTAAGTTCAAGTAAAAGTCCGGGGGGAGAAGAGAGGTTGACACTTTAGTTTAGTCACAGTTTCAGGTCATCACTGAACACAAACAAATTGAAAGGGAACTTGGGGAGCTATTGAGGCACACATTGACTGACAACATCAATATCACTTAACAGAGAGAAGATGAAAAAAAGGTTTCAGAATTGAATTACTGCTCATTCCTGGAAAAGTGAACATAAGATCTGATATGATCAGAAGTTCACATTTGACTTCTTTAAGACTTGAAAATGATCTTTTGTTCTTGTTTGTTGCAGTGTGCAACAGGAGTTTGGTCCATCATTCCTCAGTATTTACTCAGACACTTTTTTGGCTTCCAGAGACAGACATCTGTTTTTCCAAGAATTTGTAATTATATAAAGACTTCAGAGAAAATAAGTAAGAATATTGTGAACTGTTTTGTTCGGTTCGCTCGCAAAGTAGTGACTGAATGTGTACAGTACAGAATGAGCAGGAATTGACAAACAAACAACTTTTACATTACCATACAATAACATGAGATATGATACAAAACATTGAATTGTATTAAGAAACAGGGATGAACCATATCATTGACATTGATGTTGGTATCATCACAAAAAAGCTGAATAAGTTAATCACTGGTATTGGCACTGACTGAATGAAATGCATTATGTGCACACAATGAAAGCTTAGTCATATGGAAGTGTTTTGAAGTGTTGGAAACAGAAATCAGATTGGAATAAAGTACCTTATTCATAGTAGATTCAATATTGTGATTAGCGATGGGCGATATGGACTAAAAAAAATATCACAATAAGATTTGCCGTTCTACCAATAATGATAAACGTCCTGATAACAAATATTATAATTCTGATCTATGTTTTTGACTCATTCTGTCTTGAGAACACTAGTTGGCGTAATCAAATAAGATACTTAACTACAATTTTAAGTGGTAGGTTATGGAGAAAACTAGTGAAATGTGAAAACATTGTCAACATTTGTTGAAAACTCTTATTGCACAGAGTGAACAGCAGATGATCCACTGTCCCATGTCAGGCATACCTGATTGTAAGCCCAAATCTTAAAGGAACTCCCTCATGTGGAGCCTCGTTCAGTAACGAGCTGCTCAGAAACCTCTTCTTCATTACCTTCAGCCATGTTTGTTTGTTATTCTGCTCTGTGTGGGCTACAGCTGCGAGTCTGTCGCTCACGCTTATGTGATCAACTTGCATGCATCTCTTTCATGGTGAGACGGTAAATATTTATCATGGAGCAATTTTCTGATGATAAATAGTGAACAATAATTTATCCCCCATCCCTAATTGTGATCCTTTACCCTCAACAGTAAACACAAAACCCAGCTTTAAAACACATCCGACACAGAATCAGAGTCTTCAGGTGGACTGAAACAAACACTGTCATCACATCGTGTACGCAGCAGAAAAAATGAAAACACCATTAAGTTGTTTTACAAATTGCATCCAAAAAAACTGAAAACACAGCTGTGACGGATTACTCCAGGGAAAAGTTTATTTTTTGAGATTAAAGTAAGAGAGCAAGTTAAGTAAAGTTCATTAAAAGAATTTACAGCCCTCAAAAAGGCAGCCGAATTTTCAAAGAGATATATTAAAGAACTTTTGTACACATGGAGCCAACAATAAAGATCTCCCACTCAAGATTTACTGTATTGCCTCATATATTTGCAGTACTCAGACCTTCATCAGGTTGATTCATAGTCAGAGTTTGTGGTGTTTCCACTGATAGTGATAGAGCAGCGGACTCTGTATCTCTCTGTGTCATATTACACACAGTGCACTGCAAAGATGGTAAACATAGAGACAGAGACTCATTCTGTTCTTGGTCATCCTAGTCCTTGTCCTTCACTTCATCCTCCTCCCTGTTCACATTCTCCCTCCTATGCTTCTCAGATTGCCTCCACCCATCTCTGGTATCAACCTTGAACTCATCTGCATTTTTTTTAATCACATCATGAGCAACAAGTGTTTTCAGTTTGGAGTCATCACAAAGTTACCGTTTTGCATCACAGCAGGGCAATATTTGTTTAAGTAGGTGAGAATGTGTTTTGTAAAAGGAGTGAATGAGATTTGAAATGTGTGTTTAATGAGTTAAAAGGGTTTAATCATTAAGTTTAGATGGCTGACTATGTAGTTTACAGAATAAGATTTAGTGTTTTAGCAGATGAATCCCTCATTCCCACCCCGCGATCTAAGCACAACAGAAACATGTATTAAAATGCATTAACTTGACAAGATCTCGATTTCATAGAAACAGGAATATGCGCAGTGAGGGGAGGCCATCTAAAAAAATTCAAGATGAGGAAACATTGGAGGTTAGGTTAAAATCGAAAAACGAATTAACAGAAAATGAAATTTAGGAAATAATAAATAAAATAAAATAAAAACAAAAGTAAAAATACTAAATAAGAGCAAAAAAGTAGCTCAATAAAAGACAATCATGTCATTAAAACTAGACAGAGATAAATACTAAAACACTTAAAGTTAATGATATAAAATTTAGTTAAAGGCAAGACTAAAAAGGTATGTTTTAAGTTTGGTTTTAAAATCATTAAGATAAGGTGCAGTCCTCAGGTCTCCAGGTGAGCTGTTCCAGAGACGGGGGCCGTAGTAATAAAAAGTTGCCTCACCATGCGTCTTGGTTTTAACTTTAAGTATTGTTAACAGAGAACTTCCTGAAGACCTGAGGGCTCTACTGGGATCACAAGGTGAAAGCAGATCAGATAAATAAGATGGACCAAAGCCATTTAGAGCTATAAAAACCAAAAAAGCAACCTTAAAATCTATTCTAAAAAAGATAGGTAGCCAATGCAGAGACCTTAAAATCTTCAAAATCCCAACTACCAAAAGCAACATTATGAAGGAAGCTGAAGGATTGGGGTAGTGGACTGTGTTAGTTTGTGCATGTTTAAGTTATTAAAAAGTGAACGTACAATATAAACATCTTTGTAATTAATTTTGGTTTCTTGTGTCTTAATTTGCTTGAAGTCACATTGATATAACAATATATTCCTGCAGTCAGAACAGAACAGGATCTTTTTTCTGCTGTAGCAACACATGAGCTGCATGGTGAGATTAAGCCGCAGCTGTGATTCGGTTTATCCTGTTGTCTGCAAAATGTGATTTCCCTTTCCACAACCAATTTACAAATGCTCAGTATTGTTCTGTAATTTGCTTCAGTTTCTGGAAGTAATCCCTCGTGGAGAATGTGTTTTGTGCACCACTGTGTTTGGATTAAACATCCAGTGAAGCAGGCAAGAGATGTAATGAGAGATATTGGCAGAAGGTACCTCACAGGGGAGCACAGTATAGATAATGTCCAGTGCAGAAAACAGAGCCATAAAACTGCTGCAGCTTTCATCCACTGATCTGAAAACACTGTTCAGCATTTCTAAGTCAGCTGTTTGGGTTTCAGGGCAGAGGACAAAACTCTGCCTTCCCTTGGCTGAAAAATCCTGTGTATCATTTAGACTCGCCATAAAGCTGTGTAGATCCTAACCGATTGTGTGTTGTATTTGTGTGTCTGCAGGTGAGATGTGCAGCCGTCTTTGCTCTGGGGACATTTGTGGGAAACTCCGCCGAGAGGACGGACCACTCCACCACCATCGACCACAATGTGGCCATGATGCTGGCCCAGCTTATCAATGATGGCAGCCCTGTGGTTCGCAAGGTCAATACAACACAGCTACACAAATTAAAACAATATGCAGCTTGTTTAAAAAAGTCTGGGGATGCCATATTGTGGAAAGGGGAAGTAGAGCTAGATGCAAGATGAACCCATGGGTAAATTGGCAAACAGGCATACATTCAGGACTCCTCACACTGCATTGCAGTTCAGACTGCCAGCATTGTGGTGCAGTCTAGATTATCATATGCAGTAGAAGCAAATCTTATTTGGCAAATTGGTCTGATTCCCTCTTGGGTCTCCCAATTGCTTTTTCCTTCAATTCCTCAGCAGGAGGAGAAAAGATACAAAAAAATGATGGAAATGAGGCATATGAATGATTTAAAAAGCACTATGTGTAGCAGTCAGTTACACTTGTTGGTCACTTTGGGATGACTCTCGATTTCTGATGTACTCCTGCTTGTCACCTTCAAGCACCAGCTCTATACTTTGCTTACACATATCAGTGAGGTATCATTTGATGTCTTAAGGTCATTCAAGCCAAAAAAAAACAACATTTTTTCTAAAACAAATACCTTAGACATGTCAAGCATTTAATATTTACAGACAGCATAAGTGCTTTAGAGAGACATTTGCTTTTGCATTTCAACTAATTACAGTAGTTTTAGGGAAAAAAATTACAGATGTTATACAAACGTCTTATTTGCCTTTCTAATGCTTGGACCTGGAAAATAAAGAAATAATGACAATGTTTGGATTAAATTTTATAGTGGTAAATAAGAGTTAGGTTTGTGAAATCTTGCTCAGCTTGAACCTGTATTTGTGTGTCTGTTTGTGTATATGTGTGTGTTTACAGGAGCTGGTTGTAGCACTTAGTCACCTGGTGGTTCAGTACGAGAGCAACTTCTGCACAGTGGCCCTCCAGTTTATAGAAGAAGAAAAGAACTACTCTGTGCCGTCACCAGCCAACACTGCAGGTACTCCAGACACACACACACACACACACACACACACACACACACACACACACACACACACACACACACACACACACACACACACACGAGCGCATGCACACAGCTAGAATTTTCAAACTGACTGGATCAACTAAACAGAAGTAAATTTTCAATTTTGACAATATTCCTTACTCTCCCCAGTTTGGATTTTTTTTAGCATTTAGCTTCTACTGAATTCACCTCCACATAAAGGAAACATTATTGTCTGCACCACAATTCCCTGACTGAAGATCAGTGTAGCAGAAGCACAGTCTTGAATTATTTAGAGAGGAGATTCACAAAGTTTGTCTCTTAGAAGAAAATTTGTTTGTTTTTTTCTTCTTTTTACTTTTTTTTAAACTTATTTATCATCACAGTGAAGAATCAGGCTGAGGAATCAGGTGCCTGATTAGTGTCATTTTGTGTGTCAAGTAAAAGTAAAGGTGTGACAACTTCAAAATTTTTTTTTGATAGTTATGACAAAGACTCAATATAAATATATGATATCTGATCCAGTCTTTTTTAAAATTCATCTCCATCCCGTCTTCATCCACCATGAGCAGAGTAGTCAGTAGCATTTAGCAACAGTTTACAGATATTTAAAAAAAGCTATAATGCCCTAGATCAGGCATCTCCAAACTATTCCACAAAGGGCCGGTGTGGCTGCAGGTTTTTCTTCCAACCAAGCAGCAGCACACCAGACTTGATTCATTTCATCAGCTGATCTCAGTCTTCAGACAGCTGATTGGTCAGACTGCGTGCTCTTGATTGGTTGGAAGGAAAACCTGCAGCCACACCGGCCCTTTGTGTAATAGTTTGGAGATGGCTGCCCTAGATTATTCAGAAAGACACTCCGTCCATTTGAACTAACATAACCAGTATCACATTTTCTAAGGTGTTTTGCTGATTAGTCAGTGTAAAAATATGCTCGAAGTTTCCATGTGTATGAAAAAGCTTTTTGAAGAAATCCTGACTCAAAGGGAAACCAGTTAAAGTTAAAAAAGGGGACAAAAATGTTGACAGCTTCACTCATCCCTGTGGGTCACAAATTCTCCACTGGCTGTAGTTTTCCATCAAGAAGCACGGTATTATTTCTTACGCGCCAGCTGATTAACATGGTCCCTTCCAAAATTGTAACTTTAAAAAAAGCAGAGAGACCCATTGACCAAAGTTTTTAAAGCTTTGAATTTAACCTTTGCAAGGCTGAACTATTTCTATGTTTTTTTTATATTTAAAGATGACGGTATGAGCCTTAAAACAATCAGTTAGAGCACGAGTAGTACAGAGAATCTGTGCTGTATAAATTAAAGACTTTGTTGGCTGTATTCAGTATAATGCCAAGTTTCTGAAACAGTGCAGACCAGCTCAGTGTAGTCAGCCAAAGTTTCATCACATATCCCTTGTCTGACCTCCCAGTCATTTGACAAACCTTAATAATCATTAGGTGGTGATTATCTGACTTGATAAATGTCCTTCTGTGTCCACGTCTAGAACCTGGCAATGTGACTCCAGGGAGGGACAGCCCGGCCATCCCACGCCTGCGACCGGTCAACTCCTACACCAATATCCGAGCTGCCACCACTGCCCGCCTGAACAAGAGCCTGCAGAACCTCAACCTCAATGAAGAGGGTAAATAAAAGGAGAAATAAAAAGGCAGGCGAGGGAGAGATCAATGAGCCGAGGTTTTAGATAAATCTGTGGGTGGATTGAGTGAAGACAAAGACCAAGATTTAAGTCAGCTGAATGAGGGGAATTAATCCAAGGGAGCCTGTTAGAACATTTCATCAGCTTTTCCTCCTCCACATCAGCTGTGGAGCAGTTCATATTTCCTGAGACAGACTCAGTCAGCATTAATATACCAAATGACATCCAGAGAGAGGATGTGACTGGTTTGTCAGAGTGCTGTGCTGATATTTGTTCCAACTCAGCTGTCATGCACATGCACAAGTGACCTAAGAATTATCATCATCATTATCATTCAGGATTAAAACAGAAGTGCAAGTTAGATTTGTTAAAACTGCACAATTTAGAATTGACTGTTAAGCTTTGTGGGGATTTTTGCTTCAAAAATCACAATTCCCCTTCACTGCTGAACTTTTTCCCTCTCCAAAGCTTTTCCACTTCAGTGTGTGGAGTCATTCCAAATGATAAAATAACACTTTCAGATATGAGGGGCTCTCAACATAGGAGCAGAAGCGCTCTCCAATAGAGATTTTAAGTTGATAAACTTGTCAGCTAGATTTAAATTGAGGTTGTTCTGCTAAAAAAAAAAAAAAAAACTTTGAAATTTGCGAACATCCTGGGAGAGAAACTCAATCATTTATTCTGGAAAGTTCATGGTAGGGCCAGATATAGGAATTACAGCTCTCTGTTGTGTCAGTGTCAAAATGATGCTGAACTGTGGAAATGAAAAGGAGAAAAATAGTGTTGGTGACACAAAAACTACCACTTTTACCTGCAGGCAGGTCATTTGAGTGGATCTTTTGTTGAGTGCACCAGCTTGCCTTACACCTTATGTCTGACTAGGCCTGTCCTAATACACCAGGATTGACAGTAACAGTCTGAATTAAAACATCAAATGTCGAAATTGTTCAAAATAACAATAATGTCAATACTGTTGCCTCATAGCAGAGGTATTTTAGGCTGGTGCCACACAGCATAAAAAAACAGGAGAGATGAAGGAGCAGCAGACTGCCTGTGAACTAGCTTGGAGCAGCTCTCTAAGAGCTTGTTAGGCACCTTTAAAAACTGGAAGTCCAAGATCTCTTGATAGATGAATCCAAAGTTAGGTCTTTGTATCACTAATTTATCGAACAGTTATACTTAATTACTGTTTTCTTTAAGTTCTTTAAGTTGTGATCTACTGTGATCTACGTATTTTTCAAAATAAAAGCACAGTGTTACAATATAAGAAATAATAAATAAAATAGTAATAAATTTACGTTATGGTTAAACACACCGTAACACTGAGTAAAACAGCCCCTCGAGAGATTAATGTTGCCGATCGCATGATAGCAATACAAAGCGGTCTACGTCTCCATTGTGCCAGCATATACCTTTAACCTACAAGTAAACTACATTGTCTTGACAAGTTATATTAGCCTAAAGAGTGAGCACAAGCTTGTTCAAATGCATACCTTCCATACCTCCCCTGCATTTTCTTTGTTTTTTGTCACAGTTTTTGCTACTCCCCAGTTTGCCATATACAGGAGTTTTACTTGTAAGTGCTAACGGGCTAGCTTTATAGGTGTGAAAAAAAACTTGCAGGCCCCAACATGTAAAAGCAGTCACAATAAGATGATGTCTGTTAGCAGATATGGACCTTTTAGAAAAGAAAGTGTATAAGATTTTCCTTTTTTTAGCGGGAAAACATCATTTAAATAACAAATATTCAGTACAAAGGTTTTTTATTTAAATTCAATCCTTACAAATAGTTCTGGCTCTGATTTGGTGGAATATTCTTCTTTTATTTCTCAGTGTTGGCCACAGCCCTGCCTGGAAAGTTTATTTTTATTGGTTGTGTGTCCTCCTATAACTACTCAGAAATACTGAAAAGAAAAACTTCAAATTTGGAACGTTTGACCTGTCAGACGTTGGGATAAGCTGATTAGATTTCGATATTAAAAAATCACTCTGATCTTTTATTAAAACGTCTTTGGCCTGAACTCTAGAACTCATACACTTTTTATGTCACGGTAAAATAATCAAGTTTTGACATTTTTCTTAACCAAAAGTTCACATTACTGTCACAGTACGTGCTGGAAAAAACAGCCTTTAGGACGTTAGCTCTGGTCCATTCTGATGAGCAAATATAACACTTGGAGGGAACATCGTCAAACTCCGCAAAAACATCCTCTTTACCTTGGGATTAAATATTCAAATATTGGAGGTCAAAGGTGAAGATAACCTCAACCTCTACATTTGAAGAGGAATTTCCCTCATCTGTTTCTCTCTCTCTCTCTTTTCTTTTAATGTTTTATGTATGTTAGAAAATGAGGCTGTTTATGATCAGTTTGCGGTCAGATTTTCTCTGCTCTGCTGCTTTGGCAAGATGGTTTCAATGGAGCTCACATGGACTGTGGACAAACCCTTTTGTATTGGTCCAAACAAAAAATACTTATGAGGTTCTATCTGCTCTCCTAAGAAGGTCCAGCCATCCTGATGTTTTGTTTTGGGGGACACCAAATCTAATCCAGATCAATGAGACATGTTGATTTACCAGATGTCTGCCTCAGTAACTCAGTGGTACAAATCAGAAGTAGACAAATTAAGAGTCGAGCTCTTTTGTGACTCAGTTCAGCTGAAATCCATCGTAGTCCATTGGAGTTGTTGACTGGGAGCTGTCCATGGTGCTGAACTCTCATAGTTGATGATGGGACACACTTTCTGCTCTCAAATGTCTTTAGTATGTGTCTATCACTCTAGATAAGGATAGATGTCCTGTTTAGTGAGTTGCTGAATACCTGTGTTTTGTTTTTTTTCAGATTCATTTAATCCTTAATTAATTTGTCAGAGTTGCTTTGTGTAAATGCCACAAGATAAAAGCAGCCTAGAAATATTTTTTTACTTTTATAATAATCACTTCAACAAGCTCTCAGTAAACCTGATTTGATTGCTGATATTGGTATGGAGAAAGTGGTGTACATTCAGGATGAAGGATTTTGTTTATTCTGTCCATTCTTGCCCACATGTGCTGCCACCTGTTTGAGGGTTGCACAGGTTGGACGGTTGCACCAGGGTTGGCTTACTGTTGGTGTGTGTGTGTGTGTGTGTGTGTGTGTGTGTGTGTGTGTGTGTGTGTGTGTGTGTGTGTGTGTGTGTGTGTGTGTGTGTGTGTGTGTGTGTGTGTGTGTGTTTTTATTGGCCTGCTGTTGGTGTGTGTGTGCTTATTGGCTTGCTCCCTCTTTGTGTGTGTATGTATTTCCAATGAGGAATTAAGTATGGTCTACACTGCAGCATAAACACAGAGATGGAGTGCAGTCCCACATCCACAGACACAGTGTTGCTGAAAAAAGGAGATTTAAAGATGTTGACTTCCAAATTATTTAAATCCTATAGTGATAATAGTGATAATAATGATAACATAAAAACTTAAAATGTGTTAAATGAAAAAAAAAATCACTAAAAGATTTATAAATCTGGAGAAATCTCTGCTCAAAAAGGAACAGGTCTTAAAAACAAGTACTGCAAGGCCATTCTTCATGGTCCTCAGGTGACACTAATGAAAACAAACAGGACTCTGTGGTTGAAGTCACTGCATGGGCTCAAAATCACTTCTAAAATCCATTTTCTGTGTCGCTGTATCCACAAATGCAGGTTAAAACTGAACCTTACAAGAGAGAAACCCCATGTTCACATGACGCAGAAATGTGGATTGCCTGAGCCCATCTTAGAGGGACTGAGGCAAAGTGGAAAACTGTCCTGTGGTCTGACAAATCTGTGGAAATCATGGATGCTTAGTCCTCTGCTCGAAAGAAAAGAGCCTTTTATCAGCTCAAACTAAAAGCAAGAGTCCCCAGTGTTGTAGAAGTGCATAAAATGCTTACGGCTGAGGTAGCATACTCTAAGTTGAATACTCTAGATATAAGATAATTCCACTCACTTCATGCACAAAAACTTAAATAAGCTCCTGATCCCCACTTTAAAGCTTAAGAAAAAACAATACTTTTCTTTGAGTTTAAGGCTTCAAAAAGGAATATGAAGGACAGGCCAGAGTAAATGACATTTAGTGAATGTCATTTCCCCCAAACATCCACAGCTCGGTGAACTCATGACCTGCTGTCACTTCTGAGCTCTGAGCCTCCTGTTTGTGTCACTGCTCTGTGGTTCAGACAGCTCGAGCTAACTGCCCGCCCTCTGTCAACCTCTGCCAGGCTGAGAAATACAGGACGCCTGAGTGGAGCTCAATCAATGGCACTTGGTGAGGCGTGTAACCCGCTGATGACACCCATTTCTAATTCACATTCTATATCCAGCGGTGTTTATCATCGACAGGCAAAGAGTCGAGTGTATTTCCATTCTCCACCAATCTGCATTTCCACATTTCAGCCTGCACTGGGTTCAGAGAATACATGGCTTTCTGCTTTATATGAGTCAGAGTGATCAAGAGAGTTACTGCAGGGGAAGACTGATCCCGACATCTCAAATTAAGTTATGAGCAAGTTTGTTTGGAGGTTTATTTGCCCCACGCTTCATTTATTTCATCTTTTTTTTCATTTATGCAACAATAGAAAACGTATTTATACAGCAGATTTAAAGTAGACAAACAACCTCTTCCTGCACTCGATCTAAGACACTCATGATGATTTTGCTGACTCCATCTAAAGCTTTTCCGTTTCTGTGTGTTTTCTTTCATCAAGGTGGCCCACCAGCTTTCTCCCCTGGTAACTTGAGCACTAGCAGCAGCGCCAGCAGCACCCTTGGGAGCCCAGACAACGACGAGTATATCCTCTCCTTTGAGACCATTGACAAAATGAGACGGGTGTCCTCGTATTCCTCCCTCAACTCTCTCATAGGTAAAAGCATGGCACTACTCCTGCAGCTCCTCTGGGGCCTGTCTGTGTGTTTCATTTCAAAATGCTTCATTCATTGTTGTTCATTCATATTTTCAACCAATTTTTACTCACATAGGTGCATTAAAAAGTCATGGTGAATGCTACACAGCCTGTGCAGACTGCCCTGTAATGTCTTTTGTGCTGCAGGGGCTGAGTAAATCCTGAGAAAAAATCTGTTACCATGTCACTCTGATGTTAGGTACTATTTCAGCTGAGGCTCAGAGAGAACACATTTTTAATGGAGAGTTTGGGGGCATGATATACTGTATGTGGGCATTTACCAGGCAGTGCAGTTCCTACAATACAATAGAGATCCATTGTTTATAAATGTGCAGAATACAGTCTTTATTTCTTCATATTTTAATAAGCCCCACACACAAAATCTAAACATCTTGCTCTCCTTTTTTAATTCCCCAAATGTATGATTAACTCTGTCCTAACTTGAAACAGCTCAGCTACTCAGAGATTTTCATTGTAAAGATGTGCCAATAAAAGCAAAAAATAAAAAAAATGGTGGTCAAAGGACCCCTTTTCCCTTATGGATCTGTGAACTGATGATATAAAATGTAAGCTAGCATTTGACCAAAAATCACATTTTTTATTAGAGTTACAAATAATAAAAAATGTATTTATTATTCATATAGCGCTTTTAAAAACAAGAGTTTACAAAGTGCTTTAACATGCAGGAAAACAAAGAAAGAGACACACAACAGAACAACAACAAGAGAAGACTTGTGGGACAGAGTCTTGACAAGACCATAACCCAGACCACATGTCCTAATGAGACATTGGCAATAAAAAAAATAAAATAAAAAGCAGTGGAAGACATAAAAGCTTTGATGAGTCATTCAAATGGAGGCATTGAAACAAAGACATCATAAGAACCCGCGATACCCGGCCAACACAAAAACCTGAGACCAAGGGTACAGAAGTTTAGAAAGGCATGTAAAAGAGAAGGAATAAGAACTAAAAACATTAAGAGGAGCATTAAGTAAAATTGTGAATGAAAAATAAATATAAAGGAGTAAGTCTGAGGAAGGGAACCTCTAAAGTGATACAAGTATCAAAAAGAAAGGAAAAAAAAAAGTAAGAAGAGTAAAAGATATTAAAGAAGACATCACATAAAAGCAAGTATATAAGAATGAGTTTTAAGACATGATTTAAAAGCAGTGACTGATTCTGCATGCCTTATCTCCTTATCTAAGTGTTTTAATAGTTTTAGGTACAAACCTGTCTACAGCCTGCATCATGAAAAATATATGAATGTGTTTTGGCAACAGCAGACGAGTTAGTCAAATTCAAACAATGACTTAAAACCATGACCAGCATCAAAATGTCTGTTTGTTGTGTAGCAACTTGACTCTGCTGTTGCCAACATTCACGTCTCCTGTTAGAGTGAACAGATTCAGAACATGCTAAAATCAATGAGACAAGTTTGAAACAAACAACCTCTGGTGCACCTTCTCAACTGAAGGTTACCTCTGAGTTTTTCCTCAGATTGCCAAAAAAAAAAAAAAAAAAAATTCAGGCAACAAAGTGAATCAAGCTAACAACCATTTCCTATCCTTTTTTTTAGTAGTTTTTTTTTTTTTTTTTTTTTTTTTAATTTAAGAGAGGATGGGACAGTGGAAAGAGCACAAAAAGGGGGTATAAGGTGGGGAGTGACGTGGAGAAATGGCCACAGGTCGGGATTACCCTCTGAAGGAGTGTATCCTCTGAACATGGAGTGACTTAACCACCAGGCCAAACTGGTGCCCATATTAAGAGGATGTGTTATTTTTGACTGCAGAGTTGAAAGTCTTTTATATCAGAAAGTCAGGGTAGTGAGTGTTCCACAGTGGGAACAAATCAACCAAATGTTTTTAATATATCTTTGATTCTATGGCTCGCTTTCTCTTCTTTCTTGTTGCTTTTCGAGTAGTCAGATACATGTATGGATAAATGGCTTCCATCATTCACGACTTGAGTCGAGTTTTTGTATTTATGGAACAAAAATAAAAGATGTTGCAAGTATTGATGTGAGAATTCGTATCAATATTTGAGAACTTTCAAGATTGGCAGGGTTTGATTAAAGCTTTGGGTGGGTTCCCTGAATATTATTAGAACTGAAATTGGGTCGAGTCACTCTGGAGAAACTGAATGAAAAAATGTTAACTTTTGGTACAGTGTTTCTGGTGAGAAGAGTTTGCCAAGTGTGTGTCTGGAGACTTGGAGTAACATCAGTGAAGATGATGTACCCTGCTGAGTCAGGAACTGGGACAGTGCCGTATGTTTAATACAGAGAAAGTGTCGTCTCATGATGGAACGCTCGAGGGAGCACAAAGTGTGAGTGGAAAATATGAAGAGATAAATGACCAGGAAAATGTGATGGCACCAGGAAGGAAGACCCAGCTGTCCTCCACAGGATGAGATGTGAGGAAGGCAGTGACGGAGAGGCAGCCACACACTCTAAGACTAGAGGAAGTGTAAAGCAAGCTTTTGTAGATGTATTTAAGGGTAGCAGGGTAGGGGTGGGGGTGAAGCTGTTAGTCACCTGAGGCCATTAAAGTGCTTTTCCTGGTAAACACAGCGCTCAAACCTGCTCACTTACCCCTCTTCTCAGGTGATTGGCGGGCTCCACCATGCGCCCTGACAGCCGGTTTGTGCACGAGCAGGAAAGCCATTAATTCACTCCAACCTCACTGAGACTTGGGATAGAGAGCTGAGGATCCTTTTGTGTCTTGCTCTCCCCTTTTTCTCCCTTTCGCTCTCTCCCTTTTTCTGCCTATCTGCTGAATTTCATGTAACACGCTTTTTTGCAATCTCTTTTTCGCCCTCGCACGTCCCACTGTGTGATTTTTGCAGGCCTCAATGGAAAATGAGTCAAAACAGAAAATCGAACAGAAAGATAAATTGAGCTCTGGAGAAAAGTGAATTAAACTTGGCAGGAAAGTAGGTCCAGGTACTATAATGAAATTTCCTTTCAGCTTGTTGTCTTTGATTTGTTCCTTAAATGAAAAGCACCTTATTTTAGGTGAACATGACTCACTCAAGCTCAGTTCAGCTTCACATCAGTCCGGTGAGAAAACGGTCCAATTTCCTCCGCTCTTGAATGAAAATCAAACACAAGATGCTTTAATAACCTCGGTGGAGTGGTACACACGCACACTTTGTTTTTACAGTCACACGTACATATTACTTTCATCACGCATGAACAAAGCAGCATCTAAAACGGCGTGTTTTACTGTATTTATTTATTATTTATTTGTTCCTCACATGAAAGGGGACAACATAATTTGCACATGCACACTACATTTTCAAATCAACACCTCCATGATTGGAAAGGAGCAGCAAGAAGAAAAAAGATTCTTACATGTGTCTGCCCCTTACTTGTATGTGAATATGCATCAGGTTGTCTGCTAGTCCATTAGTTTTCAACAAACAGTATTAAGGGGGTATTCCTGTATTTTTAAACCTTTAAAAACATATTGTTTTTTTTTATTTTTAGAGAACAAATTGTTTCAGCTGCAAAACAGGCTGTGGGGGATTCAACATAATCCTTTGATGAAAATGTATCAAATCAAAGTACGTCTACTAACTGTGCTCATTTTTGCGCCCTGACAGAGTCATGTTTTCACTCTCAGGGGAAATTCACTAAGAATGGATTGCAGCTGCTAATTGCACCAAGAGTTCATTTGCCACTCTTGTCTGCTCCATCTCAAGACTTAATTCAAAAGGAAAATTGCACTCATTATATTTGAGTGCAAAAACACCCAGAGTTCTACATCTCTGTGCAGTTTTGTGACCAAGATAAGCTGCCAACACCTCAACTCTGTAGCTCAGAGCTGTGCTGTACTGTGCGCTCTCATTCTGACAGCACTGAGTTACATTCAGATGTTAAATTAGCAAAGTAAAGCGAGCATAGACTGTATGTAGAATGGATGCCGCCTGCCTCCTCACTGAGTGAAGCCACTGCAAGAACAGCACCCTCTGTGTAGTATAGGTTGCAGTATAGGTCGTAAATCCCACCTCCTACAGCAATCCCTATGGAGCTGTGGACAAACTTTAGAAATTAATTACACAGAAGGTATACATTTTTCACCCCCTGCTTGCGATGTTGACATGTAGTTGTTGTAAGACTGGTTTGTGTTCAAGTCCTTTTTTTTTCTGTGCAGCTCCATTTTTAAAAGTTATTAGGGGGTTCATGTTTTCTATGATTGGATGAAAAAAACAAACAAAAACTGTCACGTGTAATGGGATAGCCTGTATGTAGAGACGCTGATTCCCAGACTTATTTTGTTTTCCTGTTATTTATTTGTCATCCAAAAGTCGAGCTGTCGTCTTGATAGCAGAAAAGTTTGGGCACGATGGCAAACACCAACAACTCTGGCACTGAAAATGTTCACTTTAAGTGTGTGGGGTTGTTTGAGAAGACATGAATGAATTTGGTGTTAGGATGAGGGTTAGGCTTACTTGCATAGAATGAGGCTTATTTTGCTCCTCATTATTGCACAACGGCCTTTTTAATTGTATGCAAACAACATAGCACATCTAACACTACCTGCTCGGCAGTGCAGTTTGTGTAACTTTGTGCATGCTTTGTGAATTAAGATGATGTCCTTTGGCTCATTTGCACAAGTTTAACAAAAGCCCTGCAGTCCTATTCTGAATTAGGCCCTCAGATGTCTTACTATTACCAAAAAAAGATCCCTACAGAGACACAGCTCTGCGTGAAAGAGAACATTTTAGAAACCATTTATTTCCTCTTAAAAACCACCAGAATTCATTAAAAAAGGTGTTTCATATTTCTAAAAACTACATTTGCTTCTTTACCACTGCTGATATCAGGGTTTTATGGGATATTTTTGTTACATAAATACTGAGCTGGATCTGTACCAGCATTTAAAACCCCAAATTCACATTTTGCCATAAATTTACAAACAGGATAAGACAGCGGTACAACGGCAAGCCGAGTACTCAGCAAATCAAATCAAATCAAATTTTATTTATACAGCGCTAAATCACAACAGTCGTTATCCCAAGACGCTTTCCAAAAAAGAATGTACTGTTCATGTCAGAGATGGCATGATGCCTGATTCTGGTTAGAAAAAAAGCACCATACACATTTAAAGAGGGGCTATTATGCTTTTTTTTTCAGACTCTATACTTCCTCTCTGATACCTCTTTTACAGCTTTACATGATTTTCAGATTTAAAAAAAAAAGCCTCCTGTTTTTCACACTAGTGTATTAAATTATCATTATTTCAGCCTCTGTCTGAGACACTTAGTTTTAGATGCTGCCTTTGTATTGAACAGCACTCAGCTTGAAGGTCCTTTCACACCGGGCGTTTTTTTGTTGTTCGATTATTTCGGATGTCAATAATTTTTTTGAACCTGTATCCTGTCAATACAAGCGTTCACATCAGCGACGTTTTCCTGTCCTGTGATATTGCGGCATTTATTTTTTCGGATCATGGTTGATTTTTCGCATACTGTGTGTCCACTTCTAACCAATCAGATTGCGTGTTGTTGTGATGTCTGATTCACTGGTATACCCAACATGGCCGACCAGCTGATTGGTTACATGTCAGAGAACAGAGTGCTTTGTGATAAAAAACACAAATATTACAAAGATAACGACCTGAAGGACAACTTGTGGAGAGTCGTAGCGTCAGATTTCTCATATGACGATGGTTTGTGTGTTTTAACAGTTTGCTAAACGTCTTTGTTTTAACTTTCATCTGTGCTAAGTAATTTTAGCTCATAAGCTAACCTGTTCAGATACAACATACCATATGTATTTTCACTGTCTCAAACTCAGTCTTATAGTTTAATGTGCTTATCCGGTACTGGCCCCGACTCAGTACATGCTTTCATGACAGACAGCCATGTCTAATCAGAACTGAAAAACAGTCAGTCTGCTGTTGTGTCAGTCTTCTCGCTTCCACCCAGGATGCCCGAAAGTCGCAAAATCGCATCGGGCTTGATGTGTATTGTCAGGCGCGTCAAAATTCGCCTCCGAATATTTCGTAATTTCGCGTTCTATATTGGTGCCCTCATGTCGATGTAAAGACATTGAGAAAGAAAAAAAAAACATAAAATTATCTCAAAAAAACAAAATTTGATAAAAAAATGTTTTAAAAAAACTTAATATCAGGCACCTGAGCCTTGGAAATGTGTCTTATGAAAAATACAGAAAGAGTACCCTGGCAGTGCACTTGCTCTCATTACCCTGTTACCTAACAAACATAGCAGTAGATATCCAGTTCAAGCCTCTTATGCTGTCCATTGTCTCTTAATGCAGCCTGCAGTCCACATGTAAACAGGTGAAAAGACACACCAAACCCCTTGCCCAAGAAGCTGTGCCCCTCTCCTCACAGCTGAGACAAGTCCCCGCCTCCCAGTGCGCTTGTTTATAACTCCCAGTCTGCAGCAGCTGCATGTATAAACAAGCAGGGCCAAGGAGATGAATGGCTGTTGGTAGCAATATTCAGGAGCATAAAGAAGAGGCTCAAACACATACTCGAGTTCACATTATTGTCAGATTTAATGTTCTGTTAGCATTTACAGTTTTGTTGTCACTTAAATTTAGTTATCCAACTCAGCGGAGACTTCACTTGTCTTTTTGACTGTTTTGTTGTTTACTCATTTGCTCCTATCCTTTTTCTTTGAAGTTGTTCTCACTAAAGCCTTTGGGCTTTGTTTTCATCTTGCCTGAAAAATGCATCAACTTATTCCTCTGTTTTTTTTGTTTTTTTTATTCTTTGTCATACAGCAGCATAAATTCTCTGCTTTATTACGTCTATGTTTTACCTCTGCAAAGAAATACATTTTTAACGGCGCAGTGAACTGTGTAATAAACTATAAAGCATAAATGCTAAATGCAGTATCTGCTGGGCACTGGTGGACAGGATGCCAAAGCTGTGTGGGAGTTGGGCCAGAGCTGCAGTAGTGATTTTATTGATTCACATTTCACGCCCTCATTATTTTCTTCTTGTCTCCATCTCTTACATTAATTTGTACAAATCCTTTTATACTCCATAGCAACACCAGCATCTCCCTTTGGCATTTGGATTAAAAAAATGTGGGATGTTTAAACATTTTAGCGTCAAACTTTGTTTTTGATTGTAGAAATTACAGAAGAGTGACTACTATGGAAGTCATTGACGTGCTCATTAACATTTAATAAGAACGTCATTATCTGACATTTAAAGGCCAACACTACTTGGACTCATCTGACTTTCTCTACATCACATGCATTCAGTCATCTGCCCTTTTGTGTCAAGATGCACTGGAGCATTGGTGTGGGCTGTCACCATGTCACATTTTCACTTCCTGATCAGAGATGCACATCGCAGACAAGGCGTAACAAGGGGTGTAAATATCCAGCCTTGAAATGGAAGTCTGTTGGCACTTGTTACAGAGAATGGGGCAGTATTGGACTGATTTGGATCACAATGCGTCTAGGGCTGCAAGGATTTGTCAACGTCGACAAAAATCAATAATGAAAAAAGTCAACTATGAATTCTATTGTCACCAGACATGTTTTTTTCCAATAGAGCAAGGCATCTTACTTCTTTACAATCTCTGCCTGGAGTCATACATGCGCAAAAGTGTCTCTGCCGAGCAGTAGGGTATTCAAACATGGCAGCCCAAACGGCAGCTATGAGAAAGCGCTAAAAAACCTCCAAAGTTTGAGAGTGCTTTAGCCTAGATACGGTGAAAATGTTAAATTTAGGAAAAAAATCATAATTACCGATAAGTCGACTAATCATTTCAACATTTGGTGACTAGTCGACTATTAAAATAGTCGTAAGTTACAGCCCTATAATGCTTGCTGTTCCTTTCACAGTTTTGTGGTTCAGTGTTGAATGAAGAGACATCACAGCAGCCTGAAGTCTCTGTTTACATTGATACTTTAAACCAGAGTCAAAAACACTCAGATCAATGTTAACAAACTTGTTTCAAGACTGCAGCTGATGAACTAGGACCTAGATCTTGACACAGTTTTTATGATAAAGACCAGAGTTTGAAAAACAGACTGATCAGCTTTGTGTGAGCTCCTCACCTCTCATTGACAGTAACGTCTTCATTAGAGTCTTCTAATACTGATCATATATTAAAGTGCAGCATGTCACTTTATGAATAACATATATTATTCTAATATGTTTCTCAGATATGGACATTTTGTGGTGTTTCTTTGTAGGCCAAACATCGAAGAAACAACGCTGTTAATCCAATAAGGTCAACCTGTCTTATTATGCAGAGATCCTTTTTGAATATACCATTAAAACCCGTGCTATTTAAAAGAAATTACTCACACTGGAACACAGCAATCTTTTTCCTAATCACTCATAACATGGGCTTTGTCTTTGTATCAATAATTGGAAAGAATTGAAAGTGGACTATTTTAGGAGTTTTGCTGATGGCACTGAAATGATTGATCCCCTAGTTATCATAATATTGTGCTTCTTTAGATCAATAATCAGAGAACTTATCCCCTGTCAATCATGGGCGTCTGCAGTCAGTGGAGGAATAAGAAAGAAACATTTTCTACGTCTTTTGGAAAAAGGACTGTGTAAATGAATATCTGATAAAGTTGTGCCTAACATTTGCTGAAACTGCGTTGACATTTACATTTTGTCACATCAAGAGCTGCAGTTTTCTTCTCCCTGTGTCAGTGCCTTTGAGGCTCTCTCCTCTTTCCGGAGCATCACAGACATGGTTTAGAGCTGTTTACACTGCTTATATCTCCCTTTGCAACCCATTTAAAATACGCCTCACACAAGAGTTTCCTCTCTGCTTTCAAATGTTCTGATGCATTTTTTATGGCTTAAACATTCACAGCTCCCCCCAAAATTATTCTGTAGTCTTTAAGTTTTTTTATATCATCTGCCAGAATCGAGAATGAGGCCATGAAACCGTGAAGCAGAGGTTCATTTAGCCAATAATTAACATCTTTACTACTGTACATCCATTTAGATTTGCAGAAGTCAAGTGTGGAGCCAGGACAAGTCGATGGTGCAGCGTTCAGTCAGTGAGTAATGTCAGGCATCGCCCTCTCTCATGTGGACTGTGTAGTGTGCAGCTGTAATTGGAGTGCACTGAAATGTAGCGCTGCGGTTAAATGGGAGAGGAACATATTTCACATTTATCAACTGACTGTTTACTGCAGCAGGTAGCGTGCCGGCTAGCCACCGCTAATCATATCCTGCCCCTCAGGCTGCTCCATAATCACCTCTCGCTCACTCTCCTCCACACTTACTCCTGCCCTCTCAGTTTTTTCATCTCCTTTCTCTTCCTCCTCTTAAGTTTCCTTTTTCTCTCCACTTTCTCGTCTGCATTTCTTACCCTCTTTCACATCTTTCAGCACAAGATCTTCTCACACTTCTCATCCTTCTCCTTCTCTTTTTCTGTTTTTCTCCCTCTGGCCTCTCTATGCTTCACCTTCTCAGAGTCCTCCTTGTTCTGTATTGCATCCTGCTTTCCTCCTACAGCTTTAGCCCTCTATCCTTCTCTCCCTTCTTGGAATTATCCCTCTTCGTCTTTGATGCGAGGAACCTTTGAACCTTTGGCACTCTCAAGAACCTGGGCTTTATCTAAGAAGGTCCAGGCTTGGGTCTATCCCAGCTCTCTAGAAGCCCGGAGGAATTACAGCTCTGGGGCTTGCCCTGTGTGCTTCATGAAAAAGGGAGAAAAAAGAAAGGGAAGTAGGGATATGATAGAACAAAAGACAGAAAAGTGGCTATCTTAAGGACCACCAGCGTAGTGAGGAGGATCTGAGGATCTGAAGGTGAGAAGAAAGAGCCAGGAGTCTGTAGGGAATGGAGAAATGGGATTGAAATGAGAAGCACACACAGCTGGAGACTAATGGAGCTCAGTGACTGACACTGAAGAAACAGAGAGATGACAGATCAGAGCTGACACATTTCTAAAAAACGATCTCTCTGTTTGAATTTAGAGTCTTTAGTTTTTGCTGTCAGAAGTTTTCTGATTTCTGTTTAGAGTCTGTGGAAAATTAACCACCCATGCAGTTTGGTACAAGCTTTGGTTTGAAGCAGGAAAAAGATGTCTGTGAGGACAGCTAAATGGGTGGAGTATTGACTAAGGATGTGTCTAAGCAACTCATTAAACAAGAATCTAATTTCTGACTAGGGGACAAGTTCAGAAAACAATCATCATTTAACTGAGCTAAACACTGACCAGTACCTTATAGAAAACAGTTTTTTTTTTACATGAATGTCTGTTCAAATGCCTCCGAAGTGGATGGGTCTTTTTTGATGTGTATTATGAACATCTCACTTTCTCACACAAGGCATGACCCCAAATAAATATACAGAACTTAACAAATAACACTAAGACAAATACATCGCCACTAAAATGCGTGGCCTCGTTTAAAAACATCACAGCAATAATCCCACCAAACACAATAACAAATATCTGAAAAAGTTAGCATCGTAAATACTGAAATATAAATTCAGTCATCTGAAAAACAACCAGGAATACACCTACAAATGAATATCAGTTAGGCCTGTAACATTTGAGCCTGTCACACAGCTCATACTCATATTATGTAGCGTCAGTTCTCAACTATTGAGCATTTTGTTCAGTGAACTCAACATGTCCTCTTGCTCTGGTGAAAGTCCAGATCTGGGTCAATTAAATCTAAGTCCAGCAGCTGAAATTAACCCTCTTAGCCCGCACAGATGTTGCAGCTTCACAGGGACAGCGATGTACAAGCTGGACAAGTAACCTGGCAAACTGCTGACTTTCAGCCATTGCATCTGTGAATGTCATAGTTACAAGAACAGAAAGAAACCTTATAGTAAAAACAGATTTCAACTACCAATAGATGTATCTTAATCAAGATGGTATAACACTGATAGTGGCTTGTTATTTAGATATACTCACTTGTTATTATCATGTAATAACAGTATTCTTACCCTCATATTAACATATTTTAGTCCAAGTATTACACTGATTTAACCAAGTTGTCTTAAAAAGTAGTCATGTACCAACTACTTTTATGCATTTTTCTTCCCTTATATATGTGTATAAACTGTTGTAACACACTCCTTATATCTGTTAAAGACCCACTACAGACTTGTGATGTAAAGAATCGTGTTGTGTCTGAACCTGCCATTTGGGTCTGCCAGAGCTTCACTGCGATTTGAATTAAGAAATTCCCAGAAATGTAAATTTGCTCTTAGTTTTCTCATGGTATGTCCTGTAGCATCAGAAAAATGCCATATAAACATGTGGACAACAAGAAAAACGTGATTTTCATCATAACAGTTTTTTTCTTTTATTTAATTCTTGGGCACTTGTTAACCTTCATTGGCATTTGAATCACTGCAGCATCCAGTTAATGAGTGATTTTCAAAAAGGGCAGACCCATTAATTGGGCCAATTATTGGCAATTTGACATAATCAGCATCATATCAGCATCAGCCCTCACTATCATCTTTTCTAAATGATAATACATCCTCCTCATCCACCCATTAGCAGCATATCAAATCCAGAACAGTTATAGTAATGTTGTATTGTGTCACAATATCTTGTAATTCAAGCATCTGTCTTTTCATTGACTCATTAAAAGTCCATCTAAAATGTGTTTCTGGCTAAGACAACCATGTATATTAGATTTTAATGTGTATGGAATAATAATTCGGTACAATACTTTCTTTTCATATCTTGGTGCCAACCAATATCTACCTTTTACTCTTCTTTCTTAACAATTTCAGATTGCAAGACAGAAATCAAGTTCCTTATGGCGATATTTCACTGTGCCAGATATAGTTTTATCTACATTTATTTAATCAGATATTTACTTAAGTTTAGCAATTTTTAAAAATTTTTTGTATCATTCCAGTCATGGGGACATTTAGAGGTGGAGCGACAGGAGTTGATGCTTAGTTCACTGCAAAGAAGGTGTACTTTAAAGGAAGTCCCCTCAAAAACCTAAATATGCAGGAGTGGCGGTTTCAGGAAGTGATTTCCTTAGAGATGACAGTACAGGGTGAAAGAATTCAGCAAATGAGAGGCTAGAAAAAAGGATGGACATCCTCACAATGATTAAAATAGTGACAGATGAATAAAATAACCTCATGGTCAGAGAGACTGTTTATGTTTGACAGCACAAAGGCTCTGGTGGATAAGGAGAGCCAGCTGCCTCTGTATGTGTGTGTGTGTGTGTGTGTGTGTGTGTGTGTGTGTGTGTGTGTGTGTGTGTGTGTGTGTGTGTGTGTGTGTGTGGATTAATGATGTACAGCGCTTCAAACTGGAGGTCACTCACCCTCTACCACCTTAACATAGCAAGCGCCTTGTAGGAGAAGGCATGTAGCATGATGCTAATTAGATGATTGTGCATAACCACGTAGCCGTTAGCGCTGCTGTGCTAATGAGCATGAATGGGGGCAATGAGAGTCACGCTGGGTGGAGATGTATGTGCTGTGTTTGTATGCGGATGATTTGTGTGTATTGCCTGTGTGAAGTCTGCTCTGTCAGAATTTGATTTGCAGGAGAATGAAAACGATGTAAATCTTGGCTTTGTGCTTCTTTTCCAGGTGTGTCCTTCAACAGTGTTTACACTCAGATCTGGAGAGTGCTGCTACACCTCGCTGCAGACCCTTTTCCTGAGGTGTCAGACCTGGCTATGAAGGTCCTTAACAGCATAGCATACAAGGTAAAGTATGTGTCTAAATTGCCAAAGCTATCAGACCTTGACTCCTCTTCATACACAGATATACCTGGAGAAGTCAGAGGATATTATAGTATAGCCATTGTGAGCTTGATTTGCTGTCATGCAAGTGCACAAAATGCTTGATTTGATACTGTTGTCATTTGAAGTCAGTTGAAAATGAGTGTTAACCTTCTACATAACATTTGTCATAATAGACTTTTTGTCCCAGTATCCCGACCACAATTTCTTTTCAGCACATGATTATACAGTGAAAAAAAAAGATCCATTTCCAGCACACAGGCCCCTCCCTCCCATCGGCATTCTCTTCTCCTCCAAAACACCATTACTTTTGTGCAAATGCAATTAAGAGCCAATGAGTCCCTCCAGGCTTGGCAGAGCAGAGCAGAGCAAAGAGGCTGTCGTAACTTAAGGAGCCATAATAACCACCGTTGTCCAACACCCATTCTAACCCTGAGGAAGAGTTTCTTGTGTTTCCTACCACCAACTCAAGCTCTTTAACCCGTAGTTTTCTTCAGAAGTGAAGCATTTCTGCAATGAGACTGCAGGTTACGGAAACAGGGTTTGAGTTACAATATTAGTAAATAGATTTCTAATCTGCCTATAAATGCATAATGCTTTCTGTGTGGAACTGCAGCACCCTTCAAGAGTATCATGCTCTGAAAATCATACTGTTTTTAGATGTGGCCATCATATGAACGCAAAGACATTTCTTTCAGTGCCAATATCCCAGGACAGCTAGCTTGATATGTGACTGTTTAATTAAGTGTTGCACCTGCTCCACACAGTTGTCTTTACGGTCTACAAATTCTGAGTCAAAACAGTTGTAGATCAACTATTAAGAGCCAACACTTAATGGAGTATCCAGCGCCTTAAAACTTGAATTAAGATCTAACAACCAAATCCTTTTTTCCTCAAGATTGCTCGGGGTTTAATGCTCTAACAAAGATGGTGACTTTTTTATTTTGACTCATTAAGTTGTAAGCTCAACTTTGAAAAATACTGGCCTTGGCTGCAATTAACACAAAAAGACATTTAAAAGATTTTTCAGAGTAATGGTCTGCATTCATGACTTCATTGGCTTGTACAAACATTCAACAAAGACAAACTGTTTGATTGGGACTTGAAACTTGACTCAGACTTGACCTGAAACACTCAGTAAGAGTTGATATTTTTTGTGAATTTGCACCCTCAGTTTTACTTCCACCAAGAAGTAAGCCATCTATCTTGCTTGTCTTTCTTTTATCACTTTGGTCTCCTAACTTCAGCCTTGATACCTGTGCAGAAAATATGGTTCTCAGTCCAGTAACAAAGGATGAGTGCCTTAAGGGCTCTCTGCAAAAAAGCCATGTCCTGAAATTGTACTTCCTCTGCCCAAGTTACTATAAACCTGAAGAGGTCTTTACAGGAGCAGAATAGAAATTTAGACATGGCTTAAGGAAGGAAATGAGGAAGGAAACATCTAAGGAGCAAATAAACAGAGTCATTAAATTAAATTTGTTAAAATTATTGATTTAAGCCTAATTAAAACATGCAGTTGATGTTCAGTGCAGGTGAAACATCTGGAGTCTGGAGCCGTATGGTCGGCAACCAGGCCTACAATAATAAATAGAACTGGTTTCAGCATTGAGTAATTCTGGTGCTACCAAGACTTTAAGAACCTGAATTACTTTCTGTTTTTAAAATAGATCAAGGTTAAAGGGATCACCTGCTCCTCTTTGAATTGTCCATAAACCTACATCACATTGTAGCTTTGCTGCCACTTAAGTCATCCACAATATATTAGTGTGTTACTAGAAAAAGTAGTCAGGAAACTTATGCCTTTCTAAGTTCTCCGTACATCTTAAACAACAACAGTTTGACATTTCAAAAGGAATGCCATTCAAAACACCTCTCAGTGTTTTCAGTTCTGGACTTAATGAGCTGTTATGAATAAAGCCCACATTACTTTTTCTCTGGCACAAAGCTCATCACAGACTTAATCAGAAAACATCTTCCCAAGTTCACCAGTGTTAACGTTAGCCTAACTGGGAATCCAGTTCTTTTAATTAGGATTTTAAATGTCAAATGTTATTGATTTGGCAACAAAGCGAACAAGGTCAGCAGCTAATTAAAATTTATTTGCTCTCAGATGAGAGCGCATTAAATGATTTTTAATAGCTCCCTCTTGCTGGGCGCTGATTGTTATGGGTCTTTTTGAAATTCTGTGATTCTTGTCTGTCTAGTCTTTTGACTGAGCGATTGAGTTTGACCATGAAGCTGCTGGAGAATAGAAGACTTTTACACTCTCTGATTGAATCTAACTGAACAACAGTTATGAAGCATGAGAATGAAAAAGATCCTTCTATATTTTTTTTTTTTCTTTTACTATAACAAAGCTCTTCCTTTATCACACCTTTACAGAGTTGCTAAAAGACAGCAAGTAAACCCACAGCAAGAGCTTTGTATACACTCAGACAAAAGTTAGTACTTTGTATCCCCACAGGGTGAGGCTCTGGCATTAGTTGAAAATCTGCATACAGATGTGTTCAGGAACATACCTTGATCATACACAAAAAATTTCAAATAGGTTGAACATTGAGCTGAAATAACTTCCTGTTTCATTATGAGACATGGCAGCAGCAGGGACATGCCTTTCTTTGAAAACTCATAGCCTGAACAATCAAAGATGTTTTTATTATCCCTGTGGGGCAGTTTGCTTCACAGTCATCAGTGCCATTCACACTAAAGTTCAGACACATAGAAAAACAATCAAAGACATGAAACAACGGCAATGGTATCAGAATAAATAGATCATAGACAGATTTGACCTTTAGTCAGGATAAAGGATTTTTTAAATCTTTTTGTTTTACATGGTGGAAGGATGTATCTAAATGAGATGCTAGAATCTGATAAAACTCCATTGACCTTCACTCGTTATCAGCCCAAGATCGATGTTATTGATGTCCCGTAGTTTTTCAGCTAAAATGTGGGGCTGAATACTGTCAAAAGCTGAAGAGAAGTCAATAAAAAGAAAACGCGCAAAAGTCTTTACTCCTTCGAGGTGAGTTAAAATCATATTAAGAAGTATTATGTTAAATTCATCATTTACAGTGTTTGCGAGCACATCCTTTACAATGTCAATTTTGGAGAGTGCTATAGGGATTGAAACCTTTTAACTGATACTCTCCACCATGGCCACAGCCTTTGACCTACTCAGATTACTCTTCCTACTTCAATCTTTGAAATCTGTGTCAAAAGTTGTGGACCAAACCCCAAGCTAAAACAAACCACAAAAACTAAATGAAACTATGAACTATCTTGTAAGTGTTACTGATGCCATCGTGTTACTAATGTTCATGCATATGGGTACAGCCATTAAAAAGAGTGAATTTCTGATGATTGAAGGGACACTGCTGGATTTTGCTCCAATTTTTTTTCAAGTGTGGTAGAAATTTGGGGCACATGAAAGCCTCCAAGAGCAAAGAAACAACACCCCAAAAATCCCAAGAGCTTCAATGCAGTCCCTGCACCGTGTAGTGCCGGCTCTTGAGTATTTATCTAGCCCGCTGCAGTTAGCCTGTGAGCTTGCAGGGTAGTATAAGGTTAGATCCATTAAGTTTTCACATCACCAGAAAACAAAGGCCAAACAGCAGAACCATCATAAGACCCTGACCAGGTTCAGACTATCAAAAGGAAGGAGTTAGTTATAAATCTTCCACAGACTCCTGCAGCCCATCTTACACACAACTGCACCAAACATATCCTCCCTTTCTTAGCTTTTCAAGTCAAACTCATTTTTTTCCTTTAGTTTTTGTGTAGCCCAACATTGTAGTATACCTCAGAGAGCTCCAGAGTATGTACAGCATAAGATACTCTCCATCTTCTACTGTTGATTGAGGTAAGAAATAATCCCCCCAAAAAACCTTTTAGATAGTAAATAGAAAAACTCCAAAAGAAGTCTTTGATGTTGAGTATGTCAACCGAAGAAACACAGGAAACACAAATTAAAGAGCACCTATTAGAGACGTAGGTTGTAAAGCATATGTGAAGCGCCTGCTAGCAGCTGAATCTTTTGGAAACACCTTCAATAATTAAACAGGAACACTAAGAGGTTTTTCTTGGCCGTCATCATCTTCATCACCTCTACCCTGCCCTCGCTAAGAGCTTCGTCTTTCTACACACACAGTAACTTGTTTGCTCTGTTGACTCACTTTACTGCCAATTAATGCCGGAGAAAGTGAGGGGGAGAGGGTTGAAACAGGAGAACAAGCTGTTTCCCAGCATGAAGCATAGCAGCTGGTTGAGACGATTACCCTCTTTTCTGCTAATGCTCCACTTCTACATATCTTATTTTCCAGAGAGCTCGTCAGCAAATAAGCGCGTGGCCTTCTGCGTAAGCGTGATGTTTGTTTACCACATGTTGATGATCAGCAAATGTTGATGAATAATCCATGAACAAGTTGCATAATCGAGCCATTTTAACTGATGAGCTTGCAACTTTGAATTCAAGCCAGCATCTGGTAAAAGGCATCTAGTATGATATTTCTTCTTCTACTTGAGCAGTCGGCCATATTTTAGCATGGTGTGCTGCCTTTATGACCCATAAAGGTGCAAAGGAATGAGAACCACAACAATGTACTGCTTGCAGCCATGAAACAGGCCATGAAGGCTGCTCCATAATACCTACGAGTAAACTCAACTGCACTTAAAGTGCTTCTTTGACTTTTTAAGCGTCTGAAGGTCCCCTACAGCAAGGAACCTATTTGTTAAAGAGTAAAACGCTGAATCAAAACCGGTCTCTCTTCACACTTGAGGTGTCAGAAACATGCGTCAGGAACAACAATGCTAAGGGAGGACTTTTTCTTTATGGGAAATATAAAGTAAAGTCAAAGCTTGTCAGAGGTGGTTCTGGGTAGGTAACACTACCATTTAGGGCTGCACGATTTTGGCCAAAAATTAAATCCCGATTTTTTCCTCTGAAAACTCGATTTTAGATTTTAGATTTTAGATTTCATTTTTTTAATCAGTGACAACTTAACCAAACTTTACAAAAGAGAAAAAAGGGTGCAGAGCATGTGTATTAAGGTCGTTATGGGCAGACACACACACAGGCACCATAAAAGAGTCACGCTGTGTGACACATAATCGTTTTTAAGAGAGATGCAGATAGGCATCCACATGGAGATGAAATGGTAGTCGTTTACTCTCATACCTGTTTCAAAAAGTACAGTTTACAGTCACCGAAACGCGGTTTCCGTGTGAATGAAACGCCAATAAACATTTGCGTGTACTGCTGAATTAGTTTCAGGACGGGGACGCATGGACGGATTGGACGCATGGACGGGTTGATATCGCCTTCAGACAGACTTTGCAGCAGGAAGCGGTTTGCTGTTCGGCGGAAACTGTGAAGCTGTACCAATTCCACACGACTGACTTGCTCTTGCCCCTTTTAGCCATGAAATTATCGCCTCCTTTTGCAAACGCCATGTTTGTTTACACTGGTGTGTGTGGGAACTGAGGAGTGCTCCCGCAGGAAGGTAGAGCCTACGGTGGCCTGGAGGCACGAGACATAGTAGAGAGGGAAATCAAATTTTTTTTTTTGGAACATCGTCATAATTAGATAATCGGATTATGATTTAAAAGCGATTAATCGTGCATCCCTACTACCATTTCTTACGTCATCTAGAAAGTTAGCTGCTTTCCACACATCAGTGCAACCAATAGAAATCAGTAAACCAGTAATAAATGCATTATGTTATGTAATTCTATTTTACCCAGAAGACGGTGTGTAGAGGAAGAAAATTGCAGGGGTGCATGTGTAAAATGTGCGGTCAGTGTTTATGTGGTATGCAGTCATTCTGTAATAAATGTGATCACTCACTAATGTCTAGTGGTCTCTGGTTGGTGCAACAACATTTGCTCTCTCTGCTGCAACTCTCATGCGCTGCAGAAGGATACATGCTGCAGTGTTTAGCTCTGTGAAAGATTTGTTTCTGTATAGTGTCTGCTGTGTACTGCTGCTTCAAATTATCTTTATATACAGTGAATTTCCAAATGACCAAAAAGTAACGTTCCCTGAGGTTGTTTATCTGCTTCTTCTCTTTGTGTCCCTCTCATCACATGGATCTTGTTGTGCTGTAAAGTAGAAAAGGTGCTTAGATAAGTGACCGAACCATTTCCATAATAACCCTTTCAGCTGGCTTTACTGCTGTTTTGTTTCATTTCCAATCAGCTCTTAATGAAACGCTAACAGCTAGCTCTGGTAACTGATGTCCTTTCCCCAACACAAATGCAGTGGGGTGTGTTTGTGTGTGTGTGTGTAAACTAGGCATTAAAAACTTTTTTCTCTCCTGATCTGCCTTTAAGAGAAAAACACACACATACACACACACACAGACCAAAAAAGAAACTTACCAGAATCCCATAATTAGCATAGAAATCAAATCCAAGGCAATCCCAGGTAGTAAGATTTGTTTGCCTGCGTTAACTAGATTTACGCAGCCCCGAGTTTTCTCTGCACCGGGCCTGTGTAAACAACAACTTAGCTATTCATCCTTTGCCTCTATTGTCTTTATTAAGTTTACCCCTCCCTCGTGAGCAGCCATTAGACAGCTCACAATGAAGAGGTTATATTACCTGCTCCCCTTAATGAGATAAAGTTCTGAAAATTCAGGCAAACTTTGTAAACAGCTGCACTTATTCAGCTTTTTCACAGCAGGCAGAGTATTTAGGTTCTGGCTTTTGCTTCTAATCTTAGTCTGCCCTCAGGTGTGTCTTTTAAAAAGCCTCTCCCTTAGTTCAACCTCTCATTTCATATCACGGGCATGGTGATCTGATTGAACCGCAAACAGCTGACCAACTGTTTCTTTTTCTGACAGGCAACAATGAACGCTCGTCCTCAGAGGATCCTGGACTCTGGATCTCTCACCCAGTCGGCCCCAGCCAGCCCCACCAGCAAAGGCACGCACATCCACCAAGCCGGGTAAGGAAAGAAATGTCTTCACACGCATTAACATTAGAGGTGGGAATAAGCAGTGGCCCCCTAATACGATATTATCACTTTACCTGGGCCACAATACAATATTACAGCGATTTTTAACATTTTGCAATACAGTGAGTATTGCGATACAATATATTGCGATTTATACAATTTTTTCAACTGTTTAGCTAATTTAGCATTTGGCTTTCCTTTGTGTTTGTCTTATTTACACAGTATTTTATTTTCATGTAGCACATCTTGCAAACCTTATATTTGTTGTACTTACTTTCTTCTGCTCTATGATATCCCCTCTGCGAACCTCACTGGACAAACAGTTGATTTCATTTTTCCAATATTATAGATTTGACTTCACATTAGCAATTAATTTAAAAAATCGATACTTGGTCAATGAGACGATACGGTACATCACCAGACAAAATATCACAATACTGTGCTGTATCGATTTTTTTATCCTACCTTTAATTAACATCCAGATATCTAGACAGATTACAGATATGAGATACAGATACCTATCTGAATACAGGTGGAGTGCAGATTAATGCTGTCATAGTATACCAGGATTGAGGATAACAGTCTTGGTCCAGCTTTTGACCTGCAGCTGCCAAAAAAGAGCCACATGCACATGTCCTCCAACAAATAAGTGGCCAGTCTTGGTTATGGTCTTGATAGTTTTGACAGACCATGAAGCAGTGTCACTATGAATTTCAGTCCGTATTCACTGCAAGGTCAAACTCCCCTGCCTTTGAGACATAGCTGTACATGACCCTTCTGGAGACTTTTCAGAGAATTCTCACATTTTCACCGTATTGCTCTTTTCCTGTCACAGTTGTTTTTCTGTCCTTCACAATAATTTGTCTTTTTCTCCAGCGGCTCTCCACCTATGCCCAGCACCAGCAGTTCCAGTCTGACCAATGAGGTACCCAAACCCCCCACCAGAGAGCAGCCAGCCACACGACCCCCCTACACCCCCACGCTGGGAGGACAAGCCCCTCATTCACACCAGTTCCCCCGCACTCGCAAGATGTTTGATAAGGGACCCGAGCAGGTAAAGCACTCCTCTATTTAAAGGGTTTAGTTGTTAAAGTACACAGTTACAGCTGTTGCAAGGTTTACTTTAAAATATATTTGTTTAATCTGTAGTCTCCTGAGTTTGTTTATAAATGGTTTGCCACAGTTATGCCACAGGTTTTTCAGGATTACTAATTGGGATGATACAGTCCTTTTATATCAATTAGGACCACTTTGTCCATTTTCCTCCCAAGCAGCATTAGTGCAAGATAAGATAGAGAGCAATTTTACAGTAGGAGAAATAAGACATAAAAAGTCATTAAGAATACAGCAATTGACAAAAAAATGAATAATAAGGATAAAAAAAGGCATTTCAGTACTTTATATTTACAGATTTGAATGAACAATTCTAAACAAGAACATGAACAGCAACAATTTACAGTGTAAAGTAAGTTTTAAATAATTTGTCATCATGACCAGTGACTAGGTGGTCTAGCGTGTTGTCCTCAGAGTATCTGCTTGTGTAAGAATGATCAGATCAATCATTATTGTTATATTCCCTAAATAACAAAATATGTGAGTTTAGACTCCTCCCCTCACACAGAGACACTTCCTTCCACTGAGCCGTTATTCTGATGAACTCTGAACAGTCTCAGAGCTTCAGAACAAACAGTGTAATCAAGCAACACTCTCTGTGACTAAAATAACGTTTTATCTTGCTGAACTTGAACTGTTATAATTAAAACATTCCAGTCATGCGGAGATCAACCTCTAATCTGGCATATGCATTTCCACTGAGGTATTATTAATATTTAAACTGACTCTAATCAAATATATATATCTGCCCCATGTAAATTAACACATCTATTACATAATCTTATAGAAGTAGATACATCCTTTAAAACATTAAACGTCCTTTGCACCCCTCACTGCTGCACTGTTGTCTTATACAATCTTGTAAAAGTAACTAGAAAAATTCTCTATGAGAAATTTTGAAAGGGGTCACAGGGGCTACTGCTGTACACTATGATAAGATTCTTAAGAGATTTTAAATAATAAATACTAGTAGCATTGTGATGTTATAAACAAGGAGCACACCTACAGTAAACCTTCATTTTTCAAGTATTTAATTATACAACAACAACAACAACAAACCAAAAAATAAAACAGAGCCGTTGTAGGTACCAGATGTGTTCGGGCTGCCAGATCTGCTCGGGGCCCAGCGCCTGTTGAAGACATCACACTACGGCAACTCCACTCGGACAAACTACATTGCGCTCCATTTAATAAGTCAAATGTGCTCGGTTAAAAGCCCCTCGCAGTTTTATTTATTTCTTTTCATTCATTCAGTTGATCTCGAAGTTTTCTCTTCATATAATACAAAAAATGACAACTTACTTATATGTTAACTTTTCTAAAGGAAAAAGTAAAAACATGTAGGATCTTTGTTTTTTCAATACATATTTTTGTTTTTATTCCACATTTCCTTTGGCAACCTAAAAGAGGCAGTAGTCTGGTTGGCCCTTTAAATCCCCTTTAGCGATAGATTGCTTTGTAAAATCCGTCCATGTTTTCTCCAAAGAACTACAATCTCATCAAACCTAATCCAGCAAAAACCTCTTCCGCAGTGTCCAGACCAACCACAATCTTATACATCATCCAAACTAACTTCCAGCCAATCATATAGTGTAACATCATCAGTAGGTGCCAGGCCCCCGAGCCGATCTGGCAGCCCAACACGTCTGATACCTACACAGGAGCAGTAGACTTTTGAAAAACCCCAATAATTACACTTTTTTTTAACATTTTTCAGCAGTTTTTCACAATGTAATTCCATATACAATAGAGAAAAGTAAATGCATACTGATCCCGATCAAGCCACACGTTTTGATATATAACTAATCCTCCAACTCTTGAAGCTTCAGGACTAGAAGTAACGAATCGAAAATTTTTCAACAGTTTGACAGTAATGCTTCAGGGTGATTCCCCGTACTTTTGTATAGGGGCCAATAATTACATTCCGTCATATCAGTGTAATATTCATGCTTCATGTTGTGAACAAATGGTAGAAATCAATGTAGTCAGTTTCTCTGTTTGTGAACATGCTTGGCCAATAAAGCTGGAGGCCATCACCTTGCACCACCATGTTTCTACTGTAGCACAGACTGAACAAACTGGTAACGTAGAAGTCTTCATATTTAGCCAGTGGCCATATAAAATGCACCGATTGGAAGAAGAAGAAAAAGAGATTGGCTGTTGTGTGAAAAGGAATATGTATTGATGGATATTTTTGTAGTAAAATCTTGACAAATGGAGGATCATACTTACCATGCATCACAGGAGTTTTTTGTCCTCACCATCATTTTGCAGGATGGGTGAGCAAGGAGCATCTCAGTCTAGAATTGGAGTGACTGATCCAAATATTTCCATCACTACACACTGTACCTTTAAAGGCTCATCAAAGTACAGGCGTTGCAAATAAGCTTCAGCTTTAAGTGCTGTAGCATGTAGCATCGGTTTACCAGCTTCACACTAAACCCTTTACAAATAAGCATAAAATAAATGAATAAATAGATAGAACAGAATGGCTCAATCTGTGGTATTTGTGTGAACAGGCGGGTGAGGACGGAGACGAGCCTGGTGGTCACAGGAACTACATCAGCGTCGCTCTGCAGACGGGTCTGTGTGATTGGAGCGCCAAGTATTTTGCTCAGCCCGTCATGAAGGTAGAGTGACCTCTCCTATTTTTTCCCTCGGTCATTTACAGCATTATTTCTCAGTCCCCTCTATGTCTAATATACTATTATTTAATTATAAAATAGAAGCCTCTGCTGCTCAGTGATAATAGAAAAGGCTGAAGCCAAATGTTTGAGATATTGTTTTAATAAAATGCAGGCAAAACACGATTGAATTTAAACAGAAAAGGGCAAATCCATTTTTCAGATGCATAATTTAAAATATTTTTTTAATTACTCCTCTGCTAAACGGTTTAGTCCCTGAGCTGCAGCCTGCAGTGGTTGCCTGGCAACCGTAAAGCACTGATATGAAAGGTAATTCTCGGCTTTTACATAAATATTGATGTAAAGTGGTGGCACAGGTGCACATTTGTCATCCATTTTATTTAATGGCCCCAGGAGTGACAGAGTCATCTAAGGACTCGGACTCCGTGTAACAGAATTCATTTTAGGAAGTAATAAAGTTGTATGGAGAACAGCAGGGACCAATCGTGATGTGAGGGACTGCCTGCTGCTCATAAGAGATGGCTTCACTGAATAATCCAGCTCTTTTAGCACCTTCAACAAGGTGAATTTCCAGATTAAAGGACTGATTTAACAAACATTATAAAAGCTAGTTGGTTTCATTTTTTTATGAATAAGGCAAACCTAAAGTGAAGCTTAGAGAGGGGGTGTCAGCATGTTTGATCAAGGTTAAACAAATGAAGAAGAGATGATTTGAAATAGAACATGAAGGTCAAATACAGGGAAGTGGACAGAGTTAGAAATGAAGAAACTCCTGTGTGTATTATACAACGTAAATTATACAACGATAAAGAGTCCAAATGCTGTTGGAAAGAAGAAAAGTATAAAACAGATTTGATGGTTTGCTATTCACTTTAAATCACTGTGCAATTGACAACAGTGTATGAACAACATATCAGATATTGACACTGGAAAGTTGTTTCATGAAAGATGTATGCTTAGTTTAGATTTGACTCCAGAAACACACTTCCAAAAAGTAAGGAGAGAAAACGATAACGCTGAATAATTTGTGCGATGCAGAGAAAACACTCAGAGGGACAGCTACTAACTAACGAGGTTGACTGGCATCACGCTTGTAACAAGACTGGGAATAAAAGGGCGTTCAGACAGGCTGAGTATCTAACAGTAAGAATGGGAAGAGGTTCACCTCTATTGACAAGAGACAGTCAATTTTAGAATAATCTTTTTCAGCATCAAACAGCCACGAGTCAGAGGATTAAATCATCTACAGTCCAGAATATTGTTAAAATCTGTACCAAAAGTCCAGCACCTAATATCAGTGTTGGATGGCTACCCAAGGTATATAACATATGGCTGAAGAGAGTTAAAAGAAAAGTCGATTTTAGTCTAATAAAATATTTACAAGACCAAGACATATGGGGCGAAGAAAAGAGAGGAGTGGGTGAGCCAGAGAGAGCGCACCAAAACGGTTGAACTGAGAGATAAAGAAAATAAAACACTTGAGAGAAAAGACGTCAAGCCGGCTGACAAAGGTGAACGGAGAGTGAAAGGAAAACCAGAGACGTTCATGGTGAAGTAAAGCTCTGTGAAGACTATGACACAGAGTGGAGTGGGAGGAAGAGGAGGGGGAAGGAGAGGGGGGATATTTGCCGTATCGCGTATCTGAGAGCTGTGTTGGCAAAATTTTGAGTGCTGTCATAAAAATCCACTCTGTTTCGTGTGAGAGAAGAGGAGAGAGTGTGCCTCGAAGTCTGCGCATGGGTTATCTTATCACTGTGTCAGCAGCATAAGAACAAAAATGTGTGTGTACCTTTTAGAGACAAGATGCACACCTACAGTTTTGGCAAGGGCGCCAAAGACTTTATTTGCATGAGGAAGAGGGTTTGAAAAAGGACATGTCCACAGCTACAAGTTAATGATGCAGAGAGAAAGAGTAAAAAACAGAGGTTACAAATACTCCAGGCTGTTTTTCAAGGAGAATCTAGATGCCACTGCATGCAGTGACAATTTACAGTTTTTACATATCAAATGGGCTGTATTATCATAAATTGCCACAGAACTACTTTTAGTGAGCTAATAGTTAAGATAAGGCCCTCTTAAATGTAAAAACAGCTACATCTAGGGCTGGGTGATTGTTATGAAGGTGAACTGCCCAATATATCGTGATTTTGATTTGAGGCCATATCACCCAGCCCTAGCTACATCCCTTTCTTGGTATTGCGGTTCTTTTATGACCACTACTCAGTCCACTGCTCTCCTCATCATTGCAATATTGCACTACTGTTTTGTATATCTAAATTAAACGTCTATCTTGTGTTGGACATACTTGTAATTTTTGCAACACTACATGTTTAATGTTTGTGCATAAAGATCAAAGTTCACAGGAGTCAAATTCCTTCTATGTATACACACACTTCAGAGGTACCAGATGAAATTTTACATTAAAAATGATCCCATTCTTTCAGAGCACTTACAAGACTCATTCAGAGCCTATCACTCACAAACACGACCCATTCAGCAGATGCATTGTATCATGATGCATTGGCCCTGACATGCTGCACATTTTCTGATGTCAGGCAATTGAAGCTACCTAACAACAAAGAAAAGTCAGAGTGCTACGTACAGACATAAGGAATAGAAAAAAGTAGAATAAAAAAAACAACAACAAGGCATTTGAAGAGGTGAACCAATCACACAAAGCACAGATTGAAGTGTGTAATAACTGAAGGTGTACTGAAGGAGACCTGGGGTTGAAACACATCTGTTGTTAGGCTGTATGTCTCTGTACCCTTATTAGATAAGTGAAAGTATTGAAGTGATGTTTCAAGTGTGCTCCTTATTTGCTTTTTGATATTTGAAAGATCGTGAACAGATCTTCAGATTGTGTTTTTTTATACATGGACTATAAACAAAGGCCTGAATTAGCTTATTTATATTTGATGGGTCAGCAGATACTCTAGATACCCAACTATATGTGCAAAAATACTGAAGAAGCGGCATTTTCATAATACGGCCTGTAAACAGCTGCAGGATACAGTGTACAATGTGGTAGCAGTGCATTTAAGATGCAGGATAATTAAACAAATGTCTCTTTAAATGTTGTAAAACTCCCCGCCAATTCTCATTCAGCAAAATCTTTAAATACTAGGTCGAGGTCGAAAAATACAGTGATTTAAATGAAAAAGAGTTTTTGGAAACCTCTTGCCTCTTTCTTATTTTTTTCCTTCAATTGTGCAAGTTGTCTTTTGTAACAAAAAGGAATAATGCTTTCTGTTTACAAGTCAAATTGTTGTCAGGGTAAGTAACTGAAAATAAGTTATTAATAGGGATCCATCATTTTAAGTCCTAACACCAATTAACTGTTACAACACTCAGGGCAGAGAAGCAGCTTGTAGAGACAGTGACATAAAATCATCAAAAGATAAAAGTAGCTGGCTGTTTTCAAATATATTTTGGCTGTTTGACAGACAGCCAATGTTTGTAGACACCCCTGAACTCTTTGTATCACTCATCATAAATATTTGCTAGGAAGCTGTTAAAAAAAAAGACTCTTGTGAATCCCTTAATCTGACAACCCTTGCTGCGGCAGTTTCACACATCAAAAAATAACAGTATAGAAATATTTAGTCTTCATGGTGGTGTACTTGTTTGCTTTTTTAGTCTTGTCTGTTTATTTCAGTTTGTTCAGTACCTAACAGGCAGCTCCTTGCCTTTGATTGATTCAGTTTTTATGTTTACCTTCACTGTCTGCTCGACTTTGACTCTGTTAACCTCACACAACACACAAGCCCTAACTTCAGTAAGAGTCCTCCTGCATTAGAGAGGACACTTTCTGTTTGACACAGAAGACTGAGATATTCATCATCAATTAAGATATTATCATTATGAGTAATTTTGCCCTTTGCTGAGTCACCTGTTGCTTATTTTTGGTTGTTCAATGCCAGGACATCGATAAAACAATCTGTAATGGATTTTTGCCTGTTTCTGATATTCTCCAACCCCTTTTGGCCAATATCGAAAGATACATACTTTTTTTAATTGTAAGGAACACCAAGTTTCTCCTGTAACTCTAATTTTTTTAAAGATAGACTTAAAAGAAGACAAGATTTCCCTCCACCGCTTACGATAAATGACCTTTATTAAACTGACATTCAGTAATGCATCTGCTGTCTGTTTCCAACATGACAGTATCCTTCTAAACAGCCAACATGTATAAGCCGTCAACCCGTACATATGATTGATGCTTTGTTCTGGCTGATAACCATATCTGCAGAAAATTCCATATCTGTCGAGAATGGCAAAGAACTTTTAATCACTTTGATTAGATTAAATTAAATTAAATTAAATTAAATTAGATTAGATTTCATTTCATTTGATTTCATTTGATTAAATTAGATTAGATGTGATTAGATTAGATTAGAGTAGAGTAGAGTAGATTTGATAAATCTTTATTTATCCTTTTGGGTGGGCTCCCTCAAGGAAATAAAAACTATATTCAGTGCAGTTGCAGTAGCAAATTAATAACTAATGAAAGAAAATACACACTTCAAAAATATCGATCTAAAAAAGTATTTGCTGATGCAACTAATCTGTGATCATTAAATGCAAATGTTTACTAAATAATGTTACTGATTTGGCAGATTACTGTTACAGTGCAAAGCATTTTATAAGGCAGATATAGTCAGTTGATTTCTCTGTTTCTATAGTATATATATTCCAGATAATCACTATTGTTGCATTAGAGGTCTAGTATGATAACTCTCAATAATGCTACAGTTCTCTGATAAAGGTATTTTCATCAGCAGCACAGGCTACTTAGCAGACGCTGAGCAGCACACACGTATAGCTGGGCAAAAATAAGTAGGAAAATGTACAGGTGAGGGCTGAATTAGTTCTAGATCAGCTCTGTTGTCAATCATCCAAAAATCAACCTATTCAGGCACTTCTGATCTGTTCTTATCGTAGAGAGACTCCACAATGCTTTGACTCTGAAGCGGTGTCAGGGTGGTCATTTGGTAAAAGAAGTGAACTGCAGGGGATACTTTATTAAATTAAAATTGATCCTGATGACTTTTATGAAGCCAAGGCATCTAAAAAAAAAAAAAAAGAGGCAGTTTGTGGCCTTATGTTGGGTTAAACTTGAGAAGATACAAGCCTTCCAGCAGCAAGTCCTGCAGCCATTATCAGTCTGTGTGAATGCTGCAGGAGTCTGAGTCATTGCTCTTCACAGCAGTCACACTGTTGTCAGGCATCCAGTATGAAAGCTGGCTTTACTGGCCAAGATGGCGCCACACACATGTTGTTCTCTGGATTCTTCAATAGGGAAAACTTGAATAGGGCTTCATGTAACAAAGCAGACCAAAGCAGAACTTAACCATGCTCAACATTGTTGGTACATGACTTCCATAACACACAAGGTCTCGTTGCTCAGTTCCAGTGACTAGTTGTAGGGATGCTGTTTTAACTAATAAGAGATGGTGATAGCATTTATATGTCTTTTAGTTAACTTATTACATATGTCCAAAGACATGGTTACAATTTTTAAAAGGATCTTTGATGTCCACACAGTTTTTTTGGAATACAGTGTCCTCTGTAAATCCACAGCATGTGTGGGGAATATATATCCAAGGGTATCTCTTCTACTCACATGCACATTTTTTTTTTTACCTCAGGGTCTCATTATACATTACATTAGCAGCTGATACTGTGCAAGACCAACCCAGGGAAGCACATAATCAGCCGGTGCTTACCTTGGCACACACACACAGACACACACACACACACACACACACACACATGTTCCTCTCTCAGCTGTGGGAATGTGTTGGCCTCAGACTGACTACTAAACCTCAGTGTCTCTTGGGATTTCAGTCTCAGTCAGGATCCTTAAAGCCTCAGGGACACAGTTTTCCTCATACAGCTAAGCCTGAGTCAACCACACATCTCTAAAAACACACTCTGTACACACAACCCCTGGTACACAAATAAATTTATTCACAAGCTGCACTCAGAGGTGTTTAAATGTGCATGGTTTATGTGTATCCCTTAAAGCTACATTAACACAGCGAAGACATTACAGGAATATTGATTACACACAGTTGTAGAGAAGTCACATGGCGATGTGAGTTATTGTGTGTTTGTTTGTGTTTGTTTGTGTGTGTTTGTGTGTGAGTGAGTCAGGCTGTTTAGCATTCAGTGAGCTGGGAGGCTTCTCTAAAGAAATGTGCTTAATAAGCACATGGCATTCAGCACTGAAAAGCTCAATTGTTTACACTTCTTTGTTTATTTATTTGTCTATTTAAAATTTATAATGATGGTAAAGTAAGTTTTTAATTTACAACTTTAATACTGTGGAATGAAAAACGACATAAATTTGCCTCATATTACGCTCTGCATATCGAATGTGGTGTTTAAAAAAGGCAGTCATTCTGTTCTCCTAAAATAACGCTGGCACAAAATCTTTGGGGGCCATTATGTTATGTAAGATTTAATAAAGGTAATCCTTTTCATATTGTCCCTCTGCTGAACAGATGTGATTGCATAAAGTGAACTTGACACCTTGACTCATTAACTGAGTAACCGTATGAGCTTCACTTTACACTGAGCAGGCAAAGTAATCTCAGACTGTAATGTGATGGGAAAATTGGAAAAGTTTATAAACTCAGTGAGCATAATAATAGTGCAGTTTATGGCCTGATAGTGAAGTTTTCAGGCCAAGTGTTGATTATTTTTACCCAGATGCTAATTTACTGTCTTGAATTCTTTGCTTTACACTCACTATGAATTAACACCCAACTGCAAACACCAGCAACACCATGAAGAGCGGACTTTCTAATCAGTGCTGAACCTGAATGTTTAGCATTGTTACCTGAGGCTTGTATTGGGAAGTAAGATTTGCAGTTAGCAAGGTGACTTATGGGTTAATAACTCCAGGATTTCAGTACTGGATTGTGTGATCACTATGGTAACCTATTCTTACCACCTACATTAAAAAAATTCAAAACTAAGCATATGTTTTTGTCTCATTTCACGTGAAATACATTCTTAGACTTATTGTGTACTATATTTACCTGACCAGTCTAGATAATAATCTTGTTTTAATGCTTTTAATGAGATAACAAATCTTCCATTTGGGGTGGAAAAAGGTGTCTCAAATTCAAGTTACTTAACAAAATTTTTCCAACCCAATTCAGGACTGTATGGACGGGTTTCTTGTGTACAAACAATACTCGGTGCGTGCAACCAGGGGGCAAAATCCTGCATCGGAGTGAACTGATATCAATCAAGATGCTATATTGTTTGCAAGTTCTCCCTGACAAAATTGCAATAGAATCTTGTTTCATTGAAAAATCGCTTTTTTTTTCATTGCATCACAAATCAGAGAAACACTTGCTGAAATGTCCATAAATTTCATTCAACTTACCAGGTTCTGACGTTCTTTTGGATGTTTCTAATATCAGGAGCAGGGTCATAATACTTGTGAATGCTAACAAAGCCAAAGTAAAATGTTTACGACGAGGCTACTTTACAGCCTGCCAACATTTTAAAAAACCCGCCAATGTCGCTGTAAATATAAGTCTGACAGCTGGTTAGTGGGGTCTTTACAGAGATGACTCAGACCAGTTATATCAACAGCCTTAGCAGCTCGGACTGCACCGATTACCTAAACAAACTTGTCCTCAGCGCTGGTGAGAAGTTACCGGACCCGTATAATATTCTGACTGAGGAATGGATTGCAGATATGTCCAGATGGCCAGCTGTAATATGACCCGACATAAATAATTATCTCATTGAGAAGCCTAGTGTGTACACAAAGGACAGTTTGCATGCATACAAATCTTTGGACGCATATAATTATGTACTTTGTGGCCATGTGCAAAACTCTTGCACAGACTCTCGCCGCCTTTAGGACCTTTAGGACCCCAATCCGCTCCTTTAATGGCCTGGAGCCACAATCTTCTTCTTCTCTTGACAAAAGGATGAGCTCCTCTCGGGATGTTTAAAAGTTTCCATCCATCCTTTTGCCGATTCATGCAGTTTACAGCACAACTGCTCCTTGTCATTTTCTTTCTCCGTTGACTCCGCTAGTAAACAAGTAAGAAATGTCGCAGTGACATTTATTTTATTTCTTCCAGATCATTTTTGTAGTGACAAATTTTTTGTTTTCTGTCACATTTTTCTGAACTCCGTGTTAAACAATGTAACCAAAGGTTGCTTTGTGTTTTCTTCTTTAGAGCTTCTTATTATCTAGTTGATCAATTAAATTTCTTCTTATCATTTTCAACAAAAACAAAACATGGAATGTTTTTGTTCATCAGAAGGTTTAATCTTTTGGTCTATAAAATTGCTTTTATTCTTTTTGTCAAATAAAGTGCCTCATATATGAGTTTTACACGTCAAATAAATGATGGAAATGGATATTAAGTGTCTCCATAAACTGTTTGAACATACAGAGTAAGTATTTCTGATCAAAGCTAAATTTTTGCTCAGGCATATCTGATTCTACACATGCGGCTATGAAGTTAATAAAGGACCAATTGCCTTAAAATATGATAATTAAAAACTATTAATACTATTTCCTTTTTTTATTTTTTTTTTTATCTATTTAGTTAGGATCCCTTTTAGTGATTACTGCAGTAACAAATATTTTCCCTGGGGTCAGTACAAAACAGAATAAAATACATTCAAAACCAAACAGTTAAACATATTGAAAGACATTTAAGGGCCAGCCGTGGCTCAGTGGAAGAGCAGGTTGTCACAATCAGAAGGTTGGATATTTGATCCCAGGTGTCAGAGTGTTCTTGGGGAAGAGACATGACCTCAATGAATGGGAGACATTAAAGTCAGCAGAGAGGATGAGCACTACAGACTTTGGATGGTACCGAACTTTGCTGTTTTATTCTGTGTTTAAAGGATTAATCAATAACATAATTTTTTTTTCTTTAAACCAATACAAACCAATTGTGGGGATATTATTAATTTAACATCAGGTACTGTAAGAAATAATCAGCTTTTTTCTGCCATATACACATATAATCAATCAGTGCCTAAGCATATTGGCCAATAACTAACCAAGATGGAAACAAATTGTGACCCAAATAATTGAACTTGAACTTTAAGTTACACCCTTCATTTGCTACCAAGTCTGTTCTGCCAAAAAACCTTAAATAGGATATGCTCTGCCTCGACAGTGAAATATGATTACTATTTCCAAGTTATTGATAAGGGATAAAGGACCCATCAGGAAAATGCTGAAGACATTGTGTCAGATATAGAATCGGAAAGGTACCCTCAACATTTGATGTTTCACAAGTATTTTAGTGCAAAAAATAAAATGTGACCATAATAATAACACAGTTTACCTGAAATGAATGTACATTTGCTCAATGCTCTTTCTCTCTCTCTCACTCTATCTCTCTCTCTGTCTCTCTCTCTTTGTTCCCTTTTTTTTATAAATCCACTCTTTCAGATCCCAGAGGAGCATGATCTTGAGAGTCAGGTTAGGATGGAGCGGCAGTGGAGATTTCTGAGAAACACTCGAGTGAGGAGGCAGAGTCGGAGCATCACACAGAGAGGTTTGTGACAAACACATACATACCGGTGTATATTCCCACATGAACATTAGGCTTTAAGTGATGTTGTCTTTGGAACTTCTTAAAGCCTTTTGTTAAAGCGTCTTTTGTGTGTCTCATGAGGACAAAAACACACCTTTGCACTTAAAGTAGGAGTAAACCAGGAACTTAAAGCCTCTTAAATCTGCATTAAATATAGCAGGACTTATCTGCTCGGAGATGACTGGGATTATAAATCATTAAAATGTTTTGCCACAAAGAGGCAATTTTTTTCTCTCATTTTTAAAAATTACATTATTCACCAACCAACAGGGAGTCTTTTTGGAAACCCGAGAGTTTTGAACCTATCAGATCTGTCTACCTTATTAAACCTCAAGAAACATTAATTCAGTGCAGACTGTATTTAAAATGTAGTCATTGCTACCAGGACATCACTGAGTGATTGTGCAGCTCCTCTCTTACTTACATAAGGCCAGTATCTGGCTGAGAGAGTGAAACTAACACAAAAGTGAAGAGCAGGAATACTCCATCATCTGCTATCACAGCCGATTCTTGGATAAAGAGACAGATCAAACCAAAAAAATGAATAAATAACACTGTACCCAATAGGGTTTCTAAATACAACAGAACCTTGAAAAATAATTTTAAGATCACGGCAGTAGGGACCTGTAAAGGCTCAGATATGGACAGAGCTCTCCATCCATGCTTTGCGTCTGTATTCCTGCATTTATCCTTGAAGTTCACGGATACAGGCCAGACGGACCAGTACCACCGGAAACCATGGGGCAGTGTTGCTGCTGTCACTACCTGATACGCATCTCTAGAGAGAAACGAAGAAGACAATGGCAGGGCTTTTTTAGGATCGTCATCAATTTCTCTCATCTGTACTACTAGAGAAAAGAATTCTCTGTCTTCCAACCGTGAAGCATTTAGTAGCCTGACCGATCCTCGCCCCCTCCAACGCTGCCTCCCTTTCTGTCTCCTATGCAAAATACACATTATTACTAGCTCCTCCACAGTCGCCATGTTTCTTTGTATTTGTTGTTGTCAGAAACTAAAGACTCTGGCCTGCCCCCTGGTGGATGTAATGGTTAACATTCACGCCAAAGTAAAGGATGCATGGAGGTATGGGGGCAGTGACGGAGCCATCGCTTGAAATGGACGCATACATTTTCATACCAGTGGCGATTGCTCTAAGACTGCAAGGGAAGCTCGGCTTCCCTTAAAATGTCACCCCCCAAAAAAAAGAAAAAGTGGTGAAATACGTACGGCTGTGTGTACATTTCATTAACTAAATACGCACTAGAAAGCCTTCATCTTTTGTTCAGACACTGTGATAAGAAGCTGATAATTATAGGTAACCGGCATAACTTCGTTCTCATTCATCCTCGCAGCGCCTCAGCGCTTTAAACAGCCGGACGCTGGGCTTCTGCTGACTTCAATGTGGAAGCTAAAAGTAGGTTGTTCCAGCAGCGAAACTAGACGCTCATTGGATAAATGCTGGGCTTTGTCCCGCCCAATGGAAGCTAAGCTTCACTGGAGTTCTATGGCGAGAGGGCGGTCCCGACTTTCTCCCGGACTGCAAGCTTCTGCATCCATGATTGGATGAGCTGTCTGAGGCGAAATCCTTTTTTGATTGACAGCTAAACAAGCGAATCAGCGATCTTGAAGAATAAAACATCTACCAGAGCATTTTCCAAGTCATTCGTTCCGTTGTTCTTAACTGCTCCGGAGACTTTACCGATCCTCAGCGACTTCTGTCTTTATTAAAAACGACTGCCGTTGTGTTTGGCGACTCTGTTCTGTTACATACTAATAAACAAATACAATTATGATGTAGGCCAGAAAAATGAGCTTCCCCTCATTGAAAGACCAGCAGCCGCCACTGTTTCATACATATGGCGAGCATAAATGAGCCTTAAGTCACAAATGACCAAGCCCCACAGAATGACTATCATGACTTACATATAGAAAATATCAAAACAAAAAAAAAAACAAGGCAGGTCTGGAGCATAATCTTGGCTATAAGAATAAACAAAGATTCAACATCAAGAAAAGGTGAGATTAAATCTCATTTCACTGAAAGCAGAGCAGCATTTAGCAAGTTAAAGTAGCAAAAGAAAAGGTTTTAAAAAGGCAGAAATCTTGAGCAGAACCACAGTCATGTTAGACAGCCATCTGCTTAGACTGTTTAGGGGTTAGAAAGGAGATAGATGGAGATGAAACAGAGAGCAGTGGATAGAGATGGTCAACAGATCTACAGCAGCAGGATGTCTGCATTGAGAGTCCAGAGGAACCTACAATTTGAGGGAGCCCAGGTACTACCAGAAAGATCTGTGGTTAGAGACTTTAGGAGGACATGAAGGTTTAGAGTTAAAGAGAAGCAGACAGAAAGAGGGAAAGACAGGAGCTCAGCTTGCCAGTTACCCTGGCAGCCTCAACCTATGGCAACAGAACTAAAAGCTGGTCCAAGCCTGATCCAGTCCTAATTATCCACCATACACTTAAAAAAGATTCAAGTCTAATTTTTAAAGAAGAGAGGGCGTCTGACTGACGGACCTGATCTGATAGATGATTCAAAAGGAGCAGGGCCTGATTACTGAAGGTCCATGTTCTAGGGGGCTGACAGGGCACTCGGAGCTCTTGAAAATATGCCAGTGCCTTATAGAGCTCTATAAGTCAGAGGAAGATTTTCAATTCTTTTCTAGATTTTAATAGGTGACAGCCTAAAAAAATCTAGAAAAGATGTGCTCTCTCTTCATGGTTCTAGTCAGGACCCCAGCTGCAGCTTTTTGGACCAGCCGAAAAGTGTTTAGACACCTGACAAAGGAGAATTACAATAATCCAACTTGGAGATAACAAAAGCACGAACTAGTTATTCCACATCATTTTGTGACGAGGTGTGTCTTATTTTTATTTTTTTCCTGTATTGTGTGACTGAAAAAAAAAAGCTGTTGTTGAAATTTGTTGAATGTGGAAGTTGGAAGAATAAAACTCCTAGATTCCTCAGACAGTGTCATCTTGTATGATAAACCCTTTTATAACAGTCCATTTTCTCAAGTGTTACGACCACAGAGCACAAGTGCCTATTTTTGCCAGAATCCTGTTTAATTAAAAGATTTTGGAGCCTTGGTGAGTGCAGAATCTGGATAAAGTCCAGGGAAGACCAGGTGTTAAATGTGAAGCTTAGTTTCAAGCATGTGAGCGAGGGAGCATGTGATTTTCAGTGATGGCAAAGCATTGATTGAAACAAATCCATGGTCAGGGAAAAAAAAAACATGCTTGAGTCCAGGACTCCCTCCTCTCTCTCTCTCTCCCTCCCTCTCTCTCTCTCTCTCTCAGACACACAGACTCGCACATTAAAGAGCCGGAGGTGTCAGCACATACCCACACTCCCCAAGTGAAGTCAGAGCGCTCTCAAACAGAATAACTAACTCCCCCAACATCATTGGTTGCCCCCTTCTTACACACACATACACGCACACACATACATACATATACAGACACACGTATTCACAGGGCGATTGGCGTCAGAGCCTCAGTTCACGCACATGTCTCATCCTCTTGTTCTGGCTCCTCACTAAATCATTGAGTTCCCCTCAAAACTCACACTTTCTGAAAGAGAGATGTAGTAGGGCTGCCCTCATTCAGTCTTTTCTCTCCTGAGGGGAATAGGAAAGAGGAGGAGAGGGAGAGGAAGGATGGAGGAGGTGTGAAGAGGGCAGAAAAACTAAAAGTAGGAGAAGAGAAAATGAACTCGAAAGATTTTTTTGGCTTGGAAACCTTATTTGACTTTCTTTCCTGGTTGATGCAAAATGTACACCCAGCATACCCACCTCTGAGGTACTTGCAGCCTTTACAGTATATCGAGATTTTGCATTATAGCTGAAGTAAAAAACATCATGATCGACTTGGATTTGAAACGCTGGCGTCAGTTTTTTGAGTTTTCTTCATGGTTGCATTTTTTTTCTCACACAGCTATTTCTGCCATGAATTCAATACGGATTTTTCCCTTATTCTTCTTCATCTCATTACAACGGTCTCGAGAGAGCATTCAGGTAGCCAAGGACAGGCTGATGAACCGATATGTGTTGTTTCCATGACAACATATGCCGAGGCAGTGAACTTAGCAGTTGTTTCTGTGCACTCGCCCCATGTTATTCTCCATGAAATCTGCCAAAGGGGGGTACATCACCACACTCTTTCTCTCTGCGCTGAATTTTCAAGTGCACTCATACATATATACGTTTTTCTAATTTTACATTGCTTTCCCGCTTTTTGTATTTTGTACCCTTGTAGTTGTGGTCCTTTCTTTCCCCATAGTCAGTCATTGAGTGAAGTGTGTTCTAGTTTAAAAATATCTGTTAAATGAAGGTGGTTTCCTTTTATTTTACACTGGAAGAAAAAAATTTGCCATCTGTGCATTTTAAAGTTCACTTTTTCATCTTTATGTATCAAATAGTGCACACTTTTACACGAGCAGCACATTTTTGTCACATAAAACAAGTAAGCATCAGTTGCTGTTTCTCTAAAGCATTTTGAAAAGAAACTGTGAACACAAATCAATAGAAACTTGTCCAGGTAATAGCAGCAGCTACAGACCTGAAAATTGCATCCTTAAAAAACGAGCTTGGTTAGTTTCCCTTCCAGTCGCACAAAGCTGCTAATCCAAATCCCACTTCAACTTAATTTTGACCGGGCAGCAAGAGGGTTGTGACGTCAACAACCACAGCAACTGTCCATCAGTGGACACAGGCCCTAATAGAGTTAAAAGATTTCAGAAAAAATAACCCTTTTAGTCAGAGACTGACACTTTAATAAAACGGTTTGCAAAATCATGTTATTAAAGATAAAACTCTAATAACAGAAATGTTTCTGCATGATTTAAAAATACCATGATTGTAATTTAAGGAATGCTTTTAAGGCAAATGTCACTTTTAATTCCAACCATTTGTTGGCACACATTCGTTTTCACATAAGAATAATATATATGTATCTGTTTGAAACACCTAACCCTGCTGCAAGGAAAACAATAACCCCAAATGGCCCCAAAAACTTTCTCCTTCCTCCTCTGATGTCTAATATGATTTATTTTACTTTATCTTGTTTTATTTTTGTTTTGTTTCATTTTATTTCATTTTAGTGATAGGGCGAATCACATTATCTTAGAGGCTTTAGAAAACCAAATTTGGTGACCCTTTTTTTTCTTTAGATATGTTTTTAAAACTTCATATATACACCTATGTCTCAGGATTTACTGTTTTTTTTTAAAACTAACACCCCTTCTGTTCTTGGTTTTCTGTGTGTGTGCGTGCGTGTATGCATGCATGCGTTTGTGTGTGTGTATGTTTCTTTGTTTAAATGTTTTCTTCAAATAATGTGAGTCTAAAACTAATGTGCTGTTTTCTATCTAAGCTGGGGTAGCAGATAATAGGGAGAGTTTTTTCCAGTGTTGAATTCAGGGTGCTAGGTTTTAAATTGTTTTGTAGGCAGTTAAAAATAATGGGTCTGGTGGAAAGAATCCAAAAAGGAAAAAATGTATCACTTTTTTTTATCCTTATAACAGCTCAAGGCAGGAAGGTCACTGGTTCAGGATGCTGGGATGTTGTTCTCCAGTTAAAACCCCAACCTGTTTCCACTTTGGACAAGTACATCTTTTTTCAACACCTGTTCCTTTCCCGGCTTGGATTCTGTTGCAGGTGTTTCCCGTCTGGATGATCAGATTTTCATCAACCGCAACCCTGGAGTCCCGTCTGTTGTAAAGTTCCACCCCTTTAACACCTGCATCGCTGTGGCCGACAAGGACAGCATCTGGTCAGAAATAAAACACAAACATCAGGCTTTACAATTATTATGCAAAACATTCCTTTTCAAATTATGACCCAAAGTCTGAGAGTCTATGTGTTTTTGTCTGCTGCAGCTTTTGGGACTGGGAGAAAGGCGAGAGGCTGGACTACTTCTACAACGGGAACCCACGCTACACACGAATCACAGCCATGGAGTACCTTAACGGACATGACTGTTCACTACTGCTCACTGCAACAGGTTTGAAAACAACACCCATTCATTCAAATACATATACACACAGTGGGTCTCAGTCATGAAACATTTGTAAATCTGTGTGTAGATCACTATGTTTCCAAAAAAAAGACATTCACTAATGCATCAGAAACTCTGATTTCATCGTTGGCACACGTTTACGCTTATGAGTGCCAAATTAATCGCAAATTGACTGTGTGGTCCAGAAAGTCATCAATCAGCAGACATCTTCCTTCCTCTCTTTCTTTTTATCTAGACACCAATTAGCACCAGCTTTATGCACCAGCTATTCTTTCTGGGGTCCAATGAACATATTTAGCTCCTCTTAATAGTTTTCTACCTACAGATAATATGACATCAGTGCACATAAATGTACCTTCATACATGCACTTTCATAAATATAAATCAGTGTCTGAATCACCTTTATAATTGTATCGCTATCCATCATGTGTTTGGACACGCTACTTTTAAGAAAAGAGTGTAAAAAATAATGTGTCATACCTTGCCAACAGGCATATTTTTGTTTCCTTGATATATATATATATATATATATATATTGGTTTACTAGTTCACTCATCATAGTTTTTGATTATTTTTAAATACTTTAAGAAACCATTTTGACAAAATTTTGAACCTATCTTTGTACTGTCTTGAGTAATGTCCCCTGGCAGACAGTTCCACCTGACATTGACTCTTTGCAGGACTATTCCCACCCTTAGACAGCCATAGGTGTCATATAAAAAGATGTCGATATGAACATCTGTGAGCTAGCAAGCACGGAGATAGAAAGAGAAGAAAAAACTCTTCAGGAGCAGAGATTGAAGTTATTAAGGGTGAAGTAATACTAAAAAAAACAAAACCAATGTTTTTTTCCTCTTTGAGTGATCACATGACTCACCTCCAGACCAGCATTGGTGCGCTTTGTAACAGTCCATGTTCCTGCGTGGGCTTTATTATAGGCCAGCTCTCATTTTGTGGGGTGTCATTCACCACAGTGGATAACCCTGTCTCCCGCAAAGGTTGGGCCTCTACAGAAAACACATGTACTGAGCCTGGGTGCTAGGCCAAGATAAACCCACATGCAAATCCATGGGCATGGATTGCAATTAGTGCACACTGTTCTTTAAATGCGTGCACGTGGTGGCTCCATACTCATGCAATTACATAAACAAGCCATAATTTCACGGATAAATTAGCCGTCTCTCCCATCCAAATAAGTGCCACCCATGCTGTTGCACTGGATGAGGCGGTTGTGTGTCCCATCTGGCCACAGAGCTGCAACATTTAGCATCATCACATACTTACCATTACATATAGTTACAACATTTTGTGGTTATTATTTATTACTGTAGAAAACATGTAGAAAACACACATATTTATTTATTGTTAAATGACTGATTTGAATTCAACAAATCAAATTCAAACCTCAGACCTGCCAAATGCTAACTAATTTAGCTAAATTTGTCATATTTTGTCTTTTCTTTGGTCACATTTTTAAAAATTACACATTTCAAAGGTATTTGCCTATTATTGGGAACATAACAGATCACAATATGAATCGAAATTATAATTTGTGGTAAAAATAAGCGTATTAATGTGCATTATTCATGTACACAAACATTATGAGCCTTCAGAAGCAAGTGCAGTACACACTAAAAGATCAGAGCTGCTAAAATATTGATGAATTTCCTTCTGCAAACAGTGTACACACAGATTTGTTCTGCTCACGCTTCATGAATGAGACACACTGTGTGCACACAGTTCTGCACAGAGTGAAGACTCAAGCTCGAAATTTGTGGAATTATTCTTGAGTGAGGAGTTCAAATGTTCACACCCACCAGCACAGAGGAAATCGCAATGAGACTCATTTGTAGCTGCAACGAGCTTTAAACACTTGACTACCCTCATACACACACAAATACACAGCACCCACCCTTCATCAACAGAACAAAGCAATTACCCTCCACGGCTTTATCTTCATAACCCAAAGAAAGTGTAGCAAAAGTCCACAAAGAGATGCACATTCATTTTGTTTGGGCTTTACAGTGGAGTACTAAAGAACGACTGAATGCTGTATTTCATTGCATCCCTCCTGAGACCTTGTTAAGAGCTCAGGGACTAATAAATTTAAGTTCCATCTCATCCAAGTGTAATGTGCACTTATTCAGCTTTTCTCCATTAGTCACACTGTGAGGGATATCAGGGAGGACATTACTCATAAAAAATACACTGCATTAAAAAAGTGAAACCCAGAATGTAAATCAAGAGGAGACTTTTATGGCTTGTAATAGCTCTCTCATAGAAGCACGTGGTCATTTTTTATGTGGAGCTCTGTGTCGGAGCTGTGTTTGAGTCCTGTTGTTCAGAAGGAGCTTTTTCAGTTAGAGACTCGTGCTGCACTTTGTTTCTCACTGACAGAACACTTTCAAGCAAAGAGACTTTTAAGATGTTACAGTACACTCTCTATTGATTCTTCTGAGAAGTGTGTAGTGTGTGTGTGTGTGTGCGTGCGTGCGTGCGTGCGTGCGTGCGTGCGTGCGTGTGTGTGTGTGATCATGCTCAAGTCCAGCTGAGCTGCATGTTTGAAAGTGTCTAACCTCAGTATTTTTCATCAGATCTTAAACACACTTCAACTTGCAATCTCAACAGTGCAAACAAACGTCAAGGGAAACCTTTTTTTTTTAATCCTGGGCTTTATTTGAGTCTGTTATTTTAACTTCATGTCTCCTCATGTCCTTCTTTTGTCATAGACTTAAAATGACAGTAAACTGAGCCCATCAGACTCAAAAACTATCATTTGTTTTGATTGTAATCTGGCGCAGTGCAGGGATTACAGTCCTTCTCATTAGCTGCCACCTGAACAAACCTTTTGAAAATTAAGTATCTTTACCTCATAGTAATTTCAGGGTTCCATCACAAGTATGGAATGTATGGAAAAGTTTGGAAGTAATTTGATCAATGTCCAGGTCTTAAAAAGTATGGTAAAATATGGAAAAATATTTATGTTTCCAGACTTTTACCACAGTCAAAAATATATGTTTTCTAAAATAGCAAAGTAGGTATTTCCAAAAATAATTCTAAAAAGTAGGGTATGGGAAAGTATGGAAATTCCACTTGTGTAGGAACCCTGTAATTTGTGAACAAACAAGAGTTTTAAGAAAAGCAGCTACTCTTCCTTTGCTTTTTCTCTCTTCCTGTATTTTTCTTCTGCGCCTTACATCTTACTTTGCTCTCATCCAGATGATGGAGCACTACGGATCTGGAAGAACTTTGCAGACCAGAAGAACCCAGAGATGGTGACGGCGTGGCAGGGCCTCTCTGACATGCTGCCCACTACCAGAGGTCAGCCCTCCAGCAGCGCTCACAGTAAAGAACAACGCTCTATTTTACTACAAGCCCTTCCATCCATTTACCCACCATACCCCCTTGTAAACCGTCTAACTGCATCATAGTTCACCACATACTCACCTCATCTCAGGATTATTCACCATCATAGTTACTAGGAGGAAAGAAGTTGATCACACTCCTATGTTTCCTGAGCTTTTGTTTGATCTTTGTCAGGGTTTCTGCTGGGTCTTAAAAAGTCTTTAAACGTCGCAAATCCAATAAATTAAATTTAAGGCCTTAAAATGTCTAAGACTCTCCAAAGTCTCATGAAATTTCTCAAATACAAATTTAAAGGTTTTAAAAATGTATTGATGTTACTTACAGATAAATATTGATATGAAGTTAGTTTAAAATGTTCCGATTTCCCTCCATGTCTTTTGTACATGTTGCCAGTATGAATGTAAAACAGATCTTAAATTTTATTCATTGTGGTCTAAAAAAGTCTTTAAAAAAAGTCTTAAATTTGACTTTTTGAAACCTGCAGAAACCCCTTTTTTACCTTATCAGTTTGAGGTTTTTGGAGCACATACACAGAAAGCAATTATGTCTTTAGGTTTTGGTTTTGAAGGATCAGCAAAGTCGGTTAGACAACATTATCCACCTTGAGGTGCGTATTCTTTTGCCGCTAAATAACCTAAATACAAAAATCATTTTTTTTAACTTGTTAACTTGAAAAAGACCTCATGTAACTACAGAGGAGTAAACACCCTTCCTCAGGGGTCATGGTGTTTCTCCCATAGCACACTTAAACGATCTAGTGACATATATGTGTTGTATTTATTGAGTAGCTGTGTGGCTAAATGCTCCCATTGGGAGTCAAAGAGGAAGAGATTGATCGTTGAGGGCAAATGAATTTGTCTAGGGGACGCTGGTTTAGCTCATTTAGTAGAGCAGGTGGCCTAAAAACAATCTTTGAAAATCAAAGTAGCTGGACAGACTTTTCATTTTCTGTTGATTTTTGAAGCTTCTATGGACAAAAGCGATCGTGTTTCAGTGCGTATTGTCATAAAGAAATTAACTCTTTTTGTGAGCAGTTTGAGGCAACTTTCTTCGTAAATGTATTTAGAATGGGAAGCGAGTCTGGGTCAGCCCACCGTGGAGTGTGAGACAGACGTGGAGCAGCAGGACTTAGTGAGGTTAGCTGCTCTGCCTGTCTGTCTCAGGTGTGGAGGAGCTTCTTCCTCCGTAGTTGTGGCTGTAGCATGACACGGTGTCTGCAGGAGCCTCCTGCAACAAGACATTTTCACCGTTTGTGTAGTGACGGTAACATGCAGGATTTCAGTGCAGAATGAATTTTAAAAAAACATGCGTGTCGTCTCTTGTCTAAGTGCCGTTAATCATGTTGTTCATGGTCCTGACCTGACCACTGGCTCTCGTTTTCCCCATTTTCACTATTTAGAAATAGCCTATCTTCACAGAGATGGGCTCATTCACTGTTGCAGGTAACAGGGAGACATCAACAGAAACAAGAGATTTTTTAAAGAAAAAACAACATTTGCTTCATAGGTTAAAAATTGACAAATGGAGGATCATACTTAGCATCACAGAAGCTTCTTGTCCTCTCGGGCCACCATCCCTTTATCAACATGAAAATGTGAGCAGAGGAGTGATTTAAACCACTAGCTATCTCAGTATATTCCCATTTCAGCACACTGTATCTTTAACAACCAAGAGTGTGCATTTGTAGGGACCAGCATACAACAAACAAAGCAGACACAGTCCAAACTAATCAAGCCAAATGAGTGCTAAGCATGTGTGCTGGAGTTAAGTAAACAAGTTTCTGCAGACAATCACAACCGAACAAGGAACTCATGCAGTGTTGTCAGTATGTGTGAGCACACACGGACCAGACTGCTGAGCCATGTTGAGGAGCGAATGTCACATAAAGTTTACGTTACCGTATCTGACCTCACGCAGTGAAATGAAAACTGAAACTGTCCTCACACTGTTGTAGATGATTTTTGCCACAGCAGTGGTGGGTTTGGGATTAAAAGTCATCTGTGTGTATTTACCTCCATCATCCAAAACTAATGTAGCATTGACTTGGAGGCAGCTGTCATCTTTATCTGCCTCACTCTGTCACAGGTGTCACAGCCTTGAGATGTCTGTCGTACCTGACGAGATGGAGACCGGTTTAAACTGTTTGGAGGCCTACATTGAAGTCGAGTTTATTAACTACATAAAATAACATCAAATGCAGAAGCTCAAGTTAGGCCATCTAGTTTTTAAAGGAGACCGATTATGCTCGTTTTCACCTTTTATTACGTCAGTCATTGACACCTTAAGAGTAGCCTCTATGGTTTTTACATATGCTGGTATTACCATTAAAGACCCACTTTAACAATTTAGCCTCCACTTGAGCCACTGTGGGTGTTTTAATAAAGTTGTGACATTGTGTAAAATATGCATAAAAGAGAATGAGATGATTTGCATCCTTTTCCACCTTTATTCAATTGAATACACAACAAATACAATATATTTAATGCTCAAACTGGGAAACTTTTTTTGTTTGTTTGTTTGTTTGTTTGTTTTTTTGCAAATATTTACTCATTTTGAATTTGATGCCTGAATCATGTTTCTAAAAGCTGGGACAGCGTCTTGTTTACCGATATGTTACTTCACCTTTCCTCTGAACAACACTCAATAAGTATTTGTAATCTGAGGACAATAACTGTTGAAGCTTTGGAGGTGAATTCTTTTCCATTTTCACTCGATGGACCACTTAAGATGCTCAACAATCCAGGGTCTCTTTTGTGGTGTTTTGTGCTTCATGATGGAGGACAGGTCAGGACTTTAGGAAGGCCAGTCTAGTACCTGCACTCTTTTACTCTGAAGCCATGCTGTTGTAACACGAGCAAAGCGTGTTTCTGGCTGAAATAAACTGGGACGCCCCTGAAAGCAGCAGAGGTTTCTCCTAAATCTGTCTGTACCTTCCAGCATTAATCGAGCCTTCACAGATGTGCCACAAGCACGGACAAACCATCAGACCATTACAGACGCCGTCTTTAAACTTTGACTTGACAACAGTCTGGATGGGCCCTGTCTTCTTTGGACTGGAGGACTTCACGTCCATGATTTCCAAAAACAATCTGAAACATGGACAGTTGACTCATTAGACCACAGCACACTTTTTCACTTCACGTCAGTCCATCTTAGATGAGCTCAGGTCCAAAGAAGCCGGCAGCATTTCTGGGTGTTGTTAATATATGGCTTTGGCTTTACATGGTAGAGCTTGAATAACTGAGCCTTCCTCAGATTTCTCGGTCTTTAGTTGCCCCTGACCTAACTTTTTAGGAATGTGTTTCAGGAGTCAAAATCAGAATAAAAAATAAAAAATAAAAATAAAAATAAAAAAAGGTTTATGACTGAGCATTAAATATCTTAAATATCTGCTTTATTCACGTTTAACACCATGTCCAAACTTTGATTGAGGTTCGCTCTTTTTACACAGCTTTGTAGTCATGAAACAACCTGAAAGTTTTGCATCAGAAAATGTCTAAAACCTGCTGTCAGTGGTCAACTGGCTTCCCATTTAGCTGCATTACCATAGGTTAGCTGCTCATATAATGTTAGTAAGACTGTGGTTTTAAGCTTTCATGGATGGTCATTATAAATGAAACAGCTCCAGGTTTCAGTGATATTTGAGTCTCAAAAACCAGCCTGCTCTAGTCAATGTTAATAAAGAATCATCAGTGAAGTAACATAATCAAACAACTGCTGGATCAACAAAGTGGAGAGCAGAGAAAATGCTGAGCAGTGAAGTGGACTCTCCAGTCAAGGGAGGATGTAAAAAAAGAAGTCTTGGGTAGGTGCGTTCTTGAAAGCGCAGCCAGGCAGGCGTTTCCTTCGATGTTGTCCTGATGGGATGTTCGGGTTTGATGTGAAGCTCAGGCAAAGTCTCACTAGGTTCTAGAAACAGGCTGCTCAGAGAATGAGGAAAACATGCCAGGGAATATGCCATCATCCATGTGTTTGGTGTTTTTAACCTTGCTGAGATTAATGTAACATTATGTGTATTTTTAAAAATACAGTTTTGCGCAATAAGTCTCCTCTCATAGTGTAAAACTGAAAATAATTGTCAATCCTGGATGATGTTCCACTGCTGTTTACCTTCTGTGTTTACACAATCATAGTTTGTGGAGCAAAGTTATTCACAAGTATTTAAACTAGGCCGTGACACCCAGTACACACCTGTCAGAGACATCCACCCACTTCTGTCATTCATCAGGTTACTCACTCTCTCTCCCTCTTCCTCTCCCTTTCTTTGCTCCTCAATTTCTGCCACAAGCACTTCTCAGGCATCAATTCTAGGTCAGGGGGGTTTAGGGGAAAATGTGACAGCTGTAGGAGTGCTGGTGATTTCCTCAGAATACCTGACAACCTGTTGGATAAATGCAGTAATTAGCAACCACACTTTTGCCAGTTAAGAAAAAGTTTTTATATGATCTGTGACCCAGTGTAACACCATTAACACCTGTGATGACAGTCAAGTGTGGGTGGACAGCCTCTGATATCATTATTCCACCGTACCTCATATAGAAAAAGATTTATATTTGGCTAATTAGCAGCAATGAGAGCAGAGCTGTCACAACGAGTGTCTGGCTGATTCACCAGCTGACTGGAAATCTGTGCAGAGGTGTTGACTGCATGCTGCGTACACATATGTCTCCATCATTACAAAACCACAGAGTCACCAGAACTCTGCGGGGACCAGCAGAGAGGCGACACTCGTAACTAGCATCACTGTCTGTCAGCCTCTCACGACACACATCTCCCTAAGAGCCTCCTCCCCACGGAGGACTCTCCCGTGGTGAGCCACAGCCTTGTTTTGACTAAGACTTTAACATTTAATGGTGTGCTTGTTATCCTGGATGTGTTGTTAGTGACAGCTGCTGTGTTGCCCCTGTATTCAGACTGCGCTGAAAGCATCAATTTTAATACGAACAGCCACGCGACGGAGAGCTTTCCTCGAAGAAGTTTTACCAAAGAGTCCAAAGTCAGCTGTTGGTGCTCTGATAATTTTTTAAACTAGGCAGAAAACTTAAAAAACACAAATTTTCACAGTTCTCCCCATTCACACACTGACTCCCCTCCTGGGCCAATAATCAGTTTAGAGTTATTACCAGTAGTGAGAATGTATTTCCAATAGAGTAAGATTATTATAAGCCTGTGTTTTAAGAGTTTTAGTGCTGCCTTGGTCTCATTTATAATGAAAAACTCTATAAAATATTTCACAAGTCGGTCTTTGTACTGCCAAAAAACAGCCCTAACTCTGTAGGCAGTTGCTACAAGGCTGAGGACATTTCTCAAGGAGATGCTCACAGACACACACTCTTTTCACACGCACACCCAGCCCTTGCACAACCTGTCCTCACTCATCCCCATTGTCCAATAACATGCTTTTGTGCTATTTTTCATCAGTGAACCATCTCTGCAGACTCTGTCTGTCTGGTTTGTTGTTACTTTGCTGGTTCTCAGATATTGTTTTGTGGTTTTCTCCGTCTCCTGAGAGGCTGAACGAGGCGGCAAGCAAATTTTCTGATGAAGAACATCAACAAAACAAAGTATCATTCGATCAGGTGTCATTGTGGACTGAATTAATGCATTTGTGTAATTATTGAATTGATGTTAATATTGTGAAAACAGTTATCCCTGTTCACTTACAGACCCATGGAGCTCTCACTTAAAGGGATATTCCAGGGTAAATTTAAGTTATGGTCAAACACACCATAACACCGAGTTAGACACCCCCTTGAGAGATCAGTGTTGTTGACTGCTTAGTTCTCTCCTCCAGCAGCCGCTTGTTTGTGGGGGAGCCCTGAGGAGTGGATCACCAAGTGCAGCGGATCATTTCCTTTAAATAATAATCATCATAATAATCATTTTGCACTGCTGATACAGTAGTTCTTCTGCCTTTGCGTCTCGGTCTAATTGCATTTCTATAAAGAAATGATCATAAGTGTTCTTCCTTGAGCTGTGAAACTCCGCTGCACTTGGTGATTGACTCATCAGGGCTCCCCCACAAACAAGCGACTGCTGGAGGAGAGTGGGTGAGTTGTGTTTGGAATTATTTGTGGCTATAGAGTGGCTGTTTGGTTGAGGTTTGCACATGGATCCATAGACCACTGTGTATTACTATTGTGTGATCGTTACTAAAGTTTGTATAACTAGAGAAGCAAGCGGCTGGCAATATTCATCTCTCGAGGGGGTGTCTAACTCGGTGTTATGGTGTGTTTGACCTTAAATTAATTTTATGCCGGAATATCCCTTTAAGGCCTGAGTCTGTGATGTGAATATTGTGGACTGATATCACTGATATGTAATGACATCAGGAAATAGGCCTTTAAAAAATGGTTTTACAACAAGTAATTTTGCATCTGGTACTGTGGAACCCTCAGACTCATGGCAGCAGACTGTAGACCACTATACGGTCATTTCTACTAATGTCCCTGACCCCCCTTTTTAAATGAAACTCCAATAATTGCTCCTTCTAACCATCAGCACCATAGGCTAGTAGGTACTAGTAGGTTCTTGTGTGGAAATTGGTAATTTAAAAGCAGAAAATTACCCATATTTATTTCATTGTTGTTTCCATTGTATCTAATCAGACGTCAATACAATTTCTTCAAAAACAAAGCTTAGCGTTAGCTCAAACAACATCGACAAGTCATCAGCTGACAGTCTGCTCACTGATTTAAACTCTTGCCATTCACACCCCATTCTCACTACAAGGCGGTGCATTTTAATATGCTGTTCTCACTCTGCTGCTGCTGCTGCTGCTAAATCTCTGCCTCCACCACTTCAGCTTTCTTTCAACCAAAAACACTTGTTTGTACCCATGTGCAGGATTTTGCAAACACTACCTGGAAAGCAATAGTATGCTGCTAGGCTAACTCTCTGAGTACTTTGAAAGCATAGTGCATAGCATAATTGTATCACCATTTGGCAATAAATGGTTAGAGTCTATGGTAAGAGTGTTCCTCACTGAAGTAATCGGTTACTGAAAAAATACTGAGTTTTTCATTTCATGTCACCGCAAAAAAAATCTCAATGCCTTTGTGAGTACGAGCAGGTATTTGCGTTATTAATGCTTAATGCTTAACAAGAACAGCGTCACTGTGAAATAGGACTGGGAATCTGAGGGTACCTCAGGATACGCAACAATATGCAATACATGGCTCACGAAAACGATAATATCTCGATATGGTGATACTGCAATTATCGATACATTGCTCCCAGTATCCCATAATATATCTGTGTATTTATAAGGGTGAAAGAGAAAAAATAACATTTTATAGTTTATATTTTGCAGCATAAATTAACCACAGTGTAACCAGCAATAGTGCAAAAACAATGACACTGTTTCAGTGCAACATAATTGTAAACAGTATATTTTTATAGTGTTTTTATATATCTTTATACTGTTATATTTTTAGTGAACTAAAAGGAAGATTTGGCTGAAAGAAAGAATCAACACGCTCAGGATGGTGGCGAACAAGGTGGCTGTGCATGTTCATTGTGCCGCTTGTGTAGCGTATTTTCAAGATACGCTTCTTGCATACTGCAGTCTTTTTCTAGCTTAGTCCCAGCCACACTATGAGAGCCAAAGTGTGTCCATAAACTTGATACTCACTAAGGAGGAACAATGAAGTAAGTGTATAACAGCTACAGTTTGATGATCATACAAAAAAATTGATATGCTGCGAGCGCACATCGATAATCCATCGTTATGGTAAATATTGCGATAGTTTGCCATATCGATGTTTTGTCACACTCCTACTGTGAAATGTTAAGTTATACCTAAAGGACAAAAACATGTCAGCTGCCCAGAGCGCTTCCTTAATTTGGAAGAAGCATCTTCAAGCTAAACATTGCTCTACAAAGTACAGTAGGAGAGGTATGAGTGACTGTTTGATATTGTTGAAAGATTGATGCATAATTTATGGGGGATGTCTACTTTTATTTATGATGATTTCAGTGTATAAGCCATGTAATGACGGAATGGGAATAAGTTTCCTAACTGAATTTTGTGTTAGTTTATGTCCAGGAATCTGGCAGTAGTAGAGCTCTGTACTGCAGACATTGTTTTTCTCTGGTTCAGGGGTTTTGGGATCCTGTGTCCTGCAGACCTGAAGGTTGGGGACCCTGTGCAGTTTCCATAGCCCCTGTTTGTAATGCAGAGGCAGCTCCTGTTCCTGCCTCCCTTCAAGTCCCTCTCCCTTTACTCTTTGATCCCTGCCTTTCACCGTTAGTCATTTGGGACACGCACCACAGGGAAACAGCCGCCTCGTTCATCCCTCTCCTGTTCAGATGCATATTGAGTGTATTCATGAGATCATACTTTTCATACTTGGTCTGTTTGCATGCACAAGGTATCCTTGCTAATTTGTTGCTTGCTTTGTTGCATCCCTGCTCTCCCCATCCCCGCTCCCCCACCCCAACCCCCCGACCATTTGCTGCTTCCCCCTGCTTTTGCAGGTCTTGCCAGAAGGGTCTCCATCTATCTTGACAGGAGTAAACAGGGAGGTGAGTATTGCAATTCTCTTCTTTTTTTCTTTAGTCCCAGAAAGCAAAAGTGCTGCACTAAAGAGCCAGCAGTGTGCCTTCTATTTTCTGTCTTTTGTTTGAGTCCTTTATTACCCGACCACCACCTGTCATCCTTTCATGCACCTTGTGAAGCTCCTTCACTTCACAACTGACACATCTCATAGTCTGGAAAACTTGAAATGAAAATAGACCTAATGTGTGTTTTTTTTCAATGCTTCTTACTTGTTATTTCTCCTTTGATAAGCAGGAAACACCGATTTATAAGTGATACAAAGCTTCACCCTCCCTTTAATAACTGTTTTCATAGCTGTCAGGCTACATTTTGACAATGACGCCTATACAGAGACAGTGATAATGGTGTCTGAGTTGCTACCCTTGAATTTTGTGCTAGTTTTCAATAAAGGGTATTTCATTTCACACAGATGCAGACAGCAGCAGACAGCTTTTATCAACTCAAAACAGGCTGAGAAGTGTAACTGACACTCATTGAAATCAAAAGCTGCTAATGTGATGCCACAAATCTGAAGCAAACAGCGAAAGATAAAGTCACATTTTCTATCTACTGTGGGCAATAAGTTGGTTGTAAACTTCTGGAAGTGCAGTTAAAATCAAAGCAGACAAAAAGATCATCTATAACCTACACTTTTGATCATGCAGATTTAAAAACTCCACATCAGCACCACTTTGACATGTAGACAGATCAGAAGCACCTGCCATGAAAATGATACTTGCCCAGCTATGACAGGGTCAACTCAAAAATGTAAGCCTAATCTGTATAAGTAAACTTTTGTGAAATATAAATCAGAAAGGTAAATGTTTAAATTTTAATAATTTTGGTGTTTGGCTTACTGAAATTAGAAATCAAGTATCAGATTGTCAAAATATTTCCCCATATCAACCAAAAATGATTTGAAATACAGAGATGTATCTCTTCCAAAAGGTACTTTCATTTTAACACTAACTTTTTACACTTGGATTTGGCTCCTCAACCACAAGTTGCTGTATGGACGTGGTGCGGTATGGAGGCCCTGTGGTACCACTGAGCTGTTACTGAAGCTCAGGTTGCTTTGGTGGCGGTCTACAGCAAGTTTGTATTTTTAGGTCAGGTGTTTCTTATCCTCTGCTTTATGATATTTGGAGGATTCTCTGTGAGATTGTCTGGCCAGTCCAGCACAGCTGTGTGCAGGTACTAAATCTTGATGTCAATCCTCCATCCAGCATCTCCATAAGCATTTGAAAAGAGGACTTTGGATCACAGCAGTCCAACTCTGTTCCTCCTTAGTTCAAGTGAGACACTTTTAAAGTTGTCTCTGGTTCATAGGGTTCATTATGAGGAATGTAACAGTCCCTCTGTTAAAAACGTCAATGCGTGAGAGCTCTTGATGCGCTGACATCAGCCTCAGCCCACTCCCGGTTAAGGTCTCCAAAAGTCTCAAACCAACTTTGTTTGACAGTCCTCTCAAGGCTGCGCTGATCCCTGTTGCTTGTGCACCTTTTCCTCCCACACTTGTTCCTCGCATTCAACTTCAAAACAGCACACTGTGAACAGCCAGCCTTTTCAGCACTGACCCTCTGTGGCTAACCCTCCATGGCGAGGGTGTCAGTAATCGTCTTCTGGACGACTGTCACTCAGCAGTTTTCCCATAATCGTGATTCTGTGTAGGCAACTAAACAAAGAGATATATAGTATTAACATGATGCACATAACAATTTTCTTAGACTGGTAACAACATTTTGCAGTACTTTTCGTGTATGTTTTTTTTTTTTTTTTTTATGTTTTGAGCTGGAGGTTATACTTAAAGACCCACGCTGATGAAAATCATGTTTTTCTTGTTGTCTACATGTTCATGTGGCATTTTTCTGATGCTACAGGATAAAAAAAATTGAAGTGTGAAATTATACTTTTGAGTATTTCAGCATTCAAATTGCTGTGAACCTCTGGCAGACCCAAAAAGCAGGCTCACACACAGGTTCCTACATAGCAGTGTTGTTTTTGTTGACGATGACGAAATATTTTCGTCAACGTCATCGTCAACGTCAATTTTGCAACTCTGTTCGTCGTCCACCACTAATGTGGATATTTGAATTGAATATTTGAATTGAATTATTTTCGTCAACAAAAACAACACTGCTACATAGCAAATTCAAACTCCACCCCTGGAGCCCCGCTGTGCAGGCCAGGCAAGCCCTTCAAAATGACACAGGTAACGTGATTTTGGCAAAAAAAAAAAAACTTCATAATTACAGTTGAAACACTACTGAGAAGACTCTAAGTAGTAAAAAAAAAAAGACAATCAGGATGGGACTTGAACAAAATTAGCGTAGAAAAAACTACTTCAAACTGTTTGGATCACAAGTAATGAGTTACGTAATTTTTCACTATTTTATTTTCTTTAAATAAGTAATGGCAGATGTTGAACTCTATACTCCATACTCTGACTTTTAGCTGCATATTCAAACCTCCGTGTTTAAAGTTAAAGAGTATTTATACATATGTATTTATTTGGCTGTAAACTACGCTGTGCTTTTTCACTCCAAACAGGCTCTGCCTCCATTACTTATCCTTACCTCAAAATAGGTTCTGTCATGTATAAAAGCCACACTTATTTAAGCTGGTCCCAAAAGTGTCACTGTTTAATTGGGAGCATGTCGATGCTGTGGGATTTTAATAGCATACAGACACGAGTCTGTTTGGCAGGAGGGATTAGGTTGTTATTCTCCAGGGGGACCAGTGAAATTCAGGGACCATGGCTGGCACAGACCAGACATATTACTCCTCCAGTTCCAGCACACAGACCTCATATCTCTGCAGACATGGTTGATAGAAGATCTAATTAAGTCCTGATCTGTCCACTGTTAATAATCTTTGTTTTTTTTATCCCTTCCTAATTTAGCTCCACCTCCTCCCTCTGCTCTCATTTCTACCTCTACAGTTTCTCAGAAAAAAAAACAATTGTCTTCTTCTATTGCTTTATAGTTTTTCTCCTCGTCCTTCGTTTTTGGCTCTGAGAGTAAAAGTAGGGCAGCCTTCTCCTCTTTGGTTGCAGAGAGGCAGACGCTGTGTCCTGCTCTACATTTGGCTGCACTACCTGGTGGCTTGTTAATGTCAGACCTCACTGGGAACTTACTAAATCCTGACACAAGAACTCCATGTGGAGTTAGAATGTAGCACAGGAGTTAAGTTTCCGGAAAAAAAAAATTCCACAAAATAACTTTCAGGCAGACATACATTACTTTTCTGCAGCTTTTAGTAAATGCAAACAGAAGTATTGAGCATTACTGTTGGTGTAATAAGATATACGAGCACTCCTGGAGATAGTCTGGGATGAAGGCAAACAGCTCGTTCTGTTCACTCTCACTTGATCTCGAACTTTTTCCTGTCAGCCAAAGAAGTGAAGAGTTGCATTCACTGTATATTTAACAAACATCAAATCAAAGTGAGCACACCCACCTAAAGTTGCTGTAATTAGTTGATATTAAACTTAGAGAGAAGAAAAGCCAAGTTAACCTGATGACTGAATCACAACACATTTTCACTGTAAGCATTAACATCAGCTTTGACACAAGGATGAGGTGATGCACTTTGGTTAGCAAGCCTGTAGGTTTACCTGGCTTTGCTCTGAAGTGTCACAACAGCAGACCTACTGTTTGTTATGACGCTGTTTTGTCATGTAAACCAGGGGTCTCAAACTCCCAGCCTGGGGGCTACTTCTGGCCCGTGGCCATCCTACATCTGGCCCGCATCTTGACGTAAAAAGTTAAATGCATTTTAGCTCTTCAAGTTGATTTTTATTTATTTGTTTTCCACAATTACAAGAATCATTTTTCATGCCATTTAATTCTATTTAAATCTAATAACTAAACAAACAAACAAATGAATAAAGCAAAAGGATTTCATGGGAAGTTAAATAGTAGGAGAAGAATAAGAAGCTGAAGATGTCGCTCTCCAATCGTAAGAGAAAAGTGGATGAAGTGGATGAACACAGGCAATTCCAAGACAGATGGACATTACAGTATTTTTTTGCTAAGTTCGGTGGGAATGCCACCTGCCTAATATGTAAAGAGAAACTTGCCGTTCTTAAGGAAAATAATCTCAAGCAACATTACACGACTAAACACAGAGAGCAGTATGAGAAGTACAGCAGAGATGACAGGAAAAGGCGAGCCAAGCAGCCACAAAGAGGACTGTTATCCCAGCAAGAACTTTTCCACAAAGCTGCTAAGGACAGTGACGCTGTAGTCGAAGCAAGTTACGTGGTCAGTGAGCTAATCGCCAAGGCGGGAAAACCGTTTACTGAGGGGCAGTTTCTGAAGGACTGCATGCTACGAGTTGCAGATATTCTGTGTCCTGAAAAGAAAAGCCTGTTTAACAACCTTTCGCTGTCGGCGAACATTGTGGCAGAGTGGATTGATGAACTTTCTGCTAATATCTATGAACAAATCTATGAGCAAAAAGTTTTACTGCATTCTCTGTGACACTTGATGTAAGTTTGATTTTGATACTCGTCTCAAACACTGAAGTGGCCCCCCACTGAGATGACAGTGCCAGCAGTGGCCCCCAGCTCATTTGAGTTTGAGACCCCTGATGTAAACAGTTCTACAGGTATTATTGTGTACAGTATGATATTACAGAGTCGCCTATCAAACAGTTTTTTTGTTGTAGACTTTATTTTAGTAAACTGCTGTTAATGACTTCGGTAAATGCAAAGGAAAGAAGTATCTCTCTCACCAGTGAACACCACAGGCCTGATTTACTAAGACTCCACATAACCAGCTATTTAATTACTTAATTGCATGTTCGTCTTATCAAATTGCATTTTGTGGTCAAGTAAGAAGAACTGTGTTGATGACAAAGACTGTAAAGGTGGTGGTATTTCAGTAAGAATTTGTGTGTGTTTTACATATTTATGACATTGAGAGTTTGGACAGAAAGTAGACTGACAGCAGGTGCAAAATGAACCTAACCCCGCCAAAGAGGAAAACTGTTTTCGGCCTCAGTAAATCACAAAGCATATGCTAAATTCACTTCTTTGCATTTTCTCCTCCCAGCATTTTGCACACCAGGGTAGAATCACCCCACATTGCATATTCATCAGGGCAAACGTACAAAACAGACAACACGTGTGTTATCTTGCACATTTGAAAGACAATCCTCACTGCTAGCTGATAGTAATTCAATTTGAGAATTTGTTTGCAGGTGCTGTAATGTTTATACACATTTTTAAACCTGCAAACCTTTAGTAAATCAGGCCCCACATGCGCCTCATCAGTTAAAACCAAAAAAGGTTAATATGTCATTTTAATGAGTTGAATATATATCTGTACATTGCAGCTCTACAAAGACAAATTGTAGTCACTCTTTATTTGGCTAAAATAAAGATGGCAACAACAAAATTTAGACAAAAAGAAACCATGACTGCAGTTTGGCTTTGAACAGCAATACAGTAGCATAGGCTATTGTCATCCAAAGTTTCAGGGTAGTTCCTGCACTGAGCCTTTTAGGGCAGAGTACTTTTAATAATGCAAAGCAGTGCAGACTAATAAGATGAGGGCCTCACAAGTTCAGCTTCTCCTACTAAGGACTGTAAAAGTTAACCTCAAATCATTTATTCTGTCCTCCTCGCTTGAAATCATGTAAAATAATTGGTGTTGGTCTCCTGTTGGTAATTATTACGTGAGTGAAGGCTAATTTCATACAGGTTATGCCTCAATTTACAAGGTGTTTCTCAACCAAGCGTGCCAAGGCCTTTAACCTCACTAAATGTCAAATATTAGCCAACAAAGTTTAGGCAAATGCCAGAGCAGGGGGGCCTCGCTGCCAGTCAGAGTGTTCCCATCGATAGCATCATCTTCTCTTAGAGGCTTATCAAGTTGGGCAAGCCCGGTAATCCTGGACGTGGTTTATTGCTGGAGTCCTGGAGGACCTTTTCAAAGCAAACACGTTGAAGGGAAGAGCGGGAAAACACTGAGGGAAGAGAAGGACCAGGGAGGCCCCATCAGTGGTTTAATGAGCTGCAGTGAGTGGGAGAGCCTGTCCATCACAGGAGATAACAGTGCAGAGTGAGAATGCAGATGAGGGCGTCTTCTCCAGAGAGACACAGGAGAAGAGAAACAAAGACATTCAGCAAAAAAAGGAGATTAATGTATCACAAATTAGAGGTTGTCTCAAAAATCTGGCACAGGGACAAGATGATCTCCCACGTCTGGTTGCAGCGCAGCTGTAAGTGGAGTTGAAGTGGCTTTTTTCCTGCATGCAGCATCCTTTCTGTTTCTGATATCTTCATTGAGGGACAACATTTGATCGGAGGGAGGGAGAAAGAAAGCAGGCTCAGGGAGAAAAAAAAGTGTACTTCAGAGCTATCTATACCTCCACCTCTGTAGAGCAGGAAGATTTACAGCTGAGGGAACATTGCCCACACTGCTTTGTCCTGCTCTTCCTTCTCACATCTCTGTTCTCCATGTCCTTATTGATTTCTGTGTGGGTAACTAAGACCCGCTCAGGCCCACTAAGGCTCCCACTCTAAGGCAGATTTTTAACCCCTCTTGAGTGGCTCTGTATGGACCACAAGAGACAAAACTGAAGGGTTGGGCATAATGTTGCAGATTTTTAAGCTCTGATCCTCTGAACTCTCTTTAAACCTCTTTGAATGGACTTGAGGAGAACTAAGAGGCCAGAGATGGAGAAGAATAGAGGGTGTGAAAATGAGAGAAGATTTCAGACGAAGATAGTGTTGTCTACTGGAGTGACTGGTCAAGGGGGCAACTGTGCCAGACTCCTCAACTCCTGAGGGGCAGATTAACTATGTGTGACAGTTGCTTGAATTCATGCACCACTTTCGCTGTTGCTTATTGCTAGTTACTTTTTGTCAGAGGAGACGCCCGAGAAATTCAACTTCTTTTGTAATCTGCACAGACAAAAACTGTTTTTAATCAAGCTAGAACTAACACAATGACACGGATAAAGCTGTAAGTTTTTTGCTAAAACCACGGTCCAACCCCTGTCTTGAAAACTGTTTCTTAATAATGAAGTTTTTTATTTTTATATTTCTTTGGCTGATTATAAACATCAGATAGAAAATAAGATGTGTACAGAACAAGAAATACAACCAAATGAGACTTGGAATTTGTTTTTTCTTTTAGCCTGCTGTATGGTTATCAATGCGGTTGGAATTATTTTATACTATATAAGTTGTCTGAATTGTCATTGAATCCATCTGAGGTCAGACCCGAAAAAAATTAAGAGCTGTGCAGGGAAATATCAGGTATTTTATTTTGAATATCTGCCTCCAGGGTTGTTTTTTTTTAGGGTGACCATACGTCCTCGTTCACCTGCACATGTCCTCTTTTTGGGGGGCTGTCCGGCCTGTCTGGAGGGAGTTTATAAAATCCTTCAAATGTGCAGGGTTTTGTATGGAAGTATTGAGTTTGTGTACTGTGGACTAACAGAGTTCGAAGTGCGTAAAAAAAAAACCCGACCCGAAAAACCCTTGAAATTTTTGAACGCGACTCCGCCCCGCATAGTGGTGGATAGGGGATTCAGGATATGGTCACCCTAGTCTTTTAAAGTTGTACGTCTGCCTTATCTCATTTTCCACCACTCGTCTATCCTGGGACTGTGCAGTAAGTCCAGTTTTGATTTAACTTTCAGATATTTTACACTTTTTGATCACAGGAGTTAGATTAAAAATGTCAAAATGATTATAAATTGTTAAAATATCAGGAACTAGACAAGTAAATCTGCTCAACCAAAGCCATTTTTGTCAACCTGGCCTGAGCAAGTTTTACACTCCCAAAGAGTGCCACACTGGAGAGCTGAAAAAATTTCACTATAAGAAACATTCCCAATGAACAAAGTCAATTTTAAACAACTATATTGAATTTTGCCAAGTTGATGAAACAGCTCTCATTCAACAAAGAATGAAAAGATCCATTTCCATTTACTTTTGTTTATATGCATGGGATGAGCCGTTCATCTATAATGATGTAAAAGCTGTCAGTCTTGCTCGTCTGATGGAAAATATTGAGAGAGGATGGATGGCAGTTTTGCTGGTTGCAGAGATGCTCCACCAAATTTCAGCATGACTGAGAATGAGATAAAAAAAACTACAATTTTAAACACAAGAATGATGTGCATGTGCTGAGAAAACTCGACTGTAGAAGTGATTGTTCTCTCATGGGCTAGGACAAGACGCAAATGTCTGCTGTGGCCCACTTTCTATTTTATTCCGTTTTTGCAGTTAAAAAGGTTATGTAAAAAAAATCATAATCATAACCTTAACATATAAGTAACTTGTGAAGCCTGCATGTCTCTCAGCTGGTGGAAGAAGTTGTATCACAGCAAAAATGACTGAAATGAGACCTAAACTAAATCTAAATTATCCCCCTGCAGAGTTGAACTTGCGCTGATGGATACATTTGATCAAATAACAACATTAGAAATCATATAAGCAAGAAAAATGTAAAATGACGCCTCGGAAGTTGAATCAATTTTGAAACATTTAACCCTGAAATAATAATTGAGAAGTATTTTTTAATTAACATTAGATTTTGTTCTTTGTGAAAAATCCCATAATTAGACCACAACAGAGGAAGATAACAGTGCACTGCAGAAACAGGATCACATTTTTTTGTTGTAGGGAATCTTCTCCAAGTGCAACCCCTCTCATTGTAACCCAGATTTGCACATTGCAGAGCTGCCAGCTTCAAAGGGAATGCCTCGTCTCTACTCACAGCCTGCATCAAACGTCTCCACACGCGGTCTTGAAAATGATGCTGACTTAACCGCATCCTGTGTCGTGTATGCTATTCCCCCCTCACATGCCCACGCTACCAGCAGTGTGACGTCACGACACCCGTGAGAGGGGGATGATGTCACAGCGGAGGATTTCAAGACGCCACATGGGACCGGGGGTTTTCTTAAAAACGCAAGCCAAGTGGAGCAGCAGAGAGCCCCGTTACAGATGGTTCAGGAGAGGAGAGATTAACTGAGTCACGACCATAAAAGGGTCACAGAGAGGAGATGAAAGCGAGGAAGGATCACATGATGGTTATTGTTCTGCCGAGCCAGAGAAAAGCAGAGAAATGAGGGCCCCTATTGGGTAAGAAAGGAGCCAATTAGGGGGAAATCATGTCATGTTTAAGAATGAAGGGATTGTATAAAATCAGGTGGTGACATATGTGGGTGAGCTGGAGAGGGTTATCGACTGTGAAAAACCAGGAGGAGGAAGTGACTCAGTGAGAAGACTGAGGAAATGAAGTATGTTCTGATGTGATTCAGAAGCAGTGGAAAAGGATGCTGTTTATAAAGCATCCAGGGTTAAAGCATCCTTGTAAGAAAGAGATGTTCTTCTATGTTTTTACAGTTTATGTGCTCCTCTTCCCTTTATCCATCTGCCTGTGTCAGCGGTGATAGGACTGCACTAATGTAGTGAGTTTAAACACTTGTAGCCACTCAGGGTGCTTCACTATACGTGTGCTTTACAGGATGTTTATAAGGAGCTTTTCAACTAAAAAAAGCCCCCTGACCTTTTAATTCCAGGAACTTCTCTTGAACACACTGAAGTTGCATTTCGTCCGCATGAACCTAGTGAGAAAAGCCCCGCTCAGAGACCTGAAGACTTCACTTACATTCCAAAAATAAAACAGGTTGTTAATTTAAATCTGAAATACTGACAGCACAGACGCACTCAGAGGGGGGAAGAGAGATGATGGATTATGTCCTACATAACCTTATGTTATCTGAACAGTCAAACTTTGGAGATTCTTGAATTTTGACTCCGTTCTTATTTAAGAAAAGTTTCACCAAACACACACTGATGACGGTTTTAAAGAGAACTTCTGGTTTTTTGGAAACACGTCATCAGGCTGACTGGAGGCACGGGGTTGGAATTTTTTAGGACAGCAGGCTCCACCTCATATCCCACAGCCACCCCATCTTGAAAACTTTCTCTATGAAGAGAGCTTTTGCTGATCTCAGCTGTGAGGCTTGTGGGTGACATGGTTCTGCAGGCTGTTTATTTGCAGTTATCTCTATGAGTAGGCATATAAATATAGAAATGTAGTTGGAAAAGGAGTGGATTTTTCCTGTCAGAATATTTTTGTTTGTCCATTTGTGTTCTTAGTGGTATTTCTAGTTTAAAGTTTGAGCAGGCGTTGGCTGTTTGCAACGATTGAGTCTTTGTGTAAAGCCGATAAGACCAGATGCATTTGTCAGCATGCCGGCTCACACGTTGTAATTAAACAGCGCCAAGTATCAGGGCAATGGTCCTTAAAGAAAGCAGTGCAGGATTGATTTCACTCTATGGCCCTTAAACCCGTGCTGTTCCCAACTCCCTCCCTTTACTACATCATCAACTGTCATCTAATCTGAGTGAAGTCTCTAAGGCCCAAAAATAAATGGTTTTACTTTGTGGTTAAGTCTCACGCTGTATGTTCAGTGGCTATAGTCTTAAATCAAGTGGTCTGGATTCAGCTTCTACGAAGGCCTATAGGTGCAAAACACAACACAAAAAGGAAAAGCCCAACGGCAAATCAGAAGACACCTACCTACTTTTTCCAGTTTTGTTTAAAGTTGTGTTTTCTGATTTATCGTTGTGTTTTCTCTTTTTTTTTGTTGTGTTCTCTGTTTTGTTTTTGCGTTTTCTGATTTGCTGTTGTGTTTTGTGCCTCAGGGGAACCGTAAGTTTTACCCTACTGCCCTTTTCTGGCATGTCTCTCCCCACTCTCTCCTGGTTTTATCTCGATCTATATATTTCCATCCTCTATATATAAAGTATAGAGTTAAGAAATATACTTTACTGCGTATGATTGTGGATTACATTCCTGACAAAACGTACCAGCAAACCTTAAACTCAATTATCCTTTTCAAAGTTATCAATCAGGCTTGAATCAAAGTCTAGTGCACTTCAGTCCAAAAATCTTGACCTTTCTGAATAGCAGTATGTGTAGATTATGTTAGAGAAATGCTTCAAAAGACAAAATCATCATAGCATAATATCCAACGAGCCCTGGCCATTTGGATACCTGTGGTTCTTTTTTTTTCCCCCAATCAAACAAAGTTTTAAAAGTAAAATTTTGTATTTTTAAGTTCCCGCTCTTGTCTGTATGCATAAACCTGTGAGCAACTAAAAAGTAAAAGTCCTGAAAAAATTGCACAGTTGGATGATGTTGTTGCCTGCAAACAGTCTTAGAAACAACCTCACAACTTCAATCAATAGATCCATCTGAATTTGTAAAGCTCCTATTCACAACCAAAGTGATCTCAGGGTGCTTAACAAAGGAGCCAGTCTAGACCATAGTCTTCATATATTTACTGGAGCATCCAATGTAAAGATGAGTTAAGACTGAGTCCCGTCTTGTGAGACCAGACCCACTCCCATTGTCATCCACATAACTGTAGCCCTGAGCAAATTACAGTGGAGAAGAAAAACTTACTATTAACAGGCAGAATCTCTAGTGAGGGGTTAAGGCCCCCGTGAGAATCTCTTAGCTGGTCATAAAACAGACTAAAATAAATACTGGTGTCTATTGTTAACACACCCATAACAAGCGTTTAGTAAGGGAGGCATAATTGCTTGACTTTGTTCATCTGCAGTTGGTTTTCAGATTAGACTAGATTAGATGAGATATTCCTTCATCCCTCAGTGGGGAAATTAAAAATTGTTGACAGCAGCGGCACACACAACATACAAATTCACACATGCCGGGTACAAAAAAACAAATAAATAAAGATAAACAAACTCAAGCATGTTTTTTTTTTTCTTTTTTTTTTTTTTTAATGGAAAAGTCTTCAAAGTTAAAACTGTTTTTAGTCTCACCTCCAAATATAGAAATAATGGAAGCTCGTTGTGTCTGTAATTCTTGAATTACTGTCCTGTTGATGTAAAGAAACTTTCATCGTCAGAAAGTCCCCAAATGCCAGCTTTGGAAAGGTCTGTTGGGAATGTTTGTGAATATGTTCTAGGCACTTGCCTGAGCTCACTGGTGCCACAGGTCTCTGCCAACCATCTCTGGGCCAGCAGGATGACTGTGGCTGACATGGCACTGCTCACTTACAGTAATTCATGCTGTGACTGCCAACATATGAAGAGGCTTGCTGTCTTCGGCTCCCATCCTCTTCACTTTCTCACTTGAGCACCATTTGACTCATCTAATCCAGAATCTGCTGACAGGCTCAGTTCCAGGGTCACTATTTGTAGCTCCCAGTGGTCGTCTTGTTTTGAAGGATGCAAAATGCTAAACCATGCTTTAGTCTGCAAAAAAGGCAAGTTTAGACACTCAGAAAAGTGGAACTTTAACACAGACTCAGTCAAAATCTGTGACAGGGAGCTTAATGACTTGATTTCTTCTGCACTCTTTTTCTGAACCGTTTGGAGAGTATGCAGGAGTCTGTTTCACTAATCTGTCATTTGACTTGCTTCATGCAGCACCTGGAGTCTTTTCAAACCTCCAACAAATTGAGTGTTGGGTTTAAGGATCAACATACCCTGCTGTTTGTGTGAGAGCTCATTTGGCCTGCAAATTACAACCCTGAACCCTGAAGAGTTGGGACTCTGCGTAGAATATTGATAAAAACAGAATTCGATGGTTTGAAAACTATTTAAAACCCACTTATAGCTAATTTGGAAAAAAGTAAGAAGACAATAAATCAAATGTTGAAACTGAAGAAGTTTATTGTTTTGTGAAATATTAATTCTCATTTCTAATTTGGTGCCAGCAACACGTCTCCAAAAGTGTCAGGATTGTCTCCTCAGTCCATTCTAGAGCGGCCCTCAGGTTCAAGCTGTCTCTGACATGTCTGGATCATGTTTATAAATGGTCTCCTCTTTGAATAGTACAGTTTTTACAGTCTTTTGTCAGTTGAACTGTGTTCACAGGGGTTATTGAAAGCCCACATGCAGTGATTTCCACCACAAGATTATGTCTGCTTTAACACAGAAAGCCTGAAGATCATTAGCGTAGGATATCTGCCTTTTCTCGTTCGTAAAGAGGAGTCTCCAGATTCTCAGAATCTTTTAATAACATTGTTGGATTATTAGATAATGAAATCCCATTATTTCAGAATTGCTGAGCTACAGTATTTCTTCACCTAGTCTTTTGCAGAGAGGTGAGCCTTTTAGCTTCCAGGAGACTTCACCTCTTTGTCACTAAGCTTTTGAAAATCAAGGTAAATAGCTTGGAGATGTTTTTATTCGAGGGATTTCTTTGGCATCTCACAACCTTTTCAGTGTTTTGTTGTCGCTGACCCTGTGTTGCTGGCATAAAATTTAAGATAAGCATCTATAGTTCATAAAACAATAACATATATTAGTTTTAAAGTTTGATATGTCATCTTCATTCTATTTTCAATTAAATTTTGGCTGAAAAAGATTAGCAGACTATCAAATTTTATTTTTAATCAACATTTTATACAGTGTCTTAACTTATGATTGAACAAGAATTGTAAATTAATTTAATTTGCCAGAAACTTATTGTAGGTGTGTCCTGATTCAATATCGATACTGGATATCGGCAAAAAAACGAATATCGGATTATTTCGGCCTGCAGCTCAGATCTCTGATATCAGCACTCTGATACAAGCAGTCCATTCCAGACTCCGGTCCAGCATCTTTATCTAGCAGCACCTAGATCCAGCATGCAGAGTCCATGTGATCACAACAATAGTGTGTACTAAGGTACTAACAAAGTAGCAAGGAGCAGAATATATGTTGGCTGTGTGGCAGTATTTGAATTTTCTGTTGAAGTCCAAAAAAATCCATGCAGCTGAGTGCAAAACTTGTCATGCACAATTTTGTAGTTTGTGCCAATATTGGATCAATATCAGTATTAGTCAATATTGAAGGCTACAATATCGGTATTGTATCGGAAGTCAAAAAGTTATATCGGGACACTCCTATCTTGGTGTGAATTTTGACCAAGTCACAATCTGTTTCGCTTGAACTGATCATTGTTAGCCTAATAGAAGAGCGGTGTGCAACTTTGCACATTTAACACTGCAGGGATTATTTGTGTGAAGAACTCCAATTTAACTACACCCACAGCAAGAGATTAAGAAAGGTAATTAAAAAATCAGTTTTAATTCAGATTTGGTTGTTGACTATTTATTTATTTATCTAGTGTATGAGAGTCTTTTTTTATCCAAGTTTCCAATTTGAATCTCAATCTGTAAGCATAACCTCCTCCAGAGCTGACCATGTGTGCGATGTGAGTTGCCATGGCAGTAAGTTTCATGAAAAGATTCATTAAAAATACCTGGCGTAAGGTTCAACAGAGCTTGCCAACCCATCGAACTTGCTTTGCATTGCAACCATCTGTTGTGTGTTCCAGTGAGTGTGCGTCCATGTGTTATTGTGTATTTTTTCATATGCTGTGCTCAGTGTGTTATTCTGTGTTGTAGGTGCAGGGATGGTAGTGGACTGGGAGCAGGAGACTGGCCTTCTTATGACATCTGGGGACGTCAGAGTCATCAGGATCTGGGACACAGACCGGGAGATGAAGGTCCAGGTATAACACTCAGTGCGCCTTTTTTGACTGATCCCCGACTAAAAGCTACAAATCTGTGCACAGGTGGCCTTTGGCTGAAGGATTACATCAGATAAGCACTGATTTGAAATGACTCTTAGACGACCCTGATTGTAAGATTACGCTCCTTTTTCAGTTTGCACTTTTTTTTGCCTTTTGTTACATTTTTGTCCTTGTTATACAAAAGCATTGATTAAAAATAATGATAAGATAGACCCAACAAATAAATCCAGGTAAGTCTATGTAATGCTTTCACTGTATTAAAATTAAGTTTATAAAGTAAAGATAAAAGCAGGTGCAAATGAAGCGCCCAAGTATTAAAATTAGAATAATCACACTCTCTCAGATGGATGAAGGTTTTGATAATGAACGTGCTTTCTATCATTTGTTCAGTAACAGGTGAGGACAGTCTTTGAAGACATTATACTTTTTGTCTCAGTCTGTCTTTGCTGGTCAACAGTGTTTTTTTTTTTGTTTTTTTTTTGTTTTTTTTTAATTTATTTTATTTTTTTTATTTCTTCTCCTTTTGGACATTTTTTTTTCTTTTTTGTTTTCTTACTTTGGTTTCAGTGACCAGCTCTTGTGATTGTAAAAACATGAATAAATCATTCAGTTTGGTTTCAGCTGTTTATAAAATATGCACAGTTTACAGTAAACTCGGTCTGTTTCCAGCCATAGTAAACTAATGGATGCTAGCAACAGAGCTGGTACCATTAGTGTGGTTTCCTGTCCCTCTTTTTTCCCCCTTGTTTTTACACATGTAATGGTCCCCTGTGTGCTAATCATCCTCTTGATGGATGTACTTGATACAAATTACAAATGGCCCAGCCTCGCCTGTGGCTGCATATTGATGCTGGGTCCACCTTCCAATGAGCCAACAGTCAACAGAGAGCTTAATTGATGAGTGCTTACAAGATTTAGTGTGAAACGGAGTGTGCAGCGACAGTGATAGTTTTTTTTAACAAACATTTATTGGGGTTGTGTGTCTTTGTGTGTATCTTCCAGGACATCCCAACAGGAGCAGACAGCTGTGTGACCAGTCTGTCCTGTGATTCCCAGCGCTCGCTCATCGTTGCCGGATTGGGTGACGGATCTGTTCGGGTCTTTGACAGGAGGATGGGCCCGAATGAATGGTACAACACACTTCTCTCTCTCTCTCTGGTCTTCTATATGACCTCTGACTCTGTTATTGTGGTACTACAGAGATGGTTTTAATCTTTTCCTCCACACGTCAGAATTTGTTGGTGGAATAAGGGTTGGCTTCAGTCGTGCACTCCTCTTATCTGCAGCACAACACCAACCTCCTTTTTTGCAGTGGTCTGCCCCCCATCTTAATACTATGTACCAGATCATTTATAGCATACAGTCATTATTAACTCTAGCTCTGTATTTTAGTCGTACAGCAGCTTGGTTGATTCTTTTATATGAAACTGCTGTTTTCAGGTTCAGTTTTCCTGCTTTGTGTGTGTTGAGAACTTTTCTGAATTATTTTGCTTTTACTCAAAACCTTGAAAAGAAGAAAACTGTTTGACCTCTACCGTAAAAACAATGGGTCTCATTCATGAAATGTGAGCAGAACAAATTTGTGTCAACTATTTGGAGAAGAAAATGCACGTGTATTGTGGCAAGCATTAATCTTTTAGTAGGTACCAACAAAATCCAGATCTGCCTCTAACAGCTTGTAGCTGTGGTGTAAATAAAGAGTGATTGCTTGTTTTCTGTGTCAGAAATCACAGTTTTAAATCATATTGTGATCTGTTATGCTCACAGTAGTCTGATACCCTCAAAGCTCATAAACATGACAAACAAACAGGAATATAACACATTGAACCAAATGAGTTTGATGTAGCTTCAGATCATGCTCATTAAATGTCAACGAGTTATATCAAATGAGTTAAAAAACACATTTCTACATGGTCAACAGCAATAAAGATATCAAATCATAAAACGTTCTCAGTGAACTCATGACGCACAACAGCTTCATCCAGCACAATAGTGCAGACGGCACCTCTTTTAAGAATAAGCAGTGAGAGATAAGAGGTTAATCAGGTGGTCAGCAGGAAGGAATATAGTACAAAGCTCCCTAAATATCAGGTCAAGGCAAATGAAACAAGCATTTGTACATGGGAGACAGGGTTACCCGCTGATTCCACAGCTCATAACTCCTCTGACCCACCACACACCACAAGAGCTTTGCGTACAATGAAGCCCACGCAGCGACTGTAACTGTTACAGAGCACACCCAAGGAGCTCTGAATTCAAGTGTCACACCACCAGAAGAAAACAATAAACTCTGAGTTTAGTTCGGTTCACTCATGTTCCCCTAAAGAGATCCAAAGTGTGTATCTCCAAAACAAACAAGCTGCAGTTTGTCTCACTTATGCCTCTGAAGCTTAACAGACTTTAATTCAAAGTTGCCCATTTAGTATCTGTTTGGAGATGTTTGGAGAAGATTCAGGTCTTGGTAAAACTAATGGATGATAAACAAGTAAAGGTTTTTTTATAGACTTGCTTGGTTAAGTTGATAACTTGCCAAGTCTTTTTTTTTAATTTCTCTAAGGAAGCAAGCAAAACAAAAGATACTGAACCGACAAAATGCAAGCTGACCCTGCTCGAGCTGACATGAAAGTCTTTGACTTTTAAAAGGCTGTACTGGTTAAATGAATTATTAATTTACAGTTTAATTTTCTTTTACTGTTGTACCATTATTTAAAGACATTGAAGAACACACACACAGCAGTTTCTGTGGACATTAACTTCTACAGAGTCCTACATTATTCTCTTCTATAATCTATATTTATTACATATATCGTGCTGTAAATCTCCCTCTGGGGTTGCCACCTCTTTTAATGGACCCTGGTGGCACTGAATCCCCCCAGTTGGTTAAACATTATTTTAATTTCAGTCCCAGAGGGGGAAAACATTGCAGTTAAACCATGAAGTGGCCCATAAATCTTTAAGTAAAGCTAATTCAATAGCTCCCCTCAGGCATGGAGGTACATCTTTCAGCTACTATGTCCATCCAAAGACTTGTTTAGGACCAGGAGAGTGAGCACGCAGGCCCGGTCAGGAGTTTTTTCTTTTGTTTTTAAAAGTTTCATATCTTTAGGAGTCTAGAATTTGAGATTTTGGCTGATGGCAGGTATGTTTCATTGATTCATGTTGTTTCTTCTTCTGTTTCATCTTGTTTGCAGCTCTGAAATAAGAAAACTCTTCAGAGTTATACTTTGACCAGGTGTTATAAAATTCAGAAGTTCAGTCACAGCTGTAGCAGGGATGTTTCTGCTTAGGTCAAATAAAGTTCATTATCGATTTATTTATGTTGCTGTTTAATGAACTATGAACAGTTTTAGGCATAAATATGACCATTTTGTGTACTGGGCCTGTGGCTCATCACTAAATATCAGTCTGCAGTCCCTTAGATAGTTACAACAGAAATATCAAGGAGGATCAAACAGCCCTGAACAGTCTGAGGTGGTGAGGCTAAACAGAGACCTTAAAAAGATGGTTGAAGGGTTTTGTTTTTCAGCTGCAATGCCGTCATAAGTTCTGCAGCATTCATCCATGATTCACTGCTGCCACCCAGTGGTGTCTCTCATGGATTACACGCTGCAGTTGCAGTCTGTTCTGCAGTTTTTTGCAGTCTTCAATTATCTGAATTAGAAATTATTTCTCCTTCCCATTAAATTTGCAAGAAGAATAGCAGTAGCAAATACATACGTGTTCACTCAACATTTCAATTTCATTGTTTAACCGTTAATCTAGATGATGTTTGTCGTTTACCTTTTCAATAAGAATAAACATTATTGTGAAAATTTTGTTAAAAAAAATGTCAGAATTCACCTGATGCTGTAGGCCTGCTTGGGACGATAAAGGTTTTATATCTTTAAAAATGTTACAAACCTCTCACAAGAGCTCAGATAATGACAGATTTAGCTGTTTGGTTTTCATAGCATCTGGGGAGAAATTACCTCAAGTTTACCTCAACCTACGACCACAGTCCCAACTTCAGAAAAAGAAGTGTATTACTGACAAACTTGACAAACAGACAGCAGCTGGTTTAACAGCTGATTTTTACTCACAGCTTAGCCGCTCCAGTCCAACTCCTCTCTTTGTCACTCTGATTATAGTTTGATTCTCAGGACTGGATGTATTGACACTCATGTTGTTGATACAAAGCCAAATAACTGGTTTCACATTCCTGACATCCCTTTGACTTATGCCTCACAATCACTCTTATTGCCACGCCTGCGTTTGTTGTATGTTTTTTTGCATGTGGCAATCCAAGGAGTAGAGGTTCAGTTTTCCCTGTGGTTTCCCCAACACAACATATCTGATAGTAAACATTATACACAATCAATATGTTTATTGAATCAAAATCCTCAAATCAAGGAACATTAAATCACTCTTAATTCATATAAAACCACAATACGCTGGCATGATATTCCTTAGAGGTGTCAGAATATTAATATCTTATTTTTGAAAGACGGTCTAAAATTTTCAAAGTAAACAGTTAAAGAGTCGGCCTCAGTTTACATCACACATGGCAGTGAATACAGAGACTGAGAGAATAGGATATCATTGGGCTTTTTCTCCTGCTCACTAGAGATACCATATTCACTGTTGCACAGCTCTGTTTGTATCTCCTGTCAATTTCCTGGTGATTGCCATCAAGCGACTGAAAGGGAACACATAGACACGCTGACATGTTTATGTCTGCTTTCTTTCTGCAGTCGGGTGATGACCTACAGAGAGCATGGAGCCTGGGTGGTCAAAGCTCACCTACAGAAGGAGACAGATGGGCATATTATCAGTGTCAGGTATGCCCCCTTCTGTTTCTGTTTGAATTCATGCAAACAAACATGTCAACTCTGTGTTTACCTGTGCTGACTTTGATGTTCCCCACAGTGTTAATGGAGATGTTCGATTTTTTGAACCACGGACACCAGACTCTGTCAACGTGCTGCAGACAGTGAAGGGTCTGACAGCGCTGGACATCCACCCACAGGCTAACCTGTTCGCCTGGTGAGTTTGTTTGTGTTCAATGAAGTTATAGTGCATTTAATTCCTTCACATTCAAGGTCAAAGCATATGTCTGATTCCACCCATTTGTTTGTGGACTGCTGTTCTGCAGCCTGATGTTTGGTCTTTTGGCCTGTTACTATCTTGTATTTTTGGAGCCTGACATAGTCGAATGTGTCTTAGGAATAAACATGCAGAGAGTGAGGGGTTAAGAGGTCTTTTTTAGCAAACATAAGGGCTGGTTGTGTTTGTAGGGTTCATGCAAAATTCATATGAACTTTTTATTTATTTATTGGGATACTACAAAGAAAAGCAAAAAAACTGCTAAATGATAAGGCCAAACTATTTTTTTCTTTCCTGTCTGTATTTTTTCTAGTATCCACAAAAGAGAAATAAAAAGACATCCTTTTGTTTTGTCCTGACTTTGGCAAACAAAGGGGACGTTATGAAACCAAACAACAGCAGCCGTCAGACTGGAAATACTAACTGTAACTGACTTTTGGCTACTTTGGAAACAAGCAAAGAGGTGTGGTTGAGGATACGGCTTTGCTTCCAGACAAACAGCTGAAACACATCTCAACCAGATCACCTGCACCTCTAATTATTTGTGATCCAAAACTCAGCCTCTACATTATCAAAAAAGTGTAGCTATTAAAAAATGCCATCCCTAACCTCTTCATGTTCTGATGAAAGAAATGAGGTATAAAAACCGTTTTTTATTATTAGGTTTTTAAAATGTGAAACTCTGCAGTTAAAAAGGAGAAGCTGTTTGTGGAGTTTCTGTAGTTCATGAAGTGAACCTTAAGTGGACATTGAGTGACTGCAACTCTTGGCATTGGCTTCATTTTCTAACACCGGAGGTTGCTGCTTAGTTCTGGTTTGGTGAAAAGAACAGCTGACATCTATTAAGACAACCTCATTGGCCATGAAAGACATCTCATACAGTCTGTGATTAACATGACATTTAAAACGGTCTCTTTCTCTGCCTGTCTCTTTTTTTTTCATCCACTCCCCTCCAGTGGATCAATGAATCAGTTCATTGCGGTCTACAACTGTAATGGGGATGTGATCAGCAACATTAAATACTACGACGGCTTCATGGGACAAAGGATCGGAGCCATCAGCTGTTTAGCCTTCCATCCTTACTGGGTAAAATAACACACACACATGCAATTACTGAAAACTGTACTCAAGACAGTCATGTGGACCAGCAGATTTCAATAAATGCTGTTTAGTTTTTTCATCAGTAAAGTCATGGTATATGGTAAATTGATTTTCTTTTTTTCTTTTTTTAATAACTTTTATCAACTGCCAGACAGTCATGATACAAAGTCATTGTACAAAACAGTATTTTTTTTTCTTTTTCTTTTTTATAACATTCAATAAACTGAAATGAACCACCCCCCACCCCACATCAATTCACCCTTCCCACCTCCCTTAGTAACTTATGATTAAGTATATCATAGATAAGTGGGTTAACCCACACACTCTCTCAAAAAATAAAATAAGATCAAATCGATTAATTAATAAAAATGAATAAGATAAATAAAGATAACTAAATAAATTAGAATAATAATAAGTAAATAGTTGAAAAAGAACATGTATGTTTATTTACATATATAAATAATAAAAACATAAAAATAAATAAAAACTTTTAAGAAACAAGAAAAGAAAGAAGCTACATAATAAAGATAAAAAATCTACAAAAAAGGCAAACCATGTATAACTACACAGAAATTAGTAAATTAAAATACAAAAATCAAGTGCCAGTGCAGATCATTATAAAGTAGATCTTAATATTAATGGTTGCTTGCTCCCCAGTCATCGAAGCAAATTTGTTATGCTCGAGTGTCTTAAAATTGATTTTCTTTAGTAAAAGACACAAAACCAAGAGTAAAGCTTGACACTTCTTGCTCCTAAAAGTGTTGTAGTTTTTAACCAGTTCATTAAAAGCAAAACACATCTCATTTTTTGAAAGAACCATTTCTGCAGAGTATTTTTTAAGTGTTTGAATCCTGTAACTGGATCCAGATGTTACTCTGCTGATGGTCATTCATAGTTGTCAGAGGTAAAATGCTTCATTTGAATATTTTTTATGGTTTAGCTACGTTTTTTTCAATTATTTTCTCTCCTTTCGCTTTTTATCCATCAGTGAAGCTACAGTTAACCATGACTTAACCTTTGATTTCTCTCTCTGTCTCCCTGCAGCCCCACTTGGCAGTAGGCAGCAACGACTACTACATGTCCATCTATTCAGCAGAGAAGAGGCTCAGATAACACACCAGCATTTATTGACCCCGACCCCTTCAACCCCCCAACAAAACCAACACCTATGACTTCTGACCCTGAGCCTGGCTCTGGGATGTAAATTACGTTTTTATTGTACATATGCAATTACCACCCTGAATGTTCTAGTGATGGCTGCTGACAAACTCATGCTAGGATTGACGATATATATTATTATTATTATTATTATTATTATCCTCATTGTTTATTCATATTCTTATTATAAAGCTAATGATTGTAGACTTGGCCGTGCTGAGGAGTGTGTATATTTAAATAGCATATACAGAAGAATAGAGGTTTCTATTTTAAAGTCATGGTACCCACCAATCACTGGGGCTCCTCCTCGCCGCACAGCGAGCATCCACAACCTGAATGAACTGTGACCCCAGAGAACATGGAAGTGGACAACACACACTGTGTGACACTTCCACTGGTGCAAGAAACATGGATCTGCCCTCTGCTGGACCCCAGTGTGTTAGGGAATTTATTTTAATAGCCGTCTGGCAGACAGAGGACTCTGAATTTAGCTGCTTGGCAGCTTCGTAGGCAAGACGTTCATGAAGACGGACTACAAGGTGGAGGACTGTGCTCATTGTTGCCTGACACAATAACCAGGCAGATATTAAGAGGGTTTTTGTTTGTTTGTGTGTGTGTGCGTGTGTGTGCGCGCGCGTGTGCGTTTGTGTGTGTGTGTTAAATGGATTATAGCACAGAGGTGCCCTACAGTGGGCCTTCATAGCCTTGAACTTTATCGATGCCCAAAAAAGATGCCTGCTCACATGCTAGCACTCTCTCCTTCTTGCTTCCTGATCCCAGCGTGACAAACATTATCATACTTTTCATACAAACTCCTCTGCTGCTGCTCAGAAGGGTTTTGTTTACTTGTTTATTTTAACTTATCACCTGTAAAAAGGGACAACCTCAACCCCTGGATGATGCACAGTAAAATATCTTGAGCACCATGAGAGGACAAAACTGTAAAAGCTGCGCATCTGAATCTTCAAGGCACCTGTGACACCTGCTCTGCAAAGCAATAAAACCCCCATGTTTCAGCCTAAGGCCACTCCCAGACGTTTCAGGTAGAAAACACATCCTCAGTGTTCATCCAATAGCAGCACTATAGGAGGCTATCAGAGCAAGAGATGAGGAACAAATGAAGGGAGGTTTTTTTTTTTTTCATTTGCCATTTAGAAAAAAAAAATGAAATTATGAGATTTCTTTTGAGTAAAAAAGGCAGTGGTTGCTGAGTTGTTACATCACACTTCCACATGAATGTGTTGAAGGCTCACTCTCTAGGGAACACATTTTTTTTCTCCTTGTGTTAGTTACGAAAAAGCTTGTACATCATCAAAACACGCGGTTAGCATGTAGAAAGGCAGCGCGTCATCTGTTTATCTGCACCATCTGTCTTCTAACGTGGTTAAATCTTGAATTAGGCTTGGCTAGTAGATTATAGACTAATAACAGTCATCTGCAAACATGTTTAGACAAGAGATGTCCTCAGTTAGTCTTCCTTTTTTGACTTTGGGTAATCCGACTTTGAAATTTTGAGGGATAGGGAAACAGGGGCACAGTGTGTGATCTGTGGTCATTTACATCTTACTGGCAAATGTTTACTGGTTAACCTCAAGTTAAGTGCTGACATCAGGGAAATATAAAGAAGTATTTTCTTCTTACAGCCTGATCCATGAAATATAACACAGCAGGTCAAAAATACAACATTGACCCAGAAGGTTTAACGCAGAAGTGCGACATCGCCACTCAGCAGCCGCCAGCTTTCTTTTGTCCTTTTTTCTCAAAATTTCAACTTTATCCAGAAGTGCAAAATGAAAATAAGACCTCCCCCCTCTCATTTGTACTCATCCCTGACCCTTGAACTCCTCTGTGCACCACTGCATCATTTCAATAGCGAAATGTCAACTTTTTTGCCCAGAGCTTAACCTGCAGTTCAGTCAGTGGCCACATTACAACAATACGGCACCCCCTCCTCTGAGTATCCAGAGTGGCAGATTAGTGAATGCTCTACCTACCTGCACCAGTGACAGGAAAGATCTCAGTTGAATTGATTTTCCTGAGATCATTTTCAGCTGATCAAAATGTCCAAATTCAGCTAAATGATTAAAAAAAAGTCTTTAAAAAAGTTTGTCTGTCATGCCCCCTGTAGACCAGCCTGTCTCGTTTCTGTCTTGATAAAAACCTGAGTTTATCTAACCCCAGTCAGGGGAGCTCCTTTAGACACCCTGAGAGCACACAGCACACTAGGTTTAGAGACATTTAGGTCATGTGACTCGTCACGTCAAAGATCATCTGCTGCCCACTGTCTGGACCGTTATTCAATGCGATAAATGATCTTTCTTTAAGTTTTTATTTCGGTTTTATCTTTTTTTTTTTTTTCTTTTAAACAAAGTTGGAGGCGAACTTCAAGAAGGTTGACTACTGTGGCGCCCCACCTGTTTCTGCTTTCTGTGTGAGTTAAGTGAGTCTCACTTTGGTACCTCGTGGTGAGCAAACCTGGAACAACCACCTGCCTCCCCTGCTGTCCGTGACATATGCGGTCAGTCACATGATGCTCCAGGATGCTTATGACTTACCTGTGTGTCTTTGCGGTGCTGTTTTGTAAAATGCCTCTTTTTCTTTCTTTCTTTTTATTTTTTTGTGCATTATCGCCGTCAACGTGCCTCTCTGGGGCCGCAGCTTTGCTCATTTAGCTTTTTTAATCCTTTTTTCTCCTTCCGTTTTGTAATTTGATGTTTTTTAATGTGCTGGCATTTTGTTTGCCTTAGCTTCAGTGGAGCAGAGAGAAAAAAGTGAGGACAGCCTTACCTTCACACACTCACTCACTCACTCACACACACTCGCTGCACTTGAGTCTCTTGAATCTCCTTTTCAATGCCAACATCTGCCCTCATCAGCCCCCTCTTTTCTCTCCACTCTGAGCATTGCTCCCCCCCCCCCCCCCCAACAGAAGGAGTATTAGACACATGGAAGTGAACTTGGAGAACACCACACAGTTTGTAGAAGAGGCTGCAGCTGTGGTCTCCACATTAGTTCCCATCATCAATCTGTCACTGAGCTCTTTGGCGCTCACTGTGGTTTTGTAGGAGTCACCGGCTTCTCTGCAGCCGAAACAGCCGTTTGGTGGCAGGGCCATTTTTTCTGCATCATGTCATCTCTAAGTACCCTGCTTTGAGTTTTAAGATTTTAGAACAGACGAAAAAAGAAGAGTCTTTAACAAAGTAGTAAGAAAGGAAAACTGAAAACAATCAGGTTTGTCCCTGTGACTGTAGACTGCTCTGCTGACTGTGGTTTATAAGACAGGAGATGAAATCAATGAAATAAACCAAATACAACACCGGATGTTGTGTGTTTCTTGCCTTTATATACAAAGAAATATTCTGCTTCACTTCTGTATTCGTCTACAATTGTGAAAAAATGATGATGAATCTTTAGTTTTGAGGCTAAAACATCGGGATGTAGTTTTAAAATATAAGTCGTGGTTCTTTTGCTCGAGCTGAATCGATACACTAAATCTAAAACAATTAGGACATTGCAAAAGAAATAATAAAAATCAAATTTAATGGTTTGCAAATCATTTAAAGTTTTAATTTATTTTAAAAAGTTTGCAGAAAATGGATACGATGTTTTAAGTTGAAAAACATTATTCCAGGGTGGCTGAGTCCCTCAGAAGTAAATATGGGAGAGGGTCACCACTCTGTTAATTTGGACACTTCATTGTCGAAGGCACAAAATGTATTTGGAAGATTAAGAGAAATCTCTGTACAAAAGGGACAAGGCTGATAACTTGTACTAGATTGCCATGATCTATGAGCCTCAGGTGGCACAGCTGGAAAAAAAAGACATAGCTCTGTAGTGGAAATCACTGCATTGACGCAAAAACCATCCACAAATGCAGGTTAAAACTGTACCGTGTAATGAGAAAACCTTTTATAAACACAAGCCAGACATGCCAGGTTTACTGACGTCAAGTGGTCTAAAAAATAAATAGATAAATAAAAATTTGTCATACTTTGAAATCATGAAAGCTGCGGCCTTGGTTCTAAAGAGGAGAGAGAATACCCAGCTTGTTATTAGAGTCTTTTTAAGAATAGATTTTAAGGTTGCTTTATTGGTTTTTAAAGCTCTTAATGGTTTTGGCCCAACTTATCCAGCTGATCTTCTTTTACCTTATGGGCCAGGTTGAGCCCTCAGGTCTTCAGGAAGTTCTCTGTTAACAATACCGAAAGTTAAAACCAAGGCATACAGTCAGGCATCTTTTTATTACTACGGACCCCGTTTATGGAACAGCTTCCTGAAGACCTGAGGACTGCACCTTATCTTAATGGTTTTAAAAGGAGACTGAAAACGTACCTATTTAGTCTTGCTTTTAACTAAATTCTATATCATTAGCTCTCTAAGTGTTTTAGCACTTATCTATTCTTGTTTCAGTCACAGGATCGTCTTTTATTGAGCTATTTTGGTGCTCTTATTTTAGTATCTTTTACTGTGGTTTTAATTTCATTTTATTTATTATTTCTTTGTTTTTAGATTTTAACCTAAACCTCCAGTGTTTCCTTATCTTGATTTTTATAATGACGTTTCCTCAGTGCGTACATTTCACATTCCTGTTTCCACGAAATCAAGCCCCTTTTTAGGTTTATGCATTTTAACACTGTTTCTGTTGCAATTAGATCTTGGGGTGGGAATGAGGGGTCGGGCTGGGGTAGATTTGGGTATTCTTTGTTTCTTTTATTCCTTTTTCTGTGTAAAGCACTTTGTGCTATATGTTGTGTATGAAGGTTTTTGAGCAACATGCCATCCAGACAATGTCTTTGTCAGATGTTTCAGCAAATAATTCTTATATCTTATTCTAATCTATATCTATCTATATCTAATTCTTATATCCACATCTTATATTACAACATTGTGGCTCTGTGGTGGAAGAGTCCTGGTACTAAACCAGCTTTCCCGCAGTCTGGACTTGTCACCCTATGAAAACATTTGGTGAAATAGGAAATGTAAAATAGGACAAAAATGGTCCTGAATCATTGAGCAGGTGAAGTCCTACATCGGGCAGGAAGAGAAAATATTTCATTTTTAAAATGCTTGTGACCACTGTGGGGGCTGTGTGTATGATTGTGTATGATTAACTTCTACCACTTTGAGTTACTGTTGTATAACCCACACCACAGAGAACTGTTGTTTAGTGCAAAACTTCTATGCCTTCACTGAGACAAGAGAAAACTGAAGATGTGAAGCCTTCGTCCCTCAGGGTGGTGAAAGTAGAATTTTAAAGTATAAAACTGCCGATGTCTGATGACCAGTGAAGTGACTGAAAATGCATTGTCGATTATTACCTTCCAGTGAACACACGTGTGTAAAATGTTAAAAAAAATGTGATGTTGGAAGGTGTTAAAATAGGCAAAACAAGACTCCCTCTTTGACTGTCAAGGACCGTTGTTGTGAGACCCTTTTGCAAGAATACATCTAAAAAGAAAGACAAGGACCTCGCTCTGAGTTATCTTTTCTTTCAAGAAACAAAACATTTCCAAAACACTGCTCTCCTTGGTTCCCAGACATTTACCGATGTTGTCAAAGGAAGAGTTGATGAAAGCTAATGGTAAACATGCTCCTGTTTTGAAGCATGTTGCCGGTATCACATTGAAGTGGGCACGGATTTGTTACAAAACAATGCAATTATGTCATTGCGCTTTTTAAATGAGTTTAAATTATTTGCAAACTATCTACATCTGTTTTATCATCTTTTTACACAGCAACCAAACATCTTTGGTATTTGCGTTGAACCTTCAGATTTTCTTCTATATGTACTAAAATAAATTTGTACTTCATCATGTCTGGTTTCATCTTAAGTAATGATCACTTTGCGCCATTTATGTCTTGATGAGACTGAGGTTATTCACCAACACCCAGAGTAAACATTTGAATATAAGTAACCTCAATGGTTCACCAGGGTCACACCTCACTAAGTCATGTAGGAAAGTATGCACGTTTGTGATAATAGTTCCTCCTGCATGAGTCCTGAGTAAGATTTATGTCCCTAAAAACTGTTTTAGAAACCAGGGCCGACAATTTTCCCATATCAGGAAATGAGCTTTTCAACAGAAGAAATGTGCTGCTGCTGCCGTCTTCTTCTAAGGTCAGAGGTCAAAGGCCCGACGACTGCACCCCAAACAATCTAACGTATTGTGACTACTGTTTCACAGACGTGGACACACAAACATACGCAGACATACATGAAGGAGACCCAGAGGAGAACATTCCACAACAGCAAAGAGCCGGGCGGCACGAACATCCTGAGGAAACAACACTCACTTCCTGTCAAATTAAGCCAAGCCGACGGCTGCTGGGGTTGATAACCGCTGACCACTAAGAGGCTGAGGTAGTGCACCACCTTCATGTCCGCTCCCGCCTACCACAATCATATCTGCCCCCCACAAAGACCATCTGACATCCAGGCTGGTCACAAGCTTGTTAACCTCCAGGACAGTCAGCAGCATCGGGATTCTCAGCGCCCCCTGACAGGATGGGCCTCCTGCTACTGCTCACCTCCTCGCTCCTGTCCAGCTGTAAGAGCACTGAGATTTTATGGCCTCTTCACGAGGAGCTCTGTGGATTTCAAAATGACTCTCTAACCTGCTGCTTTTACTTTCTTCCCCTCTTCTAAGATTTCCATGCAGGAAGAGTGGTGAACGCACAGAGATGTGAGTATCATCTTAGATAAATTCATATGCAGGATCAGGGACAATGCTCTGGATATCTACTGCAGGACTGTATTGGTTGGATAGCTGGTGATTATGGAGCGCCATTGCTTTACTTTCCAGAGTTACTGTGTGAGATACTTCCCAATCAGAAAACACATGGTTAGTTTGTGGAAACAGTTTGTTATCAGCGGTTTCTCATAGTTGGGGTCTGGTGTTGTGGAAACCTGTGATTGGTTTGGGTTGGGAACACGGCTGTGGACAGAGTCACACGCCTCCTTGTCCTCTGGAGGCAGCAAGTGATGGAAATCACGCGTCACTTCAGGTCAGCTGCAGCAGCGCCGTTTAAGAGTCTCCTGATTGATTCATTTTCCTTTGTGCAGTCTGTTGAATTTTAGCTATCCAGCACATTTAAAACCAGCCAAGGTCAACCGAATTGCTTTTCAAAGTGAAGAGGTACAACAAGGAAACCAAACTACTCAGTACATCAGGCTTATGATAATAAAATCTGGTGGTTCTTATCAGGGAAGGAAGGCCGAAGAAAGGAGAGGGATTTTCAAGACTGATTCAGAACATTTGAGAGTGGAGGCAGATTTCATTTGAAGTGCTGATCTGCTGGCAGCAATCTGTGTGTTTCAGTCTCACATGCTACATGTCCGAAAGAATATAAGGGCCACAAGAAGAGAAAAAAATAATTACAGGAAGGAGATTTTTTTTACATTTCCATTTCAAGATTAACGTCGAAATTTAAAAAGTCAAAATGAAATGCCGTACGGCTTAAATTTGTCATTGTCATCCATGTGCCAAAGCGCATTGGGTCCTCGGCTTCGGTAATGCCTGCACCTCAGACACCGAGCTCTAACCCTGCATCTGTATCATTATCTTTGGCACAGTCTTTATTTTTTAGAGTCCAAATACTTATGACCAAACTGTGTTTTGCCAAGGAACCAAAAAAAAAAAAAGGGAACCAAAGAGCAAGGATTTCCTTCTTACTAAACCCAATTCTAAAGTACAGCTTTATGAACTCTTTTACAGAGGACCTGATGTCGAGTGAAGAGTAACAATGCTGTTGATTAATTATCACTAATCTTAACATTACGAATGTATTCATGAAATTTCGTCTTTATTTGCCTCGACTTTGATCTCATAATTTCAATTTGATTCACGAAATTTCGGTTTTATTCATGTCAACATTAACCTTGAAATTTTGACTTTATTTGACGTTATTGACATAATGTTGACGTTATTGACATAATTTTGAGTTTTTAATCTCGAAATTTCGACTTTAATCTCGTTCCTATAATTATTTTCTCTTCTCTTTATGTGGCCCTAATCCCTCTTTCGTACATATGAAACTTAGATTTCTAGTTGGCAAGAGAAGAAAAAGACCTGATTTGATAGTAAACTGTCCTTGTTATGCATGGCAGAACTGTATAACTCACCTGGGTGTGGAAGGGAAAGTCTGTCAAAGTCATCAAGACTTTTGTTAAATTGTTACACGAGTCGTCACCTAGTTATAAGCCTACTAGATTTTAAATAACTGGAACAGAGAGGAAAATAAAGAAGGAACATGTTAATGTAATGAAGTGTAATATGAAAATGCCAAAGTTAAAAAAAAAAAAGTTTAAAACTTATATTTGAACCACCACACTGAATGTATTGAGTTGCTTCCCAGCAGAGGTTCTTTGTGCACCTGCTGTGACTCACACACACCATGTTGTCCACATTTCTCAGTAAGTCTCTGCCCTGCCCGCCTGATTCTTCTCAGCGTCAGAGCTGCCAGCTCCCGCTGAATGATGCTGGGTGTGGGCCAGATCCAGCAGGCTCTGATGTGCTGAAAGATCCCCCAAGTGGCCTGTTTGTCTCACAAAGTGCTTTTCCTGCCCTTTTTTCCTTGTTCCGCGGGTTTGTTTACTGCCCCACAACAACACAACACCTTGCGTCACAGCAGCAGTCTGCTGTTTCTCACACTCCAACATGCAGGAGGTTTGTTGAAGGGACTTGTGCAGAATCTTCTTATCCCTCTGTCTACAGCAAAGAAATGAAGATTTTAAAAAAAATTTTCCTGACCTTGAAAAAACTTTTTACATTGACAACAATTATTTTTGTGAATCATTTGTCAGAATTCATGTACAAGCAGGCCATCACATTAGCATTTAAACTCAGATGTATCTCCCCGACGATCGAGTATGTGCTGCTAACCTGACCTTCAGTGTCCTTTTTACATCATGTCTTAAATCCTGAGAGGCTTTCCCTTCTGCTTAACAGGGAAAACTTCATGCTTTGAGGGCCATGTGAATAACAACTTTTAGAAAACTTGTAAGAGAGCAAATGCAGTAAGGATTCAGGCCATCTTTGCTGATTTCTCATCATGTCTTTAGAGAACCCAGGTGACATTTGTCCTTTCTTTCTTTGGCATTTGTTTCAACATTAGATGACAACCACAGAATTGAACAGTCATGCATTTGTTCATTGTTTCTTGAGTGAGTCAACCACCTAGAAAGGATGCAGTCACCAGGATGATGAAGTTCTTTTGTAACACATCAGCTTCCTCAGTGTTTGTCATTGGTTTTATGAAACTGAAATTTCACTTACAGATATTTAAAGAATGTAAGCTAATGACTGGAAGACTGATTTTAATCTGTAAAGGAAGTGGAAAAGGAAATGACAAATCCTCCTGCGAACAACCATGTTTGGATATGAACTACTTAAAGTAAAGCAGGAACAGTCACACACTTGGTGCAGTTATGAAAATTATGAAAAGGATATGCAGAATAACAGGGAACAGTATTGTGTGTGTATTGGAATTAAGCTCATTTTTCAGAACAAATCAAACATCAATTGTAATTTCCCCTCAGTTATTTAATGTGACAAGTTTAGTTCTTTCTTTAAACTGAATTTTAGCACCTGCATGTTTTAAGGTGTTATTCATGTTTTTTATGACTTTGTTTTTAATATGACTTTGTTCTCCAGCATTCACAATAAGAGAGGTCACCCTGTCCATTGAGCCCAGCACTGATGTAACCCGGGACACTAATGTGACTCTGAGGTGTCAGGCCATTGTCAGCAGCTCAGGTCAGGAACCTCTGAGTCGAGAGTACACCATATACAAGGATGGGAGCATCATCTACAACAAAATCTCCAGCAGCTCTGAGGATCTTCTGTACTTTCTGCCACAGACCAGAGTCTTTAACAGTGGCAAATATAAGTGCAAGATCAACATCGATGGCAAACAGGTCAACAGCAGCTCTCAGAAACTCACAGTGACAGGTTGGATCCTTTATATTAAACACTGTGATTCGAAATTTTCAGCTTCATCTCAAAGTTTTCAGATAATGGTTTAATCAGATGCTTTTGTGCTTTGGTTTTATTGCCATCCAGAACACTTACTTGAGAAGATGTAAAATGTGGGGTTCTGCGAGTATGTGGATGCATGTAATGTACCTCAGTTGCAACAATAATACCAATCTTAAGTTGTTGTTCATAGATGTAGTTCAAAGGTTATCATTACTGTCAGCATAAGGAGGTAAAAACATGAACAGCTCATCAGATGTGCCACATGTCCTCCTTGTGGATTGATGCGATAAATGTGCTGTGCTGTGCTCTGTCTCTTGCTATGCCTAAGCTATCTCGAGTTATTAACCATTTCAGCCAATCAGAGTCCAGAATTTAATGATGCCAGTTAGAGTGTAAGAAAGCTGGTTGATAAACTTTATGACTACAGTATCACTTTGAGATTAGCAGCTGTTGTTGCATGTGTCTGAGTAGCAGGTCAAATTTACATCTTCTTGTTAACTTTGCTTGATTGTTGATTCAACCAAAAGTATATGGGCGGGCAAACAATCTTGGAAATTAAAGCAGTTGAAAAGACTGAGGTGAAAAGAATAAAACTAATGGCAACACTAGATGAGTTTGAATTGTATTTAAGTAGGGTTTCGGTTTGGCACATCAGGCTTCGAAGTAAGCATTCTGGGTCAAACTCAGCCATGTCCTTTTTTTTTTTGTTGCTGCATGTCATTACCCAGTTTCTCTTACCTGTCTCGTACCTCCTGACACTATTAAAAATATTAAAATGTGTACAAACAACATCAACACAAAAAAAATGAACTTTAAATCTTAAATGTTGTCCATTTTTTGTAGGACCATTATATTTAAAAAAAAAAAAGAATTAGACAGAAAAAGTGTCAGGGCTGAAGTGCTACAAACGGGAGAGTTTCTGCGACATTGCTGTAGGATGGCTCTGTTTTATCATTCTGTCTCCTTTCTTGAACAGATGAAATCTGAAAAAAAATTTTCACTCACTTGTTTTTTAGGCCTTTCACAACCTCTTCTCCGCCTTAACAAAGGTGTGGTCAGTGAAGGGGAGGAGATAACAGCCAAGTGTAGTGCACCTGGTGAGACAGGCTCCATTTTCTTCTACTTCTATGAGGACTCTAAAGAGATCTTGGAGAGGCAGGTCAGCCATGACCAGGCAGAGGTCAAATTTCACCTCAGGAACGTGGGCATTCACAAAATTCACTGTGATTACACCGTCCTTGTAACGCCATACTCCTTTAAGTCTGAGAAAAGCAACAATGCTACAGTTACAGTCAAAGGTAAGAGACATGTCATGCACCTTTGAAAGGAGACATGCTGTGCACTTTTCACTTGCTCAAGCTTTTGCCTCTTTGCCTTTGTCTTTGTAGAGCTTTCCATCACACCAGTCTTGGAGATTTTCCCCTCACACAAAATCTATGAAGGGGACCGACTTACGATCTCGTGCACAATCACAAACTCCAGGTACAACTTTGAAAATGTTCAACTGTACCTGAGCCAGGGAGTGAGACTTCTCAGCTCAGGAGACTCCAAAGTCAACCACAGTATGGTCGCTCTGGCACAAGATCCAGGAGAGTTTGAGTGCCGTTTAGAAATAGGGAATGTAGTGAAAGTGGACAAAAAGAATGTCTCTGTAACCGGTGAGTGTGTGTCTTTTTCACAATGATGCTTCAAGCTTTTAACATTCAGAAACTTTTCTTCCCCCTTTTGTACATATATCATGAATCTAAGGCACAAATTATTGATAATGTGTGCAGTCAGTGAGTTGGTGTTAAATGAATGAAAATTCCCACTGTTTTTATCAACTGATTCAAGGTTAAAAGAAAAGCTTTTTTGACTCCTTTGACTGTCTATAGCCATAGTTTCTGATGTTCTGACTTTGTTTTATGCAGAACAGAAAAGGGCCATGAAGTATAAAGTTACTCTTTATTCACAAATTTATTTTATAAAGTATGATTAAATGGCCAAATGCGTTCATACTGAGAAATCTATATATTTATGCTATATAATTCTGGTCTTTATCAGTGGAGGCATTTTGCAGTTTTGAGGTTATTATTTCATTTGACACCATGTGCATAATGCTTTTGATTTGTGAACTGGGCTGTTTGGGGGTTTATCAGGAAGAAAAATGCAATTTAAAAGTGATGTTATTATTTTTTCATAACAACAGAAAGAAGCAGAAAGCTGCTGCTGCAGCTTCATTAAAATTGGCCAGAAATGACAGAATAGCACATAATTTCATTTTTAAAAGGGTTTATTTCAGACCATAATAGTGAAAATGCAAACACTGAGTACCTTAATTTGTTTATATCTCCATTATGAAATGACCCATAGTAAACTTCTGTGTTTGTTAATCTCTCCTCAGAGCTGTTTTCAGTGCCCACTCTCACCATGTCTCCTGCTGAAGTCTTTCAAAGGGACTCAATGACACTGACCTGCAGGAGTGAGAGATATGCCACAGAAAGACTCAGAAAAGAAGAGCTGATTTACAGTATTAATCCACCTGAGAGCTACCTGTTGCAGAAGGACACTGGAGTGTTCAGGGGGAAGGCCCTGCCGTATGACTTCAACTATACCTGTACAGCTAAAGCAAAGGGCATCGACAAAAACAGTACAACACTGACTGTGCGTCCAAAAGGTGAGCTAATCTGATGTCTGTTCAATTGCAATTTCAACAAAAGACCAGATTTTAGGGTGTTTTAAAGCTCATCATACGTCAGAGAAATATGTTTGGAAATCCACGTGTGAATCTGCAGCTCCCCTGATCTGGGTTTAAGTCTGCATCCTTTTTTACCACACTGTAAATTGTTGGGAACTGTGTAGACCAGTTTCTGGAGTTTTGCTTAATTTATGATTTCAGCTGCTCAGCAGTTTGGAGTCTTTGTTGTATTTTTCATTCCATAAATGTTTTTTTTGCACCTGCACTCTTATACTAATTGTGAATCCTTACACTACCATGGATGATGCTGGCTTTTCAACCATGAGTAGACAACAAGCAGGGTGGTCTCTCCTCCTTTAAGGCCTAAGAAAGCTGTGTCCATGATTTCCAAGAAGAAAGCTAAATTGGACTTCAGGCAATCTCAAGTGAGCTCAGGCTCAAAGAAGTTGCTGGCATCTCTGGCTCAAGTGTGTAAATGAATTCCACATTGTATGATACCGGTTTAATTTGCATTTGTGGGTGCAGAAATAAACTGTGTTCACAGACTGATTTTGGAAGTGATTTTGAGCTCATGTGGTGATTCCCACCACAGAGTCGTGTTTATTTGTGTCAAAGCAGTGCTGCCTAAGAGATTCAGGATTATGGCCACACAGTATTGGTTTTTTCAAACTTGTCTCTTTTGGACATAGATTCTTTGAATCTTCAATGTCATTATATACAGTACTGTAAATGTTGAAACCCTTCAATTCTTTGCTATTTCACACTCCGTAGCATTACTCTAAAACTGGTGTACTCTCTCACAGAGTTCTGTATCTCTTCCCATCTTTACTTCTGAAAGACTTAGCTTTACTGAAACACACTTTTTCAGACCCAGACATGTCACTAACCTGTTGTAAAAGAATCTTATTAACAGGAAGAAACAAATGTAAATGGATCCTTGGCTTTCACAGGCCTGTTCATATTCCTGTCTAACCTGGCCAGCTGACTCACCTCTTCATATGCTCATCAGTCATTCTTTCACAAACTAAAGCTGCTGAAGAGTGACATAATGGGCTCTATTTTCGTGTACGCCAGTGAGGCGACGGAGGGTGGCGGACCCCGCACAGTTGTATTTTCGTCGTACAGCCAGTTTGGTATTTTTGTGGACTGAGGCGCACGGAGGCGAACTGAGATCCGCCAAGCTGGGCGTGGTGGCGTGGCAGCGGGAGGTGTCGACAGAATCAGCGGGCGCAGTGACATTTTCGTGCTCGCCAGTGGCATGTAAAGTGCGCTGAAAGCTCGCCGATTCAAACCTGGTCAGCTTTCAGCGCAGGCGGAGCGCAGCTGGTCTAGTGGCGTATCAGCATACGTCACCGATGCCATACCGGCAGATTTCCACAGTGTCAGGCACATTTCAGTGCAATAAATAATCATCAACAACTATTGATCTGAGTCAGCACATACATTTAGATCTATATCGATATATTCTGATCTATATCTGATCTGATGAGCGCGTTTGGCACGCGTTTGGACACACAACCTGACCGAATCAACACAGCTGAAACCGCATTAAATTAAATTAAATATCTAGTAAATAGACACACATGATGAAGTTAACTAGATATGTAATTCGTCTCCCTCCTTTTCTTTCTTCCTCTTCCTCTTTTTTTTCGCGCAGCTCGACCTGGACATGTCTCCGTGTCCTCTCTCCGTCCTGCTGCAGCTGCTGAACAGATGATTTGTTTCAGTGCTCAGATGCGTTATCTACTTTAAGCCGACATACGGATATTATAATATTCAGTTTTGTGAGTCAAATTTATTTTATATGCCAACATCTATGAAAGAAAGAGCCAGGCCACGGAGCGCGATGCGTCATTTACGCACAGATGGTTCCGATTTTAATGCCATTTTTGGAGTTTATGTTGTGATCTGTGCCCTCAACCCACCTTTGTCACGTGAGGTTTGAATATATGCAACTTTATGTGAGTGTCTTTATTTGTGTAAAAGGGTGTTTGTCTTACCAGTGGGTCCAACATTACTCACACCAAATCCATCTGTGCTCATATGAGAGAGTGTGGAGGACGCCCAATGCAGCGCTTACAGTGACACTTGTTGAGGAGCTGCCTTCTGTCGCCATCGTGTGGCATTACTGTCTTCAGACATCTATGATCTCTTTGACTACTTCACGAAAATGGTAATACACCTCACCGGTGGCGGATTTAAAGGCAAGGAGAGGAGCTTATGTGATTGGGGAAAACAGGTCTCTGCTGTGTTAAACCCACTCCATGCCCTCTCTCCTCCCTCCCTACGACTTACGCAGCTGGGAGGAGCTGAGTTAGGGAGGGGGGATACTTACGCCGGGCTGCGCCGCTCACCAAAATACCAAATTGTGCTTGGGAACGCCTCGTCGGCGCGGCGCCTGTGGCACGTCTCCAGCGAGGCACGAAAATAGAGCCCAAAGCAATAATCTGTAACTCTGCACCGTGCTTCTCTTTCTGAAGCTCATAAGTGGTCCAGCCTCAAACTGTGACTTAAGCAATGTATGTGATGTGATTCAGGACCGACTTAAAGTCCCACTCCAATTGTATTTTTTTAACTACTTAAATTGTTATCAATGGTCGTTAAATTGTGATTATGAAGTTTTTAGCCAAAATCACGTTAACTGTGTTATTTTCAAGGACTTTTCTCCTGCAGAGCTCCAGTAGATTATTAGCAATTCACGTCTGGGTTGTGGGCAGAGACAGCGCTGCTCTGCACACTCCTCTTCATACTAGCTTGTAGGCTAACATTGCCAGTGTAGTAGAAGTAGCAGGTAACATAGGAGATATTTAGCTCTTGGACACTAATGTCTTTAGGGGCACAAGATCATAATTAGCTTTCTTATAGGCATTGCAATCCACTGACGCACAGGCTTGTTCTGTGATCGTCCTCTCTTTTTCTCCGAGGGTGGCCTGCATAGTGGGGCTCAGGGGGCGGAGCTTGCAGTTGTGACCTAGGAAATCTCATTGTATCTGAACCTGCTGTTTGGGTCTGCCAGAGATTTACAGCGATTTGAGTGCAGAAATACTCAGAAATGCAATTTCGCACTTCTTTTTCTCATGATATATCCTCTAGCGTCAGAAAAATGCCATATGAACATGTAGACAACTTGAAAAACATGATTTTCATCGGAGTGGGTCTTTAATGTCATTCATTTTAGCTACCTGTGAATGCTGCCAGACAGTTGTCAATCCAAATTTGGCAACAGTCTGGCAGCATTTAGCTGTCATTAGGTGGGGCCTGGATACACCCTGGTGACAGGAGGACCATAGTTCATCACTAAGCTGATATTTTAAGACGATTAACAATCCTTGCACTCCCTTATACCTTTAGGTTATTTGTAACCACTAATTGATTGAACAAGCATGTCCTTAGGCTGTAAAAGGGAACCAGAAAAAATCCATTAATGCATGGGCAGGGCATAGAAAGGATCCTGCCAAGGGATCAAACCAGGAACCGTCTTGTCGTAAGGCAGGAATGCTAATCTCTGTACAACCTCAGTGTGCTAAATTATAGTGTTGATGTCAAAATATCACTGTGGTGTGGTGCCACTTAACTGGTTTGAAATGGATTTATTTGTCCTTTTTTCTTCTTCAGTGTCTGTCTCCATTCCAAGGATCAGAGTGGAGGGCAGAGCAGTCTTGGGTCGGCCCTTCATTATCCGCTGTCAGTCGGACATTGGCAGCCTGCCCATAAACTACACTCTATGGAAGGGTTATGATGTAGTGGACTCCTTCATCGTCAAGTCTCCTTCCGATAAAGCTGACTTCTCCGTCACCATCTTCAACCCTGGTGAAATAAGTCAGTTTATGTGTCAGGCCACAAACAAACCAGAGGGATCGCTTCTCGGCAAAAGACTCAACGCTACTGTCATCGGTAAATGACAGATATGTGTTTTTATTCTGCCTGATCAATAGTGTTCCTTGGCGGTAGATAAATCAATGTATTGCTCTATGAAATACTTTGATGAACTCCCTAAGCTTTAGACTCTGATGAAGGCAACTATGACTACATTATAAAACAATCTGACCTTAGTGTGACTGTAGATGATGTTGTTGATTTTTTTTTTTTGTTAGAAAAATGGCTTTACTTTAGGTTTTTCAGAATACATTTTTACACAAACCTTTAATATACTTCATTAATTGTGTGATCTCTCTCATATCAACAGTTTGAAAAAGCCTGCTTCAGACAAACAAAAAAATAACAGAACTTTATAAGCTTCAAGACTTTGAAGGTTCAACTTCACAAATATAAATATACAAATGTTGTTTGAACAGAAAATATTCATCTAATATCAGAGCTCTTCTTTTAACAGCCTCCTAAAAAGACAACAGAGTTTAATTATTCTGATAACAACTTGTTTGTTTACCCAACCCCTGAGTCCCATAAAATGATTATTATTATCTTGAAGGAATGTGTTATCTTGTTTGCATAAGTTGTTGTCTTTTGTAAACAGTATTTTTTTCTTGTTAAACAAAATTTTCATCTTGTGGACACAACATAAATATTCAGTTTGCACAAGTTATAAACTAGTTAACAAAGTTTACCATCTATTGTGCACAGCATAAATATCTTGTTTGCTTAACTTATTATACTATTATACCTGTAAAGGAGCTGAAGTAAACTAACATGTAAATATCACGGGTTCATCTGATTTATCAAAGAAAGGTTTGAAAGTGTCTGCTTTGAAATGTTTGAGTGTCAGTCTAATCCTCTATTTGTAGCAGAATTTACCTTGCTGTTTCCAGGCTTTGTTGTAAAGTAAGTTAAGCAGTGTTTACAGTCGTAAATATCACACGAGCCCTCAGAAGAAATCACCTATGTAATGGGGGTTTTCTCTCATTTTCGAGCATACAAAAGAGCTTTAGCCAATGATTGTGACAGTATTAACTTTTCTCACACCTTTTTCTCCCTCAGTGCCTCTGTCAGACCCAACTATGACTGTCATCCCCAACGTAGCAGAAATCTCAGAGGGTGATGATCTCATCCTCATATGTAGGGTCGATGGCACACCACCAGTCCACTTCAATTGGTACCGGAGAGGCACTGAGCAGCCCCTGTTCAACAGAACCTCCAACATGACCCACTCAAACCACCAGATCCCTTCACTGTCCAAAACGGACAGCGGCGCCTACTACTGTGAGGCTGTCAACTATGCCAACAATGTTGTTCGCAGTCAGGAGGTTGTCATAGAGGGTGAGGAAACTGACTGGTGCTCTATCGGAAGCTAATCAACTCAAATATGGATTACCATCTTGTAAACATACAGTAGAACTAACATTTAAAAGACTGAGTCTGTTTGGTAGAAGACTTTTTGGTTTATGCAGAAAGAGAGGTTTTACATAACCTCATGAAATATCAACCCGTGGCTTTCTGCATTTTGTTGGACTGGGTTTATTGATGGTGTGACAACAAGATTCTGTTTCTTTCTGCACCACAATTTATTCTGGCAGAGAAAATATGAGACAGCGACTATGAAAATTTAAAAGCTGTCTCCAGCTCCTCCCCAAGTTGCAATATCAAATACAGTAGATACACAATATATAAGTCAGCTTAACTTGCCATAAGGTTCAACTGACTGCAGTGACTTTTAAAACAACTTTTTTTCTGTAACTATGTGGTGAGAGCTGGCTGTGATTCAACTTGAGTATTCAAAAGTGTTGTCATGTTCAAACTCTTCAGAGATCGAGACGAAAATTTCCTCCCTGACTGACCTGGAAAAAACATACTCTTAAATTAAGTCTGTAAATATTACACGGACACAGCCATTTCTTATAATAATCAGGCATTTAATTTGTCTGAGGCTGTCTGGCTCAACTCCCTGCACCATTATTTACGATGGAGTGTGTTTTTTTCTTCTTGCTGTGTTTTCTTTATCTGAACAAGTTCCTTGAAACAAGCTGGTTACAAATTGTGAAATTTGTCACATTTGTCATAAATCGACTGAGTTCTGCAGTTAAAAACTTTTTAAATTAAATTTTAAATTAAATATAAGTCCTGATTTGAGGGTCAGTCTTCTTTGTAGCTTATTTGGGGGCTTTTGTTAAACTCCACTGAGACAGTAGACAGGGTCAGAAACAGAGAGGGGAGAGTGGGGAATGAATTATTGCAAGAGCACCAACAAAGTCAAACCTCAATCTGTCAATTCCAGTGTTGTAGTTGCTGCGTGGAAAGTTAAAGATTTAACTCAAACATTCAAACCTGATGAACCATTTTTTTTACCTCTGCCATTCCATATATCCACATCCTACTCAACTGTCTAGCATCATTTTGCTTTGTCCTGCAGATGTTTGTATTTGTCACTGACTTATTCTCCTTTTTGTGTCTCTGTCTTTCCACAGTGCGCATGGCCTTGTGGAAAAAAGTAACGGCTGGAGCGGTCAGCCTGCTGGGGGGCGTTGTGCTGGTGGTGGTGGTGGTGGTGGTGATGGTGCTGTGCAGATCCAAGAAAGGTAGAGAGACCTACAGACCCCCACCAGCTAAGGCCTCTTATGTCTAACCACATTCGAAAAACCAAACTTCCTACACCCACTTCCTCCTCCCTTCTTCTTACCTCTCCTCTTTTATTGTAGGTAAAAGAGAAGCAGCTTCTGAATTGTCAGTGTGAGTTGGCTTGACTTCTTGCTTCCTCCATATGTAGAAAAATAATGTAGACTTAAGAAACTGTGGATTTCACTGAATTAGCCTGCTTAGATCGCAGAGGGTCTGTTACGTTTATGTCATTCACAGCCTTTAAGGAGCTACACAGGTTATTTGCACTATTTGTACAGTTTAACAGAATGAAAAACTTTAGTACGAGCTTCTGCAGCTGCCAGAAAGGTCCAATCTCAAAAGGTTACAACATGCAAAAGCACAGTTAATTGCATCTAAGGCTGATGTCTGTTGTTTTTATGCATCACAACCCTTTGACATTCAGTTGATTTTGTTTACTTCACTGCTGCCCCAGCTGATTTTATTTTCACCATTTCTCAGAAAGCCTTCGAGCCCTAAATCAGATGACTCTTTAACAGTGAATCTAACCCACGACACAGAGGTTTATAACGCAGACAAAGGTAGCTCAGTTTTTCTGTATTATGTAATACCAACTGTCTTCATACATTGCAGTCATAACCATCATTAATATGTGTCAACTCAAAAATCACAGCATGTGTCCTTTAGCAGCCACAACAATCCATTTCCATCCCATCATCCATGTTCTAATATGCATGCAGGACTCATATGTGATGACCTGACTAGATTGATTCATATTGACGCTATACTCTGAGTTTGTTGATACCCTGTTTTAGGTGTCTGCTCACACATTACGTATGTGTGTGATCATATTGTTTTTCATTTTATTTCATCTTATTTTTTGCATGTACATCATGTTTGTGTCTAATTTTGAGCCACAGAGTGCAGGAGAACTTGGATGCATTTAGGAAACAGAGTATGAATTCGAGTCTTTAAGAATGAGCTGTGCAACACCAAAGACTGTTTGTAAGACAGACGTAGCCTTTTGTTTTCTGAATCCTTGTCAAAACTGGAAATGAATCATTGTTGAACATTTTACCACAGAGAGAGCCATACTCAGTTGATTTGCTACCTCAGTAAACATTTTAGTGGGGATGTGATTAGTCTTCCTGACTATATAGGGTACAACAGTGATGGTACTGTTTCACTGTGGTCATGTCCTCTGAGTGGCAGTAAGCATATAGTAGGGAAAGTACTGAGCGGTACCATTTATTCGGCCTGAATGCTTACAAAACACACAAAGAGCTGAGGTGCAAACTTCAAAGCAAAACTAAAAGGAAAGATGATTTGTGTTGATTTTTCAGTCTGAGTTTTCAGGGTTAAGTCGCTGGCTTTCTATAAACATAGAATCACTGTTCTGCTTTACTCAGCAAAGCTAGCAGATCCCATAATATTCAGAGTTTCAACTTTAAGTAGGCATAAAGCTGAAGCTTTTTTAGTAATTACAACATAACAAAGGTTTCCATGGGCAGTTTAGGTCCTTAGCTGACAGTGCTTTGTCATGAAAAAGTATTTTATCTCACAGGAGCACATACTGAATGCATGATATTAGGGCTGTCAGGGTATCAGAGTTTTGTAGTTTAGACCCAAAATATCAATGATATTACTGGGTTATATCAGTTAAATTGAGGCAAGACAAGGGAGCCTGGTTTCCTCCTTAACTTAGCTCATGAACACAACTGACTCAGTGTCATGTTATCATCCTCTTCTAGTGATGTTCAAAGTCAAGTGGAAACTCTTTTCTTTGTTTTCTCTCCCTTTTGTGGCCTGTGGCAACCAGTTAAAAGGACCTCTATCGCCCCCTACTCTAAACCAGTTAGTAAACAGCACTACCATTGGCTTATGTTTGGCACAGCATTAATATTAAATTTGTTTTAAAAGATGGTTATCGTCCATACCAACGCGCTGTGACAGCATTGGGTGTGAATGTACTGTAAAATCTCCTCTATTCTACCACCTATTGTTGTTAGCCGTTTGTCTTTGTTAAAGTCAGCACTTGAAATTTCTGCAGATCACCTATACGGTGAAAGAAGAATCACAGCTTCTGAGAAAACTGGATTACATTTAAACTGGGTCTGTTAAAGGCCAGCTATTGAGCGGTAAAATTATATATATATATATATGAGGTCAAATTAACAGAAGGCAACAACAGTTTCTCAGATGGTGAAATAAATTTAATCCGTACGCCGCCCAGATTAAAAACCAGGCTTGAGTGAATATCAGGACACCAGTCCACCGATCCTCGTGTCTCTAATACACAAGAGGGATCTTTATCGAGTCCTGCTGCCCTCCATTTAGGCAGATATTTATCTGTTTTTATTGTTTCCCTCACCAAAAGCAGTTTCAGGGTATTTTTTCACTCAGACTGACTGAGTGGGTGTGTCCTATTGGGAAAGGAACATCACAGCACACCCTCTGTGGTTTGATATTTGTTTTGTAATGTATGATCCCAAATGACAATAAACACTGAATCAGGTTGTGGGTTTTTGTGTTGGTCCACCAAGAAGTGTGTGACTTCACAGTGGCTACGTCCCATCCTTACACACAGTTTTTGGTGTACATAGTGAGAAGCTGCTTTAGTAGTCCAGTCATAGTACATAGCATTGATTGTTATTTGTTGCACTCTGCTTAGAGAGCCCTTTATCGTCTTCTTCCAGACGCAGCGCCACTCTATAATGGCACGGAGGGGAGAGTGGCCAATGGGGCGCGAGATAGCGCCGCGTCGCTTCCCGCTGACATCAGCAACAGGAGCAGCTACAGTACCCCAGCTACAGTGTAGAGATGCCCCACAGTGGGCCGGACTTGAATCCAATTTTCTAAATGAGGCCATGAAAAACTTTGAGAGCACTTAACCCGTCTGTAATGCAAAATGACTTTATGACTTTAACAGTAGAGAAGAGGGGTCAAACATGGAGAAGTACACACCAGCACCCACTGCTCCCTCTCCCCTCCCTTTGCTAAGTAGGAGGCTTCTGATTTTTTGCTCAAACACCTCTGTCTTTGTCTTTTGTTTCTTCTTTCATCATTTCTAAGAGAAATTTGCTTCAAATTTGCTTGGGGACCGATCCATATGTAAATACATGTTATCATCATAACAGGAAATGTATGTATATATTTTGGTTGATCCACGGCTTCTGAAAGAGACATTTGTAGAATAAAGATGTTGGATTTATTTAGAAATGTGTCCATGCCATTTATTTTTTCTTGCTATCAGAGGCTGAATTCTTTCTCTTAATATGTAACAACTGTCTGACTTACATATCTTCATGCCTGCATTTTTCTTCCATTACTTTATAACTTTATGTTCACAATCCTTGGCACAGGTCCATGAAAACCTAACATAACACAGAGTCGGTTCATTTCCTAAAAAAAGGAGCACTCGACAGAGACTTCCTTGAACAGCTGGAACAATAGAGTCTGCAAGAAACTTCCTAAGTTGGCACAAAGCAGGTTCAGGGCTTGGTGTTGATAAAACTGGTGGCTTGGGAGAGGGTGGGGCTTATTTTGTTTCAGAGAAGGCTAGTCTGAATGCATGCAGCAGTCAGAGGAAATTAATCACACAGGCTCTGGTTGGGCTGTGTGTGAGATTACATTACCAAGAGGGAAGTTGCAATAGGAAGTTGTTTTGCCAGAACTTGCTGTGCAGGCCGCTTCTGAATTAACAGCCCATTGTGTACAACACAGCGGAAGATTTCTGTATGGACCAGACGAGGACGTGAAACCTGCATCTTTGTTACTGGTTTTATTTTAAGTGATAAATCTCCTGCTGAAGGCCACACCATAGGAAGAGAGTGTTGCTTGGTTTTCTATTCTGACTCTTGGTCAGAGAGAACAGTTTAGCTTTTGAGAAACCATGGTTTTACAACAATGTTATTCATTTTTAAATGCAAAGACATACTACTTTCATACCTGGCAATTGGGTAAGCCACCAGGTATGAATTAAACAGAGAAAATAGGGGAATTGGCAACAGGAAAATTGCTGCATATTGTTTCAGAATCCAACAAGATATGCAGTTTAAATGCTCTCTAAGTTCACTTATTTTTGAACACATTCATATTTAGAAGATACACTGAAGTGTATTTTCCAGAAGTGATCACGTTCCTCCATAGACAATTTCATACATGCCTCATATTCATGTCAGATTTCCAAACATGTTTCTCTGCATTCATACTTCTTTTTAACTTAGAAGGTATGTCTCTTGACTCTTACTTGGTAAACTATTTTTACAACTTCATCAAGGCTGGGTTTTGGCAGCTGCGTTTTAACATGAAGTCTGTCTCTGTGTTTCTCAGTGAAGGTGGATAAAGCAGCAGTCAGTGTGTGGAGCAAGCGACCACCTGAATCAGGTAATCCCTCTCTGTTCTTGCTGTTAATGGAAATGTTTTGCTGTTCTATTAAAGCATTGTGCCTGAGAGAGGGATGCATATTCAGCAGACTGATTCACTCAGCTCTGTTGCGCAGCAACCAAGGTTGAGGGGGTTTTGTGCTCATGAATTTAACTTGATATTCAGGAGAAGCAGGAAATCTCAACTGTTCTTTCCAAGGTTGCATTAAACCTTTTGATGAGTGACAACTTCAAGAACCAGAAGCAGGAAATACACTTTAAATTTATATGAATTAAGAAGCACAAAGTGTTTTATAAATTAGAATAGCTAAAGCCCAAGTATGACTTAAACTGAATGTGCACTAGGGCACTAGTTAAACATGCATAAAGGTTGTAGTCCTTCAGGCTGGTGGCCTGGGTTCAAGTCCAACCCATTGCCCTTTGCTGCATGTCATCCCTTACTTTCTCTCCCAATCATCCACACTATTTACTGTGCTCTTATTTAACAAAGTGCAAGGAGGACCCAAAAATACATTGGAAAAAAAAAACGAAATAAAATTTGCCATTCTCTGACACCAGTTTGGCCAAACAGTCAAAGCATATGCCTTGATGCCTTGCTGTTTGTCCTCCCCTAAACTGCTCCCCACATGTCCAATGTAACTATCATATCTGATCAAAGCAAAAAGGCCCAAACAGTTAACTAAAAATATATCCTACCCTGCATCATTAGTGGATAAAGTTTGTTCACTTGTCTCACAAATGTGTTTTTTGTAAGAATTCAGTTTTAGGAGTCTTTGTATTTTCACTCTTTGTTCAAGTCTTTGCAGCTGTGTACATGCATAAGGAAACTTAAATTATTTAGGACAGATTTAGATTAGTTTTTCAGATAACCCATGTATAGTCTCAATCCTTAAACTTTCTCTTTTAGTCACCAATAAAACTTCATGCCTAAACCAGGGAAAGCCAAGCTCTAACATAGCACTTTCCATTTGTAATTTGGGCTAATTTGGAAATAATTGGAAGTTTTGATTGTAAATAATCAGGTATGGAATCATAAACAAATTAATACAGCAGCTGTAAAACAATTTACATCCAGCAAGCACATGATGTTTCCAGTTCTTTGTTCTAAGACTAAAAGTTTGTTGTGTTGACTGATGATTTATAGGGAGGGGAGTAAGAGGGAGGACCTTTTCAACACTGGAAAAGGTTACAGAGTCATCAGTATCACATTTGTAACTTTGAAACGAAAAAGGGCATCTGTGCCGAAGTATGGAAAGCGTTAGTGTAAAGTGTGCACCAGCTGCAAACTATGATAGTCAAGAGTTTTGTAAATGTGTTTCCAATAAGAAGATTTATAGTGATTATTTTGGGATAGCAGGGCTTTTTTCCCCGCTTTGCACAGAGTTTAACTCTGCTGATCACTATTGGAGTCTTTGCTATATACAGACACAAACAGTATTGGGCTGAATGTGATAAACCACATTACAGATTAAGAAAAGGTCTAAACCAACAAGGTTTTAGGTTTTCTTACACATCTTCTCACAATTGCAAGCTTTGTTTTCCAGTTACATTGTTGTGGATGGTTACTGAGGCTCTCAAGTTTAATTTCAAGCCACATTTCCTAAGGTTTTAAGAGACCAGCACCTGCATTAAAAAAAGGAAAGGGCATGGAGGAAGTACAGTATGTTTAACACAAAAATATATTGATGTGTCTGCATGCAGATGATGATGAGGAGAGCAGCATTGAGTCCAATGAGCCTGATGTGGAGTACACTGAAGTGGTGCATCCACAGCCAGTAGATCCTGACAGAGGTAAACACCCTAAACACAAGCACACACATAAAGACAAGCACACAACATACAAGCTCCCTGTTTCACTTATCAGGGTCTGAACTCTGACTCAAACCTCCTTACCAAAAACATATTTCTCCGCTGTGCCCACATTCCTTTCAAGTTGATAAAGGAAATCCACACTTCCTGGGAGGGGCTTAATTACACATAATTAACACATCTCAGGGTTACAGGGATAACTGCAGGGATTTCCAGAGCTATGGTCAGTATAAACAGGAAGGGTTGAGCTAATTGCCAGGTTGGTTTATGATAGCGGCCTGTCTTCTTATGCTGCTGTGGCCAGAGATGTCGGTTAGAGTGTGACAGGACCTGCCTATTTATAAGTCTGTGTTAATGAAAGATCAAACAGACAGTATCTTTAAACTTTGACCTTTGATGTTCAGGCAGGCTAATGTGTTTCTGTCTGCATTAACAGCCCCGCTGAGAAAAGGCACAGACACAGTGTACAGCGAGCTTCAAAACTCTCCACACAGTGAGTAAAACAGTAAAACAACTTTGGGGATTATTTTATTCTTGTTTGATATTTTTCTTAAGAGGCCAACAAAATACAAACAGAGAGGAGAATGACATATCGCAAAAGTTCACAATCAACTTTAGACATTGCAGTTATGTGGCATCTGTTATTATTTCACAACCAAGATACTTCCTCTGTTTTTTAACTAAAACCGAAAACATACAAGATCTGTATTGAGTACGTTCTGTAAGCGTTGTGTATCTGCTCTGTCGAGCGGGGCTGTCTATTGCACACAGGATGCGTATTTGGAGCGTGGCAGCAGCGTAGTGCAGCCCTGATTAGCTGGGCTTAGTATAGAAGAAAACAACATGCTCACAACCATAGACTGTATATAGAATGGACAGCATCTGCCTCTTCGCTAGGTGAAGCCACTCCAAGAACAGCACCCTCTGTTGATGGCCTGCAGTAAAGGTCATAAATCCTGCCTCCGCCAGCAAAACTTAGGGGGCTGTGGACAAACTTTAGAAATTTATTACACAGAACATAGATTTTTTCCCCCCTGCTTGCGATGTTGACATGTAGTTACTGTAAGACTGATTTGTGCTCAAGTACTTTTTTATCTGTACAGCTCCATTTTTTAAAGTTATTAGGGGAGTCATGTTTTCTATGATTGACACTTGATACAGCCTGTGGGCGTACAAGGATTGCGTAGCTCACCCGGGGGATATGCTGTTTGAGCCGAGCGTCATCACAGCAACTCTCGGAAACTCTCCCGCCGAATGCGCACAATGCTACTGCGCAAGTGGTTAAATGCGTACAACACTACTGTGCAATGTTGGTTTCAGGAAATGGAGAGAAAATGTGGAATTAGCTACTGAGAGCTTTTTGTCTTCAAAATCCGTAAACTGGAAGAAGGCGGAACTAAGTTGTCCATAGTAAATACAGTCTATGGTCACAACAGGTTGTTTTGCCTTTCTGTGGTCTATTTCCTGCTAATTTGGGTATAATTCAATGACTGTTGAGCCCTTACTGTATATGAAAAAGCAACATGATATTACAGTTTCAGTTTTGGAGGTTTACTCATGTTTAATAAAGTAAACTATGTTCCATTGTGCTGTTACCTTCAGAGTTAGCAGTTAAAGATTGTGTTGGGGTCCACATGGATCAGGGATTGACCATCAAACTGTTCTGTATTACTTCTCATCTACACGAACTGATACACAGTCGGAATTTATTTTGAAATTTATCGGATGACAAACGCGGTTTTCGTGCTTGACAATCTGTCTGGAACAATCTTCTCTATGTAGCTTGACGTGTGTTAGAAACGTAGAGCAGAAAAATAGACTCTGCACGTGTCTTTAGTAGTGCTGCGCTCGACATGCTTCTGATACAGAGATGCGACGGAGCTGATACGTGTCCTGTGTGCAATGCAGCATTGATTAGAACTGCAACCTATTTGCTGTGTGATACGCGACGCTGACGGAACTCACTCAACATGGATCCTGTATGTTTAGGCCTTATCGGTACATAGCCTTTTAGGGCCTGGCGGCTCATTGTCATGGTTTGGTTTAGTTAGGTTTGTTGCCTGATTTGGCATCATGCTCAAAACCAAAATTAGTCTCATATTTAAAGCCAACAACACATTTCAAAAATGCTGGGACAGGCATGTTTACCACTGTGTTGCATACATCACATCATCTTTTAACAGCACCCAATACATTTTTAAGAACTGAGCAGACCAGTTTCTGAAGTTTTGAAAGTGAAAATGTTTGCCCATCCTTGCCTGATTCAAGGTTTTAGTTGCTCAATGGTTCAGATTCTCTTTTGTCCTGATTTTAACTTCAGGATGTGCTAAATGTTTCAATGGCTGATAAGTCTAGACAGTAGGCTTGCCAGGTCTGTCTTCTCTGCTACAGATCTATGCTGTTGTGATACAAAATGCAGTTTGGCATTGTTTAGCTGAAGTATGCAAAGTTTTTACTGTAAAAGGAGAACATCAGGAAAACAACAAACCTTGATCTTTGCATTTTATTCAGCAGAAACAGAGCTTTACTAGGTGTGTAAACAACCCAGTGGCATGGGCACATATGCATCCCATCACAAACCATCACAAATGCTGATTTATGGACTATCCACTGATAGCAAGATGGGTGGCCCTTCTCCTGTGAAGAACAGAGGACACAGAGTCCATGATTTCCAAAAGGAATGTCAAAATTTGATTCATTAGACCACTTCATAGTTTTACAATTCAACTCAGCTTTTTCTAAATGGGCACCAGCCCAGTCATGGGGTTTCCTGTATGTATGGTACAGTATAAACCTGCGTTTATGGATGCAGCAATGAACTGTGGTTTTTGGCAGTGGTTTTGGGCCCATGCTGTGATTTCTACTACAGAGCTACATAAGTTGTCAGTACTAATCATAGTAGCTTTTTATTTTATTTCACAAAAAAAAATAATAATAATTCACAGGTAGTTAAAATAGACTTTGTAATGGTTTGTATGAGTGTTAATAGGTGACTTTGTCATATCTGCCCCGTTTTTACTTGAAGCAGACAGCTGTCTACAGCAAACAATAAACCCAACACCAGCAAAAAAGGAGGGTGAAAGTTAGACATTCACTGATGCGCAGTGTGTCACCCTTAGTGGATGGTAGTGTCACTCCATCCATGTGATATTTGGATTGTTCAGCATTTATACGTTTTTCTGAACATCCCAGTTGGATGATTTTAGATTGATATAGTGAGTTTAAGTGGATGTACCGCCCCCAAGTGGCAAGAAAATCAAAAAATCAAAAATAAAAAATCTTCAACCTCATGGTATCACCTCTGGATGAGTGTAAGGGATGATATTACAGATAAAGGGGAAGTTTACTGAGACCAGCTGCAGATCTGCTACTATCCTCTTCACTGCTAGCAGGAAGTTCCTGTTATTAAAACAGCAGCCAGACGCTGGATGTGTCTATCAAGTGGTCAATCAGAGTCCTAATGTTTCCTGTTCAACAAGAGCTCTGAGCTGTAGAGGGGAGAATCTGTAAGACTGAGAGGATAATCTTTCCATGAATCAGATGACAGGGACAGGAAATGTTTGACTGAAGGAGAGGCTCCGGAGAAGGAACAAGTGAGTCAGCAGGGTCAGCCACGCTGATAAAGGTCCAATAACTGATGAATAATGATGCATGTTTGACCTGTGACTCTGCTTTCCTTCAGGTGCTGCCGACCCTCATGACTATGTGAGTAATAACCTGCACAAACACAACCTTGCTCCTCTTTCCTCTTTAGAGAGAATAATATTACCTTCATACATTTGTGCCTTGCTATATAAAGCTGTAATTAACAAATATAAGTTAAATTTATTTGCATAACATTATAGAGTTTGCATCTGTATTTGTCTCTGTCTTAAGGCTCTGAAAAAAACTGAGATTTTGTTTTTTAAAAAGGTAAAATGTTACTAGATTATTCACAATTTTACAGGAATTAAGTCATAGGAGAATTAACTTGTAAATTTTACAGGAAAATGTCAGAGAATAAATTTGTAATTTTATGTGAATAAAGTGGTAATTTTTGGGTAAAGAAGTCATAATAACAGGCTTTATTTAGTTAAAGGGATATTCTGGCGTAAAATTAATTTAGGGTCAAACACACCACGTTAGACACCCCCTCAAGAGATGAATGTTGCCGACTGCCTGCTTCTCTAGTTATACCAACTTTAGTAATGACCGCAGGATAGCAATACACAGCGGTCTGAGGAGCCATCAACAAACCTCAACTGAAACACAGCCACAAATAATGCTCAGAACAGCACTAACTTCATCAACAGTACATATAGGGTCCCAGCCATAGCACTAGCTACCAAACATCTTTTTAGTTTTGCCTAATTTCTTTAGCAAAGAGACTAAACACAACTCACCCACTCTCTTCCAGCAGCCACTTGTTTGTAGGGAGACCTCGAGCCAGTCCATTGCGGACTACCGCAGGGTGACGCAGCTCAAGGAAGAACATTTATGATCATTACTTCATGGAAACGCAATCAGACTGTGACGCTAAGGCAGAAGAACTACCACGTCTGCAGTGCAAAATGATAAATATGGTGATTATTACTTCAAGGAAATGATAAAGAAATTATCATAAATGTTCTTCCTTGAGCTGCGTCACCCACAGCAGTCCATAATGGACTGGCATGTCCTTGCTATAAACAAGCAGCTGCTGGAAGAGAGTGGGTGAGTTGTGTTTAGTCTCTTTGCTAAAGAAATCAGGCAAAGCTAAAAGGATGTTTGATGGCCAGTACTATGTCTGTGACCCTATATGTACTGTTGATGAAGTTAGGTGCTGTTCTGAGCATTATTTTTGGCTATAGAGTGGCTTTTTGGTTGAGGTTTGTTGATGGCTTCTCAGACCGCTGCATATAGCTATCCTGCAGTCGTTATTAAAGATGGTATAACAAGAGAAGCAAGCAGTCTGCAACATTCATCTCCCGAGGGGGTGTCTGACTCGGAGTTACAGCGTTTTTGCCACTACATTAATTCTACGCTCCAATATCCCTTTTACGGGGGAAATCTGCTTCTCATCTACAAGAAAATCAGTCACATGAATTAAGTCTTGTGAAGTTATGCCCAACAGATGAGGACAAACAGCAGTTGCACATGCTGCCTATTAGTCGTGCCACTTCAAAACAGGCTCATCTGGTAAAAGCCATCTAGAGCCCTGATGCTTTTGATGGCGCCGCTCTGCTAAAAGATCAAATATTATGTTATTTATGAATCCTACAAGAGAGTATCACTTCACAAGATCCATGTTACTCAGATATAGCAGGGGCAGCTGCTGCTCTCCTGATCCTCCTATAACAGTCTTTGGCTAACTGTAGACCAAAATAATGACTTTATACCGGTAAAGTAAGACGTAATTCTCAAAAAAGTACCTGTCCCATCACAAAAAAAGAGAGAAAAAAAAACTGTAAGTGTTTTTTTTGTTTGTTTGTTTTTGTTTGCTGGTCTGTCTATTTTGTCTAATTAAATTCACATTTTTTAATGAGTATTGTTTAAATAGAGCAGAGTCATCCTAGTGTCTCTTCACAAAAAGTTGACACAGGCAACCACCACAACACATCTCTTCACTTGTTATGTCTTAAATTTGGTAAAGAGGGTGCAATAAACACTGCATGAATGTCCCTCTTAAATACTCTTTTACTCAATTTTTATTCCAATTGGTCGTGCCAGACCTTTCTCTAGCACTGGTCTAAATAATCCCTTTATTTATGACAGGAAGAAAAAGCATTACATGTTTTCATGGCAGCATTATAAATGCTGGATATTTGGATTGAAAATTACCTAGACCCTCCTGGTTTCTCTGCTTTGGCTGCTCATGGCTACAGTGACTCTCTGCCGGCAGATAATCCAGAGCGAGAGGGAAACTGCTGTCAGAGTTTCCAGATGAGAACAAAAGCATTTGGGCTGTGGCTTCCTTCCTTATCGCTGCTGTGGATCAGCACTGTGGTTTAGTCAAATTACCTCCAAACCCATCTCAGCCCACATACTGTCCCCCAGCATGGACTAATGACGGCACTGTTTGTCCTTACATGGTTTTTCGAGGCAGGCTGAGCAGAGGAATGTGAAACAGAAAGCCCAGGAAGTCACATCATCTTCCAAAAAACAGACAATTTTCTCATCAGGGTGTCTTCTATGTCTGACAGTTGTCTTATAACATTTTGTCTGCTTCCTAAGAAAACTGATGTTTTACAAATTGATGTCATGGTAAAAAAAAAAAAAAAAAAAAAAAAAAAAGAAGAAGTAATGTCTTTTGGGAGTGTTTTATGGATTTGCTGCAGTAAAAAATAGGGTTACAGTTATCAAAGATTTCAAGAAAAAAGGAATAATAGCCTCAAAAATCTGTTTGAGTTTTTTAACCTGAAGACCATTTTGAGCATCATACAGACTTTTTAATTCAAAATTACTTTGGAGCATGTTACATTGAGTATCAGTCTTGATGAATCAGGATGATAAATAAACCTGAGGCTGTGACAGAGTTTCATTTACCTCCTTTGTGTGTCAGTAGGGTTCTGTCGAGTACGCTGAGCTCAACAGTGAACAACCTGACACCAGTCACTTCAGTCCAGAGATCAACAACTACCAGGATCTGCCAGAGCCGGTGGATTAGTGCTCGAGGGGATAACTGCTCCTTTGTCATCCTCACACTTCAGTGTTTTCTCTTCTTGCTCCCTGTTTACACTTTTTTCCCTTTACTTTTTTAAAAATTACATTCTCACCTTTAAATGAAGCCTGCGAGGTCCAACTAAGATGAAAACTTTTCTCTTGTTTGCACCAGTTGATTTTCTCATGAGCATAACATTACAAGAATAATCTGGTAACATCAGAGAGATACTGTACTTTAAGACACATTCACCAGTACAGTCCAGAAAATATATGTTGAGCAACTCCAGATCCAATCTACACACAAATATGCTTGAAATGTGTAAAAATGAATGATGTAGACAACAACAAGAAGTAAAGTTAATTTATCCTAATGGCATTTATTTTGATTATGCAAGCAATTAGGTCTTATCTTTGACCTGTGGAATCTTGTAATAAGACTTCCACCTGGCGAAAATGAAGTCTGATGAGATCATTTGTTGTGAGAAAAAGGCACAACGTGGTTCAAAACCCTCATCTCTGCCCAGTAGTAAGTGAATATGTTTCATACATAATACCAGCCCCAGTGTAATGTGCATGAAGGTAGATGGAAAACAGAACTCACAATTAAAAAATGTAAATAAATGATCATGAAATAAGCCATTTGTGCACACAAGATTAAAACTATTACCACACTGGACTTCAGGGGCTCCATATTTCACTTTCAATTTCATCACATTAAAAGAACTGTTATCTAAGTTACCTGTAAATATTTTTTTTCTTTTTTTTTTTTTTTAATAAAAGGCATGTTCGAATATCTTTTGAGGTGTGTTTTTCTTGGGTGTGAGGCTGAAATAATATCTCTCAAAGAGAATCTGATGAGTAAAAAATGACTAAGCTTTAACGACCTTCAGCTTTCCAGAGTAAGTTCCTCAAATAATGATAATTATTTAATAATAATCTTTATTTATACAGCACAATTCAAAACAGACACTTTAGTTTGGGTTCCTTTACTCTTACTCTTGGTCTTGATGATATTGATAACTGATGTGTACAAACCCCTGTGGCAGAAAAAAAGCTATGATGAAGATTCCAGACAGTGGACAACCAATGTGATCACAGCATGATACACTTTCCTTCATAAAAGAATGGGAGCTTGAGAGTTTCCAGAATATAAGAGATTAACTTGATCTGGATGAACGTGAATTTGTATATTAAGTCTTCTTAGGCTAAAAAGGGCGGCTCTGCCCCTTTTTGTAGTTGAAGTCTATGCTCTTAGACCAGTCCAACTTATTATCCAGGTGTACACCTAGATATTTAAACGATTTCACCACCTCGATGTCCACGCCACAGGTGTTAACTGACTGAAGAGGGGGTTTGGATCTGTGGAAGTCTATGATCATCTCTTTTGCCTTTGAGGTGTTGAGTAGGAGGCAGTTTTTGTCACTCCAGTCACTGAAGGCTCTCATCAGATCTCTGTATTCAGCTTCTTGTTCATTTCTGATAATTACCATGATAGCAGTGTCATCTGAGTATTTCTGGATGTGGCAGTACTGAGTGCTGTATTTGAAGTCTGATGTGTATATATAACATGCAAAACTAGTTTATTTTTTTATTTTTTTTTATTACAAGAAATTTCATTAGGGTTCATATTGACAGTTGAAAGTGTCACTCATTGTGAATATTTACTGTGTCAACAGTTGCAAAAATGCTGCCTCCTCCAGCTGTCACGGACATTATAAATAATGTAAACACAGTCAGTCTTGTTACTTGTGGTCTTTGTTGGAATTTTTAAATGCTTCTGTTTCAGTCAATGTACTGGATATGTAAATAGTATGCTTAACCAGCTCCTACCACTAAGGGGCACCATTGAACCAGTAATATACAGCTGATGGCTCTTTGTCTTCTTCAGAGTATGTTATATGTGGTTCATGGATCTATCTTATGGTAGAAAACTCAAGTACACTGAGGTATAATAAATGGCTCCAGCTCTAATGTGATGATGTTGTAGAAATGTGAGACGGATGAAAAATAAATCCAGCTCACAAGAGGACACTGAAGCACAGAAAAAGGTTTCACACACATGCTTCATTAAAAAAAAAAAATACCAGGAAAACCTAAATTGTCCAAAAGCAAGACGACTAAACAAGGGAAACAAAAGGGACTGGAGACCTGAGGCCATCACACCAAGCATCTCCTCCTAAACCAACAAAGAAAATCAAACAAACAGATAACAGCAACAAGACTATAAGTGGTCTCCAGCCCAAACTGAAACAACAAACCAAGATAACACAACCCAGCAGTCTTAATCATGGTCTGACAGGAACTTACTTGAGCAGTAAAGAAAGAAAGAAAGAAAGAAAGAAAGAAAGAAAGAAAGAAAGACGCTCTTCCTCACATGCTGCTAAAGACAAGTCTGTCACAGAAAAAGAGAGTTTGGACTCTACCCGTCCCTCTTACTCATCCTCGTCTACCTGACAGAGCACTGGGGGAGAGAGGAGGGAGAGCAGAGAGACAGGGAGAGAGGACCACATGGAGCAGGCCACCATTTTATTCTGTCTCATTTGTAACATGTCTTATCGAGTTTTATATTTAAAGTAGCTGCTTTATTTACATGAGTAAAAAGTACACCAAACACAAGCACCTGGATATGCAGCTTTGCACATCTTCACATTGTTAAGCTCATTTGTTTGCTCTGCAGCCTGTTACTTAATTTCCTAACCAGCATGACGAGCCAGTCAACAAAATATAACAGTCAGCAGTAAAAGCTAATTCCTTGTAAAAATTTTAATGAGCAAGGACAAAGCTAATGGGAGGGTAAATATTTGCCTTGATTTACATTGAACAGGTGCTCCAAATACAGCTTAAGTGAATTGTTTTCTTACCTAAGGGTGTCAGGATGTGCACAAAAGCTGCTGTGGTTTGTGTACTTTTCTGATCTTGTCCTATTATGCGAAAGCAGTGTTTTTTTTGTTTTGTTTTGTTTTGTTTCTTTTGATGGACAAATGTGTCTCTTTTTGTTGATTTTATGCTCTTGAAAATATACTTTAATGGTTTTCGATCTTAGACTGGTGTGTTCCTGCTGTCCTCTTTAGAAAACATGTGTTGTATGGTTGTGAATGTGATGTTGTTGGTCAGGTAATGTATGGATGTTTGTTAATTTTTACCTTGACATGTTTGTCTTGCAGCCTTCTTCAGTCATCCTGCAGTTTCAGGTGGGACATCCAAACACGCTGGTCTAGATAAAAGACTAGATATTCAACATTTTTCATGGTTAGCTCAAATTAATTGTTTTTGGGCTATGAATGAAGCTATTGTGCTATCACTGTGTTATCACTGTCATTGCGGACATCAAAAATCACAAAAAAAGAAATTGTTAGTCTTTTTCTGGTGGTCTTTTAGATCCTTCAATATCAATTTTAATTTTTTCAGAACTTTCAGTGAGTGAAAATCTGTCAGGTTTTCACATGGAGGAACAGTTTCTGATAGTTGTACATTATGTGGAAGTTTTACCTACTCTCCTTGAATCATCTTTTTTTTTTTATCTCTGTCTGTCTTTATATATTCAGGAACTCATACTGCATTATCTTTGTGGGTCATTGAGTGAGTACAGAGCCAAAATAGAACAGAAACCTTGTTTGCCATTTCATTTTGTGGTTTTGTTTTTTAAAGCGAATCACTAATCACTTGCATCACTTCACTAATGAAGTGACTATTATGAAGAGAACACGCTGACTCTCCGTTATTCAGTACATGACGTCAACATCACAATGTTTATTAGTATGACGGGGAATATATTCAGAGTACCCCGTGAATGAACATCCTGCTTTCACTCAACCAAGGACTCCGGGGACGTAAACTGGGAGTGTTGTCATGACAACATTATACATTTAAAAGGTGAATGTTTTTCTCTCTATCCTTTCTCTCCAGGTTTCTGCCAACCTCCATATGAAAATCCCATTAAGCTTTAATGACCTGAATTCATCTGAAAGGTCACAACATGAGCTCAAATGGTGTTTGCGTCGATCAGTGCGCTCATTGGCCGGCCCTCATCTTTCATTCTGTCCTCTGGTGCTGAATCCATTCTTGCTCATTACTGAACTTCCTGTTGCAAAAACTCTGTTTAAACTGAGTTTTATCTTTTATTTTTTATCCCAAGGGAGTAAAAATAGGCTGATGAACCTTCTTTTAACTCAACAAAATCTGTTCATAAAATGTCTATGAAAATAAACTCTTGCAATAACTTTGCATTTCAAAACTAGTATCAGAGTATCTAACTCTAGTAATAGGTTTCCAAGAATACTATAATGTACTCAGAGCTGAAATGAGACATTTTTTTATGTATTTGAAATAGGCTGTTTTTAATATCAATGCCTTTTCATGATATGCAAAAGCAAACGAGACCGTCAGTGACAAGATTAACAGAATCTTAATTTCTAATGCATGAAACCAGCGTAAAAGGGTTGGTAGCCCTCAATCCATCCATTTTTTATGCTAAATTGGGTCCTTGGAGCAGCAATTTGAGCAGGTAGACCAAGACCCCCTTCTCCACAGCAAGATATTCCAATTCCCAAGGCATTCCCAGTTTGTATTTATTTAGGTTTGAAAACTCTCTGAAGATATTTAGGGAAAAAAGTCACTGCACATTCAGTAATTCCACAGAGCACAGCTGTTCTCACGTTACTAGACCACATCCCAAATAGATGATAAATACTACGTCACTGAAAACCAATAATTATACAGTAGGACTTTAACAAGCTGAACTGTTAATTGTTAGGAATACAGTCTTCTGTTTCATTTTTTAATTATGTTTATATACTGTAGAGTGCCAGAGCAATAAAGTGAGCTCTCCTTCAGCAGCAGTTACAAACCTGGTGACATAATAATCCAAAGATGATACCTGTTTTACTTTAGTAACAGAGTCTTGAGCTTTTTGCAGATGTTTGGATCAAAGGACTTCTATAACTCTGTGAAATACTCCAACAGTGTCACCATGAGTAACTATGTGATGCATTTACTTGATATGTTTTTCAGCTCATTGTTTTGGACTTTTCTTAATTGTTTGAGGGGATCAATTCTTCAACATGTTGATTTTAGCATAAATACCCAAGAAATGTATTGCACCAGAGGTGCTCAGCACAAGCTATCCAGCAAATGCTTCACAGAGAAGATTTTTTTTCTTTTCATTCCACTTGACATGCTTTACTCCACCACAATTTCAGAGGGAATCATCACATTTTCTTCACTACATAGAGCAGCTAAGGGTTCTTCACTTTCTCAATAAGACATGCAAAACAATACTTTTTTTCTCTGAAAATTAAAAAAAAAAAAAAATTGCACCCTAGAGACTACTTCAACTGATTTTCTGCATTGAAGGGCACACCAAAAGCTCACCTCACTGAACTGAACCGGCACTCAGTGATATCACATTGTCTGCACTGAAGGGTCACTCAAAACAGCATTTCGGCATCGATTGAATTTCAGTTCATTGTAGTCTTGAATTCTTTCCATTTTAAACACAAGGCATGATATGCTGTTCTGGTTGAACTGAATCATTAAAGGTAAATAATATACAAGTGTAGAATAAAAGTCAAGAATGGGATATCATTTTATCAACTGTATTTGCCTTAATAACAATCACTTAAGTTAACTAATGAAAAGTGTCATAGAAGTGCCTGGTTTTAATAAAACTATCTGTAAATTCTTTTGTTTGCTGCCCTGTGAACTGTCCTCTGATATGTCACAGGACATAGTGGCTTTTAATACTGTATGAGAGTTTTGTGGCCTCTGTCTTCTCTTGTATTTTTATATTTCCTAATGTTTTATCTGATTTAGTATCTTTTTGCTTTTATATGCTCTTAATTTACTATATTTAAACTTTATTTTGTCTTTTTTATATTTTATCTGTTGTGCAGCTTTGGTAACCTTGTTGTTTTTGAAATGTGCTGTACAAATAAAGGTGGATTGGATTGGATAGTACAATTTGGTTTTTTTGCTTCATGTAACTGGAGATGAGATTTAACTGTTGTGCAAATTCTAGCATATTTACATTGATACAAACTGCTGAAAGCTGATTAATGAGTGTAGTTCACTTCAAATAAATACAACTGAAAAGGCTATGTGAAGATCTCTGCAGCAGGACTGTGTGTAAAGAGAAACAGACTGAAATTCTTTCTCTTATTTTAACTCTACACACAGTTCTATTATTTCTGTTGAAGTACAGACATTGCTAAAAGATTAGGGGAAGTACTTTTCACAGGGACTTAACTTGGCTCCTCTCCTGTGAAGTCTAAGGGATGTAGAAAAACCAAGTGACTAACTGTCAAACCCCCACAGCCAATAACCCTTCACTTCGTCACCTTGTCAAACCAGAAATGTCCCACCAGTTCATGACACGTATCCCTTGTTACAGACATAGACTGATACAATATTTGCAGAACAAATATTATTACGAGAAAGCACACACCAACTGATGTGTTATATTGTTATGTCGGCTGAATCTGTTACGGTAAACACCAGTCCACAGAGCACTGCTGTCATTTCCTGAAGACTTCATGTTTGACATAACATCATATTCTAAAACCGATTGTCCCTATGATGACACATCTGTCTTTTGAAAAGCTGTAAATTCAGAGTTGAAAAAGCGAGCCAAGGCTCAAACATCATGTTGTGTCTATGTTTCCCCAAGGCTGAGACACAATAAAATACAATCAATCTGGAGCATTAATAAACCTGTAAGGAGGGAGTGTGTGGGGGACCCTCTGTGTAACTTCACATAGTTTTCTGATTCACTTGGCTGTTCTGACTTCAGTTTCACATTGACTGTGTATCTGTAAATGTTGAGCACTAGTTGGATCACGTGACATGATCCTCTATCTACGGAGCAATACTAGGTCAGAGTTATAGTTTTTAAAGTGTGCGGTTTGGGTTTCTAATCAAAAGATCACATTTTCAGTGTAGTTTCACTTCCATACCATTATGACAGACTATCAATCACTCAATTCTGGTTTTGTATTCAGTCATCTTTTACTATGATAGTGAGTGAATGAACACAGATTTTCATAGTGCTGCTTTTCCAACATTTCCCAACAAAGCGGCATGCTGATAACCATGTTGGACTTTGAACCATTCTTCAAAGTTATTAGCGGCTTGAGAGATAACCCAGACCTACTCTTTATACACTGTAAAAAAACATGGACCAGCACATCTCTGACCCATTCCAGTGTTACCTCAAGAATCTGGACTTACAGACTCTACACAAGTATGTGAGTGGGCTCTTAAAGCATGAAGTTTTCCTTGTCGGACACAAGAGGATGAGACCCAGGAGGCAGGGCATGCAAAAATAGGCCATGAAAACCACAGTGTAAAGTTTACAACATAATCACACATGAAGCAAAGGCACCAACTTATTGCATTTCAATTAATTCTACATCTGCGCAGTCAGATTTGCAGACAAAATTGTTGAAAAATCGTTTCTCACTTCATCCTAGGATGGTTTTATTCACCCTGTTGTGTGTCTCTTTTAGGTTCCCACCAGCTGCACAACGTAAACATCACTCCCTGTCCATGTGCACAGAGTGAAATACTTCTCCTTGCATTCTCACATTGAGACCTATGCTGTAATTATCGTTTCGGTGAGTAACACTGTGTGATAGAAACAGGTCTCAAAGTTTGCATCAACAAGATTCAATTCCAGTTCACCGTCACAATCCACATTGAGTGTAGTAGTAGCTACCCTTAGCGACATGATGTGTCTTGCATAAGCATACATTTTTTTTAAGAACTGCTGCTGGAACCAGTTTAAGGTTACACATGGTGCATAATTATTTGAGTGGCCCTGACATTTTAAGATTGTTTTGAACTCAAATTTTTTCCCTTTTTTTTCTTTTTTCTTTTACAGGATAATCAAACAGTTAAGCACTTTTGGTACCAGTTAACATTTTCACTTCATTCAAGATTCCCTTCATTCCCATATCATTGACAAAATGACAGTCATCCTGAACTGCACGAACTGAACCTGCTCCACTATTTCTGGAAGGCAGCACAGAACGTATGTACTAACCTGCTTCTCAGGTTGCTCAGACACTTACATTACATGTTGCTATTACGTATACAGACTGAGTAGTGCACATCTGAATTTCACTGTCCCCATAGATTAGTTTTAATTTCACACCCTTCACTGAAGATCTTCATCTGAAGAGCAACTAGGGTTTCTACTGTTATATAAGAAACAAATACATTCAAACTTTTTTGAATAACTTCTTCTTTAGTTATCATCTTTCTTTGTGTTGACTGCACTATGGCTGGTTTTGCACCTTCAGCCTTTATACAGTCACAATTCAGAAATCAGAAAAGCTTGTATTGTCTCAGTGAGGTTTGATAAATGACAACAACGGGTGCAGGAAGGGAAAAAAAGATGTAATTATAATGAAATATGGTAGATTATTAATAGATAGTTTTCCTATTTATATGTAATTCAAACTGTCAAACTTTCAATCATAAATAAGGTGTTAAAATGGGAGTGTTTTGCAATCACTGAAATGCTTGCTCACCTCTTTCATTGGTGAAGTGATGGTGGCCTTTATGGACAAGAAGTTCCTGTGATGATAAGTGTGATCCTCCATTTGTCAAGTTTTCCATCACTCTTCTCAATACAAACTCTTTCAAGTTCTCCTCTTCTTCTTCTTCTTCAATCAATCAATCAACGTCAACATTTTTTTTGCTATTCCTCACAATTAATAGTAACCAATTCTGTTTTCTCTTAAAACGCTTATCACCAAATTTTGCATGTCCACCCTATACTTTTCAGGATACCATGTTATTTGAAATTATGTGATTTTCCTTGTTTTCAAGGAAAATTACTGTTCTACCTTCTGAATTGTTTACAGTATTGTGTTACAAAATGCAATACTACCTTACAATACTGTCTTACTGCAGTTAGCAAATATAAGTCCCTGGTATTCTTTTATGGAGACTGAGACTTAACAGGTTTGATTCTCACTGTAGGTTGTGTGCCACTATGTGAAGCCTCAGCTGTGGGACCTTGGATGAAATCTGTATCATCGCAGCCATACAACATATTGACTCAGTTTACCTTGCACCTTAACCTACTTCTGATTTAGAACTGGCAGTAGCTTTCGTCGTTGAAGTCATGTGAAATAAAAGTATGAAGTGAGCTGTTACTTCATCTCTTTTTTCTGCAGTAGCTGCCAAGTGTCTGCATAATACCGAGCTATGGATATGCCTGACCTGTATCATCAAATAAGGCTTAAATGTTACAGTGGAAGAGAGGGGATGTGTAACATAATACAAGGGAATGATTTCCTTTCATTTTAAATATTTTCTATTTAAGTGAACCAATAGAAACCTTTACAGAATGAGAATATGGTGTAATTAAAACATGGCATTGGCACTGTATTTGTTCATTTATTTTTCTGTTCGCAAAACTGTGAGTACAGCGTGGATTTTTTTGTGAAGACCTTATCCACGTCAAACACAGCAAATACTGCTGGTCATTCAGACTTTGTCTAATTCTCTTTGGAGGCATCAAAACATACAGGTGCATCTCAATAAATTAGAATATCAGCAATAAGTTGATTTATTTCAGTAAAACAATTTAAAGATTGAAACTCATAAATTATAAAGATTCATCACACACAGACTGATTCAAGAGACTATTTCAAGTATTTATTTCTTTGACAGTGATGAAAGTGACAATTACATGGACAGATTCATGTTATATCAGCCCCTATGCATTATTTGTATCCTCACTTTACTACCTGTGACATGGACACAGTATTAAATATTGGTAGCAAACACTAGTCACTCACCACAACACCTGCACTGCTCTCTGATGGGTCTCAGTGCTCCTCAACTGAAATGTCATGTAGCTGTTATTTTTTCCAGTCCTGTCCTGTCCCTGCTCTCTTTGGCTTCTGGCTCATAATTATAAGCTTGTGGTCCATTCCATGCAGATAAATGAACATTTTCTACCTCTTTATTGACAAGACTGGCATTTAGAACCATATAATTACTGGACATGGACTCCCCCTCATCACAGCATGTGATTGTCGCTTGTCCATTTTGACACAGAAGTAGATGACTTGCAAAAATGACTCAAGAAGTTACCATATTATGTCATGTATTCTCTCTTTTTTTTTTTTTTTTCTCAATTCATCAACTTAAAGAATCACTTCCCTACTTATCGATTCACTGCAAGTTGCTCTGTAGGTGGGGCATGGCCAACCCCAGCTCGCCCATGCATCAGCCCTCTTTACATATTTCAGTCTGTTTTGTGATTCTGTTTTTATTTGAACCTAGATGGAATTGTTTGTTTTGGAATTGACATGTTGATTTTCAAATCCCAGAACGAGCTCAGATAGTATGTTAAAGGGTACAGTCAGTCCAGTTCATAAACACTTCAGGAGAGTACCTACAGTACCTACCTACATTTGATTTGGAGTTAGAGAACTAACAAAATCAACCAGAATGTTTTTGCTACGTTGTTTTCGAGCGAGGGTCAGTATTTACTTATCAATTTACTTATCTTAGCCTTTACTTATATTTTTTTATTTCATTTATTTATTTATTGGAGTGGTATTTTACTTTATAAACTCAGTTCAGAAGTCGATATTTTACATTTTTATGTTAAAATTTAACTAAATGTTCTTGTTTTCATCAGAATAAAGTCGACCTTAACAAAGATGCTGCTACCAAAGGTCCAGTCTTAGCAGAGCCAAAGAAGAGGCCGTGGATTAAAACTCTCTTTGGTTTCTGTCAGGTGTGTTTGGCAGACCATGTCTTTATGGCTTTATGTTTGTATATGTTTATTGACTGTTACATTTCTTATTTATTTGTTTATTCTAATCTATTTAATCTGGAAAAAAAATCATTAAGATCAATTACTTCATTTTCAAGAGTGCCCTGACCGAGATAGGCAACAGCTAAATTAACAGAGTCAAAGACATAAAACAGAACAAATATAAACACAGGTTAACATATCCTGAGCCACAGCACACAAAGTCTTTGATTAAACATCTCCAATCAGAGACACCATCCTCCAATGCCTTCAATTTATATTTAAAAAGATTATAAAGATACTAGTTTCCCAAGATGTAGAGTCTTGATCATACAGAACAAAATAAAGAAAAAGAGCTTTATTGAACCTCAAAGGGACATTCAGTAAGTTAAAGACTTCAAATTTATCATAAACCTCAGCATGGTGAACAGTATCCAAAGATTAAAATAATAATTCTAATACATTTTTATATAACATTTTTCATGACACTCAAAGACACTTAATAAGGAAAAAACACAGTAGTAAATAAACACAGTAAAAAATAGTAAAATCAGATTTAAAAAACAGGCTCAAGTACAATTGCATCAACAATTGAAGGCGTTGGTGAGATGTATGCATGTACAGAACATCACCATAAACAATCAGAGGCATAAAAGTGGCAGTAATAAGTTGTTTCATAGCCATAAATAAAAAAAGGATCCTATTTTTGAAATCAAAACCCAGACACAATTTAAACTTCTCTTCAAGTTGCTCATTATGAAGCTGAAAAGTCAGAGAATCATCTATCAAGAATATTTACAAGATGATAGAGGCTCAATTACATCCCTCTGTGATGTTAATATTAGTTATTGTAATTTTACATAATTATGATAAAGTGTGATTGTTTCTCATTTTACTCCACAGAAGAAAGAAAGTAAGCTAGAAGATCCCATATCAGACAGATCTTCAGCTAAGAAGACAAGTTGTTGGCGTCGCTTACTTGGGGTATGTTTCAGAAAGCCAAAAAAGAAAAAAGAAAAATTACTATAATGAGTTCACAAAAGTGACCTTTCAGAACTAAAACTATACTAATTTATCTCTGCATGAACTCTAACGGATTTTCTTAAACCCCACAGAAAAAGAAACGAGTTGCTCCAGGACCCTACAACAGCAAACAGGTGGAATGTGAAACAAGGTAAAGTATCAACACATGCTGTTTTCAGCGTTTGTCAGACACAAAGTCAACTCAAACGACTCAAATACCACCCCACCATTAACTTATAATTTACCATCACACCTCAAATATATACTGAAGTAATTCAAGTGACAAAAACACAAACTTTGAATTGTTGCCCAGACACGGCTGCCAGAAGCATCAGTGAAAACTTTAAACACTTTAAACGTTAGCTCTCACATCCTCTTTCATTTTTGCTTAAAGTGTGTTTGTGTTATCTTTTCTCTCTGTAGGAAAAATTTAGAATTCAGCGATATTGCAAGGCAGAGCGCCAGCGCTGTGGACCATTATGGGTAAGTACATCTACAACAGCACAGAAGTCCTGATATGATTCCTTTACAAAGGAGCTCAACTCTATGATTGGTCCGTCAAAAGTTTTGATGCTGACATGAATTTTAACTAATTGTGTTTGTGCCACAGGTTTCCAAATATCAGACAGAGCTGCTATATGAACTCTTGCCTGCAGAGTTTCTTAACACTGGAGCAGTTTGTTCAGGACATCAGCCGTCAGGAAGAAGTGGAATTCAGCCCCTCGAGCCAAATTGATGAGGTACTATAGCTACAAACTCTCAGACTTCATACACAGTCATGTCACTCTCAGATGTCTCCACAAACATTCAGAAGAAAGTGAACCAACATATTAACTCTTTTCTATTCTTCTCTGCAGACATTTCATGGCTCTGAGGGATGTTCATTTGTCAACGGACCGGCAAACTAAAGGACGTCTTCTGCAATCGTTCAAGAAGGCGTTCTCTGATCAGGAACCCCAATTCAGGGATGACCAACAAAAAGTATGTAATCTAGATACATGTCTTATTCTTTCACCTCCTAATGATACTTTTTTTTGCTGCATATAAATACTATTGTCTGTGTTTCTCTGTGTTTAGGATGCTCACGAGTTCCTGACTACAGTCCTCAACCAAATTAGTAGTCCGGCTTCTTCACTGACAGAAACCGCAGCCAGAAATTCCAGGACATACACCTGCCCTGTAGAGGACAATATGGCATTTAAGATGAAGAGCACCAGGACCTGCAAGAGGTACAATTTTGGAGTAAAAATATCACATATGCACAATTTGTATCTACTTGAATGTCAGGGCATTAAAACTATCTCATCAAATTTAGTCTATTAAAGAAAAAATATAGTAGTAATATATAATAATAATTTTTTAACTGCTAAAAGACAAGATTGCTGTCCTCCAATGTCGTGTTTAGCCCAACAAATTTAAAAGTTGAATTAACAGAAAATGAGAAAAAAGAATCTTAACTTCATATAGAAGGTGCTGAAATAATCAAAATGAACAATGTTCCTTGAATTTGCAGTTGTGGAGATCAGTCCAGAAGAACAGAAGAGTTTACCAACCTGTCACTAAATCTGGTTCCTGGAAGTACAGTGGAAAACATGATTGAAGATTACCTGACAGTAAGTCTAACCCGAGTTTAATCATAGCATCACCACCAGAATACTCACAGGGTTTTAAAGCTGTTTGTTTTTAGGCTTGATAAAGTTAATAATACACTTTTTGTGTCTGATCTGCAGGAAACAGAGTTGGAGTATAAATGCAGTTGTGGAGGAAACACATCAAGAATGAGGGTGGAGTTTGAGACAATGCCAAGGTGAGACATCACATCCATCACAGATGAGCTTACTCATGTTCTGAGAAGTTCCCAAACTTGACTTCTTTATCTCTGTGATCTTTTACACACATTACAGTCCAACAGCGTGATCATGTTTTCAACAATCTTTTTGTTTCCGCCTTTCCAGAGTGCTCATCCTACACCTGAAGCGTTTCTGTTACACTTCATCTTATGAGCTGATGAAGATACACCAGCCCGTCGAGCTCTCTAGGGATCTAGTGATATCTTCAAAACAGGTATGGAAAAAGAAGTCTGAGGTCAAAATGAAAAGATTCTTATGTAAAAGGGTTAAGGTGAAAGCTAACTCAAATTATGTGTGTTTTCTTTCAGGGAGGCAGATGTTACAGCCTCTGTAGCACCATCAGCCATTTAGGTTACTCAGGAGAAGAAGGTAAGATAATCACACTCTGAAGGGCTGCTCCTCACATCATTTGTTTGAAACATTTCAGAAATATTGGGGTCTCTCTGTGGCAGAACTAAATCATAACGTGGCCCCTTATTCAATTAAGCAGTTTTACGTCAACTTTCTTTGCTGTCTTCATAGTTTTTCTTAATGACTCTGATTGTACCAGGTTAGCACCATGCTGGGCTGAACCAAACCACACCACTTGGTGGAAACACATCATAAGTTTAGGTGAAATAACCAACACAACAATCTCTCTCCTCTCAGGACACTACATCTGTGACAGCATTGATCAGGAGGATGATCCAAACCAGCCAACTGACCACTGGCTCACCTTCAATGATTCAAAGGTCACCAAGACAACCGGGTGGTCCGTGTGCGAGCGGCGGCAGAGGGCAGCCTACATCCTGTTCTACACCAGACAAGTATGAATACAAAACTGTTCACATTAAGAGGAGGAGGGAGGGCATGAAAGCCATCCACTGTGTTTTCACTGTCAGTGTTTTTTCTGTATTTTCAGGATTAGAGCAGGAGGTGAAATGTGGGACATCTTGGAGGGGGGTTTGGACCAAAAGCCCAAGATCCAGAGGACACAAGAAGAGCAATACCAGGGAGACAAGCTAAGTAATTTTTCTTTACTTTTATTTTCTATACTACTTGCTTTTCCTGGGATTTTGTTTCTTTTTTTGTGTCTGTATGTTTCTGCAGGTCTGGATCAGCAGATCATTAACAGAGTCACACACATCGCTTGTCACGGGTGTGACAAGCGATGGCCAGAGGTCCAGCCCCCAGGAGGTCCCACAACCCTTAGGAGGAGGGTCACCCCAGAGAGCCTGGTTCCTCTCAAGGTTTCTTCCTCTCAAAGGGAGTTTTTCCTTGCCACTGTTGCCGCAACTCCCTGGACAGAAGGTAGAGATGATTCTGTCTGTACCAGGGTTTGGCTTGCTCTCTGGAACAACGGCAAAAAGCAGGAGAAAGACACGATGATGAGAAACAGAAGAAGATGAAAGAGTGAAATGAACATATACAAATATACAAGAAATACAACAAAAAAAAAACTATTTAAAAAAAAAAAACTATCTGGGAATGTAGGACTATGCTTTATGTGTCAGTACTTAGCATTAGAAGTCATTATGTTGGCTCGGTGAACAGGAGCCTCATGATATTTTATATGCATGTATTTTAAGTTATTTTTTACAGAAGAAGACTTCAAGACCTACACCTCTGACTGAAAGAAGGAATTTTTTTTTAATCTGAATAATCTACTTACACAAGATCTGCAATGAGATTTATCATGCAGTTTGTCCACCAAAATCAACAAAGAATTTCAGTAAAGCTTCACCTAAGCATCATGTTAAACTTTGATTAAAAAAAAAACATAATCTATTGGTAGATCTAGATATGATTACATTTTTTTCATAAACCAAGTTGTCCAAGTAGCAGATCATCAACAGTCTGCATGTCCTCACTGACCACTATTACACTCAAACTGAATATCACATAAATGAAAAAGAAATTTCACGTATGAGTTTTTTCTTTCACTAAACGTGTACTTCAAGGGAATAAAAATGTTAAACTACTCACGAAATTGCAAAATTTACATCTTTAGCTTCAAACTGTAACAGCAAACCCACCGCCTTTAAGACTCTGATCGATTTCTTAACTATTGAAAGTGTTTCCCTGTGGTCTTTAAATCGTGATTATGAAGTTTTTAGCCAAAATCACGTGGCTGAAATTACACCAAAACTACCTGTGTCATTTTCAAGGGCTTTTTTTCCACAGAGCTCCAGTACCTTGAAATAAGATTTATATTTGGATATTATATATATTTTATGTCAGGTTAGATAGAGTATAGTGAGATATTTTGAAAAAATGTGACAAATTTGTCAGATAAATGAGAGTTTTAGTTGAGTAAACAAAACTGAATTATCCTGCTTCCATGTAGTTGATAAAAAACCTGAATTTGTTTTGGAATTATTATTTTGGTTCATACCACCCAAAAAAAATGCATAAAAAAGCAATTCAAAAACCAAAACGTGAGGAGATGTGAGCAGTGTCTACCTCTTGACTGCATTTCATTTGGATCCTGAAGAATCACCAGGTGTGTGGATTATTATTATTTTATTTTTAATGTTTGCTCGTTGCATCTTGTTCTATAGATGATGTTCATTTTATAATAAATCATAAAAGGTAATTGCATTTTGCACCAAGGTGCGCCAAGCTGGGCATGGCGGCGTGGTAGGGGGAGGTGTCGACAGAATCAGCTGGCGCAGTGACATTTTCGTGCCTCCGGCGGCGTGGAAAGTGCGCTAAAATCTCGCTGATTCAAACCTGGTCAGCTTTCAGCACAGGCGGAGTGCAGCCGGTCTAGTTGTATTTTAGGAGACCAGCGGCATAGTGCCCACACGTCACCAATGCCTCACTGGCAGGTTTCAAGTGTCAGGCACATTTCAGTGCAATAAATAATCAACAACAGCCAATATTCTGAGTCAGCACATACATTTAGATCTATAGATATATTCTGATCTATATCTGATCTGATGAGTGCGTTTGGCACGCGTTTAGACACTCGACCTGACCGAATGAACACAGCTGAAAAAATTAAACTAAATTAAATATCTAGTAAATAGACAAACATGACCCCCCCCAGCGGCTGAACAGATGATTTATTTTAGTGATCAGATTAGTTATTTCGCACAGATGGTTCCGATTTTTATGCCACTATTGGGATTTATGTTGTGATCTGTGCGCACAACCCACCTTTGTCACGTAAGATTTAAATATATGCAACTTTATGTGAGTGTCTTTATTTGTGGAAAAGGGTGTTTGTCTTACCAGTGGCTCCAACATTACACACACCAAATCCCTCTGTGCTTATATGACAGAGTGTGGTGGACGCCCTCCGCAGCACTTACTGCGACACTTGTCAAGGGGCTGCTTTTTGTCGCCATCGTGTGGCATTGTTGTCTTTAGCCATCTCTTGATCTCTCCGACTACTTCACGAAAATTGTAATCATATGGCCGGTGATGGATTTAAAGGTAAGGAGAGGAGCTGATGTGATTGGTGAAAATAGGACTCAGCTGTGTTAAACCCACTTAACACCATATCCCCTCCCTCTGTACAACTTACGCCGCTGGGAGGAGCTAAGTTAGGGAGGGGGGGATACTTACACTGGGCTGCAACACTCACCAAAATACCAAAGTGTGCATGGTTATGCCTGAACGTAAGACCTCACTTGTGCCGCGCCTGCGTCACGTCGCCAGTGAGGCACGAAAATAGAGCCCATGGTGTTCTTTTCACAAATAAGGGAATGAGGGAATGATATTCAAAAATATAATTAAAATGCAGTTTTATGAAAAATAATACTAAAATTTCCGGGGGGAGGGGGGGGCAGTAAGATTCCTTTTAATGGGGCCCAAAATCCCTGGCAGCACCCCTGAAGCGACCACCAGAGAATGTGAACAGAGTTCGTCATAAGTACTCACACACAACAGGGAACCATCCTCAGTTGTTTGACTGACGGAAGTCAATGATTAAAAATGTTTTGACTGTATGGGGGGGTGTCACTCTTGTCTGCATTTAAAACTTGAGAGCCCTGCAGATCAACTCCATGCCGCCCTGCATGTCAGTTAGGACACGCCCATAGATGTGGCTGCAAATGTGTTTAAACTGTTTTTGAATTTTGAACTCTTCGTTTAAAGTGGGCTAAATGCTACAAAACCGTCTTTCCATTCAGTTTCGAATAGATGTTGTCACTCATACTAGGAAGTACGCCTGCAAACATGGGGAAGGCAGCGCATCATTCACTTCCAGGTGCAGAGCGCTGCGGTCCAGTCACATTTCAACACGAACTGCTTTCAACCTGATAAATACGCATGCGCGCTTCTGCTGACCCCTCCGGTTTCTGCGTGCGGTGCCACGTTAGTAGCGGTAGACACAAAACACCAGCTACTCTCCCAACCTAAACCAAGAGTAAAGACCAAAAACTGAGGCCAGTTTCTGCAGCTCTTGTCTTTCAGTCAGGCAGAACATTAAACGGTAACTATGTTGAAGTTTTTGCTCATCTGCTCACTCGCTGTGGCCAGCCGGGCTGAGATCGCCGAGGAAGAAGATGTCCTGGTGCTAAAGAAAAGTAACTTCGACGAGGCTCTCGAAGCTCACCCAGACATCCTGGTTGAATTCTGTAAGTAAGATTCTCTCTCAAACCTCTCTAGCTAACGCCTGCTGTCTTTTGCAGCCTAACTGGCCGGTCGGCTAGCTAGCTAACAGTGCCTGTAGAAATGGTAGCATTAAACTTTGGCACTTGTTAAAGTTGCAGCCGATTGTGGCTAACGGGGGGGATGTTGTGTGTGATTTTGCACCCATACATGAATCAGCCTACTTTAGTGACAACTAGCTATTTCTTCATCTCAAAAACAACGTTAATAGCTGGGAAATATTTATCAGACACTGAGTTTTAACCTGCTAGCTCTAAATATGTAAATGGATTGTTGTTACCTGAATACGAGGATTATAGGAGGAAAATAATTCCATCATTGCAAACCTTTATCATTTCCGTTTGACTTTTATGCTGTTTCAGTGGTTGATGTCTTTATTTCGAGCCTGTTTTTACAAATATACAAAAATAAAAAGACAAACGCAACAGTCACTATGAACTTATCATAAAACAAAGTACATACTGATAAAGGAGCACAAGAGTTTACCAGTGTTTTATTCAAACCCCCTTTTCTACTTTCAACAACTTCCACGTAAAAATAAACTAAAGTGTCAACACTTTGTCAAAAAAACTTCATCGATTACTTTCTCATCTATCACGGTCTATCTTCTTCAAACCATCCTTTGTACATGATCTTGATGCAGTTTTCTTGTAGCAGTACCTCATACTCAATTCTTTATACTTTAAGTAAGTATAGAGTTAACTTTACTCACTATTGCAGTGTTTTTAGGAGAGTAATAAAGCATTATTGGAGCCTTTTAATCAAAACCGAGAAAGTAGAGAGTCTGGCATTTGGTAGTTTCGATAAGCCGCTGTGGTTTCATCCCACAAATCTCACTTTTGGTGCAGCCCGGGGACTAACGCTTTACCACTTTACTCAACTCGGGAAAAACTGCTTTCCTATTCACAATAGAAATATTGAACTCCGTGCCAGACTCGACAATAATGAGACACTTCTTTGTAACCCGAGGGCCCATCCCGCTACACTTTCGTCAGATTGTTGAGCAGTTCAGTTCAGATATTGTGTGACAAATGCGTGGACCAGTCAGGAATGGCCGAGGTGGGAGACTCTCCAATGAGCTCAGGATGGGAGGGGTTAAAGCGGTTTGTTTGCCCACGTATGTGTCAGCTGGGCGGGATCTGAGCTGGGATGGGAGCTAGGTTGACGTGTACTTAACAAAAGTTTTTTTTTTCTTCCTTATTCTGATCAGGAACGCATGTTGAAATAGTATAGCACGAGCAATTGTGAATTCAAATAATGTGTACAACAAAAGGGATTTTTAACCGAAAATGAAAGGGATTTTCTTGAAAATATTAAAATCACAACATTGAGAATTTTGTTTTGCTCTCCTCATGCACCGATCCACTACTTCCTGAACTTATAGCAGCTCCTTTATTTCCTCTTACATTATTGGACAAAGGCTGTGTCCAAAATGGATCCCTAACCCCGATATAGTTGACTACATGGGGGTTGGCGCCATTTTGAGGGGTGTCTGCAATCTCTGTAATCAATTCCGGTGCCCTATATAGGCAACTCAAAATTTCCCATAAAGCATTGCAAAATCTAGTGACCATCCGATGGTCACTCACCGGTGGTGGGCATCCCGTCATGCATAGCGTCTTGGTAATTGAGTTCACTACACAGTCAACTATATAGTGAAATCCCATATAAGGGTTAGGGATTGAGTGATTCATTTCGGACACAGCCAAAGTGATTAATCCAGGTATGTCTGACTAGTCAATGATTAGTCACACCTGGATTAATCAGTTTGTTCAGTAATGTAAAACAGGAAATAAAGGAGCTGTCTTAAGTTCAGCAAGTAGTGGGGCTGTGCATAAAGGCCTCGGGTACAACAGAAAGTTGTGAAAAGTACAAAGAACTTGTGTGTTACTTTCACTTTCTTTGGATTTGTATTGATTGTCAAAGCTCGAGATCCTAATAACCGAAAATACCAACTTCATGAAAAGTTATCTGTGCTACAGTCATGACTGTCATGAAACAGGAAAGTTCTTTGTCAAAATTTTAAAATGATACATATACATATCCATATCCACATATATCCACATATACAAAGTATGGATACACTTTCTCATTCAATGTCTTTTCTTTATTTTTTTTATAAGACTATTTTCATTGTAGATTATCACTGAAGGCATCAAAACTATGAATGAACACATGTAAAATTTTGTACTTATAAAAAGTGTGAAATAACTGAGAACATGTTTTATATTGTAGTTTCTTTAAAATAGCCACCCTTTGCTCTTGATGACAGAAGAACTGTCAATCACAAAGTAACCCTGACAACGCACACCTGTGAAGTAAAAACCATTTCAGGTGACTACCTCATGAAGCTCAGCGAGAGAACAGCAAAAGTTTGCAGCACTATCAAAAAAGCAAAGGGTGGCTACTTTGAGGAATCTTAAATATAAAACATGGTTTCAGTTATTTCGCACTTTTTTCTTACACACATGATTCCACATGTGTTCATTAATAGTTTTGATGCCTTCACTGAGAATCTACAATTTAAACAGTAATGAGAATAAAGAAAATGCATTGAATGAGAAGGTGTGTCCAAACTTTTGGCCTGTACTGTAAGTTGATGTCTCATTTGTGATTATGGCGTTATCTTTTTGATAAAACGTGCACACTTCACAAATGGCTTCTGACTCCATAAGAACATGGTAATGATCGTGTATTTTTTCTGCCGTGTGTTTCTGCTTCTAGGAAGTGTTGGTCATTTTCAAAAGGCATTTTTATTAAACTTGAAACCATTCAGGACCAGACAAATGCAAAGCATTCATGATTTTCTGCAGAAAATACCAGCTCATCCCTTTTCCCACAGTGTGTGGACTGCAGGTGACCTGGTATTAGGGGACGCAGAGCTGTATGGTTGTGGCTAAAATAAAAAAATCATTTCTTTAAATCAAAATAGAAAATGTGTAAGTTTTAGGGACAACCTTTTCTCTTTTTTTATTGTTCATTTAATAAACTGTATGTGTTGTGCTTTTCTCTTACTGTCAGAGCTTGGCTTGGACATAAAAAAAGAAACAAACAAAAAAAGACCAAGTATTTTTGTCCCATACTGACCCAAAACATTGAGTCAAATAAAGCATCAAAACTTGACAAAGCTTTACTTTCACAAGAGTTTTGACTTCATTTCGATGATAGTACTCGTAGTGGGTAGTTTCATATTCATTATGTGTTAACAGATAGTAGATTGTAAGAGATTGCATTCATTTTATCACAGTGCAGTTCCAAAGCCCTTAGACCTTCACCTTAAAAACTGAAAGACTTGAACTTCAAACAATGTATTTATATGTTAAAAGGATACAGACCTATAGATCACATGCTGTAATCATCACTGCGTGTCAGTGCTGGTAAAAGTTGCAGATTCTTCTTCCCACTCTCAGGTTATATTTGTCTGTCTGATCAGGATTCAAATTTGATAAATAGTTCAGCCCTACTAAGACCTATAAATGGGAACTAGACCGAAAGTTCTCAGTCCATGTGTAGTATTTGAAAGGAGACCAAAATGGCATCTTCAATGTTTCAGTTTTCTTTTTAACTTCTCTTTTCTTCTATATGGTGATGATTGTGCTGATTCAGGCTGATTCGAAATTTATGTCAACAAGAAATGGACCAGACCATCCTGGTGTATAAGTAGTCAGAAGTATTTATAAGCTCGGTTATTGACTTGTTTTTTTTTTTTCTTTTTAAAGCATCCTCACATCAGAGAACCTTTTTAACATTTGTGAGGCTTTTGTTGTAGTTTACTTACCAACCTTTTTGTATGTAACTTTGTGCCCTGTTAAATTGTTCCTGTTTTGCCTCTGCAGATGCCCCATGGTGTGGTCACTGCAAGGCCCTTGCTCCTGAATATGCCAGGGCTGCTGGCATGTTGAAGGCTGAGGGCTCAGTGGTCCGTCTGGGAAAGGTGGACGCCACAGAGGAGACTGAACTGGCCCAGGAGTACGGTGTCCGTGGATACCCCACCATCAAATTCTTCAAGGGTGGAGATAAGGCGTCACCTAAAGAGTACAGCGGTGAGTAGTACTGAAATTTTAAGATAAGATGTACTTTTATTAGTCCCACAGGGAGGAAAATCCAAGTTTCCAAACTTTAAAGTTTAAAAGATGGGGCACTAGTCCTCGATACGGCAGAGGGGGTCTTTTTGTGTGAGTGAGTGTGCTTTCTTGTGCTTAAAATTTTATGAAAGATGTTGTGATGTTCCCTTTCTTCCCCATAAAATCCTAACATTTGAATCTTAAGTTTAGAGAGATATTGATGTTTTGCCCTTGTAAGCTGCACATTAAACAAAAAGCGATGTAGGTGTCAGCGTGGTAGACTATTTACACTTCACAAATTTTAAAGAACTCTGCATTGTTGAATTTTTTTCACCAACAGCTGATCTGCCCACAGAAGTTGTAAAAATGTGTTCCCCAGGCGTATCATTGAAACATTACTAACAGCACTGATGCGTATGAAGTGACTCTTATCTCTCTGGGGTGAAGTAATTAAACAGTTTTAGAGAATCTTTTGTCTCTATTGCTCTCAGTGGATGATACCTGCACATTCAAGTCACAGATGGCTGTACAGTGAAGTTATGACAGCTAGAAAAAAAGGATTTAACTGATTAATGAGTAAAAGTGTCTGTCAGGGAGCTTATCAAGAAAATGTTGGCTTGAAATAACCTGAAAGATGAGTGTTGTTTAAAGCAGTGGTTCTCAAGTCCAGTCCTCGAGGCCCCCCGTCCTGCATGTTTTGGATGTTTCCCTGCTCCAACACACCTGATTCAAATGATTAGCTCGTTATTAAGCCATTTCAGAGCTGGACTTGAGAACCACTGATTTAAAGTGAGTGTACTGAGGCCTTTTGACTTGAACTTGGCAAATTCACTTTGTAATGTTTGATTGTTTTCCATTGTGGACATCCTCCAATCAGCTGGCTGGTTGATGGAAAGCTTGTATAATTTCAGATATAACTGATACCTTGTTAAATGTTGAAAGAACATGAAGAGAAAGTACTTTGGTGAATATTACCAAAACATGTATACAATAAGCTACTCAATTATAATTTCATGAGTAACTGTATTTAGTTACTTTCTACATTTGAAGGAGAGGCTGTGAGTCATAGTGCTGCTAGCTTTTTTTGTAGGTCACCAGCTTATTTTTAGGTAAGGAGTCCTACAGCGTCTGCTTTTATTTTATCTGATTTAACAGTAGCAAAGTTATTCTGCAAAGAGACTGCCCTCTAAAACAAGTGGACCTGGTTTGTTCAGCTAATTAAAAGGGCAGATCTAATAGCTAAACAAACTGGATACTCTAGAGTGTGGCTCTGAGAGCCACCCAAGCTTAAATCCTCCCTTTAGTCAAATAATGCAGCTAAAAATGTACAGGGATGTCAGCTGAAACACAAAACCAGATTTTCCCATTGTTATAAAGCTGGTATCTAGTGTTCATCCAAAAGGTTCAACGTGAGTCATTTAGGCTGATGTAGGAGTCATCTTTAATTTAAAGCTACTAACAGTCGAACAAGCAGCCAAAACTCCCTAACAACAAACAGCCACATTGTTTTCACTGGACAGAATCTGAATTGGATGTAGACCTGCCATTCAGAAAAGCTGCATAGCTTTTTAAGTCATTCGTTCCATCAGGTTAAACTCCCTACTGGATAGTGGTATTGGATTTTTTTGTTTGTTTTACGTAGTGTCTTTACTTTCCTTTTGAAACAGTCATGTAATGTTTGGGAACCCCTTTCAGAGTTAACTTGTGAATTTGTGTTTATCATTAAATGTCAAGAAACCACTCTGAGACGCTTCCTAAAAGAATCAGAGCAGGCAGTCTAAGTCACTCCCTTTGACTTTCATCATCCTGACATATGATCCACACAGTCGCATAAAAAGTAAGTCAGCCAATCAGCTTCCAACAGCATGCTTTAGACTATATGTGGGCAGGGCCTCCCCCTGCACGTTCCTCTCATGCTGGAGGAGCAGGCCAGAGGTATGTGCAGTTCCTCACGTCGCCTTTTCTGTGCTAGTCAGGCACAGGCTGGGAAGGAAGGAGAGAAGAAGGTTGGGAAGTTTGGAGTGTGTGTGGAAATGACTACCTTGTCTTGAGTCTATCTTCTAGAAACACCCGTCTCCCACGTACGGGCCCGAGACATCAAAGTTAAATTGCATGCTGTGTCATCAACATGTGTTTCTCAGGGAAATTGCCACTATGTTGCATCAGTGGTCCAGCCACATCTTAATTTGGCTCAGTAAATTGCAGCAGTCTGACTCGTAGAGGGGTAAAACTTGTCCTTGCAGTCTCATAAAGTCACGCAATGATTGGATTTTTTTTTTTTCTTTGACTTTGCTAATTGTATGACAGAGTCCTTTTTTGAATTGTTAGTGAAAAGAAAACGCCTTTTCTGGGTTGGGGTGTGAAACTGTTAGGAGTTGTTACTTGGAGGTTTTAGGAATGCAGAAGTGGGAGAAAGTGTATAAACTGTGTCTGTTCATTCACAGCTCACTTTACCGCTGTAAGAGCAAATTCAGTTACACTTCTATTTCCCAGAGGCACAGAAGTATTTAAGCTGAGGTCAGGCGTGTCTGAGTCAAGATGGCTTTTTTTTTTTTTTGTCTCTGTCAGAGAAAGGTGTATTTGACTTTTCAAACATCTACAAAGCTCCATAGCTGGTTTTTAGTGAATCTGTCCGTAAGTGTGAGCACACCGGAGTGTTGATGTTGTTGTGTTTTATTGTCTTACAGCTGGCAGACAAGCAGATGACATCGTCACCTGGCTGAAGAAGCGCACAGGTCCCGCTGTGGCCACCCTGGCTGGAGTCACTGAGGCAGAGTCTCTGATTGCCGACAATGAGGTGGCAGTCATCGGGTTCTTTAAGGTGCGAGTCTAATCTCTCAATGTCTCGTACAAATACAGAAATAAAATCGGTTATCAAATTAAGGGAGGTTTGATAATTGATTCCCTGAATATAGCTGTTTGTAAAGCAAAGGTCTCATGTGTCTGTAGGATGGCAGCTCTGATGGTGCCAAGGCCTTCGAAAAAGCAGCTGAAGCAACAGATGACATTCCCTTCGCCATGACCTCTGACGATGCTGTTTTCTCCAAGTTCGAGGTGTCCAAGGACAGCATTGTCCTCTTCAAGAAGGTGACTTCACACTTGCAGTTTTTCTGTTTGACAATAGCATGAAGAGAATACAGAAACACCCATTTTGAGATAAATAAAAAAGAAAGATCTCAGTTCAAAATTCAGTTTTTAGCAGTATTATAGAACCAACAGGATCCTAGAGAACCCAGAAAACAGTTGACCAAACTTTTAGCATTTTCTTAACTTCACACCAGAGTCTCCCAAAACAGAGCATAATAAGCTACATGCTGTTAACTCCTGCAACTCAGCACCCAACTAGCCTCACATGCAAAAGTCTCAGGCTGGCCATTGGTCTCCAGCACAGAGCGCTGGTTTTAGATACGTGTTGGGCATCTTGGCAGGGTCTGATGACAAACAGGACACTGAGGTTAAAACTATCACTGGCAGCCCAACTGTGAGACTTAAACACCGGCTAAATGCTGGAAGGTGTTGCTATTCTTTCTCCCTTCCAGTAGTTCATCCTTGTTGTGGTAAATTGCACTGTATCATGTCATAAAATATGAATCAATAGTTGCTGTGTATCTCAGCACTGTTTAAGACATAACTGGATATTACAAGTACAAAAGTAGTTTAAATATGTTGTTGTGGTTATTTTTCATATGAATAACTTAACTGTTGATTCAGAGTCTGAATGAAAGCGTAAGGCTGATGCACTATTTTGTGATCAACTCATCAACATGTGGGATATATGTATACAACCATGGATAGCACATCTTTTGAATTAGACCTCTACAGACATTGACATATTGCTGAATGGGCATGATGCGTCCCTATATCAAGAGTTAAGTCGTCACAGAAAATGTCTTTGAAAAGCCCCCAAAAATCTCTAGAAAGAGTGAGAACCTGGTCGGATCTCCTCCTTAAGTAACACACATATAATTTGTGTACACTGAACCCACAAATATCAGGAACTTGTCTGACCTGACACAGCAGTACCATAAAGATAAGGTCGTAAGGCAAAGGAGTCACCAAAACACTTTATCTTCTGCTCCTGAAGGCAGTTATAGCTTTACAATAAGTGTAATATCACTGCAACCTCATTGTATTAACAAGTTATAAATAATGATTTTACTCATGGTAGCCAGTGTTCCTCACGAAAAATGTTCACTGTTGGAGACGTGGGGAATGAGAGAAGGGCACATCATGACTAATAAGAGCCAACAGCCAGAAAAGGTGGGTGATTGTGTCACTCTTGGGTCAGCAGTGTTTTCAAAACTCGGTTTCAGGGGCTCAAAAATGCCAGAGTAGAGTGGATACAAGGCTCCAGGTAAAAATTTGACAATGGTTCTCCTAAGTTGCATCAAAGTTTAATATGAAAGTGTTCCTGGTGGTCTCATGTCTGCCTGTGAAAGTATGGGCTGCTGCCGCCATCTCAGTGTTTTTGATCTGCACCCCTGTAAAGTGACACTGTTGCACTCACCGTGTTGTTTTCCCTGCTGCTACACTCAGCATGTCTCTAAGCGAGTTCAGCATTTCAGACGTGAGCCTGCCTCCGTGCCTGTTCCCAACCCACTCGGAGAACAACCTCAGCATGTTGAGCTGAAGCTGATCAGCGATAAACACATCTCCAAGTAGCACCATCAAGCCCTTTGTCTGCCAAAAACATGTATCAACTTTCCTGCGTCCTGTTTGTAGAACTTTATGATTTCAGCTCATGATCGGATCTTTGATTCAAGTTACTGACTGAAGCCTTTTAGTTCAGAACAGTTCATAGATCATTTGGCTTTCTTATCAAGAAAACCGTATCTCAGTTGACCCGTTGATTTGTCAGATCGGGTCAAGGTCCAGCATGCCTGTCAATAAAATGATTAAGTAGCATAGTTATCTAGAGGTGTTTGATTAAGTCCTTAAATCTATACATTTATTGTGCAAAAAGGTGACTGTTCCTTTTATCATACAACCACCAGCTTTGATTCATTCTTTTCACAGTAATTGCTGCCTATTACTAATCTTTCAAGAAAGAGTAAATAAATAGAGCTGAAAGATTTTCTCAAAGCAATTGGTAACTGATGACTCCTTAGCTGAGAAATTGAATCATCTAGAGGCAGTGTGAAAGCAACAAGCTCATAGTAGTATTTTTCCTGATAAAAACCAAAAACTTGAGCATATATTTGCCTGAAATCGGTCTGAAATCATAGAAGTGACCCCAAAATAATTCTTCTGTCAAGTATTTATGTTTTAGTGTTGTGATCGCTGCATTTTTTTTTATGTGCTTTAGATGTTTAAGAATTATTATTATTATTATTATTATTATTATTATTATTATTATTATTATTATTATTATTATTTATTAATAATAATAATAATTTATTAGGACAGCTTTAAAAGTAAAAAAATCAAAATAATAATAAAATAAAAAAAATTAATAAAAAAGTTTAAAAAATGAATAAAAATAAAAAATAATTTAAAAAGTCATAAAAATGATAATAAATTTGATTTATCAAGCACTTTTCATAGAACTCAAAGGCACTAGAAAATTGAAAGGGAAAACAACAGACATTTTTAAATGAATATTTAAAAGCAGAAATAAGAGGGGTCATGTGAGGGAGAAAAGGGGTAGAATGACACACACTGATTGATGTTGTAATAAGAACTGATCCCATGATGAGGACAGCAGCCCCCTGTGGCGTCCAACTGATCAAAATTGTTGCCCTAAATGTTGCCGTTTCAATATTGCTCTAGTATTTGTAATGCATTAAGCATTGGCTCTGCAATGATTACACTGGCTAGACACCTAATCTACTTAATACAGAGCTCTTCTTTTATTCAACGTTCATGGTCCTTTTCATTCAGCAGCATTACTTTACATACTACTGCAACCAATAATCAAACCAAATAATTGTTATGCACCCTTAGTTTCTTCATCACAAAACAACAAGCCCAAAATATCATGGCCCTTTGAGCTACTGCTGATCTGTTTTCATTCTGGCACACAGTGGGAGGACTTGGCCTTGGTCTCTCATTGTCTGGCCTCAGCTCCACGCCTGTAACTTTACCCTGATCCAAACACTGTTGACACGCAGGGTTTCCCCCCCTCCCCTCTCAAGTTTTAATAAATAGCAGGGATCTTTCACTTGTTTATTGCAGCATGGGGGTTAGAGATTCCATATCCATGGTGAGTGTCCACATGGCTGGCAGCATACCACCAGCCAAATGTGCTTCTTTCTGTTGTGTGTGCCAGTAAGAGCTGCTTGGCACAGATGTACCACAGCTATTCTTATCACTTAATAAAAATCCACTTGGTCCTCTGGCTCTTTCCTCAGCTGGGGTGACTGGGGGATTTTAAAGCGGTTTGTTTGGGAAATCTATGTTTGGTGTTCATAGGCAGATTAGACTGTTGGATAATACTTGTTACTAAATGCTTCCCCATCTTCTTTACAGTTCGATGAAGGGCGCAACACCTTTGATGGCGAACCAACCAAAGAGAACGTCCTGGCCTTTGTCAAGTCCAACCAGCTGCCCCTGGTCATCGAGTTCACCGAGCAGGTGGGCCATACGTTTTAATTTACCTGCTTTATTCATTTTTTTTCCTCCTGCACAATGATGGACATATCAATGATTACAGTTTTATCTCCACATGTCAAACTAACCCTTTTTTTCCCCCCCAAGACCGCTCCCAAAATCTTCGGTGGCGACATTAAGTCCCACATCCTCATGTTCCTGCCGAAAACTGCCACCGACTTCCAAGACAAAATGGACCAGTTTAAGAAAGCTGCAGAGGGATTCAAGGGTCAGGTGGGTAAACTACCAGCCTTTCCTGAGGGATTTTAAATATGTAAAAAGCAATGTGTGATTTGTCATGTGTTCCAATGTGTTATATCATCACCCCATTAAAATAATGGCCTATGTCATTTTTGACAATAATGAGTTTTTGACATAAATCATCTCTTGAGATGATTTAGAGATGATTGAGGCCAAAAACTCATGTTTGTCAAAAATGACTGAGACATATCATCACCCCATTAAAATAATGGCCTATGTATGCGCAAAATAACCAAAGTTGTTAAGGTTATAAAACATATCAAAGTCTCCAACAAACCAAGCAGAAAAAAAACTTGAACACTTCCTCCACAGAACAGGACAGTTCTCAAATCAATTAACATGACTGAGTAATGGAGTTAATCTTTGAGCTTTTTGGATTTTGGGGTATATTAAACTTTTAGAAGTACTCCCAAGAAAGACAAAAAGGTGAAACAGTTTCAGCACACACTTCATAGATTTGGTTTATTCAGGATGTTTTCAGTAAGATGTCACCACAGAGTTCAAAGCTGACGTCTTCCTTTTTTTTCCTCTGTCCAGATCCTCTTCATTTTCATTGATAGTGATGTGGACGACAACCAGAGAATCCTGGAGTTCTTCGGCCTGAAGAAAGAGGAGTGCCCCGCCATCCGTCTTATCACCCTGGAAGACGAGATGACCAAGTACAAGCCCGAGAATGAGGCCATTACAGCTGAAAGCATCATCAGCTTCTGCACACAGTTCACAGAGGGCAAACTCAAGGTGACAGATGCTTTTGTAGTTAGACCTGCGCATTTATGTCTTCTGTATACTCTTCTTCAGTGGTTCTCAAGTCCAGTCCTCGAGGCCCACTTTCCTGCATGTTTTGGATGTTTCCCTGCTCCAACACACCTGATTCAAATGATCAGCTCGTTAGTAAGCCATTACAGAGCTTGATAACGAGCTAATCATTTGAATCAGGTGTGTTGGAGCAGGGAAACATCCAAAACATGCAGGACAGTGGGCTTCGAGGACTGGATTGAGAACCACTGCGCTTCTTTATAGATTTTTGTATCGGTTTGCCTTTTGAGCTCTTCAAATGTGAAAATGACCTTAATGTCTCATTAAATGTATGTGTTTTCCTACACATTTATCTCAACCTATTTCCTTCTCTCTCTCTCACAGCCCCACCTTATGAGTCAGGATATCCCAGAAGACTGGGACAAAACCCCAGTCAAGGTTTTGGTTGGGAAGAACTTTGAAGATGTCGCCTTCAATCCATCAAAGAACGTCTTTGTTGAATTCTGTAAGTCTTGTCAGCATAAATTTCTGTTTTAAAAGCGTAAAACAAAGGGGTCAGCTGGTTTCAGAGAGGAGGCTTTCCTTGCGGTCACTTGTTTGTAGGTGGCAGATATGGTCAAGCGTCAGGCATCAGCAGCTGAAACTTGAGTCTTGCCCTCCCTTAGAATCATCACCGAGGTATTTGGGAGGGCTTAGCACAGGGTATCTAAGGGGTCTTTCATGCCCTCTCAGCACACTCGGTGCAAATTAATTTGTCACGAGACTCTGTTTTTAAAAATATCCTGTTAAATTTAGCCACCAGATTATTATTATTATTATTATCACTGTCCACTTTCAGATTTAGACTATATTTGAAGGAATTTTCCATCACTGGTTGTTTAAATAGAGTGTATGGCTTAAAGCACAGTAGGGGGAAGCCGGTATTCCCTGACAGGTGAGCAGGACGTCTCATAAGTGATCAAAGGGGAGTGAGATCATAAAGCTGAGACTGCATGTGACATGCTTATCAGGTGATCGCTCTGCTTCAAGCTCATACTACACTGTGTTCATACAAAGGAGTGAAGGTATCCATTGTAATGTCACTTTTTTGAGTTTGAGTAACATTTCTGAAGCCTCTGAGTTTGTTTTTGTGTGTTTGTTTTTTTGTGAGTTAATGGTTTCCATAAGCAGATAAGAAGGTGAAAAACACACCTCTGTTATGCCTCACTCCGGGACAAGGGTAACCTGACAATCGTAGGTAGTCGCACCAGAAGGTTACTCTGCTCTAAGAGCAGTTTCGCCCTGCATGGGACCATGATAAACAAACCCAACGTCATGCTGCACTAAAAAAGACTTGGAACTGGGGATTGAGGTCATGAACTAGTAAATGAAATACTTACGAGGTAGCCAAAGAAATAAATGGGTTAGTTGTCTTGACTTCCCAACTGTCTGGCCCCTCACCCTGTCCTCACTTTCCATTTCCCTCCCCTTTTTTGGCCGATGCAAAGACCCCAATTTACTTTGGATGTTTCCTACACTCAGCAGGATATCTTACTTGAATTCATTTTGAACATCTAAACTGACCACAGCCAATCCAAATGTACCTGAAACTTTCTCTGCTTTGTTTCACAATCACCTGACCTTCATGTGTCTTGTCGTATTTCAGATGCACCTTGGTGTGGTCATTGCAAACAGCTGACTCCCATCTGGGAGAAGCTGGGAGAGAAGTACAAGGACAGCAGTGACATTATTGTAGCAAAGATGGACTCTACAGCCAACGAGATTGAAGCAGTCAAAGTTCACAGCTTCCCCACACTGAAATTCTTCCCAGCAGGAGATGAGCGCAAGGTAAGGCCCAGGACTTTCCAGACAAATATGTCTTTCTCTTATCTTCAGGATCATCTCCGCCTGGACGCTTTAATCCCTGCATCTCTTTTCAGGTCAGCTGTCTTACTCATAACGTGCTTTGCAGTTGTGAGTTATGGTGATCCGGGTTGTTAGTTGGATCAAAAATCATTGCCAATTTGGCCTCCAAAGTATCATTCGTGTCTCTTGATTTAGCAGCTCGAACACGTGCAGAAACCCGAGCTCGGTGGCCTCTTTGGGTCCTGCACAATAATGTTGGTGTTTGGTTCTAACAGATTTTTGCCTAATGACTTCATTCTCCCGGGGACTCTGCTCAGGCTGCACCTGCCTCTCCAAAGGGCTCCTCTATGGAGGAGGCCTTCACATGCCAGCCTGGCAGTCTTAAATGAGTGGTATATGCAGAGACTTCCCTATAGTAAGTCAAAGGATTAGCTTCTGACCCTACTTTAGAAGAAGTATGTGGGAGACCCAAGTGGAGGCTAAGAAAGGATGGAGTTGCTGTAGCAGCTTTGAGATGCTGTATTAGCAAGATTAAACCATTAAACTGGTTGCTTTGCAGATGTCCTTTTGTCCCTTTCATGCACCACCTTATTTTAGCTCCCATCCTTCTGATTGTTGCTATGCCTCTGGGGAAACTTATTCTCACGACAAATCTATGTATGTGTTTTTTGATCCACAGGTTATTGATTACAACGGTGAGAGAACACTGGAAGGCTTCACTAAGTTCCTTGAGAGTGGTGGTAAAGACGGCGGTGCTCCTGCAGGAGATGATGAAGACGATCTGGACGCAGAGGTAAGCTTATCCAAAGTGAGAAATGCTTTGGCCTACTTCCTATGGAAAGCAATAGAGCTACAGAACAGATGCTGCCTCCTGATAAGACAAAAACAGTTTTTGTGTACTGTTTTGTGCACTACTTGTGCAGTAAGTTCATATGATCTTCCTTTTGCAACATAACTAACACATGCAGGTGGACATGTACATTAGCCATCTGATCAGTTTAATCTCTGTGTATGTCTAGCTGACTGAACTGATTACCACTCTATGGCAGCTACACTTCCTGGATAAGTTAGTGATTTTAAGGGGAACATTACTTTTTATGTTGCGATCAGGGTGCAAAGAGAATATCAAAATGTAATTAAAATGAGTCTGAAATTAACTGCCAACCCTAGCTTTATGGAAACCCCTGTGATGAATTTTTAACTGGTTGTGAAGCAAATTTAAACTACTACTGATGCTTCTTGATGACCTATAAAAGCAAAGGAGACCAGCAGCAACATGATCAACACTTTCCAAATGGTCATTTGTAATGTGTGGAGCTGCTATGAGGGGTGAAGGTGTCACACATACAACTGACGGCAAACTGTCACCTCAGACGACTGATAAAATATAGTGACATATTTAATCCTTCAAAGAGGTAGGATGGGATTTTTTTGTCAGCTCTTAAACCCCGGCATATACACAAGATTGACAAAGATATGGATGTAAATCTTTGCCCACAAGATGTTCCTAAATCATCACAAAGCTCCTCACAGCAGCTTTAATTTAACATTCATGTCAAAGGAAAAACCTGACATCAGATTCAGGTGCATACACGTGCTCGGCACTAGACATCCTTTTGGAGGCATATTTTGCATCATGTCCAAAGTTTCCCAGAATAGATTAAGAGCACCGGCCTGTGAGGATTTAAGAGCGCAACCCTAGAACTGACCCAGTTATACTTTTACTTTTTTGGTGAGGTGGGGGTTGCACTACCAGTTGAATCTATGGTTCACCTTAGTTCACCCATCTTAAAAAGAAAAGGCCTTTGCTTTTTCAGAGTCTCCATAACTTACCCATTCATGCAAACTGTAAGGATAAATATTGAGCCATAGTTGGTTTTATCTAAATAGTACTAGCAGAACCTGTGCCACATCTTAGTGAGAGATGCAGGAGATGCAAGTTCACCTCTGAAAGGACCTCCCATGCATACCTGTGCTATACAAGTACGTCCATACACATGTGGAGGGTTGGCAGGTCCTGTTCACTAGCACCACCCCACTCCATTATTGTCACCACACCCCCTTCTCAGAAGTCTAATTGCAGCCCAGCTGAATGCTGTGCGCTAATGCCAACTGCAGCTGTTGAAGCTATTTACTGGCCTTTGCTCTGAGATGTGAGCCCCTGATAAAATCTGCACGTGCAGCTCTGCAGCCAATATTTGGCCTTCCTATGTCAGACACATCTCCTCACCCTGTCCATCCTCAGGCTAGACATGAAGGAATGGCTGTGCAGTAAGAGGATGTCATCTATGTTCAGGGTGAGGTTATGTTAAAGACAGAGTGCAGATTACATACTCCACTAAGAGAGGAGGGATTGGATTTGTTTAGTGACTGTGGCCGTCGTCTACTCTTGGTGATGCCTCTCCAATAAAACTTTAAACTTGGCTATAGAACTTGTGTCAAAGTCTTTCATACAAGTTATGAGCATTTGAGGTCATTTCCATGTTTTAGAACTGGTTACAGACAAGCAATATGGCAAAAATATATCACCAGTTTTTTTTGTGGTTGGATCTCAGTCTTGATTTTATCCCTGCACTTCTTATTTTCACGGCTGTTGTGCACGTCTCTTAGCTGTAAAACCAAATATATTTCCCTCCTTAAAAAAACCCACAATGGACCATTGAAGTGAAGTACCTCTTTGAACAGAAATGATCAGATTTTGTCTTTTTTTAACTTTAGCTAGAAACAATTTACAATAAAAATGTTGACAACTACAATAACAAATGCACTCCTGCTAATCAATAAATCAAGCTTGAAGACAAACTCTACCCACAGTATAGTCTCCATCCAGGCTGAGGGTGGTTTAATCTCCTCTCTACTAACACAAGTTGAAACTCCCAATTTTTTACTGTGATAAACAAGAGATGTTGAGCATTGCAGTCTGATATAATATATTGTAACAGAGAGAGACTCTGTCTTTATGTTTACCATCTTTACAGTGCACTATGTGTGCAACCTGACAGATGGTTGGCTACTCTGCTGATGAAGGGATACACTATTTATCACAAAACACTGAGAACTGGCAGGAAAATTCTTAAAGACTGTGCCTAGTACTTCCATTTTCAGTGTGGACAGCTCAGTCTCGCTCGGTGTGACAGACCCTGTTTGCTCAGTTCCTGGTCTGCATCAGAGCGCTCGGTCTGTGCGCTCCAGTCAAAGTCTGCGTGCATTTCTGTGTCAGCGCTGTAACTGATGACAACAGAATGTGCCGATACTACAGACTCTCTGGATTTGCTGATGCTTGACATGGTCTAGTCATTCATGATCTAATGTCGTCTATCCTGTACCCCTACTTCTCACATGAGATTAGTGTGGAGTAAAAGAGGAGGCGCTAATTTGGTATTACTATGTTGTTGGCAGCCATGGGCACAAGCATCAACCGAAAAGGCCCACTCCTCCCAGCCTGACAGCTATCAGAGTGAAATGTGATCTGAGTGTTGCATATGGTTCATGCTCTATAATAAGCTCAGACTATAAGTCTGGAGCAGTAGGTATCTTGTCTATACTTCATCATGGTTACCCCACCCAGAGTGTGCTCTCTGATTGATTGGTGTAATGTGCTTCATATTAACAAACATAAATGGGTGGAGTTCAGTAGGCCACCTAAATTGCATCACAACTATGGATGGGTGATATGGGCTAGTGCCATCCACGAACAATTATTGTGGGGTTCTCATGACAAAATGAATCAAAAATATAGATTGGAATTATAATATTTTTTAACTGGACTTTTATCATTATCCCCAGACTGGCGAATCTCATTGTGATCATTTTTTTTTAGCCCATATCGCCCATCCATAGATGACACTCTATTGCCTGTTTCACTTTGCAAAAGAATCAGTCTCCAAGTTGGTGCACCCAGGCACAGTACTGTTACAAATGTACTGAACTTCAAATGTGATGATTATACAAGTTGAAAGAACACTCTTCTATTACAAACATAACCCCAATTCCAAAAAAAAGTTGGGATACTGGGTAAAATATGGATAACCAGCTTGTTATAGGCCTTTTTCAGGGTAGACTATTCCTGTTATATACAGAAAGTTGGAACAACATGAGGGAAAACTCAGACAAATTTAGGCTGACATTATTTTCAAGTCGAACAAGAAGAACAGCCCACCTTTTTTGAACTGGGTTGTACTTCAGTGCTCATGGTTAGCCAACTGTGAGCAGGCTTTGAGGTTGATGTTGGAAGATTTTGTTTTCTTGTGTATTTTTTTTTTGTTTTTAAGCATGGCAATCAAAATGTGTTCAGCTCTGCCTTGATGAATGACTGTGTCCTCTTTTCTTTCCAGGATTTGGAGGATGTGGACGAAGGACAGGACGAGGACTCTGATGGGGAGGATTACGATGGACATGACGAGTTGTAAGAGCTGGCAGAGGAGAGAAAGAGGAGACAAGTCCCGCCCCAACCCTTCCAACCAGTCACCATCACCACCTTCACTTTCTTGTGGACCTTCCCTGTCCTGTGAACATTAATATTTCCCCTTAAAACTGCCTCTCGGCCAGTCAGTCACTCGGCCTGCAAGCCAGCCCACCAGTTAGTTAGTCAGTAAGTCCATCAGTGGCAGGGCCTTTTTGCTAGCCACTTATCCAACCTCGAGACTTCTCTTCTGGCCAGACTGGTCTTGTCCTGCCTGGGTGGACTCTGTGGAACAGCTCAGCACCTCTGTGGGAGACCTCAGCGCCTTCTATAAATCTCCATATCAGTTTGTCTGCCTTGTATATTTAAAACCAAATGTAAAAATGGCATTGAGATCCAGTTTTGAAAATGTTTGATTGTGTTCCTGATTTTGCCCCTCATCTTAAAAAAAAAAAAAAAAAAGCCTCAGTCAGTGTGGCTATAAGCTAATTGAATACTTTAACCTGTATCTGGGTAAGGGGGGCTGCCAATGTTGTTTCCCTCTGAAAGACACCTGAAGACCCGAGTTTTTGTGCAGTGGTTTTGTAATGACTGATCTCTCAGGGGGACATGGGGCCATCCTAATAGACGTGTTTATATAGGAGAGTTTTCACTAGAATAATCCCACAGAGCTTGTCCAGTGTAGCACAAAGGGCCCCCCATCTGTAGCTGAGACCAATTATTTTCTTTCTGTTGGTGGGGGGAAGTCTACTTTGTTTTCATTTCTTCATTCCCAGATGATTTCTCTTTGAAGTCTCCTCATTTCTGCATGGCTACTGACTATTTTCTAATAAGAACAAAAGTTAACTTGTGGGGGGAAAGTCCTATTTTATTTAATTGCTTTCACTTTGAGGTTTTTTGTTTTATTTTTTTATCCTAGGACTTGTCATTTTTATCGATGTACCATTGTGCCCAGCTGTAGCCAGTTGGTCCTGCTGGGGCAGAGTTGGCCCCTGGACACACTCTTAGACCCAGGATGGTTTTTGGAGCTAGTTCTGATGGGTGGCACTGCATTTATGCCTAATCAGAGATTTCTTATGGTTACTAAAGCAGACAGAGATTGGCACAGTTTACTGGTCGGGTTGGTCTGAGAAAAGTGTCTATTATATCTGATGTGGGGAGGGAACTGTTGCACAGCCCCGCCCCTCACCTGTACTGTACCCCTGTTATCCCCTGAGGCTCAGCCCAGCAACCTTGATGCCACACTAGTGTGTCTGAGTGTGTATGTGTGTGTGTGTGTGCTCTGTATGAGTGGTGTAAAAGAAGAACTGTGTGAAGTAATAAGATTGCCTTGCTAAAATGTTGAGGTTGTTTATGAACAGGAGAACGAATGTGCTGTGTGTTTGGCAGGAGAGGAGGCTTGAGTAGAGCAAGGTGATGGTTTGACAGCTGTACAGCAGTGGGGGGAAATTAAACCAAGCATTCCATCATATCCAAATCTATGTGGGGGAAAAAAACTGAAATGGTGGCCAATAAATAAAAAAAATTGAAAATTATTGTCTCATTTTGTTTATGCACCTGAAGATTTACAACACTCACTTCAGGGCAAAAACCTTTTGCACTTTGTTTATATTTAGAAAGCATGTAAGTGAGCACTGGGATGATAGACTATACAAGTGGAGGCCATCTTGAAGCCTGGAGTTTGGCTTTTTACTCTTTGCAGTTTAAGTCGGAGGTAGGCAGGTGTTTTTTGCAAGATAATCGATCTTGTATAGGTGAAACAGTGTAGCTTTGGTAAAGAAAACGCAACTATTGTCTGCAGATCGAGCGTCCTTTAAACAGAGCTTCAAAAGTTAGTTCATGGTTCCATAATGTAAAATATCTTACAGTTCCAGTTTAATTAAAAAAATCCTCCAAATACTTAAGATATTTGGTCCATGACCATATGCTAGCTAGGGTGTTGTTGTGGCTAAGAAGTTGGAAGTGTACGCTCCAATAAAGACGCCATGGCCCTGGTTGCAACAGCAGGTGGTTTGACTCTCGGCCTCAACTCTTTGAAGCATGTCTTCTCCTGCTCTCTGTTCCTTTTGACCAAAGAGTTTTAGTGCGTAGAAATAAAAATATTTTTTAAAACTAGACATTAAATTTTAGATTGAAACTCTCTTGCGTACCCTTTTTGTTGGTTAACTTTCCACAATGAAGTTGGCCTTCAGGGATAAAGTTCCTGTAATGTATGTTGAGTATGATCCTACATTAAGAAAGTTTTTAACCATTTAACCAAATTTCGCAATACAAATTCTTGTAAACCCATGAGGGTTGGGCACTTTGTCGGCATGTCACGTAAAGTAATCAAGTCCAAGTTCAATTCTTTTCTTCGTGTTGGAGGAAGAGGTGCTCACCCTAACCCCTGTGGACTAGGACCTTGCTCCAATGTATGTTAATGTAAAAACTCATTCTCAGTCAAGCAAAACAAAACCAAAAAATACCTTGTATAAGCCCACCACTTATGATTCATAATAAGTATTTATAAAGTCTTATACACTGAGCAAAAACATAAACACAACACTTTTGTTTTTGCTCCCGTAGTTCATGACCTGAACTCAAATATCTAAGACTTTTTCTACATACACTGAAGACCTCTTTCTCTCAAATATTGTTGACAAATTTGTCCAAATCTGTCTTAGTGAACACTTCTTTAATCCATCCACTTCACAGGTGTGGCATATCAAGATGATTAGATAGCATGATTATTGCACAGGTGTGCCTTAGACTGGCCACTCTAAAAGGAGCAGTTTTATCACACAGCACAATGCCACAGATGTCACAAGTTTTGAGGGAGCTTGTGAATGGCATGCTGACTGCAGGAATGATGAGAGCTGTTGCCCGTGAATTAAATGTTCATTTCTCCACCATAAGTCGTCCCTGAAAGCGTTTCAGAGAATTTGACAGTACATCCAACCAGCCACACAACCACATCCAGCATCTTCACCTCCAAGATCGTCTGAGACCAGCCACCCGGACAGCTGCTGCAACAATTGGTTTGCATAATCACACAATTTCTGTACAAACTGTCTGAAACTGTCTCAGCGAAACTCATCTGCATGCTTGTCGTCCTCACTGGGGTCTTGACCTGACTGCAGTACGTCTTCACAACTGACTTGAGTGGGCAAATGCTCACATTCGATGGCGTCTGGCACTTTGGAGCGGTGTTCTCTTCATGGATGAATCTTGGTTTTCACTGTACAGGGCAGATGGCAGAAAGAGTGTTTGGAGTTGTGTGGGTGAGCGGTTTGCTGATGTCAATGTTGTGTTGGCCTTTTATATGTGGCCAGTCTAAGGCACACCTGTGCAATAATCATGCTGTCTAATCAGCGTCTTGATATGCCACACCTGTGAGGTGGATGGATTATCTCAGCAAAGGAGAAGTGTTCACTAACACTTCTAAGAGAAATAGGTCTTTTGTGTACATAGGAAAAGTCTGAAATCTTTGAGTTCAGCTCATGAAAAAGGGGGGCAAAATCAAAAGTGTTGCATTTATATTTTTGTTCAGTGTAAATGCATGCATACCTACGGCTTTCTAACAAACCCTAGATACTGTATGCGATTATGAGCATTTGATGTTTATGAAGCCTTATAAGCAGTGAACAAAATGTCTAATGTAGGCATGATTTTCAATTTATCATACATTCAAGCAAAACTAACAAGTGTTTTCAGTTCTGGGAGTCTTAACATGTCATAACTCCATCTTTATCCAGTTGTAAAAGTTCTTGGGTCAATCAGTGTACAAACAAAATAAACCCTGAGCACCATCTTAACTCATAAAAATCTGTTTGATTTCAACAAAACACCGGTCTCGGAACGTCTGTCTTTATTGTTTTTTTATACCACAGGCCTTTTACAGCTGTTTTGTTTGATCATGTTGGTTATTGTTTGAGCAAGTCCAAGAGTGCTTCTGGGTATTGTTAAAGCTGTTTACCATGGCAAAGTTCTGAGTGAATTAGTCATTTACTTCCTCCAACATTTCATCAGATCAGCGCCTCTGTCAAAGAAATCAGATTGGTTACCGGTCCACATGCCAAAGTGTCATTGGGTAAGAAACTCGACTCCGCCCACCACCACTGGCGTTGCCCTGGTATTTGAATAGGATTTGTTAAAACAGATGGGCTTTATACATAGCAGTCTCTACCATGTGATGTGAATGTGACATGTAACATAAAAGTCACTTTGAGTGTTCAGAGGATGAGAAAAAGCACTATATAAACATAGTCCATTTACCATTTTTAAAGTATAGCAAGAGGCTGTCATGATATCACTTTCACCTCAGGATAATCTTGGCCAAAAATAGCACTATGACGATGTTATTGCAATCTCTATGCAAAACTTGAAAAGCAAACAACACAATTTGTCAAATTGAGGAAAGGCAAGACAAGGCGGGAGCAACACATTACTTCAAAACTTTACAAATAGACACAACAGCATTACATGTCATCATCCACCTATGATTCAAATTCATGATTTATTGTCAGCCATGTGACTGAAACTTCTTTGGAGGAGGACATTGCCTCATTAAACGAGTGTGTCATGCTTTTATTTTGATATTTTTTTCTTAAATGTAGATATTTAAATATATACTTAGCTCTTACAAGGTCTTTTTGTGTTTGTGTGTGTGTGCGTGTGTGGGGAGGCATCGATATCTCTTGAACAGCTGCTTTAAAGTGCTTGATCATGTCCCAGGAAGTTGGTTTGGTGAGCTGGCTGCCAGAGTGATTTTTCTTCTTCTTTCCTTTATTTTATGAAGTGTGACTTAGGACCACTGCTGTTAACTTGTGGTATTTATTTTGGCCTAATATCAATAATAAAAAAGGAAGTTATCATAAAATTTTGTGGCAACACTTCTTTACATTAAATACATTTTTCAAAATCAAGTCAAATCTTTATTTTCTACTTTTACTGACAGAAATTCCTGCTCTTTGTTTTGTTATACTGTCCCTGATATCTCATATGAGAAGCTTTATGTTTGGCGCAGACTTTAAAATACCGTTATAACTGGAAGTGTCTGATATCATTTATTAGAAAATGTTTATCAGCCATTGTGAGCCTCACATCATCGATAAAGATAGAATATGAAACAGCAGCCTTTTTGACTGTTTATGTCAGTGAATCAACAGCCTTCACATGACACTGACACTGCTGTTTACTAGAAGCCTCTCGACTCCCCCTCTTTCTCTCCCTGCTTTTGATATACTGCCAGCCTTGAAGTGTCCAGCATCCCGGCATGCCAGGGTGACAACAGCGACCGAAGTTTCTGGCTGTCATGTCTGGAGTCGTGAGGGGTGTGTGACGAGGTCTGACCCTAAGGCTTCTCATCTTCCAAATTTGCCCCCGGGTCTGTGAGGTGTCGCCTCCTGAAATAGCCTGACAGAGAGTATAAAGAGCTCTGCAGGGAGCACTGGCCTGCAGATGAACAGCTCCACTGCTGATACCTACACAGAGGAGACACACCAGAGAGACTCACTGAGAAGAACTGCCTTATCCTCCTGCTGAAGAAGGACTGATCTCAAGAAATCGACTGATACTTTTTAAGACTTAAAGAAGTCTGGGCTTTATTTGACTTCAACTTTTGACTTTCTTTTTGACACAACTAAGGAAACCCCACCACAAACCAGGATGAAGTACTATCAGTGCCCAGTGACCCAGGCCATTGTAATCAAGTCTTGTGTCAAAGACCTTGGACTTCCAGTCAGCTGCAAGAGCGAAGCTCTGAAACCAGTTCGCAATGTTCACTTCCCACACGATATCGTGTTCCAAGACTATGTGAGACGAGGAGAGTTGGAGTGGATCGGGCGCTTCATAAGAGCCAGAAGAGTCAGCCTGGACACAATCTACCACTCTGGTGAGAGCAGCCTTTCATCAGCCTGGTCCATAAGGTTCTACTAGATAAGTCTGGCTTTCTTTATTATATAGGTTGTACTCATTTGTCTTCCAACGTTGTCTCTACATAGGCATGGCTGCTATCCATGAGGCTGTCCTGTCTGGGAACTTGGAGTGTGTGAAGCTGCTGGTCAAACTTGGAGCAGATATCCACCATAGAGACGAGGAGCAGTGGACTCCACTACACATGGCCTGCAGTGACGGCTTCCCAGACATTGCACGGTAAGCATCCACTCTTCTTTGTTATCTTAATCCAGAGCACGAGGAAGCCGCTTCTCGAACAGTGACTATTATGTGATAACAGAAAATGACAAATTACAAATAGTGGACTCTGTTTAACACATAGATACAGCCTCTTGACCTGAAGAGTGTAGCCATGCACTGTTGCCTCAACTAGCAATCTTCTTAAAGGGTCAGCCCTACTTGCAATTGAGAAACTGACCCCACTTTGATTAGTTTGTTTCCTTAAAAATAATGTATGCATTTAAGTCTCATTTACTCAATTCTCCTTAAATACATATGTTGTTCAATACTTAAATCATAAGAGCCAAAGTGATGTTGCATCAAACTGTGGCTTTATTTTAAATCAACTATTTGTCTTTAAAGCTTGTTCAGTCAAAATTAACAATATAGTATCATATTGACCTTAAAATACCAGTATGAATGCACCTTTCTCAATAAGCAAGCAATCAAATTAACGATTCAGCACTTAGTCCTCTCTAGCTCCAATCTCTTGTCCAAATAAAACCACTATAGCCGAAACAACCAGAGCCAAAAGGACAAATATAAGGCCTTAAAAACCAAAGTGACAAACAGTGGTAACATTTTCTGTGTTTTGTACATAATGATAGCAAAGTGGCTACCTATTACGCATTATACTTAGGAGCTGAGTCTGGCTAATGATACAGAAGCAGCAAATATTTTGCACCCAGAAGCTTCTGATCGTACAAGACAGAATAAGGACATAAGTGTATTGATTGGTGGTATAAAAAATGCTTAAACTCTACACCTTCAGGAAACAAATGTGTTGTAACTTTTTGTATCTATAAGTAGAAAGCCACTGGTATGACATGTTTAAACATATTTGAGCACATATCAGTGTACACACATGCGTAAGCGCCTCTGCTTTCCTACGCCACAGAGGTAAGAGAAGCTGGAAGATCTGCTGCATTCCTGCACCTCGCTGACCTCCCTGACACTGAAGAATTGCAGACATTTGCATTGAGATTTGACTCTTTTCAGTAACCATGGCTGTTTTGTGTTTCTTCCAGCTACCTCCTCTCTCTGGGTGCTGACCCTGAACTGGAGAACGAGTGCGGGGAGAGGCCTGCTGACCTCATTGAACCAGACAACAGGGAGCTGCTGGAACTCTTTGGGCTGGCTGCCAATGACTGAAAACATAAAGTTATGAGAGCCAAGAACTCTTCTGCATCCAGCTGCCCAGTCAGAAGGCTGTTCTGCAGTTACAGACAGAATAAAAAAGGATCCAGCATCCTGGTTTTGTGAGCTGCTTCAGCTCTGGAGGTCAAGGACTCTGGATGTGAGGGGCAAGGGGGGGGCCCTCAGAGCCTGAAGGCTGCCTCCTGAATGGAGTGGATTTTGGCAGGTGGCAGGGACTTGCTTCCGATCTCCAGTAGATCCTGATCTCCAGATTTACTGCGTCCTTGTAGAGATCAAGAACGTTTTACACTGTAGTGAAATGCCCGAGCCAAATGATGTGAAGCTGTTAGTTTTATATGGCATGTTGCTGGGATTAGGAGGGCTTCTGAATGTTGTGAAACCTGAAACTGTTGTTGACGGTTTGCTCATTAGTGCCTTGCTGTCAGCTAAAATTAGTAGAAGCAGACACCCTTCTGTTGCTTGCCGTAGAAGCTAAAGTGCTTTTTGGTTATGAATCAAAACTCCAGTTTTTTTTTCTTTTTTTTTAATGTTAGTTTTAGAAGACTGTAAACTGTAAATATGTTGTTATGAAACTTTTTATACTTTTTGAAATAAACTTTATCACAAAATTTTCCAGTTTGTCATTTCTCTTTTTAAAACTTGACTGACCGACAGAAAAGCCAACACAGATTTATTTATCTATTTATTTAGCAGATTTAATTCAGTTTTGCTCATGCAAAAAATTAAGCTTCGTGGTTTACCATAATTTAAGACAAAATCTATTTACTCATGTTTAGAAAACTATCTTGCTTTAAATTCAAATACTGAAGCTCCCCTGAGGAGTTATTTTGACTGGATGTAACTGGTTATACTACAGAATGAAGTTATTATACAATTATTCCTCTTAATGAGCTACAAATGATCTCGAGACCATCAGCAACAAGGTTGGCAATTTCTGTTTTATAATTTTGATGCCTGAAAAAGCTGTGAGGCTTGGTGTAAGAAGGCAGTTTAGACATTTAGTTTTTCATGGGAAAGCTACAACTTCCAGACCAAACGCTTGCATATCACCCCCAGAATTTTTCAAAAATACAACCCGTTTTGAAAAAAGTTGTGATCCTGTGTAAGCCATAAATAAACCATTTGCAAATCATTTAAACACTTTGATTAAAAATAGAGCAAAGACAAACTGTATCTCATTGACATGAAAATGGCATTGTGTTATGGATAACATATGCTAATTTTAAATGTGATGCCAGCCACATATTTTAGAGAAGTTGAGACAAGGACAACAAAATACTGAAAAAGTGTTATGTCATGATCAGAAAAACCTAAAGAGAAACATCCCCTGGAAACACTGGGTCTATGTGCAACAAGTTAGTAACATGAGTGGGGATGAAAAAGGCTTTATGGAGAAGCTAAATCTCTCGGAAATAAAGATGGGTAGAGGTTCACCACTCTGTGTACAAAAACTTCAACATTTTCAGAATGTAAGGGGTACGCATCAGCCAAGTACAGTGTCTGTATATGGTATTAACAATCAATGATGCATTCGACAAAAGTCAGCAGACACTACTGAGAGCTGCTGCAAAGACCTTTTGGTTTTAGATGGTTTTGGTGCCCCCCTGTGGACAAAGTGACATCCCTTTTCTCCTGTCCTGTACCCATGCAAGTAAAATTAATCCCCAATTTCTTTGTTATAAAGGGTGAAATGATTCACTTGCTGTAACATTCCCATAAAAATGTTGGAAAAGGCTGCTTTTGTAATGTATTTATCTATGGATCAATTACAAATCCAAATAATATTTGTTACTTGTGAACATGACCAGTTTCATTAGACACTTCAACCAAAATATTTACCTTTTAAAACTTATCATCCATCAGCTGACCTGATCTCTCATATTAATTTTAAGCATCCAATCATAAGGTATCCTCAACTTAAGCAGTTTATCAGTTGAATATGTAAAAACTTGAGGATTGTTTCTTGTGTTATAAACGTGGTCCATTTCCCCTGATGCCCCAAAGTCTTTTAGCGCAGCTTTAAAAGATACAAAAACTGCTGAACTTATATAGAAGCAAAATAATCTAAATCAAAACATTAAACTCAATTTGAGTTAAGTTGAAACTTCCTATTCAGAGCATCTTGTGGTTCATCACTGTGAAACACAGAATAATGTAGTTAGACTCATTAAGAAGGATTAGAGTCTGAAACATTCAGCAGCACATTGAAATCCAGGTCAAATTCTTTCAAACTGCTGCCAGAGTCCTGGAGCAATCAGCCATACTGATGGAACAACATATCACACGCATGTACCTTTACACGAAAGAGGAATACAGTGCATGTCATGTTTTTCATTTATTAGCACATACTAAATCGGTCTTTAAGGAACATACAAAAACATGTTTATTTACAGCTGGTATAAAAGTGGTGTCCATCAACGGGTCTCTGTGAGGGAAACTTTCCCTCTGAGTCTCGGCAGGGGATCAGCAGCCCTGCCTACACTCGTCCTCATTCTTTAAACTTCCACTCCTGTCTGCACATGGGGCACTGCTGCTGGACCTGCTGTGAGTTCAGCCATTTTAAGATGCAGTGCATGTGGAAACAATGAGAGCACTGACCCCAGACCAGTGGGCAGTCGTCTCCAGGGACCTTACCTGCAAAATAGGATTAAAACTAGGATGACTTATCATGTATGCCCACTGAAAACACACCACGTAAATTAGATCTTAATTTTCAACAAAAAGGCAATTATCCACAAAGACAGACAAGTTTGTCCTCATCTATTAGTTTCACTATTTCTGACATTCAATTGTCAGTTTTATCATTATTGCTTTTCTCAGATATTTTCACAACTACTCCTACCAATTTATTCAACACTTAAAAGTAAATGCAACAAAGTCTGCAGCTGTCACAACTTGTCGAAGAAAATGAAATGGCTGGAATGACAACACTTTAAGGCTTTTTATTTTGTATTTCCTTTTGTTTTCACAAAAATTTGATAAAAACTCCAACCGCAACACTCCAAAATGAATTTGACTCTGATGTTGTACTCCTCAAATTCTTCAAAATCTGACTTTAAAATGCAAACAAGTTTTTCCATTTGTTTATAATAACCCTCTTCTTCAAAGCAAGACATGGTGTTTCCCATCTGTTTTTGCCCTTTATACTGTATATTTATTTCACTAATAATTTAATGTAGTTTTTGAAATTTGCTTACTCTGCTTAAAATATCAATGCCCTTCTTAGTACTTTTCCTGCAAGGATTACAGCTGCCTGTAATAATCACCCTCCTCCACCGCACAGTACTAAATCACTTTTTCTCTGTGATTACTGACCAAGCATTTGAGGTTCTGTCACAGTACTGTTAAGTTTGATCCCATATAAACGATAATAGTGACAAAGCTTTAGATACAGTTTTCCATCCATAAGGTCATTTGATTGGTTTAAAAATGTGGTTTAAATATCAATGTTAATTATTAAGACTGTGATGCACCATGTATACAGTTGTGAGTGAAAAAAAGCATAGTTTATTTACTAAAAAATTAACCTTGATATTTAAAGTCTCTCTGGTAAATAGGAAAAAAAGACAATATTATCAGAAATCATTAATGCACAGTTACGTTTTATTTTATAAAAAGCACAAAATTACAAAAATAAAAATCATCTTTTTGGCATGTGCAAACGTCAGGGCACCCTTTAGCATCAGTACCTTCAGTACTTCGTAAGACCCCCTCTGGCAGATATCACAGCTTGTAAACGCTTTTTCTGTCTTACACAGCTTCTTAGGGGAACCCATGGTTTCTGGATGAATGCACAAGGTTTGTGGAGTTGAAACCTCTTAAACTGACACCAGCTGGAGCTCCCTGATGAGAATTGTTGACACCTGCTTCAGGACTAACGAGCTGGTGAAAGTCTGAGCTTCTAAAAAGAATCTTTAAAGACCAGACACTTTAAAGCTCTCAGGGTGCCCTGACATTTGCACATGCCAAAAAGATGAGTTTTATTTTTGTAATTTTGTACTTTTTATGAAATAAAAAATAACTGTGCATTAATGATTTCTCATAATATTGTCTTTTTTTCCTATTTACGAGAGAGACTATAAATATCAACGTTAATTTTTTAATAAATAAACTATGTTTTTTTTAAAGGGGTGCCCTGACTTTCACTCACAACTGCATTCAGGTCTTGAGCCTAATTTTCCCTCCCTAAACACTAAAGCTGGGGTATGTCGGGCTACAGAATTTAAAGTTCCACCTCAAAAGACCAAAACTGTTTTACAGCTGACCTTTTTGCAATTCATATCAAGTAGGGGTTTCAAACGGAAATGTTTGGGATATTATTGAGGATTTTGTAATTATAACTCTGACTTATTCCGAATCGTTGTCAAAATCTCAAACAGAAAAATGCTCATTATGGAGGGAAAACTGAGGAAATAACTATGTGTTCATGTCTGCACACATGCACAGGGCTTCTGTACCCATGACAAAGTAATGACACGATAACTTATTTAGGAGTTATACAAAACCCAATTCCATTGACGTGGGGAAATTGTGATAAACGTACATAAAAACAGAATACAATGATTTGTAAATCCTTTTCAACCTATATTCAATTGAATACACTACAAAGACAAGATATTTAATGTTCAAACTCATAAACTTTTTTTTTTGGAAATTATAACTAACTCATTTCATGGCCGCAACACGTGACAGGGGCATGTTTACCACTGTGTTACATCACCTTTTCTTGTTACAACACTCATTAAACATTTGGGAACTGAGGAGACTAATTGTTGAAGCTTTGAAGGTGGAATTCTTTCCCATTCTTGCTTGATGTACAGCTTCAGTTGTTAAATAGTCTGGTGTCTCCGTTGTCGTATTTTACGCTTCATCATGCGCCATACATTTTCAATGGGAGACAGGTCTGGACTGCAGGCAGGCCAGTCGAGTACCCGCACTGCTGCAACATAATAATAATAATAATAATGCATCAGATTTCATATAGCGCTTTATCAGAGACCCTCAAAGCGCTTTACATTGGATACATCATTCATTCGCTCACACAGTCACACTTTGGTGGTACAGAATGTGGCTTGGCATTGTCTCGCTGTAATAAGCAGGAAGGGCGTCCATGAAAAAGACATTGCTTGGGTGGCAGCAAATGTTGCTCCATGTACCTTTCAGCATTAATGCTGCCTTCACAGATGTGTAAGTTACCCATGCCTTGGGCACTAATGAACCCCCATACCATCACAGATGCTGGCTTTTGAACTTTGCGTCGATAACAGTCTGGATGGTTCTTTTCCTCTTTGGCCCGGAGGACACGACATCCACTATTTCCAAGAACAATTTGAAATGTGGACTCGTCAGACCACACAACACTTTTACTCTTTGCATCAGTCCATCTTAGATGAGCTCGGGCCCAGAGAAGCCGGCAGCATTTCTGATGTTGTTTATAAATGGCTTTCGCTTTACATAGTAGAGTTCTAACTTGCACTTACAGATATAGCGACAAACTGCATTTACTGACAGTGGTTTTCTTAAGTGTTCCTGAACCCGTGTGGTGATATCCTTTACACACTGATGTCAGTCATTGATACAGTGCCGCCTGAGAGTGAAGGTCACAGGCATTCAATGTTGGTTTCTGGCTGTGCAGCATACGTGCAGTGATTTCCCCAGATTCTCGGAACCTTTTGATGATATTATGGACCGTAGATGTTGAAATCCCTAAATTCCTTGCAATTGTACTTTGAAAAACCTTGTTCTTAAACTGTTCGACTATTTGCTCATGCAGTTGTTGACAAAGTGGAGAACCTCGCCCCATCCTTGCTTGTGAATGACTGAGAATTTTTGGGGAAGCTGCTTTTATACCCAATCATGGCACCCACCTGTTCCCCATTAGCCTGCTCTCCTGTGGGATGTTCCAAATAGGTGTTTGATGAGTATTCCTCAAAATTCTCAGTATTTTTTGCCACCTTTCCCAACTTCTTTGTTACATGTTGCAGCCATGAAATTCTGAGTTAATTATTATTTGCAAAAAAAAATAAAGTTAAATATCTTGTTTTTGTGGATTATTCAATTGGATATAGGTTGAAAAGGATTTGCAAATCATTGTATTCTGTTTTTATTAACGTTTATCACAATTTCTCAACTTAAATGGAATTGAGTTTTGTATATACAGCTCTCAACTGTCAAGACTACAGCAAAGTTATGTTTAACTTTGAATCTATCATTCAAAGTTTTGTGCTGGGTAAAAGGAACATGTTTTTGGGAGGGGAGACAGTTGATGGTTGTGATAGTCTTGCTCTCAGCACATATAACTCACAGAATTTTGAGCTAGAGTTTCCTCTCATTAAAGAAACCAATTGAATCCTCAGCAAGAATAGGTCAGAGTTGATTAATAATGATATAGAATTTGATCTCAAAGCAGTATTGCGTGATTTAAGTCATATGGCATAGAGAGGGTGTGCATGAATACCTTGTTACTGGAATGACAATATTGTCAGGCAGTGTGCAATACACACTGTTTGAGTAGGTGGTAGTGTTCACTAGTAGTGTCAATAAATGTCAAATACATTTTACATGTGTTATCGTTACACATGGCCTACTTGTATTAACTCTACCTATTACAGATTGTTAGTCTGGTTACTTACAGTCCGGGCAGCAGCCATTAAAAGGCATCCTGCAGATCCCACAGTTCTCATCGTTAGCGACCCAAAGCCAAGAGGCCACACCGCTCCACTGCCGGATCTTCACCTTCATCCTACCTGTCAGAGAAATCATGTTATGTTAGCACGGATGCTAATGTTGACAGAGCTAACTTTGGATACGTGTTATTGGATATACCATACACCGTTAATATCAGACTAACAATTTAACAGGCAGCGACTTCTTCAGCTGTCAAAAGGGTCAAGTTACGTTCCTTTGCAACAGAGAAAGTTTCATATTTTGAGAGTTTGAAGATCAAAGATAATGCAGCCAGTATTGTTACCCGGGGAATTTGTTTTCTCTCTTCTTCTTGTTCTTCTTCTTCTTCTATGGTGTTTATTGGCGGTTGGCAAACCAACGAGAAGGTGCATTACCGCCACCTACTGGACTGGAGTGTGGAGCAGTAAATTGGTAGACAGAAAAAAATGATTAAAAAAATAAATAAATAAATAAATAAGGAATTAGATCCTCTCCAGTAGCCCCGAGTTTTTCAAATAAGCCATTAGATGCTTGATTACAATTTCTGATTCTGAACTTAGTAGATTCCCCATGCTAAGTGCCATCCTGGTTTCCTGCACTGCTGCTGCCAGTATCCTCCTTTGCTCCACATATCCTCTACAATCTAACAACACATGCTGGACAGTCTCAGCCTGTCCACATTTGTCACAACTGCCATCTGGGTGTTTTCCTATCTTATACAGTGTGTTATTCAGTCCTGTGTGTCCTATCCTCAGACGTGTGATGATTGTTTCTTCCCTCCGGTTCCTGCCCCTTCTTCTTCCCAACCCAACTTTTTTCTGTATGATATAAAGATGTCTTCCCGTATCTTGAATGTCCCAGTATTCTTGCCATACTTTCTTCATATGTTTTTTGATTAGTGATTTACCCTCTGCCTTACTTAACGGAATTTCTGTATTTACATTGTGTGATTTGAGTGTTTGTTTGGCCAGAAAATCAACTTCTTCATTCCCTTCTATACCTACATGGGCAGGAACCCAAATAAAACACACTGATAAAACCCTCTTGTAAATTGTATAAAGTAGATTATGTATTTTATATATGAGTTCTTGCCTACATGACTTCATGGTTTTGATGCTTGTAAGAGCTGCCCAACTGTCTGATGCTATTAGTGTATTGTTTTGATTGTTTGCTTCTATCCATTCCAAACCTAAGATTATAGCAACTAGCTCAACTGTATATACTGATAGATGGTCTGTGGTTCTTTTCTTGATATGTGTTTTGTAGTGTGGAATGAGAACTGCAGCTCCTGTTCTTCCAGTATCAGGGTCTTTTGATCCATCTGTGAAAATCCATATTTTATCTGAAAAATGTTGTTCTAGGTACCTTACAGCTACTCCTCCCGCAGAGACCTGCCTATTCCTTTTTTCCAGTTGTTGCTGTAATTGAAAGTTTACTGATGGTTCTATGAATAACCAGGGAGGAGTAATTGAATATGGGACCGTCGGACTGAATTGTATGCCACCTAATCCTGCTTGTACTGCTTTTATGTTTCCTATCCAGCCAAAACTCCTAATATTTGATTCATTATGTTCCCAACAGTCCTCCAGGATGGCTTTAGCGGGATGTGAAGTACTATGCCCTTGAAGATTGACCCAGTAAGCTAACATAAGTTTCATTCTCCTGATGCGTAATGGTTGTTCCCCCGTTTCTATTTGTATGGATGCTACTGGAGAGGATTTAAAAGCTCCACTGCATATCCTTAGTCCCTGTGTCTGCTGTACATCCAGCTTTTTCAGGTGACTTTCTGCTGCTGCTAGATAGCCTATACAACCATAATCTAGTGTTGCTCTCATAATGGCTTGATAAATATTTATCAGTGATGCTCTGGTTGCACCCCAGTGTCTTCCTGAGAGGCATCTTAAAAGATTATTGACTCTTTTACATTTATCTCTCACTTTGTCTATGTGTTGCCTCCAAGTCAGCCTTTCATCCATCCACATTCCAAGCAGTCTAACAACACTGACCTGCTCTATTTTTTGGCTATATAATTTCAGGGAGATTTCTTTGTGTCGTTGAGAAAAGCATATTCCTTGTGTTTTTGCAACAGAAAACTTAAAGCCCCATTCATCTGCCCATTGTTCCACTGTCATAATTGCTGCCTGGAGTTTCTTTTGTATATATGTAAGATTCCTCCCCCTTATCCATAATGCCCCATCATCAGCATACAGTGACTTTCCTATACCTCTTTCAACCTGCTCAAAAATGTCATTGATCATGATATTAAACAAGATTGGACTGCAGACACTTCCCTGTGGTATTCCATTCTCTACTTGATATGTTTTAGAATATTCTGAACCCACTTTCACTTCTATTGTTCTTCCTACCATGAAATCTAATATCCAGTTGTATAGTTTTCCATTTACACCTAATCTAGTAAGTTTGATGAGTAGTCCCTCCTTCCATAACATATCGTATGCTTTCTCAATATCAAAAAATACTGCAATCACCATTTCTCTATTGGTCTGGGCTTTCCTTAGGTCTGGTAACTTCTCATCAGCGCTGAGGACAAGTTTGTTCAGGTAATCGGTGCAGTTCGAGCTGCTGAGGCTGTTGATATAATTGGTCTGAGCCATCTCTGTAAAGACCCCACTAACGAGCTGTCAGACTTATATTTACAGTGACATTGGCGGGTTTTTTAAATGTTGGCAGGCCGTCAAGTAGCCTCGTCATAAACATTTTACCTTGACTTACTTTGACTCAGCATTCACCAACATTACGTCTCCTGATATTAGAAACATCCAAAACAACGTCACAACCTGTTAAGTTGAGTGAAATTCATGGACATTTCAGCAAGTTTTTGTCTGATTTGTGATGCAATGAAAGACAAAGCAATGACATTTTATTGCAATTGTGACAGGGAGAATTTGCAAATAATCCGGCATCTTCATTGAAATCAGTTCACTGTGGCTTTTGCCCCCTGGTTGCACGCACCGAGTATTGTTTGTACACAAGAAACCTGTCTATACCAGCTGAGTGCTACCTCAACTTATGACAAGGAAACACTGTTCTCAAATAGAGATTCATATTTTTCACTTTCACATAAGACGTTGGTTTAATAGATTTCTCCCCCAAAACCACTTCTCTTTTGGAAGATGCACAATCATTACCCAGGAATATGTCAGCTTCTTAAACATGTGGCAAACATGACACCATCAGTCAAACTAAGAAAAGTCAAGACAAACACATGATGTGACAACAAAACATGTTACTAAATAAGCTTTACTAGTACAAGCAGATAACTTGACTCTGCTAACAGTTTCAAATCAGGGAATTAAATTTACAATAAATTGCATTTCAGCCTTTTTTTTTTTTTTTACAGGTTTGACTATCTTTAAGAGGACAGCTCATAGACTGTATATATTATGGACAACTTAGTTCCACCTTCTGCCTGTATACAGATTTGAAGTCGAAAAGCTCTCTGTAATTCCTCGTTTTTTTGTCCACTTCCTGAAACCTACATTGCGCAGTAGCATTGTTTGCATTTCGGCGGGGGAGTCGCTGTGACGACGCTCAGCATATCCCCCGGGTGAGCTACGCAATCTTCGTACACCCATCAGCTGTACCAAGTGTCAATCATAGAAAACATGAACCCCCTAATAACTTTAATAAAGAGGACTCTAACTTTAATAAAGAGGACTTGAGCACAAACCAGTCTTACAATAACTACATGGCAACATCACAAAAAAAAATATATATATATATATATATCGCGGTGGGTGAATATATATATTATATATATATATATACAGTATATATATATATTCAGTGTAATAAATTTCTAAAGTTTGTCCACAGCCCCAAAAGGATGGCTTGCGAGGGCAGGATTTATGACCTATACTGCAGCCTGTCACCAGAGTGTGCTGTTCTCGCGGTGGCTTCACCCAGTGAGGAGGCAGATGGCGTCCATTCTATATACAGTCTATGGGACAGCTACAGCTAGTTAACCAGCTGGTTGTTGATATCACAGTTGTTGCTTCTTTTTCTCTCTAGTGGGTTAATGACATTTTGAGAACATGCCCAAAGAACCACTAGTGCTCCCTTTTATTACCAAGAACCAACTAATTACACAGTTTGGCGACAGCCCCAGTTGTTGTATTGATGTATTTTTAGTTAATTGACAGGTACTAATCATTCAATAAAGTTCCTTAAAACATGAGGAGTGATGCACGGGTTCAAGTTTCAAGAGTGGGGTTTGGAAGTCCTTCAATAAATGACATCAGGTTTCTTTGCTTCCTGACATTTCCTCTGTGGTGGGCTCATCGTGGAATTTAAGTTCTTTATTGCTACAACTGACTTTGATCAATTGTGATTTAAAATTATGTCAATAAGACTGAAGTAAAAAGGTGATGGTGACATAAAAAAACTGCCACTACTGCTTTCAGCTCTCAGAAGTGTCCTTCAATATATGTGTGCTGGGTAACCCTTCCTTTTACAGTCCGGTTATTATCAGGTAATTACCTGGTAATAAGATGTTTTTACTGAGTAATAACAAGGTAATTAAATGTGCTTACCAGGTAATTTCCCAGTGTTTAATTACATATTTATCTGGTAAATACCAACAAGTTACCTGATATTTACTAGATATTTTCCTAACATCTACCAGGTATTTACCCAATAATTACTTGGTGGATATCCTGCAACTGCATATTGTAGACAATAAACCCATTGAATGTATCTGTATGCAACTTTGTTAGGGTGATAATTACTTGTATATTTACTCAAAAATGATTGCATATTTACCTGGTAACTACCACTTATTTACCTTGTAGTTAACTGATATTTATCTGGTAAATACCAACAAATTACCTAGTATTTATTAGATATATACTGAAAACTACCAGGTATTTATCCAGGAATTATAGATTATGTATTACCAATCAACCTGTGTGGTGACAGTGAGGGTAGTAATGACAGGTAATGATATTTACCTGGTAATTACCCAGTATTTACTTGATAACTTGCAACTATTTACTAAGTATTACTTTCTAATTACTAAGTAGTTACAATTTACCCAATAACCCCCATGTATATATGTAGATATTAACTGGTATTTACCCAGTAATTACATATGTGCACAACATAAATTCCAAAACATTATTGGGTAAAACCCAGTGAATTACCCTGTAAAGAAGGAGGAACTGTACTGTAAAAGGAAGCGTGGTTTGTTTAAATATACAACCATGTACTTTTCTGGCAATTGTAGATTATAATCCTCTACCACCCACCAGGGTGTGGAGTTTTGCACAAGGTATCTGGCAAAAACTCCTATATCCCCCTGATAATTTTCGGGGTGATATCGGAGTTTTACAGAGTAGTTACCCTGTAAGAGAGGTGGAACTGTACTGTAAAAGGAAGTATGGTTTGTTTCCATAGTATTACCCTGAAATTTACTTGACATAAAAATACAATGCATTTTGTTACACTCCTTCACATAACCTGTGACAAATATGCAAAAAGAGGTGAACTGTTAACGAGACTAATTTTAATCCTCTTAATCTGCAAAATTTGATGAGAGTAACTTTAATATTCAATACATGAAGTGCCAATAGTGGCATAGCTTTTAAGTGTACTTATATTTCAAAAAAAGGAGTACATGTTATGAAAAAGTGCAAAGGGCAGTTCTGTGGAATTTAACTCCAAAACAAGTGTCAGGTTCAGAAGAAGCAGAAATAATAATAACAAAATAAAACTTTGTTGATCCAATGTGCAAACTGACAATGCCTACTACTACTATGCCTAAATAAAACAAGTAAGGCTGACAACATACTACTGGAAATGGCAGGGAGTGGCCAGTCAACAGTTATTCAACGATTTTAAACTCTAGGGGCAAAGCTAAAAGACCTCTGGAGAAAAGAAATCAGGGTCCAACTACCCACTAAAAGGTTTTTGGATACAAGAAATGTAGTTGAATCCCCACCAGATAAAACAAAAAGACAGTGCAGTAATACATTAAAGTAATAGTTTTTTTTTTAAATGACATGAAATTACTGCACCTAAGAGTTTCATCCCTCCCCCTTGACCCCTCACTTTGGCATTTTATATTTGATAGGAAGCAGCTGTGTGGCCTTCCTCATTCTTTCAGTTTTTTTCCTGCAGGGGTTTGTTGGCATCTAGAAATGCCTTGTATAATTTTGTGCTAAAGTCTGTTCTTCTTTGAAGAGCGGCAGCTCCCCAAAGTCTGCGCCGTCTATGGCTATCATGACATCTGCAATGACCGCACTCCCTGCAGTGGTATTCCTGTCCACTCCAAGTTCTTCACAGGTGTTGGTCATGCTGTGATTTCGCCTAAGGACTTTTAGGACTACTTTGGAGCGGTGGACAATGTCCTCTGGGCTCAGAACTACAAAACAGATCATAAAAAGAAAATATAGATTAACACTGTGTAATAACTCCAAATATATTTATAATCCTGACATGACATGAAGATCAGGGTTAAACCAGTCATCTTGTGTCTGCAGTGTACTACTCTTCTTCAATCAGCGGTTAAATTGATACAGCTGTGGATACTCTCTACATAGCTGTTTTGTAATAGGGCCAGCCTTGACTCTGGTAAATATAGTCTATATAAGATTGTGTTTGGGTGGATGGGAGAGTGTTACCTTAACATCAAAAACAAAAAAACAATAGCTACCAGGTCATCTCGTTTCAATGTGATGTAATCAAAATGAATAAAACAAGTTAAACTTTTGCCTTCAATGTATAAAATGGGGTGCATTTACCAAATTTTGGGGGCATTTAAAATAAATAAATAAATAAATAAATGGTGCATAATATTGCTGAAGTGTAATGTAAACAACAGTTCTCTTTGTGGGTCCGTTGTTTCAGAAGCAATAGAAATGTGAGCCATCTTTTTCCAGATGATGGGTTACCTCTCTTTCCAAATGATGAGGGTTTTTTGCTCTTCTTCCAGCCATCATCAGACTGAGTTTCTTCCTCTTCTTCTTCCTCTTCCGATCCTCATAAGAATCGTGTGAGTCAGAATACTCAGAGGAATCTCCATTCCTCATTTTGCGTTGGCCTGAAATTTAGAGAAAATAAAATGTTAGAAGTTAGCAAATCTATGAGTTTGAGTATGAGTTCTCTTTTTTATAATTACTTTTTTCATTTTTCACATGAAAAGAACAGGAGCACCACAAAAGCAGGCAAAACAGATAAGGGGTTGATGGGGTACAGTACTTAAATATGTGACCCTGCACCCTTTAACTTATCCATGGTTGGTGCCTTTTGTTGAATCTCTTCAACTATAAATAGTGCAAAAAGATATTTATTTAATGAGTGCGAGTGTCTCTCCTCCTCTCTCCTCCCCACAAGAAATAAATAGAAGCAATCTTCACAATGTGGTTCATTTCTACTTCACTTAAATTTCTCGTGTCCACGGCATCATTATCCAAGGAATTTGATGGGCGACTAAAGCTAGTAAATGCTATTCATCCACGCGTCTAGATTCGCGCAAATTAAGCAAGTAGATGATTTTACTCACACATTGCTGTTGATTTGCTGCAGTGAGGAAATACAGTTAATCCAATTTCAATGCATTTTAATCTTCTCAAAAATAAATAAGGAGCACTTTTACCTTTGTGCTTTTAACAAGAAAAGTTAGAGACATTGTGAAGGATATCCTTTTAAACTCATGTAAAAGTTCAAGGTTTTTTTTAACTGCTGTAATATAAAACAATTTTTGGTTTCAGTGAACTTTGAACTTTTGATCAAAATACATTAAAGAATGAGCACTCTTCAATCAAATCTCAAACTGCACACATTTTTATTTTGATTTTCTGCATATCTGGAGTAGTGTAGTCAGCAGGATATGTCATCACTTGCCCTTCTTTTTCTGCCACTGTCTCCTCTTGGAGTGGAAGTCCACAATTTTCTGAGACTGAGCCTTCAGCTGCTCTCGGGTGAGGATGTCAGGATCATCCTCTGCACTGTCGTCCAGGACCTCAAAGTCATCCAGACTTTCATCTTGTGGCAGCGCGGAGAGGTTAGCCTCTTGTTTTTCTTTCTCCAAGTAGGCCAGGAAGTTTGACTCCTCCATCCTCTTCTGGATAGCATCTATATCTTTTCCTTCAAACCTCTGGCGCAGGATCTGCATCTTCAGATCACACTCAGTCTTCAGTGTTGATAAGTAGTCTTCGGAGTCTGGAGACACCTCCACAGCTCTGTCCTCAGGTAGCTTGATGTGTTTGAGTCTATCGGCGAGACCCTCCAGCCTGAGACGGTAAAGAGTTTCAAGCTTTGGCTCTCTCTGTACAGACTGCACTAGCTGCTTGCTGACCTTCACCTGAGTCTTCTTGTCACTGGAGACCTTCTCAGCCACTCTGATAACTTTCATGTCCTGTAACTTCTGAAAAAGGTCCTCCTTCATCGGCTGCCGTGGCATCTTCATCTTCTCTTTCACCTCATCCTCCAGACGTTGGAGTCTTTCTTTTTGTGCAGCAAAGCACTTGGCTAAGTCTGTCACACGAGCAGCTCCAGTGACCCGCATCAGCTTCAGACAGGTCTCCCTCAAGGCTATCTCCTCCTCCTCATCTGCTGTCCTGGGGCTGGGGCCTTTGCTGTCCTCTTCAGCTTTCTGTTGAGCTGATCTCAGATGCTGTCTCTCCAGTTCTTGGTTGTGGTCCTTGAGCTCCTGAAGTTTTTTCTTTAGGTTGTCTATTTTTTCTTCATGCAACCTCTCCTGCTCTTTGGAGTGTTTCTGCATCTTGTCCAGCTTAGCCAGTTCCTGCTTTTTCAGATGCTGTGCGGTGCTGAGGCCCGACTTCAAGGCCTCCACGTCCTCCCTTTTCTTCTGGACCTTCTTTTCCATTTCTATCATCCGGTTTTCCAAGGTCAGAGTACTCTCCTTTGCCTAGATTAGAAAAGATAAGATTAGAAACAACTTAATTTATCTTTTTGGTAGTGTTATCCTTATCATGTCAGATTGCTCTCCTTTACCTGTTGGGTGAGCCGTTTCTCTTCAGCATAGACCCTCCTGAGCTCCTCACACTCTAACTGTTTTTTCTCCAATTTTTCCTCCAGCTCTGACCGCCTACTTTTTTCCTTTTGGCGAACAGCAGCAGGCCGGCTAACATCCTGTTTCATTTTTTCTGTCTCCGTCTTCTTCTTGGCATTGAGGGCATTTATCTGTTTCTGCAGCCTCAGATTCTTGTCATGAACTTTATCTATGGCCTCGTCCAGTGTCAAGTGGCCATAAGCCCTCAGCTCCTTGGGTCTGTCAAGAAGAGCCTCTCTGGTTGGTCTCGTGGGGTCCTTCAGTTCAGCAATCCTTTTGCTCATGGAGTCATTTTCCTGCTCTATCTTGTGAATTCTGGCTCGGACCTCTTCCATGCGCTGTCTGTGACACTCATCATGAACCTTTTCCTCTGCCTCCAACAGCGCCATTTTGCTTTCCAGCTCCAATCTCTTCTCTTCCACTGAAGGGTTCTTTAGACCACGAGATCGCTCCATTTCTGCTCTGTGTCTCTTTGCTCCGAGAAAATCACCAGATCAAAATATATCTTCACTGAAAAAACAGTCTGATACTCTGAGTAAAATGTACCTCAAAAATAGTGTTGCCGTCTAAACATAAGATTCACTGTTTTGGTTCAGATCTTGTCATTGTTTGAGATGTAACTATGGCAACACCTGGTTGTGGTGTACTGTCACTTATTCAATTCAGTTACCTTTATTCGCAGGATCATGTTGTCAAAGTACAACCAGATGTATGTTTGGATATGTGTGTGTGTGTGTGTGTGTGTGTGTGTGTGTGTGTGTGTGTGTGTGTGTGTGTGTGTGTGTGTGTGTGTGTGTGTGTGCAGGGTTTGACACAAACCTTTTTCACAAGGAACACATGTGCTCCTAAGTTGAAAAAGTAAGGAGCACAAAAAGAACTTTTGGGGTACAATGAAAATTGATTAAATAATGTGTGTCTTATTAGTCAACAAAAGTACTATAATTTAAAATCAATTTTAGGTCTTTTGGTCACATGACATGGAAGCTATTGAAGAAAAAGTTCAAAATTTGCCTTTAAATTTAACACCAAAATTTTCAGAGGACAAATTAGGGAAATAAAGAGTTGTGTCTTATTGTTCGACCTTAGTACTATTGTTTGAAATCAATTTTAGGTCAATTGGTCACATTACATGGAAGCTATTGAAGGAAAACAGCCTTTTTTGAGAACATCAACCGGTAATTTATTGATGATCCCTTATTCAGCACCGGACGTTGACAGCGAGGGTGCTAAGTAGATTTAACCGCGCTGCTGTTGCTGTTCCTGGTTATTGAGAGTGAGAAGACACCGGTAGATCCGCTGTGAATGTCCATTGCATATCCAACCTAACCAGTGGCGGCTGCTGGTCTTTCAAGGAGGGGAAGCTCATTTTTCTGGCCTACATCATAATTGTATTTGTTTATTAGTATGTAACAGAACAGAGTCGCCAAACACAACGGCAGTCATTTTTAACAAAGACAAGAGTCGCTGAGGATCGGTAAGGTCTCCGGAGCAGTTAAGAACAACGGAATGAATAACTTGGAAAATGCTCTGGTAGAAGTTACCTGTGATTATCAGCTTCTTATCACAGTGTCTGAACAAAAGATGAAGGCTTTCTAGTGCGTATTTAGTTAATGAAATGTGCACACAGCAGTACGTATTTCACCACTTTTTCTTTTTTTTGAGGGGTGACATTTTAAGGGAAGCCGAGCTTCCCTTGCAGTCTTAGAGCAATCGCCACTGCCTGAATCTTTCTTCCATCTAAAAAGTCCTTAATCCAACTATACATTTGGCCTTTAATCCCCAACTTTGCTCATTTAATTAATAATCCCTCCTTTCATAGCATATCATATGCCTTTTCAATGTCAAAAAATACTGCTACTACACTTTCTTTATTGACCTGAGCTTTCCTTATTTCATGTTCTAGACATAGTGCTGGGTCCATTGTATTTCTGCCTCTTCTGAATCCACTTTGTATTGCTGAAATATATCCATTCTTTTCCATATAATATGTTAATCTTGTATTGATCATTTCTTCCATTATTTTACATACATTTGATGTTAGTGCGATTGGTCTATGATTTTCTGGTTTTGTCCCGTCCATCCCTGGTTTGCCTATTGGTATCACCACAGCCTCTTTCCAGTTTTTTTGGTAATTTTCCTTTCTCCCAGATCCTGTTATATAAATCTAATATAATGTCCTTAGACGAATCACTTAAACAGTTGAGCATATTAAAACAAATCTGATCTTTTCCTGGAGCAGATACCTTTGTTTTCCTAAGAGCTTGGTTTAATTCTGCTTTTGTAAATGACAAGTTTAATACATCGCTTGTTCCTTCCTCCTGTTGCACCAAAACTACATTTTCAGATAATGTCTTCTCCCTTACTCTTTGTCCCTCTTCACTGATATTACTGACACTATGTACTTAAACAAAAGTCTTGGCCAGTACTTCTGCTTTATCTTCCTCTGTTACCGCATTCTTCTCATTAACCTTTAGTACCGGATATCCAAATTCTCTTTTCATTCCATTCATTCTTTTTATCATTCCCCATACTTTCTCAGTTTCTGTATCTCTCCCTACTGAACAACAAAACTTCCTCCAAAAGGTCTTCTTTGCATTTTGAATTGTTCTTCTCACCTTCGCCTGTAACTTTTTATATTCAATAAGGTTCAGGAAGTTATGAGTTCTTTTTAATATTTTAAATTCTTTATTCCGGGATTTAATTACATTTTCACATTCTTTCGTCCACCATGGCACTATTTTCTTTCTCTTCCCTCCTCTCTTCTTTGGTATTGATTGATTTGCCGCAACTAAAATTGCCTCACATACTGCACGGTTATATTCTTCTGTGTCCTGTTTTTTTTTTACCTTCCTCATTTCTTCATCACTAATCTGCTTGTGTTTTTCCCAGTTGGCCCCGATGAACACAAATCTTTCTTGACCCCCCCATATCACATTCCTCTAAACTTAACCCTATTCTTGTAACTACTGGATAGTGATCACTACCTATTGTTGATTCTTTCACAATTTTCCATTCGCATAAACCTGCTATTTTGTTTGATACTAAGGTGAGATTAATGGCTGATTCTGACCCATGTCGAAGATCAGTTCTTGTTCCTTTTCCATTGTTTATGCATACTAGATTTTTGTTTTCCATTACCTCTTCTACTACCTTCCCATTTCCATCATTATAGTTACCCCATACTGTGCTATGAGCATTAAAATCTCCACAGCAAATTACTTTGCCCTCTAGATTTCTAGTAAGCTCACCTAATGACTCTATTGACAGTTTTTTGCATGGATTGTAAAAATTCACCATTCTGATTACTCCTTCTTTTGTCCATACTTCAATTGTTATCCTTTCCAGATCTTTCCCCTTCTCCAGTATTCCATATTGAATTCCTTGTTTCACAAATATTACACATCCTCCCCCAACTCCATCCATTCTATCCCTGCGCATGCTGACATATCCCTTAATAACAAAATCTAACTCTGGTTTAAGCCACGTTTCTTGTACACATATAATTTCTGGTTTGTTTCTGATACCATCAATAGCTCTTTTGAATTCTTGGCCATTTGCTATTAGACTCCTTGCGTTCCACTGAAGAATTATCAGATTGTCTTTTCTCCTCCTACTCCTTGTCTGCCATCATCCTCAAGCCTCCTATTGACTTGTTCCCAAGATATGTCCTATATTTCTAGAAATTTTTCAGCACCCCTGACTATTATTCTAATTTTCTCTGTCTTGTTTCTGGCCTGGTCTGTACAGTTGATTACAAATGCAATGAACACGATCAATCTTTCAATATCCACTCCCATTTTTATTTTATCCTGTTCTCTCTGTTCTTGTTCTGTTCTTGTCCTCTCGTTGCCTCTGTCTGTTTTATACCTTTTCTTTTGTTCTTGAACTTTCCTTACTGCTTCAGCACAGCTTATATTGTTTGCAGTCTTCACCTGTTGAATTTCAACTGCTCTTTTCCTGCTCTTACAGCCCCCATACGTCACTCTGTGCTGGCCACCACAGTTACAGCACTTGTTCTCCATATGATCTCCACATTGCTCATATGTGTGGTCCCCTCCACATTTAGGGCACCTTTGTTTCCCCTTGCATGCTATCACGATATGTCCATATCTCATACCTTAAAAAACTTGTGGAACGAATGCCTGGTATATGCCAAGCTGTTGTTAAAGCCAGAGGAGGTTACTTTGAAGAAAGCAAAGTTTAAGCAACAATAACTCCAATACCTAATAATTATGGTCAAAATGTCTTCTGATAAGTTACTCTTTATACAATAGTCATGTTTATTGTGCTGCAAATTGTATTAATGAAACTATGATATGTTTTTGTACAAATCTGATCTTGCTTCCAAACTTTTGGCCTGTAGTGTACATGTGTCTTGTACTCAATTACCTCACTAAATACAGTAATGTGTTACTGTACTGTAGTTTTTAAATGGCTGTACAGTGTATAGTGCTGTCTTGAGCATTTTCAGGTAGAGTTACCAAGATCTGACTTTTTTGCATTTGAAAACACAGAGAGAGTAAAGTTTCATCATGAAAACTTGACAAAGCCATTTGACTGTCTTGTTCATAAACAATAGTGTCAGGACTAATATTTAATGACACTAACAGTTTTGTGCTCTTGCAGGTTATCCACTAGGTTTTGCAGTTTGTACTAGTTGTTCTAAGAAATGCACTAACTGTTGTGCAAATGTTAATAGTGATGTGAGAAATGCACCAAAGCGGCTGAGAAATACTGTAAAAGAACACATCTTCATTTGTTTTTTCTCTTCTTTGGTTTTGGCAGACTCAACGCATCCAAGGCGTATTGCTGCCCTCTGCTGTTTCCATGCGATATCTGTTAGAGCTTAATCATATTCTATTCCAATGGCCTGCAGATACTGCTGCTGCTTCTTCATGTTGTTCCAAAGTTCCAGATCCAGCAGTGTGCACATGTTAAAAACAGTCTCTTCAGCTGCTCCCAGATCTCTGAAAAGTGTCCTCCTTTGGGATGAGTATTTTTTGCAGTGTAAAATTACATGTCTCTGACTCTCCTCACTCAACATCGTCTGTCAGGGTGTTTCCCAATCAGAGCCAGCCCACTTCTCTGCAAGAGAGCTAACAGCTTCATTTTTATAGCTTGTTGGAGGACATTTCAAGAGTTTGGGGGCATTAAAGGAAAACTGTGTTTTTCTAAGTTCACCATAAACTACAGGGATTTAAAGTTTAGCAGATGGGATACCTTCGTGCAGGGGGATTCTGTGCGCAGATGCCCCCATATAAAAGGTTGTCAGGGTGAAATAGCCTTCCCTCCTAGTTTATCTTGGGTCTGTATTGCAATTGTAATCTATTGTAATTTATCATGCCATGTGGTTTGTATATTCTGTCTTGTGTACTCCTGCTTCTACAAAATTCATCGCCCCCTTGGGGACAACTATAGATATTGATTGATTGATTGATTGATTGATTGATTGATTGATTGATTGATTGATTGATATAAGAGCTATGTGTATTTTATCTCCACACTGTCACAATAGACAGTTTCACTGTGATTCACACTCTCTCAAACTCCTATGAGAGCAGCTCTGAGGATGTCATCAGTGTTCTTGCTTTTTCACACCAGATGCCTCAGTCACATTCCTCCTCCTCCTCCACCTCCTCTTCAGCACCGTCAGGATGCAGACTAATAACACAGAGAGAGAGAGAGAGAGAGAGAGAGAGAGAGAGAGAGAATACAAGCACACAGATAGAGATATTCCATCCTCACTTGGCAGCTTGTGAAGTTGGCTGGAGATCTTAATACATTTCAGGGTAGTTAAATCACAAGCACCACAGACATTTGGATGAAGATTATAACAAATAAAGGTTTAATCCTTTACATCTCTGACTAATCTTGTCCTAAAAATGCCCTCACATCACACCCCTTACCATCCATTCTTACCATGTTTTGCTTTTGTATGTGGGTTAGTGCATCTGTGTATAAGCCTGGTTGTGTAAATGTTTGTGTTGTGGTTGTTGTTCTGTAAGTATTTAAGCTCCCAATGCATAACTTTATTTGAGGTTTACTTTATTTTATTGGCTCTCCAGATGAGTTGGAGTACTTGTAGAGAGTCTACCTACCCTCTGTTTGTACGTGACAGAAAAGACAATCTGAGTCACTGGTACCATCTGCCCTGTATCATAAGTCTATCTGGGGCTACCCTCTCGTCTTTGAGCTGTTTTAGGACAAACTTTCACTTATATAATTTGCTTTTTCTTACCTCCCTCCCTTGATGTACTTCACTTTTAATGCGGCTGTAGTTCAGTTATGACCCAAACGTCTGGAATTGGATGTTTACATGCTCATTAGGTTAATTGGTAACTCTTAATTGTCCTTGGGTATGAGTGTGAGCGTGAGTGGTTGTCTGTCTCTCTATGTGGTACTGCAATTGACTGGTGACCGATTCAGCATGTACCCTGTCCCTCGCCTGATGACAGCTGGGATAGGCTTCAGCCCACCCGTGACCCTGAAAGGGATAAGCGGTATAGAAGATAAATGAAATGAATGTTTGCATGTGTGCTGAGTCTGAGTCTTGTGTTCTGTGGGTTCTGATCCCTCCCGAACTTGTTGGTTTGATACTTGGTGTTACACTTTGCATGGCATAAACATTTGTGTTGTCAGCCATTAAAATGAACATTTTGTCTGGTATATATATTTTTAAGTATTCATAGGGTCTTGTGGGATGGTCCTCATAAATTGGAGGATTCTCAAAGGAATTGTCAATGATTGTAGTGAACAGCCTGTGACACCACTTGATTTCTTCCTCTTTGTTTACTGCCATCCCCTCTGTCCACCTCGGTCACTACACTGTCTGTCTCTTCTATCTCAATCTCATCTGCCACAACAAGTTCTTCTGGCAGTCACGTAACCCCTCCACTATCCCTCTCTAAATCTAATAATAAAACAATCACACATCAACTAATTTTGTGTACATTACCTGGCCAAAAAAAGGTCACATACTCTAATATTTCACTGGACCTGCTTTAGCTGAGATTACAGTGTGCATTCCATGTGGCTTTGTTTGGACAAGCTCCTGCACTGTCACAAGATTTATTTCCATCAAGTGTCTTGCATTGATGATGGGAGAGTCTGACCACTGCACAAAGTCTTCTCCAGCACATCCCAAAGATTCTCAATAGGGTTAAGGTCTTGACTTTGTGGTGGCCAATCCATGTGTGAAAATTTCTCATGCCCCCTGAACCACTCTTCCACAATTTGAGTCCGATGAATCCCGGCATTTTCATCTCGGGATAGGCCTGTGGCATTAGAGTGGAAGATGGAAGAACCTGGTCATTCAGTATATTCAGGTAGTCAGCTGAACTCATTCTTTAGGCACATAATGTTGCTGAACTTAGACCTGACCAACTGCAGCAACCTCAGATCATAGCACGTCCCCCATAGTCTTGTACAGTAGACACTAGGCATAATGGGTGCATCACTTCACCTGCCTCTTTTCTTACCCTAATGAGCCCATTGAGAAGTTACTCATTACATCAGCTGGGGTTAAATAACTTGTTGCCGGCTGAAAGATAATCGCCCATGCAGTAATTATTCAATAGGAGGCTCATTCTTATGTACTTATTTGCTTAGTTGAATCCAGGTGGCACCTTTTTTTTGGCCAGGTACTGTATTTTCACTGTTGAATTGTTATGCATAAAGTTCTTCTTTATTCCATTCAGATCTTACATATAAGACATTAAATTGATGTGAACCACATACTTAAAATTAAAAACACTCTAAATTTCTAAGCTTTCCACCGATCTCACTCCTGGTCCCATTCTCCTCATCTTCTGAGTTCAAGGCGTCAAGTTCAGATAACTCTCCATTTGCGAGCCGTTCAAGGAAGTCTTTGACTTATACTCTACAAAAACATAATTCACGAAAATATATATATTTAAAATTTTAAAATAATAAATAAATAAACGGTGACACCTTACTTAGACCCATAGACCCAACTATAGACTCATTACAATGGACACAGGACTTTCAGAAAATCTGATAAATTGATGATATGATATATGTTTAAAATAACTTCAAACAGTTAAAATTATACTGACAGCAACTTTGTTTGTCTAGAATGAACATAAATTTATATTTTTTATGAAAATGGGCACTTAGTTACTCCTCCCTCTCTGCAGTCGCTCTTCCATGCCCCTTTTGTTCGATGTCTGTTACTTTCTTGGAGCATGCTCAAAGTCATGACATGATTGTGATTAGATAAGTAGGATCCAATCAGTATTAGCACTGCTGACATCAATAATTTTCAGAGTATTTATTGGTTTAGAGACAGATATATATCATGTCCATTCCATTGGATGCAGGGTCCAAAGGGGTTGAGAAACTAAAGACACTGGGATAATACGAGGAGATCAGATAGGGTGTGTCCTGTATCATAGGGGAGACAGGGGCTTGTTGTCACACGGGTAAGTTGTCACTTGCAATTATCTTTGCCACCAGAGGGCGCAATGAAAAAGTGGAATACTAGTTTTCTTCCTTTACATGGTCAGGGGTCGTGTCCTGTCTGAGAAGAGAAGAGCACATTGTGAGCTGAGATGAGTGCCAATTAACCATTTTGCACAACTGAAAGTAAAAAAAAATACTTTATATATTTTAAAATAAGCTTCTTTCAGATAAAAATCCTAGCAGTGATACATGTGGACTTGTTAGAGGAGAGATTCAGACATCCTGTCATACCCCAGTCATTGTTCTGTTTTAAGCTAACTTTAAGCTAGAGCTAGAATTAGCAAACATGGTAGTTTGGAGCAACACGTCTCAGTCATTTTGGGGTTAGTTGTCACATATTTGAAATGGGTTAAAATTAACATAGAGAGTTCTTCTTATCAGCTGTTGTCATATTGAAAATTTGACTTTACTTTCACAGAAAAAAGAGTGGTTTAAAGGAGAGGAGAAAGCAAGACAAGGTCAGGAATTACGAAAGAAAAACAGAACGTACTCCCTCCCACCAGTAGCTATACAGATTTGAAGCCAAAAAGCTCTCGATTAGCACTACTGACGTAATGCTGAGGGCAGTCAGGCAGGTGACCCTAGCTAATAAATCAATCTGGAGGACAATAAAGGACTTTAATGTCAACTACCATGCCTTGGCTCGGTACTGCAAAACATTCATCCCAGAGTCAGACAGCCCTTCAACTTCTAGATCATGTAGCATAATATTTTATGTTAACGTTTGTTCAATGACTATGTTCAATAACTTTTTCTAGCTCAATGATAAATATTTCCTGTGCATGACTTTGATGTTAACTTTCATGGAAGAAAGGGGAGACAACAATAATTTTGTCCTTGTTTTATTAGCTACAAAATCCACTGTGACATCTTACCCCATGCAGTGAGACAAGATGTCACATGTTCACACCATAGACTGTATATACTATGGACAAATTGGTTCCACCTCCCACCAGTAGCTATACAGATTTGAAGCCAAAACGCTCTCGGTATTGCCGCGATTTTTCTTCATTTCCTGAAACCAACATTGTGCAGCAGCGTTGTACGCATTCGGCGGGAGAGTCGCCGAAAGTCGCTGTGATGCCGATCGGCTCAAACAGCATATCCCCCGGGTGAGCTACGCAATCAGTGAACGTCAATACGCTGTATCAAGTGTCAATCAAAGAAAACATGAATCCCGTAATAACTTTTAAAAACTGAGCTTCACAGAAAAAAGAGGACTTGAGCACAAACTAGTCTTACTGTAACTACATGTCAACATCGCAAGCAGGAGGGAGAAAATTTCATACTCTGCGTAATACATTTTAAAAGTTTGTCCACAGCTCCATAAGCTTTGCTGGCAGAGGCGGGATTTATGACCTATACTGCAGCCCGTCAACAGAGGATGCTGTTCTCAGAGTGGCTTCACCCATCAAGGAGGCAGACGGCATCCATTCTATATACAGTCTACGGTTCACTCTCTTTATTTGATTGCTTATAACTCAGCACTGACACGAGATATGAAAATGACATGAATACGAAATATATAACTATGACTTTGGTCTTTTATCTGGTACACATTCTGTTTATATATTTGTATTGATTGCAAGAAATATACAAGAGTGTAAAAAAATGTGACAACAAGCCCCGGTCTCCCCTACCTACATGTATGTGTTTGCATAAAAAAGAAACTTCATAATAACATGATTAGTTTTAGCGAGTTATAACTGACTAAATGCGCTGAGTGACCGAAAACGCCAATGGGAAGTAATGGTCGTACAGCTTTGTCAATAAAGTTTTTTACGGAAAAAAGGGGGCGGGGTTGAAAAAGTTGTTCGTCACTTCTTCTCCCGCCTACGCACTTCCGCCAGTTCCGACCGACACCGCGCTACCGGGAGAAGCAGCAGATAAACAATCGAAGACCCCGAAGCAAACTTCTTTGTTTCCCTAGCTTTAACCACCGCTTCAACCACACCATGTCTGACAAGATGAGCATGTCTCTGGACGACATTATTAAGATGAATCAGAAAGGAACAGGCGGCAGGGGAGGATCGTCCAGGTCGGGCGAAAGTTCAGGACGGACAGGCGGATCGTCCAGGCCGGTGCGGAGTCGGCAGAAAAACTTCAACCGTGAGAGGAACAACAGATCCACTCCTTACACAAGGGTATGAAAAAGAAGCAGATTCTCGAAAAAAGAACAAATAGTGAATTGTGTTTTGGTGTATCTCGATGGCTCGACGAGGTCCCGGTAGGTTTCAGGCTAGAGGACGGCGCTTTTGTAATGGTGAAAACCACGAGTAACTGCGGGAAGGAAGCCTTAAGCCCCCAGACACATGAAAATGCCCACGCATGTTCACGCAACCGGGCTAAAATCCGACTAATATCTACAACTTTTATGATGGCAGAAAACTAATCACCACGTGACACTTCCTTGGATGGAGTTTTGCTCAAGATGGCAGCTTTGAGTCGAGGATGTCCTTTTGTTTGAGGGGTGAGAGGTTAGCTACTACCCGCCTAGGCCCCAACCTGTTGGTAATGTCAAGATTAGAGATCAATATTATCATTTACATAGGGGTCCACCGATGAATAATTGAGTATTGATTTACGCCAATACACGATACGATATATATTGGTATCATGAATAATCGAGTAATTCGCCGATTGCTGATTAGCGTTGCTATGATGTCACATCAGTATAATGATAGAAAGCTGTGTGCACCAGCGCTGAGTGAAAACCCTGTTCAATATTGTGAGTAGTCCTATTATTTTTAATGGAAGACTTTATCATACTCTCATGTTTGTACCAAATCCTGCTGATATTTTAAGAGAAACAAAATAGGTACAGTTCGGAGTTAAAAACGTTCTTTAAAAAATAACATCAGATGCTGTATTCACTATGTGTTACATCCATACAGGTCTGGGTCCCCTTACCTCCTTTCTTGCAAGGAGCCCCCTCACACTGCTTTGTTTGTACAGTTGCACAGAACAGACAAACCATGAACAGCAATGAGCATAGCTGTATTTTGTGAGCAGCCACAGGTTGGAACAGAAAGAAGAAGTTGGTAGCACAAAATAATTTGAATTTATAGACAGGGGCACATGGTGTTTCTTTTACCATTTTGTACACATACATACAAACCTTTTGTCCTTAATAAATAAGGCACCAAGCCTGTCCTGTGCTTCAATTTATCTGTTATTTTTATCTTTTATGTTAAAATTTATGTTATTGTGACAGTCTATTTGTTGTATACATTGGACAGGACAAACATTATTTCACAAAGTGCAGCAGATCATTTCCTAAAGTAGTAATCGTCATAATAATCATTTCGCACTGCAGACACGGTTGTTCTTCTGCCTTAGCATCTCAGCCTGATTGCATTTCCATGAAGTAATGATCATAAATGTTCTTCCTTGAGCTGCTTAACGCCGCTTCACTTATTAAACAACTTGTCAGGGCCCCCTTCAAACAAGCAGCCTCTGGAGGAGAGTGGGTGGTCCATGGTTAAACCAACCTAGCCTTCATCTCTGTCATATTCATTGCTTTAAAAATGGTCCAATTCATCATGTCTTGTGTTGGGATTTTGTGCCTCTAATCACCAAACATTGTGATTTTTTTCCTCCAATGAAACTTATGACTGTTTGTTCTTTTTTCCTTTCCTCAGCCCAGAGAACTGCCAGACAAATGGCAGCACGACATGTTTGAGGACCATGTTAGTGGTCGCAGGGAACAGAGTGCAGGAGCTGAGAGAAGTGCAGACAATAGCAGCAAGCTGCTGATTTCCAACCTGGACTTTGGTGTCTCTGACTCAGATATCAAGGTATTTTTTGTGTGAATCCCAGCTTTTCTGGAAACCAGCTAGTACTGTGTGTTTGGAGCAAGTCTGATGGTTTTTTTTGTCTCTTCACAGGAGTTGTTTGCTGAGTTTGGTGAGTTAAGGGAAGCATCTGTACACTACGACAGGTCCGGCCGCAGCAAAGGAACTGCAGATGTTCATTTTGAAAAGAGGGCAGATGCTCTCAAAGCCATGAAGCACTATGATGGTGTTCCACTTGATGGTAAAAATACATTTCTCATGCTATGCTCATGTTGTTGTGCTGAGTTAATCTTTAGAAGCAAAGCGTTGTCATAGTTAGAAATACATAAAAAAACGATTGTTCATTTTTCTCTTTAGGTTGTCCCATGAAAATCCAGCAGGTGACTTCAGATATGGACACACAGAGTAGACAATCTGTACAAAGGTAAGTTATGAGAGAGTGTTGATGCATTTTGTAAGAGCTCATAAACTCCTTTTTTCCATGCAGTTAGTTTTTTACAATTTTCAATCCATGTGGGTTTTAGTCAATTCATTTTTTTTGGTGGCAGTGCAAAACAAAATATGAATTGAAACTCACTAATCTTAACCAAAAGTGCATTTACAGAACAGATTGGCCTTCTGTTTGTGGCTTGGCCTCTTATTAAGACTGGTAACATGTCCTTTTACATATGAATACAGTTTGTCTTTCAATAATTGACTGCTAGACTTTTATACAGAAATCATGAAAATTGGAAGTTTGACTTTAAACAGGGAAGGGAGTATTGACATTCCCTAAAAATGAGCCACTGAACTTGAAAGTCTTGTGCATATTGTGAGTCTGCCAAAGTTCTGCGACAAACTTCAACTATCATCACACCTTTTTACTTTCATTTGTGTCCCGGTGCAAAGTTTCACATTGCATTACGGTGTTGTGGAGTTGTTTAGAGCCGTCTTTACAGAAGTCTTAATATTGCACCTCTAACTGATTGTGTTTAAGTGGCTGAACTCAAAACAGCCCTGAATACCATAGCTTGGCTTTGTAGTTTATTTCCCTTTTAAAGCAACATTTGTGTGTGTTATATTTTCTGTTTTAGCCGAGGGTTTGATCGCAGCAGGCTTGGACAGCCCAGGTTTGAAAGAAGTGAAAGAGGCGACAGAAGTGAAAGGGGTGACAGAAGTGAAAGGAGGCGAGGAGGCAGAGGTGGAAGTTTCAGGGGTCGAGGAAGAGAAAGAGGAGGGAGAGGAAACAGACCCCAACTTACCGCTGAAGAGCTTGATGCTCAGTTGGATGCCTACAATGCAAAGGTATGTACTAAGAAAGAATGAAGCCATTTAAGGTTGTGACAAAACTTTGACAGTTGTTGTTAATGTACCAACCCTTGTCTTGTATTTAATTTCAGATGGACACCAGTTAGAAGTCCTCAGAGAGAAGAAAGCTGCCCATTTCCATTTTTTTAAATCAGGTTAATCGATGTTTTTTTTTTTTTTTTGACACATTTGTTTTGAAGCCATTTTATTGTCAGGACCATGATGTGTTGATGATTTTAATATGTCTGAGTATTTTTGTAGCTGTTTATTCTTAGGCATTTTTCCTATTTGAGGAGATTTCTCCTTGGCCACCAGCTCCTTTTGCCCTTCCATGGAAAATATCTTGGAACTTTTCACAAAACTTTTTTTGTTTTCTAAAATAATGTGAGCATGACTTATTGGTTTGACAGAGGATTACTGTAAATGCAGCGTTGATAAATGTTGAATTCTGTTTATAGATCTGCCATTATGAACTTGACGTATCAACAAATTTCAGAGTTTTGTACATAAATGATTATATCAAACTGTATTTGTGCTGTTTGTGGATTCTTTGAGAAAGTCTTTCAGTTTTCTTTTTGTGTCTCACTGTCCAAAAATGTCAGAAATGTAAATGTGTTGAGATGAAAACAAGAATAGGTCATAATTTTTTCAAATCTGTGCGTTCTGACATCAAGTTAGTCATCTATAGCTGTACAGGCATCTTTTGTTGTTTTTGTGAATATCAAAAAAATTATGTAGTAATTAAATAAAGATAGAGGCTATGAAGCAGCAAGTTCTTAAAAAAACCTCAAATCAAGAAATTAAGTAAAATATTGTGTATGTTTGGGATGCACCTTGTAGTTTACCTAAGTGAATTCTGTTTTTTTGACTCTTAATAGAGTGAGAAATCATTTGGTACTGGCTCCATTTGTGTCAGTCCTAACTTTTAAAACCTAAACTACTGCAGCTTTTCATTTAAGAAAATATTGTAATTGACTTCTTGGTTTATCTAATTTAAAATGTTTCTTAGTTTGCTTTTTTTAGATATAAAAACTCACATTTATAAAACAGATTTAGGATTTCTGTCTGGGGAAAAACGCAGACTCTTGTTTGTGCTTTTATCTGTCGCACCAAGTTAGTTGTATCTGTGTTTTTATGAGGCTTGACAAGTTAATAGATACATCTGCTCTCAGGTCTCTGCAGTGGATTATTGCTCGTTAAAGGGTAGATTCTACAATTCATCCTAACTATATCTTAAAGCGCCACATGATCTTGGGCCATAATACCTATCAAATGAGTGAAAACATTTTGAGGCATCCAGATCTTCACATTGACTTCCAAACTAAGATGTATTGGGTAACTTTTAGTTCCTACTCTTAACTGTAAGAAAAGCTACAAAAGTATGTTGTCCTCTTAGAGCACAGGTGTCAAACTCAAGGCCCGGGGGCCAAATCTGGCCCACAAGATCCTATATTTGTATTATTATTGGCCCACCAGTATAAAGTCTGCAGATTTCCTCCAGTATAATAATGTAAACTTTAGCACCCTTATTTAAAATGTCCTGAATAAACCACGATAATCTGAGAAATTCAAGAGTAAGAAAGATTTGATAAGTAGTCAAGAATGTGGAATGCGGGGGGAAAAATATTTGGTGTTTTATTTGATGTTTTCAATTTTGCATTTCAAGATTACAAGTCAAACATGATTGGATTTTTTTATTTCATGCTTCGATTTTGACCAACTCAGTATTTGGACTTGTGTCATTTCTATACTTTAGATTCCAATTTTAAATTTTAAGTCATATTTTGACCCTTTAAACCAGATTTCAATGTTCTCCTCATGTATTTGCTCTTTAAAAGCATTATTTTTCTATTTTTAATATCATGCTTTGATCTTTTGAACTAATTATTAAAAATAGAATGACAAATTAAAAAATATATTTTTTTCTATCAAAGATTGCCTTTAAACTTATCTTTTTTTTAAATCTTTTTTGAATTAACAAATGATTTATAATCATTGCTGTTTTTGTTACAAATTTTTCCAAAAGGAGGCTGACAGTTTTGGTAAAATGTTGACCCTGTTTGGACCTAGGTTAGACCTTAATCCAGATTATGGCCCCTTGCTGTGGTTGAGTTTGACACCCCTGTCTTTGAGTGTTAACCAATCCACATGAATATCAACTTCATTTTTCTCTCTGCAAAGATTTCTGTACTTTTCAGTATTGTATTATATTAACAAACTAGTATCTGCAGTGGGAGGATGGAAAACAGAAATAAAGGTAATAAGTTCATTGCAAAAGAAAATAATTTAAATATTATGATTTTAGACAATAAAAAAAACGTGTTAAAAAGTTTTGGATAGTTTAAAACCTTTTATTTGGTGTCAACGAGTGCTTCGCTGTACGTCACTACGTGCAACGTGCGCGGACCTGCTCCCAGAACCATGTCGCGCGGGCGACGCACGGGGCGGCGCCGTTCCGTTGTTCGCCATACTTGCACAGAAGCAGAGCGACCAACGCACTCACTGCAAAGGCACCTGAAATCACTACAGCATATAATAAAAAGGTAAGCTCTTACAAATTTTAAAGCGTCTCGTACCGCCTTCACCACAATGAACCTTATTGGCGCATATCGTTCAAAGCTTCTTTATTTCACTCCTGCTCTTTTTAATAGATGATAACTTATCGAGCTAACGTTAGCCGCGGGCTCTGGTTAGCTCTGCTGAATTGTTCCCAGTCAGCCTGATGGCCACTTGACTCTCCCTTCAGTCCCACCCTTTGTGTGAGGGTCGGCGCTAGAAAAAGTTGAGCACTGATGATGTTGGAAATTCAGTATACTAGTTGGGACCCCGTCACTTTTTAGCCTTTTAAGAGGTGTGCAGCTGTCTGGAGCGGTATGTTAGCCGGCTCTGAAAAAAGATGCCTTCCAGCGGTGGCACCGTTAGTCAGCAGCGGCAGTCAGCACCTGTAAGCTCTTGGTATATCACTATGGTAGTATTATTTAGCATCTGGGCAGGGGTTTTGAGTTGACACATATACACAGGGGCGTCGCCTTGAATTTAAGGGCTCAACATCAACACCGTCAAGGCCAGCCCCTCATAACTAATAAAAACCAACCCTCCAGGATACATAGGACTCCTTACAAGCTGCTTGTATGCAGAGGTTGAAAGAGTTCTAGAATATTCCACCCATGTAAAAGTGCACTGGGTTTGATTAAACAAAAAAAATTACTAAAGTAGAAGTCTGTTAGATAACTTGGGTGAAAAACTACGCTTTACTGGACAACTTGACGCACTGAGTACTACATACTCGCTTTTTATGATGATGGGGTTGAGGAATATATTGCAATAGGACAACAGAATTAATGTGTGAAGTAATTTTGGACCTGCCTCTATCCAATGTGAAGTGATTGAATACTTTTTTTGGCAAATGTTGTTTTTACTACACTTTGTAAATGGTCTGTGGCTGCACACTAAAGAGGTAAAACTGTCCTGCAATACTTAACATAAATCAAAGATTTCAAAATGAACTTGTTTTACCCCTAAACTGCTACAGTCTATGGCTTTGTAAAATGTTGATAACTCTTGTGAGATATTCATAAATGCACTCCAATTTAATGTGTTAAACTCGACTAAGGCTATGTTCACATAGCAGGTCAATTCCGATTTTTTAACCATATGTGACACATACCTGATTTCTTTTTTTTTATATGTAAGTGTGAACAGTGCAATTCTGATTTTTTCAAATCTGACCCAGGCCTCTTTTGCTTGTGGATATAAATTGGATATGTATCCGATGTGACTTCAGTGTGGACGCTCAGGTCGCTTTTATCCGACCTACTATACGTCATCAATATGTGACAAACGTCACCATTGTTCAACACACTTTGTGCGCATGTGGGTCACTTTACGGACGTATTCTGTTCACATTAGATGCCGCATTCGTTGTAATGTGAACAACCGCACAAGAAGATCAGATTTAACAAAAAAATCCCAATTGTGGATCATAACCTGCAGTGTGATATATTTATATTATGTCTCTGATTACCCCGCTCCACTGTGGGTGTTACCTCACATGCTGTTGGAGACAGGCTGTTCCGCTCCTCCAGAAGCTCAGATGAAACAGCAGGGACAGTCTATAATTCTTATGGAATAATTTTAGTAAATCTGGCACATAAACTACAGTCTTACATTTTCATGCGTTTGTCCAAGATTTGAGCAGTTTACATCTCTTTCCCCAGATTATGACAAAATATGCTTACTTTGTGAAACTTTGCATACATCTAGTATGGACGTCAAACTTTGTAACTTAACATTTTTTGTTGTAAATATGGATAAGCCCCCCTGCCCCCTTTTGTAACCATTGGCACATGAAGTAGGTGTATGGGGCGGGGGGCACAGAGAGAGACCCCACTTTTTTCAACATAAAGAGTCAAAAAACATAGAAATTTAGTCGGTCAATTATAATGTAGACAGCTTTAGTTTAGTAAGAAGTTTTTATATAAACAAAACTGAACTTAAAAATGCACTGAGAGCCCCTTCCTACCTTGAAGACCCTAGGTAACACGTCCGACTATGATGCCCAAGCATGTGATCGGCAGTGGAATGAGTTCCTGTAGTCAACTTATTGATTAAACATGATCATTTTTGCTAGTTGCCATCAGAATTGCTCATTGATTAAATGTGTTATCAATATAATATTTCGAACTTTATAGCCCCTGACATCATGTCTTTGTTTCAGGCCACTTGAACACACTTGAACAACAGTGTGCTTTAGGTAGAAACAGTCTTGTCACATTTGTTTCAAGTTCAACTGTTCATTTTCTTGGTGTGACTGATTACCACTGACCAACTCCTTCAAAAGGTTTTTGATGCTCAAACTAATCCGACAAAGAAGAATTACATTCGCAAAGTCAGTTATTCGCCAAACCCAACAACTCATGAATGTCTCTCCCAAGAAATAACACCTTCCTGCAGCAGCCATGTACAGGAAGCTTCTCCAGCTTTACAGAAGGAAGGAGGAACTTGTTGATTTTTCTCCACAGTGACAGAGTTTGCTAATGCTACTGCCAGCAGTTACATAACACACACTTAAACCCCCTCCCCCAACAGAACCTCCTTTGTCCTTACAAACAATCTTGTTCCAAATTTGGTGCCCTGAAGAATAAAAACCAAGGTATGTAAAACAGTGTCGTGCATTTGGGATCAAAGGGATGCTCGGTGAAAAGAAGCCAGCACTCCTTTCCATACAGACTGAAGGAAACTAGCTTTTTAAAAAGCTGTGTGTAACAGAGAACTTGCCCCTACTCGACAACAGTAGAAGCTAAAGTCAGAGTATCCTCTTGTGTTGCTCTTCAAAGGAATATTTGACGGCAATGCTAACAGCTTGGGTTGACTTTATGCATCAGAACATTTTACAGATGCTCTCCCTCGTCACCTCAAATTGGTGGAAGATCAATGAAATTTTTTAGCATTTTTAGACTCTGCTCAGGCACGTTTACAACTGCAAACTTCTCCTCGGTCTGCAGAGTTCACTCCTTTACTACTTCGTACATTCTTCCAGCTCTGCTAGTTTGGACAAGTCAGAAGACACAGGAAGAGGTATGCTCAGAGACTTTCCCCTTCATACCAGAGGGAGGAATCTGAATGATGGTGATAAATCAGCCCTTACAGATGTTGTCACAATTGTTCAAGACTGTAGTTGTAGTTGAAGGCCTCATTCCTGATTTGTAACATATAGTTGGTTTTGCAGCTTTACTGTCTTTTTTAAGATTTTCCCAATCACTCTTACACTCTTGTCTTGTGGTCAAAGGTGGTTAGAAAAGGCATATGAGACCCTCGATGGGTGTTAACTTTGAGAGGTATCTGGTATTTTCTAGCTTTGAGAACTGTATGTGAGGGGAACGTTATCCATGGATGTTTGTGGATGTACAGTATGTGGATGAAAAGTTCTTCTCTGGTTAAATTCAACAACAGTAACAACCAAGCCACAGCCCCAGGTGTTGAACAATTGAGACAATGCAGAAGTGGGACAAATACAAATGTTCTTCCACTGAAGGAAGCCTCATTAGAGCCCATTAAAATGTCAATTTTTACTGCAGATTTAAACATGTTAACAATTTAAAAAATTATGATCTCAGGGCTGACGATGCAGATTAAAACTAATTTAAGACATCATCAGAAATTTGATACAAGATCTAAGTAAGTCTGTAGCATTTGTTACACACTGCATTTATTTGGTATTAACTCCTGTGTTATTTTCCTACTTAATCACAGAAAGGAGGAGCATCAGTTTTCTACTATAGCGCAGCCCAAAAGTCACACCTAAATAGACAAAATCTGCTCTCTCCCAGCAGCATTTTAGGCCCCTTTTACATATACTAAATACTTAAACTTCAGGATTGTATATTTCAGTGGTTCTCAAGTCCAGTCCTCGAGGTCCACTGTCCTGCATGTTTTGCTCCAACACACCTGATTCAAATGATCAGCTCGTTATTAAGCCATTACAGAGCTTGATAACGAGCTAATCATTTGAATCAGGTGTGTTGGAGCAGGAAAACATCCAATACATGCAGGACAGTGGGGGCTCAAGGACTGGACTTGAGAACCACTGGTATATTTTATGATAATGTGTGAAAAAGGATTTTGTTAAAAAACATTGAAATTTAGGTTGGTTGATACGTAATGTGGCAGCCAATTTTTCCTTTAATTCCTACCTTTTCTACCAGTCTACTGATGGTTTCAGGTGAAGCTCGAGCTGAAACCATGAGAGATTTTACACCCCAAACCGAGTTCACATCTTTAACTGGCTTTGTGGGTTTCCCCTGTTACTGCAAACCCATTAGATTTTTCCTGATGTAGCAGATCACACCGTGTTGCTTGAATTATTTACTGGATTGAATTTGCTTCACTTATGTAATATGAGATGACCAGCCAACACTCGGGGTGTGTGAGGCCTCGGGAGGGGTCTTGATTCCTCACACACCCTTAAAGAGAACAGTACATATGTCGACATTGCCTTAACAGACTTTATAACAAGGGACTCAAGGCCTGTTACTGCGGAGTTTTAGGGTGGGATGGCCTCACATGAATGACAACTTTTCTGGTGTAAACAAAGCTCTTCCTGCTTTTGTTACTCATTGTGTGTTTTCAGCAGAGATTGCATACAACACTAACCTTCCTCTCAAGAGGTGGCCCAGTTAAAGAAACACAGAAGTGTAGATGCATCTCTGAGGAGGTTTCTGGTTTATTACATGTCAACGAAACACAGTTTACTGATCTTGGGAAAATGGTGTTGAGCTGAATTCCTGGAATAATTGCAAGTGACACATGCTCATGTTGTTCATCAAGCAGAAGTCGGCCTGTCAGAGAGAGGAGACAGAGGCAGAGCAGGGTTCTGTTATGTCTCATGAATTTGTAGTAAACAGCTTCAGTAGGCAAAACATCAAGAAAGATTCATGACCAGTGTGGTGAAACTTTCAAACCAAGCCAAATCCCCTGAAAGGCAACAAATTCTACTTTCAGACGAATACGGTCAAGAGCAAGATCCAGGTCAGTGACTCCTTTCATGTATGCGAAGATAAACTTGCACTTGAATTCCTCTTAGTTGTAGGACTGGGCAATTATATAATCGTGATCGTGATCGATGATTGTGATAAATTTCAGTTTGATCACGGTGATCAGCTGTGAGCATATTTACTCGATCGAACATAGAAATGTGTGTCATAACAGCCAATCAGAGTCAAGCTTTTCCTGCTCACTTCTGTAAGTTATCGGAGAAGTAAACAGAATGACCAAACATGGAGCAAAATGTCAGTAAATGTAAATGTCAGCCATGACTTTGAGTCATCCTCCGAAGATGTTATTGTTGAGAAGTTATTCAACGTTGGTTGTGTGGCAGTGGTTCGGGTATCGCCAAAGTGATGTAGAATAATTAAGCTGCTGTGTAAGGTATGTAGGTGGTAGGTGCCCTCAAAAACCGGCAACACAACAGATCTGTTTAATCATTCGAAATAGTACTTTACAAGTGATTATGTGGAAAGTATGAAAATGTGAGCGGAGTCTGTACAGCCTAATGCGAGTAGCATTAGCAGTTAAGCTACAACTAGCGGTGCAGCCACCACACCAAAGTGGCGATTAATCGTATCATTTACGTTTACATATTCTAATGCTTACATTTTAAGGCGTCTTCATTATCTCTGAGGAGGCGATTTGTTTATTTTGGGTCTTGCATACCTGCAAAAACACTCAGGACTGTAAACTAGTTCACTGTATTATCTAGTATTTATCTACATTTGTTGTACTGTTGAGTTAAAATGTTTTCATATTTTTCCAAGTGTATCTTCATATTTACTTCATATGTTAATAAAATGTTAAACTAATCTCTAGTTTCTTTAGTTTTTAGTACAGATGCTTACTTAGACCTACTTAGTTGTTTACAATATGATGTTGTAGGGGTGATCAGGTCGATTCAAAGTATGGCTGTGTAAGGTTCTTGTCTGTAGTAAGTGTGTTAGCCACAGGGGATGTAAGTTGGCTAATTTTGGGTGGGATTGAAAGGGACACCCCATGACTCATTGAAGCCTCCTTAACATAACCTGGCCTCTTAACATTACTACGGGATAAAAAAGCCAAGCTAACTCTAGCATTGGTGGTTGGCCTGCTCCCTCTCCAGTCACTGAATCAGCTACAGCCAGAGTTTCATTGTTTGAACAAACGGGTTTCTTTGACAGTGCTAGATGTCCACTGTCCTAGTCCTGGAGCAGAGATAGCTGCTGAATTTTTCATTATTTTGACATCTAATTTCATAAAATTGGTGATTTTTTTGTAATCACCACAATTAGACTGAATGGTTAACAACACATTTTTTGTTGTTGTGTTACAGCCTTGGAACATCTTTTCTCCAATTAACAGGAACTTAAATTATTCCTCAGGAAAAATTAATGTCAAAGAAGTTTACTGCTTCAGTGGTTCACCCATCACCTGAAGAAAATGCAGGCAAAACATTTTGTTTGTATTGAGCCCGGGAGGTGACATTAACTCTTTTTCTTAAACTCCCATGTGCGATTTAGTATCTCGTTCTCGTACGTGCATGGTATTATATTGCAGGTGCGATTTAACTGTTCGTTAATAAACAAAACCACGTCCTGCAAGTCTGAATATTTCAGACGGCAAAGTGGCTGTGCTTTAAGGATCCTGATGAGTTGTCTCCTACTCAAATCAATACCAAATGTGGCTAAGCTACAAAGTTTGTCTTTGTGAGTCATACCTAAATGAAAAAAAAGGTGATAATATGCTCTCTTTCCATGGCACTGTTCTTCTCTCACAAATGAGGCGTGCAGAGGATTATTAACAAAAAAGCATGCACAAGATACAAATTAAATGCATGTACAAGATAAGTATTGTTTGAGGTACTAAATCGCACGTGCGATGTAATGAAGTGCAAGTGCGAAATACTAAATTGCATGTGCGAATTAAAAGAAAAAAGTTAATGTCACTTCCCGGGCTCTGTAAGTTTGCGCTCATAGTCACATTAATTATTTTTTGTATTCATGTTCCTGTAACTGACCGTTATCTGGCTGTGCATAAAGATCCAGGTCTATCGGATTCACTTTGCCTTGTTGTGAGCCAACTGTGTAGAAGAAGAACAAGCAGTGAGAACCCCAGTGATTTGTCAGGTTGACTTTTCAGAAAAAGAAGTCTTGGGGCTAATTTTTTATCATGCCACAGGAACACAATCCTTTCCCTCTGGTTTACGTAACATCTCAGCATATAAGTTTTTTTCCCCAACAACAGGTTTTGTACCATGTGAGACTTGATGCCTCATTCTTGTCCCCTTCTTATGACGATGATGTTATTTCAAGGAATTCGTGTCAAGATGATATCACACAGCAGCTACAGTTAGGTCATCAGCAGCATCAAGAGAAACCCTGCTGCTGTCTCGTACTTAAAGTGTTGTGGTCATCTGTTAGTGCTACCTTACCCTTCACTCTCTTTGCACCTTTAACAGCCACTATCTCTTCCACACTCTCCCCTCAGACATGGCGGACGATGACGTGACTGAGGAGCAGCTCGCGGCCATCGCCGCAGAAAATGAGGAACAAGAACAGGTGAACTACAAGGCGCCTGCCCAGAAGTCGTTGAAAGAGATCCATGAGATGGACAAAGATGACGAGAGCTTACGCAAATATAAAGAAGCCCTGCTTGGGAACTCTGAGGCTGGTAAGGCTTGTGTGTGTGTGTTTGCTTGTATGTGTGTGATGTAGAAATATGACTTTCAATGTTTCTGACCTTTGGGTTTCGGCTATGTGTAAAGTGTAATTGAAATTAAAAAAAAAAAAACTGCAGAATTAGGTGCACTTTGTCCAACTTATATTGATAAAGTCATCAGAGTTTGTGAACATTTCTGTAGATAAACTTCTGGCCGCTATTTTTAGCTGATCTAGGATTTAATACAATTGTTATTAGTGGTACAATGTATGGTGCTAAACTCTTGTCATCTACATAAACAGAGGAAATGAAATATGTGCCACAAAACTGAAACTTAAACTTTGATACTCTAATCCAGTGGTCCTCAAGTCCAGTCCTCGAGGCCCACTGTCCTACATGTTTTGGATGTTTCCCTGCTCCAACACACCTGATTCAAATGATTAGCTCGTTATGGAGCCATTACAGAGCTTGATAATGAGCTGATCATTTGAATCAGGTGCAGGACTCTTGTCAGCAAGTGTCTACATATCTGTCGTCAATAAATACTTGAAGTTAGTTGGAATACTGCTATGTGCCCCCTCCCATTTACCAGGCTAATATAATTTAAACAGAACCAGAATAATGAGAAAAGCTTGATGATGCAAAGACTTGGTTCATAGCATCATTTATAATTAGTGCCTACAAACTAATATCTAGGGAAGTAGGTTCAAAATCTGGGTCTCAGCTGTTCATGTAAAGTGGCCATATTTTTTTAAATCCAGTTTCAGATCCCACTGTTCCAAATGTCCAGGTGACCCGGATGTGTCTGGTCTGTGAAACAGCCCCAAACCCCCTGGTCCTGGACCTGCAAGGTGAGTCCTTGTTTGGGCAGGTTTTATGAAGTGAAAATGACATCAGTAAGTTTTATCTCCTTTGCTGTAAAAGCTACAGTGTTTGAGCAGTGTCTGGTCCTTAACCATTTTTGAAAGATCTTTGAGGTTGCATAAAAAACGGGTCAAAACCTTTGGGGTCAGACTTAAAATGTGCATCTATTTTTATAAGTTATCAGTGCCAGCCGGTCAGTCTGTCAAGGCTTTGAATATGACTGAGCATGCAGTGAATATAAATATGAGTAAATGAATCTGATTGTTTCAACAGGTGGAGGATTTTTATAGGGGAGGATGGATCCCTTTTTTCTGTTTGGCTGATGCCTGTAAAACATGTACTTTAAGACAGTCTTGTGTTTCAGACCTGCCTCTGTGGCTACTTAGACTCCAGCTGGCCTAGATTTTAAACCATCCAGAACATTCTGTCCCGAGTCTTCACTCTCCCTGCGTCAATCTTCACTCTCCTGCTGTCTCTGATAGATAAAAAGCCTCAAGTAAGAATTGAATGTAGGAACGAATTAGCTCATAGATCGAGGAATTCTAGGTTTGAAAGAATTTTACCTCCAAGTCCTTGGATAGCCCATGATCATGTTTCTGAAATGGGTTCATACTGTTGTTCTTAGGAGCACATTAATGGCATAAACTCATACATCTTTGAGTTGGAGACTCTGCATCTGTTCTCTTTCACCTTGACTGTAGGTTAAATACTTTTTTTTCTTTTTAACACAATGACCCCCGTGTCCCTCCAACGAGCCCATCAAACTGTGTTCACAGACTCACAGCTATCCAGCCGTGTCTCTTTTGTACACTGAGTGATATTGTATGCTATAGATGATGAAATTCTTAATTTCATTGCAATTTTTCACTGAGGAATATTTTTCAGAGACTATTGAACTTTTTTGTTCACTCAGTCTTCTAATCAGTTGGACGATGCTTCTGCAGGGTTTCTTTCCCTTGGCATTACTTGATTTTTTTTAAAGTCATTGTTAGCATAAAAATTTCAAAATGCTTACATTTGAAATATTCAAGTCAACATTTAATATGTTGTCTCTGAACTGTTTTCACCAGAATATAAGGTTTAATGATTTTTAAACCCTTAAGTTTTTAACGTTAGTTTTTTGTAACTTAAATATGTTTGGAGTAAGACATTGTCATCCAACTACCTGTACTTACATAAGTTTGACTGGCGTCTGAATTGGTGTTGGGGAAAAAAAGAGACCTGCAGGGACATGCAGAGGTGGAAATGTGCTGCAAAGGTTAGATGTCTCTCTTCAAAGTATTAGTGACCTGCTGGCTCTCTTTCTGCCTTTGTGCACCCACTCTCTTTTGTGTTTCATATTTTAGGGAAGTTAGGAAGCTAGCTGCAGGACAAAACTGGCATTTAACATGAGTAACATTCAGAGATATAAAGCTTTAAGGTTGTTACTTATAAAAAGAGAACAATCATCATCTCTGAAGGAAAAGCCTTGACTGCCATCACTTTGTTTTGATGGTTCAAAGACCTTGCAGCTTATCTCTTTATTAAATGCGTCAAATAAAGAGTATAAACCTGTGAAGTTTCTTTATGAAGACTCATCTTGACAGTAGGGATGGGCGATAAATTGTTGTTCACAATATATCTTCAGAAAAATCCTCCATGATAAATATTTGCCATCTCATGATAAATTTAACGAAACGAACATGGCCAAAGGTAATGAAGATGTTTCTGAACAGCTCGATACTGAACGAGGCTCCACATGAGGGATTTCCTTCAAGATTGGAGCTTAGACGAGTGCAACCAGGTCTTCCTGGCATCAAACAGTGGATCTGCTGCTGTTCACTCTGTGCAATAAGAGTTTTCAACAAATGTTGGAAATGTTTTCACATTTGAGACTTGTTTGATGTCATTGGTTTTCTCCATAACCTACCACTAAACTTGTGGTTAAGTTTCTCATTTGACTACTCCAACTGGTGTTCTCAGGACAAAATGAGTCAAAAATATAGATTGGAATTCTAATATTTTTTATCAGTACTTCTATCGTTATCGCTAGAATGGCAAATCTTATTGTGATAAATTTTTTAGCCCGTATCGCCCATTCCTACTTGACAGCACTTCATTCAAGTAAATGTAACGTTATCCAGATATTCCAATGTGATTGAAAGTCTTTGTAAATATAAGCAGGTGGAGAGGTTTTGTGAAGTTACAGTAAAAGCTTGCTGCGGAGTGTGAGTCATGCAGCCTCAGCCAGTGTGTAAGATCACTTCCAGTAAAGGAGTCAGTGTGTGCTGTTTCTGTTTCTGTGCAGCAAGCACATTTATCTGATGCTGCAGTCCTCAAGCTCAGTCTGTACTCCAGTGTACCAGAAAGAGATGTTGACCATGTAATGTCGACACTCACAAGACTGTTTTAAGATTAAACTCAGAATTTAAATTATTTTTAGTATTATTGTTATTTCAGACAGTGTCATTTATCTGTGACGTTGCAACTAACAGCTGTTTTGAAAGCCAACTAGACTGATGATCGAAATAATGACCAATCAGCTAATCAGATCATAAATCCTCACAGTTGGTCGATGGCTTGTATTTAACCATCAGCCTTTAAAAATCTTCAGTGAATGTAGATTTTTATCTTGGCTTTTAATTTTCTCAGTGTTAATGTCAGATGGATGATGCAGTTTCGATGTGTAGTTTGGTTACCATAGTGAAATAGCATTGTAAGAGTTTGTTCCACAGTTAAGTGGCCTGAGACTAAGAAAATGCGAAACATTTGGAGAGAAAATGTAAATGTGAGAAAAATTACAGAATAGAAGGTAAAAAGAAGACCGTTAAATAGATGTCAAACTCGCCTTCTCCAAACACCCGTGCATCATCAACCCGTCCTCCCATGATGAGGTTGCTCGCTCCACAGATTTTGTGGCAGCGCTTTTCTCTGAAGCATTGTGGGTTAAATGCTCCCAGACTTTGGCAGACAGAGGAGATTATTTGATGCAGAATGTCTCACCTCTCACCTCTCAGTATCTGCACTCTGGAAAACACTCACACCAAACCCCGTAACTGACCACTCAGTAGTTTTATAGAGAGCCCTGCTGTTGTGCAGTACTGTACACAGTCAGTGATGGTACATGGATGTCTGACAGATTGATGTCATGAAATATTTATCAGAATCAAAGTTTTTTTTCCTCATAAAAGCTTCTCTGTTAAGTGCATTATACCAGGTGATGATGCTCAGGGTCATAAAAAGTAAAGAGGCTTTTTAAATTTCAGTGGCCTACAGTTATCCATCACAACAAAGTGACCAACTCCTTTTTGGAGTTCAAAGGTGGTCTGTTTTATTACATTTTGGGCGCTTTTTGTATTTAAATTGATGTAACACTGATGTATGAATAATTGTGAAATAAAACTGCAAATGATCTCTGCAAGGGCTTTCCCCAAACTAAATATCGATTATACTCTCGACTTTGATTCCACTTATTACTCATGATCTGTGTTTTTCTGCTCATCTGGTTTCAACAGGAGACCTGGAAGCCTTTAAGAAGCAGGCCTTTGTCCTGAAGGAAGGGGTTGAATACAAAATAAAGATCAGCTTTAAGGTAAGAGCTGCCGGGTCATAGTCTCTACAAAAACAAAATACCAAGATGTAATGAGCCAAATGTATTTGTATTTATTTTGAAGGGGACAGATTTAATAATCTCTCCTTTTTTTTCAGCTCTTGACATTTTCTGTCTTTTTCAGGCACACGTTTTACTATCCTTTTTCTGCTTGGGATGTTGTCTCAAACAATGATCTTGTCTCCTCAGGTGAACAGGGAGATAGTTTCAGGTCTGAAGTACGTGCAGCAGACATACAGGAAAGGAATGAGGAGTAAGTGTTTTTTTTTCCTCTGCTTGCTGTTCCACAAAGAGCGAGTCTGGCTTCTGCACTTTTTAATTTCTAATATTCATGGTATCAGGTAAAGATGATGATTTTGGGACAAAAATAGTTGTTGAAGCAAAGCATTGGATTCCCCTTCTCCCCAGATATAATCACTGTCTCTCTCTTCAGTTCGAATGCCAAAAATGTCCCTGATTAAAACTGTTGAAGTCACATGAAAAGTAATGGCATCTTGTAAATCACCTCTGAAAACTCACTTTTACACACTTGCTTTAATAGGGTTTGACTATTTTTTTAAACCACTTTTCAATATTAATTTCTTGAATTTAAAAACTCATGTATTACTGCTTTTGTTTGGTCCTTGATCACATTTATTTCATTGATTCATTTCCCCTGTTTTAGCACTGAGATAACGACAAAAGAACAAGTCTTTTCTAAAAAATAAATCAACTCTGCTGTTTATCTGATTCGACAAAAAACTGACACTTTAAGTTTCCAATCTAATCTCTTGTTAAGGTAACCTAGACCAACCAATTGTTTTGATCCAGTGTTATTTTGGTTTGGATTTGAGGTCTCAGAAGATGCTCACGTATCTAAATGATACAGTATTTTTAAGATTTGGTGTTATCATGAGTTTGTTAGTCCTGCACTGGCACATGAAGATTTTTCAGGTTTTGAGACATGAAGCTTGTTCTGATCTGACGGACAAGGCCGTGTTTCTTTAGGACTAGTCAAATCAACATGGTGTACGCTGCAGATGAAAGAGTGCGTGAAAATCAGAAAAATGATTTGTTCATCAAGACATGTCAAAAGACAAAAACTTAGACCTCCAATTGTACCTGCATGTAGAAACTAGGGCCCGACCGATATGGATTTTTTGGGGCCAATACCCATTATTAATCCGCATTTTATTTCTGAAATTATCTGCGAAAATCGGTGAGTTTTAAGATTACCAGTTAGTCTCAAACGGGCTAAAATTGGCCGATTTAATCGGCTCGCTGATTAATTGGTCAGGCCCTAGTAGAAACACAAAGGTAAACACTGCTGAAGTACTGATTTCGGCTTTAAAGCATTAATGAGTTTTTCTCTGTTCAAATTATATTCAAACCTTAAATGTCGTTCCAACAGCATTATTGAACAGTTGATGAAAACACTGGATATCCATCAAGTACAACTGGGGTGTTGTGTCTATTTTTTTTATGATGAACTTTTATTGTCACTCTGAAGAGAAATTAGTTTTTCTTTCCTTTGAGTGAATTCAGTTTGCTTCTGTAGTTTCCTTTATTTATATGGTCTTGAGACCCTCTCAAAAACGAGATGCTTCATCTCAAGGGGCTATCCTAAATAAATTGAAATTAAAATGAAAAGTAGGTTCATATGCACCGACAACACAGAGAAATGAAGTATGTCTATTTACCTGAACACATAAAGCATGAGTAGACACATTCATATGTGTCTAACAGGATATGGTATACACCAAAAGAGTCCTGTGATCTCTCTGTCCTCATCAACTGTTCTCTTTTACTAACAGTTGATAAATCAGACTACATGGTGGGGAGCTACGGGCCCCGTTCTTCTGAATACGACTTCCTGACCACGGTGGAGGAGGCACCTAAAGGTGTCCTCGCCCGCGGCAACTACACGATCAAATCCAAGTTTACTGACGACGACAAGCACGACCACCTGTCCTGGGAGTGGAACCTCAACATCAAGAAAGACTGGAAAGACTAAAAGAGGCCTTTTTGTTTAAGGGGAGTGGCAAACATGTCCCCACCCCCCACCCCACCCCCAAAGCCCTGTGCATTCCTCAGCCGCTGACCCATCTCCCTCGTTCCCATCATGTGTCCACCACTATCTTTGCCTTCTCTGTCTTTACTTTGTCGCACATTTCACGCTCTCCTCATGCCTTAGTTTCCGCCTCGCTCTCTCTGCACCTTAACGCCCCCACCCACCCACCTCTCTGTCAGCAGCAGTAGCACTAGCAGTAGCAGCAGTTCCCCCAGACCCCTCCCTCTATCCGTCCATCCAATACCTCCCATCCTGACCCACTTCACATTTCCCTGTTTGCACACAAGCCACCTCTGCCACCCACTTGCCATCTTTTCCCTCTTTACGCTTCCCCGCCCCCATCCACTGAGCTGTTTCATGTAGCACCTTACTCCCTCACTTCCAGCCCTCTTTTGTCTTCTGTCCCAGATTTTCCGCTGCTTGAAGAGATTAACCCCACCTTCCACCTCTCCAGAATGGTGTCTTCCTCTCTCAGTATGAAGTACATGTGGAAAAGCAACTGTACAATCAACTTTTGTTTGCCTTTTTTATATAATTGTATCAATGGTTGTGTAATGTGACTGTATTCACATCACTGTTTATCAGCTGTTGTGTTCATAGCGGGCCCCACCACGTCCACCTGCACCCCCCCACACACACACTAATGCTCCAGCATTCCTTTGCTTGCTTACACGCTTGCTGTCTTTTGATATTATTACCAATACCTGCCTTGGAAAAACACTTCATTCAAATCTGCTTGACAGTGTCCCTAAATGTATTCACCCACTCTTCCTTTAAATGGCGACTGGGGCCAAAGTGAACAAGGAAGAAAAGAGTTAAAAGGGTTTAAAAAAAAGAAAAGAAAAAAAGCTGCCTTATGTATCAACTAATGTCTAAAATGTTTCTTTAGCATGCCTTGTGTGTATGAGCAGCGCTAGCTATCAGGTAGCCTGTATATTAAGGGCTTACTCTTGCTACCAACTCACCTGTAGCCCTGTTGTAGTAGAGGCTGTTTATACAGGTCACTCAGCCACAACTCTGCACATGCCCACTGCCCCCAAATTAGCCGTACCTTATAATGAAAGGGGACTGAATGTTAATAATTGGAGAAAAGACATGAAATGAAAGCAAAGAAGTATGTAGGAATCTGGGCACGCTTGTTCCTTTCAGCCATGAGGCCTTAGCACTAACGATGAGAAAATGGAACACTTCTAATCTCGCCTTTTTTTTTTTGATGATTTGTTGTCCCTGTTTGCCTTAATGTAGATCATTCCCCCCCCCCCCCCCCGACAAAAATGCCCTTAACTTGGCTCATTCAGAACTCGTAGCCTGCAGTCAGGAGAGCCTCAGTGTGGAGGAGGCCAAGCCGGGCACCGTCTGCTGCTGCTGGAGACCTCGGCGGTGTCTGGTCTTGCCCTCAGACAAGTGTAGAGACAAAACTGACCAGGTCTTAATCAGCCTTTAATCCTCACAGGAAGGAAGTTGTGAAAGGAAAGGTCAGGTGATACTAAGAGAGAAACACATGCTCAGTGTTTTATGAGAGAGGCCGAGGGTTTTAACACAACTGACCGTAACATTCAAATGAAATCGACACGTACTGTACCAGAACATATGGATGTAAAACTTTTTTTTTTTGTTTCTGATAATGATGTACTTCCCGCTCCATACATTCCCTCACATTGTACAGTTTCTATGAAAACGCTGGCCTGCTGGTGGGGTTGTATATTCTATCATCATTTGTGAGTGCTCTTCTCGGTCAATAAAGATTTTGCTCAACTTGGCCTCCAACATTGCTGTTTATAATCAATCCTTATTTACAGGCTGCTGGATCAGAAAAGAGCAGCTCTAGACAGTACTCTTCACAGCATTTAGCGCGTGCCAGTGGCCAGGAAAAATGTCCTGTGAACGGGTAGAAACCCTGAACAGAACCAAACTCTTGTAAGGAATCTGCTGTGACAGTAGCTGCGTTTACATGGGCAAAAATAATCGGATTATTTGATTTTGCACCCATATAAACAGTGGATTCAGATTATCCGATCCCTCAAATTTTTAATCGGATCAAGAAATTTTGCCCATGTTATCGTGGCTACTGTTGGGATTGAAAAGGGGGATGGAGAGAAACAGGAAAAGAGATGACATGAACAAAAACAGCTCATGCAGATCCACGGTTGAGGTGCTAGTAAAAGTATGTGCACTATCTGCAGGGACGGAAAACAGTATAGATACTGTAGTTGTCTTAAAAAGGAGTAGAAATGATAGTATCAAGTCCATCAGTTGGAGTCAATCTGTTCTAAAAATAGCATGAGCATAGGGACTAATAATAAAGATGAGACTGGTATTAATAGTTGAAGCAGCGAGAGGCTGGCAGGTCTACAGGAGCCAGACGCCTGCAAGGTCAAGAGGACCCTCAGAGACAAGGGAGCTCAGGGACCCCCAGACGGGTCTACGGTGTGTGACTTAAAAGAGACATGAGTAAGACACACAGACAGAAGGTTCTCAAGTGTGCCAGTTACCCTGACCGTCAAAGCCTACAGCAGCATAAATAAAAGCTTGGCTAAACCTAAGCCAGCATTTAACCTTAAACTTACTTTGACACCCGCTCTTGAGAGTAGAGAGGGTTAGGGTTAGACCCTCAATGGTAGATGACTCCAAAGGAGGAGAGACAGATAATTAAAGCCACTAGTACCTCCCATGCGACTTGTACAGACTTGGTGAAGATGTTGTTTTCACTTTTAGAGCTCTTAAATCTGTTGGCAAGCTTTGGAGATGCTGATTTCCTTTTCTGGCAGAACTTTGCACCTGCCTACAGAACCAAAACCACTACCAAGGATTCGCTGACCACAATATTACTGAGCTTGATTGGCCAGCCAACTTGTCTGACATGAACAGGATTTTTGTCAAGGGGACAATAAGAGACACCCACCAAAAATGCAGATGAGCTGAAGGATTTGCAAATCATTGTATTGTTTTTATTCATGTTTTATTCACTTCAACTTCATTGGAGTTCGGGTTTGTAGAATGAAAGAGTCTACCTTTTTGACTAACTCACAAAAAAACCCTTTTTTTCATGCGTTTTAGTTGGAGATACACCTGTTCTTCCCTTTGTTTTTTAACACAGAAGTCATTCCTACATTATACAAAGTCGCAGTAAATGCTTAACAAGACTGAATATGGGTGGCTGAGGATCATAACCAAGCCCAGCATTTGAGCAGTCATGAATTTGAGTCAAAAATCTGATGCTTAAAGAGTTATATAATATATATTATGTTAGTTTCTTCAATGTCTTAACCCTAGTAAAAGAAAGGGAGAACCATGCTTTGGTAGCTAGATAAAGTAGTTACACAAAAATTCAAGTTTTGTCTTTTTCTGTCTGTATTTAAACCTGAAATAACTGCAGCCAAGAGTGTGGAATCTAGAACAAAACCAACAACACGACTTTTTTTTAGTATTTGTTACAGGCTTTTGAAGATTTGAAGAACCTTTGCTGAGAGAAAAGGTTTGAGTTCAGTTCTTAGAGGCACAACTTGAAGAGATCGAAAGAGCTCCAGCAACACTTGTAGCTCAGGAAACAACTTCATTAGGCCGACGCATTTCGGCTTGTAGCCTTCATCAATGCATTACAAACAACACTTGAAAAGGGTAGGTTTGAAATGGGAAATTTTCAATTTTTTTTTGTTGTTTCCTGAACTACAAGTGTTGCTGGAGCTCTTTTGATCTCTTCAATTCCTTAAATGCACAAACACGTTCCTCATGTTCTCTTCTTTTAATCTCTCCCAACTCAATGGCTTACTTGTTTACATGATCACGATCGTTTCAGTGAATAAGGTCAGTTACACACGGTTCTTTTACAACAAAAAGTCAAAGACAGTTTAATAAAAGTCACAAATAGTTAAGACAAGGCTGAATAATTTATGCCCATACTGTATTTTCACTTAACAGTGTTTGTAACAGAAGCAAAATAGAAATATTAGAAATGTATAATGAAAGGCACAGCATCCAAAGACAATTTGACATGCAGGTTTGTTTGTTTTGTTTTGTTTTCTCAAAAACTGGAGTAAACATTCAGGAGTTGACCCCTCTGGCCTGTCTGTTAAAGAGTAACAGCTGTCCGTCACAGGGTGAATACTTAGCTCAGGGGTCTTTGCTTTAACAAGCTTCCAGTCGACATGGTAACGTGATTTAACTACTGATTTACAGTACTAAAAGAAAGAACATGCAGTCTCTTACACCCCTTTAAGATCTCTCGTTAGTAACAAACATTTTCTGTAAAAATCCCTCTGAACATGAGCCGACGTCCATGACTAGCACCCAGAAATCTCTGTCCTTTTTAGACAAGGAAACCAAGACTTTACCTTTACATCACTGTGAGGACATTTGGCCCCTGTACATAAATATACATCTTAAATATACATTCAGAGGAGCAGGGAGTAAGCATGCAAATTTGGTCCACCTTTACAGCAGTCAGCAGGAGCAGAAAGCATAAGCCCGCCACTCATCTAGAGGATCTGAAACTGACCACTAAGTTTTCCCAAAGGACATGCAAACCAGGGCTGGGTTTTGGCACATTGTCTATTTTTCCCAGCCCCCACACCTGACTGGCATTTTAGTCCACCTCTTGAGAGTAAGCTGGCACTGTGCATGGCTTTAGGACTCTTAGTACAGGTTCTATACAAAGCATCAGAGGAGAAAAGCACATCAAAATATTCCAGTTCAAAAAAAAATACAATGATAAAAACTTAATATGAAGGTGGATGTGAACAGGAGCGCCCTGTCAGTCCACGGGAGGTGCAGTTCAGCTTGTTTTACAGTAGATCTGCCAAAACATAAAAGGCCCAAACACAGGCGAATAACCCTGAAATCTATACACTGTTCCAGTTACTGTTGAGTGTGCTGTGCTCGCTGCCGTCGTCTCCCTTCCTCCTATGTGGCGTCTGAGTCGGTCAAAATGTCAATGTAATACTAAAATCTCCAAGGAAGTTTTTTCTTTTTTTTTTTCTTTTTTTGAAGGTTCATCTTGAGAGTTTGCTGATGACTCGGATGAGGGCAGCGTTTTCATCCTTGAGCCTCTGGTTGTCTGCTTTGAGATCTCCCAAAACCTGGAGAAGAAACATGAAATATGAGTGTGTTACAGGAACAGCCAGCATGAGCTCGTTCTCTGGGGTCATGATTGTGTTTTCTCTTCAGCTGAGGCCGAGGTCGTCTGATACACGATTCAAAGTTTAGTGCGTATTAGACTGATTTCAGAAAACTTGACTCATAAAGTCTGGTGTGATGAGATAAGCTCATCTGGACACATAAGGCAGTCCAACAATGAAATTTTACAATACTGATAAATCACAGAATTTTACTTGCCATTCATTGCAGCTTTAATCATATTAAAAACACATTAAGTTGCATTTTAAATCACTTTTAAGTCCATATGTATGTAGTTTAGAAATCAAATGAATTTTAAAACTAACTCTAACATTTTAAAAGCTGTCAAAAGTTCAACAGCAAATTGAAATATCACATTAATATAAACCCCCTCAAGCACTGGCCTGCTGAGTCAAAAGGTTTGTTTTTGGCTCTTGTCAGCATCTATATTCAACGTACAGGCCCCAACTGTAATTCACAGAAATGGGGCGTGACCAGAGAGGAGGGCTGGGTTTTCAAGTTTGAAAACAGCCACTAGATGTCACAATGTTTGCAGTTTTTGAACTTTCAGCTTCAAATTCAGGTGGTTAGACCTTTCCACCACTACTGCCGAACATGTGTGATTCAGAACAAAAAAAAATTGATGCTACTGATTGGAAAACGTTAAGCCATTGGTTTCTGTGTCCTTTTTCAGTTTCCAGTCTTTTTTTTTTAAAGATCTTTGGTTTTTCCTAAACTTATCTTCTTATCGTAGTCCTTATTTTTCTAAAGTTATAATCGAAAAAGCTTAAAGTTTTATTGTTTTTCATGTTTAACCTTCTTCAAGATGGAGGGCAGTACTGAGAGCAAACAAAGCTTGACGACAAAACTATTGACATATTGACAAAACAAACACTTTGCTCTGGACTGTTTTCTTGTTGGATTTTCATGGGTTTTACCTGCTTCATGGAATAAAATCATCAGTATTTATTGTTTGTGTGCATTTAAGCTAATTCAGACAGAGATTCCTGTCAGAGTGAGCTTCTTTACCTTTAACTCATCCTCCAGCTCCACTGCTTTCCTCTGGAGGGCCAACTTCTCCTGTGAACCAAAGATCAAACATCACAAACTGATTAAGACTGTGAGAGCACACGATTCCTGCCGCTATTTATATCCTCAGAACAATGAGCATGCTCTGCACAAGTATTTGACTCATCTGCTTTATGCTCTGCTGAACCTTAAAAGTGCGAAGGAGCTGTCATTCTCAGGTCACATTTGTTCACACCTTACACAGCAAAGTTTGCACACAGCAATAAAATACAGTTTCAACCTGAGAACAGGAAACCGAAGCTGTTTCACTAAGACTAAAAGTGAACTCTAACCTCAAAGCTTTGACATGTACATCTACAAAACAAGCCTCAAATCTTGGTGTTATTTAAGATTCACAGAGGTTGATTCTCAAACATCAGCGTATTTGGGCCTGCTGAGCCTGTACAGACGATCCAAAAAGACACACAAAGGGTTAAATGTGCCCCGAACACTATCACCACTGTTACATCTGAATGAGTCATTTCATCGGAGGGAAATATGCCTCTTTCTATGCAAATGAGCCTCACTAAAAATAACAGCTATTTCAGCGAGCGTACAGCCACACAGTGAAATCTTTACCGTCTACTGAGAGCTGTTGGTAAATGTGCTGGAGTATTTATGAGCATTGTCTCTCTCAAACTCTTCAGTGACCATGACAACAATCCCACCTCTGGTTGACCAAAGACGAATGCATCTGAGCAGAAACTCCATAATGATTACTTTGGCATAACCATTTGTCTAATAGCCAGGGATTTAAATCTGAATAAGCTGTTTTTGCAACTCATCAGCTCATCTCAATCACCAACAGACTTGAAATCGATGCAGGCTGCGCAGAGCTGCAGGACTGTGTGAGCTTGAATATTATATGCACACTCTGTTTTGTGAATTAGGCCTTGAGGCAGAGCAGGGACATCATTTGATGGGGCTTCAATATTTGTAATACAGCTGTATAATCCTACTACTGTTGTGATGCAGTGTAGCAGCTTTTACTACTCTCTCTCTCTTATCATATCTACATTTTTATCTTCATATACTTCAGTGTTAATATCATACTGCTGCTTCCTATAATGTACAGCTTTACTCGTCTTCTTTATTCCTGCACTCCTTTTGCCACTTTACATTGTACCTTTATCAATCATCTGTTACTACCTAACAATGCACCTCATGTTATATTGTCTATTTTGTTGTATGTCTGTTTCACACCTCATATAACAGTTTACATCACCCAGGCATGGACATGTGGCTATTTTTCAGGTCATACCATGTCAATTTATCCCACAACTGCCACTAACTGCATAAGGTCTCTTCTTCCCTTGTATAACTCTTGTTATTGATTAGCAACTCTATTCTTGCTGCAAACTTGCCAACATGACACTTCTTGTATTGCTGCAACCGCGGAATTTCCCCTTTGCAGATCACTAAAAATACTTTCCTGATGAGATAGACTATTTCTTTTGATTTTAATCTATTATAGTCTTTTTATTTTTTTTCCGTTCCTACCTCTGTCTTTTAAATTTAATACATGCCTTAAGTTAAAACGGTCTGACACTTGGTAGAAGCATGAACTCAATAAATAAATAAATAAATAAAAGGTGTGACACTTATAAAACTGCCTTGCCTCTTTAAAAGAAGATCTAAATCTTCATGAACGTTCTACTCATTGGCTGAGGAACAAATAATCTGTGTTATACTCCTACCACGTGTGCTGTATAATGTAGGATTAACTGTTAATACAGAGGATTTGTCTCTGGTGCGACAGACACTTACAAATCTCTCCAGTTCTAGCAGCGCCGGCCTCTCGGTGTGGCTTTCTTGACTCTGCAACACAAAACACATATCTTATTTACCAACCTTATTCAGGTGGAAGTAGAGCTACACATCTGCTGAGCTCTAGACCACATCCTGAAGTTTTTGTGGTCCCTTGAAAACAACATTTCCAAGTCATCTAGATTTGACAGAAATGCAAAATAAAAACAAAAGTAAACAACTCTTTGTCAAAGAAATTCTCAGGCTCTTCTTAATATAGCTGACTCAGACAAATGTCAGCAGCAATTCTGCAACCCTTGGCTGATTAGGTCACAAACACACACACACGCACACACACATATAAAAAGGTCAAAAGAAGCAGCAAACCTGCCCAACCTGTCGAAGTCGCTCTAGCTCCACTTTGTTTTGACTCAACAGCAGCTCCATCTCCTGCAGCTTGTCCTTCAGAGACAGGTTATCCTGCAGCACTTTCAAGTACAGCTGCGACGAAACAAACACACAACACAACACAACACAAAGCTTCAGAGAGCAGCAACCTAACATATAGACACACATAGATGGAAACAACCCGCCGGGGGTTTCTGTTCATTTTCCTAAAAAGCCTGTTGAGTATCATTCCTGTCTTGCTTTGTCTTGGTCTTCGCTTTACGCCCTCAGGTGTGTTTTTCAGGAATGTGCGACTATTTTTTTTTTTCTGGAGGAAGAAGGGTCGGACACGTACCGTTCTGTAGTCAGCTGATGAGTCTTCATGTTCACTATCACTGCAAAGACACACAAGAAACATGAACTTACATATGTACCTCTATGTCATGTCAAACAGGACTCACACTAACTGAGTACGTCATGACAAACGAGCAGATGAACATATTTATTCAAATTCTCCCCCTGCGGCTTTAATATCATCACAAGTGAAGACCTGTTAACAACCCACAGATCCAGATTTGAAAGGATAGAAAGGCAAGACGTACATCCCAAGTCGAGGGATTCATTTTTTTGTTTGTTTGTTTTTTTTTTGGTGTATGTGAATTAAGAAGAAAAAAGAAAGCACCAACAGACTGAAAACAAACAAGGGCACTCACTTTGCACTGTTACTGTTTGTGTCATCCAGCTGGGAATCTTCATCTTCATTCTGAAAAACCAATGATTTAACATCGTCAGCACTGCATTCCGAAACCCACCCCATCTTATCTGAACCCACAGTACACACTAGGGATGGTAGAAGTTAATTAAGGATCAGACATGTGACTGAACCTTATTTGATGAAGACGTCGCCTTATTAAACAATTCTTTTCTCTGTCTTGTTACTTTATTTTAACTACGCCTTTATTTTGAAGTATACTTTTTCTGATAGATGATGAATAATGGACCAGAACAGAAACACTGAACAAACAGTTACATAGTGTAAAAGTTTTATTGAATAATAATAAGAAATACGAAAGAGGATTAGGGCCACAAGAGGAGAAAAATTAATTACAGGAGGGAGATTTCTTAAATTTTCATTTCGAGATTAAAGTTGAAATTTCAAGATCAAAGTGGAAATTTTAAAAAGTCAACATTTTAAAAATCTAAATTTCGTAAAGACAGTCGAAATTTCGACTTAAATCTCAAAATTGACATTTTTTTAATCTGGAAATTTCTACATTATTCACGACATTTCAACATTTCGTTATCTCAAAATTTCCACTTTAATCTTGAAATTTAAATTTTCGATCTCCAAATTTCAACTTTAATTACCTTACTGTAATTATTTCTTTTCTCTTCATGCGGCCCTAATCCTTTTTCGTACAGAAGAGCCAACGACATTATTTAAAAATCAATCTTGAACATCAGTTTCAAAGATGCCATCCCATGTCTCAGAGGGCTGTTTCAGATAGTTCATTAACAGTCTACTGATTTGTCTTTTGTCGTCTCTGTTATGACCTGTGACTACAACCATAAAGGACCACTAAAATTCTCTGATGTCACTGTCCTACTCAGTTTGTTAGGAACGAATACCAACCCAAACAGCCACAGCTCTGGAGTGGACAGGTTTGTGACCTGGTGTGACGCTCACCAACTCCAGATCAATAAAGTATTTTCACTGTCTATATATGGACATAATGTCGAGCGGGCACACTCTTATATAAATACCTGGGGGTCCATATTGACAGTGATCTAAGCTGGCACACACACGTGGCAAGCGTCTGTGCCCGAGTTCACCAACGTCTTTATTTTTTACGTCGGCTCAGTGTGTTTGGTGTCTGTGAGAGCATAATGGTGATTATTTACAGAGCAACCATCGAGTCGGTGTTACGGTATGGGATTGTCAGTTGGAACAGCAACCTAACTGTGAAATCGAAGACTCAGATTTTAAATTTGATAAAAACGGCAGAAGAAATTATTGGCACGTCAGCACCCACAACTTTGCAAGACCTCTTTCAACAATCAATCCTTAAACTGGCAAGTGATACTTTAACGGACACGTCACATGTACTGAACCCTTAATACGTGTTATTGAACTCAGGAAGGAGGTTTAGAGTCCCTCTATGTAAACACACCAGGTAGAAGCACTCATTCATCCCACTGTCAGTGAAGCTCATAAATGAGCGGATGGTACAGGAAAGATAAGAGGTTAACGGATGTTATGCTGACGTTGCACAGATGTACTGCACTATTGTGACTTTTAAGTATATCTCCACGTTTTTAGCATGAGCATAAATTGTATATATTGTCTATCTACCCTAATTACCTATTTATTAACTTCTGCATCTCTATTGATTATGTAATTGCTTTGTATTTTACCTACTGCTTGTATATTTATTCATTGATTTTTTATGGCGGTTTTGTCATGTGAGTGTGTGGTGAAATGTGTGGGTTGTCCGGTCTGCAGCAGACCCCTCTATCCAGGATAAATTTCTCCCATGGGAGACAAATAAAGGCACTTTGGTTTTGACTAATATGAAGAGACGGTGTTATTGTACACTTATCTTTGAGCTCGCCCATCAACATTTTACCTCCTAAAAGGACAGTTATCATCAGTACTGGTATATTACGACAGCTCTAGTTTAATGCCTGATTCAACCCACACCAATAACAGATTAAATATCTTTGCATATCAGCTGGTACCTTCTGAAAGTGTGTTTTCTAACACCTGTTTGTGCTCCTGACTGATAGCCGTCCATATTGACATACTTTTTTTTCCTCATTTAGAGCCAGTGAGTAGAAAACTGGACACAGTGAGTAGGAAATACCAGTCCTCCACTTTGGCTGTCTCACCTCTCCACCCAGCTGAACGATGCCTGTGGAGCGTCTCTCCTTCCTCCCTCTCCTTCTGTCTTTTGCTCCCAGATACCTCTCTCCCTCAGGCTCTGCTGGCTTCACTGGGTCTGTGTCTGGAACAAATGAAGATTCGGAAAAACAAACAAACGGACAGACATTAGATTCAAATGAGGATATTACAAATAACATTCAACCACCAGTGTCCGGAACAAACAAGATATAAACGCTGGTTAAATCTAAACACTGACCTCATTATCGTTTTTTATATTGGATTCATTGAATTATGATGTCAGTCAGGTTGTGAGCTTAAGTTAGTATGAAAAAACAAGGGTGGGGGGTAAACTGTGTACGCATCAGCAATATGAGTATGTGGTAGCCACCCTTTCAGAGAAACCACACCTAATGCCTGACTCTGAAGAGCAGTAACCTTGCAGAACCAATGTGAGAAAGCTTATTTCCTCTAACCATCTCGAAGAGTTCAACACCCAAAAACCACTTCATGTTTTTATTTAGATAACTTTTTTCAGTAAAGTGAAGATGCAACTGAACCACCTCTGATACTTTCTCACCAAGTGGTCCAGTTTGGTTTATTCTGGTTAAGCAGTTTGTTACAGTTAAGTGCAGTAAACCCTGATCTTGTTTGCATTTCCACTGCCAGCTGTATCCTAGTACTTCACGCAGGGAGCAAACTGGCTGCCATTCAGACCACCAGAGCTGGCATGGCAGTGCATCTTATGTCTGTCTTAGGCGCTAACATTGTGAGAACAGAGGCTCGGCCAATTATTTTCCATGGGCTGTGCATGGATCTCAGCTGAGATATACAGAAACATGAGAAGTTGAGGGCATTTTGGCTTTTTATCAGTGTTTTTCATGGCCGCCTGCTGCACGCCTGCTGCACGCCTCCTCATGGTGACGCCATTAGCAGCCGCATTCACCAGCTGCACCTGTGGCTGAAGGGCTACTGCCTTGGAAGGAGCATCCCATTTTTTGACAATTTTACAGCAGTGATTTTAAACAGGCCGTACCTCTTCAAGGTACGTTAACGTACATTAATTAAGGCTGATCCTTAATTAACGTACATCCTTCAACAAGTAAATAACTTTTTAAATACAAAGAGCATTTTAGAGAAGTGCCAATCAGGTTTTAGGAGGAACCACAGTACTGAGACAGCCCTCTTGAAGATTTTGAATGACATCAGGTGTAATTTAGATGACCACAAACTCACTGTCTTGGTCCTGCTGGATCTAATCGCCGCATTTGATACAGTAGACCATCACATTTTATTAAATAGACTGAAGCACCTGGTTGGCCTCTCCTTCACTGTTTTTAACTGGTTCACCATTTAAAAACATTGCTGGAGGTGCAGCTTTCAGTATTTATGGCCCCCGGTTGTTGAGCAGCCTACTGGAGAGCCTCAGGGCTGCAGAGACTGTCAATGTTTTTCAGAAGAGGCTCAAGACTCACTTTTTTAACCAGGCTTTTCACTGACTGCCTTATTTCATTTCTCTTATTGCTACTGTTCAATTTAATCAAAGTTCTTATTGTTTATTTTATATATTTGTATTCATTGTATTTATCAACTCTTTGATTTTATTTCTTCACTTACTTATTTGATTTTACTTCTTTGTTTTTACTTCTTTTACCCCTTCTACATGGTTAAGAGCTCTTACTTATTTGTTCATTGTATATTATTTTCTTGCCTTAGTCCATCAGGTTTTATTCTTTTATCATTTTTATCTCCAGTGTCCAGAGGTAGCTCTTTCTTCATGCAAATGTCTTGGTGTCAAAGCCATGTCTTTTTAACAATATATCTTAAATGCTTGCTCTGTGCACGCTTGTGTGTGTGTGTGTGGGTAAGGGTGGGTGTGTGTCTTTACGAGTGTGTGGGTTTATGGGTGTATGTGTGGGTGGGAGGGTTGTTTTTTTGTTGTTGATTTTAGCCTCTGTGAGTTCCTGAGTTCTGCAGACAGTTTTGTGACAACTAAAGCTGTTTCCTGATACCTGTAAGACAACTATAGCAGGACAGAACTTTTCAAAGTAAAAGCCTAAATCCATTTTTTTCCACAGAGAGGTGCCCCTTGTTTTTTTTACTTCATGCTTTATTCTGAAGTTGTTCCCAGGACAGTCATTTGATACATGAAGTAACCTGCTGAGCTCTTTAAGACCATGTTGAACATGTTGTCTTAAAGAGTTTTTAATTTCAAACAAAGATACACATTTCTGGAGTTTTATAAACAAGAAGAAGAATATTAATTGCCCGGACATCTTTACCCAAAAATCGCAACAGATCCCTCACCTCTTTCAGCAGGTGTGACAGTAACAATGGGGCTGACGGGTTGGATGTTGCGAGACGGTTGGTCCGGAGCTTTGGCAATAGTCTTCTCTGCTTCTTTCAGGTCTGTCAGAGTCACACCCTGCAGAAGCACAGAGCAAATACAAAACCACACTGAGGCCCTCAGCTGTGCTTACAGAAAGTATTTCTTTAGTTCACTGAGAATAAAAAGACATTGATGCTGTCGATGCTTTTGTATTACGTTGGATGGTGGTGAACACTCGACCAGAAGGCAACACTTGCAGGGCAATTATCCCCACTGAATGTTTGTCTTTAGACTTGTGCAACAAGCCAAGTGATAGATATGTACACTGGTGTAGGATGCTTGGACTTTTTTCCTCCAAATTGATACTAAACTGCCTTTAATTTAAATTTCAAGAGAGTTATATCCATGGAGCTAAAAATGCAGTATAGGAGCCTAACTAATAACTGCATAGGAGAGCCTGGATATAGTCTTTTTTCCTCAGTAATGAAAGACACTAAAGAGTTTGAAAAAGTAATAGTAATGTCAATTCATCGCATTATTAATAAGAAGTACCTGTGTGGAGCGCCGAGACTGACGCATCATCCGAGAGCGAGCTTTCCTCTGAGACTCTGACTCTTCATCTCTGACTGGAGCTTGGAACCTAAACACAAAACATCCATTCATTAAACTTTATAATTCATCAGAAACAATAAATACCTTTGGGTGATCATTTTGTACTGCATATCAGAATGTAATTACAGAGAGAAAACGTGAAAAGATCATTTTTTGGCTTTGGCACTGCAATGGCATTGTGTTGTTTCTTACTTGCGCCGGTCAGTGTTGGGGGTATTTGGACTTTCAGCTGCAGCATCCCTTGTTTGTGGGGTTGGTTGGACTCTGGCAGTGCGGTTGGCTTTGTCCTGCTCCTTCTCCTCTTCATCTTTCTCCTCTGGTGTCTGAACCAGATAAGAAACAAGGAAAAAAAAAACAGAAATTGAACAGATATAAACTGTTACAGATTAAAGATTGGATTTACCTCTCAAGAGAGGGAGACATAATCAATGACAGCATGCTGTTCAAATTACTCTCTTTAGTTGTCGTGATTTAATCAAGAAAAAAAAAAAGCTTTCACTTCTGAAGTTCAGCACATGCAGGGGCGGGTCTGAAATACTAGGTGTGTAGTCAGATGAAATGAGCTGATTAGACACCGGTGATGACAGAATTGTGCTTCTTTACAAACTTTCTGATGAGGAATATTTGTGGTAGTTGTTTACAAATTCAACGTGTGTCAAAAATACTTATAATCTTCAGATGCAAAAACGTTACCAGTCATACTCAATTCTAAAGAAGATTGTAAAGGTGTTTTTTTTTTTTTTTTTGGTGGGGTGGTGGTGTATAGAGATAAAACTGGACAGTTTATCCAAAAGCCTCAATCCAAACTGAGACTTTATTCTCAAGCGTCTACTTTAATTTTTCCCTTTACATGTAACAAAATCATCCGTACCTGAGCAGACCACATTAATATACCCAAGATAAGGATGAGTAATGATCAATTGAGCTTACCATCGATCTTATTGTTCAAATTTCAAAGCCTTGCAAAAAAAATTCTTGGTCATATATATGATAGCAGAAGAGAACAGATGAAAGATGGACTCTACCCTGGGCTATCATTAATCATTAATCCTGATGGGATTATGAAAAAAAAGTTGACCCGTCAAACTTTAACAATTGTGTGCTATTCTGTCCCTGTAGTCGCACCATAGTTGAAGCTCTTGTGCGGAATTGTTAGTTGAGTTTGGCACCTCTTGTGGACAAAGCGGTACCTCTCTTTTCTTTTTTTGCGATGGGTCTAAAGCAGTAGTTCTCAAGTCCAGTCCTCGAGGCCCACTGTCCTGCATGTTTTGGATGTTTCCCTGCTCCACCACACCTGATTCAAATGATCAGCTCGTTATTAAGCTCTGTAATGGCTTAATAACGAGCTAATCATTTGAATCAGGTGTGTTGGAGCAGGGAAACATCCAAAACATGCAGGAGAGTGGGCCTCGGGGAATGGACTTGAGAACCACTGGCCTAAAGCACATGCCCAGATCCAAGGTATGCCAGGCCAATATTATAGGCAAGCACTAACATTGTCAGGCCCACATTAACGGAGTAGTATGTCCATATAACAATGTTAATATTCATTAGGAACTGTTTTGAATGCAAATAATGGAATTTTAAACATGCAGATCAAATAGCGATCAGCTTATAAAGTTCTTTGATTGATTGTGGTCTTGAAAATCTACAGCCATGATGATAACTAGTTAAAGCTTTACATTTGATTTCAGTTTTAAAGCACAATTCAGCATCACCTTATTAAGAAACTCACCCACATTTAATCTCTGATCCATTTCTACATCGAACTTCATAAGATGTTACCAGTACAAACGAACTACTGTGTGATCTGTACCTTGTCAGCAGGACTGACTGTGGAAGTGGTTACACTCTCAGTGTCTGGACTCGACACGGTAGAGCTCTCTGTAAAAACACAACCAGCATTGTTTGTTCGGAGTCAGTCAATTTACAGAGTATAAACTGATTTCTGTGAAGCTGTTATGACTGCTGCTGGTTTACCTGGACTGCTGTCTTTCTCCTCGTTCAGCTCCAGGCTTCCTGAAACTCCCCTCTCTTTGGACTGGTCCTGCACATTCATCTTTTCTTTACTGCTCATCCTGCACACTGAGCTCCTGAAAGACATGCAGATGTTGGCAATGTACCTTTTATTTTACAGTATCTCACAGTGGACTGTAGGTTGTTGGATCACAATCTATTTATTTACATGGTACATGAAGCTGTTACTGGAAACCAGACATGCTCTAATAGAAATGTCTCTCAAAAAGTTGCAGACGGGTACTTACCTCCGCCGCTTGTTCTGAGCGTTTGCCGTGCTGGAGCCTGGTGCGTTTTGCCTCTCAGAAATTGACTTTTCATTACGCCACTGAGCGACAGACAAGGAAGCGGTTAGCTAGCATCAAAATCACATTCAGGCAGTGCATGTAATCCAAAGAAAACAGAGCTTTCTCACGTTATCTTGCTTCTGTAATAACTCCTTCAGGAGCTCCTCCACAGTCTCATCAGCTACGTCAAACGGCGTCTGACCCTGCAAAGTTCATTCATGGTAGGAAAAACATGGTCAAATTAAAAACCAATTGAAGACATGAGTTGAATTTACAGGATAAGGGAACAATCTTATTCATATTTATCACTTATTTCTACTTCTGTGTTTACGTACTCTGCATTTTAAGATAAGATAGGAAGAACTTTTTTATCACCAAGGGTTCAATTACAGATTTTCAAAGCTTTTGAATGTTGTTGCATATGCTCTTTCTATAATTAAAATAAAAGAACAAGCACAGAGGTGTGATAAAAGTTTTTTTTTTCATGATTTACTTGTACTCACTGCGTTACTGCAGGCCTTCATATTGCACAGCTGTTCAGCCAGAAAATGACAGGCATCCCCCTGTCCCCAATGTGCTGCTGCATGGAGAGGCGTCCAGCCGTCAAAGTCCACAGCTGAAACATCCAGACCACACTGGCACAATAGCCTGAACATCAGAGAGAAGATAGCAGAGCTGCATGAAAACTTATCAAGACATCCTTGGAGGAAAATCTTAAGTTTAAGAGTAAAAGTATGTGGTGAATTACAGTATATCCATCAAAACATGAGGGTATGGATGCTTACTTGAGGGCCTCAATGTATCCTTTGGCAGCAGCCACGTGCAGAGGTGTGGCCCCAGTCTTAGGGTGCTGTACATTAGAGGGTAAACCCTCAATCAGCCAGGTCTTGGCATCCGTCATAATCTGGTCCTCCTCTCGCCGCTTGGCTGCCTCCAAATCCACACCTGGACCCCAAAACAAAATGTCACATTTATTTGTACCTTATTTGATCTTTGCCTCCAATATTAGGGCCATTCATCTGCAGAGTATTACATTCAGCAAGTTGTAGTAGAAAATGTCATTATGGTTGCCAATTTTTACTTGTTCAAAAGCAAGAAAGTTTAATTATCATTGTGATGATATGACTTTACTTGTGGGGTTCAACAGGAATCCCAGTTTTAAAGGGATATTATCAAAACTTTGCCTCCCTCTCTTTTGCCTTCTGTGTTGATCCCTGTTTGTCCAAGCAAACTGGAAACCCAAACTAGACTGGGATGAACAAGGCACTTATTTTCAGAGGCAGGGTTCATCAAGTCTATCACAGCAAAGGAGGGTGTACAGACATGATGGTCAACAAAGTGACAGGGCTGTGGCCGGTTTGAGTCATCAGGGCAACTTTCTCTCCACACATTTTCCCACAACAACATCTGAGTTCTGAAACTTTCTGTTTTGTGTTAAACAGTGAGAATATCTCCCAGGAAAGGTGTGAATATATGTGAATATCTATTAAACCTGCAGCATTATCCTAATTTATAAAGATTGGCTTGTTCCTCCTGGTTAAAGGAAGCCTGCACGTGCAACCAACTAGGAAAAAACATGTTATTTTCGGACATGATCTAACATTATTTCAACTTATTTGTTTGATAGCTTTGCCTTTGACCCTGTCTCTAAGTCTGTTAACAGCAAATCATGAGTTTCAACCAGGAACATTTCCAAATCTATCGGGGTGTTTTAATGCAGCTCAGTTTAATATGCAAAACACGCTGTTGGTTCAACAAAAAGTGCTCTTGAAACAAACACAAACAGATTTCACCCCACATTAAGTCCAAACAAATGATGAAAATCCTTCTTAAAAGGGGGGTGCAGAGTTTCTGCGAGTGGACTGCATAACTAGAGGCCCATTGGGCCAAAGTTAACTCTTGTACAACTTCAGATTTGAGGGATTTTACAAATATGTTTGTATGTAGTTCACATAAGAAGAGGACTCGAGATATCTGACAGCAAATCTTAGAGTTGTGGCAAAGTGTATGTGTTGAAAATTCAGTTACAAAACATTACTGAGATCAGTGGTGCAACACAGCACAGCTATTCCATGATCCATCATGCCCCAACACTTTTGATTCACGGATCAATGGAAAAAAATCATCAATATGTGAAATAACATGTTGGAACTAGTTTGCACTGCTACTTAAAGCACTAGCCTCTGTTTCAACCTGAGACATGCATGGGCCAACTCACAGACAGGCATCATTTTTATCCTCTGAGAGTGCGAATGAGGGGAGGGTGCAGGCTTCAGAGTAGGGCTGAGCGATAAGCCGAAAATTTACAGATACTGATATTTACGACAATAACCAACGTCATTTTGCCCATGTCAATATATTCGGTTTCAAAAAAATAAATCAAAGTTGGTTTTGGATGTGTGTAGGTAGACTATGGTCTCATGTCCTTTTAAGACGCTGTCCTACGTTGAAGATGTGACTCCACCCCACCCAGTCCATAACAAAGAGGGAAACACAGGTAAGGAGATGGAGGACGGTTCAAAAGTTGTAGCGGCTAAAGCGACGGCTAAAGTAGACAAAGTTAATGTGGAGGGGGTGAGCAGCTTGTGGAGTAGTTATTGTCCATTTATCATTATCGAGGTGAACTGCTCAATATATCGTGATATTGATTTGAGGCCATATGGCCCAGCCCTACTTCAGAGTTGGATTAGCAAATCAATTTTAAACAAAACACATAACTAATTTTCCTGCACCGAGAGAATTGACTGTCAATAAAGGCTCCATCAGAACCAATCAAAAAAGCCAGCATGGCGCCTGTGCAGTCTACATAAAAAAACAAAAAAACCTTTTCTCCAAAATGTCATGCACACATTTATGGGCGATGAAATGAAAAGGACAGCTTCACTATTACTGATAGACACATACACAGCAATGTGTTGGTCCTCACCTCTCCTGATCTACTGATAAAGCCAAGACAAAGCATCACTCCACTCACACAATCATTAAAATCTCACAACATCAGCAGAGCAGGAAGACAGGGGCACTTATTTGACTGAGACACAGGGATGTGATAACAGGAACATTTCTCTTGACCGGCAGAACACACAGCTGGAACACTGACGCAAACTCAGACACTGAATAGAAGTGAGATTCCTCTTTTGAGTCAATTTTAGGTTTCTTAATGACTGTATAAAAAAGCAAAATTGACATAGCTTGAAATAACTCTACCTCTGTGGAATGGAGCATTAATCACATGATGTTACTGGAAAGCCTTGTTATTGAGTGTATGAGTCACTGTGCCTTAAAGTGCAGAGTTATCAAGGTTGTTATGTTAACATGTCGTTATGTTATGTTAGACAGGACAAGAAAAGTCAGATACTTCTCTGTCTCTTTTAATCCTGAATGATCAGTGATCTGATTCAAACCATGATATTTGCGATCTATTTCACTTTGATTTGCCTAAAAATGAAGAGTTAAAAGTCCTCGCTGATGCTGAGTGAGGAGTCCAACATTTAAATTGTACGTCTTTTGGCTGGTTTGAGACACATTGTGATTCCTGACACTAATCTGTAATCTGATCTGGATGATGGGATTTGTGATCCGTCACACCCCCAGTTCTGTGTTAGAGAGCATTGTTTTTGTTTATATACAGAACAAATTTCTTTTATTACAATACAGTCAGACTTCTGCAAAGTATATAGCATTAATGCTTGACTCTGCAGTGTCAGAACTGGGGTCAGTTGTAAACAGCTATCATGAAGAGAGATCTGGCAGTCCTCACCAACACCCCCTTGATACAACTTTTCTAAGGAAAACCCTGTATGGTATCTGAACAGTGCTCACCCTGTCTCAGAGTGTAATCCTGAAGTAGGGACTCTGTGGTCTCATCCAGAACTATGTCAAGAGGAACATCTCCGTCACAGTTCACAGCAGAAAGAGATGCACCTTGCTGCAACAGGAATCTGATAACAAATGATAGAAAATCGATTTAGCTAAAGACATGATGATCAAGTCCAAATACTCATAACTTATACCACAGTAACTGCTTTTAGGATGCCAGAACATTTAGTCAACAAAACGGCACATAAAAGATATTATTCACATACAACGCACACAGCTTATAGAAAAAAAGGGGACATAGATTCATAAATCCTTCAAACTCTGTATAAGTGCCAGACAAGCCCACTCATGCTGCAGCTGAGTTGTTTTTCTGCTAAACTCAATAACAATGTAAGTATTGTTAAATATAGAAATACTCAGGCTCCCACGCAGCAATCTGATGTCCCCAAAGCAGCTGAGAATCTTTATGTTACAGCTGCAATGCTGTTGTATTATATTGGATGTTAAGGTACTTCGTACTCACTCTGCAATGTCAGGGTAGCCACAGGAGGCAGCAACATGCAGCGGCGTCCATCCTTCACTGTCAACCTGGTTTGCCTTGGCACCATGCTCCAACAGGAAAAACACCATCTCCATGCTGCCATCTATGCAGGCCTTTAAAGCAGGAAAACAGAACAATCAAATGACGCATCTCAGCATCGATACATAATTTAAGCTGAACCTCAGATGCAGAGGCAGCCTCACCTGATGAAGCGCAGTGATCCCATCAGCGTTAGAACAGTTGACGATTTCTGCCGCATCCTCACAGTCCCTCAGTTTGGCCTCCTTCAGCATCACCTGGGCTTCCTCAGTGTCTCCACTGGCACAAGCAGCCAGGAACTCTGCAGCACTGTCAAATCTCACCCTTTTCCTGAAGACAAATCAAAAATACGGATTGAAATTATTTAGATGGCTTTTTGCAAATTTTACAAAAGAAGAGAACTGCTTTGCCAAGTGTAACATTGCATCAGGTGCACTGGTGTTTATTTGGGGCACCAGGACAGAGTGTGTGGGAACAACTCAAAATAAATCACAGAGTTCATGTTGCTGCAGGGAAACATCCTGCGAAACAGCACTGTACAAATCAATGTTGTTGTAACAGTTTTTAGACAAAAGCTAAATGAACCATGAACTCATCCGAGGCAGCCACAGTTCATTTCAGGATATTTGTCTTTATGTTTCTTTGAAGGGTTTGATGTCAAGAAAAAAAGGTTGGACTAAAACAAGATTCTGCAGCAGAGGTTATATCAAACCTCTGCTGCAGAATCTTTCTTTGCTCATAGATAATATTTTAGTTGAAAATAATGGTGGTGCACCTATTTTAAAAACCACGGCTTACACTAATACTCTTAGTTCAAATAAGGGATGCACTGATCCGATATTTGGATCAGATATTGGCTCTGATATAAACAAACCAATTGGATCAGATATCTGATTAATGATGCCGATCCAGTGTTCCGATCCAGTCTTTTTTCTTTTCGTACATATGCACAGCAATAAAGTGATTCTGTTCGCTCTATATTCTATGTCTGTCTATCCTTTTGCACTAAATGGTTACATGCAGTGTTGTTTTCATTGACAAAAATATTTTGTCAACGCCCCTTTTTTTCCACGACGAAGACATGACGCTGACGAGTTCAACATAAGTCTTAGATTACTAAAATGTGACAAGACGAATGTGCGTTTACGTTGACGAGACTAGACGAAAACGTTAGTGGTGGACGACGAACAGAGTTGCAAAATTCATGAGCATTTCATCAGTCAAACGCTAAACATATATTCTGCAGAGATGTTTTCGTTGACGATGACGTTGACGAAATCGCATGCTAATGTTCAATTTGTTATTTGTTAATAAATAATATTACGTAAATTTATATCTGTGTTAATTTGTTACCTTTTTTTTTAACAAAGCTAATGTCAAACCTGATGCCTTCACTCACAGGGCAAGGTATACAGTTCATTCATTCAGCAGTAGTATTGGATCAGTGTCGGATATTGGCCGATACGCTCAGGCCAGGTATCGGTATCGGATTGGATCAGATTGGAAAATATGAATCGGTGCATCTCTAGTCCAAATACAACAACTCAGCCAGTTGCGATGATAATATCTGTGGTCTCTTTGCAATTCTCTGTGTCTGTTACCTCAATATGCTACAAAACTGATGTAATTAAAGTGTTGCTGGTTTCTCTTTTTAAGGCGATACAGAACCATGATTTACATACTGCATGTCACTGATCTTTATCAGCGACAGTGTAAAACTGCCACACTGCCCAAATGTTTTTCATGTCCAACTATGAAAACACATCAAAGGTTTCCCAGCAGGTGACAGACTCTGATTTGCTAGTATTGCTGAATACTATACTAGCTTGATTTATACTAGTTATAGGTAATGAAGATTAAGTTAAATGTAGTTCAGATAAAGATAAAAAAAAAGATATAAAATACAGAAAAACATTGGCCTCTGATACAGGTTTATGGCATATTTTTTGCAGATGGGCCTGTCAGTCAACTAGACAAAACTCTGCCAACATAGATGTTCAATTCTGACACATCAATGCATCCTTCAAAAACCATACAGCACTCTAAATAGATTTTCTTTCTGGTTTGACTTACAATTTCACATCAAGACTTTTTATCTACACAGTTAATCACATAAAATGTATCCTTATTTGACTGTCTTGCAATTCATCAATTATTCCAAGATCACTGCGTATAATCGGTATTGTGGGTCATATCAAATCATGTTACCTTGAGATTTCCACCCCTTGTTGTCATTTTTGTTCACCTTTGGCCATCAGTATTCTCACTTGTATTATATGAGACAAACTGAACTGCAGCTTGGTTTGCAGCTACTGCTATACTAAATTATATATAAGGATATTATAACAACCCCACAGTGGGCCTAAGAGGAACATCACTGTCTGAAACAAACACTAAAAGGAAGAGCTCAAGTATCAGATCTGAGCATTTTAACAGAAGCATATCATTTCGATCATTTACATAAACTATCATAAACTGTAAACAATATGCAGCAGTATGCAAACATACAGGTGACGTAACCCCAACATGTAAGCAGTGTGGTAATACTTCAAACTAGACATTAGAACAGTCATGCAAACAAATGCAAAAGATCATTCAGTGGGTCGACAGCATAGAGCTGTGTTCAACACCACTGATTTGATGCAACATGTAAAAACTACGCACACAACCGAATATAGGGCTTTGACTGAGGCAGTAGAGGAAAAGGCTGCTGGGCCGCAGAAACAAACTGGACTGTAAAGTTACTTTTTCGGAATTTTACACATTATTTGATGGGACAACAAAGGAGGGGCAAGAAGTATGGGAAGTGGAGAGCGGGGGAAGACAGGATTGTGGCCGGAGTTCAAACCAGTTACTGATGTGATGAAGGCTATAGCGTCTGCGAATGGGACATGTGCTTAAACAGCTTGGCCAAAAGCATTTCCAAGTTTTAAACTTAGAAAGCAAGGGTCAGTATTTTCAAATGAACAAAATGGCCCTGAAGACTGCAGGGAGGGTGGATTTGATACTTTGGACAAGCATTTCATCTCCATGGAAAAGACTTCAGCTTCTCCCATGTTTTGGATCTATGATATGTCTTCCCATCTCAAGACCACATTTCAGAGAATGGCATACTTGAACTGTACTACAAACGTGTGAGGTGATTTACAATCTGATTTGACTGCTATTAGTTTTGCAGCAGATACTCTTGTACATAACCTCATTGCACACTTGATTGAATAAGCTAAAGATGTGTTAGTTTACACATCTTGTGTATTAAAAAAAGGTGTGCAGCTCTATGAGGGAAGCAAACACATTCGGATCGGGACTCAGTATGGCACATGTTGAGAATTTATGAATCAGATCTGATTTGGGGGCGAAAATGCTGATCAGGGCATCATTTACTAAGTGTGTGAGTTCCTGTAGCTAATGGTGTCGGTGATCATTCAGGGTGGGGGGTGATTTTTTTTTTTTTTACATTTTTAAATCGATTTTTATGTTCAAAATCGGTTTTTTTTAATAAATTAAGAATAAAGGACCTTACACACAAGGACCGACGCGAATATAGAACGCAAAATTACGGAGGCGAATTTTGACGCAGCTGACTATACACATAAAGCCCGATGCGATTTTGCGACTTTTCGGGGGGAACAAGACGGGTCCCGGGGAAGACTTTTCCCAGGGAAAGTCCGGCCTCCTTCACCACTTGGCCTGTAAGGACCTGCTTTCACACCGGGACCGTTATTGTCGTGCAATTATTTCAGACATCAATATGTTTTTTTCGAACCCGTATACTGTCAATACAAGCGTTCACATTAGCAACGTTTTCCGTTCTGCGATATTGCAGTGTTATTTTTTTGGATCATGGTCGTTTGGATCAAGTTTCGCATACAGTGTGTCCACTTCTGACCAATCAGATTGCGTGTTGTTGCAACGTCAGATTCACGGGTATATCCAACATGGCTGACCGGCTGATTGTTTACGTGTCAGCGAACAAAGTGCTTTTTGATAAAAAACACAAATATTACAAAGATAACGACCTGAAGGACAACTTGTGGAGAGTCATAGCGTTGGATCTCTCATATGACGATGGTTTGTGTGATTTGACAGTTCTCTTAACGTCTTTGTTTTAACTTTCATCTGTGCTAATGTAAGCTAATGGTTGTTACCATAGTTTCATGTGCTTATCTTATCGCCTCTCATTGGCTGTAAGTGCTGACCTTTTGGCTTGAGAGTGTGATGACGTTTCCAGCTTTTCTAGCCAATCAGAGGTGGGACAGAGGCATAATTTCGCATTCTACATTCCCATCGGCCCCAGTGTGTAAGGACCTTAGATCTTAAAAACTGACTTCCGTGTGATGTGTACTTTTTGGGGAAATATGGTTCCTGGTATAGTCGGTAGACAATCATAATCATTCAACTGTTTCACTGGTGTTAAAAATGCAGACTCAAAATCGAGAAAATTGACAAATATCGTAGAATCGCAATTTAAATCGAATCGGCATCCCCAAAAATCGTAGAAGAATTGAATTGGGAGAAAAGCAAATCGTCCCAGCTCTAGTGATCATTAGCGACAGTGGTCCCAGGGTTGGACCCTGCAGAACCTCACAAGACTGACAGGAACTTTGCAAGCTAGCTGGATAGCTAACATACAACACTAAACTGCAGACCAAGACCGAGGAATTACAACTTACCACTGTCAGTTTCAACAAAAAGGAGACTACATGAGACACAACAGACAGTGAGCATTATTTATCAGCTAGAGTATTGGTGAAATGTGATATATTATGGTAGACCTGTCCACCATCCGTCCACCTACGCACACAGATTCAGCTCCAGATGTCTGAGCTCGGCTAAGTAGCTGTTAGCTGGTCGTCATTGTGAACCTGTGTCAGAAGACGTTTTACCGTCGTTTGAGGAAGGGGCTGGTTACATCTCTGTCCGTGGATACTGGCTCGTTTCTGGGCGGGTCGCTGTGCTCGGCGTCCTCCGGCTCCCCTTCCCCTTCCTCGGCATCACCCCGCCACCTCCGCCTGGGCACGGCCGACGCTTTGTTGGTGCAGGACTCGGCCCAGCGTTTCAGCTGCTCCCGCCGCTTGGTCCTCGCCGAGTCCCCCATGATTTATTCAAGGAGGACAGTGTTTTTAAAAATAAAACATTCGCTGGCAGTGGAAGACACACCCTCCATGTGTACACTTTCACTTCCTGGTTCTTGCTGTTCCTCTGGATGTGCAGGAAGCCTCCTCCGCTGTTGTTTGCTGGCGTCGGGAGCGCGCGCGAAGCTGCTCAGGCTTGTCCGTGTGACGTCAGCACGCTGTTCCATTGTGGCGCCCGGAGGGGACACGCTGAGGTTTCTCTGTGCCCGCGCGGGCATTGTGACACCATCAAACTTCCTGTTATTGTGCTTCTTTAAAATTGAGGTCTGCTTTGAGAAGAGGCGGAAAGACTTTCTGACCTAGGTGGCCCAAATGCAGGGTCATGGCCAGAGGTATTTGTGCGTACATTTATAGGGGAGAAAAAGATGAGTCATTTTTCAGGTCAAGGCAATCATAGTTTTGTCTCTAACTAGTGTATCTGCATATATTTCAAGATGTTGTGCATCCCTGCAAACCAACAGAGTAAGTGTAAACATAACTGTCTTGATAATATAGCATGCCAAAAGAAAGTGGTCTCCTATGGTCAACTTACCCCGTGTATGGGGTAAGTTGACCATCGGAGCAGGGTAATTTGAGCCGTATTCCTACTATCCCCCCACTCTCCACCCCAGCCCTCCCTCACCTTCTCTCTCCCTAAGTAACAGTCACCTCTTCACATTCATGTGTATTTTTATCTTTTATACGCTATTTAACTGGTACAATAATAATAATGATTTTTTATTATTGCATATAACTATTAAAAAGCTGTTTTGTAAAAAGTCATTTAAACATGAGAATGCCTTTAAGTGATTCAGAACATTCACAGCTGTATTTTTGAAAAGAAAAAGTAAAACATTTCAACAATCTGAACTGAAACTCTGATCCTCTCATCCGACTTCTTTACTTTCTCTGTTGAGCCACTAACTCAACTTACCCCAGAACTACTAAGATGACTTTATTAGTCCTCTGAGCTAAAATGGTGGACTTTCATGCTCGGTTTTTGACCTCATGTTGTAGCTCATAGATACAACAATTGATGTATAAAACAAATTTAAAATGATCTTTTTTGGTATGAACACAATTCTTATAAAACGGACTAAATTCACTTTCAAGAGTAAAAAATTTTTTTTGGAAATAAATGTCTAACCCCTTCACCCATGTGCTTCTAACCTTCACATGCTCCATGAATTGATGCCCATCTCCTAAATATTTGGTCACATGATCAATTTCTTTTACCATTTCCAAACAACAGGGGGTGGCTCAACTTACTCTTTAGCTCATCGTAGAGTGGCAAGATCGAAACCTGCTAACTTAACTCTCAATGGACTTAAAAGGAAAATGCAAATCCAAGGTAGCAGATCAACAAAGGGACATGAGTTGAAATAAAAACAAGGCTTCACAAAAACACGATTACTGTCAAATTTTTAAAAACCAAAAAGAATAATAAAAGAATGTCTGTCGTTTTTGTCTTTGACACAGAAACAGGAGACTTGGTGGCTGAAAAAGTCAAAGCAGACAAACAAACAAACCATATAAATAATTGCAGCTCTCACTTCTCATCATATACTCACATCCAAAGAGAGAAAAGAAAAGAGGCTTTTCTTGTTAATGACCTCCAACATATGTAAAGCAGCTAATAATTCATTAAAAACAGTAAAAAAAAAAAACTCATTGATGAAGTTTTGATTCCAATTACACGGTAGGACTGAACAAGGTGGGGTTATACATGTAATAATTTTTAAACTTGAAATAGGAGCAAACATTACAAAGTTCCTCTTTCATATAGCAGGGCCAGCCAGAGGTGACACTAAACCACAAATACTTAGATAATTCTCTTCAGAGGAGAAATATGCTTCTTTTGGCCTCAGGGCAGAAATAAAGATCAAGTCTAACCACTTTAGTGGGCCTGTCTCCATCTCGATTTGCTCATCCTGATGAGCTGTCTACTTTGCACTAGCTGCTGTCCTGAGGCTGAAATAACATTGCTCATAAAGTCAGCACAGGTGTTAAAAATGTTTGTGACAGCAAAACCAATGCAGATGATAATCCCAGCTTCTACGGGCTGATTGTTATTGTCTTTCATTGCAGTAAACCTCCTCATGCACAGTGGGCAAACTTCTTTACTACTGCCCTTAAAGTAAAAAGCAAGAAAGAGATGACCAAAAACGTCCCTACTGTGTGTTACATAAAAAAAAAAGAAGTTGTAAACCACTCTATAATTTTATTCATGATGAGATCATTTCTCTGTTGCACTGAACTCACATTTTGCTCTCTGGCCTGTGCATCAGCCTCAGTGTAAACAATCAATACTAAACTGTGAGTGGTAATGCTTTAGCTTGTAAACATTACAACATGGACAGGGGGTCAAATTCCACATCACATTTTTTCTTGTGGCCGTGTTGTCAGACCACAACTCAGAAGTTTAACCCCAGTGGAGAAAGGAAAACCACCTGAGAAAGTAAGGTAATGTCAGATTTGTATTGATCTATGCTGTTCCAGTTTGTAGTAACACTAATATCAAAAGAGAACATTGTTGTGGTAATCATACGTATAATCATTGCTTACTAAGTTGTAACTTGAGACATCGGCCCGACTTCTTAAGCTCAGGCTGTGATGTGAACCTAAGTTTCTTTTGATTCAACTCAGACAAAAGAAATGAGCAAAGTAGACCAGACAGTGCAGGGAGGTGACAGACTGAAGTTAAAACAGTGTTGTTCCTGCTTATTTTAAGTCTTCAGAACTGCTTCTGTTTTTTGTTTTAAATGAGAAGTACATACGTCTCAACTGACGGCATTAATATCATAATATTTCCTTATTTGGCATTTTGACACAGATGATCAAAAGCATCTACAAAAATCATGTCATGTTTCATTCATCAGAATATTCTGTATGGAAACTCTCCTGTTTTTTTGTTCTTTATTTGATTTTTTTTATTAGTTGCAATAGGTTGTAAAGTCAGTTTTTAAACTGATGATAACTTGTCATGTTCAGTACATTACTAAATTTGCTGCCAAAGGTTTTGCTCAGGTTTTATAACAAGAGCAAGTCCTTTTGTGAAAAAGAAAAAAACGGGGAATTAGTTGAGTTGACATTATAATAAAATAATAATACATTTTATTTAAAAGCGCCTTTCTGAACACTCAAGGACTCTGTACAGGGCATAAAAACACAGTTAGAGACATAATTAAAATAAATAAAAACAACATACAAGTGTGAAAGTGGACAGTTAGAGTGAATATGCGATTTGGAATAGTAGTGTTTTGAGTTTGGATTTAAAGTGGGGTAGTGAGTCCATGTTTCTGAGGTCCGGGGGGAGAGAGTTCCAGAGTTTGGGGGCAGAGCGACTGAAAGCCCTGCTCCCCATGGTGCTGAGCCGGGCAGAGGGCACAGAGAGGTGGAGGGAGGAGGAGGATCTGAGGGAGCGTGAGGGGGTGGCGATGTGGAGGAGATCGGAGAGGTAGGGGGGGGGCAAGGTTGTGGATGGCCTTGAAAGTGTACAGAAGGATTTTGTAGTTGATTCTGGACCTGACGGGGAGCCAGTGAAGCTGCTGAAGGACAGGGGTGATGTGGTGAAAGGAGGGGGTTCTGTTGATGATGCGGGCTGCAGAGTTTTGGACAAGTTGAAGTTTATGGAGGGATTTGTGAGGGGCACCGAGGAGGAGTGAGTTGCAGTAGTCTATGCGTGAGGTAACAAGGCTGTGGACCAGGATAGCGATGGTGTGAGGAGTGAGTGACGGACAGAGATGGTTGATGTTTCGTAGATGGAAATATGCAGACCGGGTGATGTGACTGATGTGAGATTATAACCTCTGCACAATCTACAGACTGATTGTAAACTGCAAAACTTATTGTGTCCAAATGTACTTAAACCTATGGCTTTCTGTGTGCAAATGTTTTAACCAACTTCTATGACAGATTGTATTAGTTCAACTGTATGGGTATAACAGTTTATTTATTGAAACTTTAAAAGAGATCTTTGATCTCAGCGGGAATAACTTGGCTTAATAAAGGTTAGTAAAAGAGTAAATAAGTAAAAGAATTAATAGTTAAAATTTGTTTGTTTATGTTTTTCTTTTCTTTGGTTTCCTAAAAATGATCTGTGACAGTTTTTAAACTATAGCTGTCTGAGTGATGCTTGGTAGTGTATAACTGTATGTTTGCTGAACAGTAAGCTAAAGTTATACCCATACTGGATATCATTATTTAAACTTTATTGGTGCATAGGTGAAAATCATTTCAACTTAGAACTTTCACCTTGACTTCAGTGACATTTTCAGTCTGGGTGGTGCTAAGGAGTGACTCAGAAGGCAGCAGTCATTCTGAAATAAAGGGATAAATTCATTGATCAAAAATGTGTTCAAGTAACAAAAAATAAACCAAAAAACCCTGATGAATTGATATAAATCAAATGACTTTGACTTGACAGAAAAAAAAACACATATGTCCAACAATGGCCAGCTTTACCAAGAAGTAAAGTAATCCTCAAAGAGTTATGACATTTGATCGTACAGAGAGAGCAGCATCAGCCCTGAATGACCTGGACAATGGCAGCAAAGGCTCTTTGAGCTTTATCATGTCATGTAGCAACTCATAATGTTATAATGTCTCATAATGTAATAAACTAAATGTCATAAAAGTTCATCATGTAATAATCAGCCCATAATGTAAAAAAAATAATGAGCCCATAACATAATAAAATCTTTGTACATAATGTAATAATTTAACAATTTATAACATTATGAGTCGAGTATTACATTATGAGCCATTATGTGTTCATGATTTTATTACAATATGTGCCTATTATTACATTAACAATTTTTATTACATTGAAGTTATTACATTATAAACTGTTGTTACATTTTGAGTTGCAGCATGTCAGCTATTAAGAAAAGGGTCTGATGGCAAATATAAAGATAAATGTTGATGTCTGTCACAGTTTACATTCATCTCTTTTGATATTTAAGTTTTAAGCCCCACGTAGTTTTCTTTTTGCAGATATGCATTTAAAATATTAACATAATAATATTCACCCCCTGTACCTTAGCTTTATTCTGTCATGGGTTGTTCATAGTGGGAAGGCAAGTGAAGTTTCCCATGAAGTGACTTTCCACGTTTGGGTAATTCAAAGTGCTTCACACAGACAAATTAAAATACATTTCCAAAAATTAGAATACAAAATATAATCATGACAAACCTCCGAGATTTATCCTGCACTGTACCTGTTTCACTCAAGAACTCTACACTAACCAACTCGACACAGGTGTAGCTGTATCTCTCTACTGCAAAGGGACATTGGGGCATGTGTTAAGACATGACAAAAACATGAGACTTTTTAAAAATATAAATAACCCCTGTGATGTTTTTGTTCATGCCATTAGAGCATAAAATTTGTCATGGTGTAATATATATTCCGGTGGTTACATAATTCATATGTTGAAATGTTCCTCATTTGGGAGTTACTGGACATTGTTAGACCTATACTGAAGCTGCACAAAAGAAATAACCTCCATCCTCTCATAGCTTTCAGGATGTCCTCACCCTCACACTCAGCTGCACACTCAGTCCCGCCCCACACCCTGACCCGGCTGGCACGAGAGTGGTTGGCAGAGGACACACCAAACTTTGACCCTGCAGGAGTATGTGTGGGGTCACAGGAGGTGGAGGCCAGGTTGCTGTGTAAAACACCACATAGTGTCTTGGCAGGAAGCCCCTTCTTCACAGCCGTGTTCAATGAGGTGGGCTGTACCGTGGACTGGCTTTACAAAGACGGAGCTGAGATTGGTAGGCATTACACTTAATAGATCCACAGTGTCAACTAAAACATAAACATTATAGTTAACCTCTGTTTGACCACCAGGATGCGCTGGTTTGAATACAAAGGGCAAGAAAATAAATGATTTTTACTGTGCACAAAAAAAAGTATTAATAGATGTTTTTCATTGTCTTCAATAAAGGATCATGCTCATAAATTCCTGTGGTAATACTTATCATGCATTTTAGGAGCTTTTTATCCACCGAGGCTGCCATCACTTCTCTGACAGGAAGGGTGAGCAAGAGGCATTTCAATCTTGGGTTTAAACACTAGATATGGTTAAATTGATTGATTTCTACCCAGTATCCCTTTAAAAAAGGACAAATCATGACTATAGTTAAAAGCTGTAAAAAAAAATAAAATTAGATAAAAAGTATATGTGAAATAAGAGTTGAAAAGTATGTAAAGGTCTTAACAGACTTTCTAGTATTTTAGTAACATTATTAACTCCAAACGATACGTGGGAGCTATGAATAAGTTGTGGAAGTGTATTTTGTGGATTTCATCAAAGAAGGTCAGTCAGCTGGGTCACTGTATTTTTCTGAACTGCTATATTTCTTCATTACCGTGGTAACTTTAATCTTGAATTTCATTCAGTAAGTCTCAACCAGTCTTTTTACTGTTGTGCTAATTCACAACAAATGTTATGTTGTTGTGCTTCACAAAAGACTCTTTGTTTCACTTTTCGCTAAGATCCAAACTCCTTCTGACCAGATAAGATTCACTCTGATCTCATCTTAATCTACCCTGAGCATAACATTTTGCAGTGTGTAGCAAGTTACAGTGGCAAAGATGTATTTCCTTTATTCCAGCAGAAACCTTGTACTAAACCAGACTCTCATGTTAGGCAGAGAGAGAGGGGTATGCTGAGAGACAGAGAGAGAGAGAGAGAGAGAGAGAGAGAGAGAGAGAGAGAGAGAGAGAGAGAGAGAGAGAGAGAGAGAGAGAGAGAAAGAGAACACAACAGCTCATACAGACAAATGGTGGCAGTTCCAAAAACAAAGGAACAAGCATTTGCTCAATCTCAGTTAAATTTAAGGAGGTTAAAGCCAGCATACCATTGTGGCAAATCATTAATAGCATTTGTAATGATGACTTCTAAGTTAACTCAAACCTGAACCAGCCTTGAAGTTTCATTTGGGAGCTTTAGGTTTGTATAAATTTTGGCACCTTATGGACAAAGCAGTCTTGGTTTGTCTTGTCCTCTATATGCTTAAGTGGTATCTTCTGACAAAAATCTTATCCTGATGACTTTTGACACTCAAATGAATTGTATACTGTAAATATTGTATGTGCAAATTATAAAAACAGGGCTGTTTTTTTTTCTGCTTGCCTGACACCTACTCCCCTTGCGTCAGTATTTGACATAAAAAGTTACAATACAAATTTTTAAACTTTATCACTGTACTCTTGATTGCTTTTGTGTATCATACAAAGACATAAAGATGAATTTCAGTATATTTCACATACGTGATAAACTCCTCACATGAGCTTTAACTGTGAGCTTTATTAGAAAGAAAGTTTTGAGTCTACTCTTAAGGTAGAAAGGCTGTCTTTCTCTGAGACTCTGACTGGTAGTTGATTCCAAAGGAGAGGTGCCTGATATCCAAAGGCTCTAACTCATAAATTACTCTTACAGATTCAAAGTAGGATGAGCAGCCCTACTATTTCTGCATTTTAATATGAATTGATCATCTTTACATTGATAAAGAGTAAAATGTTCAGATTTTAGAGGTACACATAAATTAGCCTGACCTAAGTCTCTGCTCCATGTACCCACACCATAAGGGTTTTCAGGCTAACATTGTTGACCTTTAATGATTTATATGGAGTTTTTTCATATGACCTTCTGTAAAATTATGAATAAACAAACATTGGTATTTTAACATATGTGGAGCTCATTAAAATAAATTAGAAAATGTCATAATCAATCATTTATTTTTCAAAAATAAATGGTCACTATCAGTTTGGTTCTGTTTGGTTTTCACTTCCATTTGATTTCTGTTCCTCACCTCCACAGGTCCAGATGCCATCACCCTGACTGCTGTGGTGAGAGGCCCAGCGAGGTGCCTCCTCCTGGGGGAAAGACCTGCTCTTAACTGCTTGGCACGGGCCTCAGGAATAGCCACTCGCTGCTCTAAGCTCCGGGCGATGGCGACAAAGGCAGGTTGGCATGGAGAAGTGGCTGGCACACGAAAGACCACCCCGGGCTTCCGTCTGGTGGAGAAGTACGCTATGCTGGTTGGCAGTGCGTCCATGCACAGACAGGACCTGAGTGGAATGGTGATGCTGAAGGACAACCATGTTTGGGCATCAGGGAGTATCACACAGGTGAGAGGACAAAAGAGCTGACAAATCATGTGGCGTCAAGGTTCATTGAAAATGTGCAGAAACATCACTTTCATCTGTTTAATTCTGAAACAAGTGACTCTTTTACATATATTTTTATTTATAATTTCTTTTATAATCAAATGCCACTCTGCAAAAACTCACTGGGTTTAATTTCTTTTTTAGCAGGTAAAACACTTTGTTCCAGGAAACTTGACAAGCATTTTCACTGATTACAATCAATTAAATTCTTATTTTTGGTGTATAATATATTGAAATAAGAGTTGTACTTGGATTTGCCAGGTCAGTGTGATTTCTATTTAGTTTAGGGAGGGATTTTGATTTGAAATTTGAGATCTTTTTCTAGTAATCATGAGGCTCCCTACAAAAAAGTTGCTTTATTTCGTCCACTTAAGAAATATCTTACCTGTCTTGGGTCTCTTGGGTTGTTAAAAGATTGTGAAGTATTCATAGATTTATGAACTATTGGACAGATTAAGTAAAAAAGTTATCAAAACTGTTTTTTTTCTCTTTCCTTCACTGTCTATATCATTACACTGCAAAAACTCAGATCTTAGTGAGTGTATTTCTCTAATTTCTAGAAAAAAAGTCTCATTGGTCTTAAAATGACAAATCCACATTACTTTATTATTTCAAGCTACAAGCAAAAAGTAATGCCTAAATTTCTAGTAATTATAAAAACATCTGCCAGTTCAGTCAGCGAGCTTGTTCAAATTCCTAAATTAAGAGATCATTCTGATCACAAGAAATGTATCACGTAAATTTTGTTTGTCACTTGGTTACCAGAATGTGGTATGTATTAAGTCTTACGAGATACTGCTGACTGAACCACAACAACCACACTTACTATGGTTTGAGGGTTTTGCAATGCAACACCCACATTGTTTAGGTCGTCACAGGTGAAACTTACAATCACAGGGTTGGTGCACCATTAATCATAACCACCTTAACCTTGTTATACAACAAATGGATCTACAATAAAAATACTATCGCACAGTAGTATTTTCTCAGTTTCTCACAGTAATAAGAACATTTTTATTCCTATAAATGTAGTATTAGGGCCAATCCTTTTCTTACAACAATAAAGTTGAAGTAAGTTATTACATTATGAAAATAGAGTTGTTATTTTAGTCAATAATTAGCTACATAATGTTTTAATACCTCAGCTTTTTGTAAAATCTGTACAGTGAATCCTGATATTTACAACAATCTGGTGCAAAGAAACATCACAGACAATTTCACCTTGATAGGGGCAGCTGGCTACTCGCTGTAAACCAAAACGACAACTTTAGTTTTATGGCAAAATGACTTAATTTTATGACATTATTATTTTATTACAACATCATCTCAAAACAATATGACTTCAGTACCTTTTGACAATTGAATTTATTATTTATTGTGGACATTGTATGTGAAAAATCTAAGACAAGATAAGAAAAGAAAAACTTTTCTGATCCCCATCGGGAAATTCAATGTCTCTCTTGCACAGATTTCAGGCACTAAAAAATACAAATTACAATCCATGAATCTTGTTCCTGATGTTGTTTTTTTGCTTTTATTTAACATAAAAATGCATTAATATGAATTTCAGGCTATTTCATGAATGCTGAAAATCTTCTCACAGGAGCTTTAAATAAACCTTATCTAGCTCTCTATTAAATATATCATTCAGCAAAATATATAATAATGATCAGTCCTCATTATTATATGGCTATCTTTAATGTTTGCAGCAACTACTGGGGGTGGCTGTCAAAAGAGGGATAAACGCTTTTTTATATTTTAAAATACTTTTGCTGAATGTCATATGTTACCTTTGTAGGCATTAGTGTTAATTTCAGTTTCAGTACAAAGTTTCATAAACAATCTATTCTGTGTTGCCTTTCTTTGTTTCCAAATTACCCCACAGTATAAGGAATAGTCACAGACTTCACCAAAAAGAAGCAATTAGTATTCGGCTTTGTTGTATTTATCACCCATTCTCATACTATAATATTTCTCTCTTTTGTATTTACTATTTCAGAGTTGAACACTTTGAATTAATTCAGGAGAAATCAAAGATCACATATTCTTCTCCTGTGCAGTACATTTATAACTTTTTTTTCCTCTGTAGGTTAGATTAGATTAGATTAGATTAGATTTTCCTTTATTCATTCCTCAGTACGGAAATTAAAATTGTAGACGGCAGCAGTACACACAACATACACTTTCACACATACAAATAGACAAACAACAGAGGCAGGAGCTTTGAGAAGACATTTTTAGAGGCTGTCATTGCTTCCTGTGAACTCAGCACTTATCAACAACCCTGTTTGTGGTCCAGGCAGTAAAAGCAGCACGTTCGGTGTGTGGCTTCAGCTCTAAGATCGAGGTGGAGTGTTGCTCTGAAGACGAGGGCAGAGAGGCAGCTGGAGCTGGAGCGGACATTGTTATGCTGGACAACTTTGAGCCTCAGGTAGAGAATATTGAACAAGCACAATGCATATAATTTCTTATTTGTATTGCTTTAAATCCACTCTCTACAGGAAGTAATCTGTAACCATCACTATTGCACACAGGAGCTTCATGTCGCAGCGCAAGCACTGAAGGTGGAGTTCCCAGCTTTACAAATCGAAGCAAGTGGAGGCGTGACTCCAGAAAACTTGGCTTTGTATTTCTCCCCCCATGTGGATGTCATTTCCCTCGGCTGTATAACACAAGGATGCCCAGTTGTGGACTTTTCTCTTAAAGTTAAAAAGCCTGTTTTCCACTTGAGCCCCCAAGAATGATGAGCACCTTGAATACCAGGAAGTCCCACACTGTGCTTAAAAAAAAGGATGTTGACCTTTTCATAAGGACAACTAAGTAACAGGACTCAACTGTTGCTAAAGATTGAGTAATATTTTGCACCCTGTCATCAGTAGTTTGATAAGGATCAAGGGAGAATAGAAACTAGACTAAAGGTGCTTTTCTTTCCCTGCAATGCAGGCCAAATGACTGTCATGTGTTTCCTGGAAAAAATGACAAAGAGGAACAGTAGTCACAAGTAGTTTGAACAACAATTTAACACCAAAGTTGTGCCTTATAATTCATCTTCAGATTTGTTAATATGAAAGTTAAATGATGAAGTAGTGCAGACATAATAGTGTCAGAGTGTAATCACATTGTTTTAAAGGGAGAGGTGTTTCTAATAGTCAACAGGTCATATTTACAGTGAGTTATGTTAATGATAAAGAAGTGTCCATTAACAGAAATGAAAAGTGAAAAGGAGGCAGGAGAGCATAACCCAAGAAGCTGAGCATATGCCAGCAAATAAAATGACTACATTGTAGATGTGATATAATGTGACTATTTGTCATGACGGTTAAGTTTCCTTTTATTTCTGTGTATTTATGTTAAGTTTTCCTTTATTTTTGCACATTCATGTTTCATATCCTGTCTTCCCACTTTTATTTTGAAGTCACTAACCCTCCTGATTGTGTCTGACCATCTGTTTCCCGTCACCCTCATTACCTCTTGTATTTAACCTCATGTTCCTCATTGTCTCGTTGCCAGTTTGTCGCACTTCGCAGGCTTCGTTCCAGCGTACATTCATATTCATATTCATAGTCATGGTCACGTCATGTTTAGATCTTTGCCTGCTTTTTGACATTGTCTTTAAACCTTTTTAGATACCTCTGCCTGCCCTGACTGCCTTACCGTGTACTGACCTCTGCTTGCTTCATTAAACCATTCCCTTAATTTGACCTTCTGGTGTAGAGTTTGCATTTGCTACCTCAATTTAGTAAAGATTTTCAGAAAAATATCTGCATAGTATGGAGATTGAAAAGAAGCTGATCGCTAACAGTGAATGCATATAATTTCAATTCAGTACTTAAAGAAACAGAAACTAGAAATGAATAAAATTATGAGAGATCCAGTTTTTGTAAAACACGATCAACGCCGTTATAAAGCCAACTGCAAGATTCAAATCAGAGCTAACAGCTCACAGTAGTTAACAGATTCAAATTTATGACACAGAGTAGAGAAACTCTAACTGGTTTTATAATGTGGTTAAAGGTAAATACTTGCATCATATTCTTTTTATTCAATTTAAGAGATTCTCACTGAGTGGAAATGTATGCTTATGAGATTGTGATAAAAGCTAACTGATCACAGTTCACTCGATTCAAATTCTGTCATCTGGGATGAGAAAGAAAGAAAAGTTATGATTTCACACCTTAACCACGAGTTTTACATGAAACTAGCCAGCAGTGCAGTCACCTGACTTTTTTCAGATCATATAAGTAAAACTAACAGTATGTTGACAGTTTGTTAATTGGATTGCAGTCTTCTGTTATTTTAGTACTTACAGAACTTCACACAAACTCAATTTTAGGAAGTAAGTTTTTTGTGCGAGTTTCACACAAGTTCCTCATGAGTTTCTCACTTTGAAATCAATACCCTCCTGTCTGTTTTCTCTGCTTACAGATACAATTACTTTATCTAGGCAAAGCTTTAAACAGAATTTACTGAAGCCTTGTTTCATACAAAGCAGACAATACAAGAAATACAATACAGCATATTGATAATCTAATATGTATTGTTCTGATGTTGATCTTTACCTCCTTGTTTTGACTCATCTGACAGAGTTACCACCACAAAGTTGAGAGCTTTGAACTGTATGTGACTGTAATTTTGGACTTGTGCTTAAAAAACATTAAGCTCAGTCTAAAAGTGGGCTGGAAATAACCCCAGCGTAGATTACAGAAGGCAGAACTTTATTGATGCTTCAGCCAAATTAAAAATGATGACACAGTTTTTGTCCTCAAGACCCAAATATATCATTTAAAAAGGGCAGAAAAAAGTATGCGGGGTTACACAATAAAAGAAGACACAAGAGCAAAAGGGAACACTATTTGCTGAGACTATTGCTGTAAGCAGAAGTGTCATAACCACCTGTTTTGGATACGCCTTATACCGAAAGCACACAGGAAATGTTGCACAGACAACATCACAACAGGCCAGAGCAACAGATCATCATCAGCCCTGAGAGGAGTGGTGTGAAAGATGCATGGGCAGGGTCACATCTTCCTGCTCGGCAGCTTGGTAGCTCTCTGTAAGTTCGATAACTTTTTTTCAAAGTTCCAAAATTTTCAATGGAAAGAGACCAATTTTTAGAAAGACATCCAGGAAACTAACACTTAATCTTTGAGAATATGGAGAGAACAAAAACATATGCATTTAATGCTTTGTTTTTTCTTTGCGAAGTTGTACTCCTAAAACCTGCTTTCATTCACTAAAAAGTCTGATTTTTTAACATTACCCAGTTGTGCATTTAAGTGCAAAACACTCAGCACAGAAAACAGTGCTGAACTCAGAAGATCAGGAAATCTGTTACTGTGAGCAGATGCTGTATGACCACAAACTGTCGTTGCACGTTTCAAACCATCTGTATAGCTTTATTTTTAAACTATCACATCAATACCGGCAACAGTGCATACTTAGCTGAAGACTGTGTTCTTTTTGCTCAAGCTGCAGGCATCCTTACCTCATTGGCTTTTAACATTGATGTGAATAACCCTAAAGTCCATTTTGGAGAAGCAAAAGATTTCTTTGGATACAAAGTGCTTCAGTTCAAGTCCGGTGGAAACAAAGGGTGAGTTCATATCTTGTAGACTGTTTGTTTTTAGTATTGCCGTTGTTCTTTTACGTACTTTCATTAAAGAGATACATTACATTTATGTCATGTGCTGCAAGCTCTCTGAAACGTAGTGTACTCTAAAGTGGAGATGGGAGATAAAAGTCATCAATAGGATACCATTAAGTTAAGCAGTGAGTGTGTGTGATTTGATTACTTAGAAATCACTCTCTGACACATCTTCCTGTAGCTTGACAAAAACCAAGATTATTGAACACTCTACAAGCAACAGGAAGTGTTTCCTGTTCAAACAGAGCCGCTCATATACCTTGGTCACCAGAATGGTTGAGTTTTATACTTTTCTTGACGACCTCTGTCTTATTTGGCTCTTATTGGCCTGGACCCCATTTACTGATTTAATTGTATTTCAAACATGTGAAGTAAAAAAAATGGAAAAATGTCATATAAAAAAATAATAATTCATAAAAATACAAAGCATGGTTTTAAACAAGATTTTCAAACTCTCAATTATTTAGCAAACATATCTGAAAAGCATCTTTTCCTTAAAAATATAAATCAACAATGTATGTTTCAAACATATGATTTCTTTTCATAAATACTTATATTAATAAAAAAGAAACAAACATATGAAGTCCTTGTTTTTAGCAGTCTATTCTAACCTTTTGACCTTTAAATCCCTTAAATATATATCTAACATTACAGTGATATACAAAGTACATAAACAAAGGGATCATCAGGAATATCTAATTAAATAATTCACAATTTTTTTTCTACATTACCTGTGATTTTACACCCACAGACCAACAAAATGTAATTGCAAATTTTCATTCAGATTTACTAACTGAACAAAACTGCTTTTAACTAGACAACTGGCCCTGACCCAGTTTACAAGCAACAGGCAAGAATCGCATGTCCACTTCTGTGTGGGTGGCGACATGGGTGTGGTAGTTGTCTCCTGGCTGATCTATTACATTCAAAATCTGTCAAAGAAACAGATTAGCAAGACTAATGCGATGTACGTTGAATAATGAAATATGGTCACTTTTACAGTTCTATACTGTTTGCTTGTACAATGCATTTAGCAATGCATTCATTCCATCTAACTTCTGGCTTTTAGCTTTGCATGCAAACACTAGGGCATGTGCCGAACACTTTGGAAAATTTAAGCTGTATACATGGAAGAGAAAATCAATCCCCCACCTCATTTAACAGTAGAGTTAGTCCGACTATAAGAAGTTCAATTTAATGTGATTTCAGTCGGACTAACGTCTTTGTGTATTTTAAAAGTCCAGTTTCAATCATTCTCAGTCATTAATTTTTTTTTTTTTTTAACAGTATGTAAACATATTGATTGACATTAGGGTTACCGCTTTGTCAACAGGGGGCACCAAAGTCAACACAGACAGATAGTTCCTCCCAGAAGGGTTAAATTAATCTTGAGATCAATAATCAATAATCACTGTCAACTTGTTTGTTTGTTTCTTTAGTTGGTTGCTATTGTCTCAGGGTCTTATCTTGTTGGGATTATAGGTTGCTAAAAAGGCTGTACATTATATTTTAATTTTCATTGTTGTCGATGTTGTTCACAGGATAATTGTGACCGCACCTCTGCAGCGAAATGGATCTGGGGGCATATGCAGACCTGACCAAAACACCCCTTGCTTCACTCCAAAAGGTAAATAAATGTTGTTAAAGGTAAGATAGGTAGGTTTATAGAACAAAATTTTGAATGGAAAAGGTCATCGAGTAGCTGCCAAGTTTGTGTATTTTCAAAGTTCTGACAAAATGTTTGCGTTTTAGAAATTTCTCTGCAAAATGCAACAATACCAGTCAAGCACCTCGGCCTGTCAATAGCAGAAGACCCAACAAGCTCCCATTTCACTGTGAGGAAATAAGAAAACATGACTTTATGAGAATAAAGAAGTTTCATTGTGATATTTCTTGGCAAAACAAAATTATGAATCTTTTTCCTTTTTCCTCTAGGTCTGCAGTCCAAGTGTGGCCCATGAATGCTATGAGAACACCTACCTGAATAGTGTCTGTTACAAGATTACAGATAAACTTCAGCCATTATCCACCTTCAAACCTGTTTTTCAAGGTATTATAAACTCCAAATTTCAACTTCCATAGCTCTTCAAGTCCAACCTGAATGTTCTTTGCAAATTTGATGGTGTATTTTTTCAGAGTGCACAAAAAAGACTGTGGACCTTGTTTTTCTGTTTGACGGGTCTGGGAGTATGACTGGCACAGAGTTCAACAAAAATAAAGACTTCATCGAGGATATAATGAAAACCCTCAAGAGCACTTCAATCAAGGTAGCTTATTTGCTGAAATATTACAGAATTGTTATTTTTGTTTTGTACTATTTTACAAAAACAGTGTAATTTAAATGCTGTTTTATTATGTCTGTGTTTTTATTTAGTTTGCTGCAGTCCAGTTCGCTACAGATTGCAGGAAAGTCTTCGACTTTAATGACTACCTGGCTGACACTGCTTTGGTTAAACTTCGAAATGAAGAGCATTACCGGAAACTGACAAACACACACAAAGCGCTCAATTTTGTGTTGTAAGTTAAGTTTTATCACACTGCCAGTTCTCAGGCTCCTCTGCTACACTGGAAAAATACTCAAAAACAATGACAAGTATCTGTTTATATGGCACTTTTCAAAGACAAGTTTTCATAGACAAGACAACTGCTTAACAATCAAAAAGAACGAGTTAAAAATCAAAACAACAAAACCAATGAACTAGGAATTAAAGCCTGAAACAAATAACATGTGATACTTTAATAATAGACACAAGTATACTGGGCTAAAGGTCAGGAAGAAGCCAGTCAAACAGAAGAGAGTTTTAAGAAGAGATTTAAAAGAGGACACTAAATGTTGTCTGTCTGACATCCTCAGACAGAGAGTCCCACAGCTGCAAAGCATGAACTGCCAAAGCTGGTTGAGATTCCAAAACCCTAAGTACGGCGCTTCTAGAAGACCTCAGACTGTGGTCAGGGAATTAGCAACTCACAAATATCAGCTGGTGCCATTTAAGGCTTTAAAACAAGTCATAAAATCTTAAAACCAATTGTACTGCTCACAGGTGAAGCGAAGAGCAGCAAAGACTGGTGTTACATGGTCACCTCTCTTGCTGTGTGTAAAAATTTCAGTGGCAGCATATTGAATTCATCACAGTTTTTGGATGTTGCACTCACTGGTTTCATAATTAAGTGTATTCAATAGTCAAATCAGGAAAAAAAATGACTCCTTGGTTGTGGGCCTTCTCATGAACATTGTTAGACAAGGCACCCAGACTGGCGGACGAATTATTCGTGTAGCTGAAACTAGGTGAAACAAAGATCTGATTGTTGACAGCAGGGAAGCATGTTCTAAATAAGTGGGGAAAACCTGAGGCACCAGGGAATACTTAAAGGATAAAATTTGAAGTCTACTTATCTGAAACACAGCTTTTAAAACTAGGTAGGTAAGTAATCTGAAAGGCAGGTGGATGATTTAGAAAGTGCAACAGGGTGTTACAGGGTATAAATTAAAAAGTAATGTCATGTTATCATAATAAGTGAATGAATATCTTATTTTTTTACCATAAAGATTACAATTGTTCTGAGCATTAAAAAATGTGTGATGTTTTAGGGACCAAATCTTTGAAAACCCAGCTTCAGGTGTCACACCTGATTCGACTAAAGTCGTGGTGCTCATCACTGACGGAGATCCAAGTGACTCGGATAGAAACAAGGTCATCCAAAAATACGATAACGGTGGCATAATTCGCTTTGTCATAGGGGTAAGTAATGAAATATGCCCCATAATTTTCTGTTTGAATCAGATTAAAATGATAAATAATGCCTTTGTGTGACCTGGTGACCAGGTAAGCCTAACTACTGCTTTCAACTCAAGAATATTAAGTTTTGCATGGCTCAAAATTTTCTGCAACTTGGTGACTTCATATCAGAAACCAAATACTCCAACTATCCCAACTCACACACAATTCAAATTGAAAGTTACTTTGATACGCCACCTTCAAACATTAATGTAAGAAACCTGGAAATAATTTTTGATTCACAAATAACCTTGGAGCACCATGTTAAGTGAGCCTATACGCAGATGACATACCGTTATACATGTAAAGTACAAAAGCAACACTGCAGACATGATTCACAAGCATGGGAACATTTCAAATATCTATTTACCATAAAACTTCAATCCAAACTGTGACATTTGTTACAGCTACGCTACATACCAAAAGACTTGTCCTGTTTTCAATTTTTAGCTCTATTGTGCTATATTTTCTTTTCTGCCCATTATGCTTGCAGACATAATCTTAGATGTCTTTGTTGTTTCAGGTCAAAAATGCTAGTCTTGAAAAATTTACAGCCATTGCCTCTGAACCGAAAGACAAAAATGCCTTCAAAATTGAGAACTATGATGGACTGACAGGAATACTGGAAAACTTCCAGAAGAAGGTTTTTAGCTTGGAAGGTAATGTGCATTTTAAACATCTTTTAATAACGATTTTCAAAATGAGAAAAAAATAATAATGATGCTACCATGCTAGTGCCTCTGAACAATAACATAAAACCTTTCTGTTTTTTGGGGGGTTAACTTTCATATTTAGGCTCTAAAGTGGCTCGGGCAGGAAACATGGTGAATGAAATGTCACAGACTGGATTTAGTGCTGCCTTCTACAAGGTGAGAAAATACAAGACATTCAATCATCAAGGTGAAAATGATTGGCAGTATTGCAATTGTGCCGTTATTCTTCTCTGTGGACTGATTTCATAATGTGATACGCATGATCAGGTTTTAAGTAGTGCCATTTTAGCTATTCAGAGTTAAAAACTGTTGTTGAGGGGTTTTCCCCAAGCAGAATCAAGTATTTGGCACGTTTAAGCGATTAGAAAGCTGGGTAATCAAAACCAGCGTACTGAACTTACCAAACCAATCACCAACAGACCAATGCCCTTAAACCCAGTGGTTCCAACATACAGCTCTGCAAGAGGAGAGTGAGAGTGTGAAATATCAAAACTGATTCCCAGCTACGTAGTTCTCTTGAATGATGAGGCAGATGCAGCCCCTTGTACTGTATATCACTCTCATAAAGCTGGCTCATAAAGCTGTAATGGCTGGGCTGCGCAGATAGACAGTTTAGACGCTCCCCACATACACTATGCAGGAGACCCGAGTTCGATATCACCCTGTGGCCTCTTCTCTGTATGTCATCCCCTGCTCTCTCTCTCATTTCATGATCCATCCACTGTCCACTGTACTGTAAAAAATGTGTACTGTAAAAAAGTACAGGCCAGTCTAAGGGGGATGTGTCATATCAAGGCACGTGAAGTTAGGCACATGATCTTAAGAAAACCATGGTTTCTGCTTGTTTGATGTTACACTGATACACTCTTTTTTTTAATTATTATTATTATACCTCATGAGACCAATACCCGCAGTAGAAATATGCCACAACAACAGCCAGTTAGTGTTGGCAGTCTTTCTCCTCTGCCTACTTTGATTTGAGCAGCATTTTTCTGTCTACAGGACACTTTGATTCTTGGTTCCGTGGGAACAAACTCCTGGAAAGGTTCACTTCAAGAGCTTAAAGGACAGACTACAACACATGTTGAAGACTCACAAATGGAGATGAACTCCTACATGGGTAATGAACACAGCGTTAATGTTTTTATCGATTACATACCCATCCATTTCTTTGTTTTTGAATTATTATCTCTTTATTCAGATGAGGTGTTACTCCAGTAGGTTTTGTTCAGTAGCTTCTGTTGTGGCATCTAAATAGCTTTGTCATGTATGAGGGTATTGAACAAATGATGCATATTTAGAAACTGAACTCTCCAGTCATTGCATGATAACAGCTCTGATTTGGGTTCATATTTATTACATTATATCGTTTTATAAATTCACTTTTTATTTGAAAGGCACTTAGATTCCTTACATGCACAGTGCACAAAACATCTCTTGCGACTGTTAAAACATTGCAAGATTCATTACAAGTATTCACATCACATTTTGATGATTCCTTCCACACTGATCCTGGATGTTTAACTGCAGAAAGTCATCCATCCAGTCCTCAATGTGGTCGGTGGGTCTGCCTTAAACTATTTTCTTGTGATAGATTTTTTACTAGCTGCCAGTAAAGTACTCAGAAGTTTCAGTGAAATTCCAACTCTCATATTATATATCCCATAAGTACATTGATCTAAAGTTAAATAAGACGCTTGTACTAAACAAATTCTCAATATGTTCACATTATATTGTTTTAACACTGTTACAGGATACTCCATTGCTGTTGGAGAGAGGAATGGGGTTCCTCTGTGTTTTACGGGTGCACCCAGATTCATGCACACAGGACAAGTTGTACTTTTTAAATACAACAGAAGGAAGTGGACAACAACGAGAAGAATTAACGGGGAGAAGGTTGGTAAATGCAAGTTTCTTCTACATAGCAGATAGTCATAACTTCTAAATAGAGTCGAACTTAATTAACAAGACAAGGTCACGGAGGCATATTTATTTTTTCCTTTTAAAAACAAAAACTTTCATGATATCAGCTCAAACCTTTTAGAGTTGTACAAATAAACTAAATGAATGCAGAGGTACCTTACTGTATTTTAACTTGAAGAAATCTGCCATTATTTAGTTCAGTCTTTATTAGTCTTTATCATTATTCATTTATACAGTGCCAATTCACAAGTGTTATCCCAAGATGCTGAAAAAAGCTAGACGAGACTCTATTTATAAAGACCCAATGTAAAGATGGGATACGACTGAGCTCCATCTCGTCATATTAGACCTGCTTCCATCCCATCTTCATCCCCATGAGTGAAACACTTTACAGCATTCATGAAGTTACAGTGGAGAGGAGGAACTGCCTTCAAAGGGATATTCTGGTGTAAAAACAGCTGAAACAGCTGGAGAACAGCAGGCAGGTCAAATGTTCAACAAAATGTCGATCCAGAGGAAACGACAGGATGAGGGAGTTCAGGGACAGCCAAAAAAGACTTGAATGGCTGATGACTCAAAGTAAATGACACAGACAGATAAAAGATGAAAAAGACCACCAAAATAACATTGCTTTGGTAATGCAGACAACTTTATTGAGTACAGAAAAGTGTAGAGGTGAAGTATATTAAAGACAAAAAGGTGAGAGAGTTGTAAAGATTTTTTTTCTGTTGTTTTATTTTGAGGATAGATTCAAAACCTAAAGATTTATTTCCATTTAGATGAGCAAGTCTGTATATGTGCTACATATTGCACCATTGGTTACAGGGTGCACAGACACATTTTTTTTTGCAGAGCGAGAGAGGAAACCAGAGAACTTCCTTGCATGGCACCAAGTTTTGCAAGAAGAAAATCTGTGTGTGTGTGTGTGTGTGTGTGTGTGTGTGTGTGTGTGTGTGTGTGTGTGTGTGTGTGTGTGTGTGTGTGTGTGTGTGTGTGTGTGTGTGTGTGTGTGTGTCTGTCTGTCTGTCTGTCTGTCTGAAGCTCAAGTCAACAAATGTCATTTGCTTGAAATAGAATAATGTCAACTTTGTTTTTCTTCCAGTTTGGCTCCTACTTTGGCGCTGAACTGTGTTCAGTAGATGTCAACTCTGATGGTGACACTGACTTCCTGCTGGTTGGAGCTCCTCTGTTTTACCAGCCCAGTGAGAAGAAAGAGGGGCAGATCTATGTCTACTCTGTGATTGATGAGGTGAGATCAGACCCTCTGAAGTTTCATTATAAGGGGATTTTGGAAGTAGTAATATATTCTCTCTCTTGATTGCTTGTTTCTTGTGTTAAAATTTCAGACACAACTGACAAAGCAACTGGTTGTCAGTGCACCATCCATGGGGAGATTCGGCACCACCATATCCAGTCTTGCAGACCTGAATGGAGATAAACTTCGTGATGTTGCTGTTGGAGCTCCTCTGGAGGATGAAAACAGGGGGGTGGTGTACATCTTCCTAGGTGACAAAGTCAAAGGGATTCGAGAAACACCTAGCCAGGTGAGACAGCAAAAACCTGAATCAAAATGTCTTATTTCAGCCTAAAAGACAGTTCTAGTAAGCTAAGCTTTACTTTGCTGCAGAGCACTTGTTCATAGAAGAATTGTTGAATGGGGGACTTAACAAGAACAGGGACTTAAGTTATACATCTTTCTGTCTGTTTCTTCTCCTACACCTCTGTTTCAAACACGTCCAAAACAACACTTTAAAAAGGAATAGTCTGTCAACTTTATTAGGGTTAGACAGCCATGTTTTCATCCTATAAAAGTTGCCCTCTAAATAAAATGCAAACATTATCTTTCAGTTTAACCCTATACACTTACTACAAGGCAAGACAAAATCAATGTCAAAATGTAGGTTATGAAAAAGTCCAGCTCTTCATGAAAGGACAACTGGACTTGTTTGAGGCTCTTCTAAAACGTGTTTACAGTTCTAGCATGACTTTATAGCCTCCGTTGGACCTCTTCCTGTAAAAGGAGGTGGGTGGTTACCTAAGAGTTGTTAGCAGGGTTGTTGACCTGGTTTCACCTTGGGGGTTGCCTTCCTGGGTTTCTTCAGGTTTGCCATGCTTGCATGATGCATGAAGCCTGTAACCCAGCACAAAAGTATTGTTTCGACTGATGTCTAAAAGAATCCAAAGCTGAATTGTAAGTGAGGGATAAGAAGTGCTTTAGCCCACCACCTCTGATCAAGGATGGTTTCCCCAGATGACAAAGATGGCCTCCTTGACACCTCTTTTAAACCAGTATTCCTGGGCCAGTATCTTAACATTGCTGTCCTCTTTCCAGTCTGCTCTGAAGCGACACTTGTTTATCCAGGCTTTTGGTACCTAGTTATGTTTGTTGTAGTGTGTTGTTAAGCGCTTTGGGTATCTTGAAAGGCATTATACAAATGCAAGATATTATTATTATTATTATTCAAAGGGATGTCCTGTAGCCTTCAGATGATGTAAATGAACAGCTGAGTCCTGACCAGAAGAGTTGGCTCTCCTGTGTTGGGCCATGTATTCATGAAATGGCTGTGTTGTTCCTCAAATGTTCAAATCCCTGCATTCTTCATTGCATTTGACGATGTACACCAAATTACTCTTTTATAACAACATTTCAAATATATAATGGTGTAGTAATATTCTAAATAGAGGGGAAGTTGTGCTGTGGCCAAAAGCAGTACTTCTGCTGATTGCAAAGTAACTAAGTGGTGTTGGCCTGGAGATAATGTTTAACCAAAACAGGAAGGGTTGAGGTTTTCACAATTTGAGATAAAAAAAAAAAAAAAAACTTTTCCACTCTTAGACTTCCTTTTGTAAGACAAATTAGAGAGTATGTTCAATTTGGTGTGATAACTTAATCACTTGAGACCTTTTTGAAGGAACCGTTTGGTGTTTTTGATGTGGTACTGCATCAATAGTAAGTAACCCAAACACAATCCTCAAATTATATGTATGCTCTCTTTAGAAAATGCTTCAGCACTTTGCCATCAGAGCTACATCTTTTGGGTGCAACAAAGTCTTTTTCAAATGCCGACCCAAAACTGTTCACTAGAGCTTTGAGTATTTCACTTTCAGAGGGTTTACAGTGCCTCAGATTGCAGATTTTTATAGCATGTTATAATGTACCTGAGCAGTACATTTGTGGTTTGAAAACAAAACCACCCAATCATGCAGCATTTTGATCATCAAATCTTTTCTTTTGAAGAGAATAATGGGGCAGAAAATAAACTCCAAGCTGAGGTTCTTTGGACAGGCCATTGATGGGGACATCGACCTTGGAGAGGACGGACTAACAGATATAGTGGTGGGATCACAGGGCATGGCTGTTGTTTTAAGGTACATTGTAAAGAGTTTGTCTTTTAATTGTATGACTTACATTTGTTTTATCTCTGTGTTGTAAAAAACTTTTGTTGGCTCTGATTTGTTTTAATATATTGGCTCATTAAAATTTAACTGTGGCTTTGTGAAAGACAAGTTGTGGGGGCACAGTGAAATTGAGACCTGGTACCTTGTTTGCACATCCCTCATACAGCAGCGCACCACTGTTCTTAAAAACCCACTCTTAAAGCCTACAATACTATAATCAATTTCATCAATGTGTTTCAGCTCATTGCCAGTCTTTAAAATCATAGCCTTCATGTCTTACGACCCCGAGGAGATCAGCACGGATAAAATTGACTGTCTGGGTAACACAGATGAAGTTTTACCCATGGTTAACCTAACAGTCTGTTTTATAAAGATAGAGACAACGGAAAGCAAAGCAGGTGAGGATGAGCACAAATGTTTGTTTCTGAGAAAAATTTTAACACTATCAGTGTAAATAAAATTCTTTGAACCCTGCTGTGTGTCTGTGTAACATAAGAGACCCCTGGACTGAACATCACCTACACGCTGGACATGGATCCAATGAGACAAAAGAATCGAGGTTTCTTCAGTGAACTTGACAAGAAAGTGAGGAGTTTAACCTCAACCAGTGAGCTGACAGAGAGAGAAACCTGCTTCAACTACCCCACCTACATGCAAGTACGGAGTTACTTCATACCAATTACAAGAAGTTCATGAAACCAGTAACCAATATTTAGAATCAATAAGCACTGATGGTAAAATTAAGAATTTGAAATATTACAGACTGCAACACAAAACTTTGCTCAAGTCAACATTTAATCAAAACTAAAATGTTCAACATCATCTAAAGGAGTTAATTCAGTTCATTTATCAATATCTTAGTCTCTTAACCTCAGCTCATTCATTCCTTTTTGCTAACCTATGAAGAACATCCAGCTATGAAAGTTTAATAAAGTAAGGCAATTATTTTAAATTTACCATCGTTAAAAAGAAGAATTAGGGACTCTGGGCAGTAACTCAAAATTTAGGGTAACTTTACAAGCTTAAGATTAAATGTTCATTTTCTAACTAGACAAGATAAGAAGCTTGTAATCCTGACCAATACTCATCTTTAAACACTGACAAAGACACTAAATGTAATCTAAACTTGGTCATTAATGAGTCTAATGTTGTTACCTGAATGTAAAGTCTTTTCCTCATACTTTTTAAAAACTTTCCTCAATAGTAAGCAGATTATGTTTTATTTGATATTTACGAGTTGTTGTTGTTTTTTTTTCAGAAATGTGTGAAAGACACATTATCGCCAATCCCCATTAAGTTACATTTCTCCCAGGCCGACAGGGAGAGTGCAGGTGCTGTGTTGAATGTGGACAGCCGAAAGCAGACTTCTGTTGAGGTATGAACAGTCACATGACCCCCTCCAAGATATTCTCTGTTTACATCCAGGGGTGTTTATAGAGAAAATTTCTAAAAGCTTTTAGAATACAGACTATGAAATACAAAATTCTGTTTCACAATTCTGTTTTTTTTTTTTTATTTTGGGAAGGATTTGGATAACTTTGATTATAGGAGAAAGAAAAGATTATTGTGCCCCAAACAGAGGGCTGGATTCACAACTTTTAAATCAGTCAAACAATATGTTAAAAATTATCAGGATAATTAAGACATCTTTCATATCTTGCCTTTGAGTTGCTGTTTACCCATCATGAAGTGTTGGGAGATCTAGAATTTGCATTGGTGCACAGTGATGTTTCCCTTTAAGGTTTTTAACCGAATAAATGTTTGTGTTGAACATAAACATTTGATTTTAAATAGCATAGCTTATTTGTCTTTCACAGGGATATCTCCTGACACATAAGTTCATGAATAAGAAGATACAGAATGTTTAAACAAAAAAAAAGCATAGTAAATAATAATGAGTTTAAAAAGAAGGATCTAAAAAGGCAGGTAAAATATAAAATGAATACACATTTTCTGAAATGATCGGTCACAGCTGACACAGCTGATTTACATGATAAATGAGCATAGCTGCACGCTGCATGGGGAAGGAAGAGACAATGAGGTAGACAAAATACAAAAACAGTTTAAAGGAGCCAAGCTGCTAATGCAAGGACCACATTTAAAAAAAAAAAAAAAAAAAGTTAAATACAGACTACACAGTATAAAGTGTGAGAAAAAGGAAAAATTATTGACATTTAAAGCTGTCAGTATTTTTGTGTGTTTTGAGGAAGTGGGATAAGTCTGGTGGATTACTTCTTGTAGCAAAAAAGTGGACTCCCAAATCAGGATCAGTCTCATCCAAATTGAACCCTTTGGGTAAATCCTGAGACTTTTAAAAGATTTTTCTAGTCACAGTCTTCTTTTGAATGTTCCGACTCTTTGTCAGTGGAGTTTTACTTTGTAACCGTTTTCAAAGGTTTTCTACTTGTGGAAAACTGTTTGGAGAAATCTGACTGTGACTGTGTAGTTGCTGCATTTATGACTCTCACACTAATAATATACATAAAACACAACTCAAACCAGAATGGCAAGACACATTAAAAAGCTTTGATACCTGACATTTTTTTATTCATTCAAAACTTTTTTTTTCTCCAGTAGAAACAGAAAATGCCACATACTGTTAAGACTACGTAACACACAGCAAACATCAGCTTGTTTAGTTGTTCAGGTTTTCACCCAACACCAAAAAAACATCTGTGTCACAGAGCTGTTTTTTTTTTTTACAAAGAAAGGACCTGAAATATGGATTAAAACAAATGTACAGATTTAATCAACAAGAAAGAAGAAGAGGAGAAGAAGAAGAGGAGAAGAACATGGAAGCACTGGGAATGGATAAAGACATCAACAGGCAAAAACTGTGTGGACACTTGGACAATGACGGACAATGAACCAAGAAAAAAGGAGGCAAAGACAGGGATTATATATACAGAGGGTAACGAGCAACGAGAGGCAAGTGAGACAATAAGACTCAGATGCAGACAATCACAAGGGAGGAACTCAAACTTGACCAGACACACAAGGGGAAGAAACTGCAAAATTAAACAGAAAACACTAAAAGCTAACCTCAAGAATAAAACACTGACATCACAACAACTGGATCATGAGCAAACAGAATACACACATGAAACAGGAACACAGAGGAACTATAGGCTACACCAAAAATGGAACAGAAAATACAGAGGAAGCAAAAAAACAAAACAGAACCATGAGAATAAATCATGACAATCTGCAGTTTTTAAAGAAAAACCTGGACCCAAAACCTGAACTGTTTGTCTGTTTGCTCTGAAAGACGTTTTTCTTTTACAGAATTATTTCTTGATTGTTCTTTGTTTTATGTGTGACATAAACAGAAATAACTTTTTTTTTTTAAAGATTCGTTTTGAAAAGCAGTGTCGGGGAAATGATACTTGTGAAGCTGATCTTGAGGTGGATTTTAACTTCACGTATGTATCACTGACACAAACAGCACAACAACTGTAATGTTAACTTTTAGTAGCCACATGTAAGAAGTACTCTGTTTCTTTCAGGAACCTGACATTGCTGGTCACAGAAGATATGTACTTCAACGTGACAATAGAGCTGTCCAATCATGGGGACGACTCGTACAACACCAGCCTTACAATGCACTATCCTCCAGGCCTCTCCTTCTCTAGAATGACCCTCATAAAGGTGATTCTACTCAATTTAATTATTATGATACCACTCGTTCCTGCAGCAAAACAGCACAGTAGCTAAGCAGGCCCTCTTTAAAGACATTAGCTCTTTCGTATACTTAAAGCATGAAAACACTGATCGGATACAAATATTCAATCCCCAACCGCCTCATCTAGAAATGTCCGACTGTGAGTAGTGTGATTTAGTGCACTTTCAGTTTGACTAATGGGTTTACATGTATTTTGATGACAACTTTGTGTCATGGCAACAGTGGAGGAAGCTTCCAGAGAGCTGGCCAGTTCTAAAAAAAGGGGGGCTAGTGGTGCAGGGGATTTGGGGACACATCAATGAGAAAATAACTAAAAATTAACATAATGAGGGTTTTCAAAGACACCAGCCTGAGAGGTAAAGAGTATTTTGAGCTGTCAATGACATGAAGCTGCTAAAGAGGTGAATATATGAAGGGCAGTCAGATTAGCTGTGAGCTGTAGCAATGCTGCTTAGTAGTTTTTTGCTTTACTTGGATATTGCTAAAGTAAGCAGAAAAGTTGCAGTTGTGGCGTCAACCAAAAAGCACCAGTTTCAGTTTGGCACAGTGTCTTCCCCACAGGCTCTTTGGTTATTTTGGCTCTCTGTCTGCCAGGAAGTGACTGCTTCTGGGTTTACCACATGCAAAACCGTCTTTTTTCTGTCAAATTTAATTTATGATGTTCAGGTTTAATCTTTTTTACTCTGTGTTTTAAATGTTGTCTTTTAGACTACAACACCTTGTCACAATGTTAATGAAGGTCCATTAAGTTTGTTTTTTATTTTTTCTTGACTGAAAACAGTGGAGCAGACCAATACTTCACAGCTGTTACGACCTTAAAGATGTTCTGGACAAGACTATCTGTGGAGTCAGCCGTCCTGTGTTTCGCAGCCAATCATCAGTGAGTCATACCGCACCCTGACACCTCCCTCACAAGCGGATGTTAAGTTTCGTAAACTATACTAACCTCTCACATACCCCTTTCCTCTTTCTCTTTGACTCATATCTGGCCCTGTCGTCCTTTTTTCTGTGAAGGCAACGTTTCTCACTTCTTTCCTCGTCCTGACCAACTACGAGTGGAACGACACCATTTCAATGACTGTTACTGGAAACAGGTAGACACCTTCTCCCACAACACTCAGAGCAAAGCACAATCATTTTCTCCATTTGAAAATTACTTAACATCGCAGCAATATTTTTAATGTTTAATAATCACAATCATTTCTTTTATATTTTCAGTGATAATGACAACTCCACCAGAACCAATTCCTTAACTAAAATAGTCCCAGTACAATTTGAAGTTAAAATGGCTCTGACTGTGTAAGTGCTCCTAATAGGATATTTGCCATTTAATGATTCTGTTTGAAATATGTGCCAAGTTTTGGATTAAAATCAACCAACTGTGAACTCTTAGTGACTTACATCATGTGTGCTTTCAGGATAGAGGACTCTGTCACCTATCTGAACTTCACACCAGAGGACTCTGCGCCAAAAAAAATGGTTGCATTATACAAGGTGGGGCAAATGATGCTCTGCAGACACCAAAATCACAAACTTATTGTTTAGATGGTATGACAGCCACTGTGAGGTCTCACCATAGACTGTATATACTATGGACAACTTGGTTCCACCTTCCACCAGTATACAGATTTGAAGCCAAAAAACCCTTGGTAATTCCACGTTTTCTCTCCATTTCCTGAAACCAACATTGCGCAGTAGCGTTGTACACGCTACATCATTTGCTTAGTAGCATTGTGCGCATTTGGCGGGAGAGTCGCCGAGAGTCACCATGATGATGCTCGGCTCAAACAGCGTATCCCCCGGGTAACTTACGCAATCTTCTTATGCCCATAGGCTGTATCAAATGTCAATCATTGAAAACATGAACCCTATAATAACTTTTAAAAATGGAGCTTTACAGAAAAAAGTAGACTTGAGCACAAACCTGTCTTACTGTAACTACATGTCAACATCACAAGCGGGGGGGGGGGAATGTATGTTCTGTGTAATAAATTCCTGAATTTGTCCACAACTCTATAAGCTTTGCTGGCGGAGGGGGGATTTATGACCTATACTGCAGCCCATCACCAGAGGGTGCTGTTCTCAGGGTGGCTTCACCTAGCAAGGAGGCCGACGGCGTCCATTCTATATACAGTCTATGGGTCTCACTGAATCATGACAGAACAATCTTTGACTAAAATGGAGCATTTTGCCCATAGCAATCTGTTTTTTTTTTTTTTGTCTGAACTCACCATAATCACAAAAATAGTTGATATGCTGCATTACATCTCTGAGGTCGAAACGACCCTGGGGGTAAGAATGCAATGGTGAGGTGGGGGGTGGGCTTGAGTAAAACATATTTAGCCAGACATAAAACAGCTTTATCTCGGTGGTGCAGTGGTTGGCGCTCTTGCCTCACTGCAAGAAGGTTCCCGGATCATATCCCTCAGCCAGGCGGGGGCCTTTCCCTGCAGAGTTTGCAGGTTTTCCCATGCATACCTGGATTCTCTCCAGGTACTCTGGTTTCCTCCCACAGTCCAAAGCATGCTAATCAGGCTCATTGGGCACTCGAAATTGCACCTCCATCTGAGTGCCTGTTTATCTCTATGCGTTAGCCTTGTGCAACATTGATGACCTGTTTAGGGTGTCTACCTCTCACCCAATGACAGCTGGGATAGGCTCAGGCCTTCCTCATGATCTCAAAGAGGATAGGGGGTAGATGGATGAATCCGTCTGTCATTTCAAGTTTAGTCACTGTCTCTTGTGCAATGTAACAGGATTTGACAGAACCCTGCAATCTTTAGCTTCTCATTTCTAAGGTAAAAGAATCTACTCCTTTGCTGTGTAATAGTGGTGCAATGTGTTATGTGCACACCGAATTAGAAAAAGGCGTCTAACCAGTGACTGTAGACCTGTAGAACATTTGTAATCTAAATCTTTATTACAGTTTGTTTAATTTATTCACTCGCTTTAGACATTTACCTATATTTAAAGCTTCTGGGAAAAACTTTTTGGAGCTTTGACAAAATCCATCAAAAAACTTAAATTTCTTTTAGATTAATATAGATTAATAGTAACTGTAAAGCCAGCTGGGGCTAATATTGGTTTGAATCTCATTATCTGACTTTTGGTGAGAAAAAGACAACGTTGTTATACTTCCTCTAAACTTGTGCAACTCTTGCTCTCTCTGTTTGCAGATAGATAATCCTGGTTTCAAGGCTTTTCCTGTCAATGTGACCTTTTACTTCCCCTACAAACTGGAGCCTCACTTTGAAATGACAAACTATCAAGTCTTTGTCAAGCAGGTAGCTCAACAACTGTTAAATTAAACTTGTGCATAATGCTGCTCTGTCTACAACCACAACTTTTTTCACTCTTTACTTAAACTATTTATTGCATCTGTTTTAAGAACAAAACTGACTGTGTCGACATCCGTGATGTAGAACCGAAGGTAAGCTAACTGTATTAAGTATCAAATTTGAATTGTGGGTGTTCTAAATGCATACATACCTTGACTGTATGTATTGTTGTTGTGTTGCAGTACTGCTCTACAGAAAAATACTGCAAAAGCATTAAATGTGACAATTTCATCCTGGAAAAAGAATCCGCTGTTGAATTTGTGCTGTCTGGAGACATACAATTCATTAATATTGAACAACATGCAGAGGTATGCAGCAACAAAATACAGTACACACAAATAATATAGGAAGGACAAATGCACAATTACGTCATAAATGCTCCAATATGACATGCTTTTGTTCTGCAGAAAATTACCTTTCTCAAGTACTATACCGGAGATAAAGCAGAGGTCAGATTCAAAAGTTTCCTGCATGTTGATTTTGACAAGCAACGATATTTGCTGAGAAACAAACAAGAGGTATGTTTTACACGGTGATAATCATTCTGTGACAGATAATGCTTGTCCTGCTTTTCAGAAAATTTCCATTGATTAAGTTAATTAAAAATGCATTTTGTCATGTTTTTAATCAGGACAAATCTAATGACACCGGCCTGTGGAAAGACAATGATCCAACAGTGAAATTGGTACATTCACAAATATAGCTTCATTTACAATTTTGGATCTTTGGTTTGAAATTAAAAAAAAAAAAAAGAAAGAAAGAAACTCAACACTGAAAATCCTTTTTTTCCACCAACAGACTGAAATTCAGCTTGAGATTATTGCCCCCCCTAATGAAGCCCTGATCATCGGAACTGGAGCTGGAGTAGGATTCTTGCTTCTGATCATAATCACAATCATCATGTTCAAGGTAATTAAAATCGTTTATACCAAGTTACAATCAAACATTTATTCAAATGGAAGATATGAACAAACCTGTCAAGTTTTAGTAACTCAATTAAAACTTCATATTGGTGCTTTTCTACTTTAAAATGGGGTTTGTAATCCTTTTCTTGATGTGACTTTGTATTTTCATTCCTTCACTAGCTTGGTTGCTTTAAGAGGAAAACACTCGAGGACTATCAAGCGGAGGATGCTGCTCTCCATAAGGGCTCAATATCTGAGTTAACCCCTCTCCCCACCGATGAGAAAGCAATTCAATCAGAGACTCAAGACTTATCTGAGCAAGACAAACCTGTGCCACCTTCCTCGAATTCTGACCAGGCCCCAGAGGAAAAAAAAGCTGACTGATGGTAACAATGCAAGTGATGATCTTCTACAGGTCAATTCAAATTTAGAAAATGATGCTGCAAACCTGCCAGCATAGGGGGTATTTTACACTGGTAATAATCCAAGATTGATCAACTGGCAAAGTTAACGAAATCCATCTACTGAGTTCATCAGAAACTTTTTAAATAACAAGCCATCTTTCCAGCAAGTTCAAAAACAAAGGTATAAAAATTCAAGTCTTAGTTTTGTGGTCAGCATATGTGGCTTTGTTTGTGTTAGAGAATAGCCAGACTTTGACCTTAAAATTCAGCTCTAATCCATCATAAGCATTTAGTATTTTCGAATTTGGTGTATGAGGCACACTTTTGATACATTTTTTGACAGAAAGGGAGCTCTACCCTGTATGCTGATGCAGCAGATATTACACCAGTAGAAGACGCATAGAGCAGTATTTTATTGTGTTCTGGACTTTCATCCAGAAGATGGCATTTAAAGCAGCAAGTAGCTCTTTAACTGTGCAAAACATATTTGATAGGTAGTCAGTGTCTTACTCTTTTCTTTTTTATCAGGTTACAATTAGACATTAATAGAAATCAGTCATATCCTGTGCTCTGAGCAGTTTGCTTTAGTTTTTGATTTTTTTTTTTTTGTCACTGAGATGAGCTGCAGGCATCAGCGCGCCCTTCTGCATAAAGCTGTGATGTGTGCTCTCATCCAGATGGTACTACATTTTATCCTGATATATGCTTAGGGGAGTAGAAAGGAATTGCTCCTGCTCATTGTGAAGTATATCTGCTTCAGTTTTTAGAGCCAAGATAACACAGTTGTAGAGATCAACATGTAGTCATGTTTACAGCAGAGGCCACACTGCAGAGTTCATGCAGAGACAGCAATCAGAAAGTACTTGAAATAAGAATCATCAGTTGATACCTGATAATCAGAATATCAGTAGTGATTATAAGCCTCATTAAAAAAGGATGTTTGTCAGTGGAATAAATAGTTTACCATAAAACCACATCAGAAACATCAGCTGTCTAACATCAGTCCTAACATCAGCAAGAAAATAGCCCAGGTCATGGGCCAGAAGTCAGTGAGTATTTGGGGAAAGCTCAAAGATGTTTTTCACATCTAGCATTTAACAAACATGAGGACACGAGAGTATCGCCCATGTTTCACATTCAGCCTGTTCATTTGATTTTCCGGATACACCTGGTTGTTGGAAAGACAGCAGTCACATCCCTTTCACTGTGTATCCACAGCACTCTTATTCCTTGCCGATATTGATGTTATCAATCTATATATAGTTTTTATTTAACATACCATCACCTTTGATCAGATCGTCTTTAACTAGATCAGATTTTATTCCTTGTAAAAAGTGAATATTTATATTTGACTGCTGAGAGAGATTGAGGCTGAAACCCTGAGCAGGATCCACTTTTCTGTTTTTTTTTTTCTTTTTTCAAACCTGCAATCAGCTGTGTCACTAAATCAGGAATGAAATATTCAACATTCGTCTATGTTTATGTCATCCTGACTGAAAGTCAGGTCCTCCATGCTGTATTTTTTATGCTCAGTTGAAAGAGGACCAAACAACTCTGACATTGTTTGTTTCCTTTCCTATCAGAGGGCATGTTCACAGCCCAGTCTGTGCTTCAATAGATTAAAAAAAATGTTTAAATTTGAAGAGCACCAATAAGTTATGGCACGAACCAAACTGTAACACTGTTGTCTCTTTGGTGAGATCATTTGGTGTGTCAAGTTTGGTGCAACTTGACAGCAAATCTAGGAGTCATCTCAAACATTGCTATGGGTAAAAAAAAAAAAAAAAAAAAAAACGCAGTTGAAGGTATGCATTGATTTCATATTCCAAGTTAAAGCTTACAATATTATATTTAAAAAGCATATTGATGATGATAATCTTTATTAAAAAGCATATTGTAAATAGATTTGCATTATGATCAAAATGTAAAGCCAGGACTCACTCAGTGTCATCTCACCATTTCTCTGGCAGCTTTGTTTCTAAGAGGTTGCAATGTCATTAATAGAATAATTGTTATTGTGTTTGTGATATTTAGTTGGATTTCTTATAGTCATTTTGCTTGTTTTCATGCTGTATAAACTATTCACAAGTTGAGTCTGTTTCCTTTTATTCCAACATAGTATGGTTTACTACTATTAAATCTCGGTAATGAGTGCACATCAGCAGTGGTTGTTGTTATGTTTATCTGCATTAACAGTGTGTAGCATTTGCATTATGTTGGTAAAGTGCAGTTATTTAAAAATTTGTATGATCTGTGATGTTAAGAAAAGAGAACATCTGTATATAGTGAAAATGGTTGAATATTTGGAGAACACAATAAAAAAAAATGCCCTCACTAATTCTTAGTTTTACTCAATGACTGAGGCAAATTAATGTCTATAACAGCCATGTCAGAGACATGTGGGTTTAAAACTGTAGGTCATTCACATGTTTATTGTCTCCGTGTTTGAATTCTGCAGTTTCAGGGAGATGTTCACGAGACTATTTTCCTTTTGGGCTATGATACATGATGAAATGTTGAAAATTGTGACTAAAAAATGAAGGACAGTAAAGCCCCAGCATAAAAACATGAAGAAAAAATCGAGAGGGATGGGAAAAACAAACATTGTCGAAGACATCGGCAACAAGATGAGAGTATGGAGCAGTGAATATGTGTAAGGATTGACTAATTTAACAGACAGAGAAATCCAGACCTTTTATTTGTGTTTTTCTTTGGATGTAGCTCTCCACAAATACAAAATCAAAAGTAATAGAAATAAAAAAGCTGTAATGCATGAAAAGAAAACCTTGGCCAAATTCTGACCCACCATCTAACTCTCACCGATGAAATCCAGACTCATAAGACCAGGAAACATTTATCCTATCTTGTTCAGTTTTGGTGAGCCAGTGTGAACTGTAGCCTCAGTTTCCTGTTCTTAAGTGACATGGGTGACACCTGGTGTGGTCTTCGGCTGCTGTAGTCCATCTGCTTCAAGGTTCAACGTCTTGTGTGTTCAGAGACGATATTCTGCATACTTAGGTTTTAGCGAGTGACTCACTGTTGCCTTTCTATCATTTCAAACCAGTCTGTCTATTCCTCTCTGACCTCTAGCATCAACAAGACATTTTCATCCACAGCCTGTTTGGCACCAACAACCATAACATGTTCTAAGTCACTTAAATCCCCTTTCTTCTCCGCTCTGACGCTTCAGCGAGTGGTATTTGTATTTTGTATTTATTTAGCACAATGAGGCCGATAGGCCTATACAAAGCTCCACTCCCGTCAGGGCAGAGAAAGCACAAGGTGCAGACGACAAAGTAACGAGGACATAGTCAGGTTATAAACGTACAATGATCAGGGAAAGGTCAAACAGATACAAATTGCCATAAATAGAACACAGACTAATCATCAAACAGTGGGAAAGACAATTTAAGTATTCAGAGAAAGAAAAGAAACATGATCATAATAAATAATGATGTACTTAAGACATGATCAGATGAGATTTTAATATTTTAAAGGAGTTGAGGGATGATATTGATTTTAGAGATGCATCCAGATTATGCCACAGTTTCTGACCTCTAAAAGTGATGTTAGACTGATGACTAGAAGTTCGACATGAAGGTATCTGAAGATGGCCATTTTGTCTTGTTGAGTACGAGTGAAGGTCGGATGAAAAGGTAAAAAAGTTTCTGAAAGTTTCAGGAAGGGCTTGTTTGTTATTGAAGAACTTGTGGACATACATACAAGAGTGAAAGACATTGCGTTTGTCAATCGGTAAGATGGAGTATTTAGAAAAGGGAGGAGCAGAAGGTTCGTGTTTGCTGGATCGTGATATCATTCTTAAGAATCTTTTCTGGATTATTAATATTTTCTTGAGGTAAGCTGAATACGTTGCACACCATACAATGTTACAATAATTCATGGATGGAAATAGAAAGCTGTAATACAAAGACAAATGAGCAGAGGGATTGATCAGGGGACAGACTTTATTAATTATAACGAGGCTCTTCATTGACCTTTTGCATACTTGGCTGATATAATGCACTCTAGACCCTCATCACGGACAACACCCAAAAAAGTGGTGTGAGATACTTGAGAGATTTCAGTACCATTAATTGATATTTTGGCTTCATCTTTTGGATAAGATTTGTTTTTGTTACAGAAGATAACGAAGTTACATTTTTTTATATTAGGGGTTAGCTTATTAGTCAGAAACCAGTTAGCAACAGAAGATAATTCATCATTCACACGAGCAATGAGAGTCTCAAAGTCAGCATGGACATCTATGAAACAAGTGTCATCAGCAAATAAGGGGAGAAGATTATTACAGGACATAGGCAAATCATTGATGTAAATTAAGAATAATAGAGGACCCAGGATTGATTCCTGGGGGACCCCAAAGAGAATACTGGATTTAGTGGATGAAGCACCATTTAGTTGAACAAACTGCTCTCTGTTATCTAGATAACTGATCAGCCAGTTAAGGGCAATATTCTGAATTCCATATCTGTTCAGCTTTGAGATGAGGATTTTATGATCGACAGTATCAAAAGCTTTGCTTAAATCAAGAAAGACACCAAGGGCAAATTTTTCCCCAACTAGAGCAGAAGAAATGGTATTAACAAGTTGCGGCAATGCATGCTCAGTCGAGTGTTTTTTGCAGAACCTGTATTAATGACTATACAAAATATTATTAACAGTCAAGTTGTCGGAGATTCTCGCATAGACGAGTTTATCCAAGATCTTGGAAAAGCAGGATAGAATAGATATTGGGCGATAGTTACCAAAATTTTTCGTATTGCCTGATTTATCTGATAAAACAGAAACAATTTTATCAACAACCGAAAAATAGTCATTTTGAAATCTATTCAATCTTTGTGTTACTCTTACTTTGTCAGGCTCCTGTGCCTGCCACAACATTGGAAAATTTATTTTTTGTTTGTTTTTGGTCAAGTAAAAATAAAACATTTAGACCTGCTTCAGGCCACATATTAACATATGTGGCCTTTTTCAAAATGCAACAATTGAAAGATGGAGAAGAAGAATAGAGTGGCTGCTGTTTTATGCAAAAGTATTAGTAAAGATCAACACTGATGGTGGTAAAAACTTGTCAGTGTGAATGAGGGTTTCTTAGAGTGTCCTCTGGGTTCTTGTGTTGTTTGGCATAATTTTCCTTTTTTTGTTTGTTTGTTTTGCTGTTAGGGATTTGTCTTTTTGCTCTTTTCACAAAAAAATAAAAATAAAAGTTATACAAATCTTAAGTATTTGACTGTTTAATAATCACTGACAATAAATTCATGATAAAATCCTGACAAAAAAAAAAAAAAAGAAAAAGAAAAATAAACTCCACAGTTTGTTGCCCAAAATGAAAGGCATTGGTGTTTCAAATCCTATAAAGGCCCTTAAGTGGTGCAGCCACCCTGTTCCCATGTGCACAATGTCTTTCTTTTGATGTGGGTTTCATTTTTTGTCCAATGTGAAGCTGCATCAGTGTTCCCGATGGCGAGTGCAGCACTTTTATGTTTCTCAGGAACGATTAGGATCGAACCCATGAGGCTCAACACACCTGCTGCCCCTGAGACAGGCAGAGTCTGAACAAGGGTTGCTTCTCTGTTTTCAGGCGATCTGAGGGACAGATGAGGAAAAATGACAGTAAAACTGTTACAATAAATCTACTGATGCATGCAGAAACAACAACACCCTTCTCAAAATACTGGACCGAGAACCTAAAACTGATGTTTCAGTTTTTCAATCAGTCCTGATCTTGATGTCCACTTTTGAGAAAGCCAGGCATTTTATCCTTTTGTTTATCCTGCTCTGTACATGTGTAGAGAGGATGCTGTGACAAAAACTCTAGCTGCTGTCCTGAAGGTAAAACTGCCAACCACACTTAAAGGGATATTCTGGTGTACATTTAAGATATGGTCACACACACCATAACACCAATTTAGACTCCCCCTCGAGAGATGAATGTAGCCGATTGCTTGCTTCTCTAGTTATACCAACTTTAGTAACGACCGCATGATAGCAATACACAGTGGTCTACGTCTCCATGGGTAAACCTCCAACAAAAAGCTACTCTATAGCCACAAATAATGCTCAGAACAGCACCTAACTTCATCAACAGTTATATACAGTCTATGGTCTTGTTTCATTTTTACTGGGATATGATCCTGGATGTACATAGCCACCCCTCCTCTATGTGAGTTTCATGTATTTTTATTGCTACATCTGAAGATGTGTAGTCCAGATGAGTCTCTGTGACTGCCAGAATATGAATGTTATTCGAAACCAATACATCTGATACACCTACAAGTTTATTCCTTAGACTGCAAACATTAACATGTGCAAGTCTCCGTCCTTTTCGAGGTAACTTTGCCAAAAGTGTCATTATTCGAATGTCCTTATTTTCTCATCTTTTGGCAGTTTTTTTTTTTCCAAAGAGGAACACTGATCGTCATAATGTGAAATGTCTGTTGTTAATTATTAGGCTCTCATAGTGGTGGCATTCTTGTCTTGAGATGGTTTAAATGTGATCAGTTTGTCATATCTGAGATGGGCAATCTCACTCCTCTTCCTGGCTGCTCTCAAGACTTCCTTCCTCTTCTAACGCGCAGCATCAGAAAAGTATTAATTTAGATAGATATTTGTTCCTTCACACTTGTTCCAATCAAGAAAATGGTTTAATGTTCACTCTATATTCTACATCTGTCTATCCTTTTGCACTAAATGTTTACATGGAAGCCTTACTTCTTTTTGCTCGGTGCTGATGTGAAATTTGGTATTTGTGATAAATAATATGAAGTAAATTTATATCTGTGTTAATTTGGTACCTTTTTTTAACAAGGCTAATGTCAAGCCTGATGCCTTCACTCACAGGGCAAGGTATACAGTTCATTCAACAGTAGTATTGGATCGGTATTGGATATCGGCCGATACACTCAGTCCAGGTATCAGTATCAGATTGGATCAGAAAAAAATGGATCGGTGCGTCTCTAGTTTGTATATCAACTTTGTACGCAGTGTTCCTACTTTTTTTGAAATTGGAGTTGTAATTGTCTTGAATATTGATAAACAAAAACACACCTGTGAGGACGGTGACCTTTCTTGCTCTCCATCCTGCTGGTACGGGCTCAAGCTCTGAAACAGAGTCCTCAGAATGGACTTTGGAGCAGTTTCTACTGAACCAACAAAATGATAAAAGGCGTTAAAAACTGACATTGCATACCAGCATTTCTCACTTGTGTTTCTTAAACTGTTTGTGGCATGCATTCTTACCTTTGGGAGATGAGATTTTAGGCGGGGGTTGATTATCATGGGTTGAAGCTTTAGTGTAAACAGAAAGAGGTGGACAGGTGGACTGCTCACTCGGAGAACCATTAACAGGACAGGCTGCACTTGCTATCTGCTCTCTACACTCATTTGAACTTTTATTTCCTTTTTTGGGACCAGGAGAGGAATTAGGAGAATTTGACACTTGGACATCAGCTCTGAGAGGTGTTGACATATTATCCTTGTCTGGTCTTTGTGTCTGAAAATTATCCTCTCTTTGTTTGGAGTTTGGATTACAAGGTGCTGTTTCAACTTTCTGGTCTGGTCTCTGTGAACCTGAAGTCGTTCTTGAATCATCCAGAGAGTGCATGCTTGGGAGAGGAGCAGTACTGAGAGGAGTCGAAAAAAGGCTGGCAAAAGGCCTGGCTGGGGCTTTGACAGATTCAGACGCAGTTTTAGGTGGATTACTTTTTGAAAGTGAGGATTTTAGAGCGGGAGATGAAGACTGAATCAAGCCTTGAGGGTCAGCGGGTGTCATCACAGAATCATCTTTGGGCTGCAGAGAGTCAGTGATTGGTTTCGCAAAGAGGTTACGGAAAGATATTTTGGAGGTTGTTTTACATCCACCTGTCAGGCGACAACCATCTGTCACTTCACTGCTGCAGTCAGCTGTGATTTCTTTGGAGTGCAGGTCACCCTTTACATGTTGTTCTGATGTGAGAAGACGCAAAGAGTCCGCAGAATTACTTGACTTGATGGAGGTGGAGATGGGCTTTGTAAGAGCAGTGGCTTTACCTTTAAACTTCGTGGGCTTATAAGAAGCTCTCGAGTCAGGGGTCATGACACAGATATGGGGCTTTGACATCACAGGATGTTCAGAGGAAGAAGATCTCTGACTAGATGAAGCTGAAGCAACCGTCTTTTGCTTGTTTGTTTTCAAGTGATCAGCACCTTCACTATCAGAGCTTGGAGCGTGTTTAATGTCTGTATGGAAATATGAGCTTTGTGAAGGTTCTCCTTGTGTCTTAACATCAAGCGCAGGTTTCACCGAGTCTTGCATGTCCCAGACTTGCCTCTCATGCACCCCTGAGGCCAGGGCGCAGGTGTCTGAAATCAGGCTGGAGTTTGGTTCAAAGGATGGCAGACTCTGGAACAGTTTTTCCTGAGATTTCTGTCCTCGAATTCTGACATTTGTTGAGCTCGACAGAGGATCAGTGCTCTCTTTGAAGTCCGTTTTTTGTGGATAGGATCCAGTATGTTCTGTAGGATAAGTAGGTGTTTCTACTGATTTAAAAGACTTGAGAACAGCTTCAACAGAGTAAGGTGCTTGGCTTTGATTTGCATTTGCAGAGCTTTCTGTTCTTCTATCAGATGAACAGAGGGGAAGAAAGCCTTGAGTTTTTGGAGCTGTGTAAAAACTTGGGAAAGGTTTGGAAAGTTGAGGCCCCAGCACTGCTTTCACTGAATAACAAACTGGCTCTGTCTGATTAGAGTTTGCTAACAGAGAGCTGTGAAGTTGGGCAGCATGTGGTGTTACAGCTTCCTCCTTGTTTTCAGTCAGTTCTTCTGCTCGTGGTGATGAAGGTTTCTCTTGAACATCTGTCTCTGCACTCTGATAAAAACTGGGCCTGAAAGACACACATCAATGGTGAAGATATACCTGCTATTTTCATGAGTCAAAAGGATGAGTTCAAGTTCAAAAGTCCATACCTTTGTGGGTTTAAGAGAAAATCTGGGGTTTTATTTGCCTCTGTACTTTCTGACTCCTCCTGATTCACTTGCTGCACTGACGACACTTGTCCAGCTTTCTTTGCAAGTTCTTTGTCCCGTTCTAGTGCCTGAATGAAAAAAAATTGAGAGGATTAAACCACTTTCATCACACATGAGTAAATATCAAACATCTTAACACTTTCATATCTGGAATTTTAACACACACACACCTCGTCCAGCAGTCTGCGAGTGAGGTCATTGAGCCGCTCGTGGGAAAACTTGCAATTTGCACCTTGCAAACATTGTCCTCTATTGTGGAAGAACTTGCAAGGGAAGGACTGTGCAGCTAAGTAAAGGAAGCATTACATATTCAGCAATCTTGACAGAGGATTGAAGTCACAGAGCTATGAGAATAAACTTGTGAATATGCAAGAAAAAGTACAGACTTAAAGTAGGCCAAGATATTTCTCCTAAAAAGAAGATAAAGAGGGGAGAAAGAGGGGAGCATTTTTGGATATTGAACTTGATAAGTTTCATAAAAACATAATATTCAGTCCTTCAGCCTGTTTTTTATTTTAGTGCAGGTGGCTGGCAGCCTTTTTTTATATCACCCTGTCATTTTAGCCGACATTCAGATTATCAATACACTGTCATAATGACTTCTTCTTCTTCTGATGTTTCGACTTAATTCTCTCCGACTTACATCTGATTTGACAGCCTATTTCTTGTGAATATATGTCTCTTTTTCTCATCAATTCAGGGCTTTAAAATCTGAATTTACATATTTTAATATAAAACATATGTAAATATTTGCATATGCTTTGTGATATTGGATGCTGTTTACCAGGGACAAGAGTTTCAAATAACAAAGGCCATATACTCTCTGTGAAATACATCAGTTTCAAGCTCTGTTTTGAAACTACACTCACCGGCCACTTTATTAGGTACACCATGCTAGTAACGGGTTGGACCCCCTTTTGCCTTCAGAACTGCCTCAATTCTTCGTGGCATAGATTCAACAAGGTGCTGGAAGCATTCCTCAGAGAGCTTGGTCCATATTGACATGATGGCATCACACAGTTGCCGCAGATTTGTCGGCTGCACATCCATGATGCGAATCTCCCGTTCCACCACATCCCAAAGATGCTCTATTGGATTGAGATCTGGTGACTGTGGAGGCCATTTGAGTACAGTGAACTCATTGTCATGTTCAAGAAACCAGTCTGAGATGATTCCAGCTTTATGACATGGCGCATTATCCTGCTGAAAGTAGCCATCAGAAGTTGGGTACATTGTGGTCATAAAGGGATGGACATGGTCAGCAACAATACTCAGGTGGGCTGTGGCGTTGCAACGATGCTCAATTGGTACCAAGGGGCCCAAAGAGTGCCAAGAAAATATTCCCCACACCATGACACCACCACCACCAGCCTGAACCGTTGATACAAGGCAGGATGGATCCATGCTTTCATGTTGTTGACGCCAAATTCTGACCCTACCATCCGAATGTCGCAGCAGAAATCGAGACTCATCAGACCAGGCAACGTTTTTCCAATCTTCTATTGTCCAATTTCGATGAGCTTGTGCAAATTGTAGCCTCAGTTTCCTGTTCTTAGCTGAAAGGAGTGGCACCCGGTGTGGTCTTCTGCTGCTGTAGCCCATCTGCCTCAAGGTTCGACGTACTGTGCGTTCAGAGATGCTCTTCTGCCTACCTTGGTTGTAACGGGTGGTTATTTGAGTCACTGTTGCCTTTCTATCAGCTCAAACCAGTCTGGCCATTCTCCTCTGACCTCTGGCATCAACAAGGCATTTCCGCCCACAGAACTGCTGCTCACTGGATATTTTTTCTTTTTCGGACCATTCTCTGTAAACCCTAGAGATGGTTGTGCGTGAAAATCCCAGTAGATCAGCAGTTTCTGAAATACTCAGACCAGCCCTTCTGGCACCAACAACCATGCCACGTTCAAAGTCACTCAAATCACCTTTCTTCCCCATACTGATGCTCGGTTTGAACTGCAGGAGATTGTCTTGACCATGTCTACATGCCTAAATGCACTAAGTTGCCGCCATGTGATTGGCTGATTAGAAATTAACTGTTAACGAGCAGTTGGACAGGTGTACCTAATAAAGTGGCCGGTGAGTGTATAATGACAAACATCCTTTTTGAATAAATTCAATTACTTTCATCAATGTCCCACCTTTTCTATGAAGATTTTATTCCACTCAAATCTATCTTTTCTTTTAAAAAAATCCTTATGCTCTTAGATGTGGTAATTCAGACTCATGCACATTCATGTTTTGGGTAGGTTCAACAGTCGACAGTGTGCTTCCACTCTGTCTTACTTCAGCAGGATAAGCCCAAAAGAAAAAAAAAATAAACAAATTTTTTTGAGATTTGCATGATTTAAAGTGGTCTTAAATTTGCTGAACATTTTGATACAGATAGGTAAAAATTTAGGGGGGCAACAAGGCTTTTAAAACACCATGTCAAACACATTTGCTGCTTAGAAAACCACTGATGGGACCTGGGATATTGTTAGGAGGGTTTGCAATCTGCCTGTTTTTACAGGCAGCAAACAACTGCATTTCTTTCACTTAAGTCTGGTCAATATTTCTTAGACCAAAACAGAGTACTAAATATTGAGTGGGATTCTATATTTTCGGTTCATAGATGAAATACTTAACAAACTATATATAGGCATTAGCAGGACAAACTCTGGAATTTCAATCAAGAAAAAGTTCACACTGATGCTTTCCAGCCAAAGGATATTGTGCATGAAGGGGCAGGTCGCTCCTTTGAAGCAGGTTTCTTGGACATAAAATTTGCAAACACTTTTAAAGAGATCATTGCGGCACTGAGCGTGTTCCAGCTGGCACTCATCACCCTGAATACAGCAAAGAGAGAGAGAGGAAAGATGTAAGGACGCTGCATTGTGACTTCTTTCTGTCAGACAGCACGCTTTGACTTGATTTTAACATGCGTGTTAAAAGTCACCTGCCTTGGTGCACTTTCCCATCAGGAAAAATTTACAAACTAGACGATTATCCACAGAGATGGCATGCTTGTCCTTGAACTCCTGTGTCATGAATCTTGTGCGTTCCACCTTTGTGTCCTCAGAAGAACAGAGACAACAATGAGGTTCATTAACAAACTGACAGTGGTACAGATTCATAAAGCATGGCCCAATAGAGTTACTTATAAGCACCATTTTGTGAAACGTAGTTTCATTTCGGATCAATTCATTTCTCTTGCTTTTAAAAGCGAATTTCAGTCATGACACACATCAATTTTTTTAAGTACCCCCATAAACTGTGTGCAGAAAGAAATGGGATGGTTAGATCGGAACAGTTGGGGTGGTAAACATATTCTTTTGGAAGGGTTTGTAAACGGCTCCTGGGGCTTTTTGGGCCAATTTCAAGAGGACCCCCGAGGAACTGAATATTTGAGAGCATCTGCATTGACTTTGTCACTCAAAGCAGGAGGCTGCCATTTGTGGAGGAGTGCATAAAATCCACTGCAGATATAAGTTCTGTAGACAAATAAACAAGAGTAAACAAATACAGTAACAAGAAGAGTAACATTTTTGCAGCACTTTTGGATCTGAAAACAAATCTCAGTCTTATAGAATGACAGCAGGTGTCCTTTCCTCGAAGGAAAAAACTGATAAAGACTTAGTAGCTTAATATTCAACCTGACAGGCAAAGTCAAGCCACATGCTTACTGTTTTAGTCCTCCTGTCCCCTCCACCTCTTCTTAAAGCAGGTCCTCCACCCCTGCCAGCAGGTCTCCCTCTTTCCTCACGAAGGCCTTCATTCTTCTGCCACTCTCTCCTCTTTTTCTGCTCTTCTTGCTTATTCTTGTTTTTGTTATTCTGACCTTTGTGAGATGTGTTATAATGGCCAGGTTTGCTGTGGTGGCTTTGTTTCGCTTTGTTACTTAAACTAACATTAGCTTGTTCATAGTGAGGATTCTTCCTATGGTGGCGTTCGGCTCTGTGGTCATCATATTTAAAGAACGTGGCACTGTGAGCTCTGGTTGACCTGGTTTGGTAGCACGGCCTCTGTGGGAAAATAAATAAATAAATATAGCTTTTGTGTCAAGGAAAAATAAATGTACATCAGTTGAATGATTAAAATACCTCTTCAAGTTTGTCAAGTTAATACACACTAATGTGTGGTGTTCTTACAGGGACGAATTGATAAAGATTTTTTTTTAATTCTCAATTTTGAAGTCCCCCATTGGTACATTTTTTGATACATTAAGTGAAATAAATGCAACACAAAAAAATGTATTCCAGTTTATTACGAACTTTAAGAACTCTTACACACTATTTAAAGAGCAGCATTAAGAGTTAAGGCTTGTAGGCATTCTGGGCTTTCTTTTTATAACATTTCAAATGCATCATAATTCAAAAAAATTAATATAACTTAAACTTAACTTAAAATATAATATAGTAAAGTAGTCATTACATTTAAAAGCAAATGATAATTTGGGACCCCTGATTCACAATTGATGCCTTTTTATGATATACAAAAGCAAACAAGACCATCAACGACATGACTGATAATTTCTATCTTGTAATATTGTTATGCCTGAAAGCTGTACAAAAGGGTAGGTGTCAGCCAAGCAGCTGAAGGAACAGCCCAGTTTTTATCATTTCCAAAGAAAATATTCACAATAATAATATGACACAGGGATACATCTGACTGACTGACATCTGAAGTTAAGTAGGAAAAGATTTTCTTACTCAGAAGACACCACTTACGTACAGTGGATATAAAAAGTCTACACACCCCTGTTCAAATAGTTTTTGTCATGTAAAAAAGTTACATCAAGTTAAATAAATTCACAAATTCTTCCACCTCTAATGTGACATAAAACCTGTCCAACACAACTTAAAAACAAACAGAAATCTTTCAGGGAGGTGAAGTAAAAATAAACAACTGAGATCATGTGGTTGCATAAGTGTGCACACCCTTTAATAACTGGGGATGTGGCTGTGTTCAGATTTAACCAATTACATTCAAACTCAGGTTAAATTGGGGTCAGCACACACCTGTCACCAATTAAAGTGCCTCTGATCAACCCCAAATAAAGTTCAGCTGTTCTAGTAGGCTTTTCCTGATATTTTTGTAGCCACATCTTCCAGGACAAGCCATGGTCCTCAGAGAGCTTCCAAAGCATCAGAGGGATCTCATTATTCAAAGATATCAGTCAGGTGAGGGCTACAAAAGAATTTCCAAGGAATTAAATATACCATGGAACACAGTAAAGACCATCATCATCAGGTGGAGAAAATATGGCACAACAGTGACATTACCGAGAACAGGACATCCGTCCAAAATTGATGATAAGACAAGAAGAAAACTGGTCAGGGAGGCTACCAAGAGGCCGACAGCAACACTGAAGGAGCTGCAGAAATTTCTGGCGAGTACTGGCTGTGTAGTACATGTGACAAAAATCTCCCGCTGTCTTCATATGTCTGGGCTATGGGGTAGGGTGGCAAGACGGAAGCCTTATCTCACAAAGAAAAACATCAAAGCCTGGTTTAATTTTGCAAAAAGACATCTGAAATCTCCCAAAGGCATGTGGGAAAATGTGTTATGGTCTGATGAAACCAAAGTTCAACTTTTTGGACCTAATTGCAAAAGGTATATTTGGTGCAAAATCAACACTGCTCATCACCAAAAGAACACCATACCCACAGTGAAGCATGGGCATGGCAGCATCATGCGTTGGGGCTGTTTTTCTTCAGCTGGAACTGGTGCCTTAGTCAGGGTGGAGGGAATTATGAACAGTTCTAAATACCAGTCAGTGTTGGCACAAAACCTTCAGCCTTCTGGTAGAAAGCTAAGGATGAAGAGGAACTTCATCTTTCAGCACTACAATGACTCAAAGTACACATCTAAATCTACAAAAGAATGGCTTCACTGGAATAAGATTGAGACTTTGGAATACACTAGCCAGAGCCCAGACCTGAATCCCATCAAACATTTGTGGAAGAAGAGTGGGCAAATATTGCCACATCAAGATGTGCTATGCTGATAGACTCCTACCCAAAAAGACTGAGTGCTGTAATAAAAGCCAAAGGTGCTGCAACAAAGTATTAGTTTAAGGGTGTGCATATTTATGCAACCAGGTTATTTTAGTTTATTTATTTTATATTTTTCCCCTTAAAGGTTTCAGTTTGTTTTTCAATTGCACTGTACAGGTTATAGGTCACATTAAAGGTAGAAAAAGTTGCGAAATTATTTATCTTGCTGTCATTTTCTTACATCACGAAAACCTGGCAGTTGAACAGGGGTGTGTAGACTTTTTTATATCCACTGTATGTGTAGAATCAGAGAAGCAACAACTGCTTTATCAAAAGGGGACCCCACATTTGACACAAACCAAAAGTTCCTCACAGTAGCTTTAATGAGAGGCTGATATGTTGCCATGAAACACAATTTTTTGCTGTAAAAACAAACAACCTGAAGCAAAATCATGATGAAATCAACATTTCTGTTTACACCTGTCTGTTTAATGAGCTGTTTGACTTGACTGCACTGGTATCAGTCGTATCTTTAAAAAAATCATTCATGGAAATGAACGACAACACCTGACAAGTGAGATAAAGTTTCACCAGGAATCAAACAGAGAAATGTGGTCCAAGCTTTAGGATGTTAGAAAATAAAAAGTCTGATCCAAGTTTGACTCACTTTTTCAGGAGGAGCTGTCTGTTCTCCAGGAGTTTTCCTCTTTCTTCCCCTGCCACGTCCAGTCTCTTTCCTTTAAAATAAAAATAAATTAGTAGATGAAGAAAAAAGATTTTAATCTGAGATTGTTTAGGTGACTCTGTCTCAGGTAACACACCTGTGAGGAGAGTTCTCTTGAGCAGGACTTCTCACATCTTTTTCAACTGCAGCCAAGCTCGTGAATAAGTTTGCGAAAGCCATTTAGTTTTCCTTTGAGTTACTTTTTGTTTCTTCTTGAACATACATACATGTTCAAAAACACGGTAATAAATGCCAAGGACGAGAAAACACTGATTTTCACTTCTGTTTTAAACACCTGCACTAAATCGAATTCTGCTTCCCACCAATAAAACTGGGGGGGAAAAATGAACAGTTGAAGTCAACATTTATCACTCGTCCTTAGATCCACTAGTAAAAACCAGTAAATTGCAACAACAACAAAAAAAATCTACATTTCGTTTTAGTTTTGTCTAGTAATCCTTGTGATCACACATTTTTTCCTCTATAATTTCCGTGTTTATAACTGACGTCACAGCTCTCTTCTTCGGTGGGATAAATAACGATTGGGAACCAAGCAAACAGGAGCAATAGCGCCACCCACTGGACTGGGCCATCTACTTAAAACACGTCTACTTAAAACGGAGTCGGTTCTGTACATAGATAGTACATAGTTCTGTATGGTTCTGGCTAGATGCTTTTGATAACTGAGCCTGTTCTTTGAATTACCACATGTAAACAAGAGTATGAAAAAAAGGGTGGGGGGTTTACATTTGTAAAGGCTGTACAAAATACTAACTTTGTCTCGACTGATACAAACAGTGCCATATCAAATATTTGAGTTGTTGATGATATTTATGTTTATCTTTCACTGTTTTATTATTTTTTCTAATTTTGTACTTTCACTGCTGGCAAAGTATTTTGTGACAACCGTTTAAGACGTGAGTAAAATAACTCGGCACATGGTACCACCTAGTGGTGAATGAGGTACTAACAGCTGTCAATCCACAGTTTACGCTTAATAAAGAATTGTTTTATTAAAAAGAAAAAAAAATAATTCAACTATTGTAAATAAAAAATCAACAAATATATAAATCTTTCTTTTTGGTCACCTAAAAAGTTGCTAAACCTCTTCTTACAGACCAAATATGCTCAGGATAATATCTCTCCCATTCACCATGATATTAACACTCTTATCTCTATGTAATCTTGTATTTGACAGTTTTTCTGGGCTGGAGAATTCAGCATATAAATGCTGAAGTAATTACATTGATTTTCTTGTATTCACAGACCTTTAAGATTTGAATACTGACTTGAGAAGCTGGGCAGCAGGACACAGAGGTGATGCTGTCTAATCTAATCCATTCAGAGTGCAACACTCTTTGTTACAGTCAACACAGAGAATCTCTAAGTTTAAAAGGATTAAAACCTTTTTTGACTCCACTGGGCTGACTGTTAAACACATCTACTCTTCCTCTAATCAATCAGTGAGAATGATAAAAGCTCAGACATGTCAAAAAGATGTGATAGAAGCTGGACTTTGGTCCTCCACATATGAGGCTGTCCCCGCATTTGGCTCAAAGTCCAGGTCACACAGAAACTTTCAGTATTGCCTCTGAGAGTGTGTCCGTGTTTCCTTTCAGTCTCTGAACTCTATCTGTGTTCACACTGGGAAACAACATGACCCGTTGGGCTTTTCTTGCTCCTCTTCTGCTCCTGCTGAGCCTCTTCATAGTCAGTGTGGTCAGTCAGGAGGCCGAGGACCCACCAGCACCGACACCAGCCCCTGCCTCAGACGGCACACAGACAGAGGGCGAGGATGAGGAGTGGGGGCTTCACTCACTAAGAGGAGGCTTTGAGTCAGTCAGCGGCTACTTTGATTCAATGCTGGAGTTCATGGGTGGACGTGATGGAGTGTGCCAATTCCGCTGTCGATATGGTAAGTCTGGTTAATGGTTAAAAAATAGACTACAGGGCACATTAGAAAGATATGTGGGACACTGATAAACCTTATATGGGTCTTTGCGCATTTAATTTATTTATGAGGATGATATGTGCTTCAATCCGCTTAAAAAATATATATATTCTACTGCTTTGTTATTTCAAGACACTTCACAAAAGGCTGATCTAGACTGCACTCTGATATGTTAATAACAGAGACCCTATGTTTACCCACTCTGAGCAAAAATGTAGCTTCTTTTAACAGTCAGAAACCTCAAACGGGAGCAGAGGCCATCTGCAGCAGCTGTGTTTGATTTAGTGAGGTGAATCAAGAACAGAGAGATGGATAGAGACAAACAAACTGAGCAGCAATAACAAAAGTATGTCTGTAACTTCAGCTTAGTCTGTCAACTGCAGCCAGACTAATCTTGCAAGAAAAATAGAGGTAAAAAAAAAAAAACTTGATTTATGGTAGCATGCTTATAGTTTTTGAGCAGAGTTAAAAAAAAATAGATCACATAAATTATTATTTTCATTGTGTACTGATATGACTTTTTAATGAAAAGAAAGGCAGAGAAATGATGCTGTGGCAGACACACCCAGTTATGGGTGAAGCTTTATTTGTTATTTAATGCTATCTGGTATTGGGTTTGGATGTAAGGCTCCTGATTGATTATCAGGCCCTTTAACTTTGCTTGTGCATGTCTTTGTCATGACATTCTTGATCAAGAGATTTATCATCTCCACAAGTTTTTGTCCAGGTTAAAACTAGCATGGGATTAATGAAAAGAGAAACTTTGAAAAAGACTGGCTAATCTTTCCATACCAAAGAGGAAATAATACTGATATATCTGTGATTCAGAGTCAGTCAGATTTAATTGGTTGGCTGATGTATTGCCAGCTGTTTTCACATTTGTTTACAGATGTTATTCACTGTAATCTAAAAAAGGATACAAATGCAGCAGAACCATGAAAAAGCAGAACACTTCTGGCCCAGTCTGTTCAGGCATCCCATGTATAGGGGTTATGTTGAGTGGATGTCCCGGTCTGATTCCAGCCAGTCTCTCCTGCATGCCACTCCATGTTTTTTCTCCCTAGAGACTGCTCTGTTCACTTCCCTGTCCTCTAAAATAAAGGCAAGAAATCCTAAAAATAGAATTGAAAATGAAGAAAACCATTACAGAAATAGAGCAAAGTCTAAATTTCTTTTAAAATATTTGAGTATTGAAATCAAGACCAGTTAAGGCCTTTGTTTGTCACAAGCTCACACAGATGAGCTGGGAAATAAAAGACTAAATCACAAGACCATGAAACAAGAACACTTAATACAAGTGATAGACATGTAAACATAGTTTAAATGTAAACATATACTGGTGAAGAAGAAAAATAAACCCATTTTAACAGAGCCAGCCAAGATGTTTATCCACATTACTGGTGATAAAAGAGAATTAATCAGTTTGAATGAAAGTAAGACAGACAAAAATTCAACACACACTGATTTAAACCACAGGATGGGATTATTTCTTCTCTCACTTATCATTTCTGTTATCATGTGGAAGAAGGTCTGAAGTCGGACTGTGACCTCAGAGTGATAGGAGAGATTTCATGAAGTGACTGGGGAATGTGTCAGGGATCATTCTGTGTGGATATGAACATCATGGATGACCTTTGTTTCCTTACTCTCTGTGCAAACATGAATCAGAAACCAACACTGATGTCAGATAGAACCTGGCTTGGAAACGTAGATTTGTTAGTGTAACACTGATACCTGATACGTCTGATTTTTCTTCTTCCTTAAGGTAAAGATCCTGTCCCACGAACAGGCTACGAGATGCCAGAGCCAGATGGGTGTAGTTCCTATTTCTTTGGCCTGCCTGTTCCAGAGGCGGTACGTTTGGTTAGGGTTTAAATTGAATATATATCAATGTTACAGCAAAGTCCACATTTCTGCAAGACCTCACTAAAACTATCAGAGTGTGAAAGAAAGTCTGCACCGAGATACACAACCGCTTACACTTGCTTACCTTTAAATGACCCCAACCCCCCTTTAGCTTATCATCTAAACTCATTTATTGCTGACAGTGTTAATAATTACTGAGATGATCCAACGCATCCACGGTGACACAGTACATGACTGTATATCAGTGGCGATTGCTCTAAGACTGCAAGGGAAGCTCGGCTTCCCTTAAAATGCCACCCCCCAAAAAAAAGAAAAAGTGGTGAAATACGTACTGCTGTGTGTACATTTCATTAACTAAATACGCACTAGAAAGCCTTCATCTTTTGTTCAGACACTGTGATAAGAAGCTGATAATTATAGGTAACCGGCATAACTTCGTTCTCATTCATCCTCGCAGCGCCTCAGCGCTTTAAACAGCCGGACGCTGGGCTTCTGCTGACTTCAATGTGGAAGCTAAAAGTGGGTTGTTCCAACAGCGAAACTAGACGCTCATTAGATAAATGCTGGGCTTTGTCCCGCCCAATGGAAGCTAAGCTTCACTGGAGTTCTATGGCGAGAGGGCGGTCCCGACTTTCTCCCGGACTGCAAGCTTCTGCATCCATGATTGGATGAGCTGTCTGAGGCGAAATCCTTTTTTGATTGACAGCTAAACAAGCGAATCAGCGATCTTGAAGAATAAAACATCTACCAGAGCATTTTCCAAGTCATTCATTCCGTTGTTCTTAACTGCTCCGGAGACTTTACCGATCCTCAGCGACTTCTGTCTTTATTAAAAACGACTGCCGTTGTGTTTGGCGACTCTGTTCTGTTACATACTAATAAACAAATACAATTATGATGTAGGCCAGAAAAATGAGCTTCCCCTCATTGAAAGACCAGCAGCCGCCACTGCTGTATATATAGTATCTATATAAACAGATAAAGTAGGTAGTTTAGATAGTTTTCTATTTCTGCAAAGTGAATGTGTGATTACTGCATTTAGAGAGACATTATTTCTCCTAAAAAGATGTAAATCACAAAGGAGAAACTCGGTTATCTCTGCATAAACCTGAAACTAAAGATATAAATATAACTCTCTGTATCAGCAAATATCCACATCTTTGAATTATGGCAAACATTTCCTTTCCCATTTAAAACAGTATTTGGGGTATTTTGGCCACTACTTGTCTGAAAATTTGCATCTATGCTGTTGGATTTGGAAGAACTACATTGTTTGATCAACGTCAGCTATTGTTACGCCAAACAACAAACTTAATTTTACAAAATAAAAAAAAAACCCACACTTCTCCCTTAGATTCATGAGCAGGAGTTTTTTTTTAATTATTTAATTATTGCTTTACTTTCTTTCTCTCTCGCTCTTTTTTTTCTTAACATATGCTCAGAAAAGATCGACTAAAACATGAACATGATTTTCATGAATCCCCAAACATCCTACAGAAGTCACTCTTGACTGCATATTGTCCTCAGTTTTATCATAAACTCCTACAAACTTGCACATTAACCACTTTTTTTTTGTGTGTTAGGCGGACATGGGCATCCCCGCTATGACCAAGTGTTGCAATCAGTTGGATATGTGTTACGACACCTGCGGCTCCAACAAGTACCGCTGTGACTCCAAGTTCCGCTGGTGCCTCCACAGCATCTGCTCCGACCTCAAGAAGAGTCTTGGCTTTGTGTCAAAAGTTGAAGGTTGGTGTCCAGGGCAGGGTTACTGAGCCTAGTCCCATTTCTCAGCACTATTCAAACTACAGTAAATTTTGATTGACACATGGAACATGGGCCAGACTTTGAAATCAAAAAATCACAGATATGAACAGAAAGCTGAGGCATTTGCACAAACAAAATCATAATTCTGCCACTGACTACTTAAGGTACACCGATAGACTGTACATAGAATGGACAGCGTCTGCCTCCTCGCTGGGTGAAGCCACCTCAAGAACAGCACCCTCTGGTGACGGGCTGCAGCACAGGTCATAAATCCCGCCTCCTACAGCAATCCTTATGGGGCTGTGGACAAACTTTACAAATTTATTACACAGAAAATAAATGGTTCTCCTCCGTTTGCGATGTTGACATGGAGTTACTGTAAGACTGGTTTGTTATAAAGTCCTCTTTTTTCTGCACAGCTCAGTTTTTAAAAGTTTTTAGGGGGTTCATGTTTTCTATGATTGACACTTGATACAGCCTATGGGCGTATGAAGATTGTGTAGCTCACCCGGGGGATACGCTGTTTGAGCCGAGCGTCATCACAGTGACTCTCGGTGACTCACCCGCTGAATGCGCATAATGCTACTGCGCAATGTTGATTTCAGGAAATGGAGAAAAAAGGGGAAATACCGAGAGCTATTCAGCCTCAAATTCATATACTGGCGGAAGGCAGAAACAAGCTGTCCATAGTAAATACAGTCTATGGTTACACCAAAGTTAATGTTGCTGTTTATTTTTGACTTCATGTTAACTAGCCATCAATACAAGCAAAACTACCACATTTTGACAGATGATCAGTATTATATGACCAACAACATGGAGCATTCCAACCTGAGCATGAAATTACAAGAGGCTGGCTGCCCTGGGAATACTATCTATGAGGGAAAAAAAGGGTCTGACATCCTGATTGACAGCCCTGTGGACAAATGCAGCTCCTTTAGACAATCAGAGTAGAGGAGGAACAGTCGAGGAAACTAAAATCCAAGAGACACTGAACAACCGAAAGTGGCTGATTATGACTCTGTTTTGCTGTGAAATCACCCATGGGACCTTTACTGCCTAATCTGCAGAACAACAGCATATTTTTTTAGTTTGCCAAAGCAGAAGTATGAGACTGCACTGTCTCCAAATGTGCAGTTTCTATCAGCTCCCATCATCAAATATATTTTGGCTTCATTTTTTACATAGAGAGGAGGAGGTGATGCCTCATACACTCAAGATTAAGTTCCAGCTGATTCAATTGAAGACACGTGCATGTACTTCCATGAGAAAACCCTGCATTTACACATCTTAGTGGATGGCATGTCAAGCTGTTAAATTTCAAACATGACCTTTTTTTTCTATTCCTGTATGCTGACTGACTCTCCTATTTATTTCTATTTCTCTGTCATTTCTTTTCCTCAGCTTGTGAAACGGTAGCAGACACCTTGTTCAACACAGTGTGGACTCTGGGCTGCAGACCCTACATGAACAGCCAGAGGGCAGCATGCTACTGTCCAGGAGAGGAGAGAGATGAACTTTAGAGTCGACACAAAAAAAAACAACTATTATTTATGACAGTATGAGCCGGGGCAACATCTCATGTTATTGTGGTGATATGTCACTGTGACTACTTTTGTAATTTATTTAGGAGTTCTTGTGGTTTTGTTTATGATCACACTATTTTACTTTAAAATACAATTTGGATGTTGTCAAAACTTTGGTTATATCACTATTTTTTTGTCTATAGGTGTGCAAATATTGACAACTGATATCAGGAAAGGACAAATATCAGAGGCTTGACATGTCAAAAGGAAGGGAAACATGCTGCCCTCACACACTTGAATGTAATTAATTCATATCTTAGTAAATTTCTGACAACACCAATCACCTGTGAGTGTTCTGCTCAGCAACTAACATTTAATGGGTCAGGTCAGGTATTGCACTACTTGGATGTAGCAACTTTTATTTATTCTGAAAACTACTGATAAGTAAATCAAACTTGGCAGCATTTTAGTTTTTTTGTCTTCACATCAATAAAAAAGTCTGTCCTGGTCAGGTATAGAAGGCACAACTACATAATTTAGGCCATAATATTAGGATATGAGCCAGTGATACTTCATTTTGAGGTCCCTCTATATATGTCATTCTCAGTCAAGTGTGCTCTTTTAACTTCATTATAACATTTCAGAGATTTGTAAATCATCACATCCTGGGTTATTTTCACATTTAAGCCGTGTCCACCTCTTGTGGAAGCAGGTCTGAACATGTCCTCCAGTAACTGTGTCAAAATGACCCATGGACCCATTGGTAATCTCTCTTCCCTTGCCCCATTTTGTAACTTTTCATATGTAGTCCTGCCCCCCCCCCAAAACCTGTAACAAATTTAGAAAACAAATCTGTCCAGTCCTGCTTTTTTTAATTGATGATTTAAGAAATTAAGGCAGGTCATTCATGCTTGAGGTATTCAGTATTGTCATACATGAGGTTTCTGACCTTTAAGAGTCACTGGATCAAAAGTCAAAATCAGAAGGACAGATTCCAGAGTTTTCCAAAGTTCACTATGACAAAAATAATTCACACAAGCTTTTCTTATCAAGACTTCTTAACTCGGCACAGAAAAAAACAGACTTCAGCAGTGGGTAAAGTCCAAAAATACCAGAACCTTAACACTTTACAGGACCAACTCTTTCTGATGGAAAATATAGAGATACAGATCCTACAAAATATTTATTACTGGTCATTTTGAAAAAGTAAAAAGGACAGAACAGATTCGGAGTCAAACAGCAGAAGAACTCACTAAAACGCGAACAGGGTGAAACCTGTCCTAACACAAATTGTCTTTTGACTGCACAAAAATATATCTCCTGATGACAATTTCCTCCAAACCTTCAAAGTGACGGTAAGAAAACAGAAATGTAACTGGATCACTAAATGGTCTTGTCAAACTAGAAACAATAACTAAGAATGAGGGATGTAAAAACAGAAGGTCCACACGCTCCGTCAGGGCTCACAGTGGGTTCAGATGAAATTATACTGATACCACTCCACGGATCTGTGGGAATAAAAAAGAAGATATAAGTGACTGCTACTCAAAGCAGCTTCATGTTTTTATCAACCACCTGTTTACTTAGATGTTAGAGCAAAAACCTGTTTCATTCACATTGATTTAGAAGATGTTATCAGGTATTATAAGAGGAACAGATGCATTACAGCACAGTGGGACATGGATGAATACTCAAAAACATTAAACAAAACCGGTCAGTCCGTAAAGAAGTGAGATAAACATTCATTTGATAGGAGTAAATAAAAAACTGAAATATTTTTTTTTAAGAATAAATTCAGTCGATGTTTGATAGTCGGTGTTTGGAAAGTGAGTCTCAGGAGTAAAGAAAACAAGCTGTACTTCAATGAGGATCATGCACAGCATCTATGAAGTTTCACTTTTTCCACTTCTGAAAAAGTGCAGCCCCCATCAAAACATTGATGTAAGGTTGAAATCCTGCAGAATATCTATATAAATATATATATTTATATATGATTGAAAACAGCACAAAGAAATGTTAAATGTTTAAATGGAAAAGTTTGATGATCTTGTGAAAAATATATGCTTGTTGTAAATTTGAGGGCTGCAACACAGACAAATAAAAAAAATTTACAACGGAGATAATAAAACACCAAAAGAGCTTGGTAATGATAACTTTACTCTAATAATAGTGTAGTTTCAGTCACACTTTGTTTAACACATGACTGATTTTACTCACTTCATTCGGTCTCACAGGTTACAGAGTTGCATGGCTGTAGGACAGTCTTCTTTGGTTTCTGGTTAAACACCGCCAGCTTGAGGAAAAAAGAAGTTGTTAATACGACCAAGTGTAAACCTTTATATAGACATAAAACATCCTCAAGTATAAATGATTAAAACAGAGAGCTGGACTATAAATGTGACAGAATTCAGCTGTAAATTCTAATTTTAGTTTCATTTTACATAATTAAAGGCAGTCAGGGAAGTTTGTGATCCAGTTCATCAAGATGAAGAAAGTCTGTTCTTTATCAAAATGTTATTTAATGAGGGTTGAGCAGGTTAGCGTGCCCCATGTATCAGGGCCATGGTCCCCGAAGCGGTTATTGGTTCGGTCACGACCATGTGCTACAAGCCCCCCCTCCCCCCAAGGATTTATGATCATTTCTTCATGGAAATGCAATCAGACTGTGTGTGCAGTGCAAAATGATTAATATAGTGATTATTAATAATAAAGAAATAATCATAAATGTTCCTCCTTGAGCTGCGTCACCCCGAAGCAGTCCGTAATGGACTGGCCCGAGGTCTCGCTACAAACAAGCAGCTGCTGGAAGAGAGTAGGTGAGTTGAGTTTAGTCTTTGCTGAAAAAATTAGGCAAAGTTAAAAAGATGTTTGGTGGCTAGTACTATGGCTGGGACCCTATATGTACTGTTGATGAAGTTATGTGCTGTTCTGAGCATTATTTGTGGCTAGAGAGTTTTGGTCGAGGTTTGTTTATGGCTCCTCAGACCTCTGTGTATTGCTATCGTGCGGTCGTTACTAAAGTTGGTATAACTAGAGAAGCAAGCGGTCGGCAACATCCATCTCTCGAGGGGGTGTCTAACTCAGTGTTATGGTGTTTTATGTAATAAGATCATTCTGAAAAAAAAAGACAACAGAAAACCTTTTATTAATTTTGTTGAATTTTCTAAAGCACAAAAAAAAAAAAAAATCTGTAACCTGCACTTAACCTTTTTTCTTTTACATCAGTTAAACAAAGTTTGTTTCATTGTGGCAGTTTTAAAAACTGAACCACTTGAATATTTGGGCCAGAAGACACAACGTTTCTCAAGTACTAAAATATCAAGTTTAAGTTGGTTTTAACTGTAACAAGCAAATGATAACAGTCACTAAATAATTCCTTCCCCTAATTTTCTCAGATTTGACAGATGTCCACTCACCATTTTCCTCAGGTTTATCTTTATTTCCTCTTCTGTGGGTGTCTGTTTTTCCTCCTCTGACTGCTCGCTTGTAGAATCATCTTCATCACCATGTAAAGCCTCTTTCTTTTCCTCCTCTGTCTGCGTTTTTCCCTCAGTGGCCTCCCTCATGGCAGACCATTCCATCTGTTTTTCTTTTAGCCATAAACGAAATTTTTCGTCTATGGCTTTTTTTTTTTTCTCAGAGGTTGTCTGAGTGGGGACAACATGTAGGCAGCGAGTGCGAGACGTCGGCCCAACCTGCCCTTCACTTTTAGACAGATCTGGATTTGCATCTAAATAAATGTTTTGTGGCTCTGGAAAGTAACGGAAGGGCTCCTGGCGATAGGGGTGCACGCTTTGATAAAAAGGGGGCGGATGTGCATCTCGGTGATACATCCAATAAGAATTTGTAGCAGCTTCATAAGAGTTGCTGTGGTGGTAGTCCCCATATCCAGGGTACCAGGAGTAATTAGAACCCATAAGTCCAGGAGTACCCCCTGGGTCCTGGAGTGGATAAGTTGGGAATGGTTGATGTGAAGGTGGGTTTTCGTGGGTTAAAGATTCCTTTGAGTGTTCTCCTTCTTTGTCTCGATCCCGGTGTCTCTTTCCTTTTGGACTGTCCTCTTTGCTCTTATGGTTTCTCAGTCTTTTTCTGCTTCTGTCTCTCGACCTTCGCCTTTGTTTATAACCTACACTGTCAGAGGACTGATGGGGAGAGGGACTCGAGCTTCTGGATGTTGACCCTGACGAGGAGGAAGAGGAAGAAGAAGAGGAGTTTCTGTAATGTCTGCTAGAGCTACTCTGCTGAGTCTCCTGCTCCTCTGGGCTCTTTGCCCTCCTCTTCCCGTATAACCTCTCCTGAGTTCGGTCAGCTAGATTGCTCATCTCCTCCGCTCCTAGACTCAACCCCAAAGTTTTGAGGATGTTCTGGAGTTGTTCTTGGTGTTTATCCAGCTTTGGTATTTCTTCTCTTTTCTTTTTCCTCTTCACTGCAGGGGGAGACTTTGATCGACTACTTGAGGCAAAGCAGCTGTCTGCTTTCTTCTTCTGCTCATCATTAGATAGTGAGAATCTCTCAGTGAGAGACCTCTCTCGACTGAGTGGTTTGATCCTCTTCTCTGCACTGCTGGTGACAATGTGGCCCGACTGGCAGACTCCACTAGAAGCCATGCAGCGGTCCCCTCTGTCCTTCCTCTCCTTCATGTCATCAGGGAGGGAGAATCTCTCACTGAGGGATCTCTCTCGGCTGTGTGGACTTGTCTTCCTCTCTACACTGCTGGTGTGACTGTGGCATGACAGAGAGGCTCCACTATTTGACCTTTGGCTCTTGCTCCTGGCAGGTGTATCTACTCCCTGACTCACACTTCTGAAAGGTGGATCTACCTTCCCCTTCGAAGCAGGGTGCTGAATGTCAGGGACCTTGTCACTTACATGAGGATCCTCACCATCAGAATTGACAATCTTACTGAGTATGTTGATATCCACTCCTTTATTGAGCACACTGAGGAAGCGCTGGAAACCTAGGTCGATATTGTTTGCTTCCTGAACTGTTTCTCTTTGAGCTGGAGGAGGTGGAGTGATTTCAGGGATCTGGGGGAATAAAAAAAAAATATGTAGAACCTTGTTTAGTGTTTATACCAAATGTAAACTCTTGGATGGCTCAGAATTTTCTTCAAATAAATCCCTTAAAATCAAAAATAATATTGTTCAACATCAAACCTTGAGTAAGAAACTCGGGAGTCATATTTGACTGAATCTGTCCTTTGACTTGCTCATAAAAAAGTTGTAAAGTCCTGTTTCACGAACTTACCAACCATCTCCAAGATAAAACCTATTCTCTCTCACTTGGACCTTGAAAAATACAAATACTCATCTTCTCCAGATTTTACTACTGCAACTCACTCCTCACTGGAATTTATTCGATAACACTCTCATGTGTCCAGCTAGTGCAGCAGCTAGGGTTCTCACTAGTTTTAACAGACAATATCACATCACTTCCATTTTAGCCTCCACACACTGGCTTCCTGTTAGTTTTAGAATTGATTTTAAAGAGGGGTATCATGCATTTTATATATATATATATATATATATATATATATATTTTTTTTTTTTTTTTTTTTTTTTTTTTAATTTATATATGTATACAGTACAGGCCAAAAGTGTGGCCACGCCTTCTCATTCAATGCATTTTCTTTATTCTCATAACTATTTAAATTGTAGATTGTCACTGAAGGCATCAAAACTATGAATAAACACGTGGAATTTTGTACTTTTTTGTACCATTTCAGTTTGCAGTTTGCAGCGCTATCAAAAAAGCAAAGGGTGGCTACTTTGAGGAATCTTAAATATGATAGATAGATATGTATAGACATATATCCATGCAACCCACTTTTATGAAGTTGCTTTTAGGTGATGCTGTCCTCTTATTAATACTGTTTTTGTTGCTTTGTTTTTTTTTTATTACCTTTTATGCCATCAGTTGTTTTTATCTTTAAATTAATATCATTTGATATTCTTTGTCCCTTTCTATTGTTTCTGACTCTGCTTTGTAAACCCTTGATTTCAAAGGGGCTATATAAATAACACAGTTTTTAATATAATAAAGTCTGCTAGAGTCTATACTACAACTGTCTGTAAAGAGCATCAAATCTTTGAGTGTTTCTTTTACTTCCTTCCTTCTACCAAGCGAAGACTTGGTATTTCACAGTCTAAAGCCATGTGAGGAGTTTTTCACCAGTAGGAAAACAGATGCCAGTCAATGAGCTGCAAAAGCAAACAAGACCACTGGCAACATGACTGACAATTTCTGTATTAGAAATTATTCTATAATGTTTGTGTTTGGAACTGCTGACAGGAGAGTAGGTGTCAGGTCAGATAAGTGACAACGGATACGTAATTGTCCATGTTATATTTATGACAATTTTGGATAGTGTGTACCCCCCAATAAGTGTATGCTGACATTTCAAAATCCAGAGGGCCTGCACAAAAAACACAGTTGCAGAATACAAAAATTTTGGAATACAAACACAAAATAAGGAAAAATATAACACAAACCTCTCTGTATGCTGAAAAAACGAAGGGATCATCCATTTTCTGCCTCAACAGTGCCTTCACTCTGAGCTTCAAGGGATGGTCGTCCTGCTGCTTGCTCAGACTGGATGACTTAAGCCTCTCTTGAGGTGAGTGGTTCTGAAAGGCAAAAGTGAAGGCAGTAAAGAATATGGTGCACGATCTGAACTTTCCAATTTTAACTTCAGCTTATCGTCTAGATGCCCAATTGTCAGATATCAATTGCTCACCTTTAGCAGAGCAACAAATGAATGTCGTTGCTGCAAAATTGCATTCACCCTGTCTTTAAGAGTTGGACTTCCGCATCCGTCTAATTCTCCATTTGTGGTAGAGGCTAGAGTGGACGTCTTCACAACTTTTTTCAGAGCTATAAAAACTTTCTTTTGTTTTATCCGCTCCTCTATTTCTCTAAGTTCTTTGCACTTTCTTGCCAGCTCTGGATCCAATTCTTCCACAACCAGTGGTTCTCCATCTGGGTCCTCAGCTTCTGATTCTTTGTCAGAAAAGTCATATGATGTAGAACTGGGTCCCTCCCACCTTTCACTTACTTCAGCACTGCTTTGAGGTCTGTCAACTGTGTATCTAGAGAACTCACAAGAGGAGTTCTGGTTATCATTTGTTTCTGAAGTCTCGTTTTTGCTGCTGTTGAGACCACTTTGTAGGTTTCTCCCGCTCCGCAGGCTTTGAATGGCGTCCCAGAGAAGTGGATCCATGCTTCAGTTAGTTTCCCTCCTCTGTGAAGTCAGGACCCTCTGAAAAGTCAGTAACATGACAGTATGAAAACACGCACATATCTGTGTACAGACTGTTTCTCTGGTCATATTACCGCAACTTCCTAAGAACAAGGCTTATCACTCAACCGTGTCAAATACTGGTTTCTGATTGGTCAAAACCCCTTAACAAGTTATTATTTCTTCAAAGCGAAGGTCATGCTGAGAATAAGCCTGATCACACACACAAATCAAATCAATTAGGAGGTCATGGCACATCTAGTACACTGTAGTGAGTTTATCTCGTCATGTTGACAAAACCATTACTCTGGTAAAACAAAGTGAAGTCTATTTTTAAACATTTCTTAGAGTTTATATGGGGAGCACAAAACTTTTAATGTCGATGGAGGAAAGTAGACGAAAAGTGTTATGACAGCACAAGGTGTCAGAATCCACAAGGGGCAGCAAAGTGACAGACTTCAACCAAATTAAAGAAAACAGTCACATAGAGATCAAAATCTGCAATATGGTCAGGGCTTTTAAAGAGTTAAAAGACTGGTTTAGAGAGGAGAAAATACAGATGGACTCTAAGGGTGGAGAGGAGGAGGACCATGCACATGTGCTGCTGTTATCTCCAGTATCTAATAAGTAAACATTAAGTATCAAACCCACCTTTCAAATTCACATTATGATTTGCATCTCAACTGCCTTTAGGTCAAGCCCACATCCACCACCAAGCAAATACGAATACTCCAGTGTACAATGCACGGGCTAAGTTAATATTCAACACTTAAAACGAGCACAAAGCCTTGCGTTTGATTTCTACATATTTGTCAATATTTCAGTAAACTGAATAAAAAGGAGGGGGGAAATATCTCGTGCTTCACTAGCCTAGCTTTGTAGCTAACAGACTGCTTACTTACTACAGCCACTCAGACGACACCTTCCTCCTTCGCATGGTGTACACTTATTTCATTGCTCTGCAATTTTCTTGACATTATAAGCAGTGAAATGTCAAAGTGAGCATTTGCAAAGTTTACTAATTCGTTAAGGAAAACCAGTTTTCCGTTAATGTTTGAAAAAATCTCGAAGTGAAGGGAGACGGGCTGATCTCATTTCCTCAGTGGTATAGAATGATTGTCAACGGCGCCCCCTGCTGGACGGAGTACCGGCTCTGCAGGAATCATTCTGGGTGAAACTGGCACCTGCTAAAAAGTCATTTAAAAAATGTTGGTGGTTGTGCCGTTGCGTTTTCAATCTTTTCCATGGGCGGAGATTTGTGCCACTTGAAACTGAAATGGAATAATTATATTAAATTTGAAAAAGCATGATTTAAAATTGAAATTAATTTTATGAAACTTTAATTTGAAATTGTAAAAAAAAAATTCAACACTTAATTTTGCTTGAGTTCAAAAATTAAAAAAAAAAAAAAAAAAAATCACACGTTAGCTGTCCGCAGTGCTGAATTGTCTACAGCACCAAGACACAGCCCTGCTCTGTATGACTGAATTCATAAGTTATTTACAGGCATTTTGCTAAATTAATACTTACTCAGCTACCTGGCCTGATGTGAAAATTTAAATCTATTAACTTTTCTCTATTGCTGGGACCGGACTATTGTCCAAGTTGCTTTTGAAATACAGAAAAAGTTCTGATTTCTTAAGTGTGCTCACCTGGCCCTGACTGTGCAATTGAACTGTTAGACATCTAGGAGACCGGTCAGATTGCTCAGTAGGACCTACTTGTACAATAACTCTGATAAATTTCATGCTTTTGCAGAACATTGTCATTCAGGAGTGCTTATCGAGATTAAGGGAAAGACTCCATTATGTCTACAACAACAACTTTTTTGACCTTGATTGTTTAGAGTACACAGTGACCCAGGGGAGGACCTTCATAAATGCTTTGGATACGTTTGTGAGAGCCATCAAATCCTTACTACCTCATGCTGAATACCAGAGGGAGTTTTTTTTTGCAGAGGGTCACCATGTACAGTGGACCAGAGTCAAGGCCTCTATAAATAGAGTTGATACAGAAGACATCTTATCAAGAAAGACAAATATGGGCTGTGTGGTTCATCGAAAATATTCTGTTCAAGGCCCACATTTTCTGCAGCACATAGATACTATTCATAATCTTATCAGGTATGTTTGTTGCATCAGAATATAGTATGATGAATGTAATTGAAACTTATAGGAAATGTTATATTTTCCTGCTTCTCTTTTAAATATAAGCTTCTTTTCACCAAATATAACATGGTCATATTCAATGCTATTGATGGTTTCTCAAGGAAGGTAAGAAATGTCAAATGTGTTTTTTGTTATCGACATTTCAAACTTCATGTAATTTTGCCTTTAAAATATTTTTTAAATCTGTATATTTCAGGTATTTATAGGGATGTCAGTGACCAGTCATCAATTTAAGGTTAATGGCGGTTAAGAAACAGTTGAGAAAAAATAACTAATTATAATTCTAATATTACTTATTCATTGGGTTCCCCTCTTTAGATTATGTACCTATCTGCTACATCCAACAACAAAGCCAACACTGCACTGGTTTCTCTGGATGGAGTGAGAAGATTTGGGTGGTCCCTAAATACTGCAAAAAAATAGTTCGAGCCTGAGTATCAACTGAAATTTGTAAATTTAGTTTAAGTTTAACCGCTGCATTCCAGTGTTCTGCCTACCTGTGCCCTTACTGATCATCAGAAGACATCTCCTCCTATCTCAGTACTCATAGTTCTGGAGTACTGAACATAGATTGTGCAATTTATTTTGATGAAACTTTGATTAAAAATTGTGATCAGTAAAAATATTGCTGGCTAAACTCAAGTAACTGGTGGTCCTTTGAAATGGAACAAGATTCAGCATTTCTTTATTTCACACATGCACTAGTCAGCCTAACCACCGTAGAGTAAGGCAATGGTGATTATTGACCTCCTTGTGCACTTGATTTAAAACTGATCATTTTAGTTACTTATCAGCAAAAAAATCCACCCCATTATAAGTCAACACAACAGCCTTTTAGTAGGTTATTTTCTGTATTCACAATCTGTTTTTTTAAAGTTGTAATTTTGAGCATTTTTACCCTTATTAAATAAAGACAGCTAAGGAGAGACAGCACAAGCAGAGTTGGGGAGGACACACAATAGCCAGGCGCCAAAACCACTAGGTCATCAGTGCCCTTAAACTAGATAAATACTCAAAATTACTGGGATTTTAACCGTGATGTCAAGGAGTTATGATTCCATATGTAGAGTCAGCTCCTTTTTCAAAAGGCAAAATATGTGTGGAGCTCACGTATACTGAACACGCACACGCACGCGCACACAGAATTATTTAAAGAAAACCTCATTACTTATGAAAAGTTCAGCCTTTTTTCATAACATGAAAAATCTGTGATTTATTTTAGATCAAAGTGTGTTTAATATTATGCAATTCAAGTTATTTACATAATACTATTCTGCCTTTATACACATAAACAAAATATGTCAACTAACAAACCAAAAAGTCTACGTAGAGAACAGGTTTAGTAAGACTGACCATAGCCAGAGACATGAAACATCAAATCGTAGTGCTGATTCATTAGGATTAAATCCTGTATGATAACCTTTCAAGAGTCGTGTCCTATTTGGGAAACAACAGCTGAATCTATCAATGCTGGACAGGCTGCTTTAAGTTGTTCTCAAGGCCACACCTGAAAATCTACTCCATTGATTTGTCTTTGGCTGTTGAGCCAGCAGCTTTAATCATTCTTTTTTTTTTTTTCTTCAGATCAATCCTCACAACAAACTCCATACCATCCCGTGACTCTTGTTTTATGGGAAAGACTTGCATTGATCTGTTTTTCAACAAGCTGCCGGCCAATTATTACAACAGTTCCAGTTCAACTACTCCAATAGAGTTTTAAATGACACTTCCACTGTTTTAACTTTGTCATTCAACTCCTCTTTCAGTTCGTGAGCCATAGTTAGTGGCAAATCAGCTCTCAGCCCCTGAAACTCTACAGAAAAGGGTCAGAGGAATTTATGTTGAAAAGAAAAAGGCAACAGGTTTGGGGTTGTTTTTAAAGAGGAGACTCTTCTAGATAAATTTGCTGCTGGTGGGTGAAAAAATTCACTGAAGAGTCATCTGAGTCATCCTGCTGCTCTTAAATTGCTCTGTGTTTAGTGACACAACTGAAAATATAAAAACTATGTGCAAATATCTGATGGATAAAATGCAAATTGATCAGAGTCTTCTAAACTAAGGATCTGTCCGTCTTTTGGGACACATTTTAAATTGGCCTCATCCGGCTTGTTTTGTTTTGATGACTTGTAAACAGCGTGGCCTCGACAGGGTCTTTTTATTCTGAGTGTTGTTCGTTAGCTGCATTGGGTTCATGGGTGGCAGGTTCAAAAAGGGCGGCTGAGTATTACTAATGTTTTGAGGGAATAGGTGCCTTGTTTGAGGAAGAAGTCCTGGAAAAAGGTTCAAAGGTGGAGCATGGGTAATAGGAAGGATAGGAGGCCGGTGGGGAAACAAAAACCGGGGTCTGACATTGGGGAAATACGGAGGCAGACCAGGTGGAAAAGGTGGAGGTAGAGGGTGGGGCAAGGCTCGGGGGAGTGCTTGAGGCAGAGCTGGAGGGAGGGAGGGGGGTGGACCAGGAGGCAGAACTGGGAAAGGCGGCAGTGAGTTGCTTGCAGGTGAGTATGCTGACACCGCAGGAGGAGGAGGGGATGGCTTGGATGAAGTGTAGGTGTGATTTGGAGAAACAGCTTGAGACCCAGCAGTCTTTTCCTGAGTGGTTGTTTCGTATTTCTTCCTCTCAAACAGAGTGTCACTGCTGGCATTTGTATCATATTTGACCGATTCAAGTTTCGGTATTTGCCTGTCTTCTGAGAAATCCCTCTGGGGACTATCGGAGTCTTTTTTCATGTAATATTCTCGAGGCGGTGGACTGAAACTTGATCTGCTCGATGACGATCTGCTTTGCAGTTTTGGTGAATATGCACGCCTTCTTTCCATTTCCCTGCTCCTTCTACCGCGACCTTCCCTGTCACTGTCCTTCTTCCCGTACAGCCGCTCTTGGATCCGATGTGACATTTGACCTAGCTCTTCAAATCCTAGATTCATGCCAATAGCCTGCAAAACATCCTGCATTTGCCTATGCTTGTGCTCCTCTTCCGGTGTCAGCGTTATCTTTTCCACCACTGAGGGAGATCGAGATCGACTGCTGGAGCTGAAGTGGCCATGCTCTATGGCACCTTTTTGCAGAGACCTGTCATCAGACAGAGAGCTCCTCTTTGGGCTGAATGATCTGTGATGTGGTGGAGAAACTCTATGAGCTCTCACACTCTCACTCCAGTTGGAGTTGTCATGTGTCTGGTAAACTCCATCCCTATCAGGGGACCAAGGTCGGTCTGCAGGGTGCGTGGAAGAAAGTGGAGACTGTTGTCGATCATCCCGTCTTTCAGAGGTCACTATCTTTGTGAGTGTGTCAACATTCACACCCTTGTTAAGCACATCGAGGAAACGCTGGAAACCCTGAGTCTTCTTCTCTTCGGGAGTGACTGGAATCTGGTGGGGGACTTCACTCTCGAAAGACTAATGGGGGACACAGAGAGGCATCCAAATTTATGAACAGTCATACAAGGGAAATTTTTGTAGAAAAACAAAATTACAGTTTCAAGAAAATGATCAAAAGTCAAAGTGAAGACAAAAATTATGACCAATTAGTTCATGTTTAGACCCATAATTTAAATACATACAACTGTGAAAGATCAGGGTTATAATTTTAGTCTATTGCAGTGGTTCTGAAGTCCAGTCCTCGAGGCCCACTGTCCTGCATGTTTTGGACGTTTCCCTGCTACAACACACCTGATTCAAATGATCAGCTCGTTATCAAGCTCTGTACTGGCTTAATAACGAGCTGATCATTTGAATCAGGTGTGTTGGAGCAGGGAAACATCCAAAACATGCAGGACAGGGGGCCTTGAGGACTGGACTTGAGAACCACTGGTCTATTGTACAAGATACTATATTAAAAGTTACATACGGACATCACAGAAACTGCTCTCAGTTGTCACCAAACAATCACTTTGACTGGCAGCCTCAAAGATTTAAAACATTATTCAATGTATAGGTAGATGAATGAATGAGATCCCTTGCCATGCACAGGTACCACATGAAACTCCCCCAAAACTAAGGCCTTGTACACACGTGGCCGGCTTTTTTTTTATAAACGAATATCCAACCCCCTCCATAAAAAAAAAAAAAAAGTCACGTACACACATCATCGTTTTCAAATAAAACCCCATTCACACAAACCCACATATATGTTATAAGCACGCCTGACCCAGAGTTAATAGTATTTGCCAAAAAGTTAGACCCATTCTATCCAAAGAGAGCAAGCTTCCCTTTTTCATTGTCACTTCTCCAAACATGAAACATAGCGCAGTGTAGTTCATTCATGTGGACCGACAAAGAGGTGAAACTGCTTTTAAGCTTCATTTTAGAAGAAAAGAGGAGGAAGGGTTATTTGGTGTAGAATAACTGACTGTTAAGCACTCCTTCTCCTTTGCTCTCCACAGAAATATATATTCTGTATATATCTGTGCCACAGCCTGACATAAACAAGGGCGCATAGCATATGACATTTAGCTATAAGTTGTTGTGGACACTGACGTTTGGAAATTTAAAGACCTCTTTATCTATGTCCGTATGCAAACGCAAAACCAGAGTTTTCCAAAATCTTCACTCTGGCTAGAGTTTTCCAAAAGCAATGTTTTTAATGACGTAATCATGCGGTTTCATGAGGACAACGGACTAAATCGTACAAAAATGTATTTGTTTTAGCAAATATGCAGCTACATGTTTTGAGACATGTTTATTACCTACAGCATTTTGGAGAATGTTTTTCCATGCTGCATGGCATCAAAAAAAGTTTAAACAATGAATTGAAAGAAATGCAAAACAGCCCAATTAACCCACCTGTCCACTGGATCCATTCATAGAGAACCTTGCTCTTTTAGAGCAGTGATCCTCATAGCCTGCAGAGGGGCTGTCATTCCTCTCTCTGAGTTTGGCATAACTCTGTTTGAAAAAGATAACAACATGGATTAATTTCTTCAGAAATTAAAATCTACACTCTGCTGAAGAGTCTGTTTCTTGTGACTGACCTTCGAAGTGTAATCTTGTGATTGCCTTCTTTCTCCTGAATGGTCCCAGCTTCTCTCATGGCTGTCTCTATCTTTGTAATATCCAGACGAGGGTCTGCAGTTTAAATCATCCTGATGATGCCTGTAAGTGGATTCCTCATGTCGATATTTGTGTCTGGAGTCTTGAGTTGTTTTCCTGTATTTAAAATCTTCATCCTGTGGGTTTGAATGTTTCAAATCCTTGTTAGGATGCGAGCGTGAAAAATTGTCTGAAGAAAGCCGGTATGATTTATCTTCAGTCTCTCTCTTGTATCTGTAATCATCTTCATTATCCTCTGTAAACCTTCGGCTTTTCCTTTCAGAAGAACCCCAATCAGATGAAGACGTGCGTCTCCTCACTGGGCTCTTTCTACTCCATTCTCTGTTCAATGAGTCTGTATTATACGGCCTTTTAGGCGAGTCACTGCACTTTCTACCTCTGCTTGTCCTCTCTGCAGCTCTGGGTCCATCCCGGCCATATTTATGATGTGAATCCTGGGGTACATCTCTGTGAGGGTCACGCCTTTCTTCTCGTCGGTTGTCATAGCCCTCCCACTGCCTTGAACTTCTCTCACTGTATTGCCCCCTGTGACTGTGCTCAGACCTGCAGGAGTACATCATCTCATCTCATCTCAGCAGCTCCAGCAGCAACTTGGATATCAAAATCTGCAGAAAAAAAACACAGAGTATAGATTTTAGAAAATCTTTCGAAAAAAAAAAAATTTGGTTTACATGGATTAGTGGGGAAAACAAAGGTTATTCAAATTTTGTAGAGCTTTTCAATGATACCAAATGTGAAGGGGTGGGGCTTCAGTACCTTTCTCTTCCTCACTCAGAACAAATGGCTGCCATCAGTGCATGCACATTTTATGGGAAGAGGAAAAGTACTGAAGTCCCACCCCTTCACATTTGGTATCATTGAAAAGCTCTAAATGTCCTCTGTAGAAACCAAAAGGAGTTAATTCAGTAGTATGCAGTGGGTGGGAGATATCTGTGGTCCTCCACAGAGGACAAATTTGACTTACTAGTAGCCAGGAGGATAGTACAAGGCTGAAAAATCCAGCAAAATCCAAGGCATTCCCCTGAACAGCCTACAAGACATGTATATATCTCGTGCCCTGGACAAAGCTGAGAAAATACTTTCAGACTCAAAACATCCCCTTGTTCAGAGAGTTTAAGCTGCTGCCCTCAGGCCGCAGAGACCGGTGCCCAGCCCTCACCAAGAACCATAGACTGTATATACTATGGACAACTTGGTTCCGCCTACCGCCTGTATACGGATTTGAAGCCAAAAAGCTCTCCATATTTCCGGGATTATTCTTCATTTCCTGAAACCAGCGCTGCGCAGTAGCGTTGTGCACATTTGTCTGGCGGGAGTCGCTGTGATGACGCTCGGCTCAAACAGCATATCCCCCGGGTGAGCTATGCAATCCCTGAACGCCCATAGGCTTTATCAGGTGTCAATCATAGAAAACATGAACCCCCTAATAACTTTTAAAAACGGAGCTTCACAGAAAAAAAGAGGACTTGAGCACAAACCAGTCTTACAATAACTACATGTCAACACCTCAAGCAGGTGGGAAAAAATGTTATGTTCTGTGTAATAAATTTCTAAAGTTTGTCCACAGCCCCATAAGCTTTGCTGGCGGAGGCGGGATTTATGACCTATATTGCAGCCTATCAACAGAGGGTGCCGTTCTCGGAGTGGCTTCACCCAGCAAGGAGGCAGACGGCGTCTATTCAATATACAGTCTATGCCAAGAACAGGTCCAGGCTGTCGTTTGTACCACAGGTGATTTTACAATTAAATAAACTAAAATAGATTGTGGGCAGCTTTATTCTTTATTTTTAGATACTGGTTCAGCTGGTCTGAGCACAGATACATTATTTAAAGACTATTAACTGAAATACTTTTTTTGAATTGACAAAGTACAGTACAGTAGTATATTTATATTGTCTTTTCTGAGTTGTTTTGTTTTGTTTTATATGGAACTGTGGATGTGTGCTGTCTTTGTGCGTGTTTTTAACTTAATGCAAATGAATTTCCTCACAGGGACAATAAATTCAACCTACCTACCTGAAAAACAAAACTCAAGGGCAGCAATCTTTGGGCTCTCAGGCTGCACTGCTTTAAAAACAGACACAAGTCTGTAGTGGAAATCACTGTATGGGTTCAGGATCAGTGCCGAGAACACAGACCTTTGCTAGATCTACAAATGCACATTAGAACTCTGAAGGAAAAAACTGTGTTGTCTGAGTCTAATAAAGAGGGACTTAAAGGAAGTAAAAAACTGTCATGTGCTTCCTCTGTCACAGTTTCCTAAAACCCGTTGCTGTCATGAGAGTCAAACAAGATATACAGTTATGACAGAAAAAGTAAAGATAGACCATGAGTCCAAGTTTTAACATTGTTTTCATGCTATGTGCAAATGAGAGCAGGGTTTTAACAAATCACGATCATGTTTACAATTAGCACATGTACCAGTATTAAAGAGAGCAGAGTTATGTAATACAATTAAGCAAACTAGTCAAATATCTTCTATTAACTCCTCAGTAACAGAAGTACAAAAAATGACCCATGAATTCTTACTATCGTTGAACTGAGCTGAGTTTACAACAAATGAAACAAACACAGTCTGGCCTTAACAAGATATTTGTAATTTTTTTAACTTTTTGTTTTATTTGTCAATAAAAAGTTGATGGTTCTGGTCAGAATTATTAGCTAAAACGCCTTTCTGTAGTATCTTCAAGAGTTTCTAGCTAGCTTGTTACCTTAGCTTTAGCTGGCAGACGAAACACTCACCCTCGAATCCGCATGGTCATTATCACTGGAGGACTATCTAAGATTACAGAGACATAAATGAGCCTGCACGTCGACCTTCTGGTCAGAGTTAAACTCTGTAATAACGCCATAATGTTTTCTGCAGGGAGCAGAACTGTGGTGACCATAGCGCTGTTAGCTCAACTCTCCACATAGCTCTGGTTAGCAGCCGGGACGTTATTATTTTACCTTTGATTTGGACGACTCCACGTTCTTTCTCCAATGCAGCAGGGTGGAAATGATGAAACTTTACTTAAAAAACTGTCAAAATTAAACTATGACCTCATGTGAAGCAAGCTAACGTTGGACTGAAAAACTAATTTTACTGTAAGGTTGAGCGCGCTACTGACCCCGCACCCCAGCAACAAATAATCTAAACTACCCCCACCTAATGGAAGGAGGGGGAACAACCTACTATTAAACAAAAAGAAACAACAAAAACTATCGTTTAGCTATCGCACAATCTTCAGTTATGATGTCTTTTATTCAGTCTGAAATTTTATAAATCTGTTTCTTCCTTTACTTCTGATAAGTGGGACAGCTGTAATTCATAAAAATAGATTCTAGATAAATAATACTCTTTGTAAACTAGTAGACATGAACGTTTTCACAATTTTTAGAAAAGACAAAACGGACGCAGAGACAGTTAATTTTATCTGTTATATATATTCTGTCTAACCAAATCTAAGAGAAGTTAATTTCCCTTGTGCCTGTTCCAAGTTCTCTCATATATACACATTAGTCCACAGGTGTCAAACTCAAGGCCCGGGGGCCAAATCTGGCCCGTGGAACAATTATAATTGGCCCACAAGATCATGTCATATTTGTATTATTATTGGCCCACCATGAAGTATGAAGTCTGCAGATTTCCTCCAGTAGATTAACGTAAACTTTGGCACCATTGTTTAAAATGTCCTTAATAAGCCACGAAAATCTGGGAAATTAAAGAGTAAGAAAGATTTGATAAATAGTCAAGAATGTGGGGGGAAAATATTTGGTGTTTTATTTCATGTTTTCAATTTTGCATTTCAAGATTACAAGTCAAACATGATTGGATGTTTTATTTCATGCTATGATTTTGTTCAACTCAGTATTTAGACTTGTGTCATTTCCTTACTTTAGATTCCAAATTTAAATTTTAAGTCATATTTTGACCTTTTAAACCTGATTTCAACGTTCCCCTCATGTATTTGCTCTTTAAAAGCATTATTTTTTTATTTTTAATACTATGCTCTGATTTTTTGAACTTATAAGTAAAAATAGAATAAAAAAATAAAATACATATATATATTTTTTTTTTATCTCAGATTGCCTTTAAACTTATCTTTTTATCTTTTTTGAATTTCCAAATGATTTATTACCATTGTGGTTTTTGTTACATATTTTTTGAAAAGGAGTTTGACAGTTTTGGGGAAATGTTGACCTTGTTTGGCCCTCAGGTTAGACCTAAATCCAGATTATGGCTCTTGCTGTGGTTGAGCTGGACACCCCTGCATTAGAATAATCAGTTGGCATTAATTATGGGCGGACTTTTGGTAATTACACACATAAAAGGATTGGCTATGGATGTGTGTAGTCAAGAACACCTGACTAACTGCAATCAAAGTACATAAAGTGCAGTTGCATGAGTTGGATAAAACACATGTTCAACAGGTTAGAGGAACAAATGTAAGTATTTTGTTTTTCAAAAGTTGTAAAACCTAAATTTTACCAAAGAGCTGAACATATGAGAATGCTTTGTAATACTTGATTTTATGTTAGCAGATTAATAGCAACTGCACTGCTGTATGCCAACATTACATCTCATATTTACGAACTCTATTTGCCGTTTTGCTAAATCTGCAATATTGAGTGACATTTTTTTGTCACTCTAAGCAGATGTTTAAAATTTGCTATGTGAAAATCCTCAAAGTTGTAAAAAAAAAAATACCACAAAGAGAGTTACAAAAAAAGCACACAACACAGTCCAGAAAGACTATTCTCGTTCTTTATTGGCACTTCCCCTACAGGTAGCTATCGAATGGATCCCACTCCTGTGTAACAGCGACAACGTGTTACAAAAATGTCAGACTGTCTGTATTTGTGCCACTCTCTCTAAACAGGCTCCTGTTTCTCTACACTGTTATAGTCACTACTGAGGTGCTGACAATGCTCCCTGGGTGATACAGATGATGTATGCTCCAATCACATGTGCAGGTTAGACATTTAGTCTGTGTTAATGATGGAATGATGTCAGGGATGTGTGCTGTGTGAGCGAGGAGGCCCATCAGACGAAGAACACAGTTTATATCAGGGGCCTCTGTACTGCAACTGTGCAGCACTGGGTAATCTCCACCAGAGGGCGCTGTAACAGAGGACAAAGACATGATGATCATACTCAACTTTGCTAGGAACACAACTACATTTACTTCCACTGCTGAGAAGTGTACATGCTGCTGAGAATGAATGAAACAACCCTCACAAATACAAAATAAAATCTTTTTTGGTTTTCTTTCTATCCAACTGTGGAAAAGATGACTTTGTTGACTGTTTCTTTTGAGACTTTCTTTGTGCCAAAAACAATTACATCTCTGTAATCAAGGAAGTTTTTCTTATTTTTAAGCAGTTACACTCGTTGTCTCAGCTCTGAATGGTCTTACACTTAGATTTAAGGCAGGTTATTTCCACACTCTGAAATTTCACTGACTGTTCTCTTATGACATACAAATAAAATTCCTAATTTTAAAAATGGCATTTCTCTGATTAAGATACGGATTTAGATACTATTTAATGTGGTCTGTTTGTAAGTAGTGTGTTAAATGGCTGTAGAGTTGCAGTGTCAAAAAATATTATCTGTACTCATAAAGTTTGAAACTGCATTCTCTCTATTGGCCTACAGGTGGTAACCCCATTGGCTGCCGAAGACATCCAATTAAATACAGGCACGAGATAAAATGACCAATTTTTTCAAGGGACATCTGTGAACATTTTCCAAAAGAGTTTAGAGTTACAATCCCTAGTTTTGATTTTCGAAATAACTAGTAATTAATCTGTAAATAATAGTCCCTATAAATTCATAGTGAGAGGTTTTTAACCCTTTAATGCCCGACACCACAAATTATGGCCAGAAAATTAAAAAAAATTTTGGAGCTGAAATGTATATTTCACTTACTGCTAAAAAGCAAAAAAATTAAATTGTCCTTAAAATTTAACAAATATATTTCTTTATCTTGTTTGATACATTAGATGCTTTTGGAAACTGATAAACTACAAGAGGATATTTTTATTTTTAATCAGACTGTATTCAGGTTTTTTTTAGTAATTTGTTGATCAAGCTGATTTGATAGAAGTATATAAAGGTATGTATCAAATATGATACAAAAGGCATTAAAGGGTTAAATGATTTTGAAATGTATCCTCACTCCTATACTGACAATAAAATAAAATTATCAGCGACTGGTTAATCATTACACTGAATTTTAGTGACTGTGTTCAGGAAACATTCTCCACAAAAAGGTCAATGGATATTTGGTCCTCACTCTTCAATGCCTATTTCTGAGACTCTGTTCTTTTTTTTTTTTTTTTTTTATTCTCTTTAATTTACCAGAATCAGCCCAACATTCAACTCCTCACAGTGCCTGAAGGTACATCTGTCAACATCTGCCCAATAAGTCCATGGTCACAATCCATAGTTTGGTGTTTCAAAGAATATGATGTTAAAGTGTAAATGTTTGTCCATTTAAGACTGAAAAAGCAGATAAAGCAAGGTTTAGTTTAGAGTTATTTTTCCCTTGCTAACTGTGCATGCTTTTGTGTCAACGCAACTCAGCAGGGAAACTGAAGATTTTTTTAACAGATTTATTGTTCCGTCAAAAAGTAGGAAACCTTATATACCTTTATAAATCAGTAAACTGTCTGCTCAGCTGTGATGCTCTGGTAAAAATGCTGCAGCAAATTATAATCTTCCAGAATCACCTATATAAGCATTATGTGATCTGAGATAAAAGTCATTTATTGTAGTTTAAAAAAAAAAAAATCAACCCAATTATATCAACTGACCAATATATCGGTCATGTATTCTGTTTCTAGTGGTACAACTTAATGCTCATATTTAACACTATACAATCAATTCATTTCTTCGGGGTCTGTGTTTCTCAGCTCTATTTTACAACAGAGACATATTAAACCATGAAACAAAATCAAATACAGGTGCTGGAGCCTCCCACCTGCTCACTGGTAGAACTTAATCTCTGTGTCCACACAATCAAAAAATAAGTCCCCCAGGTCCTCTCCTGGTATCTCTCCATTCAGCATGGCTGAAATCTCGCTCAGACACTGCGACTCCAGGTCCATCAGTATCTCATACATGGCTGAACCCTCATCCTAACACAGAGAGAGAGAGAAAGAAAGAGCAAAGTGAAAACAGCAGTCACACCTGGGTCAAGTGTACATGCATATTGGGAGTTTAAACTTGATTAAGATGGGGAGTCATTCGTTTCAATCTTAAACTGTGGCGATTGTGTGCATTTCTTTAAAAATAAAATACTTCTTTTTGACTTTTTAATTGTCCTCAGCCTGAATTTCCTACAATAGACATCTGTGGGGGAGACTCACATCTAACAAGCCTAGGCGCACACCTGCTTTCACAAACCCCCACTTCCTCTGCAGGCTCATCTTGGATTTAATGTGCTCTAACATGAGGAAACGCAGCAGGCAAACCCTCAAAGCAATTTTTATTTGAAATACTATCTATGTGCAGATTTATTCAAGAGTGTACAGTTTGCCAGATTAGAATTAAATGACAAACATTCACTGGACTGCTTTATCAAAAGAAGAAATGATACGCCACATGAGGAAGAATATCCTCCACTTTGACTTTGAATAAGCGCTGTAAAACAAACTCTGCTAAGGGTAAAATTGTTTGTGATACTCAGAGCCTTTTCCCAGTGAATGGTGAATTTAAGAATGAAATAGTAGTAAATATGTAAGGCACCCAGGAGAAAGTAACTGTAATCACACTGAAACTGGATTTCTTTATGAATATATTTATGAGCTTTTTATTCAAGTGTTTTTCTTTCATTTTTAAAGTTTATTGCTTGTACGGTGTACCTCTCACTACGATTATTCCAGTGTCAATCAGGGAAAAATCACTTCAAAGTGCACATGCATTATTCCTTAAATCATGGGCATTTTTTGATATTTTGTAATGTTGATGTTTATTTGGAGAAAAAAAAACTTGGCAATTCCCTGTTAGCCACACTAAACACAGCCAATTTGTTCACATTATATGGTAAACTGGATTACAGATAACTAAAGCAAGAGCACGAGGCCTCTGCAAGTTTAAAACAATCTATGGACCTTAATGAATATTATTTATTTGTGTTGATTAAATCTTTCACTGGATTTGGATAGTGGGGACTCTGTCCATCGCAGCCGGAGGGGGGTCTAAAATAGGACTTTCAACAGCTTTAAACATTATTGCTAACTTCTTCTCATTTTGAACAGAATTATCAGACAAGTTGAGCGAAAAACAATAAATTTTGGATTAACTGTGCTTAAAAAAGAGAGATGATGTTGTAAGTAGAAGTCATAGTTTCGTTGGTTTTACATTGGCCTGTATTTTTTTTGTCTCATCATATTGTCCTGTGATTGGTTATAAAAGTCAAGAACAGGACTTTTACTTAGTCCACTGTCTGTTACCTAGTAATATCGACTGTCAGTGTTAACATTAGAAAACTCAAACTATCCTGTGTTAGCTTTTACTATGCACCCACTATGTTAAGGGTCGGTTTTGACCCGTGTCTTAAATCAGCTATAAATTACACTAAAAAAAAATTCGCTATTATGCAGTTTGGTTCTCATCTCTAGGTTACCTTGTTACGCTTCATTAGCCATGAAAATATTGCTTATAATAGTTTTATGGAGGGCCTCTGGGCCTTTCTTTGTCAGTATACCCCTCACACAGACATCTATACTGAATTGATCTCACAGGTCTGGACATGCCTAAGGTTGTTTTTTGTGCAGGGAAATACATGGAAAAATAAGAATTTACTAACTCTCACATGATTGGAAAAGGACCAGACTGTCAGTGTGGTGCCTGGCAGTTCACCTATGATTTCAGTTTTTGCTCTGATTATTAGATGTTGATCTACCCGGGTCAACAGCGACCTAAACATGACAAGTGCCATCATTTTAATAAGAGCATTTTATAAGTTAGTCAATTTAAAAAAATATATTTTTTATTTTGTTGAAATCGAGGATCCTGACAAAGTCAAAAAAAGTCTTGATGCAAATAAACTAATTTATGTGGTTCTTTTAAGCATTTAAAAACAAAAACTGGTCGTTGCAGACCCTAACACAGGAGAAGGGTTAACTTATCTGTGGTAAGATATCCAACGAATTTAGTTTGGGTTTCAGATATCTAGTTAGATTTAGGGAAAGTTATTTATAGTTTACAGTGAGGTTATTTGATGCCTAGGAGAAGACCTAATGAACTGGACTCCCTAATTCACTGATTTCAACTTCAGTGACCTTCACTCTTTGGACTCAAGTGATGTATGACTAATGCACACTAATTCTACTAATTCTAGTGGAAGTGATTTCTAGAGGATGTCTCCATGATATGTCTCACTGGGTCTTTAAACATAGGGAATATGTTACTGATTGGACAGATAGTCTTAATACAATGGAGGACGGATGCAACAAATCCAATGAATAGCTCAGTGTATCTCTACCCTCATCTAACGTCCATATTATGCAGCCATGGTAGGAGTTAAACCTCAGCAAAACTAACCCTGTGCTATTTCAGGACTGTGTATTTTATTTCTACATTGCTTTAAAATGCTAAACATCAATAGCACACTTAAAAGAAACTGTGAAATATGTGCTAATATCTTTTTATTTGTTTTAAGAGAAAATATTCAGATCTTGCAGTGGATCAGTATTTAGTCTGAAATGAAGATTTGAACAAGAATTCTCTTGTATCTTTATTTAGCCCACTGCACTTTCTGTGAGTGTCAGCTCATCTCATGTTCATCTAAAAGACTAAATGATCATTTAAACTTTACTTCTTCTTGCAGTAATTAGCACAGACTGTACAAGGTAATGAGTTGTTGTTATTTTGAGCTACCAATACCCCCCAGCTTTCTCATGTTGTTTGGTTGCACAAGGATTTAAACCCTGCTCTTTGGAGTTGAATGTGTAGCTGTGGTGTGTAACTGTTTAGTCTACACTCATACCATGTGTCTAGTCTGGCACCGGGAGTGTCACTTCTGCTCTGTGCTGCTCAATAACAACTGTCAGAGTTCAGCTGTCGGTGAATCTGATACTACTTTAGATGTAAAAATGAGATATGTGTCGACTCCCAGCTCTGCACAGGTCAATCATTGATCAACATCATCTGTAAGTGCCCACCGGGTTGGTCTCCATGGTGTTGAGCGCCACCTGGTGGGCTTTGTACAGGTCATGTCTGCGGTCCACTTGGCTCTGAAAGCGAGGCTGCTTCCTGGCAGGATCAGCTGGTCCAAACTGTGGGGAGACCACCCTCAGCACTGGGGTGGCAGAGTCCGAGAAGACAAAAGGCTTGAAAACAGACCTACCAAGGGGGGCAGGTGGGGTCCACAGGGAGAGGAAGAGCAAAGAGAGAAACCCAGACTCAGAAACTCCCACCAACCCAAAGAAGAGACAGATAATTTTAAAAAGTAAAGAGGAAAAGAGGAAGATTGTTTGGGCTCTGAAAAGCATTAAAACAAATGCTGATTTTTTTTTTTTTTTTTTTTGCTTCAACTGGTCAGAGAAAAAGTCATTTGAATTCATTCTAGTTTCAAGGTTTCTTTCTCCAAAAGTCAAGTGCATTTACTGGGATCATTCCAGCTTTCTATTCATGTGTTTATGGATTCAGACATTGGACAGTTTCTTTAATCTCAATGATTTTTGGTTAAGCTAGCGACAAACCTGGAGGGGTCTGGGGTGGCAGTGAAGAAGTGGACACATGGCAAGCTGGTGTCTCTGGGCAGGATGGACACCATGCTGCCTGTGGTGCGAAAACCTCCTGAATCCATGCAGATGCCACTGGGCTTATCTCTTAGAATAGAAATCATCACCTCCGCCGTCACTGAGCCTAAAAACAGAACAAGTCAGTTTAAAAGAACAAAACGTATTCCCCCTGGAGACTTTTCGATCTTGTCTGACTGTAGACAGTATTCTCAGACATGCCTTCAGAGACGAATTTCACATTGGTAAGTCCAGTAAGGACAGGATAAATTAATGTGCGAGATGAGTCTAATTCAATTTAGAACTTTCCCCAAAATACAGACCAACTTACAAAAACACTTGAAATGATCAAAGTTACACTGACTTAGCTGCAACATAGCACCATGTGATGAAATAGGGAAAAACACGGCTCATTTGCTGTGATTTATCAAGCAGGGAAAATGGTCTCTGTTTGTTTTGTTTGTTTGGTTTACTCGAGGCAACAATGTCATGTCTGCCTTCAACACCAGGCTCTGGAATTTAACAGTATTACAGACATTTTTTGATCGCAGTTTATCCAGATATGATTTATTTTCTTCTTTGCTGCGTTTCCTCATAAATATGCAGGGGTTATTCCTGAAAAAGGCATTGTTTAGAACAGTGGTTCTCAAGTCCAGTCCTCGAGGCCCACTGTCCTGCATGTTTTGGATGTTTCCCCGCTCCAACACACCTGATTCAAATGATCAGCTCGTTATCAAGCTCTGTAATGGCTTACTAACGAGCTGATCATTTGAATCAAGTGTGTTGGAGCAGGGAAACATCCAAAACATGCAGGACAGTGGGCCTCAAGCTGGACTTGAGAACCACTGGTCTAGAAGATAGCATATGTTTTTTAAACCCTTAATATATTTTTCATCTTTAATGAAACCTTCTCGGATGTGTAAACTATCAATGCCATGGGTACCTTTGCTACCCAGTACTATTGAGAATGCTGGTTTAGGATTGGGCTGTGATAATAAGCCTGGTGGTCCCTGTCCTCTTTAGATCAGAGGGTGTAATGTCCATGATGTACTACAGAGTCATGTCTGTTTCCAATGCAGTGAGCAATGAATGAATGAATTACAACATCCATCTTTAGTCTGATAAAAGTCATAGTCAAAGTTAGTCATAGTTTTTGTTTCTAAAACAGGTCTAAGGAGGGTGTGCGAATGCATTGTGGGAAATCGAGGAGCAGAGTAGCCTCACCGTCATGTTGCTGGAGCAGCTCTGTTCCTCCTTTGTAGCGCCGTTTAGCCAGCTCCATCCTGGCAGGTGGGTTCTCCGGGCTGAACACCTGAGAGAAGTTGAACTCTCCTTCTCCGTCCCACCAGCCCTCAGCTTTGGCCACGCTCCGCAGCTCTGGGTGCTCTGCAGACACCTCAGAACCGATGGTCAGCTGGTTGGAGATGTTCTTCACGCCCTCTGACAAGAGAAAGTGGCTGTTGTGAGGACGGTGCAAATATTTCTTTCTTTGGGAGGGCCACTTTTTGCAAATTTCACACAAATGTACTTTTTAACAGTGATTGCATCCCAAACAAATAACTATTCAGTACAAAATATATAACTTTTCTCATTATACATACTCCTCTGGTATATTCACTTACATTCTGAGCACATTTATCTCCAGCAGACATTGTGATCAATCACTGATTAATTAGTGTCTCTTTACCATAATGTCAAGATTTCCTGAGCTATACAACAGGTTTATAAGCCGTACACTGCTCAAGTAATGAATTATGGACAAAGAGATTTGTAATGGTTTTATTCAGGTTGTTATTTAGCTCCACCAAATTAAAGTGCAGACATGAAACATGCTTTTATTTAAATATTTCAACAGCTTGGAGTGGTTTTCTTTTAATGCACTCTTCAAGTGTACTCCATAGACAGCTTCAGTTTACTTTAGTCCTTTGATTTATTGAAGCCTTTAGAGTCTTAACAGTATGGTTTAGAAAATGGGAGTATGCTGCTTCTGCCCCACAACCATAGGGTGGATTCCAGAGAATGATCAACTCTTTTTGTGTTTAATAATTAAAAATTTTTAAAAAATTCCTGCGACTTCTCAGACTCTGTCAGATCAGGACAGAAAGTCAGAAAATGCTGATTTGACATACCACAGGTCATTTTCGCATATTCCATCCTGCATCCCTCCGCATCCTCACCTGTTACCTTCTGAGCCACCCACAGTTTTCCAGCTGTTTCAAGGACCCAGGCCTCCTGGCGGTCCACCAGGAGGAAGGTGTTGTGGTAACTAAAAGGCTCAGGATCCTCCCTGCACTGCCCCCCCTGACCATGCTGCTCCAGGAGGCCGGTGATCACAGTCAACGCCGCCCAGGCACTGTCACCTCGCTCCAGCCCCAGCCTGGTGATCAAAGTCAAGCTCGGTCATTTAGAGGGATTTAAGTCTGAGTTTTTCCACCAGGCATAATCATGTAGTTATAAATGTCACTACGACTGCATCACTTTTAAGAATTTCTACACACTTATGTACTCGTCTGTCTTAACTCACTCTTTAATCTTAAAGGTAGTTTTTTTTAATTCACTTTGAGTTTAATGGTGATTTGAGTGATTTTGAACACCTCTCTGAATCATTAGTTTTGGATAAAACTGCGAATGCTTCGCTTCAGTCATACTTCAAACCCCTGTCATGGCATGCTTTTAACAATACACCCACCCTTTTTGTTAAAGCCTGTGAGGATTAAGCTAATACTAAGACTGAGTAAACACTATCTAAACTGTTCTTAATAAGAAAGAAATAGTTTCTCACATCAGCTCTGAGGATTTATTTGTCTTTCTTGTTGTAATCAGATAAGCTGATTATTATCCCTGTGGAATTTTTGTAAGAATAGAGTATTAACGGTTTGTGGTGCTCACCGAACGAGGTCCATGCCCAGCAGAGCCTCTCCAGGGGTGACAGGCTCTCTGGTCCAGACAGCTTCATTTCCAATACAGACTCCCTGATCATTGGCTCCCATTTCAGCGCCCCACATCCAGGCAGGTTTACTAAGGACAACAGCATGTGTCTGCTCCAACTGAGGGACCTGGATGTATGTGCACTGCAGACAAAACGGCAAGAGACAGTTCATAATAAGGTCACATTGCAATGAAGGCAGTGTTGGTGGGCTGACTCACGCATTGGGCAAGAACAGTTATAATCTCCGGGGTATTTAGAGCTGAAAACTCTGAACCAAGAGGGGTTTTTTTTTCTCAAACTCAACACAACTTCTTAACATGAATTTTTATACCGGTATGTTAGCATCCTGGTCGACACATCTGTATGCTACATAAAATGCTTTGAAGGAAGAAACTCTTAGATTCACTGCATTTAGTTATCTCTATTCACATCTGAGCACAAAATGCCAATTCCCACCTAAACAAAAACTGTGTAATTGCATTCTTTGTAGGGCTGTCACACAATGCATTTATTTTCAATCACAATTAATCATAAATTTCAATAGTTTATCATACTTACTAACATTATCAATTCCATGTTTAGAAGTCCATATTGATGTTGTACTTTTAAGTCCCCATTAAAGTATGAGCCAGTTTTTATAAGTGTCTTGATTTGGGAATCAAATGAATGCAAAATAAATGTACATCATGACTTTTGCACTTAGAGTATTTAAATAAAAGCTACACTGTTACACCAGAGCGGTCTGAAAACGTGACTTAGAGGTAAGAGACAGCTTCACAATGTTTCATCCACAGGTCTAAGGCCATTTGCAAACATCAAAACAGAGCTCTACCAGCTTCGGAAACGAGGTTGCCTGCTGACTTCATTCCAGTCAGCTGCACCTGTATGCTTAGTTCATAGTTGTTGGAGAAAATTCAAAGGTCTTCAGCGATATTTTGATTCTATTTAATTCAGACTGCACATCACTACTGAGCTGTCAGGGAGCTTTTTAATGAGCTGTGTGGTTCAAAAGCACAGCAGGGATGATATCTTTCATCACAGCAGTAGGAGGAAGATGCTACAGAGGTTTAAAAACAATGCAGAAAAATATCATGTGTTAATGAGAGAATTGTTGCATTAAGGTCACATTTATTGCAAATGGACATAATTTATCATGTGATTTTTTTCTTGGTTTCTTTGGGGGTTTCAGTTTTGTTTTGTTTGCCAATTTCCTGTGTGTGTATGTGGAGTCTATTCGTGGTGCAAAGTGTTGAATCTTCTTCTCAAACCATCACCAGTGATGAATCCATTTCAGGCCTACTTCCCCTGGTTTGGCTGAATGATTTAGATTTGTACCCCGTGTACAGAGGATACAGACCTTGTAAGTAGCACCAAGTGATAACCCTTTGCTGCATGTTTTTCTCCACTCTCTACTCCTCACATTTCATGCTTCTCTTCAGCTTTCCCATCAAATAAAAGCAAAAAAGCCACAAAAATAATTTGAGAAAAACTGTGCCCTGGTTACATGATCATGTAATTTTCACAGCTTTGATTTAGGGTACCTCTTCATCTGATTTGTATGTTTTATAAAAATAATCTCAACAGCTTTGTCACCTGGGGTCTGATTGTGACAGTATATCGAATTCCTAATTTGTGTGTACAAATATAAACTGTAATCAGATGTATTTTTGCTGCAGTTGAAGAAAGATATCTTTAATATGTTTTATCTTAAAAATAAGCTGTTCATGTTTTTTAAGGGCCTTTTTCTTGGGTTGTAAAAGCTCTTACCTAACCAGGAGGCCTGCAAGAGAAACTGGCACACAGTTTCAGGAGGGACAAATAGGCAGGTTTTCTACATTTGAAACTTTCCAGCAATTTACTTTCATCCACAACTTTTGAAAATCAGCAGCTATGAATGACTTTGGTTGTGTTTTGTTCAGAGGGCTTAAAACAACTTTCAATGTTAATTAGCTACCAGGAAGGTTAATATTTTACCACTTGAAATGTCGATCCTGGGGCTGAATGATCCGGTGTAGTTTGAACAGAAACTTCATTTCAAGCAGCGTGACTGAGACCCACTGAGCAATAGACGGCTATTAGACGTCTATTTTTTTTTTTTTTAGACCTAATTTCAACCGTCTAGATTCTGTACATTTTTAGACAGAGTTTAGACGTTGCACTTTGACCCACTATTCGATAATTATTTATTTCAAAAAGCAACTGTGAGTTGGATAACTGATCTCCAAGTACTTAACCAAAATAACTTTGATAGCCGTTGAGCAATATACAGTATAGTATAGATATAGCCCAGATTTAGACTTGGTCTAAACTTAGTCTAAATTTAGACAACTAAAAAACTTTCATTTTTAGACCTGTGGTAGCCTAATTTTAGACCAGTCATCTAAGCTACATTTGGACATCTATTAGACCTCTTTTGAACCAAAAAATGCTCAGTGGGGAGGTGAATAAAGAAGATAAGTACTTTAATTCCCATACTCATTAACAGGAAAGTAAATATTGCATCAGATTTTGATAGTTTTTCTTTTAAGGGAGTGATTGCATCAGACCCAAACCCTGAACTTTTCAAAGTTTTTCCAACTTTTCATGTTATAGAAAAGTTAATTCTGTCAACAGTGCACCCAATTGTTGTTTGTATGATGCTTGATGACAGCTGTCAGGATGCAGAGTTGCTTTACCTCCAGCATGGACCCTGGAGGGTGGGATGCTGCTGGGATATAAGACACCTCCTGCACCTCATCCCGGGGACGGTCAGAATTCTTCCCAAAAATCACATGGTCATCGCGAGATCCAGGGGGCAAAGAAACAAAACAATCACATGACATGGGAGGCTCTGCCATCCTGCAACAAAGAAAAACATCAAAATCAGCAAAAGAGTGGGGGGCTGTAATGAAGTCTGACTGCCTCAGAAGGAGGAATGAAAAGTGATGAGCTGGAAAATAAGATGCTCCTTCAGCCATGTAACAAGGTTACATCATGTAAACGATCTAATTCCTCACTACTCAAGAGGTTGACAGTTTACATCCAGCACAAGTGTGTCTACACCCTTTTGGAGTAAAGTGTGCATGTGTGGGGCGAGGAGGAAGAGTCTGCCTCTGTTCCCCCACCCAGCTTTTTTTGTAGAAAGTCGGATCCAGCCGGTGCACTGCCTATCCCTTTCACACAGGGATTAGGAGGCAGTCTTGTGCAGAGCACTTTATTAACTGTAATCTTCACAAATCCCACCGCCACGTTGCTCCATTATCGCTCACGTCTCGTATTTACGATCACGAATCGCTTCCTATCCGGCAGTAACAGAGCAAATACTGCGCAGATAGTAGACGTCGCCTATCCAGCGGCGGAGCTCGGTTTGTTTTCGGTGTTTCTAACATGTACAAGGCCCGGCTGAGCTCACTGTCAGCCCCGGTCTCTTTTCAGAGCAGCGGCGCGCCTGTCGCTTCGTGTCATTCCGCTTTTTTATAGGGGCTGAGTAAAAGGGAGGATTCAGGCTCAGATAGTCTGTAAACTAGAGCTAGTCTGTGAATGCTGTTGTAGAAATTGTTTACCTTTTTTTTGAAATGGTGGGAGCGGACAGCCGGGCTGGAGGAAGGCAGGTTGTAGAAACCGAGTCACGTGACCGAGAAATCCAAAGGTATGTACTTAAAGGTCTCGTCTCGTCTGGCCACAAGCACAGCTCACCGTCTCCCCGGCCGTCCAGTCCACACCTGTGGAAAGCTGCCCAGCAGGCCTGAATGATAATGATGTAGCTCTGCCTCCTCTTCGTCAGTTTATCAAACTGTAAACCCACAACCAATTACAAAGCCAAAACCCCACTCATGGGAATCTGTGCACTTTTAACACAGTCTTACTACAGTAAAGTTATCAGTACACCTCTGCCCTCTTTCCACATTCATTGTACATTAAAAATAAGCATGTACCCATCAAACTGTAATTATTTGCAAACTATTTGTTCCCGCATAGTTGCTGATTATCAGCTTCACTTAAACTCATGAGTTCATGTCTGTGTGAGTCAAAATGATGAGCTGGACAAACGCCTCACCTTGTGTTCACCAATGTAAACAAGGGAACTTTTTCATGAGAAACATCAGTGCCTGTTTGTGGAGGGGCACTCCACCCATTTACAAGCTGAATTCAGTTTACTCCATACTTTAGGAGAGTGTGACTCAGCCTGTAAACAGTTGTAGGATATATTGTCTTTTGTTGCTTTGGATGATTTCTCCAAACTCTTAAAAACAACCCACATGATGTCAGCAGGGTTATGGTTGCATTATAGGAAATGTGGGATTTAGTGGCTGCGCTCCAACACTCATACTTCCATTTTTTACTGGCCTATTTTTCTGAACCAGACAAGAAAATGTCACTCCCTTACCACTCAAGCTCATTGGCATTTCAGAAAAAAGTAACAACTTGTTCTATATCATATTTAAATTTTGTGCTGCCGACTTCTATGGATGAACAGGCACAGTTTAAGATACCGTGTACTCTTGCAGTGTAGGCTACTTGAAAAAAAGTTGATTTACAGTACATGAATAAACAAAAAGTTTCTTAGTATGAATGAAACATGGCATCAAGTAGGCAAGTCAGGCACTGAATTCTTTTATGGGTTTTCAAGTTGTTTTCCAACTTGGAAGCACATCTTTCCAATGTGTCTGACACCTTATGAATATAGGCCTTAATCAAGCCACAACCCTCAGCCTTGAAATCTGAAGACAACATCTAAAAGCTGCAGTTCCTTAAATGTCTAAGGCTGGTTCCAAAAGCCACAAAACAACCTGTTACAATGTCTTTTTTGTCTGAAAAGCTTTTTTCCTTGATCAGGGGTTTTGTTTTTTTCATAAGTCATTATATTTGAGGATGTGACCGTTCAAGATTTTGCATAAATAGGTTGACTTGTCTGACAGGTGAGGTCATTGCCTCTTATTGAGTCAGCCAAAAGTTAAGTTGAGTCAACATTTCCAACATGGCAACTTCATCATGGTCACACCATCTTAAACATTAACCAATACTAATACATTTGCACACAAAATGACCCACTTTTTTATTATTATTATTATTATCTGCCAACAGGCCCCTTATGCGGCCACTTTCTATATCCAATAACACTTGTGTTCCAGACTTATGTTCTACTAAATGTGGCTTAAAACTCAAAGTGGACTTCTCAACAATTAATTAACAAGTCCTTAACAGTACGAATGAAAAAGAGGGTGGTCTGGTTAAGATTAGATACTTTAATGCTGTTTAAAGTTATGTCTTAGACAATGCATTGCACAGATTGTGGTCTGTTTTGATTGTACATTTTAAAGTACAATCCTCTGACAACATCAACATACAAACCTTACAGCACGGGAGGAGTTCTGTGTTGGTATTGATTTTGGTACCTCCTGTGGACTTAAGGGAACCTCTAACATTTACTAATTTTGTCCTTTACATGTGTAAGTTGTGTTTTCAGACAAAAAGGGCACCTTACCTTTTTTTTTTTTTAGGATAGGGATAGGGTTAGGGTTAGGGTTCATATCTCTAGAGTAAAAACCCATCAAGAACTCCTTAGAAGAGCTTTACTGTATAAGGAAGTGTTGTGCGAATGGTTTACATGTTTCATACTTTTCCTGTACAAATAAACAGCCCATTAAAGATGGAAGTACACAAAAAATCACTTCAAAAGTTTAAAAAATTCTGTGAACCTATTTGGTTGGTCTGTTGCTGGCAACATAGACACTCAAACTTACTTTTGTATGCAGAGAAAAAGGGTCCTCTTCCACCTCTGTGAGGTTGTCTTGCAATCTTGTGTGGTGCAGAGTAAAATGACAGTAGTGTACAGTAAACATGAGATATATTACGTTAACCTGTATTACTGTAGTGTACAATAACAGTGCTTCCCACTGGTAAAATGCTGCAATACAGTACCATACTGTAAATATGGCAAATCTTTGTCAAAATCTTTACTGTAAAACTACTGCACACTACAATAAAGTTAATCTGTGCTGCAGTAAAAATGTAAGTCTATGTAAAAAGTGATTGGTTCTTGTCCCATGGTTACCTTGATGTATAACACAAAGACAGTAGTGCAGTACAGATTGTTTAGTGCTTACTGTCCAAAAGACAGACTTGTTCTCCTGATAAATGTTTGAATAATTTATTTTACATTGTTACTACCAACATTTGGCTGCACCTGTCGACCAGCCTCAGCCATTCTAAGGCTGTGATTGACAACATGGTCCACAATTGTAGCTCTAATTTCCTCAGAAATCCACTCTTCTTTCCCTTCCCCTGTTTTATCCCCCTCCCCTTCCTCCCCACATTCTCACCCCTCTCTCTCCACGCTAACCTTCCACCTCTGTGTCATAGTATTGTAGAAATGGTACACACTATGTCCTGCTCTGTTCATATATGCTAGCCAAGTGAGGGTTTATGGGATTCGGCTCTGAGTGACTGTGGAGAAGTGGCTTATCATCGGTTGCAACTAATGCTTCACACAGCCCAAGTAAAGAAAAATGATACAGAAATACATGAAATTTTGACTGATTTTGGGAACAAGTTCAACATTTCTGTGTGTAATGAATCAAGCCATCAAATGAGGACTACTGTTTTTTTTTTTTTTCGTTTTTTTTTTTTTCGTTTTTAATATAAGTTAAAGTTTATTATTTCTTTTATTGTTACAACAGACAAACAAACATCAAACAAAACAGACAGAATGGAGGTCAAAAATAGTAATAACAGTAATACATAAAGAAAGAAAGAAAGAAATAGAGACATAAAATAAATAAGTAAAATAAACAAAAGAAAAAATCTGAAAATACATTAACCAAAAATAAGGCAGACATAAGTAGGCAAGGCAAGAAAATAAACTCACCTGTCCACCAAAACCATCCCATTTTTCTTTCATCATGTCATTTTCACAATTTTATCTGCCCAACATCTTCTCGCATGCTACAGTCCCCATTATGTGTGTTTTCACATACTCAGTGTGGGAGCTTGGGGTTCCCTCCAACACCCCAGAACAGTCTGTGCACATGTTTTTAGGCCATTTTTTAATATTCTAAAACTGTATTTGTTCCAACAAGGGTACCATAGTTCTGTCTCCAAGGAGACATAGTCTTGGTGATCTGGGAAGTTTGCAATTTAATGATTTTCTCATGTAGTCTATGACTTATTCCCACAAGTGGAGGATCTCAGAACATTCCCATTATGCATGAATAAATATGCCACTTTCAGCCCCACACTTCCAACATAGATCATTATTGATTAAATCTATTCTGTTAAGTCCTGATGGTGTAGAATAATATCTATAATTTATTCTAAATAAATTTGCCTCTGGCTTCACATGTATTCTTGAGTGTTGGAAGGACTACTAGTTTTATAGGGATGAATATTCAGCATTTAAAAGTATAGTTAATTTTGACTGACATGACATAAGTAGACGATAATGTTATGAAACAGCCACGAACCGTATGAAAGCAATTAATGCATGTCCAAATGCATTTGCAGTTTGATTGAAGGAATGAGAAACTGCTGTAATGACGTGCACGGATGACATAATGTTGAACTAACTGTTGTGCAAATGTTAATAGTGATGTAATAAAATACCAAAGCGACTGAGAAAAACTGTAATTTGAATATTGGCTGTTAGATCAGCTAAGGCAGTTAATAACTTCAGGTGTGCTAACACCAGACGCTGATGGACATGCCCGCCATAACTTCAAACCTGACTAATAGAAACCTGCCAAACTGCATTGCTTTGACTGACGACACAGTTTGTAACTCATTCAGAACATACAGACCAGACTGTCACCCTGTCCATAAAACTACTCATCAATATGCAAAACTAACCCACGCTTCAATGTGATGATGCAGTCAGTTTATGGTACTAACACTTAACATGCACGTCTGAGCACAGGAAACAGGGGCACACACCTATCTGCTCCTAACATTTGACTCATAGCTGCGTTTTCAGACTGAGCACCTGGGCTCTACTGGTGTTCAGTTTTGCCCACATTTGTGTGAAGTGTTGAGTTATTTTCAGAGGCGGCTTGGTGGTGAGTGGTGCACATGAGGAATGCTGAAGGCAACAGGAGTGAATTCTTAAGAGATTTCTGAATAGACAACCTGTTACCTGAACAGCACTCGGCTACTTCCACACCCTCCCCTGCCTTTCATCTCCTGGAGCGTGCTGACATGCACCGCACATCCTGTCTGCCCGTCCACACAAACAGAACAGTATGAGAGGTAAACACCCACCTGAGCTACAAAAAGGCAGACACACCCAAGTGAGACCTCGCACACATGTACAGCACTCACACATGCACACACATACACGCTTTTACACCCAGGAAAGGAAACAAGCAGAGACAGTGAAAAACAAACCTTGTAAATACACCGACTTATAAAATCAAGATGACAACAAACAGCGGTGATGATTGAATGATAAGGTGATGAAAATGATTCCGCAAAGGAAAGCCAAGAACAAGATTGGCTCAGGATTTATTGGCATTTTCTCCTCCTGTAAACTTCAGTCTTAGGGGAGAGAAATGGCTGAACACATAGCAAAACACATCAAGAAAATAAATCCAGATAAAATTACACCTGTCTGTGTCTGTCCTTCTTCAAGTGGGTGTAAATAAGATGGTGAAAACCACAAGCTCAAAGATTTCATCAACTTATCAACACTGTGTCTCTGCACTGTGATGTTTTTTCCAGGTACGTGGACAAGAGAGCCGCCATTTTGCCTGTCTAGTGAACCTACAACTTGGGACAAACACGTACTCAGAGTTAAGGCAAACCTGCCCCGAAAGCCACGCAGGCCAAGTTTGTAAGCCCTGCCATGTGAAGCAGAGGGCCGGCTGGAGGAAGATGAGGGGTGTTAAGGGACGGAAACAGCTGGTGAGAAGCCCAGAGGATATTAATCTGAGGGGGGAGACAGGATGGCAGGAGAGGCCGTCTAATAAAGCATGGTATTACTGCTGCAAAGGTGTGTGTGTGTCTGTCTGTTTGTCTGTCTGTCTTCCTGCAGGATTAGTGGTGGGCTTGAAAAATAGGCTCTGTCTGTGACCATCTGGCTGCAGCAAACTTTACACTCTTAAAGTTCCCACATCTTGTGATAAATCTGAGGACCTTTTGCAGTTGTGGGCTCTTGTTTTTTTTTTTTGTTGTTTGAAAATCTGTGATCATTTTTACTTCACGAGATAATTCGACACATCAAGTTTTACAACCTCGCTTACTCACAAAAAAGGGGGGTTGAAAATTAGATAAAATAAAGCAATTCAAATTTTCTCTGAGCAATTAAAGTTCCGGTTAAAAGGCAGAGGTGGATGATGGGAGGAGAAGCTGGGCGGCATCAGTCGCACAGACAGTAATGACGGCGCCACTGCTGTTTAACAATCAAAGATGGGAGGCGGGGGCTCACAAGGAAGTCTCTCCTCGAAAAATACAGGTGTTTGGTACAATCAAAGCGCAGCTTGCAGAAATGACTGGGTTTGAAGTTGAAAGGGGAGGCAGGGGGAGAGGGGGGCTGTTGTGGTGAGTGAGTGCCTGTATGAGAAAAAAAAAAGTGACTCAGAAGACAACTGTGGGCTGGTCTCTCCTCCGGGATTTTGAATAATTAACAAGGATAAGGAAGTTGACTACTAGGTGCTTACTGTTTACTTTGTTTGGATTTTTTCTGCCTCTGGAGGGGAAGTGAGGCTTTAGAGGGCCTAGCTCTCTGGAGGCTGGTGCGTTGGCAGGAGGATTTGTCTGGGACACCGGTGTGGTTCCCGTGGGACTACAGGCAAGTCATATCAGCCAGAAATCGGTGAATCAGAATCAGAACCAGCTTTATATGGTGGGAATCCTGTATACAAAACACACATCTTTAAAGGAAAGCCCCAAACTGTACACAGAGAAATACAATCCCACACAAACTACAACTCATGTCTCATGTAAATTATTTTGATCTCCCGGGAAACCAAAGCATAAGCTGCAAAGACTTGTTTACGACTAATTACTGTAATTAAAAATACAAAAGGTACAAATAAGCAACACTAGATTGTGTTTAAGGTGTGTAACACACAGGCACTTCTATATAAAAGTGTTGAGTCATTTTCCTATAGCCATAAAAACATTTTTAATTCCTAGTTCAAGGGTTGTGTACACCCCAACAAATAAATTAAAGGTACTCTGAGGAGTTTTTAAAAACTTCAAAAAATAAACTGATGTCTCTCTGTTAATGGTTGATCAACATACAGCGCCTATATCATGCATGTTTTTTTGGGCTTTGAGTTAACTGTGCAATTTACTGTCCAATTGACATTGTTGCCCAAGCTGGTAACACACTGTTTATAGATTTTTTTCAGGATTCAAAACTGGTTTATTGGTCATATGCAGGTTAAACTGGTCAACAATGCAATGAAATGCCCTGGATGAGAGGGACACTTGACCCAAAGAAGTACATGTAAAACACGCAATAAGTACTATAAAGAATACAATAAAAACTAGAAAAAATACAATAAAATAAGGATAAAAAGTATAAAAAGTATAAGAGAAATATTTACAAAGTACACAAGCGGTGCAGTAGGTGCTGAGTGTGAATGTATGCAACGGGGGATAAGATCAGTGGGATGAATGAGGTATGAATATATTGCACATTACAGATATTTAATTAATTAATGAAATAAAAAAAATCAGTGGGTCATGCTTTATATTTCAGAACATGACTGATATTTATGTCTTTTATTGATATTAAACCGCATTATTCTGTACATCATAACAGAATTCATACTGAGTTTTACTGCCTGTGTTTGGGTCAGATTTACCATTAAGAAAACAGAGTAAATATGAAGTTCTCACATAGCAGTAGTTGCTATAAACTGAATGGTTTTCTGCCCATTTGAGTAGTGTGGGGCTGGTTTATGTTGGTTAAAATGGTCTTAAGCAGGTTGACATCATGTGGACTAGTTGTCCATATGTAGATTTAAAATTATATTTAAAATACACGTTCAGAAAATGTATCTAAATAGTGTCACATCTAGTCTCAGAGCATAGCAGCTGTGTTGTTCATCTCAGACTGTCAGGCTTGCCCTTGCGAAGTTTGATTTCAACCTCACCACGTCTCCCTTCAGTTATTCATAATTCTCTTCTCCTGCTCTATTCACCGTCCTACCTCTAACTAGATGTACAAAAAGTCAAAGAATTTAAAAAATAAAATGGATCCAGTCCAGAGTGTGTTGTGAATAAAAGATTTTTATATGTACTTCAGCTATCAGTGTACTTATATGGTGTATTGTATGGCAACCATTTAGAATAAGGATTATTGATTTTGGGCAGCTCTTTATGGACATCCTCGAAATCTGAAACTGTCAGCCCTGTAACTTGTTTGTTTATGACTCTGCTGGTGAAAAGTAAGCTGGTAAGCAGGAAGAGATCTTTTTTAAACTTTTTTTACTCACTCAAATTTTCTTTTCATTGTGCTTTTCATTTAAGGCTGATACTACAGATGATTTAGCAACAAGATGCTCATTTTCTCTTGAAGTATTGTTTTGGACAGAAAAACTACAACCAGGGCCTTGTGAGGTAAAAAGAGCAAACATGGCTTTGAACGGGACTTAATGTTGACGCAGGTGTGTATATGCTTCAGTACTCTCTGAGGGCAAAAGAGTTGAAATGTGTGCATACTTATGTAATCTGGACACTTCTTGGGACACAGGAGCACACATGATGGCTTTGAGCCGTGACGCTGTGATGGGTAACAGTAAATTGGTACATCTAATTTACTTTTGTAGGCTGACCACTGGTAATAAATCAGTTAAAGTGAATCATTTTTAGTTGTAATACATAAAATTATTATTCTGCACTCAGCCTAATGTTTTCTTAATAAAAAGAAGATCAGTAGTCCAGACGTTTTCTCCCTAAACAGATGCATACTTTTTCAAGAGCCACATCTTTGAAGCAGTGGATGATTCTCATAGGGGATAAAGTTTAAAAAAAACATCTAAAGGGGTAACCAGAATCAACACATCAAGAAAACCCCTCACTGTCACTGTCTCTACCATATGCTGCTCAGCTCAGCTTAGTTTAGCTTTAAAAAAAAAGATTGTAAACAAGGGATAACAGTGAGGCTGGTTGGTCCAGTAGTTGCACAGTTTATCGTTGGTGTTGGGATGAATCAATGCTTTTTTAACAGGTTAAAGTAAAACCCTGCTAATCTCTTTAAAAAATCAAACTCTGGCTATTTCACTCTATTATTTATGAACTAAGAATGAAAGATATCCCGGTAAATTACAGATGGGCTTTGTGACCCCAAGACAGATATTTGTGTTACCATATTTTACACTAGTCTAACTTTCAGCTTGCTGTTGCTTTTTAATTAGCTGTTTTGCAAAGGAGATTCTCCATATCAACGATGATGCAACATAAGCCACGCTTCCAGTAAGATAAGGTGTGCTCTCTCCTCAAGGGTGTTGTCTCCTTTTTCACAACAACACAAGCATTTGAGTGGGTGTTTTATGCTGAATAATTTCTTGGCTGTCAATAGATACTCTTTTCAAACCCTTAATTCCTTTTTGGAATTAAACAAACAAGACATAGTTTGACTATGGGTAGAAAAACACTGGCAGTTGAGGTCACAGTTATGCCAACACCTTCCTGTCTTTAAGCCAGGCCACACTAACTGGTTGCTGGATGTAGGTTTGTATTTAGCACTACATACCAACATCAAATCAACAAATATTCCCTATCACAAGACTGATTCAATAAAAGCCACACTTATAGTGAAACTGGTAGAAGCTTTCTGTGTCTGTAGTGGACAAGGCCTCCTTTTGACATGTCAAAAGTTAAATACCAACATTGTATTTTTGAATGAAATGTGTATGTTGTGTTATTCAAACTTTTGGGGGACGAAAATATTTTTAAGAGTTGCTCTATTTCGAGTAAACTTTTGCAAATAAAAGATGTGTGATCAGTTTCTACCTTTCTTTGTTGCCAAATGGCCCCTGAAGTGAACATTTAACCACACTGAAGGACAGTGTGGGTCACTTGCTTTAGGTACCATTACTTTGGAAGTTGCAGCCTGAAAAGTTTGGAAAACTCTTATATATTGTACAAATATATAATTACAAGATACAAGTTTCACAATTTGAAAAACTTGCACTTTGTTGGTAGTTTTTAAATTTCCAGTAAAAAGCATTTTGCTGTCCTGTGGTCCAAATCATGCGTTTAATAAAGGAGTTAGCTTTCAGCTGGAGCAACTCATATAAAAAAAAGATTGACATTTATGACCTTTTCCTGAGTGCCAAAACGCTGAGGCAACCTCTCCACATTGGCACAGAGTGTGTCCCGTCAAATCAGGTGACTTGGAAATAACCTGTAGAGTCGGACTGGTTTAGTGATGATGACAACAACAACAACATCAGTTTAAAGGTCAAGATAGTGCACTCATTTTATTAGAAGTCATGTAGAGACACTGACATTTAGAAAAAATGTACCAGTCCAACGCTTCCTTAGAGATGTGTTTTAGGAACCACAACATTTGCATAAACACAGGTAGAAATTCCTGCTCAAGAAATATGTAAGAAGTTACATAACAAAACACCAAACTAGCTTTCTGCTCACTTAAAATCATTAGGAAAATTTGTAAGCCCCACTTGAAATGGCACTGTAATTAAATGTTATTAGGCAGCCTATTACTGATACTGCTGCATTGTATTCATGAGGAAATATGCTTGACTGTTAAACCATGACAGTAAACATCGTTTAGACATGGTGTGTGGTCTCATTTCCTCTTTGAGTGCATTGAAATTACTCTGAGAGATGTCAGACACACACAAAAAATGAAACAGATTTAAAAACAGCTGTGTTACATATTTTCAGATATAACGTGCAACTATTTTTGTGGTTAAATCCAAAAGCACTTTGATGGACTTAATTCTGAGCTGATCAAGTTATGAAATTTTCCTGTTGATTCCTCTTAATTCTGAGCTGATTTGCGTAACTCCCCCACAGCACATACTGATTTGACAATATTTCCTGATCCCACCATAGTGTCTTTGTGTAAACGATGAAATAGTCAGCACATGTGAAGTGCTGCTTGAGAGAAAGAGGAGCAGAGGGGGTAGGAAGTCACTTCCCGCCGGCCTGTCTGTGGTCTGTTTGTCAGTTGATTTGAGGCTGCTCCACCAACATGCTGTGACAGGAAAGGAATTAACTTAGCCAGGAGACAAAATAAAAAAAAAATAAAAAAACTCAAAGGAAGATGACGTTGTAAACTTATCAGATGTGTGATGCACATTTAAAATGCAGTTCATTAAACTCTGACATAGTACGAGACTTACAAGCCTGAAGAAATCTGACATCATCATAATTTCATTTTTCTCTAATATGAAAGGGCTTAATGGTTCTCATCATTTTAAAAGTTTTCTACAAAGTAACAAAGATGTTGTGCCTGCATTTGCCTCGGCCTAACCACCTCTCAGTAGTGTCCACAATCAGAGGATTTTCCAGCCATCTGATTCACAGACTGCAGTCACAGCGCTCACCCGGTTACAGCTCCAGTGTTGGATAGGGTGTAACATGAGATTTTTATCCTCACACATAACTTGTTTAAATTAGATTAAGACATTTTAATGTTCTGTTATAAATACAGACTCTGTCTTGTATATTTGTAGTGTTCAATAGTTTGCTGTTTTGAAAGAGAAGTGCTGTAGAAATTTGGTTATACAGAATATGGTCTAAGTATGATCACAATTTTGTAGAGTAAAATCACCCCCTCTTATACCTTTAAAATTCAGAACATCTATTTTTTTATTTTTTGACAAAGAATATTATTTCACTGAGAAAAGGTGCTGTTTCAATTAAACAACACCAACAATTTATTCATATCTTTCTCATTTCCAACATAAAAATGTATATACAAAAATAATAGGATCAGTTTAATTATATTTTATCTTGATTGATGTTATAAATTAAATCTCATTTTTAGTGGACTTTTTTTATTTGCATGCAGTTTGATTTAACAGTGAAGTGTAAAAGGGTGTCTGATGTGTGATTTTGTTCTCTTCTCTACAAAAGTTAAAAACATTACCTGCCTTTAAGCACTTAAATTGTAAGTTTGTTTGACGCAAGGGTACCTTAATTTTTACATTTAAGGGCTGTAAAAACCTCTCCATAAAATTTTTTTTACAAGTAAAAGTCCTGCTTTGATATTTTATCATTAATACAGACATATGGGCACCTTAAAGTGTTTTAAAGGTCCAGTGAGGAGTTTTGAACTGGTTAAGATACAAGCTGAAATTGACAGCAATTCTTCTTTATCAACCACAAAAAACAAAGACTGTCAGCAAAAAGATTGACAATAACTGAGCTGTAATTCTTTTAATACCTTTAACCACCATGAGGGGGTGTCACACAAGGCAATTAACAGCATGGTGAAGAAAACCCCTAATTTTACTCTCTCCACAGCAGATATTCATGATGGGTAAATGTTGAAAAAGGCAGAATGGCATTTCATGTAGAAAACATGACTGACTGATACATGTGCAGGACAAGAACAGCAAAGTGTTATCACTTTGTCCATAGGGGGCAACTATAATAGATTTGTTTCAACAGTTGATCCATGATGCAGTCTGCTTGTTAACTGTACCCTGACAATGTCACACAACAGATTCAGAATCAGCTTTATTGACATATGTGTGCAGAGCTGACTTTAATGTGCAGACATGTTGCTTCTGTACATGTTTAAACGTACATGTTCAGAACTACAGTTAACATTAAACTGTGAAAAACGATACTCCCTGTATGAAACAGCGGCACAACAATGAGGAGGGCAAATACAAACTGTTAAACAAACAGAATAAATTATATTATTACCTAACCTTTATTTAATAGTTCATCTTGTTGTGATAATAAGAGTCAAATGCAAAGAGTGTCAGATTTTTGTTGTTGATGTAAAATCTGTGTCTTAAAATGCACATTGAAGCATTTCTGTGATAAAAGCTTTACATGTAAACATATCATGAAGGAAAAGTATCTCACGAAAGGAACCACAAAAAAGTAGAGAGAAGTCATTCAGAACCAGCCCCAGTGGAACTGTCTGCAGTTACAACACTCTACTGATAATTGATATAAGGGGGTGGACAGAAACCAGTCAAACTTACTTATTTGGGTGGTTTCTTTTTTTTTTTTTTTTAGTTTATATTTGTCTGAGAAGCTGTTGTTTTGTTGCCAACTTTAACTGAGGCATCTTTTGCAGAAAGTATCGTTCCTTCCAAGATTTTAGCATCTGCTACTCACATAAAATGACCAAAGAAAATTAAGTTTTCAATCCACTGGATCACAGTCAGCTGATTGAATAAAGTCAACATCGCAAAAATAACATCTCAGTTCTAATCAAAATATGTTTTGACACCTATTGTAAGAAACAGTGACCTGACAGGTCCAGATACTAGTCTTATTTCACAACATTTCAAGTCCAATTTTTCTTGATAAATTTATAAAAATAAAAACGAAATCTTTTTACAAATTCTACTTTCTGTATTTGCAGTCATTTTCTTGATACTGTAAATAAGTGGTTCTCAAGTCCAGTCCTCGAGGCCCACTGTCCTGCATGTTTTGGATGTTTCCCTGCTCCAACACACCTGATTCAAATGATCAGCTCGTTATCAAGCTCTGTAATGGCTTAATAACGAGCTGATCATTTGAATCAGGTGTGTTGGAGCAGGGAAACATCCAAAACATGCAGGACAGGGGGAACTCAAGGACTGGACTTGAGAACCACTGCCATAAATCAAGTCTTTCTTTTTAATCTGTAACAAAGACAATCCTCTTTGCACAGCCAGCCATGACATGAGTGTGCAGTAAGCATGTACAAAGTGCAATACTTACAAAATAATCAATAACTTCACCCTGAATGGTTGTAGAGTCAAAATCACTTCACACATTCACACTTTTTATATTACAACCAAAAGTTTAAGAAAATATTTTTTCTCATAACTGAGAGGGAACACCGTATCTCCTTCCACCTCTGCCGTTATGAAGTACTTAACCCTCAGTTAACTGATCACATTTTAAATAAAGTTGTTTTTTTCTTTTTTTTTGAGTGGCTTAACAGACTGGCAGTTGTACTTCTACCCAAGAAAAACTTTATCATATTGACAGTACTTAAACTTCACTGGATTATTTTCTGACAGTTCCACCCTTGTATTTACTACACTATCTGTTAAAATTCATCTCTACAATAGCTACAAACTCTATCTGCTCTCGATCAAGACTTTTACTAAGTAAAAATGTCACGAATAAAAGTAACAGGAGGCTAAAAACAGAGACCTCCGCAGGTCCTCAGACCACACTTTGAACCACACAATCTGGTTTGAGGCAGCTCTGACTGTCCCATTGATCCTTGTTTCCCAGTTTCCTCACCTGCAACTGAGGAGGGCGCATCTTCAAAGCTGGGAGGGGGGAGGGGGATGCTGGCTGCTGCTCACCGTCGGCAGGGAGGAGGGGGCGGAGCCTGCGGGGGCTCAAGACGTGCAGCCTATCGTAAAGTTAGTCACTCCTCACAATGCTGCTTACCTGTGCGCCAAAACGCCGACATCGCCTCACCTGGAGCGTCTGCGTGAGCTGAATTATGATGAGGATATTATATTTCTCTTCTCATTTTTCCACGAAGGAGAGACGCGGCAGAGCTGAGCTGAGACAAAGTTTATCTCTGTCACCCTAAAAAGAAAATAAAAGCAGCTGCAACTCAAAGGACGAACAGGTAACTCAGGAGTTCTCATTTACTATCACTGCGATTCACTGTGAGCGTTTCCTTATCCCTTCAGAGTCATGATGTTAAAATGAACTCATATCCTTTTAAAACAACATTCAACGAGCTGTCCTGGTTACAGCGAAGGCACGTGCTGGAAGTCAGCTATAGGAAACTGCGAAACTACAATCTTAGTTGTCTTTATCAAAGGCAGACAACAGAAATAACGTTTTAAGATGAGTGTTATATAAAACCTGATAAACACTATCAGACTTCTTAAAATAAAAACTATGAATAATGAAACCTATTTTGTGAGAGTCAAGATTGTATTCTTCTACTTTTTTAAGTATTTATGAGAATTTAAACACCAGTCATAATGAAGTTTATTCAACTTTGCCTTATTAAAACCTCTACAGTTTATATGATTAAGTTATAGATACCAGTGCAGGTTTCAAGTACAAAAAATAGTTAAGTGTTTGTGATATATAGAAGAGGTAAAAAGAGCAAAATTCAACAAAGTTTGACAGGTCATCCTGAAAAAGAAGTTGATTTAAGTGTTTTATCTTATCGTAGAGTAATAATGTAGGTTTCTGTTTCTATATATCTGAAGTAAAGTTTCATAAGTGAGTGTTAAAAGCATGTCTGGGTATCACACCTGTATGATATCATCTGAGATAGAGGGACAGTCTGTAGCCTGTATTACTGCTGACGCAACATTCATTATTACTGCCTGTTTAACTCCGGTCTCGTGGAGTTTACTCCTGGTAAACAGTCATTTGAGTTATTTATTTCAATATAACTTTTTAAGGTTTTCATGTGGCAACTGCATGGAGGGTCCCTGTGACACTGATGAAGATATATATATATTTAAAATACTATATTTAAAAAAAGCAAAATAGAGAAAACATATTAAAGTAGTGTTTTAATTAGGATAACATTCCTACACATTGAGCTTTTAATAATCACTTGTGTATACGAAAGGTTTTGATTTTAAAATTGCGTATCTCAGCTGTATTTGCAACCTAATTATAAACAGGATGTCAGATGTAAGTCTAGGTAAAATTTCTGTATGCATAATTTACTTAAATATTGGTACCAAACTCCAGAGCATAATGTACAAGATAAGCAAACTTTTACAGCCATAAAAGAGCTCAAAAAGTTTAAAAAATGTATGTCAAGTACCAAAAAGAACAAAAGAAGGATTGCTCCCCGTAATATTTTCATCATATCACAACATTTTGATCCATGGGCTTTTCTCTCTATAATCTACTACATATTTTAGGAAGTTCACTTTTGAAAAAGTGTATTGTATAAGTGTATCATACATTTTCTTGTTGAAAATTTTGAACTCAGAAGTGTAAAAATAGTTGTAAAAGGAATGCCATGAAACCGGGGCACCAAAGTGGTGATACTGAACTGAAGCACGAAAGTAACCTTGAAGATGTGCTGAAGTATGCTTCAGTAAATGCTCTTAAATATTTTACAGTACTCATTGTATGTCCGCAGGTTTGGTCCTTTTAAAAAAATTAGCAAAAACTATATGACATCTCATTTTTAGTTTAATCCTATTTTTGCCGGTTATATTTTAACTGTGTGTCTAAAATCATCCAGACTCTTTATGTATAAAAAGCAGCGCTGACTAAACTACAACAAACAAACAAACAAACTAAAAGATGCCGATGTAATTGTATTGTTTTTGTCATGAAAATGGTTTAAAAAATAAATAAATAAAAATATTGATGGTTGTGTTTTCCCAACATGAGACAAGGGACATCCAGATATCAAAATTCATTATGAAAACATCATTGTATTAAAATGATAAAGTTTGCTGTTTTGACCATTTTTTTTAATGACAGGACCGCCAAAGTCAAAAAATGCATTCCTTTATTTCTACAACTACTTTATAAATTAAATAATAATTAATGAAAGAAAGATTAAAACTAGAGTCAGCGTTCAAGACTCATAATTTTAGTTTTCGTGTGTATTTTGATTTAGAACATGCCTGTATAGTTAACGTACATGAACTAAGAGTGGCGACTGTGAATACCAAAAACCCATCTCTCTAGTTTGAATATTTCTGCTCCAAATAGACTGTTTTCTCTAAATATGTTAAAAGTTGTTATACTAGGCCAAAGTGTACGAGGTTACCGTTACTAAATATGCAGCAGAAGAAGAATTTGTTTTTCATTAGTGTATAAATCAGTGTTACGGAGTGGCTCCTAAATCTTTGAGGATGTTAAACTGTCATCCGTATACAAACTATCTCTGCACTTAACCACACAGCTGAAGCACAGGGCAACAGATTGGCAGAGATCCGCCTTCCCGTATCCACATCCGTCTTTCATGAGGAGAAATCCATCACTTTGCTTGACAATAAAGTTTGAATCCTATTTTTACATATCCTCAGTCATATAATTTTAAATTTGCTTCACAAATATGAAAGTAGTTCACTTTTCCTTATGCACCATCAATTGGACATTTGTCGCCATGGCGTCAGATTTGGCTCTTCCAACAAATGTTTTTGTTTGTTTCAACTTATTACAATTTTTTTAACGACACAGAGCAATTTTTGTAAACACATTAACAATGATAAAAGCTAGAAAGTATTGGTTTCAAATGAAAAAGGGCTTCTTATGACTGACCTGACTTTACAAACTGCCGTGCTCTTCTTGACCTGTCTTGTCCAACAGGTTAGAAACAAACTGCTTGTAGATACCATTTGACCTCAAGTGTTATTTTTTTTCAACTCTGTGTCTGAAGACATGAGTAAGTAGCTAATGAGACAGGTTCAGAATAAAAAAAAGATATAGCTGGGTCTGGAAAATGGGCTTTGAAGAGACATGTGGAAACTCAAAGATGAGCAGTCTAAAAAATGGCAGCTTTTGTTGGAAAATCTTGATCATTGTGTGTGAAGATTTGCAACACTGTCGGATAAATACAGTTTATGAGAACAGAGAGTGTTGAAGTTTTCACTCATTTTGTTGAGATGATTTCTTGGAAAATCCTGAAAAGAAGTGCTCGCCCCCTTTCAGTGCCTCTGTCTTGCTGTGGCAGACTTGTAAAGCGGGGGCTGTGCTGGGTCTTGGTCGGGCAGGTTTTATGACCATAGCTCTGTCATTGCTCTATACCATCCTCCTCCTCCCTGGGGCCCCCTGTATGCCAGCTGTTTCCTTGAGGAGCTTGTAGCGCTCCCAGCACTTTAGCTAGCAGGAGGAGGAGGAGGAGGATGCTGTCTTCGTTTGTTTACGGTCGTGTCAGTAAGAACGTAGTTGGGGTGACCATTTCGCCGTGTGTTTGAGTCGCATTCCTTAAGATTACAGAGCAGCTCTGGCTCCAGGCCGACGTGAAATACATCAGCTTGACCTTTAACTCCAGACCTTTCATTAGGGAATTCCAAACTAATTGTTTTACGATTTCATTGTGACTAGAGAGCATCTCTGAGTGGGCTCACCTGAACCTTTGAGAGGCAAGTGTTGTCCTGTTGGTGTGGTCGTATTGACTTAACAAATTGAGATCCAGTGACGAAGATTTTCGACTGTCAGTCACAGTGACACCACCTGTATGCTACACCATGAGCACTTTACTGTCTCTCATAGCAGGTATGCATCTCCTCCTCTGGAGCTTGACCTCTTGTGTGGGGGCGACCTTGTGCAGTCTGCTCTGTCAGATATGGTATCACAACAAGTGATCTCGAGACTGAAAAGCTTCAGACTTTACTGTTTCCTGCTGTAAAGATAATTGTAGATGTTCCAGGATGGGGGTGTGGTGGAAGTCAACAAGATTGTTTGGGGCTAGGACATGTTCGGAGCCAAGCTCTAGTCTCGTAGGCCGGTCGCTTCTTGTCATAAATTTCAACAGACTTGTCCGATTTTAACAAGCCTCATGTCACCTTTAGAAATCAGGGCCCCTCCTCCCTGCTGACTGAAGCTGCGGAGGTGTGCACAAGTGTACATACCGAGAGTGTGTTAAGGCCAAAGTGCTGTTTGGGAGTGTGCCCATAATTATGCACATAGAGTAATTGTTCTCATGTCATTCTTGGATTCCCATTCTCAGGCTTCTGAATGCCGTCAACCTGTAACTGTTGATGTTTTCTGCAGCCCGAGTAGAGGAGGTGGGGTGTTTTACGGGGCTCTTTCTGTGACTTGCCTGGAGGCCTGTTGTTGTAAATCATGTGTGATTTATAAAAAACTGGTTCTCCTGTCTGCCAGGTTTCATCTCCACAAACCTCAGAGACGTACAAATAGACTTTGGCCTGCAGCCATACCTCCCTGGAACTTCTTCCTTTACCAAACTGCTCTCCTGTCAACACCCCCCTTTGCTCTTGTCCCTCCCCCCCACTTCTACCTCTGCCTCTGCACACGGTCGACCATGTTATTTTCTTTGCGCTTGTCTTTTGACTGTCCTCCATGGGAAGTACCTGGCAGCGGATGCATGTGGCAGGTCTCTGCCTGGACACGTCTGTCTCCCCCTCTCTCTTGTCTCCACGGCCACGCAGCGTGAGAACTGCAGTATCCATGGTGATGAGGAGGTGTGCTTGGGTTGGTTACTTAAATGTTGTAGACAGGAGGATTTAGGCCTGAGTGTCTGCACTTCAGAAGTTCAGAGTAATATCAAAGCCTGAAATCAAATGACCAGAGACATAAAAGTGGACTGCAGGTGGTTCAGAGAACTTTACACTGATGCTAAATGAAGAGCTAACAGTTTGCCTTTCCTTCCTGTCTGCAGGTTTCTCCACTGAATTGCCATCCCATCATGTGGTAATCTTCACATCACTACCTAAAAGACAGTGAGCCACACTTTGAGCAGCTCACCTCCTCATCTATCTTACACCTGCAGCAGCTGCTCTCATGGCCCACCCGTATGAGCCGTGGTTACGGACAGCACCACCTAGTGGCAGCTCAGAAGACATGAATATCCCCTCTTGGTGGGACCTCCACAGAGATGTCCAACCTGGGAGCTGGATAGACCTGCAGACGGGACAGGGGGTGGGCTTGCCATCAGTGAGTCCTGGAAGCTCCATGGGCTTGCAGCCATCTTTGGGACCCTACGGCTCTGACCCTCAGCTGTGCACCTTGCCTCCTACACAACATGCCCCACCCTCACACTCATCCCACCTCTACCCCCAGGATGGCTTCAAGATGGAGCCCCTGGCCCCTGAAATGCTGCAGCAAGAACCATTCTCCCTGGAGGAACCACAGGAGAATCCTGTCTCAGCCCGCCCAAAGCCCCAGCGCCGCTCTTCCTCCAGAGGCGCCGGCCAGGCTGTGTGCCGCTGCCCAAACTGTGTCCACGCCGAGCAGCTAGGCCAGAGCACAGATGACAGCAGGAGGAAGCACATGCATAACTGTCACATCCCAGGCTGTGGCAAAGCTTATGCCAAGACCTCCCACCTGAAGGCTCACCTACGATGGCACAGCGGGGACCGGCCTTTCGTCTGCAACTGGCTCTTCTGTGGCAAGAGATTCACGCGCTCTGACGAACTGCAGCGCCACCTTCAAACGCACACTGGCGCCAAAAAGTTCAGCTGCGCATTATGCCCTCGAGTCTTTATGCGCAATGATCACCTGGCCAAGCACATGCGCACACACGAGTCCCCTCCAGGACACGGGGAGGAGAGGGTGAATGGAGACGGGAGGATGGAGAAGAGCTTTGATGCTGCTACACCTCCTCAGTCTTCTTCAAATGTGTCTGCATCTGAAGTCTCAGAGCCTCCGCTGAAGCTGAAGTGTGAGACAGACCCCTCAGTCTCTGGTGTGACGGGACAGTCTGGCTAAATTCAGCAGGCTATAACTTTGCAGTTAAAGGTTTACCGAGGTTTTCCTCTGTCATAGAGATGCCATTGTTTTACAATAGAGTAGAGAATAGGAAACAGGTTTGGAGGAATATTTACTGATGGAAGTTGGGTTGAAGAGAACGGTTCTCATTGTCATCCTGTGAATTTAGCAACTGGGTAAACTCAGTTATACTCTAAATGTTTTCTCACACAGAAAAAAGACAGAAAATTCTGATCCTGTGGACAAAACTGTCCTCTGTTCACCAAAAGGTGACAACAGAGGCAGCCGAGCTGAATCTACAGCTTGTTGCTGGACCACCACTGCTGCTGCTGAAGCTACCGGCAGACCAAAAGACAGAGCCAAGTTCAACTGAAGGTGGCTTTTCATTTGTTTACAGTGAGATTAATCAAATATGTAAGTTCAAGAGCTGGACAAATATTTGTCTCCAACACAGTTTCAAAGGCAGAAGGCTTTTGAGTGGAGGCTGAGTGACACGGTTTTTACGTAGCCTACTGGAACACTGGAATATAAAAGAGCATCGAGTCATTTTTTCGAGGGCCAGTAATCATTTGAATGGCTGGGAGTTTATACCACAAAACAAGGCATTGTTGGTATGTTCCTATTTAAAACGATACAATGAAAGCACAACAGACACTGAGGCTGTGTGAGGCAACAACATGACTGATTTAATGTAATGCTTACATTATAATACATAATAAATGGATGATGACACACTTAAAAATGAAAATGGAAATAGCAAAAAAGATGAGACACTGTGTAAAATGTCAAAAACAGATTTTTATGGTTTCAAATCATTTAAAAATTATATATGACTGAAAATAGCTCAGACAACAAATCAGGTGTTGAAACTGAAACGACAAATGTTCCATGAAAAATATTTGCTTATTTCAAATCTGACGCCAACAACACATTTCAAAGAGTTGTGACAGAGACAGCAAAACACTAAAGAAGTTTTGTGATGTGGAAAAAAAAAAAAAACAAGAAAAACTTGTAACTAATTTTTATAAAAGTCAGTATCATGACAGTATCATGGGTGAAAACGGCATCCCAGAGAGGCTGAATCTCTCAGAAGTAAAGATAAGAAGAGTTGCAACAATTTGGAGACCATGTGAACTAACAGCGCAAAACTTTTCAAATGTTTCTAAGCATCAAAGAAAGAAAGTTGAAGATTTCATCATTTAAATTTCATCATGTCCAAAAACGATTCCCACATCTGGGAAAGTGTCTGCTCACACAAAAAAGGCAAGGCCTGGTATTAAATCTGGATGGCAGTTATCTTAAGGCCTGAAGCAGATAATTGTCCATCATCAGAATTGTTATTTGGTATTCTTTTTTAAAAGCAGTGATTGACATGATCCTGTCCTGCGTCTTTTGACACGTCTATATTTTTCATGAATTTAAAGAAAGTCTGTTTCAACTTTCGATATGTTGTCTTTGTACTATTTTCATTAAATATAGAGTTTACATGATTTGCAAACCATTGAATTCTGCATTAATGGACATGATGCGCAGCCCAGCTTTTAAGAATTAGAGTTGTATATGCACTACATTTGCCAGTATTTACCAAATATGTTGTGTTTTAATGGTAAAGCAGTTCATAGAAATGATCTCACTGTAGGAGTATGTGAACACTGTTCTGGGTTACAAAGAAAGCAAAGATGCACAAAGTGCAACATTAATGTAAAAACATCCTCTCTCACAACGTCAGGTCGAGAAGTTAATGCTGAGCGAACATGAAGAGCTGCCTGGTCAAATGAATCCTGGTTTCTTCTGCTCCGTTGACAGTGATTATATTTGAAATTTACACAACTCTACAAATCCTCTCTGTCAACATTATAGGCTGCTGCTGCTGAGTGAAACTTCCTGAGAGGCTCTTGAAATTAGTGACATTTTGTTGTGTCAAGAAAGCTTGTTTGTTAAGCTCATAGCTCCTGTGATGAACCTTTGGAGGTTTGTGTTGATTTTGGCACCCCCTGTGGACATACTGGTACCTCTTCTGTCTTCACTCATCTTGTCCTGTACATGTACTAGTTGTGTTCTTCTCTAGAGATTTCAATCGCTGTCTATCTAGCAGGAAAAACTGTTAAGAGGACTTCTGCGGGAGTTTGTGATTTAACATGTTAACTGACAGCTACTCCATGACAGCAGAGTCAGGCATTAAAAATATCAAAATAGAATTAGATTATCTAATCTACTAAGTCAATTTTGCCTTTAGCTCATAAAGAGGTAACAGTATTAGTCCATTTCAAAACCAGCCAAAAGCTACTCACAGGAGCTTTAATAAAATATATTTCATACATAAATAAATTTCATCACCTTTGGCAGATTTTTATGTTGAAGCAAAGTAGAAAATGCTATCTGATTGCCTTGGCCTGAGAAACCTGATTGGTTTACTTTTAAGTTTGACATTGAGTACAAGATCTGGGCATACGACAAAAATCAAAAGAGAAGGTGTTATTGAGGAGAATATATTTCTAACATTTAGAAACATCCTCTTCTGATTTCAAAACTCAACTCATCAGATGTAGTTTTCTTTGTGAAGTACTCAAGTACAGTTCTACACTGACATCATGATTTTGACTTTAATGTAAAAAATCTTGACTTCAACCTCAAAGCAAAAATTGAATAATTTAAGGTACAGTGTATGGGATTGAGAATATTAACATTATCTATCACTCTGAATCTTATGGTTCCTTTACTCACCCCTGTTGATGGTGAAACAACAGCAGCCTTTAAGACAAGAAGCTGATGTGTATGGTCATACTTATCCTGCCTGATAAGTATGATCCTGTATTTGTCAAGTTTTCTCTATCAAAAAAACACCTATCAGTACAAACACTCTTGTGCAACAACCACTGTCTCCTTCTTTGTCTTCTTACTGGTGTATTTGTCCAGCCTGTGCTACGGTAGAAACACAGCGTTGCAAGATGGTGGCCTTGGTTCAAGGGGACTTGCTTCTGTGCAAATATAAGAGACTTATTTAATGTTAACAAAAACAAAATCATGTTTAAAATTCAGGTGATTTTACACAAATTCAAACATACTTAAGAATAGTATGTTCCATCACGGCCAAGTCTGTTCTGCTAAATGCTGCTAAATACTGCACGTAGCATCTTGAGTTAAAAATGTTACTGTTTTGTTTTTTTTTTTCATGGTAAGAGCTGAAATTTTGACAATTTTTCAACTTTATGACATTCTAAATTAACTTCTAATTCACTTCAACTTTTGCATTCTAGCTTTCACTGCTGTGACAGAGAACAATTACTCTGCAGCTTCTCTCATTCTTCTTCACTCGTATGTACAAAATGTAAACCAGTGTACCTTAAATCTGTGCATAAGCAATAACAGGTGTTGAAAGTTCCTCAACACATCAGCATGTGATCCCATTTGCAAGCTGGATCAAGTTGTACTCTCATTCATTCTCGAACAATGTGTGAAGGGCTGATCACTCAACACATTTTATTAACACTTGTTGTGCGCGTGCGACTACAGTCTTTACACGTTAGCTTACAAAAACAAATCATTAGACTTAACAACTCCTGAAAACATGTAGCCATGTTGCTCTGAGTAAGCAGGCAGATATTTAATAGTCTAGCTGAATCAACTGCAGTTGAGCAACACACTTGTTTAGTTCACTTGTTTTAAATAGTTTATTTTCATGATCAATATCATGTGATCAGTAGTTCTATAGGGGGCAGTGTGAAAGGCTTTACAGTTTAAAACACTTTTAGGATGTATGTTAACAGTCACTGACATTAGGCTGAGATTTCTGTATAGTCAGGAGCTTGCCTTATTGTAGGCTCATTGTTGCTGTATTTATGTATAGGAGATGGAAAAAAGGTAATACAGTGCTTACAATTTAGTCAGTCATTGTGTATTGACTATTTTTTGAATTTGTTATTAGAGACTTTTTGTTGGTCAGTAGTGTGATGTGGTCAGTTTTTTAAATTGGTTACTGTAGTTCATGTTTTAGTTGACTGTAATAAAAAAGTTCTAAAACTTTTAATAAGTTAAGCATTATAGTGTAATAATTTGTATTTAATCTGTTGTTGTTCTTTATTAAATAAAACTATATTCTGTGTCGAATGTTAAACCTTTTCCCTGTTTTTTTTTTTAAATGAAAACTTATTTTAAACACAACTTTTTAAAAGACTTAATTTCTTTCATTCTTTATTTAAGGAATAATGGAGAGAATTTCACAACTTACAAAGCTCCTATGAGAAGTTCCATTGACCTCAATGAAATACACTAGAAATAATAACAAACCCTAACAAGACCATCAGCAAAAGGACTTATGATTTTTATGTTGTTATTTTCAGTGTCTAATTCCAATGCATTAGGGGTAGGTGTTAGTGAGAGGCTGAAAACAGTCCTATTTTTACACTACCCACCAAAATATTCAGTCAATTGATACATTTGATCACAAGTCAGCAGGATGAGACTTTTTTTTCGTAAGTCAATATTGAGGCATGTAGAGGACAGGGTCAGCTAAGAGTTTCTTTGATCACAGGGGGCACCAAGATTGATTAAGCTCCTGTGAGGAACTTTTTTTGTGATGATTTTGCATCCCCCTGTGGACAAAGTTGTACCTTTTATCTCTTCGTTGATCTTGTCTTGACATGGGCAGGGAGCTGTTCTTTTTGAATGTACAGTCATCTGGACTGATGCCTACCCCCTGCATTGATTTCAGATATCAAAAATTATAATATGGAAACTGTCAGTCTTGTTGCTGATGGTTCTGTTTGTCTCAAGGTAGCCTACAGAGTGGGCTTTAAAAATCAATAAAACTCTGATTCTAATAAAGAAACAAGATTGTTATTATACTTACTGCAAATTAGTAGAAATAGTCAAAGTATAAATGTCTCATAATACCAAAAATACTCAGATATACCCAGAGAAATGTTAAAGGCGAAAATCAAGAAGCTAGTAGTAAAGGAGTTTACTATTTTTATTTCCCTTTGAAAATTGGAAAAGGATTTTGTTATTAGGTTTTGTTTTCAATTTAAAGTGTGTGAAGAGTCATTGTGTAATTTAAAAACCAACTGATGTAAGGCTGGTGGCTCTATATAAACCAACAAGAGCAAATAGGATCTTAAGATAAGATAAGATAAGAAGAACGTGACAGACAATTTCTGTAATTTTTTTGCCTGTATCTGCTTTAAAAGGTGGATACAGTCCAGACAACCAACTACATGTCGAATCAAAAGCGCTTCTATGTATTTCATTTTGGGTTTTTTTTGCAAAGATTCACATTTTTAATATACCAGACAGGAAAAAAAACAGCAGGATGATAGTTTTATCCAAAAACACTAATAGTTCGTACTGTATACCCACAAGGGGCGACTATAGACTGTATATACTATGGACAACTTGGTTCCGCCTACTGCTTGTATACGGATTTGAAGCCAAATAGCTCTCAATATTTCCGGGATTTTTCTTAATTTCCTGAAATCAGTGCTGCGCAGTAACGTTGTGCCCATTCGACGGGAGAGTTGCCGAGAGTCGCTGTGATGACGCTCGACTCAAACATCGATCCCTCAGGTGAGCTACGCAATCCCTGAACGCCCATAGGCTGTATCAGGTGTCAATCAAAGAAAACATGAACCCCCTAATAACTTTTTAACGGAGCTTCACAGAAAAAAGAGGACTTGAGCACAAACTAGTCTTACTGTAACTACATGTCAACACCACAAGCAGGGGGGAGAAAAATTTATATTCTGTGTAATAAATTTCTAAAGTTTGTCCACAGCCCCATAAGCTTTGCTGGCGGAGGCGGGATTTATGACCTGTACTGCAGCTCATCAACAGAGGGTGCTGTTCTCGGAGTGGCTTCACCCAGCGAGGAGGCAGACTCTGTCCATTCTTTATACAGTCTATGGGGGCGACACACTTGACCAAATACAAAGTTCCAGCCGGAGCTGCTCTGGTCTTAACCATAGACTGTATATACTATGGACAACTTGGTTCTACCTCCCGCCTGTATACGGATTTGAGGCTAAAAAAAAAAGCTCTCGGTATTTCCGGGATTTTTCTTCATTTCCTGAAACCAGCACTGCGCAGTAGCGTTGTGCGCATTCGGCGGGAGAGTCACTGTGAAGACGCTCGGCTCAAACAGCGTATCCCCCAGTATCCCCCACAGAAAAAAGTGGACTTCAGCACAAACCAGTCTTAGTGTGAAAAATGTATGTTCTGTGTAATAAGTTTCTAAAGTTTGTCCACAGCTCCATAAGCTTTGCTGGCGGAGGCGGGATTTATGACCTATACTGCAGCCCATCAACAGAGGGTGCTGTTCTCGGAGTGGCTTCATCCACCAAGGAGGCAGACTGTCCATTCTACAGTATATACAGCCTATGGTCTTAACGCTTGTGAATACTCCAATCCAGTAGGTGGCGGTAATGCTTTCAGAAGCTGAGAGACACACTCAAATGAGAAAGAAGACCAAGAAGAAGAGGACATCCTCCACAAGCATCGGTGGCTCCATTTTCTAGCTAGCGGTGAACTCTTCTCGTTTCACTGTTGTATCGCTTGAGGGACACATTTGTCTATTTTCATTGTTTGTTAGACTGAATCAACAACACTGTCAAGATGGGGGGTGGCGATTTGGTAAGTTTCAGCTAACTTATTCACAGCTTACGGTGTGTATGTTGTTTAAAAAATCACCTCTGATCAACATTAGCTGTTTACAACTGAAGTCACCATACAGCTGTTCAACACATAACTAGCTTTCGTTGAAACAACGCCAGACTCAGATTTTGTTTAAAATTGTGTAACTTCTCTTTATTCAAACCATTGAAGTCAACGAGTTTAAAGATTATTTTAGCGGGGGGAAAACTAACCTTGAAAGTCTTTATTGTATTTATACTTGAATACAATAAGATGATATGCCAATATTTTCTTGTTTCGAACATGCCCCAGTCGTAGTTTTATGTGGATGTTGTTTTTAGATGCTCTTTGATCGACTGTATTTTCATTACCAAATGGACATCCAGCTCTTATTGGGCTTTCTCTCATAGATCATCCAACTGTGCACCTGTCTATTACACAATGTCCCAACTTTATTGGAATTGGGGTTGTATTATAAAAATCTATTATCACACTAGGAACTAGTTCAAAGACCCACCTACCTTGAAATCCCTTTAGGGGATAAATAAAGTTTTTCTTACAAACTAGAGTGAAGACGACAAATACTTAAAGGAATACTCCGGCGTAACTTTAAGTTGGGGTCAAACACACCATAACACCGAGTTAGACACCCCCTTGAGAGATGAATGTTGCCGGCCGCTTGCTTCTTTAGTTATACCAACTTTAGTAATGACTGCAGGATAGCAATACACAGCCGTCTGAGGAGCCATAAACAAACCTCAACCAAAAAGCCACTCTATAGCCACAAATAAAGCTCAGAACTGCAACTAACTTCATCAACAGTACATATAGGGCCCCAGCCATAGTACTAGCTACCAAACATCTTTTTAGCTTTGCCTAATTTTTTTTAGCAAAGAGACTAAACACAACTCACCCACTCTCTTCCAGCAGCCGCTTGTTAAAGAGGAATGATGTTCTGAGCATTATTTGTGGCTATAGAGTGGCTTTTTGGTTGAGGTTTTTTTATGGCTCCTCACACCGCTGTCTTTTGCTATCCTGCGGTTACTAAAGTTGGTATAACTAGAGAAAAAAGCAGTCAGCAACATTCATCTCTTGAGGGGGTGTCTTACTCAGTGTTAGTGCATTGACCCTAAATTAATTTTACGCCAGAATATTCCTTTAACAACAAAGCTACAACTAATAATAATAATATAGTACAGCAAATAAAAGTCTTTGATCTTGTCTTCTAACAGAATTTGAAAAAGAGCTGGCATCCCCAGACTATGAAAAACATCGAGCGGGTTTGGAAGGCTGAACAAAAGTATGAGGCTGAACGCAAGAAGATTGAGGAGCTCCAGAAGGAGCTTAAAGAGGAAAGAGCTCGAGAAGAAATGACAAGATATGCAGAGGAAAGTGGTGCCATCAAGTAAGTTCTTTGATAATATCAGGAAGTTGTTCTGTTGGACATTGGAAGAGACTACAGGTCAAGCTGAATCTCCTATGATTTCAGAAAAAAGGATGATCGTCTAGACTGGATGTACCAGGGTCCTGGCGGCCAGGTGTCCAGAGATGAGTATCTGCTGGGACGTGCTATTGACAAGCAGATCACCGACCAGTACGAGGAGCCTGAGAGCGGTCCATCAGCTGAGACAGGCCTCCTGCCAGGGTCCATCTTTAACCCTGCAACCGCTGCCTCCAGCCTCGATCTGGCTGCAAAGATTAGGGAAGACCCTCTGTTTGAAATAAGGTCAGCAAATCCCCTTTTTTTCCAATATAATTTAGACATTTTAAAAGTTGTGAATGGATTGATTTACGTCAAGTTTCTTTTCTAAAGGAAACGAGAGGAAGAGAAGAAGAGAGAAGTCCTGACTAATCCTGTGAAAATGAAGAAAATTAAAGAAATGGTAAACTTGCTGCACAACTGTTCTGATGTGTTTGTTTTTTATGTACTTCTTTTTTTGTTTTTGTTTCCTGTGAATTAAGAATATTTTGCTATCAATATCCAACTCAGGCCTTTCTGACTTTGTATTTGTATTTTTCTTGTTACAACAGCACAACTATGTTGGGGAGGGTTAAGGCTTTTTCATGGATGTTTAACCACCAATTCTTTTGGTCTCTTCCAGCTGCGTCAAAATCTTGATAAGAAAGACAAGAAAAAGAAGAGGAAGAAGGACAAAAAGGAGAAGAAAGGAGACAAAGAGAAGAGAAAAGAGAAGAAACACAAGAGGAGGAGTTCAGGCTCAAGCTCAGATGAAGATGAGAAAAAACACAGGTACATACAAAACCAAAGTGTGAAGATACAGTTGATAGATTCTAAATCTGTAAATGAATTTAGCTGGGGTCTGTATGTGTAGTGTAAAGATATAGGGGTTTTCTATGATGGCATTCACAGTTGTACCACTGTTTTGATTCAGTCAAAGAGTTCTGCATGGTAAACTGTCTAAATGAACTTGTTTAGGTCACACTCGCGAGATGATTCTGCAGACACAAAATCACGCTCACATCATCTCCCAGGCTATGGCCTTCAGGTGAGTGAACGACAAACCGGTATTTGATAATATTGTTTCGTTTTCATACTTGTCAATAAATAGTTCTTCTCTGATCAGAACTCCTTTTAGTCTTAACAATAAGGTCTTCCCTTTCAGCTCCCCACTGGTAGACAACATCAGTCCTCATCCCACAACAACCACTCAGGGCGTCGTGAGAGGAGCCGCTCCAGATCACCTCACAGGAGCAGCAGGGAAATTTACAGGGAAAATCACTCCCACTCATCATTCTCACACAGAGACAAGAAGGTTGAGCCAAGAGCTTCGAGTCCACAGAAAGATCGTTACCAGAGACAGAGACACCATGTGTCAAAGTAAGAGTTTGCAGGGTTCAAGAAATTGTTGACATGACCTGGAAGTAATAGATGTAGTCAAATATCTGACATTATTGCACTTAAAACAGTATTTATTTATGTTGCTTGCTTTTATAAGTACAGTATTGATGTTTGAATTCTGTGTGGGCAGCAGCCAAAGCCTTCCATTTATTATTACATTACAATGAAACGGTTTCCCTCTGGCCTGTCTTGTTGCCACCCTTGTATACAGTTCTTTCTTTTTACACCCAGCAGAAAGTCTGATCAACATTTCAGACGCTAACTGACTAGGATGTTGTTAGAGTAATCATGACATGGTTCTCATTTTTGGTCATTTTTAAGACATTGTTAAGTCACCATCCACACTAACTCTAGACATGTTTAATCTGTTGTCTGTAGGAAGCTCTCTACAGAAGAGCTGGAACGCAAAAGAAGGGAGATGATGGACCAGGCCAAGCAGAGGGAGGAGGACAGGGAGAACAATGTGAAGAGATACAAGAGGCAAGATGAGCAGGAAAAACAGAGGGAACAAAATGTTAAACGTGACCGCCATGCTGGCTTCATCCAGTAAGTTACCCACACAGAGCTGGGATACAGGGCTCCACATTTATTCATACTTTTTTTTATTTATTCAGACTCTTGTGATCCTAACTCACCTCTCTTTCCTGCAGTGACATGAAGCTGGAGAGTGCTGCCAGCTCTTCGCTAGAGGACAGAGTGAAAAGGAACATCCACTCCATCCAGAGGACGCCGGCCTCGCTGGACAACTTCATGAAGAGATGAAGACACAATGTTTTTTAATTGTACAGACAAACTTAAATGAACTGTTGGTAAAGGCTCAGCCAGACTGTATTTTAATGCAATGAGTAGTAATTGTGGTGTTGGGAGACTGTAATACCTCTTGGTTACCCCTAACGTTTATCATTTACAGCAGTTTCCATGATGATAACTTAAATTATTTCAGAAAAAAAAGCCTTTTAATGGCTGATATAGTATATATTCACTTTTTTCTTTCTTTTTTTTTATAGTAAGACTTGTTTTTACCTCAAACCCTTTTGTAAGATATTGTGTATTTGATACTTTGTATAAACTTGTGAGTAGTAATTGGAAATAAAGCATATTTCCAGAGCTTTACCATGTAATGTATCTTTTTCTAACAAATCAATGTAGCTTTAGGAACTGCTTAAAACACCCTACAATAATTCATCACAGGATTAAATCATGATCACCCTGATGTCTGCAGCCATGACATATTTTGAGAGGCTGGTGTAGGCCTCCAGCTGGAGTCCCTTCAGTTTGCGGCCTGGGAAAATAAGTTGACTTCAGCTCATTGTTAAATCCCTTTATTCTTTAAATCTTCTACCACAAACTTAGAAGCTCACACTTACTTAGAAACTTAGAAATGCCACCGCCATTGGGATGCAGCAGGTGAAGCTGAGTATATTGGCATCAACCCTCAAAGGATAAGTATTGTCACCCATCTTTATAAAATGGACATGTACCAGTTCAATTATATCTATACACCGGCTGAAATAATGCTATGGTCTTTATTTTTATTAAAATATTTTTAATTAAGTTGTTGCTGAGTTGTTACTAAGAGTGGTTGCCCACCTGAACTTGCTATCTGCTAAATTCGAAGCGAGGGCAGTGTCTTTTCAGTAATTTTTCTCACATTTCGTTAAATAATATTTGATACGTAGGGACAAAGTTAAGCAAAGGCAACGGATGAATGTGCTTGTCATGAGTGGTCCAGACTTTGGAGGCGCTTGGAGACCCCGGTTTTGATTTCACTTTAACACGCCTCAAACAAACTATGCATGTGTTACTTTTCCTGTCCCTATCCAGTATCCACCAATGACAGCAGCGCTTACCGCAGAGGGCCAGTATTCTAGCCAATCATGTTTAAGAAAATGATGACGCAATAAAATATGTTAGTCTGATCTTTGTGTTCCTAAATCGTGTAGTCACTGTAGGAAACGGCTAGTCATTGATACTAGCCGAGAAGAAGTGGTGATTTGAAGCTCTGTTGGGTAGGAATATACGACAAATCCGTCAAAATGGTAAGGAATGGTGGACTTTATATTACATACGAATGGCTCGGTGTGTTAGTTGGTTTGAAATGTATGCATTTGGCCCCTAGCCGCAAAGGTTGGCTAAGCTAACATTAGCTCATGGACATCTTCAGCATGCTAACAGAAGTTTGCCAATTTAATATGAAATAAAATCGACCAGATTGTGAGATTATTGATAATATATTTGGTGCATTAATAGATTTAGTGAAGCCTCAGATAAAGTTACAGGGCGTGAGTTAAATCGATAACCGAGAAATTCTGTAAAATGACATATTTAGCTGCTCCTTAGCTAACACTGCGGTGTTACAGCTGAAGTTTTCTGTTCAAGTCTAACCTGTTATAGTTTTATAAAACCGAAGAAAACCCGAGCTCTTACATTAAACCTTGGAGAAGTTTTGACCCATTCAGGGAAACACCACATAGATCACACATTTACAGGTTGGGTCGTCAAACACTTATCATATCATGGATTAACACTAGAGACTGATCAGGGACCAGCTCCTGTCATCACCAAAGCAATAAACAGAAAAGAACTGAGGCAGGGGTTTGACATTTAACAATTAATTAACTAAACAAAATTTGTCTTCTCTGTGAGTTATTAAATGGGAACAGATGTACAAATAATTATCGACTGAATTATGAGCAAATGAAGCATTGGATCACAATTTAAGCTAAACACTTAGTAAGGATGGAGTTGTCTGTCAATCTGTCAAAACTAACTGTACACAGTGCAAGTTAATGTAAAAGATAACAAAGCAAATCACTATCTAACCACGTCTGTTTAAAAAGAACAAAAAGAGGAAAGAATCATGAGAAATTAACAACGGTTCATGTTTGAGTAAATCTTCCCAAAGACATTGGTGTTCTTAAACTCAAGTTGTATTCAGGATCCTTAAGCATCACATAGACTTTATAAATCACAGGTTTTGCCTCATCCCCTGTGTTTAAAGAACATGGTAACACCTCACAATCGCTGCAGAGATCATGCATATTGTGATAAGGGTGGTTCAAAATGTGACACATTTAGAATGAACATTAAAACACAGATATTTCAACTGCATTAGCAAAATTTATAGATCAACAATAACAACTTTTATCTTGATGTAATTTGAAGTTAGTTGAATTTTACAAAAAAAGTTGAAATAGTACAGATCTTTATTTTCACTTAGGTCAAAACTGCAAAAGCCAATTCAGCTGTTCTTTGGCATTGGAAACAGAGGTTCTACAGGCCTACAGACACTCTTAACTAAGTGGAATAATAGTGGAAAAAGTCAAGTACAAAAAGTATAACAAAACTATAAGTCATGACTGATTTTAAGATATCAAACAACTGTTAACTGAAGCCACACCTGTCTCCCTATGCTCTGGTTAAGGTTTCTTATCTTTTCCTCATGAATTTTTTATCCCTATTGCTCTCAGTGCTTCATGTAACAATTTCAATCATTATTCCTGTTATTGACCACTTCAGTCATTATTCCCTATTTGTACATTTTATAAGATAACATGTCAGGTTTCCTTTCAAAGCTGGGATAGACACAATAAAAATAATTGAGTTTTTTTATTGTTATCTCTTAACTTTTTTATTATCATTAATAAGAATTTTTATGTACTGACCAGTACTGTTGGTAGTGATTTCTGACAGTAACTGCAGTAACTTTGTACTAACTTAGTTCTTCTCTCTCTCTCTCTTTCTAGTCTATTATGTCCTATAATGGAGGGGCTGTCATGGCCATGCGAGGGAAGAACTGTGTGGCGATAGCAGCTGACCGGAGGTTTGGCATTCAGGCTCAGATGGTCACCACAGATTTCCAGAAGATCTTCCCCATGGGAGAGAGGCTCCACATTGGCCTGGCTGGACTTGCCACTGATGTTCAGACAGTGTATGTGCCTTTAAACCCCATGTCTTTCTCAAGCTGTTCTTTAAAGGGATATTCCAGCGTAAAATTATGTTAGGGTCAAACACACTGTAACACTGTTACGCACCCCGTCGAGAGATGAATGTTGCCGACTACTTGCTTCTCTAGTTATACCAACTTTATAAGGACCGCAGATAGCAATACAGAGAGCCACGCGCTCAACCAGAACGCCACTTTATAGTCACATATAATGTTCAGAACAGCACCTAACTTCATCAACAGTACATATAGCGTCCCAGCCACCAAACATCTTTTTAACTTTGCCTAATTTCTTTAGCAAAGAGACTAAACACAACTCACACTCACTCTTCCAGCAGCCGCTTGTTTGTAGCGAGACCTGGGGCCAGTCCATTACGGCTGCAGAGTGACACAGCTCAAGGAAGAACATTTATGATCATAACTTTATAATTTCCTTGAAGTAATAATCACCATTTTAATCATTTTGCACTGCAGACGCGGTAGTTCTTCTGCCTTAGTATCTCAGTCTGATTGCATTTCCATGAAGAAATGATCATAAATGTTCTTCCTTGAGCTGCGCCACCCCGCAGCAGTCCATAATGGACTTGCCTGAGGTCTTGCTACAAACAAGCAGCTGGTCTCCTAACTCAGTGTTACGGTGTGTTTGACCCTAAATTAATTTTACACCAGAATATCCCATTAATGACCAGGGCATGATGACAGGATTTAGTTGAAGCTACAGGAACCCACAACCTTCAGGTTACGAGCACAAATACAAAAAAATACTGGTTTAGAGGAGCCTGGAACTTTAATCTGTTTTGACAATACGGCTCATTAAAAAGAAAGCAGTAAGAGTATTTACAGCTTCTGTCTGTTACTACTACTTAATAATGCAGTAAGTTATTGTCTTAATGTTCATTAAAGCCAGGAGTTAGTTTTACATTTTTACGTGTGTGCATTCTTTTACTAATGGATGACTTTGGCTTTTATTCAGAGCCCAGAGACTTAAATTCAGACTGAACCTGTATGAGCTGAAAGAGGGTCGTCAGATCAAGCCCAAGACCTTCATGAGCATGGTGTCTAACCTGCTTTATGAAAGGAGGTGAGTGCACTGACTTTAAGTTGGATCTATTCGAATGTGAACAGTACTGATGTTCAGCTTGAAAGAGTGTAGTAATTAAGTTTTAGTTACAGGCTATGGTTAATGTATGATCCTCCTCCTCAGGTTTGGGCCATACTACATCGAGCCTGTAATCGCAGGACTAGATCCCAAGACTTTTGAGCCCTTCATCTGCTCCTTGGACTTGATTGGCTGCCCCATGGTGACAGAAGACTTTGTAGTGAGCGGCACCTGCTCAGAGCAGATGTACGGCATGTGTGAATCTTTGTGGGAACCTGACATGGTGAGTCACGTGAAGCTTCAAGTCCATCCTATACCTGTACAAAAGTTACATAACACTTAGGGACAGTTAATTTGCAAATGAATATCCCTCTTAAGTTGCAAAGAATTTCAGTTTGCAGGAACCTTCATGATTGTGGAATACCTGATGTATGGGCATTTATATGCATGTAGATTTAAGTACAACTGACTTCTTCGCAGGGGGAAATTCCAAATTACAGCAGCATAAATACAAATACAAAAAGAGAAATTAAAGGATAAAGAAATTTGAAGTTTAAAAAATACACATTTATATATATGTGCATGAGTCTTTTTTACTGTAAGGCATCTGTTTCTAACTTCTAACCTTAATGGTTTCTTTGCTGTATCCGTAAAGTAAGGACTTCATCACTGTGAGGGAGGGCATCAGTACCTCTGAGTCCGAAAAAGCATGAAAATTATAGATATGTATTTAACCAGTTATGTCTCATGAACTGGTAGTTGAAGATAACAGTTGTTTTGGTAACTCTCTCTACAAGCACTTTTTCATAAAAAAAATCATTCATGTGTTTTCAATGATGTGTTTGCAGGAACCAGAGGACCTGTTCGAGACTATCTCTCAGGCGATGCTGAATGCCGTTGATAGAGATGCAGTGTCTGGCATGGGAGTTGTGGTACATGTCATGTAAGTGAAGTTGTACCAAGAACAGTACAGACAGATTATTGTAATGTTTCCTGCAGTAAATAACAGCTTTCTCTTTTTTTATCTGGCAGTGAGAAAGACAAGATCACTACACGAACCCTGAAGGCCAGGATGGATTAGAGCTTCTGTTATTCCCTACTCTTCACCAACACAGATGTTTTGTATAAAAATGATCTACACTGCTTATACTGTCGGTTTTTTCTTATTCAATAAATAAACTTGGGTTGTAACCTTGACTAACAGTGTGGCTGGCATTACTTCATCTTTTTACAGATTTCTAAACTTAGATTAGATTAGGTTAATTTATTTAAAAGGGGACAGCGCAATTTCATAAAACACATGATTACACATGGTTAAAAAAAGCCAGAATTAGCCATAAGGCTAGTTTTCATCTGTAGTCCCCTGGCCATGATGTGAAAAAGGCAGTAAAATTACTATTTAAAAAAAAAAGAAAAGAGAAAAACAAAAACTGAGATATCAATTTCTCTATCAAATAACGACGTCATATTCAGCAACTGAAAAATAATTGTCACTGCGAGAGTCTGATACACTACAGACACAAATTCCCATCTTCAAAACTGTGTCCATGTCATTTTGATGAAGAGTTCTGTAATGTCTAAACTCAGCTAATACAGTTACATGCAGTTAGTATTTGAACTGTCAGTCCCTCAAAAAGCCGTTCATACCCCTTCATTGAAAGCTACATCCTCAACAACGCTTTATTCTTCTTGGTTTTGCCAAATGATTTCATGATATTTCCCACAGATGTAGCAGATAGTTGTAGCATACGCACAGGCTAAAGTATTTCCTACCGATTTTGATGATCCAGTGTCTGATTTTACATGTGATGCTCAGTGGCAGAACCAGACTGTTTTGACTGGGGTGGACAGACTTTTGTTGCAGGTGTGGCGTTTAACCCACACCTGAGAGGGCTGTCTGCAGTAATCGTACCCAAAGAGTCCAAAAACTATTCCTGTATGTAGTTTTCTGCTGAACTCAGCTTTTTTATGGGCTCAAAATGTTCCTTAACAGAAAAGCTAAAGAGCCACACGAGAAACATAACCCTGATTTCAATAGAAGTGATAAGGCAAAAGCCAATCATAGTTCAGGATTTCAGGGGTGCTCGTGGCCACCCCTGGTGATGCTCACAGGATGAAAGACCGTCAATGAGCTGTGAAAAGTTGAGAATTTTACTGTGAATCAACTGTTCAGATTTGAGCAGTGATCCATAAAGGTGATTTTAGTGCAGTCCTTTTAAAGATCATACTTACTCTTTCTTGTGCACACATGCATTAAATCATGACATTTGATGCATGTGTCCCTGACATAGATTTTCAGAGGGCTTGAAGATGTCAGAATGATATAACCCCTTGCTTAAATTTCATTTTCAGATGGCTCTAAGGATGCTAAATCTGCCCTTAATGAAACTTGTCCAAGAGTTTTTGTTCTTGATCATCCTCAAAGGGATATTCTGGTGTAAAATTATGTTAGGGTCAAACAACACTGTAACACCGAGTTAGACACCCCCTCGAGAGATGAATGTTGCCGACTGCTTGCTTCTTTATACAAACTTTAGTAACGATCGCATGATAGCAATACACAGCCGTCTATAGATCCACATACAAACCTCGACCGAAACACCACTCTATAGCCACAAATAATGCTCAGAACAGCACCTAACTTCATCAACAGTACATATAGGGTCCCAGCCATAGTATTAGCCACCAAACATCTTTTAAGCTTTGCCTAATTTCTTTATCAAAGAGACCAAAGACAACTCACCCACTCTCTTCCAGCAGTCGCTTGTTTGTAGAGAGACCTCAGGCCAGTCCATTACTACAGCGGGGTGACGCAACTCAAGGAAGAACATTTATGGTCATTACTTTATCTTTCTTTTTTTTAAGTAATAGTTATAACAATCTTCTGCCTTAGTGTCTCGGTCTGATTGCATTTCCATGAGGAAATGAGGGAATAAATGAATATCCCCTTAAGCTCCGCTTTCCATGGTTTTCTGGTTTCTTGTATTTATTTTGGAAGTTGGGACTGTGTCAAGTTGTCATGAAGACAGCTTGGTTGTTATCTGTGACACAAATCTAAACAAACCAAAGAAATAAATAGTCAAACAACAAAAACAAGATAAAACTCCCTTTAATATGCAATGAATCATTTTCAAGTAACCTTTTTTTTCTAATGTCTGTTGGTAACAAAACAATACTGTATACAAACACAAAATTGCTACATTAATGTAAACAAGATATAAAAATGATCCTTATGGTAATAAAACAAGTATTTGCTGCAGAATTCCCCTTTTTATGTGAGTTTTTTTTTCTTAGACCAACCTCCACCAAGCTCACGGTTAAAATTTCAAAAATATTCAAAAACAATATGGCAACGTAACATTCAAACACCAAGTTTTTTTTTCTGCTTTTTGTCATTTAAGTCATAACACTCAGATGCTAAGTTCAGTGGTTTGATGTTTCAACTTACTGGTGGAGTCTCATGTACACATCAGCCATGCATTTTTGATATTGCATTCAGTTACTTAATACACCATTATATATTAATGTGTTATCCCCTGTTCTTCCAATTAGTCAGCAGAAGTTTGAGTTTTTTTCCTGTTGTTACAGACAGAGAAGTCTGATGGCGACTGTCAAAAAGTTTGTCATGCAATCTGACCATTCAGCATCTGTGTGAGTTGTTTACATCTGTGTGTGTATGTGTGTGTCGGTGTGTGTTTGTGTCTAATAGAAATCATAAGAAGAACAACAACGACATTAACAGAAACCAAAGAGACTCTACTAACAAACTGGTAACTGCTGAAGCTGACACTCGTTCAAGGCATTAGTGAGACAGTTTCCGTGCTGGCGTGAGAAGTAACAAGGTGGCTGAGGCGGATCGGGAGCCAGAAACTTTTAAAAAAGAAGAGGGAGATTATCAGGATGTTGATCCAAATTCAGGGAGGGAATTCACAAGTTTTCCTTGCAGTGGACGAGGGAGGTTTGTGTGGAAAAGTGTAACAGGCTTGATGAGTCCCTCCTGCCAGACTAGTGCCGTCTGTCGGAGTACGATGGTAGTTTTTTTGTTGTTTTTTTAAAAGGGGATGGAGAGGCAGAGGGGGGAGATGGACCTACGCTGAGGTGAGGAGAGAAATAAGTGCGCAGCGTTTGACAGATCTATGACAGAAGAGAAAGGCTGGACTGAGGGATGGGAGATGAGTCTATGATAGGATGTTGGACATGAACTCGTAGAATCGTTTGGAGTACTGCTCCGGGTTCACCGTCGAGATCTCGGCTCCCGCCTGAGAAACAAAAACAAACAAACAGCAGAAATTAACATGGATGGAAGGAGACATGAAATATAAGCACAACAAAACAATTGATCATCTTCTGCAACTGTTTCCAGTCTTAAACTCAGGGTATCTGCTGTCTTAAATGCGATTTTGAAAGGTCTTAAAAATATATCAACTCTACTACAAAAAAAAATAATGAGCCATAGGAATATAGATTGATTTGAAGTTATGTAAAATGTTCCGATTTCCCTTAATGTCTTTTATACTTTTTGCCAGTATGGATGTTAAATGGGTCTTAAATTGTGTTCATTGTGGTCTTTCAAAAGTCTTTAATAAAAAGTCATAAATTTGACTTGTTGGAACCTGCAGAGATCCTGTAAATATGTTTTCTTCTGTGGAGGCTCCGATTGATCAACATCACATAAATTTGGAAAATAAAATGAATGAAGTCATGAGTCATTGATGTCTTACTCATGCTGCTTCTGTTCATCTTTGAAGTATTCAATCTAGCCCCCCTTGGATAAGTGCTCTCCCTGATTCGACTCCATCTTTCCCAGATAAAGTGTTTCTAGGATGCATTATGGGAGCTGTATTCCAGACTCAGAAGTATAGTTTTGGTTCATGAGGTTTCATCATAATTCATGGTTAATGTTAAAAGTTCAGTGTAGAAATGGGAGATCCTTCATTAAAATACTGCCCCTAATGCAGAAATCAAGGGCTCAGCTAAAGTAAACAAAAACAAAACAATTTCAGGAGATTATTTACTCATTTCAACAAACTTGTGAGAACTGTAATCACTTTCTGCCAGGTCTGTTTGCTGATTGCTGCAAAATATTACATACTGTATCTTAAACCATTTTCACCTCATGGTTTATAATCTGATATTTTGGATTATCACTAACGCTCTGACCTGAGGACCTGATTTTGTTCCCCTTAATGATCAAATTTCTAATAGTGTAATCATATACCATCTCAATATAATAAAATTAACAACAAAATAGTGTATGACATTCATGCCTGTGGGTGCCCAGAGAAAAAACAAGAATGGTATCTTAAAATTTGCTGTTTCCAGGGTATCAGATGAACTGCAAAGGCAGGTCCAGAATCCAATCTGACCCTGGTCTTTTGTTGCATACCACCACTCTTTCTAAACAGTTTCATTCTCTATCAGCAGCTGAGTCCTGTTTGCTGAATAAGGGAAATGAAAGCAAAATAAAAATAACCCTTAAAAATAATCTGTTCCTCTTTTTGAAATCATGTAGGAAAGGAACCAAAATGCCCAAGCTGATTACTCAGCTAAAGTTTTTTTCAATAAAGAATCTTCCTCATCGTAGTGTCTTCTAACACTCTGACTAACATTTTTTTGTAAAGCTGAACTTGTGGATGCATCAAATTTGAATTTGTATTATCTGTTGGTAACTTCACTCACTTATAAGCATTGTTGAATTTCTGTTGTTTGAATTTGAGTCATTTCATTTTTTCATCATGCTGCTCTCTTGCAGACGACGTCAGCATGAACTCCTGATAAAGATTTTATCTCAGAATAATTCTGGTTGCTGAACTTGTTTGGAGATGTTTGAATATACTAGAAATAAAAGAGCAAGTTTCACATCATGATCTATGTATCTATAGATACCTATAGATATCTTCAGTATCTATCCATCTATCTATCTATGAAATCCGGTTACTTAGAAACAGATGAGATGACTGAATAGATTTCATTTGTTTAACTTTGTTAGAATTACTGCTTCTTTATGCTTTTTAACCTATGTACTGTATATGACTGTAATAGAATACACTGTAGTTGAATAATATTATATTTTGCGAGACGGTTACCACAAACAAAAACACTCGCCTCCTCTGTGTTGTTTCAACAGCTCATCACTAGGTGGCAGTGTTGTAAACCATCTTCAGTCACTTGAGTCTTCCTCTCAAGCATTACTTGGATTTGGACATGAGGAATCAGCACATATTGTGTTGATAAATACAAAGAACACTGGCCCAAAAAACAGGCAGAGCTGTTAGTGAGGAAATTAATCTGAAAATAGTAAAACTTAATCCCTGCGCTGGGACGCCAAATTCTTGCAATACACACTAATTTGTGTATTTTTAATGCTTATTTGTTTCAGAATGCCCTTTTCATTTCAAAAGGATTATTTTTGGACTCATTCCTCTTCTGTTCTCATCCCATGTAGCCACAGACTGAAGGATCCTAACGCGGTCTTTGCACTCACCCCGTGTTTCACAGTTTTGGCAGCATGTGCAGCTTTTTTCTTAGCGTCATAGTGCGTGAGGATGTCGATGATAGCCATGAAGTATACCTCCTTCTTCACAGCACCTGGAAGGAGAGCAGCACAGCACCAGAGGTAACTCTCACCTTGAATTAAATTCACAGGGTTCAATGGTTTATTTTGTTTTGGTGTGGCTCTGAGTGACACATATTTCTATTATTATTTATGACGACTGCAGATTTGGCCACTCCTAGTCTGTTCCACTCCTTAGTTTGAAGTTGGCTGCTTTAAATAGTTCAACCTTACTTTGTGTGTCTGTGCGAAAATAAGAACATAGAACCTACTTTTCCTTTATGTAATCAGCTATCACTGCTTTGTCTAGAGCCACAGCAAAGTTCACAAAGTCAGAAGGAAGATAAAGACCATCCTCACTGTCGTGGCTCTTGATTGCGTAAACATCCACGGAGGGGTCGAACTCCCCAGGGCCGAAGAACCCCCCACAGTTGAGAGGGTTTCCAGGGCTGTCGGGAGGAGTGCCGAAAGAGCCAGTGAGCACACCTCCTCCCATCCCGTCGTTCTCGTACTCATCCTCCTCTCCCGTGCCCTCCACGTCCATCTCCTCCTGCTCCGCCCGGTCTACATCATGGATGCCCACCAGGAGACTGTAGTCCATGATCTTCAGGGTGGCCAGGAACTGACAAGGGCATAGGAGACAAGAACGATTCATACAATGCAAGATCCTATTGTTTTGTAATTTTTTGCAACGTGAAAATATAAGTCTGAACAATATCTCTGAAAGCTGTCTCTGTTGTGCTGTTTGGTCTCACTCTGCAATGCTAACCTTTGCTACATTCACGCCACAGGTCCACTCTTCTACTGTGTTTTCATCAGAGCCCCTAAAACTGAGAATTTTGGGAACTCTATTGATCTACCGATATTTACAGCCTAAACTATTGATCCTCTTTTAATCTTAGAGGTTGCTTTTTGCATACACAACAGAGTTTTAGAGCCACATGAAGAAGAAAAAAAAGATTTTAAAAGTCCTTGAGTGATTAAAATAGGGTTACCATATTCTAAATCCCCAAAAAGAGAACACAACTATGCAGGGGCAGAGTCACAGAGTCGCACAAAGTTAATTTTGAGAGTTTTTCAAGTCGGGTTCGAGTGTCTTTCACGCACTTCTATCTCATTAAGTCCACATGACACAAACTCAAAACTTCTATACAAAATCCCGGATATTTGAAGGATTTTATAAACTTCCCTGGACAAGGCCAGACAGCCCCAAAGAAAGAGGACATGTTTAAGTAAAAGAGGACGTATGGTCACCCTAATTAAAGTAATTGTTACAAGAACGAAGCTGTTCATTTAGTCAACAATCACCCACATGATGCCGATTAGACAAGGATACAGTGGGGCAAAAAAGGTATTTGGCATCCACTGATTCTGTAAGTTGTCCCACTTAAACAGATGAGAGACAGCTCTTTAGTCTTGGCCATGGTGGAGAGGTTGCAGTCTGACTGTTTAAGGGTGTGGACAGGTGTCATTTATAGAGATAATGAGTTCAAACAGGTGCTAATAATTCAGGTAACGAGTGGAGGATAAAAGAGCTTCTTAATGAAGAAGTAACATGTCTGTTAGGGACAGAATTCTTGCTTATTTATAGGTGCTAAATACTTATTTTCTGCACCTTTATACAAATAAATTCTTTACAAATCATACAACATGATTTCCTGGATTTTCTTTGACATTCTGTCTCTCACAGTTGAAGTGTGCCTATGATGAACATTACAGGCCTCTCTCATCTTTTTAAGTGGGATAACTTGCAGAATCAGTGGCTGCCAAATACTTTTTTGATCCACTGTATTGAAAGCCAACCTTCTCGTACAATTTTATCTGAACTGTTACTTAAGTACAACTTCATCAGAAGCTCTAGTACCTTCCCTCATTTGCTCCCTGTATACTAAAACTACAACGTCACCATGATTTTATTCCCATGATACTTCATATTCATAATATTTGGACTTCTGAATGACTCAACCTTTATTTGCCATTGTAACATGCAGTGCTGAATGTGCTTCTCACCTCTACGTCCCGTTTTAGTTTTTCCAAAAAGTACTTCTTGTTGTCATCTCCAATCTGCAGCTTCTGACCTTCATTCAGGAAGTCATTGTCTTTAAAAGTTGGGAGTTCTTTCGCCTGAAAAAGACAATAATGAAATGGAATAAATGCTGGTTTACATCTCCAACTGTAACAAAGGGCAGGATATAAATGGTTGGGATAAGTGTAATCTAATGTAAAAAAGAAGATAAAAAGATGAAGATGAAGACAGTTTCTTTGAAGAATCCTGTCCTCACTGGAAAAAATGAAGTCTGGCTTCATAAACATGAAGCTAGTTATTGTCTGTTGTCATTTATTAGTCTGGACCCATCCACAGTTTTGCTGTGAAGTTAGTTTGACTTCAGTGTGACTTGTCATGAAAATGTTTTTGTGTATATGAAAAATAGGACTAAAAACTCCTCCATTCAGGTGGTTAAAAGCAAATGTTCATAATCTTTCCAATTTGATTCACTTTTCCAAACATTTTTTTAGGGATGGATTTGAATTCATTTAAGGTTCTCAGACTTCTCCAGGTTTCCATAACCATACAAACCTTGAGTAGTACTCCAACAGAGCATGATTACACAACAATGGCTTAATGCCATAGCAACAAGGTACCACAAGGTAGAGTTTTTCTGAATTTTGACAATGTTGTTTTCAGTTTTTTGTATTTTTTTCAAGCTTTTTTCTACATTTTTAACACATGGAGTAACCGTCAGGTTACGTTATACTGTTGTCCTTGCACATCTGCATCATGGCATTAAGAGTCTTGTATCCTTGTAGCTTTGTGTCCTGTCATTTGATATTTGACAGGTTTGCCTCTGAGTTGAGCTGAGGGTATTTATTTTGGTCTCATCATGTCAGCGAACATCGCTGAACAGAAATAAAACTCACCTTCTCCTTGTCGCTGGCTTCCCTGGAGACTGTAGAACCCTTAAAAAGAGAGAGAGAGAGAGAGAGAAAATAAGATGAAAATAGACTCCAGTGAAAACAGCTCAAGATGCATCAAACGCACTGTTAGCACATTACCCACTGTTGCTCAGACAGTTTCTTTTTAAACTGTCAATACTGGATAGGTAAGGCTGCTTTCTCGTGAGGATACTTGGCAAGAGAAGAGGAGGCTCATGCTTTGAATGATTATTTTTAGGAAGAAGTAAAAATGCAGCGAGCACACTGCGCAAGAACTACTGGTTTGGAAATATTTAACACAAACCCAAAACTCTTAATCCAATGAGCTGGATTTGTCATCCCCCCCTGGATTTTACAAGGACACATAAAACTCCTCCTGATTGAAATTCACGGACATGCACATTTCTCTCTATCCAAATCTAAAAACTCACTCAATGGTTTATAGCTGATTGATTTGAGCCATGCTAGAAATTAAATCACAACCCAGCGACTGTTTATTTTAGGCTGCAACAAAGTTGTGAAGTAGTACAACCAGAAAACAGTGCTGCTTCTTGACTTTAATATTTATGAGGGTTCTTTTTATATCATCAGATGAAACAACTGTAAAGTTTTACTCAGGTTAAACAGAAGTGAAACACAGAGCACACACTCCCGATGCACCAATGTGTAGAGTGAAAATACACATTACCGCACAGGGGTACTTCTCAGAGCCACACAAGCAAATAAACAGGGAAGTGAATACTGTAGCAACCCACAGAAACAGAAGGAAGACCTCCTACAGAATCTAACACACAGAATATCATAGGGCTGGGCGATATGGCATCAAATCAATATCACAATATATTGAGAAGTTCACCTCGATAACGATAAATGGACGATGACTACGCTACAAGCTGCTCACCCTCTCCCACATTAACTTCGTCTACTTCAGCCACTACAACTTTTGAACCGCCCTCCATCTCCTCACCTGTCTTTCCTTCTTTGTTACAAACTGGATGGGGTAAAGTCACGTCTCCGATATAGAACAGCGTCTTAAAGGGACACAAGACCATAGCCTACCTACACACATCCAAAACCAACCTATAGTGATTTATTTTTTCACAACAAATATATTGACATGGGCAAAATGATGGTTATTGTCTGAAATTTCGGTATCAGGGAATTTTCCATTTATCACCCAGCCCTAGAAAATCCTGTTTTCTTCAGTTGTCAAAAAGGTAGTGCCTACACTACCCACAATACCTCTCAACAATGGACAGAGATGAGGGTTTGCCATGCCAAGTTGATTTAGGTGCCCTGACAGGAAGAGTGCTGATGTTTACCAGCGTTTCTTATTCTACATCTCTGTTCATTGGTCTCAAACTGGACTCTTATTCTGGTTCTGATTCACTCACACCCAGACCACCTGGCAAAACCTTGTTTCAGAGTCAGGTAGCTTTTTAGTCCATACACTTGCTAACAGTTTGAAGCGGGCTGTCTGCTCTCTTTGTGGTTTATGGTCCCTGTGATACCCAAGTCTTAATTATAAATGCATGGACTAGCCTGCAGGAGAGATGATGAGTGGGCTAAGTACAACACTTAAGGTGATAAACTGACTTCACACATTTCCCTTTGGAGCCACTTAGTACTTTTTATAAAACTTTTATCACATATGCAGAGATGCTCCCAAAACAACTGTAAATAGACTGTGATGAAAAAAAAAAAAACCTGTGATATTGTCCTTTAAATCAGTGGTTCTCAAGTCCAGTCCTCGAGGCCCACTGTCCAACACACCTGATTCAAATGATTAGCTCGTTATTGAGCCATTGCAGAGGTTGATAACGAGCTAATCATTTGAATCAGGTGTGTTGGAGCAGGGAAACATTCAAAACATGCAGGACAGTGGGCCTCGAGGACTGGACTTAAGAACTACTGCTTTAAATGAATACTGCACACTTTTAGAATCAAAAGGGGAGATAACATGATCTTCATATAAATCCATGATATATATAGATATACATACTGTCATAAAGCCTCAAGTCTCCGTTGCTTCATCTTAAACCACCAGAATAAATGTTGAAACGTTATCTATGGTGATTAATTTGCCCTTTGACAGCCTGTGTAGTTATATTGTTTTCAATCAGGATGCTCCAAAGTGACTGATTCAACTGTCTTTAGTGCTTGTTTAGATTCAGATAGGAGAGCGTGTCAGCAGAGTCTGTCAGATGTGAACAGTGGAGATCTTCTGAAGCAACTCATTTCCAAGTACATCATATGTAAAGTTAACGGTTAATAGAAAACACTCAGAAAGCTGGGAACAACTTCTTTGGAAAACAAGGCATGAAGTTTATAGTGACATCCTACCTTTAGGTCATATTTGCGGTGCACGGTGAGGCGATGGCTGAATACATTCCGGGTTACCACCATGTACGTCTCCACCCCGTCCACCGTTAGCCTGTACATGCCCAGGAACTGAGGGAGCAGCGTGTTGCCATGACACTCCACGATAAACTGGAGGCAATCAAAGCAGAGAGTGGAGCATTAAGAGTGGGAGTGAAGAATCAAATATACAGTATGAAAACTGATTAATACTGGAAACAACAGCATCTCCACAGTCCTGCCTCATTTACATACAAACGTGACTCGAGAGTAAAACAAAGGGACTGTTGGTTGTTTTTTTTTCCCATCCTGTAGTGCATGCTGTTACATTTTTCACTTGGACTGGAGCTGCAGAAGAGTGAACCGTGAGATTAATGAGGAAACTGTAGCCCTGTTTTAAATACGTCGGGGTCTAAATGACTGACAGGTAAAGAAAAAAGGTTTGGAGAACAGATGCAGAAGGTGTTTCCTGCAGCAGGAGTCTCTAACCTCGTGGATAAAATGCACCTGATCGAAGTGCATTCATTCAAGTATTTGTTTAGGTCAGATAATGTTACTCCATGTGTCCAACACCAGAGACTTTTTTTGATAAAGATTAAGGTCCAGTTTTTGGAAACCAGAAAAGGTACTGACTCCATTCATGAAGAAAAGTGATTTTACCCTGTAGAGCACTGAGGAGCTGGTCCATTTCTGCTTTACTCACTTTTTGTTTGTTTGTTTGTTTTTCACAAGCAAAAATCCAGGAGTTAAAAAGCACAGAAGTCACGGCCCCAAAGCAAAGTAATTAACGATGCAGCAGCATATAAACAAATACTGTGTTCGGCACGGTCAAATCTGTGTTTTTCTCAAACAGGTCCATCTCTGCAGGGATGCTTTACGTAATGCTGTTGAACACTAAGACAATATGAGCTTGTCAGAGGCTGAACAAGAACAAAAACTATTAATCATACCCAACATTTGACCACATTACCGATATTGAAGTACTGAGTCATACACACTCTGCCTCCTCTTTCTGTGTGTGTTGTGTGTGTGTGTGTGGTGATCAGAGGGGTATCTCTACCTGGTGATATTTCTTTAGGATGTTGTGCATCTCAGCGATGTCCTCACTGGACACGGTTTTGATTACAAAGCGGTGGTCGTAGCTGGACAGGAAGCGGTTGCCAAAGCGACCCTGAGAGTCGCTGTTGAGTGGAGCGCTCCTTGTCAGCGAGTTCTGCCATAAAGAAATGCAAATACATTCTCACGTCACTCATGAATAATCTAATTCATCTCATCATGTTTACATCTTCCACCCTGGAAAGACCTCTCACCTGGTAGTCCTGGTCATCGATGCAGAATCTCTCCCTCAGGTTTCGGAACACCATGGGACAGTACTCTTTGAACTTAAAACGACTAGGCAGGTTTTCTCTGACAGGAAAGAGACAGAGAGTCGCACACAGTCAGCAAATTCACAGTCAGAGACTCAGAGGCTTGTAACTGAAAATGAGGAAGAAGAACGAAAACAGAATCTGCTTTAGTTTTGAGCTCTTCTCTCTGAATATGTTTGCGCGACTGGTGAACTCTAAGCTTGGTGAAACACAGTCAGCAAGTAGGATGGGTGAGAAACACAGAAAAGTGCAGCAGACAAAAACACGTCATTGTCACAAAGGCCAATTTCTATTGCTGTGGACATGCATGCATACAAGTACTCTAACCAGGACTTGTGGACTGTGTCTTTCTTTAATCACACTATCCAGAGGTTGATATTATTGACTGTCAGCCTAAAATTCTCACTAAAAATGTATGGTTCAATGACAAAATTAATGCGTGCCACCGCCAATTATCCGGATTATCCTCTTCTCATAGCCGTCAGAGACCAGAGGATGTCATTAGAGATCACTTTCAGTGTTCATCCTGCAGTTATATCCTCACTGTCACTGACACTGAATAGGGGTGGGCGTTTTTTGGTTTTGCAGAGAAAATTTTCTGTAACACTATATGATGAAAAGAGTGTGTTGTTCACTTGCTATGACCTTTGACCTGTGTGTTTAATTCTCTGTAAGTAGTTGCGACTCACTGGATCTATGTGATCCAAATCTTCCGAACCCCGTACTTAATTGTGGTGGACCGGTTGACTTGCACAAGTTACTACAGCTGAAACTAGGGCTGGGTGATAAATCAATATCACGATACATTGAGCAGTTCAACTCGATAACGATAAATGGACAATAACTTCTTCACAAGCTGCTCACCCCCTCCCACTTTAACTTCGTCTACTTCAGCCACCGCTCCAGCTGCTACAACTTTTGAACAGTCCTCCATCGGACTGGATGGGGTGGAGTGACGTCTCTGACATGAGACCATAGCCTACCTACACACATCCAAAACCAACTTTCATTTATTTATTTATTGTTTTCTGACACTGAATTTACCGACATGAGCAAAATGACGTCGCTTATTGACGTAAATTTCAGTATCTGTAAATTTTTGGTTTCATCGCCCAGTCCTAGATTAAACCACGTCATTTCCTGACATGGCTGTTTCAGGAGAAAAGTTTTCCAACGACCTAAAAAGTGGGGACTTTTATTGTGAAAAACACATCAGAGGTGAAATGTTTCAGAATAAAGTACCTGAGCGACTCCAAAACTGCAAACTTTTATGTTCAAAATGTTTAAGAAGTGAAGTGTGTTTTCATGAATTATTCATGAACCACATTTTAGCAGAGCTACAAAACACGTCAGGAGTCCTTGTAGTAACTCTGACTACTAATCACAACCACAACCAGCTTCCTCTCATGATCTGGACTGAAGACTCCCGAGTCATAACTACCTCTGGCACATGATGTGACACACACACACAAACTCCTGCAGTGCTTTCATATGTTGGCATCAAACTTGGAGTAAAACGAACACCTTTTTTTCAATCTGTTTTCTGCTGACACCCGTGTTAACACCAGGTTTAGGGCGGTACTCTTTGGTTAGTGAGTTTAGTTCTGCTCTAAAGTGTCACTCGTCTTTTTTCATACGCCACAGTGGCTGCATCTGTGTCAGGAGAAGGGAATCTCTGGTCTGTATGCACTTCATTTAAAACATGTGTTCACTAAAGTACACCTGTGTTTAAACTGGTGGTGATGATGACAGTACAGCAGAATCTATATTGTGGCAGAATGCGACACCAGTGAAGATACTGAAAACAGCACACACTTTTTTCTGAACTCAGCATCACAGAAAATCAAAGTGCATGAGTAAAGAGTGTGGCTTCTGGCAAGACTGGTCATTTTTAAGGGCTCATAAATGACACACATGTGATTTAATTGCTTGAGAAAAATGGAAATCTTCCAGTCATTTAGGAGTGACAGCTGTTGTTTTCAACTCGAGCAGTCAGGTGACCCACTAGTTTACACTAAGAGTGCAGATTGTGGCCTTAATGGATAGAGCTGACACCGCTGTGATGCACCTACTTGTTAAATAGGTGGTTGTCCACTTTGATCTTACTGTAGGCTTTAAAGTCATCTGGCATCAGCATTACTGGTACAGGCACGTTACTTAACTCGTTCACCTGGAGGAGTAAAGAGAGAAAACAGAGACAGATCAGACAAGAGCTCGGGGAAGAGAGGAAACAGCTGATACATAAATAAACATTCTGTATATTTATTCAGGAAAGTAAGGAACCAAAGCTGCAATGTTGACTTCTGTGATTTCAATATGGGAGCCGTTTGCTTAAACACACTCCCACGCAAACCACTTCAATGTGCAGCTCCAGTCAAACAAATCGGGATGTGCTTTAAACCTCACATTATCAGGGTACAATACTGCACATGCAAATTAATACAACAGATCTCAGAATACCAGAGCGCAACAACTTCAATGTGCTCAAACAGAATGTGTTATCAGCTTCATGTAACCCACACATTCTCACACATCTCTCACAAAGTGACCAGCATCAAACGCTCACTGCAGGACCAAAGACCAGCCTGACACTTTTCTTGTTACTGCTGCAAACAAGCTCCCTGACTCTGATCTTATCGGCTGGAAAACACACCCAGAGCAACAGGCCACACTAATGGACCTCAGAATAACACACTTTTTTTCATACGGGTTAAATAGCAAAATGAGGAACAAATGATGAAAAAAATGGATCCAAAACACAGCGCAGGGAGAAAGTTCGGTCGACTTTGAGGAACTGTGAAGTGAGGAACTCTGAACAGATGGGCTGAAAAAGGTGGAAAGGGGGAAGTACACAGTCTTTTCACTGCTGTTTTGCAACCGAACATTTTGGTTATTCTCATTTTGAAGTCAAACTGCTGATGATGCTTTACTTATTGAGCTGTTAAGAGTCATTTATAGATAAATTAGTATTTGGGTATATCATCATTTTCCCATGCATGCTATTTGAAAACTATTTTGCAGGGTAATACAATGAATGAAATGGCAGAAAGAGCTTCAGTTGAATTGTCTGAGAGTGTACAACAACATAATAAAAACCTTGCATAGTTATGTTGCAGCAAAGCTGCTGCAGACTCCGTGTAGGAAAAGTGTTTTACATCAAAGTCATCATGTTCTGTATTTGTTACCTTCTTATAACAGTTTCTTTTTTTCCTTATAAAGTTTGGCTAATTTAGCATTTGTCTTTCCTTTATGTTTGTCTTATTTACACAGTATTTTATTTTCATGGAACACATCTTACAAACCTCATGTGTCAGGTCCATCTTATTTGTGCTCTGCTTGCATTGCTAATGTCTTTCTCCAGGTGCTGCTATATTTGTTGCACTAACTTTCTCCTGCTCTATGATGTCACCTCTGCCAACCTCACCGGATAACCAGTTGATTTTATTTGTCCATTATCGTACATTTGACTTCATATTAGCAATTAATTTGAAAAAAATCGATACTTAGTCAATGAGGCGATACCATATATCACCAGACAAAGTATTGCGATACTATGCCGTATTGATTCTTTCTCCCACCCCTACTATTTATCTCAGTGACAAGGCTTTTTACAAACACTATCTAACAACAGCCTCAAATGTCTATTTCAATACCCATCAACTTGATGGTACACCGTCTATGTCTGTGTACCAGCTGTTTGCAGTCGGGGGGAAGTTAAGTGTTTCCATCTAAGGGAATTTAGAGTCTGCATATCTGCTGCATAATTATTGCCCTCAATCTCACAACCGTGTTTGCATAGGTGGAGTGATGCTTTTTTCACTGACCAGCAGCTATATGGAAAGAGAGGACCAATACATTGCAATTTCTGTTCATACCCATAAATAACTGTACCTTTTCTAATCATTTATAACATCTGCATGGCAGGTAAACGTTTCTTTTGTGCAGGTGTTGCATTTCCCCAATTTGTATCTGATGTTGTCCCCTCACTCTCAGACTCAGAGCATGCAGAGGCAGTGCTGACCCAGATGGACAGTCATCTTTCTCATGCTTGTATTCATCAGAAGTGGACATGCGCTTAAGGGCACGATAAGTTTGGTGCATCTTGTTATGACTTGTACTGCTATAACTTTTACACCGCAGTTGCTTATCAATCAATTTGGGGGTCACACAGGGTCTGACAAAAGGGGGGTGGTCTGAATGAAACATGCTCCTGCTGTAATCCAGTAAGCTGCAGTCCTCGTTGCGCTTGTCGTAGGATCAATTCTTGATCTCGGCAAGATTGAGTGCGCGTCATCGCCTCTCACTATCTCCATTCTCTGTCAGAATGTCCTGTCAACAAAAGCCCTAAAAATAATCTTGACAAAGAAGAAAGAAAGGAAAAAAAACATGTTGTGGAAAATGTAAAATAAAGAAAAAAAGACTTCTTTTGCATGGCGGTCTGACACCTACCCTCTTCCCAGCACCTACAGGTGTGAAAATTACAACACAGAAATTGCTCTGCTCATGGTGGCTGGCCTTGTTTGCCTTTGCTAGTCATTAACAAGCAACGTTGTTAATTTCAGTCTGTTTCCAGAACCTTTCAATGCTCCTCACAGGAGCTTTAAACACAGTGAGCACAAAATAGCAGTCATGATGGTTAGGAGTGAAATAACTGAATAAAGTTTTGAGAGCGAGAGTGAAGTCACGCAGCCTCTGGGTTCTTGTAGAGACCTTGATTACTTCAAATGGGTATATCAATAGAAAAGTGGCATTATGGCCTGAAAACAAGTTTTCAAGTCAGTATTTTCAAATATATATAAACACAATGTCATTTATTGCTACTTTTTAAAAAAAGATCAGTAAATTGTGTGCATCAAACAAGAGTTGCCGTGCATCATTATAACACCGCCTGACGCTGTGTTGGAGTTAAGTTCTGCAGCATCGCAGCTCGGGCACCATTAAATATGCATCCAACTTCTGACTGGAAGAAGAGGACTTTGATGAGGAGCCCGTTTGATGTCTTGAATTGGCTTCCCACCCACACCTCAAATCACCGGTTCTGTGTGCTGCATCCACACGCCCACTGCCAAAGATCACCCACTGAATACTGCAGTGATAACCATATCATTAGCTGCCTCCTTAATTCCCTGCTTGGATGCATTTCATCCTCTGTGTCATTTCTTTAAACAGGGTGGCTGGTGTTAGAGGCTCTCATATCCTGCAGAAATTCATAGAGGTTTAACACTGGAATAGATATCTACAGTCACAGTGTCAGGTCTGCTGTGATTATAGTCACTCTCAACATTTAACCACAGTTAGTTTATAGCTAATTACTGTCTATATTTTTGTTTGGAAAGGGGGCGATACAGAGAGTTGCTAAAAGAGTTAAGTCCTTAGTTGGTTTGTCCCCACGTTTGATAAGTCTAATGCTTTGCTTCTGACTCTGGTCATTGAAAGAACTTTCTGCAACGCATGTAGTAGAACATCATTTCTGAGACTGGGGTGATCTACTCCAAAAACAACTCTTGAACACGTGTTTTATGTCTATGAGAGCAGCCCTCCAAATACCTCTGAACAGTCAGATCAGCAGCATCGTTACTCAGTCCACGTAGAAGAGATTTTGCTCCCTCACTCCAGCTCAATAAACCACTACTTCAGCTGCCTCAGAGGTAAGCAGCAAATTTTTCTCCTCTCAAATTGGTATTGAATTTTCTCCGAGATCCAGTTTGGTTCGGGGTCTCGTCACTTTGTCATCCAATCCCAACACTGCTGATGACTCAGTAATGTACTTCACCCGCCACAGGGGAACCAAAGATTTATCAAGGGACCTGAAAACAAACTACACCTGACAATGGAGTTAACACAGCCAGATGCTCCTCCTTCAGAGCAAAACAAAGTTTCAGTCTTGGAAACAGCTCCCTGCCATACCCAGGAGGCTGATCCAACAGCACCAACAACACTGAGCAATAGTATGGAAGCAAACATGATACATCTGTCATATACTCAGTTTTTCAGTTTTTCAAGATTAATACATTCACTGTTGTTAAATTCACTTATTTACTTAAATATTTCTCAAGGCAACAGAGCTCAATATGCTGTTATAACCTGCTCATTTCAGTTGTTTTCACCAGATTGTGACTAAGTAGGTTCCCAGTCTTTTCTGGGACTCCTTTTCCGGGACTTTTCCAGGACATGTCAAGAATCAACTTAGCTAGTATGACATAAATGCACTGTGCCCATGATGAAATAAATCAAGACATTTTAAGAGAAGTACTTTTTGCAATACTACACAGTCCTGACTCCTGTTCCAGGACAGGAGTAAGGACACATCTATCTGTTCTTTCCCTGTGACTACATCCATGTGATTATAGCAACAAAAAGAAAACTGTATTTCAAACAACGCTGGATGTTTCCGTGCTCCAACACACCTGATTCAAATGATTAGCTCGTTACTAAGCCATTACAGAGCTTGATAACGAGCTGATCATTTGAATCAGGTGTGTTGGAGCAGGGAAACATCCAAAACATGCAGGACAGTGGGCCTCGAGGACTGGACTTGAGAACCACTGATCTAAATGTATTCCAAAAAAAAATCTCCCCCTGCTGACTTTTGACAGTCTAATGAAAAAATGGCAGATAACTGACACCTCCCCCCTCACAGCAGTTTCAGGCATTAATAACATTGATATAAAAATGGTCAGTCTTGTCACTGATGGTCTTTTTAGCTTTTGTGTATCATACAAAGGCATCAATATAAATTTCAGCCTATTTCAGCATCACAAAAACACTCCTCGCAGGAGCTTTAAGTTGACTCTAAAGTTGTGTCCATTTTCCTCAGCCACTGACTCTGTCCAGACTATTACAGCATATTTTAATCCCAAAATTACGTAGAGTGTTGAGTTGCTGGTAAACACAATAAAAACGTTTAAACCTATCATGTCATGTGACAGTCTTTTGTACAGCATGTTAGGAGACAATGCTGGCAAAGACATAAATCATACTGCTTGCATGTGTTTAGCCTGTGTTTGACTGGCTCACTGTTTGGCTGCTGTTCATATTTTAACTACAGCTTCCTATTCATCATCAAACTCTGCCAACAATGCCCAACACATGTTTATAACAGCACTCCAGGCCAGAGTCCACTCCCAAACTTGAACTCTTTGCAAGTGAAGCTACTCTGCTCATCAGCAACTTCTGCAAATGAGCAAAATGTGCTGACCAGTTTATCCTCTTTCACCTTTTTAGAAGATCTATACACCTAATGAAAACTACAGTATGCATGTTTTTAGGACATTGTTTTCTTACAGTACTGGAAGTTTCAGCCTGCATGTACTACTGTTATGATCTGACTTATTCATTGCACAACTGTCCACAAACGACTGTTACTTTCTGACATGGTTAACCATCAACAAAATTTAGCCCTTTGAGATGACAATAACATGCATCTATGTGGGAACACGGGTGTGAAAAAAGTCTTCCTAATTTTCCTGAACATATCGCATTTTTTCTCATTGACAATAAGTTATCCATGACTGGAAATTTGGCTGACCATTTTGGAGGTTTTCCAGCACACTTAAGAACTTATTTTCTACGTTGTCACAAGTTAGTAAAGCTCATTTTCTCATGATAACAAGATGATTTTAAAGCAATCTAAAAACAAAACAACTGGCCAGAAAAAAACAGCTTTGGCCATACTTTTGTTAAAGGGAAGTTGAGCCTATTTTTGTTTGAGGATTTTGCAATTCAGGGGATATGAACTAAGTTAAAGTTAAAAAAACTGCGTCCATTCGATCTCAAAGTGAGTTCCCACAACCACAACAAATTCCTTCATCCCAAACTCTAGGAGAAGATAACTGTTTCTGATAGCATATGGTGTATATTACTATTATTATTACTATTATTATTATTATTATTGTTATAGATCAAGCTTCATCTAGGGGTTCTATATTGGTAAGCAAACAGCACATTGCACTTTGTTTCTTTTTTTTACCTTCTAAATCATCTTTAATACTTTTTACCTCCTGAACTGTTTTTTAAGGAGATGTATTTTATTTTATTTATTTATTTTTTTATGATGTATGGCAGTGTTTTAAATGTCTGTGCCTGCTGCAACCCGGTTTGCCCAGTTTTGGGACATAATAAAGTTGAAGTGAAGTGAAGTGAGCAATCATATCATCTGAGGTTAAATCGACATCTTGTGAAACACGCAAATAAAATAAACAGATGTATGTCCATTGAGGGCTTCCTTACATCTATGTGGGTGTCTGACTAAACCACAACTCAACTCAAACTCAACCACAGCAAGGGCCATAATCTTGATTTAAGTCTAACCTGAGGGCCAAACAGGGTTAACATTTAACCTAAACTGTCAGCCTTCTTCCAAAATATATAACAAAATCAGCCATGATTATAAACCACTTGAAAATTCAAAAGGTAAAAAAGATCAATTTAAAGGCAGTCTGAGATTAAACGTAAAATATCCAATTGATTAGTTCAAAAGATCAAACCACGATATTAGAAATAGAAAAATAATGCTTTTAAAGAGCAAATACATAAGGAGAACATTGAAATCAAGAGTTTAAAGTCAAAATATGACTTAAAATCTAAAATTCGAATCTAAAGGATTAAAATGACATAAATCTAAATACTGAGTTGAAAAAAAAACAAGGCACAAAATAAAAAGTCAAATCATGTTTGATTTATAATCTTGAGATGCAAAATTAGAAATATGGATAATTTTTGGCCCACATTCTTGACTATTTATCCAATCTTCCTTACTCTTTACTTTCTCAGATTATCGTGGTTTATTAAGGACATTTTAAATAATGGTGCTAAAGTTTATATTATCATCCTGGAGGAAATCTGCAGACCTCATGCTGGTGGGCCAATAATAATACAAATCTAATATGATCTCGTGGGCCAGATTTGGTTCCCCGCACCTTGAGTTTGACACCTGTGGACTAAACAGTAAGTGTTTCGCAAATTAGGCAAGACCAAACTGCTGGTGCAAACCCACTCCATCCATCACTGGTGTCCAATCTGCCCTTCGGAGGGCTTTTCATAGCTACAGGCAGCATCAGCCAAAAGTGAATGTGATATATTTTTTCACCTCTATTTTTAGAGAAACTGATGCTATGGGATAAACTGCCGCGACTTAATGCAGGCATCAAGCATCTGAGCTGCAAATACAAGCGCCGAGCAGTTATACTGAAACAATAGGGAGGCTGCTGCTGCTGCTGTGTCTGTGTGTGTGTCTGCAGCTGTGGGACTGAAAATCAGTGTAACCTGCTGCTCCGGCTGCCTGCTGTCACACCCCTCCCACTCCATGCCTGCACTACAGCGCAGCAGCTCACGACTAGGCACCCAAACACTTCACCATCAAAGATTTATGATGGTGAGTTGTTAACGCTGTGCATTGAGAGGATAAACACGAGCTGCAGCGGGGATGCACATTTTCTGAAGAAGCTTGAACAGATATGCTTTGAATCGCTGCAAAACGCACGCTTCAGGCAACATAAAGCTGCAGCTAGCTACCAAACAAGCAAGCAGAGGGCTGAAACTCTCTAAAAGCAACCAGCTCAGTGCGAATCACTTAAAAAGGCTCCGGTGCAACTACTTCATATTTGTCAACTCTTCCTTAATTAGACAAATGAAAACAAGCAAGAGTATCAGAGCTAAGTTGACAGTTGAAAGAAGCAGCAGGCTAACACGCTAGCATGCTAGCTAAATCAAAACAGCAGTATAAACAAACCGCTCAGCGCACACACCAAACACACACTCACCGTATGGTTCACACCCCACATTAAAACGCTGAGGATCGGTTCACTTGCACGGAAAAGTTTCACTTTCTGTCCTATAAAATGCTTCTTTTTTGTCTTGGTTTTGCTCGCGCTGATGGGCGCTGAGCTGGTGCAGTTGGATGACATGTCTCCGGCTGAATTTTCGGGTCCGCACTCACCGTCGTTCAGAGCCTCCACACACAACAACAACACAAAAAATCAGGAAAGGTAAGAGCCTTTAAAATCTATAAGTGCATTGTGCTCGTCGTCCAACTCGCAGCGAGTCCGTGGGAAGGGTAAGTGTCTTGTTGGGAGTCAGCGGTGGAGCATTTTGCGCCGTCACCACCCTTCCTCCTCCCGAGCAGGCCGCGGCGGAGTCCAGAGAAGAGCTAACCGGCCATCAGGCAGCACCACAGCCTCTGTTTACGAAAAAATCAACCCGAAGCGATCAAAACTCGCCGGACTGCTTCTCCTCTGTCTCTGGAGTTGCTGTGACCTCAAACCGAAGTGACACCGCTTCACTTGTCAGTGAGTAGTCCCATCATGATGCGCCTCAGATTGTTGTCAATCACCGACAGCGAGCGCTGCGTTCGGGGTCTCCTCAAGATGGCGTCCCCGCTGCACCTCACGTTCAACAGCGCCTCCTGCAGGCCGCCGACGGAACTGCAGGGGACCCCACACCTCACTTTGACCCGTGCACAACATCTGAACCAGGATTACCCACAGTACCAGAATAGTGTATGGGCTGTTGCAAGGACTTCAGATTGCAACATTGAAGTCAAGCCCGCAGAGTGAATCTCTGTGTTTTAAATTTTTAATGTTTTCGTGCCGTCATATTCACTGCAAACCCACTGAGGGGGACCTGGTTTGTGTTGATTTTTTCACCTATTTTGGGCAGACTCGTGTTACCTCTGTTTAGATCTTGTCCTGTACATTCAAGACAGTTTTTTATTTATTTTAGGTGTTTCATCTGTCCTTTAACAGACATTAAGATGAAATATCTTTCTTCAAAATACTAATTATTAATGTTTAGGTCCAATGGTGTAATCAGAAACATGGGGGCAAGGAGGGTGACCCCCCCGAGGACCCATATGTATAAACAAAGACTGCAGAAGTATGTCATATCATATGAATCACGTGAAAACGTTCAGTGATGCTATGTAAAATTCCAGGGCATAAAATGTAATATTGTGCCTTGTTGGTAAATTTAACCTGATTTTATAAGTTTGGTTGTTATGCAAGGTTTATCTCTTTTTCATCTTAAGTGTTTTATCATGGCATACAGTAGGCCCTGTTTCAATTTTTAATGCCCTTGTCCCTCAAACAACCCCAGTTCATCGTCACTAACCAAAAATTACTCACAGGAACTTTGAGTCAACCGCTTATATATAGGTTTAATGATTTTAGAGGTGGCAGCTGCATGCTCCATTTTGCATTTTCTTAGCAACTTAGATCCCATTTGGACTTTACTGAACTTAGATGCTGTGTACCAATGGAATTTAAAGATTACTAAAATATGACAAAATGTGGCCAAATTGAAGTAAAAAGTGTCAGATGATGACACTCATCCTAAATCCTGAGATAAAAAAAAAAAGTACTTGAAGCTTTAATGGTTTGCTTATAAAGTTATCTTCATCAAAAGCAGTTAATGGTTTTAATTTGTCAATCGACTATAGGCCTATTGTAGCTGCAAATGTTGTTCAATCAGCCACATCTCAGAACGAGACAAGATAAACTGAATATTTCATGACATAAAAAACTTCTAACATTCAGCATAGTAATTACTTGTCCTTGCCTGTAATCCATGACAAAAAACCCAGAGCCATTTCAACACACTGGATTTGACTCATTCTATTAGAATTTTTACTGTGAAGTTGTTGTAGAAATTCTCAAAGAGAAGTAAACAGACTGGAGTTAGAATTTACTTGGCTTCAATTAGTGTTCTGCAAAACTCAAACTGAGTCCCCATAAGTGTACTTGGGCTGTTTGAGGAACAGGGACAAAAATATGAAGGGGCACCTGCTGTATGAAGTAATGTCACCTGTGAGCAGACAGTTGTGATTAATGAAGATTTGTCTTTAGCGGCATTTTGAAGACCATTTTGTAGCTCTTCACTGTTTCCATTGTTTTATATCTTTGGTATTCTGTGTTTTTAAGGTAGCTGCACAACCTGTGGTTCTCCTGTAGGAAATTTTGAGCATTGAACACCTAATTCCCCCTCTTTCTGCTGAATGTTAATGCAACGCCTAATGGTGGATATTCAGTAATGTTAAAAAAAAAAAAAACACAAAATTTTGAATAAATAACTTTTTTTTTGTTTGTTTTATCCTACATTAGACTCACATTAAAGTGAGATTTTTCTGTTTTCTTTTAAAAGTGTAAATTTTATATTAAATGGTAGGATAAACTGATAGCACTTAAATTAAAGCAAGATTTTCAAAAGTACTAGACTTGGCTCACAAACCTTTCAGGTCAACAAGACATTTACTCTGGAGGGTACTTTTTAAAAGACTTCATTCAGTTAAGCACATCTGGGGGACATTTTTTAACATGCAATATACTAGAAGGACGACAGAGACCTTTTTATTTTTTACATTAGATATACTGAAAGAGCATCCAGAGGGCATTTTTGCTTTCTACAAGAGAAACCATGCAGACTTTTCAGTGTTTTTTTACACACATGAGGGCACCAGGTGGGATGACCACCCCCCTTGTGTCCCCTTTGCTGAGTACACCACTTAGAGTCCCTGCTGTTGCAGGAGGATTAAACAGAATAGCAGTCATATAGAGCCTGAGGAGTCTGACACAGATTGAAGGTTCAAAATGACATTTACTGTCTTAATTGAAAATAAATAAATAACAGTGTCTCTGAAGAAGGGGGTGTTTTCAGTCACTGGATGGTTTAGTTCACTCCTGTCTGTTTACTTCACTTCCTTCTTTATCTGATTATCTATTGCTACATTTTTTTACGCACTACATATTTTACATCTGTTATAAAGACATTTCTACAATACAGAAGTCAACAAATGAGGCATTCAATATTTTCAGCCAACATGTCCACATTACGGTTGATGAAAAAGAAATCACTTTTGCACCTGAAATTCATTTTTGAACAATTTCAGCAGCAGCATTGTTGAATGTTTTGTCTGTATTTCTGTCAGCAAGGGTCCCTAACTGATAATAACTTCAACTGTTCAGCAGTTTTGGTGTAATTAATAAGATTTATTCACCTCAGATGAGTGTACTTCAAACCAGCTAAAAATTCTAATTGGGACTTTGCTGTCAAGTGAGGGCAAAACATTGAATTGTTTTTTATTTATTTATTTAATTTTTCTCTGTAGACTCCTTCAGTTTGCTGAAAAATCCCAATAAAAATAATAAAGACATGTCAGTGCCCTCCAGTGGCAGCGAAGGTGGTGTTTTAACAGGTAATGCAGTAATATGTTGATCACAGATGTACAGTTCAGCTAAATTCTTAAAACATAGACTTATGCATTACATAGTGGTTTCATCATCACAGATATTAATGTATTGCAGAGATAAACCATCTACCTCACAGGTGTGGCATATCAAGATGCTGATTAGACAGCATGATTATTGCACAGGTGTGCCTTAGACTGGCCACAATAAAAGGTGCAGTTTTACTGTATTGGGGGCGTCCAGGGGGGATAAGAAAACCTGTCAGTATCTGGTGTGACCACCATTTGTCTCACACAGTGTAACACATCTCCTTCTCATAGAGTTGATCAGGTTGTTGATCGTGGCCTGTGGGGCGTTGGTCCACTCCTCTTCAATGGCTGTGTGATGTTGCTGGATATTGGCAGGACTGGAACAGGCTGTCGTATACGCCAATTCAGAGCATCCCAAACATGCTCAATGGGTGACATGTCTGGTGAGTATGCTGGCCATGCAAGAACTGGGATGTATTCAGCTTCAAAGAATTGTGTACAGATCTTCACAACATGGGGCAGTGTATTATTATGATGGTCAGGGATGAATGGCACAACAATGGGACCCAGGATCTTGTCACGGTATCTCTATTCATTCAAAATGCCATCAATAAAATGCAACTGTGTTCGTTGTCCATAGCATATGCCTGCCCATACAATAACCCCACCGCCACCATGGGCCACTCAATTCACAACATTGACATCAGCAAAACTCTCACCCACATGACACTAAACACGCTTTCTGCCATCTGCCCTGTACAGTAAAAACCGAGATTCATCCGTGAAGAGAACACCTCTCCACAGTGCCAGACGCCATTGAATGTGAGCATTTGCCCACTCAAGTCGATTATGACGAGCATGCAGAAGAGCTTCCCTGAGACGGTTTCTGTCAGTTTGTACAGAAATTGTTTGGTTATGCCAACCAATTGTTGCAGCAGCTGTCTGGGTGGCTGGTCTCAGACGATCTTGGAGGTGAAAATACTAGATGTGGAGGTCCTGGGCTGGTGTGGTTACATGTGGTCTGTGGTTGTGAGGCCGGTTGGATGCACTGTCAAATTCTCTGAAATGCCTTTGGAGACGACTTATGGTGGAGAAATAAATATTCAATCCACAGGCAACAGCTCTGGTGGACATTCCTGAAGTCAGCATGCCAATCGCACGCTCCCTCAAAACTTGTGACATCTGTGGCATTGTGCTGTGTGATAAAACTGCTCCTTTTAGAGTGGCCAGTCTAAGGCACACCTGTGCAATAATCATGCTGTCTAATCAGCATCTTGATATGCCACACCTGTGAGGTGGATGGATTCAAGGAGTAGTGTTCACTAACACAGATTTAGACAAATTTATCAACAATATTTGAGAGAAAGAGGTCTTTTATGTATGTAGAAAAAGTCTTAGCTCTTTGAGTTTAGCTCATGAAAAATGGGAGCAAAAACAAAGGTGTTGTGTTTATATTTTTGTTCATTGTATATATGAACAGTGACCTCCCAGGGCCAGAGAAAATTGTCCTTGGTCCGACAAATCAAAATTTGACATTCTTTTTGGAAATTATATATCCTGGATGTTTCCTCTGCTTTAAAGAGAAGAGGGACTACCTAGAACTTTATCAGCACATAATTTAAAAGCCAGCATACCTGATGGTATTGGGATGCATCAGGTCTCATGACGTAAGTTGCTTATGCATCTGGGATCACACTATTACTGCTGAACTATATATGAAAGTTTTGGAGTAACATATGCTGCCTTCCAGACAATGTAATTTTCAGGGGAAAGTATGAATGTTAAAAAAAGATATCTAGAGGTTAGTCTTCCAATCAATGAAGTTAATGTACAACAGGCTAGTAACATGACTGAGTATAAAATGGCATTCTGAAAGGCTGAATCTCATGGGAAGATGCTTAATATTCAAATACTGCTCTGTATTGTCCACAAAATCAGAATAATGTTCATTGGCTTTAGATTACAAAGATGTAAACATTTTGCTCATTTACAGAACATTATGTAAGAAGATTTGGAAAATCTGGAAAATTTCTGCCCAAAAGAGGACAAGACCAAAACCCAATACTGAATGGCTGTGATCTTTGGGCCCTTAACTAGCACTCCATCAAAAGACATGACCCTGTCGTGGAAATCACTGTGTGAGCTCAAAATGCCTTTCAATCCCTGTTTCAACATGGTTCCAAGTCAATTTAGGATGATTGAAGTAGAAAACTGTCCTGGAATCTGACAACTCAAAATTTGACATCTTTCTTGGAAATCATGAATGCTGTGCACGCTCTAAAGAAGGGAGGGACCACCTAGTGCACTGGCACCTTGGTTGTTATCAGCTTAGAATTCAAAAGTCAGCATCTTCAATAGTTAGGAGATTTATAAATGTCTATAGCATGGGTAACTTTACCCATCTGGAAGGGCATCAATGCTGAATAAAATATACAGCTGTCTCAGAAGACCTTGCATGTTTTAGCTAAACAATACCAAACCATAATCTATGCGTATGACAACAGCATGGCTCCGTATTACAAGAGCCTGATACTGAACTGGCCCGCTTGCAGTTCTGAATTGTCATCCAAACATTTAGGTCATCATGAAATGAAAATTATGAAAGAGGAGACCCAGAACTGTTGGGCAGCTGAAATCTTATATCAGGTCAAAATGTGACGTTTCCCTTTGAAAACTCCAGAAACTGCCTTTCACACTTATACAGGATGTTGTAAAAAGAAAAGGTAATACAAAAAGGTAATACAACATACCGGACAACATACCCTGTCTTAACTTATTGGAAAACATGTTGCTGGTTAATTGATACAGCTAAAAGAATTACATCTATTTTTATAAAACAATGTGTACACACACACACACACACACACACACACACACACACACACACACACACACACACACACACACACACACACACACACACACACACAGTCATGTGAAAAAATTATCCAGTTATTCATTAAGAAATGTTCACATATCGATGTCTAATCTTGTTTTTTATTAATCTCTGGAACAGAAAGTGATCTCATTACAGGTAAACAACACAAAATAATACAGTTTTACTCATTAAGCTCATTTACTCATTAAGAGGAAGAAGTTAGGGCACCCTACCCCCTAATACCTAGTGTTACCCCCTTTTGCTGAAATAACTTCAGTGAGATGCTTCTTGTAACCCTCTACCAGTCTCTGACATCGCTCTGAGGACAGTTTTACCCACTCCTCAATGCAGAATGTTTTAGCCAGTGTGATGTTTTAGGGGTTTCTTGAATGTACAGCCTGTGTCAAGTCACCCTATAGCCTCTCAATGGGATTAAGATCTGGGCTTTGACTGGGCCACTCCAGGACTCTCCAATTCTTAGTTTTCAGTCAGTCCTTGATGGATTTGCTGGTATGTTTAGCCTGCAGGGTCCAGTTCTGCATCAGTTTCAATTTTCTTACTGATGGTCTCACGTGTTCTTCAAGCTCCCTCTGATACACTGTATTCATGGTAATTCATGGTAGATTCTGTGATGGTGAGCTGGCTAGGTCCTGTTGCAGCAAAGCATCCCCAAACCATAACACTTCCATCTTAATGCCTAACAGTGGGTATCAGGTTCTTTTCCTGGAACATAGTATTTGGTGTGCGCCAAACATGTCCTCTGTTCTGGTGTCCAAATTATTCAATCTGTCCAAAGAACATGAGTCCAGAAGTCCTGTTCTTTGTCCATGTTCTCTCTGGCAAACTTCAGTCATGCCTTAATGTTCTTCTTAGAGAGCAAAGGCTTCCTCCTGGCACACTTCCTGTAATAGTTTAACTTGTGCAGTCTCTTTCTGATTGTAGAGACATGCACGTTCACATCAGCAGTCGCCAGTGCCTGCTGTGGGTCTTGTGATGAGATTCTAGGCTTTTTGGAGACTGCTTTGAGCATCTTGTGGTCTGCTCTCAGGGTGAAATTGCTTGGACGGCCAAACCTGGATATGTTGGCAGTTGTTTTGAATGTCCTCCACTTGTACAGTATTTTCCGGACAGAGGAATGGCTGATTTCAAAATCTTTTGAGATCTTTTTAAATCCATTACCAGACTCATACGCTGCAGAAATCTTCTTTCTGAAGACCTCAGACAGGTCTTCTGATCTCACCATGGTGTTCACTCTCACAACAATAGTCTGGAGTACACCAAACTGAATGACTGAGGATTAAATAAGGAAATTCTCCTTCAAAATGCTGCATGACAATGTTGTAATCATGTGCACATGATGTGATACACCTGCGTGTGATTTCAGCCGAATTAAGAGAGAAAGATGTAGGGGTGTCCTAATTTATTCCTCAACGGAAATTGGAGTTTTATTTTATTGCGTTTGACAGAAGGTTTTAAAAATGTTTTCTAAAGTGTTACTTTTTTAGCTATTTTACTTTAATTTCTCAGTATCGTTAAAATAGATATTAGATATCCATGTGTTTAATTTAATCAAAAAAACATTATATATAGTTCAATCAACTATTTTTCATCAAAGAAATATTCAAATGATTTGCAAGCCATCAAATTATGTTTTTATTAGCATTTTACACAGTGTCCAAAATCTTATTAAACTTGGACTGCAGTAAGACTGGATAATCATTTGAAGAAAGGTAATTTAAGACTGGAAATAAACTGTTATGTATATAATAAGATATTTACTACCTATTTTTTGGAAAATTAGAGCAACTTTCCATCTAGTTAAATAAAATAAGTGTTAGGAAATTCATCTTTTTGTATCACAAGGAGTCTTTTATGTATTGTTTTAATAACAAAAATGCATTTTACCAAAAATTTTCATTCAACTACAATGAATATGTTTTTTTTTGTTCCATGTCAGATTGTACAGTGGCCACAACAACAAACTGCATTCTTGTATTTGCTCAGATATAGGCAAGAGGCATGCAAACTAGTCCATCTCAGCAATTTCTTGTTAAACAATTTTTCTTGTATTGTTCACCAGTTGTGGTTGTTACGATGTATTCCATATTTATTTTACTTTCATGTGTTCACTTACAAACTGGAGTTATTCCATTAAAACAAAGACAGACTTGCAAATCACCAATTATCTGGCATACGTCTTTGTGGGCCAACCCCTCAGCTCAGGCCGGGATGTGAGGCCTGTAGGGCCTGTGTGTGTGTGTCCTGCAGAAAAATAATTTACAATCACAGCCAGGCTAAGTGAGGGCGGGGCACAACCCACTTCACAGCAACTTTTTAAAATAAATTAATCAAAAAGAAAGACGGAATCGAAAACTGCTTAAATGTTAGGCTCCTGTTTGATAAATAAAGGTGTAAAAAGAGCGCAGGGCCTGCAGAGGATACCCCTGTATGCCCCGAGAACGAGGCGACAAAATAATATCACGTGATCCAAAATGGGCAGTCCTCTGACGGAGCTGAAAAAAGCCATTTTCTGGCGCTGCTGCAAATTCTGTTGAAGTCCAAATAATTTACCTGGATTCTCGCTGGGAGGGGAGGGAAACTTCTATGTCTGATCAGGTAGGAACGAAGCATCGGTGATGTTTTTTGAGCAGGCTGATCGGCCCGCTGTTTGCTGAGGCGCACACAGAGTGCACGGTGTCACATTTTGAGTCTCTCTTGTTCGCCTCCTCATACAGCTCTGTCAGTGAATTTAAGATGGCTGCTTTGTGTACCAGTGTGATTTTCTGTGGCTCTGTACCCCCTCACTGTGGGGATTTGTCGGGTTGTGTTCGGTTCGGGTGCCCGGCCGGACCGCCGGGGCTCCGGAGAAATCCAAACGCTCTTTGTTGCTCCGCTGGTCGAGGAGCGGAGCTGATGCACAAGATGAGGCCACACAGGGGCGATTGAATAGTCGGCTGCTGTGTCCCAGCACACAGGCTGCATTTAGCCGTTCGGCTCTTGCTTTCTCACGTTATTTACCGCTCCAACATGCCAGTGCATTAGTTTTTACGCACTATGAGCTCTCTTTGTTGTGGTCTCACTCGCAGCTGCCCCAAGGACGAGCTGCAGACATTGTCTCATTGACCATATGGGAAAGCACAAATAGTATCGCACAATTTTCTCTGTGTAACAAAACCCTGTCCTGTTGTACGTGTTTTTTTCCTGCAGATCAGTCCAAATGGATAAAATGCAGCCAAACCGGGTCAAAATCACAGATCTGAATCCACACCTCACATGTCCACTGTGCGCTGGCTACTTAATTGACGCTACAACCATCGTAGAGTGCCTGCACTCCTGTAAGTCCCTCACATGAAAACATCACCTTACATGTATGCATGCAGTGTTTCTCTTAACCCCAGCCTTGCATTAGCATAGACCTTACAGTAGTTTGCATATCCAGCAGAGCTCCTCTTGTGTTGTGGTTGTAGGGGAGGCGAGCATGGTGCCATGAATCATATTGTGGCCTACAGGAAAGGAACATCTGTGTGCACAGAGTGATGCATGTGAAAAAAATAATTAAATATTTGTTGACACTGTGTATGATGTTTTGATTTAGGTTTACATTAACCCAAGAGGCCGGTGATGCTTGTGGTTGATAAGAGAGTCAGTTACTGTAAATGAAATGTTACAAATGTCTTCTTGTATAATGTTGATATTATTAAATAGTCATCATTAGGCACCATCTGTTCTATCTCTTTAATATTTGAAATGGTGGACACTCTGAGTATCAGCAAATGCAGAGCTCATACTTAATATCACTTTGATACAACAACTACACTCACTCTTACTGCTGCGTGTCATTTCTTATCATGGTATCAAAGTATAATTCACCCTCTTTATCTTGCATTACAAGACTCATTGTCTTCATATTTTAAAATAAATGAAAATTTTGCATACCATAGAACATGTTTGAAAAAGAAAAGGTACTCACTGGCTTTACTTGTGTAACTGATCCAAAGCTGATCCATTTTGGACACGTGTAATGAATGTGTTTATTTTTCTGCCAAGTTTTATCATCTCTCTATTTTCTTTTCTGCAGTTTGTAAAACTTGCATCGTTGCCTTCCTGGAAACACATAAGTTCTGCCCTCGATGTGATGTCCAGGTTCACAAGACATGTCCACAGCTCAGTATCAGGTGAGTTCGGACATTTTGTGTTGGGTATTTTACTAATTGTGAGTTTATTAGCATCAAAACATCAACAAACATTTTTTTTTCCTTTCCTAGAGCGGACAAAACTCTACAAGACATTGTATATAAGCTTGTCCCGGGGTTATTCAAAGGTGAGATTGTTTTTCTAAGACCTGGTTGTTTGAATTTTTCATTCAGTGATGCATTTTTTCACTGATGGACTTGAATTTTTCTGTCTCTGCTGCACTCAGATGAGATGAAACGGAGGCGGGACTTCTACGCAGAGAACCGAGTGCTGGAACCAGGGGAAGTAGTGGAGACATTTAACATCGCAGAAGATGAAATCATCAGTCTGTCCATACAGTTCTATGAGAGGAACAAGTGAGTCAGTCATTTGTCATTTTTACAAAAACACAGCAGGAAGGAGTCTACATGTTGGGTCTGGTTACTGGAAAGTTGCAGCTGAGACAAATGTGGAAAGGATGAAATGTAATTATCCAGTAATGAACACACAAGTGAAACAGGGTGGAACCATTTTTCCGGCTCTGTGTTTTTTCTTTTGTGAAATGAGTTAATGAAGTTGTTTTTTTAATGTGAAATCAGCTCACACTAAAAACAAAACCTGTTGTAGTTCAAACTGCCAAGATGAATAAATAATGAAATCATTTCATTGAACTAGAAAAGGAGGCAGTTAAACTATCAAGACATTTCTTTAGCTCTGAATAAAATTTAGTGTATCTAATATTTATAGTTCTTAGATAACTTCAAACCCTAAAGCAAAATGCAAGTGAGTTTGTCTTATTTCAAGAAAAGATGTCTTATTAGACTTAATGAAGGCTGCATTCACCTGACAAGTTCAGATAAAGTCTTATTTTAAGATTTAAGTAAAAAAATCTGCAGATGTTTCTGTACAAGTTAAACTTCTTGTATTAAGAAATTGTTCTTTCAAGAAACTCAACAAATATTTTTTTTTTCATCTCAATGGCAGATATTTGTTTTGCTCATTGTGATTGATTCAGGTCTTACTTTTGGCTTTTCATACCTCGAAATAAGACATTTATCTGGACTTGTCTGGTGAGTGTGGCCTAAATGAAGTTATTTTTTAAATAAGACAGACGTATGTTTGGTTTAGAAAATTCGAGGTTGAAATCGAAACCATATATACTTGATTTTTAATCATCCTTATTAGAAACCACACCGTTTTATTCTACACCTACTAACAAGGGAGTTAAATGAGTGACGCATTTCCTCTTCAGAGAAGACCCTGTGTAGGAAGCTTTTAATGGGTAGACTGACTGTTTGATCACCAGCTCTTGCAGCCCACATATCAAAGTGTACTTGGGCAAGACGCAGTCCAAAATTGTTCCCTTAGGTTTGGCCAGATTGTTTAACTGTGGCTGAGTTGGTGCTGATGGTCAGCTCGTCGCTTTGCACTCAGGGCTCTGCCATCAGTGTTTGTGAGAGAGTAAATGTGCCATGTAGTGTAAAGCATTTTCAGTTTACTTCAGTCCAGTTACTTTTTAATTATTCTGTGTTAAAGTAATTGTGGAAACATCTGAAGTATTTGATGTTGGTATCCTTGAATCACTTAGATGAAGACCTATTGATGTCTGCAGCATCATTACTTTGAAGACTTGCTGCTACAGTATATTTACAATGTGGAGTTCCTAAACTTTCTCCAGTTGGCACATTTAGAACAATAGTTAATCTCCACCCTGATGCCTTGGTGCTTAACCCTCATGGACTTTAATGGGGTCAGGCGTGCGGTGCAGGAGTGTGTGAGGGCTTGAAAATGAGAAATGGGACACTTTTGTCATAACGTTCGTCGCCCGGAAACAAACTGTGCCATCAAATGATATAAAATGACCAGCATGAATTTATATAGTACAGTGTTTATCTAGTTCAGCAAACTGATAAAGGCCAAAAGGATATTGTTGTTGATTCTTTGAGATTATTAAAATGAAAAACATACGAAACAACTTCTGTGATTAAACTACATGTGATATCTTCAGTCAGTCCATTAATGGAGTTTACAACTTCTGTCATGCTCACTCTGTTTTACATATTTTTTTCCCCAAACTTTAATGAATAAGGCCTCAGTTTACAATCATTTGTTTACATTTAATAAACTCAGGAGCTGGTCAGTCATGTCTTACCTGTTACCAAGCTTGCGATGGACTCTAGTTGGGTCCACAGAAATGTGGGCTCGCAGAAAGTCCATGATTCGGTACTGTAAAGTCTGCAGCAATGCTGTGACATTAGGACAGCAGTAAACACTCTGACACTGCTGGGAAAAAACTTGAAGCTGATGAGAGCAGAGTTTGAGATTGGGCAGCTTTGGCTGTTGTGCTGCACCAGAGACACTTCATAGCATTAGCCTATTTGTATTGCTTGGTAAGTTAATGAATCATGTTCATTTAGTGATGGGCTGCTTCACTTTGTTGAATAAAGTCATGATTTGTCTTAAACTGGACTGTCATAGGTTGTGTTTGGTTGGGAGAACCTTTATGCTGTAATCTAGAGGATACTATGCACCCAAAACAACACCTGACCAGTGTAAATTCGGATTCTTTTTTTTGACTACCATCTTCAGAGGAAATCTGAAATATCTTTAGCATTTTACCTTTTGCTCTTTTTATTTCTGACTCCAGAGTTGTATGACTCAAGTATGCAACAAAAAGGAAATTGTGAATTCAGTATCTCAGCAGGACCAGCATGAAAAAGATTCCACTGTCACCTATAGCACTGTATATGTGTGTTTGAACATGTTCTTCTGCGAGAGACTCTAAAGAAATGTTCATTATAATTTAACACTTTATCTGTGTTGGTGTGTTTTCCTGCAGAAATAACGAGATGCAGCGTTCAGAGATGGAAGGAGACAAGGTAAAAGCTGACGTTAGATAAAAAAAGAACAGCACTTTACAGCAGCTATACGCTCCATGTTTAATTTGGTTTTCTGGTCTTCACTCTCAATTTATGTGGCTCCTCTTTGTTCTGTTTTCTGTTCTCAGTCCAATGGGAAACGCTTCCTGCAGTGCCCAGCAGCCATGTCCGTCATGCACTTAGCAAAGTTCCTCCGAAGCAAGATGGATATTCCCAACAACTATCGGGTGATTACATACCATCTGTATTCATAGTGTGGTAAACTTAAGGCAGAAGAGTACCAAATTCTCCACGTACAGAGGACTTTGATTTCTGCAGAAAAAAAGATCAGGGTGATGGTTAGTCCTGTCAGGTGGCCACAGTCAAACTGGCTCTGGAAATCAGCACTTTGATGTATGAGCTGTTACAGGATCATTTACAGAGCTGCAAAAGGGAAGAAAGGGCTGAGGGACAATTCTGGGAAAACTGCATATCATTGAACCTGCAGACTTTTTATTGTAGTCCATCAGTTTGAAGATCCTCCAGACATCCTTAGACTACATTATACATTCTTTAAAATGTCATAATTCTATTCAAACATTTTTTTTTTTCTGTTTGTTTCCTGTCATTTCATCCTGTGGCAAAACCTGAAAAAGCATGAGAACATACTTTTTTAAAAGCACCCATAATGATGGATGTCTTTGATACGCTTTTTAATCGTTTATTGCATCAGTTTCAACCAAATCACAGCTTTCAGGGGTTCATCTGCTGTAGTTGGTTGAATAGGTAAATAGATTTGAATCATCACTACCAGGAGACATCCTAACCAGAAAACACCTATCTGAGTTAAGTTGAGCATTAACATGGATTCAGCTGGTCACCTCGTGTAACCTGTTTTTTTGGGGTTTTTTTTGACTGTGTCACAGGTGGAGGTGTTGTATGGAGACGAGCCACTGAAGGACTACTACACACTAATGGATATTGCTTACTTCTATGAATGGAGACGGGTGAGTTACAGCCGGCACACCGAATATGTGTGGAGCCTATATACATACATTCGTGTTCTGGAAAATGTTCTTGTTTGTTGTGGTCAGCAGTGTTTAGTTTTCAAATTGAGTGAACATGTGTGCAATCCCAGCCTCCACCTCAACACCTAAACACTAAACCTGCATAGACTTCAATGATGTCAGTGGTTAAGGGCTTAAGATCGTTTTATAATGAGGAATAGGACATACAGACTATCCTGGCATTTAAAAAGACCACCTCTAAATGACTGTGTTATATGCTTTGAAACTGACCAAAGTAAGAAAAGTCATTTAATGTACCTGAGGATGTTTAACTGATCATACAAAACAATTCTGGAGCCCCATCTTGTAAGATCAGACCCACTCCTATCCCGTCTTCATCCACAGATGTGTGGCACTTTGCAGCATATATCAAGTTACAGTGAAGAGGAAAAACTGAATTTAATAGGCAGAAACCTCAAGCAGAACCAGACTCATGTTAGACAGTCATCTGCTGAGAATGGATAGAGGGAGGTAGGGACAGAGATAATAATAGTACATACAGATGTATGTGTATGAAAACAATGAAGCAGAAAGACTCGGAGAACACTGATGAAAAAAAAAAACAATTAAAATGAGCATTGTAACAGTGTTAAAAATGCTGAGACTGATGGATGTAGTTGAAGCAGGTAGGTATTTTTTTAGAAAGCCTGCAGCTATTAAATAAAATTTTTGGACAGCAAAAATGACCAAAATCAATGTTTTTTGTCAATGTCCAAAAAAGCCAGTATTTTCATATCGGTTTAATTCAAATACAGCTGTTGATTTCAGACATACTCAGGGACAGCTTTGGCCCAGTCAGGACAGGGTTTTAGTTGTTATTTTTAAGCCATTATTTCCATCGTTAAAGGTAGCAAAAACAATATAGATGCTCCCCTTCCAACATTTCTTTAGATTTTCTCTCGCCAGTTCGTAGGACGCTGTAATGCTGATCAGTGATGTGCTGGTTTGTTGTGGGTTCACTTGTGCATACACTCCAGCTGATCTGTCTTTCTTGGACAGAGGTTTGTTTCCTCCTGCTCTCTTGAAAATCATCAGAGCAGTGTCCTTGCTGTAAATGTGACATTTTGTGTTTCAGTGAAAGTAAATAAATCGTTGCACGGACAGTCTGATAAAAGCTTCTGACTAAGACCTGACTTCATTTGTCAAAACTCCCTGGACAAAACCCTCCTACAGCTTTTTACTAGGATGGGCTTCTATTAAAATGGTTTAAAATTCAGCGGACTGAGAGATTCTTAACGCTGAAGAAATTAAGATTTGTGGCATGAAATAAACCTCAAGCGCCAAACTCATTATTTGCTATTATTGTTTTGCAGTAGAGTCAACTCTGACAGTTGTTTTGTTATATTAAAGGAAGAGGTGATAACTGTTATCAAATGCAATCTAAGACAAAATTTCAGATACTCTCTGAGAGGGCTGTGCATCGTCATTGGTCTCATGATTCCATCAGATATCAATGAGTCTATATTTTATATTATCATTATAGTTATTGTTGTTGTTATTATTAGCTGTATAATAACTTAAAAGAGCTGAGCACTGTTTAGTTTTCTTTCTCTGTTTTGATGTGTAGTTTTTGACAGTGGTCTAAAAGGTTAAAAATGCCAAATTTCTGAGGGCTCTCTAGCAACACAAGTGAATACATACATGTGTGCAGAGCAGTTTTAAAACTGTTGATTGCTGTATCAGATATGTGGCTTTTTGCAACCCCTCAGTAAAGGCCCTGCTCTGTCATAGGATCAAATCATTATGATCCTTTGTTACTGAATTTGGCAGATTTTACTCCAAAATTTCATTAAACTGATTCAAAGTTTCCACTTCAGATTGACAAATTATGACACATGACATCTAATGCTAATCATGTATATTTACCCCTGTGCAGACCGGGCCCATTCCCCTGCAGTATCTGGTCAAACCCAACCGGAAGCGTAGGAGGCCGTCTCAGTCTGCAGCCCAGGGCCACTCAGATGGCGTCAACACCAGCCCGACATCAGAGAGCGACTCCCAGAGCGACAAAGTCCACAGTCCAGCTGCAGCCCAACCGCCCCGAGCCTCCTCTCAGTCTAGTCCTGCGTCCCATAACCCCTCCTCCGCCATCCAAAGCTCCAACGGCCCCACTGTGCCCAACAACACTCAGCGACACTCACTGGCCTCCAAACAGGGCGCCAACACCCGCAAGGTGACTGTCAATGGCACGAGCGCTGGGGCCGGCAAAGAGGAGGCGAGGGCAGGGGACAAAAGCGGTTTGCCTCCGACGACCTAACGTGCGTAGAGGGCAGCGGGGAGGACAGTGTTGGAATTGCTCCCTTTATGATCTCTGCGGCGCAAACAGGCGAACTCCAGACGCCTTCTTTCAGGACAAACAGGAGGCCGATTATTGTCATCACCTTTCAGCAGGACAGACTGAAAAGTGCAGCCAAATAGACACTTGTGTGTATGAAAGAGCGTGAGTGTGGTGTGTGTGCGTGCGCGTGTGTGTTTATGTGTGTTAGACTAGAACAGTGCACACATACAACTGTACAGTATGTATCAAATGTGAGCATGTGTGCATACATATGTATAAACTTATCTTTTATACAAGATATTGTAATCGTTTTGTATTGTATATGCAGTGGGTCTGTTTCATTTCATAGTTCAGCAGCATCATGATGCTCCGTAAAAAGCTGATACAAAAAGCTGAAAGGCGCTGCAGTGTGTGTGCGTCACTGCAGGAGGAGGATGTAAAGAGAAAAAAGAAGCTAATCCTTGCCTTTGAACAGTCATTTTAATAACTGCTGTATAAGTGTCCAGTATAAGCAAACGCTCATCAGGTAACACAGGTACATGACTCATAACTGTTGATGCACTTTGTTAAGGTCAGATCACTCAATCCAAATCCAGCGAGTATTGTCCAACAAGAGAAGCATTCTCATTTTCATAAGTTCAAGCACTACCACGCTCACGAGCAGATGTGTGTCAGCAGAACACAGCCTTTCTCTCGTGGCAGTCGAAGAACTCAAAAGGGATTTGGATGTTTGGCCATGTATGTTGTAGTTCCATAAAGTTCAACATTCCTTTTGTTTCTTTTCACCAAACATTGATACTTTTCTATCAGCCATATGTGCATGTTTTAGGTCAATAAAATGTTTACTTACTAGGTTTTTCTGATCCCAGTGTCCTGTTTATGATTCCCTGAACTCCACAGTACAATATTGGAAAGCTGTTTTGATAGTCAGCAGTAACCTCCGGCGGGAGGAAGGTGAAGTACAACCAGCATCACAGAGGTAAAATCTGTTACGAGTGATCAAAGCTACTCAAAAACATCGGTAAGAACAACTTCCTAAAATGTAAATAGTGGAGTGCTGCTACCCTGTTGGTCTAAGCATGCCCACATATGGAGAATCATGGTTCCTACAGGGTCCATTCTGCAGATTCAGTGATCAGATCAGATCTTTATACATCCATCATCTGCATGTCTAAATAAACAGACAGGAATATCAAAACCATTAACGACAAATAAATATAAGTTAGCTCTTAGAGGCAAAGACTTTTTCTTACATGACCTCAGTCAGGCCCCCTAAACAAACACAAATTTCAATATGTGTTTACAGATAAAGTAATCCTTTATTCACTTTGTGCATCGCCCCAACACTGCTTGGCAGTACTTGCATCCAAATTGACTTGGAGCACTTTGTGGCTCTTACTGATCTTGTTTCCCCTCATCTAGAGCTTTCCTCGTATAGTTCTTGCTCTCGACTGATAAAAGCGCCTGCTTGTAACATTGTAAATAGTAACACTGACGAGGTATTTTTATAATACATCATATTAGTTCCAAAAAGAGATCTTAAATAAGGGTTTAAGGTTCTTTTTGTCACCTGTATTTGCAATAACAGCAGCATTGTGAAATTAGCTTACCTAGTGTTCATCCACCAGCTGTGCTGACACAAGAGGAGGACACAAAGATGAAGTTATAAATACACACCGAAAAAACAACACAAAAGCACAAAGGAAGGATTGAGGTATTGTTTTAAAATGTGTCATAGTGCCTCTTAGATTCATATCAAATAGAGTTTTGAAAGATATACAGGAAATAATGTGATCAATAGTAAACTACTGCATCTTTGTCTTGTGTTTGAGTTCTAACAAGCAGCAAAATTGTTGAATGAGAATGAATGAATGGTCTGGTCAGAGGGGAAAAAGCTCTTCAATTATTGTCCTAAGGAACTTTCAAACGAGGATCAGACTCTGTACAGGTATTTATGGTTCCCAGGCTGTTTTTTGGATTCTTTTGGCAGTTTTTCATGTCATTATTGTGGCGTTTCCATGACCTCCAGCCAAGTCAATTTGTCAACCTTCTATGTCTCACCTCCAGTTCTGAATTTGCTCTGGGTGAGTGGCTTTCTTCAGGGCTGAGCTACAAGGTTTAAGCGTCTAAAAACTTCACCTGGGGCACCACTCTATGTTATATATAATTTTTTAAACTTTCAATTTAGTACATGTAAACATCTGTGCTGTCACTCATCAATTACTGCTTGCTATAATGATACAATTATGTCCATGCATCAACATGAAACTGCGATATTTCAGTTGGTTCTTGGTATTTTGCACGATTACTTTCAAATAAATATTTAGCTGTTTTTTTCTTTGTACTTTGCAGCAAACATTTTACAGAACTATGGGAACTTCCCTGGACAATCCTGTTTGGTTACTGGAGAGGTGACTGACCACTGACCCTCAATCCACAGAAGCAGCAGGACCACTGACCTTCTGAGGAGCAGGGCCTAATATCTCTGCAGCCAATTTCATCAAGAACACCTCAAATATTTTCTTCATCCAGGGAGAGAAAAAAAGAAATCTTGCAACAGTGACAACTGGCAACACAGTTCAAGTTTATTTGTAAAATAATTAAATAAAAGAATATAAATACATCTCCTGAGTAGACAATATGGCATTTTCACAAAGATGGCAAGGTGAACACTATGGCTTTCAGTGTGGGTTTCTGCTGTGTGTAGAGCTGTAGGAGAGTCTTCAAACATCTTATGAAGTCTGAAAAGTGACATTTTAACCATCAGTAAGTGTTTATTGATGGTGTATTTTACACATGCTGAAGTATCTGAGTTTGAAGCTAACCCTTATAAGCCCACCATTAAGCAGTATCATTTCTACCACAAGTCAGAAAAGAAGGACGATGTCCACTGCCGACATCTTTCTGAGGCAAACCCTGACACTGCACAGGATTTAGACACTTCTGAGGTTGATAAGTTCTCATGTGGTGGCATCTTTGAATGCACAGATTTGGATTCAACAGCTGCATTTCGAGCGCTGAGTTCACAGACTCCTCTGCCTTCCACTTCAGGAGTCGGTTGGCTCATAGAGCGGGGCAGAGACGACAAACTCCTGCTTGTGTGTGCCATCACAGTAAGGTGGGTTGTTGGTGTACTTGCAGCCACACAGCCAGACTGTGCAGTCTTTCTCAGGAACAAAGCGCAGCGGGGAGAAGCCCTGAGCTTTAAGTTTGTGGGCTCCGTCACAGAAAGGCTGGAAGATAAAGATATGATCAGGGAAGATTGAGGAAGGTTTACTGCAGACAGGAGTTATGGAGAAAAGAAGGCCGTACCTGTTTCTTACTGTATCCACATGTGCACCACGAGTAACGCTTCCCACCCACCAGCTCCACTTTGAGCGGCTTCTTAGAGGGGATGACAGGTTCAGGAGGGAGTGTGGAGAGCTGGACCTGAAGACAACACCATGAAATTGAACTTTTAAAAGGTGTGTAGAAAGAATGCAAGGTAACAGTACTTCTCTGCATCCAAGAGTCAGTATGAACCAACCTTACATCTATTTACATTTTACACTTTTAAAAGGTGCTTTCTGCTATTTACTCTCAGGAATGTAGAGGAGAATGTACAGACTCCTGTCGGCTGACATCCTCCTCACTCCCCCAGGTTTTGTTCTAGCAGTGAAAGTGAAACAACTTTGGCCTTTATGTTTTTATATTGGCTCTGGTTTTTCAAGAGATTACCTGCCCTTGTCTATTTGACTACCGTCCGTTTAGAGCTCTGGATGTTTTTAACCTCTCTGACAAGTTTGTGATCACTGACCTTCAAATTTTCAAGAGTCAAAGCCTGATCTCCCTCACTGAGGTAAACTTTCCCAGAAAAGTTAAACCAGTCTGTGATTAAGAGCAGCTGGGTTGGAGGCTAAACTGGAGCATTTCTACTCAACAGCAGGTGGCACTACTAGTTTTTGTTTCTTCCTACACTGTGAGGTTACTTTGAGATGGCTACAATGAGGCACCTGTTTTATACACAAACTATACGCTTGCAAAAATGTAGATGCAGGAGCGAAAAGATTTTTTAAATGTGGCTGCAATTAAGTAAATAAAGATGAGTGTGATAGACACCTGTAAGTAAACTAAATAAAAACCACATTCAAAGCATCTAAAACAAACCTTCAGTTAACTAAATTCTTTAAACCTCAAAATTATCTCATAGATTTGTTTTTGTAAACACATTGGAAATGCACCAGTTATAAATACTTGAACCTATAGAGAGGGGCCTAGGCTATATGAAACCTGCATCTCCAACAATAAACCTGTTTGAAGATCAGACAGGATTGCTAAATACTTCAAAACATGATGCTGCAGTGATAAAGGTCTCGGTTGTCACAGCTATCAGGGTGATCTTCAGATTACAAAAAGGGTCATCCTCTCCAGATTAACAGAAATGGATGGCATTTATGTTGGAAATAATATAATTTGAACAAACGTTATCTTGAATCAACAATAAAGAGGAGATCTTTGAGATGTGATGGAACTGTTTTCTCTCTCACAGCTGAGGCACTGGGAGGATCTGGTTGAATTAATGTAACTGCAAAGTACGGTTTAATTTGGTGTGTTTTGCTGTTTTATGGTTCTGTTCTATTTTAGGATATTTTGTAAGTCACGGTAATGATACTGTCCACGTAAATAAAAACTTAAATGGCACAGAAATTCACCATTTCTTAAAATCTGAGCCAATAACAACGTTTGAAAGAGCATTTTAGGTTATACTTTTTTAAATTTTTTTATGGGTCTCTCTTTATGAGCTTTAAAAACTGATGTTTGTTCAATAGTTGATAGTCTCTCTTTTGGAGTTCCTCTTAAAATGTCACAAACTACATGTTGACAATCTTTCCCAGAGATGGCGTGATATTCACACACTGCACACACAGTTACTGTCATGTTGGATCATTAAAATGATTCAGTTTGTCCAGTAGGTGACTTCCTCTGAATAAAACACTTCTCAACAGTGAGAAGTAGGCTAATCATTTATTTGTGGTTCATTTTTTTAGCTGATGTCGGCCAACAGAGCCCATACTTGCTAAAAACAATGTTCAGCCTTTGAATCAGTGCATCCCTATGGACTGAGTATTTAGTACTCTTTTGTATTTTTTCTAAATTTGTACAATATTACAAAAATCTAGAGTTTCTCTTGAGATCGACATGGTTATATTTTATCTGTTGATGATCAGAATCTACACATAAAATGCAGGAATTTGGTTCAAACCAGAGAAGAGAAACTGTGTTTCAAAATTTCTTACATAAGTTTTATGGGCTTGGGAAGAAACAAGTGAACACTTTGCCTTAAATTTCAGTATTTTGGGAGGATGGGGCTTTGTGACAACTATGGTAAAATGTGTGTTATCTCAACAGCGTGACATTTACAAAAGCGATACACAAATATGTTACATACCTTCGAAACTGCCGATAACATTATCCAAGGTTGTCCCAGGGTTAGACTGGTCCATTTGAGCTCTAATCTAGTCACCAAAGTGTTCATGTTTTCAATGACAGCAGGATCAGCTTTGAAACAAAGTCACCTGACGACAGCTGCTGCTGCTGAGCCCGCGCGAGTTTTAATTCACGTGAAGTTACGTTAACGCCTGACTTATGGCTAAAAAAATAGAGAAAATGTATCTAGACTAAAACTGCGCAAGAAACCAACCTGCACGTTTTACAGTGACAGCTGACCGAGGTGACCACGATATGAATCCCTTCCTGTATAGTCACATGTCTGGATCTGGACCAATCAGGAGGCGTCTGTCAACCCGTCATTGAATTAAATGAATCGAGTGAGACGTTCAAGTAAATTCGGACACTTCAGAACTTTACCCTCAAGACTGAACTGTAGCTGTCTCCGAGTAAACAAAAGGTCATGTCCCCAATATTTTACATTCTGTCTTACAAACTGAGGCTGAGTTTTTTTTTTTTTTTTCATTTGACCGATATATTCTTTAGATACAGTGTCCAAAACGTGACAAATCAATACTTATGTACAAAGCAAAGTCATAAAATTGGTTTAACAGTTATATTTATTTTATTTTAATTGAACACATGTTGTGGCACAATCCTAAAAATATATTTTTGAGCACGACTGTGTAATTTATTTTTAACATGCCATACATTCTTATAAAAACAGTTACTTCCATCAATGCTATTTATATAGACACAGTATAACTCGGACATGTATACAGAGAATAAAATAGAAAGCAGAGTTCCATGTTCTACCGATGAATGTGAAAGATGTTTTTTTTACACACTAGCAAATCACTTTTAACCTGAATTGAACAGACAGGCAGGCAGTTAGATGAAACTATTGAGTCCCTAAAGCTGCCGTGCTTAAAGAGATACTCCTGCGTAAAATTAAGTTACGGTCAAACAAAGCATAACACCGAGTTAGACACCCACTCAAGAGATGAATGTGCACTCGGTGATCAACTCATCAGGGCTTCCCCACAGACAAGTGGCTGCTGCTGGAGGAGAGTGGATGAGTTGTGTTTGGCCTCTTTGCTAAAGAAATCAGGCAAAGCTAAAAAGATGTTTGATGGCTAGTACTATGGCTGGGACCCTATATGTACTGTTGATAAAGTTAGGTGCTATTCTGAGCATTATTTGGGTCTATAGAGTGGCGTTTTGGTTGAGGTTTGTGTGTGGCGATGTAGACTGCTGTGTATTGCTATCGTGCAGTCGTTACTAAAGTTGGTATAACTAGAGAAGCAAGCAGTCGGCAACATTAATCTCTTGAGGGGTGTCTAATTTTGTGTTACGGTGTGTTTGACCCTAACTTAATTTTACGCCGGAATATCCCTTTCAGTTCAGATATGATCAAGGTAGACACAAGTGATCGTTTAGTGCTTCATCTCCATGAAAGTTTCTGCTCCTCAGTCAACCAGCGCAGACTCCTCATTTAAAGACTCCTTTCACTGACTTTACTACATCCTGGAAGATGACCTTAAAGTGAGAGCCATCACAGTACGGAGCGTTCTTGGTTTGTTTACAGGCACACAGCATCACGTTCTGGTCTTTTTCAGGAGTGAAGCGCAAAGGAGAGATGGTTGGAGCTTTTGTCCTGTGAGCGCCGTCACAGAAAGGCTGAAAAAGAGGAGGAAACAACCTTAATTCACAACATCAGCTTTGACACAGGTAGTAAGAATCTAATATCCAATATGGCCTGTTTCTGAATACTTTTGAAATTTGTTTAGGGATTTTTCATCCATTGCAGACTGAGGGAAGTTTTTGAATTTCTTTTATGATTTTTGAACAAGCTTCAACAGGAAAAAGACAAATAAGAAAAGACTGTATATCTATGATGTGAATGTCCATGATTTACTATTATGCTTTAGTCTGTGTATTCATTGACTGAAGACAGAGTACAGAAAATATTTTTTACTCATATTAAAACAGACAATGGGCTGACCAACATCATTTGTTAAATTCATTTAAATACAGTAGGCTAGGCTACTACAACGAATCCTCTGAGTCAAGAACTTAACTCTGCTTCAGCTCATTTTTCTCTACACTCGTGGTATTACTGACTATTTAACATGCCGTGTGTTTATCTATAGACTTCTGGGGCCTATTATGAAATTATTCATTTGTTCATTCCTATCGTGTTTACATTTTTTGTGTGATATGTAGGCCATATGAGCCTTTCATAAAGGTGGTCATCTGGAAAAGGAAGTGGGTCTGTGCGGTCCCTGAAAACTCTCGCGCGCCGGAGTGCCCCTCGGACAATGCGAGCACCGAGGTCTATAGGATCCTCCAAGAATGGACAAGCCGTTTTTCCAGAGAGCTCATTGGTCAGTGGGCGGGGTTTTTATATTCGGTGAGTTTAATCTGGAACCCAACCTGCCCCGGCGCAGGTTAGCAGTTCAGCGTACGTTGCCATGGAGACTTGCCTCGCTAAGAAGTGAACCCGCGTCGTAGAACAGGAAACCCCGAACTTACCCTTGAAGTTACCTTGCTAAGCAGTAATCCTGCTTCGTAGAACAGGCCCCTGGTGTCTCAGAAAGAGGGAGGACAGCCGCTGTGTATGGTGAGCAGCATTTCAGTTTCACTTTGTGTTTGGTAAAAGTAACAGGATGTGTGCTTTTAGTGGTCAAATGTATCTTAATCACAAACATGGCTCTCGTACAGCAGTGTTTGGAGGTATCAAAGTAGAACTGTTATGTTGTAGAAGTCAGATTTTCTAAAATATAAAACTCACTTTTTGTGGTCAGGACTCTCTCTCTAGTAAAGTGTGTCACCTTAATTCAATGCGTAATAATAAAGTTTACATAAAAACACTCTCAACAGAAGTTTTTCTTATAACATACACATTTGCTTTACCCAAAAACAATGAACGCAGCTGTACAATGTTTTGCAAAAAAGTTTTTCTGCTGTCAGATTTCCCCCTTAAAAAGCCGAAGAAGCTAAATTTTGCTTTATAACTGCATGTATTTTAGCACATGCAGAAAAAAATGATGAAGCTTGTTTCATGAAACAAAGACATAACTGCAGTTACATCACAGACCAGTACGGGATAAAAACTAATGGGTTAAGGTTATCAATTATTGGTACAGCCCTTAATCACAGCAGGCGAAAAACATAAAGCAAAGCTGTTAAAAAATGGCTTATGTATTTAGGTGTGGCAGTTTTGTTTATGCTGAGTCACTGTTATCACACACTGACAGAGCAGCTTTAGAGCTGGATCAGGATAGGGTGCAGAAGGAAAAATCCAGCACACTCAATGTCCTGTCACTTATTTACACGGGGAATGGAGAGCCACAATTCTTTAGTTTCTTTAGCTGAAACATGTTTCAGCCACAGGTCTTATTCAGCATTCAGTTTACAAACTGCCATATTTAGCATCTTATTCAAGAGTGAGCTGAAAACAATGGAAGTCAAAGCACAGCTGCTCATACACCCTCTTAAAGCAACAAACTGAGATGGTAAATAGAGAAGAAAAAGGTCATACTCGAGCTTCTCCTGCTTTGACAAGTTTGAAATCTGTCATGGAAAAGCCAAACAAATGTCTCTATGTTCAGCAAGATGGTGTCTTTTCTTTACTGAAGATAGCTTTTTGACCTTAAGTCTATACTGGGTAGAAGAGAGAGACAGGGAACATTGGAAGAGAGTGTGAAGGTTGGCAGATATCTTTCCATTCTCAAATTATTTGGCATTCACTTATTGCAGGAGTTGATTTATCTGTTGCCCCCCATCAGTTTAAAATCAAGGACAAACTAATTGCACTTTCTTGCCTACCATAGGGTTTTGCTTTTGGGACCAACCAAACTACATGTTTTGTTTATAAGAAAATAAGACATCAATCAAATGACCATCCTCCTGTTTTAAACCTAAGTCCCTTTGGAAGCTGAACCACACAAACCTGTTTCTGACTGTGTCCACAGGCACACCAGGCATAGCGTTTCCCAGCATTCACCTTCACTCTGTAGGGCAGCCGGGCTGCAGGGACAGCCTGTGAGGACTCCAGGCGAAGCTGAACCTGCAGAAAAACCAAGTCAGGGAACAGGGTGAGATGGAAACTGAAAAAGGAGGAAAACAAGAAAGAGAAGTTAAACTCGTGAGCTAATGGGTTTTGTGGTAGACGTATAAAGAATGAGGATAAACTACTGAACTTTTTCTGTCAATATTAAAGCTGTGGTGGGACACTTCAGAACAACAAGCAAATATGAGCTATTTTTAATGTATGTGCACAAAAGTACCACAGCTTGTCGACTAAAATGAAAGCAATGCAATACTCGACACCTGTTCATAGATTGGGTTTGTTTAAAACCCAAGCGAATGTGCCTTATGTCTGCTCTCTGTGTGACGACCAGCAGGGGGAGATTTCACAGCTCTAGAAAGTCTGACTGTATAAAAGACTTTTTAATATTTATTTAAAACCTAATGTATCAGTAAACATATTTCTCAGGGGTGTATAGCTGTAGTTGTGTTGGCGAAGCTAGAAAGAGGCCATGGGAGACCCTGAAATCTGATTCACTACCCTGAAATAGTGAACTGTAGTTGGCTATAGACGGGTTTCTTGTGTACGAACAATACTAGGTGTGCGCGCAACCAGGGGACAAAAGCCTACTTCGGAGTGAACTGATATCAATGAAGATGTCGTATTGTTTGCAAGTTCTCCGGAACACAATTGCAATAAAACGTCATTTCCTTGAAAAATCGCTTTGTCTTTCATTGCATCAAAATCAGAAAAACACTTGCTAAAATGTCCATGAGTTTCACTCAATTTACCAGGTTGTGACGTTGTTTTAGATGTTTCTAATATCAGGAGCAGGGTCGTGTTGTTTGCCGATTGTTTGTTTTGGTTGTGTTCTTTCTCCGTTGACTCCGTTAGTAAACAAATAAGAAATATCCCGCTTTCTGCCCCCTGGCTGCGCATGCATACCTTCTATGACATTGCACAGAAACCCGTCTATTGGCCCAGATCTAAATGTTGCCACTCAGTTGAGTAGATGTGGTTAGTGCAAACAATCCTCCTGTGTTTGGGATCAGCCCCTAATGTTGCACCCACCTGGCCACCTTTGTTTCAGTTTGGCCATCCCTGGTAGAAAAAGTCTTGCTCCGCCACTGCTTAATCTTATTTAATCCTCATTGAAAAAAACAAAGCAAAGGCTCTTTCAGACAAGGGCTGCAGCTGTCCTCAGTTCAACCTGCAGTCTTTTCAGGAAAACCACAGCGGCGGCGCCAAAGGTGAATTCAAATTATTTTAAAGAAACATAACCACCTACCGTGGGTTTGTTGTATGTTTCTTGCCATGACTCAGCTGCACTTTAAAGCTGCACCCAGGGCCCACCAGCTGTGCCATAGAAACAAAGGAGCTTATGAATCGGTTTTCAAGACAGAGTTGGAGACTCACCATCGAAAAGGAAGCAGGTAAAGCAAGCTGAGGTCGTCTGAAGGTCTGTGTGCATCCTCTCCCCAACAAAACCAGGAAGCTGCTCGCGCTCATGTCGTCTCCAAATTCAGACAAAACAAAGTCGAGAAACGTTTTTGTGTGTTCTTCGAGGATTACTCTCAAGCCTTTTCTGTAAGCTGCGGGAGAAAACTTGCTCTGTCTACAGTGGAAGTTTCAACATGGCTTCAGTCTACAAGCCGTCCAGGTGATTGGTTTACGACTGTAAACAGCACGCGCACTCCAGCCACTCCGTGCTCGCCGCCCCCGCACCGCTCCTCCCCGTGACTCCTTTATCAGATTTAAAGGTATAAAGCGGAGAGTGACACTTAATAGCATGACAAAAGTTTATCTTAAGTTAAGAAAAAGCAAACTACACCTACATTTTTTTAACCCGTTGTTTACTTTCATTTTGAAGACGTGATTTTTCAATTTCATTCATCTTTTTATAATTACAACCCCACTTCCAAAAATGATGGGACAGGTAGGGGAGAGTGGGGTAAGTTGAGCCAAAGAGTAAGTTGAGCCAACCCCTGTTTCTTGAAAATGGTAAAGGAAATTGATCATGTGACCAAATATTTTGGAGCTGGGCATCAATTCATAGAGTCTGTGAAGGTTAGAACCACGTGGGTGAAGGGGTCAAACATTTATCTCCATAAAAAACATTTTTCACCCCTGAAAGTGAATTTAGTCTGTCGTAAGTTTTATTAGAATTTTGTTCAGACCAAAAAAGATCATTTTAAAATTTGTTTTTATACATCAATTGTGGTATCTGTGAGCTACAACATGAGGTCAAAAACCTAGCATAAAAGTCCACCATTTTAGCTCAGTGGACTAATAAAGTCATCAAAGTAGTTCTGGGGTAAGTTGAGTTAGTGGCTCAACTGAGAAAGTAAAGTAGTCTGATGAGAGGATCAGAGTTTCAGTTTAGATTGTTGAAATGTGTTACTTTGTCTTTTCTAAAATACAGCTGTGAATGTTCTGAATCACTTAAAGACATTCTCATGTTAAAATGGCTTTTAACTGAAACAGCTTTTTAACAGTTATATGCAATAATAATAAAAAGAATTATTGTACCAGTTGAATAGTGTATAATAGTTAAAAATACACATGAATGTGAAGAAGTGACTGTTATTTAGGGAGAAAGAAGGTGAGGGAGGGCTGGGGTGGAGAGTGGGGGGTAGTAGGGATACGGCTCAACTTACCCCGCTCCTATGGTCAACTTACCCCATACACAGGATAAGCTGACCATAGGAGACACTTTTTTTTGGCATGCTATATTATCAAGACAGTTATGTTTACACTTATTCTGATGGTTTGCAGGGATGCACAACATCTGGAAATATATGCAGATACACTAGTTAGAGACAAAACTATGATTGCCTTGATGTAGTGATCCGAAATATGAAAAATGGCTCATCTTACCCCACTCTCACCTCTACATGTTTTCAGCTTTTAAATCAAACTCTGACCACTTTATAATCAAGGAGACCCGTTTCTTACGTGTTGAAAGTCGTCCCAGATTTCAGCTGCTCAACAGTCCAGGGTCTCCTGTGTTAAGTGTTTCATTTCATACTGCACTAAATGTTGGAATGGGTGACAAGTTTGGACTTGTATTCAAATCTGGTCTCCTCTACAATGGAGTCATGCTTGCCAAAATGTGCAAAATCTCTCCTGAAACCTGTATGTGATGTTTTGCATTGAGAGTGCCTTTCCATACCATCTTGGATGCAGGATTCTGAACTGCATGCTGATAACAAGCCAGATCCTCTCCTTGAGTATCAAATGTCCACAGTTTCTGAAGAGAATGTTAAATTTTGTTTCGTCTAATAATAGGACAGTTTTCCACAAACAGGCTCTGGGTCATGTTTATGATACGGTGTCCCCTGCAGAACAGTTTTAACCAGTTTTTATGGAAGCAGCAATAATCTGTTTGCAAGCAGTGGTTTAAAGGGGATTTTGAGCTCTTGTGGTGACTCCTACTACAGAGCCATGCTTTTTTAAATGCAGTGCTACTTGAGGGTCTTGACACACCTGATGTCCAGTTTTTGGTCTTGCCCCTTTATCGCAGTCACGTCTCTAAACACTGGCATTTTTCAATATTATGTTCTGTAGATGATGAAACCCTCTAAAAACTTTTCAGTTTCAACATTTGATGTTACATTTGCACCTGTTCAAACTACTTGGATCATTTTCTAACAAATTAGTTTGAATTTCCATTTTCAAGAATCTCAAGCCAACCAAACTAGTTATCTCCCTTTGGTGGCTTTACTTGAAAGCTTTCACCCAAGACAAACTGGTAGTTTGTACAGCAACCTTCCTTACAGTGGCTTGATCAATGGTTGGTAAATGATTTACTGATATTTTATAGACCAGTAAGGAAAAGATAAAACAGAGTTCATCTTTATTGTTTGCATCTTTGTGTACGATAAAAGTCAAACATGTTCATAATTCATTGATAAATTCTCACAGGTTTTCTGCGTTTACCATTAATAATTAGAAAGTTAAAACTCAGCTCATTTTTAAAAGGGAGACCTGATTTCAAATTGGTGCTGAAAGATTTGTGAATAGCTTTTTTTCCTGACAACCCTCTTTTTGACCTCCCTGTTGGCTATCACAAATTTCAGTAAATGATTAATGAACCAATAATAAAGCTATAAATCACAAATAACACTCTTTACAAAGACAGCCAATGCTTAGAGGACTCATGAGCACCCTTTGGACCTGTACAAAGAGTCTATGATGTGACCCTATCAGGGACAATGCTGTAATATAAGGAATAATATCCCTTATGATGAACTTATTTGAAGTCTTTAATCAAAACCTACAAACTCCCAAATTAATGACCAGCATTAGGGAGGTCAGTCCTTTTTGAACCCCGACCCTAGGACAAAACTAGGGTGACATTCTCCCTTTCTTTTCTCTCACAGCTCATACACCACCAACAGATAAATCATTGAACACCCCAGAGAAAATGTAAAACAACTCAGTAAAATACATTTATTGACAAAAAAAGTTGTCTTAATCCGTCCTTTTAATTTTACCCACAAAAATATCAAAATACTTTACAGGGCTTTTAATCTTAATATTGTCAAATTCGTTTTGATCAATTCTCTCCAACAAATACACTGTACAATGACAACATGCTTGTCCTTTTTTAAAATTCAGTGCTCATTTCATTTCTTTTTTCAGGGAACAATGCATTTAAAATTATGCATAGTTATTACTTGGTATTTAGCAACACATTAGAGAGACCTCACTGCATTTCATGCAATTCATATCCCAATATGTAACTCGCTCTCCATCAGACCTCATTCAGAGCCAGGTGCTTATATGTTGTAATACATAAAAGATACACAGTACGACATTCAGAACATGGATTATCGTGGTTACCCAAACTTCAAAGCTTAAAAGAATGAATGTGTTTTTACACAAACATATTAAAGTATACAACTTGTATTCCAACAAAATTGAAAAAAGGTACTAAAAAAACAATTTACAATTGGGCCCAAAGCGCCCCAGTGCAACATGAGAAAGAAACCACTTCAGAAATCCTTCACACCATCCTCAGTCAATCTCGTGGACATGGTTGTGTGTCTGGACTTACAGGTAAGGACATACTTGGTTAATCGCAGACCTCCCACTTGGAGTCATGTCAACGCGTTGGCTCATGTTTTTATCAACATAATCAACATTCTCCTCCTGTCGCTGCTACAGTATTCATCACCGACTCATGAGCTGCTTGAGGTTCCTTTCTGACGTCTACATTAGCTGCTAACAAAATTATCTAACACTCCAGATATCACATGTGAGGGAGATCACGTTCAAGATTGCAAACAGAAGACAGAAAATATTTTCACGAGGTCTTGACAAAGTTGTTAAAGAACAGAGGAGAAAACATGGTAAAATAACCACTTGCTCTGCGTGTGGCCTCGATGTGTGAAAGGAGGCCTGACAGAGACTGTATGGAAGTCCTGAGAGGCAAGCGGAAAAACATGGTTGTCCCTTCTGATTTTTAAAGTTTGTTTTCTGTGTTGTGTTTATCACTTATGAACATGCAGGACAAAAATATGCACTTGGTTTTTCATCAGTGAGAAAAAGGATTTTTGTCTGTCCTTATATAAGGCGTATTCACATATGCACATAACTTCCTGGAACTGTTGTGGTACATCACGTGTGACGACCAAGCAGCAACCTCCAAGTGTTGTTAGATAAAGCCTATGTTGCAGTGCAAAAACCTGCAGTTAGTGGAGTGTCCACTAGAGGGTGGCTCTAAAAGCCAAGGACTCCTAATTGACACCTGTTTTAAAACGAAACCAAAATAAATGTGTTACAAAAACTAATTTTGGTTTGAATAGCTCATTTCTTTGTCAGTACACACGGTACAGGAGGGGAATCTTTACAAAATTCATAGATTTGGGGAATATAAATCTAAGGCCCCATCCACACAGGTGGACATTTTTGAAAACATAGTATTTCTCTGCACTTTGGCCTTGAGCCCCATGTAAACAAAGGTTTAGATTACAGAAACCAGAGATTTGGAAAACATCTTTCAATGTGTTGAATTTTAAAAATTAAGTTTTGTCTGTCCTCAATTTGCACATTGTGAAGGTGTTTTCTTTTATTGCACAGGCACCATAAATCCAAGATGGTGGGCTCCTTGTTAGTTAATATCTGCTGGGTTCTGGCAACTTTAATTGCATGTTTACAGGGAAACCTAACTTTTCCTCTTCATTTAACTGCAGTGACTCAACTTTACGCATTTTAGATTTCTATTAGATTTCACTAAGCTGTTTGTTTACAATAGCTGGTGCATGGGCTTGTTGTGTCTCTATGGTGATTGACCAGACTGACTGATCACATATAGTCACCACCCACTGGTCTGGCATGCTTATGTGGGTGTCTCACAGGGAAAACTTATTTTGTGTGAGTAACTGCGGAAAATTTCAAGAATTTCTGTGAGGTGCATATGTGAAAGAGACTTTAGCAACTTATTTCTAGTTTCCAAGTTGCTACACCTGTTTTCATGGATGCAAAAACAAGTGGGAAAAAAATATTTAGAAAAATTTTTGGCTTCTTTTTTTTCAGAAGTGAATGCAGATGGGAGAATTAAAGTAAAAAGTTACGTTTGTTGAAATTCTTCAAGGGAAGTCACGTTTTTTACTTTACTTGCTACATTTTTTTCACCAGTGTTAACGATAAAGGAAAAAGGGATTCAAGGAAAATTTCTCGTCAAACCCTGTTTTTCTTTTATGGTCCCTATCAAAGATAAAATTAAAGGATCCTGTTGATAAAAATGTCATTTTCATGACTAGTTTCTCCGTTGCCTCTCAGAACTTCCATGTGATCAAGTGGTGTGGAAATGAAATAAAGTTTATCAAAGGAAGAGAAGCTAATCGGCGTCTTTACGTAAGCTAAAATCATGAATGTGGGCGCAATCAGCCCTGAAGCAAAGGTCAAACAGTAACAACATTTGTATATCTCCTTATTCTCAGTTGATAACAGCTACACTATGCATCATACACTGCCGCAACAGCACTGGAATAAAAGTTTACATCTTGGCCGTCCACAGCAGCCTCCTATGACGCCTCTGTGCAGACTCCAATGTAAGACCCAGAATAAGTCCTTGTTTCTCTGTACTCTGAAACACAAACTAAAGAACATTGCATCTGAACACAAAAATTACAATAGAAAATGATTTGACACTTCAGTTACCACTATACGGTTATTCACACAGTTCAACTTTTAATATTATCAGTCTGCTATCAAAAGTATAAACGGGTTTCGGAAGAGTGCTCTTACTTTACTAATAAACCCCTCCATGAACCCGATAGATAAAAAACACTATCAAAGAAAGACAACAAGAGAGTAAGCCTTTGGGCTCACTGCTCCATCTGTAAATCTAGCATCATTAAGGCATTATCTATCCAGTATTGCTAAAAGAACAACTAGTTGATGAACATGGAAAGGAATAGCTATGTGTGGAAATAACACAAAAACAAAAAAAACAACACTTCAGGAGGGGGAGTGCAAAAATACTCACATAAATCAAAAACCTGTCAGTGCCTAGTGGCCTACTGAGTACCAAGCATCCTTTTTAAGGTACTGTGTTGATGGCTAATTTGCTCTGTTAGCTGCTAACATGCAAAGTGCACACTTTTTTTAGGACAAATAGTTAATTTATTACTTACAATTTCCAAATGTTTGGTTTCCTCTGCTTAATCTCCATAGCAACTGGAAGGATATAAAAGTCTTTAGTAACTCCTATGGTGGTTTTAAATAAAGTCTGTGATGCTGCCGGTCTCAAGTGGACTCGGGCGTCATTTTGGACATGCGGGTTCTGTGCCATTTTACATTTACACAAGTTAATTTCATATAATCAGTGAAGGCTATCGCGGTAATGAGTCATCACAAAATTTTAAAAAATGAGAAATAGGTGGCAGAAAGTTCTGAGGTAATTGCTAGCTTCATGTCGAAATGCCACTAACCACACATCAAAAATGACAGTATACTGTATATTTACCCCCCTACATCATGAGTGCATGTGAGACACCGCAACATATAGAGGATCTGGATGAAACTCAGTTGGGGTGTACAAACACAAAGGATAGACAAAATATTGAGGAAGACAGTTGAGGTTGCAAAAAAGTCTCACTGACTGATGGAAACTCTGGTTCAAGCAGGAAATCATGAACGATAAGTGCTTAAAGAAGCCACAGAGAGAAGAGACGCTCCGACCGTGAGTTCACGCTCCAACCCCGGAGTGAAGTCAGCTCCTGCAGGGACAAGCAGGAACTCGGGCTCTGCCTTTAAAAGCAGCTCCACTGGTCAAGCTAACAAATTAGTGCAATTTAAGAAGAGATCACTTTTTCATGCTCTCTGAAAGCTGCCTACACAAAAACCTATGAGAAGAACCTCGGATATAAAGAATATAAAAACACGAAAAACTTCACCGTGACGTTTGAGTCCATCCTGTTATACATTCATAAAAGAGGGTGTAAGATGAAGATGGAGGATGGAAGGAAAGATGTTCAAAAGTCACTCAAAGGTTGACCTCAGTTCTTCAAGTTGGCGTTAATGCCGGATATCTTCATGGAGCTGCTCCTGTGCGATCGGGAAACATCACCCGTTCTTGTCTCCACCCTTCTCTCCTGCAGCCTGAAAACACAAAACCAGGAAATGTTTCTAACACGTCTAAAACACGAATAGGTAGAAATGCACTTATTCATATGTATTTAGGCCATTCGGATTTCTCATTTTGTATCATTCTGATCTCTGTTAAAAGAACTATATTTGACGGCAAAATTAAACGGCTTTGTATTGATTTTTGTAAACAGAAATTCAACTGAATGTTCAAATTCTCACAGTGACTATTCTCCTGCGTACTTGTGTACTCTTATACCATAACTTAAGGCGGCAGTATCTCCATTTATGTGAAGCAAAGCCGAATATTAAACTGACCTGAATAAAAGACATTTCATCAAGTTTTTCATGAAAATACAGTACATCTGAAAAAAAACAAGACTGTCTCATATTCAGGGTTCAGCAGTTTAAGACAAAGACAGTGGATGGCACCACTTTTCTGTAAAGTAAGTGTGCCCCTGCTGTGACTTGCTGTGAGGAGGATTATGGAAAGCGAGCAAAGAGTTGTGCGGTTTTTTTTTTTATACAAGAAGAAAGCACTGCTGCAAAGACAAAGAGTGTAATACAGTGTTTAGTAGGGGTGGGAGAAAAAAAACGATAAAGCATAGTATCGCAATACTTTGTCTGGGGATATATGGTATCGCCTCATTGACCAAGTATTGATTTTTTCAAATAAATTGTTAATATGAAGTCAAATCTATGATAATGGAAAAATAAAATTCACTGTTTGTCCAGTGAGGTTGGCAGAGGTGACATCATAGAGGAGGAGAAAGTTAGTACAACAAATATAGCAGCATTAGGAACGCAAGCAGGGCACAAATGAGATGGACCTGACACATAAGGTTTGCGAAATGTGCTACATGAAAATAAAATACTGTGTAAATAAGACAAACATAAACATAAAGGAAAGACAAATGCTAAATTAGCTAAAAAGTTCAAAAAATTGTATAAATCGCAATATTTTGTATCGCAATATTCACTGTATTGCGAAATGTTAAAAATCGCAATAATAACGTACCGTGGCGTCACTGCTGATTCCCACCCCTAGTGTTTTTATCAAATGACTGCATTAGTAATCATTGTAAGAAGATCCAAACAGCCATTACTAACACTCCCTTCATCCCTGAGCTGTTTAAAGTACCTCATCAGTACATCAATTAACTGAAACACAGAAGTTGAATTCTTCACTCTCCCTGACTGCTGAGAGGACGATGAACTACTGAACAAATATCTCGTATCTCAGCTCATAACTTTCATTTGATAGTGTTTTCAGTCCCTTACCAGTCTGTCTCTCTCTCTTGATGCCCGTATTTGTGGCTGCAAAGAACTGTCCTGTTTGTGTTTTTTGTATCTGTTTGTTATTTTTTAACCATGAAGTTCTTGTAAAGGATACAACACATCAAACTTGCTAATCTCACACTAACATGCTGGCATTTCATGAAAGTGTCACAGTGAGACCAAAGAATATTACAGGGAAAATAACTGAACAGGGAGATCCAGTGTGATCTATATGCACACTCTATTTAAAGGTACAGTATGTAGTATTTAGTGTATAGTCATCTGAATTTGACCATCCTTTTGTTTTGCTCACAAAGCACAGGTGCTCTCACAGGAGGATTCACTGTTTTGTTTTTGCCTTTAGTCGTGAGCCTGGACTGTGGAACAAATAAAAAAGCCTCACCAGAGGATCTCAAGCTGTGAATCAGCTCATTAAAAGTTAAAAGGTCAGTGACGCACCATCATGCAGGAAAATCCTAAATTAGTGTTACCCACCCCGGGCTTGTGAAGTGCGTTTTCCTGCAGGCTGAAGAGGCCTCCCCCCTGTCCGCCCTGCAGGGGTGAGGCTGTGGCCGAGGACAACAGGTTGGGCGACTGGGCGATCATGGGCGAGTTTGGATTGGAGGTGAGTGCTCCTGTCAGCGTGAGGCGCTGCAGCTCCCTCTGTCTCTGCTGCTGCAGCATCTGGCACACCACCACCTGCTGCTCCTGGAGGAGGAGGATAAAGTGGAGGAGGAGGAGGAGGAGGAGAAAAGAGGACAGAGACAGGTTAATGCTGCTTCTGCTTCACTGTGCTCCACGTGGATGAATGACAATGATCTCTGGGTTTATGTGCAGCGTGTAACACCAATTCTATTTTGTGTAGATGAGGATCAACTTTTAATTAGAGGGTCTGTTAGAGGAAAACAAAAATCAGAATTCAGTCATTATTACAGATGAAAGTTCCCCTTGGCTATTCATTTCCTACCATCATGATAACTTTGGGAATCGGGGTGCAGCTTAACTTTATTACGTCCTTACATATAGATCTGGTGGTTAGGGTTAGGGACCGTCTTGAAGAAAACTAGAACTTTTAGGTGGCTGATGTTTTGTTTTCATTTTACAGGGGCAGAAAAGAGTGACCAGCAGGACTTAGGTTTGTTTGCCTTCATTTGACTCTCAGCTGTGAGTCAGTGGAAGATACCTGGACTTTAGAAGTTGTGCTGTAGTGTTTTGTTTGTTTTTTTTGGTGCCATTTGCAGCTTATACTTAGTTTTTACTTTACTCACTCCTTTTACTAACTCCTCCTCTGTTTTAACGTGTGTGACTGGTTATTAATGTGTTTCTTTTATTAGCAGTGTACGGCTAGTGCTTGCTTCGACATATCTGCTGTATGTTACTTGTAATCCTCAGATACTTGGTTGGTAGTGACACTTGGCTACCACAAACAGATCATGTCAGTGTTATATTTACTACTCTGACAGATCCATCAAAATACACCACTTCTTGGATTCAGGGTTCTGGTTTCTTCTTGTATAAAAGGAGTCCAGCAGTTCTTTGGTTCTATATCTAACAACACATATTTGTTTGTGGGGGAGCCCTGACGAGTCGATCACTGAGTGCAGTGGAAAATTTCCATGAAGTAATAATTATCATAATAATCATTTTGCACTGCAGACACGGTAGTTCTTCTGCCTTAGCGTCTCAGTCTGATTGCATTTCCATTAAGTAATAATCAAAATGTTCTTCCTTGAGCTGCGAAACTCCGCTGCCCTCAGTGATCGACTTGTCAGGCCTCCCCCACAAACTAGCGGCTGCTGGAGGAGAGTGGGTGAGTTGTGTTTAGTCTCTTTGCTAAAGAAATCAGACAAAGTTAAAAAGATGTTTGGTGGCTAGTACTATGGCTGGGACCCTATATGTACTGTTGATGAAGTTAGTGCTGTTCTGAGCATTATTTGTGGCTATAGAGTGGCTTTTTGGTTGAGGTGTGTGCATGGAGACATAGAGTGCTGTGTATTGCTATTGTGTGGTGAAGCTGATATAAGTTGGTATAACTAGAGAAGCAAGCAGTTTGCAACATTCATCTCTTGAGGGGGTGTCTAACTCGGTGTTACGGTGTGTTTGACCATAACTTAAATTTACGCCAGAATATCCCTTTAACTACTGCTCAAACTTTCAGTTCACATGTTAATAAGTTAGCTACTTTATGTCTGTAATGAGTATTTCAAGTCAAAAACAACCACTGTTAGTAAATGCTCATGTCATTAGCTTATTCCCACCAAAGATTTAGCTTGATAGGGACAGGATTTACAAATAAACAATTTGCAGAAACAATTCATTATTGTGCTCAGAAGTCTCAGCTATGGCGCAAACACGCACACAAAAACTCAACTCTCATGTTTTCAAACAAAAAAAAAAAACAGTCACATATGTGTATAAAAGTTTCTGTTTCAAGGTTTTACAGTTCAGGAAAAGTGTGAAGTCTTGGCTTCAGCAGAGTAGAAGTTACTTTGACAAAGTGTCAGACAGCGTGTCCTTACTGGAGTGAAGTTTTGTGAGGAGAGGAACTGCTGGAGCTGCTGCTGCTGCTGTTGCTGCTCGAGGAGCAGCTGCTTCTGCTGCTCAGACAGGAGAGAAGATCTAAAACACAAGAGCAAAAACACACAGTAAGATTGTGTAACAGCTATCAAACTAACACAGAGGTAGAAAGTTCTGAAAGTGCTTCCCACACCAGTCAAAGACTGCGCTCAGGTATCAGCGCAAAGCACTGAAGTTTAAAATTTCCCTTAATGCAATATTGAAAGTCAAGACATTATTAATTATCACCATTGATTATATTGCTCTATTTTTTTCTTTTCCTCTCTTTTAATAATATCAAAAACTCTGATTGGTTGATTTGAATTTCCTCCCAACTGAACTCACTGCAGCACTATTTCAAGACTCCACACAGTGGCACTAATGCCATAATGAATGAGGAGGGTTATGCGAACAGAAGTCAACAAGACCTGCCTAAACAGATAAGAAGACAGCGGGGTGTTGGATAGCAGTGGAAGGAGTCATGAGATTTCCCTTCATCGTTTTCAAAACCAAACAAGAGAAAGAAAGAAAAAGCTGCTTCAGCTCTTTGTGCAGAAACGAGAGGGAAGATTAGGGATGAACTCCAGAATGCTGCAGAGAGAGTCTCTCTCACCTGTGATGGTTGGACTTCATGAGCCCAACTCTCACATCACTGTCATCGAGTGTTACATGACAGTAACTGCTTATCTTATCCTCAATAACTGCGAATCGTTAGCATAGTGGAAGCTGAGGGGATATTATTGTAATGGTGGAACCCACATTGTGTGTTGTGTCTTGAAGTCACCAAGTAACTCTCACCACAACTGGCGAGCTGAAAGCGAACAATTATGATGGCCAAAACAATTCATACATAAAAAGGAGACAGCCTCAGAAAATGATGTTTGTGATGCTTTTAATTTGAAAACGTCACTGTCTTGTACTTAGTTGTCTTTTTGTCCTGTTTTGTGTACTTTTATCTTAAAGTAGAATAGAAGCTACTTTAGGTAGGTCTAGGTCATAAGTTATGGTACTGGAAGAACAATCTACTCTGGCTAATGAGTACAAATACACATTGACTGACTCTTAATTGAGATAATGCCTTTTAGCCGGCTGACTTGACATCATTGCTCACAACAGATCTGTCAGAAGTGAACAGGTACATACGGGCTCACGCTCTTGGGCAGCTGAAATCCTTGTGCGAGGGCCTGGGGGTTGAGAGGGGGAGGCTGAGGGCGCAGAGCAGGGAGGGTGGGCTGAGGTGCGTTCTGCACGGGAGACTGGATCACGCCATTCAGACTGCCCAGCACGCCGTTCATATTGAGCTGAGGACTCCCTGTGAGAGACGCCATAAGCCCGCCCACCACGGGAAGAGAGGAGCTGCCAGCCTGACCGCCTGCCAAACCTTCGCTCAGACCTCGGCTCAGGCCGTTCAGGAGGGGCTGACCAAAGGAGGCAGGGCTCTGCTGGGGAGGAGTACTCTGGAAGGAGAGGGAGGAGCTACTGCGGGACGGACTACCAGAGTGGAGCTCCTGAAACAAAGACAAACAGGACATCAGCTCTTCAGCCCCCTGCTTGGTTTAAGTGTTATCTCCATTTTTGTGAGGTGTAAATCTTCATATTTTAGCCAGAAAACAGCATCCAAAGTCAAAAATGTACTTTCAAGACATTATTTTGTTCTTCTGATTTGTTTTTCAGCATTTCTGACATTAACAAACACCACAAAACTGACTGTTAAATTTGTAATAAAACACTGACTGGTGAACTTTGAGACTGGCTGTTGGTTACAGTCTGGCTGTTGTGTTATGTCTGAACGTGAAAAGCATCTACAGGGTCTCACCTCAGACGAGGTAACAAAAGAGGTTTCATTCAGGAAGCAGCTTTTGGACAGAGGACTCTTATTGGTGCTCAGGGGGTCTGAGGAATAAAGAGGATAAACACCGGGTGAAAAAAACAAAATCACAGCCAAACACTATCCACAGAGTCATTTCTTAGATTTGCTTGAATGCCCTACATCAATCAATCATGACATCTAGTGGTGTCCCGATACAACTATTTTTTACTTCCAATACCAATATTGTAGCCTTCAGTATCATCCGATACTGATATTGATCCGATATTAGCACAAACTACAAACTTGTGCATGACAAGTTTTGCACACAGCTGCATCGTCTTTTTCGGACTTAAACAGAAAATGCTGCCACACAGCTGACATCACTCCTACTCCTTGCCACTTTGTTTGTATCTTAGTACACCCTGTTGTTGTGATCACATAAGCTCTGAATGCTGGATCTGGGCGCTGCTAGCAAGAGGTGCCGGAGTGGAGTCTGGAATGGAATGCTTGTATCGGAGTGCTGATATCGGAAATTTTAGATGCAGGCCGACTTAATCTGATATTTGAAAATAATGGTCTGTTTTGATTCATATCAGTTTGCACTTTTTGCAAACTTATGTCATCATACACTGTTGATAAAGTCCAGAACCTGTCATATCTCAGCAGATGTCTGTTTGCATACTTGTGCTCAAACAGATCTTCATCCAAAACCAGAATAACTCATAAACTTGCCATTACTCACAAATTCTCAGGCTATGTACAAAAACAAGAACCTTTACAGACAAGTTTGTTCAGATTTTTGAGGGCCTTTTAATCAACATCAGACTGTGTACCTGGGCCTGATCAGATTGGGAACCTTTGACTAGGACATGGTAACATCTTTGGATACAAAGCCCACAGACTGGTGTAAAGTTAATGCAGAATGGTTTCCTACACTGGTTGCCATGTACCAACACACCAGCAACAAGAGCGTCTCCTCAGTGTGTGTTTCCCGCTGCTGGACTGATATGAACTGATTGTGCTCTTAATTGACACCCAACCATGTAGCCATGCTTAATTTATCACAAAGAACAATTTTCTTTTGTTCAGTTTTCATGTTGCAGCCTTTGTCTTGCTCTATATGACCATATGTCTGCAGGCATTATTTTTATGACTCTGCTCCGCATGATGATATTTCCTGTGTTTAACAATTTGTTGGCCTTTACGCTCTATAGCTGTGCGGTACGGTTGATTATATCCAGTATGTTGCTGTGGAAAATAGATAATTTAGGGGAAGAATGCATTTGTAAAGAAGCACATTGCATTTACTTACAAAAAAGGGAAACTGTTTTTAGAGTAATTCTTTTTCTCTGCTGTTTTTAAGACAATTTTTTTTCTTCTTTCTGTTTTCAGACAATTTTTTTCTTCTGTTTTTGTATTAGTATTTTTTTCCCTGTTTTTTGGACAAATTTTTATTCTGTTTTTCAGACTATTTTTTTTTTGTCTTTCTGTTTTTTGGACTATTTTTTTTCCTGACTAAACGAGACACTTCAAAATCCTGCGAGAATCTCATACAATCAGATAATATTAACCACAGAGGCTGCTCCAAATCAGTGAATTCTCCAGTTCCTAGATAACTTTGACTACGGGGACAATGAGAGTAAAGCATGTTATGAGTTAAACAGTGGGTATGCAAATTCTGAGGTGCCTGCGCAAAGTAGACAAACTTATGATGATTCCATCTATCTGACTTTAAGAAAGGAGTATCTCCCAGTGTCTCAAACCCAAAAGAAAGTAAAACTTGATTAAACTAAACAGGTGGGCCATCTTTGCTTCCCATAAATCGAGCAGAGGGGGATGAAAGCGTCCGTTTTTTAATAACCATGATCCCAGAGAATGGGAAAAACACTTGGTCTGAAAAACAAAACAAAACAAAACAAAAAGTCCGAAAAACAGAAAAGAAATAAAAAATTGCTTTGAAAAACAGAAAAAAATTAGTCCGAAGAACAGAATGGAAAAAAATTACTTTGAAAAAAAGAGCTTTTTTTTTTTTGGTGAATGCAATACGCTCCCGAACGCTTTTTTGTCAGAGGAGAAATCTACTTTTAGAGTTATCTAAAATTGATTGATTTACATTTCAAAAGACTGATCACAGACAATGCTTTAAATTTGCATTCCTAAACCAGAAGATAACTTACATGATCTGTCTGTTTGACATTCTGAAAATACACCAAAATACCAATGCAGACCCTTACAGATGCTAAAAACAGGGAGTGTTGTGAGGAGAGAAGAAAAGAAGGACAGACAGCTACTTAAAAGATCAGATAGTTGTAAGATGGAATAATGTAGGGGAAATAAGGAGGCTAACCCTGGGTGGATGATAGGAAGTTGATCTGGGCTGAGGTGTGCATGGAGCTCTGTGTGATGTTGTGTCCAGGGAACTGCACGGCCAGCTCTGTGTTGAGGAGCTGCAGACGCTCTTTTTTGGCCGTCAGGCTGAGGATCTGGTCCTGGAGCCGCTGGTTCTCCTGCTGCAGAGAGTGAAGCGACTGTAGCATCTCCACAACTGCAGGAAGCAGAGAGGACAGAGGTGTTATTGAGTCAAATGGACAGTTATCACTTTATCACTTTATGAACAGAGGCTCACTAAGCTGAAAAAGTATTTTCACTAGCCTTAACAGTTAACAATATATTTATTTGCAAACCCCAAACTGATGGATAGCATTTTCTGTTTATTTACTTTTTGTATATAAATATTCAGCATCTATCAGAAAAGGTCAGATCGTTGCCTTTAACAAGAGAAACTGGCGAGAAAGTGTCCGGCCTTGGACTGTATGATCAGCTCTCTTTCAGGTCTTGTGCACCCCCACAGATGTTTCCCATTATGTGAAGTGAGTAGGCCCCTTCATGTTGTTGAGAGCAGAGCTAATCCTTAAAAAACAAGAGGTAACCACAATGTTTGTGTGAATCAAACATGTTAAGTTTTGCAGCCTTGTACACTACGTGTATCGACATTATGCTGTTCTGTTTGACTTCTATGATTCAATCTTTTCATTGCATGGCTCTATATCCACTCTAACACGGAACAATGTTTTGACTTCGACAGCTTTAAAGTTCAAATCAAGTGATACTACATCTGATGGTGATTGAGCAAATAACGATTCATCCTGTGTAGAAAACTGTTGGTGTTACATTAATCTCCATCTGCAGAGCTCACATTAAAAATTAAATTAATCACATTAAAAAGCACGGCAAAAATTCAGGGGTCTGGATTTTTAGAAGTACTGGGCAGTGTTCTGGTTTAGATCTGTGATGGGAGTAGAATTGACCATTCACATCTCAGTAGACTTTGGTGTATGCAGGAAAGACAGTCAGTGTAGAGAGCAAATGCAAGCGGCTTACACACCGCTGCAGTGGTAGTTAACCTGGCGGTGGATTTATTCGTCTTTATTAGCAGATATCCTCGTGCAAATGCTGCTAAAAAACCACTCAGGTTCAACTTCAGGCAGAAATGTATTTGATGATGTGTTGCATGAACCCATCAGTGATTTTTCTCGATTCCCTGACTTTCTGGACTGCATCAAAAATTATTGATTCAACCGCCATTCAACAAATAAACTTTTCAAAAGTTGTTTTCTTTACCTTTGTAACAGACAAGAAATTTGAAGACCTGCAGATTTTTAAGTAAAGGATTATCAAACTCTTTGCACACCTTGGACAGGTGTGTAAAGAGTTCAAAGGTTTTTTTTAACAGTTACCACCGTTTATCTAGTCACAGTTTTCCCACATACTGTACAGCAGGGGTGGGCAATCATGTGCCATGGAGGGCCGAGAGGCTGCAGGTTTTCTTTCCAACCCAAAACTCCACCAGGTGATTTCACTGATTAGTCCCTGCTCTCTGCTTGGAGGTAAGGTAATCAGTGAAATCACCTGGTGGCACATGATTGCCCACCCCTGCTGTTCAGTGTTTCCCCTTCCTTTTTTGCTTTAGCGGGGGAGATGTGTGTCGTAGACATACGTCACCCCGTATGACATATGTCTACGACATATGAGGTGGCTGGGAGAGATGCTTAAGTTAGCATCCATAAGAGAATTTGCAGCATCCACATCAGTACTCTCTTTTAGAAGAATGCAATTGGGGTGCTGAGCGTTTGGGGACAGTTCGGTGCTCCATGACCAGTTTTTTTATTGTTTTGTTGGCGGCAAACACGATGAAAAGGAGCCAGAACCCCCGGGTTGTCAAAACCATCCTGCACAAAACCGGCAGGGTATGAGCGGCAAGCGCTCGCAGAATCAGTGGTGCTGACATGCCGTGCCTCTGAAATATGCGGCGTGTTGTGAGATAGAAAGAGGAGCGAGTGAGAATTGCTCAGGTGTTCATACTATCATGGCTGGTTGGTGAACCTATCTGTGCTCATTTGCTGCTTGGTATTAAAGTTACACACACAGTATGGCACACAGATTTGCTATTTCCATCAGTGGAGAAAGCAGAACAACCGACAAGACAATGAAGGACCATTTTTATCCTTCTACATGCAGTAAGACTTCTCATAATGCTTTATAACATGCTGTGTAAAACCAAAGCAATCGTGCAATATGGTGCTGTTCTTTGGTTTTGAGAGCAAAAGAGAAGGAGTCAAATGACAAGCAAATAGCAAGAGAGCTGTACATCTGAGAGAAAAGCCTTCAGTCTGCAATCAAGCGCTTGCGTGAGTGTCCTTTGTGTGAAGTAATTTTAGGTATGAGTGAACAGCAGTGTGGTGACGACTGAACTAGGATTCAACCCCATCTCTGAAATGCATTCTAATTGATTTTCTGTGGAGCTGTCTCTGCAGCGTGCTCGTCATCACTGACACACTGAACAAACACATAATTTCTGCAGAGTGGAACCTTTTTCTAAGAAAGTAAAGCACAAAGAGTGGAAATCAATGTGTAATAAAAAATGATGCGTGACAGGGCTGGGTGCGGAAAAGAACAAGTAGCAAAGAAAAGATGGGAAAGCAAACGTCAGCTGATGTCCCCAGAGAAAAAGTGAGTAAGAGGCAGCATGCAGTGTGGTTCATGAAAGAGTAGAAGAGAAAAAGAAACAAAGCTGCCTCTGCTGCGCTGTGCTATTTTCTCTTTCTCACTCTGTCTACAGGTACATTCATCATCTCTAAATAGCACCGGATCGTTGTATCACAGAGAGAACTGCAGCGAAACGTGAGCATGAGCACGTTACTAATGCTACTTACTTCTTGTAACGACTAAAAATAGGCCTTTGTGACCTCTTATCCTTATTATGATCTGGTGACGCCACGAAATTCAAGATATCCTAAATGTAGGCACGGTATGCTTATTTAGTGTCAGCCAATGCGTCTCCTCATATGATGCATGTTTATGCATTTGTGACTGTCTCCAAGGGTTTCTAAAGGTTTGTGTCAAAAGATGGCAAGTCACTTATTGTAACCCCATTCCATTAAATAAAAAGTCATATGGTAACAGGTTAGATTCCTATGAGGGAGTGTGAGGGCCACATTAAAAAAAAAAAATGTCTTTGAGAGTAAAGTCGTTAATTTACGAGAATATAGTAATTACTAAAAAGAATAAAGTCGTAATAAAGTAATTACTTCGGAGAATAAAGTCGTAGTAAAATCATTATGATACTATTGATAATGTGGTGCTGATGTGCCAAAAGATTAAGTATCTCCTTGTTTCAGAAACCTGTATTGAAGTACATTTTCACAAAATGCGCCATGGCTCTCATTTCAACAACTGTCATCTTAAACAACAGGTTAGAATGTAAGGACTTTTTTACGACTCTATTCTCCTAAGTAATTACTTTATTACGACTTTATTCTCCTAAGTAATTACTTTATTACGACTTTATTCTCCTAAGTAATTACTTTATTTCATCAGTAACGACTTAAATTCGTGAGTAATGTAATGACACTATTCTCGTAAATTAATCTCATAAATTAATCTCAAAGTCTTTTTCCGACGTTTCCTGACTTGGCTCCTCTGTACTCAGCCACACGCTTTTAAGATTGCATTATCTGCGTGCGTGTGTGTGTGTGTGTGTGTGTGTGTGTGTGCGTGTGTGTGTTGGGGCAGGCTCTCAGTGAGGGTTGGGGGGTGGGGTGGCGGGCTGGATATGGGGCGGCTCATTGTTTTGAATTGTAAAGCACTTTGTGCTGCATTTCTTTTTGCCTGAAAAGTGCTATATTAATAAAGTTTAATTTGATTTGATTTGATTTTCTTAATGTAGCCCTGATACTCCATCGTAGGTGACACTAGCTGGTGAAGAATATTCTCTGGATAAACGTCCCTGTTTCAGTCTGGCTGCTCTAGTTTAACCAGATCTGTGGCTTATTGTGACAGCTCTGGAAAATTTGGGTATAGCTGTCCTGAAAATTCTAGATATTTCAGACAGCTTTTGTGAAAAGGGCTATGAGATACATTTCTTCACCTTTGTTTGACTTTGAATGCTGTTTTTTTATTTGTTATTGAGCATTCATAATCTCAAGTTCATTTCTCTGTCTTGGATGTTTGGGTTTTGAAGGAGGTATCTAAGAAACAATCCAGTCATGCTGATTTCTCGAGAACAAGCATACATGTATTTTTTTCTCCTTTCAATCTTCTGGTGACCCTCGGTTCTGTTTGTGCTGTGTGTTTTTTTTTTTGTCGCACTCACTGTTGACTCCCATCTCTCCGTTGCTGTGTTTCTCTAACAGGAGCTCGATGTGAGAGCTGGCTGCAGGGACGTTCTCTGGACGAGCTCTGACTCCTGCACCCAAACCGTCTCTCTGGTCGAACAGAAGAGGAAGACAACTTGTGGGAGACCTGTGTGTGGAAGAAGAGGAGTTAGTCAAGAAGGAGTCAGAGGGAGTTATAAAGTGTAGTCACTGACAGGAAACTACTGACAAGACCCTGTGGCTGTGGTTTTATGTTTTTTTCAGTCAGTCACTTGCTCGTCTTGGTTTTGAACCATCAGCTCTTTCCTGTTGTTTTCTATTGCTGGCTACAGAAATAGAAACTGATCTGATTACAGCTGCAGTTCAATAGGAAAGTTTCCAGACCTGTTTGATTAAAGCTGAGAAGATAGAAAACACCTCATAGTTTAGGTTGTATGTGACTTGTTGCTTTTGGACTTTTACTAGCCTTGGGTGTGTGTGTGTGGGTGTGTGTGAAATCACATACTGTTTCAGTCTACAAGTCGAGTTTAAACCTGGGACCTATTCTTCCCTGTTTCATTCATTCGTTCTTTTGCAGTTGCTCTGGTAGATACCTTCAGCCGGCTGTGATGCTGTCAAATAAACCAGGGGGTAGACGATCTCGATCAAAGTCATCAATATCGTGTAATTACCACTGACAGTATCAGACAACATTGTGGGAGGGATCTCATTTGCTCTTATCCAAGTCCATAATTCCTCTCTGCAATAAAGTACAAGTATCTAGCGCGACGATCTATTTCACTCAAGTGGAAGGACTCAGCTCCTCCTTCCTGTTCACACTGGCTCAGAGACGTGATGTCCTGCATGAATCTAGAGAGGATTAGATACACTATTTGGGGATCAGAGAACAAATTGTACAAGATATGGCCCCCCCCACTGGGTATTCCATGAGGAACCTTTCACAATAATTTCTGAGAACAAATCCACCCAGGGGGGTATAAAAAGTATTTATTTTTAAATACTTTTTAAATATTTATTTATGCCTATTCTACCTTTTTTCCAATTATTTATTCTATTTCTCTTTACGTATGGTTGTTAGTCATTTTTAAAATTTCTATTACATCTATTTACAAGTTTATGTAAGTGGCTGTTTATGTGTGTCCATGTTCTGATGTTTGGGCAGGGGGTTGTGTTGTGTCATGGGTGGATGTTGTACAAAAAAGTCAGAAATATTTTTTACCTGTACAGAGATTGTCTTATTCATACTTTGTCATCAATAAAAAGACCACTGGAAAAAAACAAAAAATACAAAAAAAAACCAAAAACAAAGTATGAGTATGGATGAAATGATACATACTGTGAAGAAAGACTTTCTCTTGGTGAGTTCCCCTGACACGGGAAGCGACAGTCATCGAGGTCGGACTCTAACAACAGAAGAAACACAGTCATCAAGTTTACCGGCAGTGTGAAGACATCGGCGTGTGTCAGACTCTAAAGGGCAACATGTTTGTGTCTGAGGAACATCAACTGTTGAAGCTCTCCTGAAATTAATCCAGCCCCTGAAAAAGTGCAAACTCAAAGTCAACCTGTGTCCTGCTCTTACCTGGCAGTGAGGTCTGGGCTTGGCTCAGTAGTGGCGGCAGTGTCGGGGCTGAGGAGAGACAGCTAGCAAAAGGCTGTGAGGAGGTCAGACTGTAGGAGGCGCTGGAACCTGGATGGGCCTGTGAGACAGAGAACATCAGCATCTGGAGTGAGAGCTGATAAAATGAAAATACTTTACTGAAAAAAAAAAAAAATGAAAAAGTTGAGCGAAACACGGTTGAACCAGTGTTTCTTTCGAGAAATCAGTTTAGCCATAAACCAAGTGATGAAGTGCTGCAACAAACTTTTGAAGTATTGAGAAATCATACTGTCTACAGACAAATCTGAAAATTCTCATTCATAACAGGCAAAGCAAGAAAACAATGGAAAAACTCAATTTTTAATCCCAATTGTTCGGAATAGTTGCCTTGAAGATAACGATAAATCAGGTAAATCTCAATTTAAGTGTTCACAAGCATAATTCAGTTGATCAGTTAATACCTACTTAACTGTTTCAAATTTATAATCACAAATATTTCCCTTATACTGACTCCCTCAAAGCTAAAAAATAACAAGTAAAATAGTAATGAGCTTTTCTTTTGCATGGTGCACGTTCATGACAGATGTGCTAATTTCTTTAAGCTATAAAAACATAGCTGTCCTGCACCGTGGATAAAAAAATATCAGCAGAAGATTTCACTTTGATGACTTTCAAAAGAGCTGGGATTGATCCTTCTCTCTCTTGCTCTGTGAAGTACCTGCGTGTTTGAGACAGCGTTGACTGACGGGAGCGAGAGTGAGGAAACGTGAGATGGAAGGAGTCCTGAGGAGAGAGGGGTGCTACACATACCCCCTCCCAGAGACAAGGAGGTGCTACACACCCCTCCACCCAGAGATAGTGGGGTGCTGCACACACCCCCGCCCAGTGTGAGAGGGTCCTTGAGGCTGGAGTAGATACCTATAGAAGATAAAAGGTGAGGAAAGACAGTTTTAGAGGTCTCTTTCTGGAAAAGACACATGGTATAGAGCGTTTATGAACATGAGAGTTAGTCTGTAAGTAGGGCAGGAAGTAAACCACTCAGAGAAGCAGCGCATGCTAACACCTTTATCTAGGACAGTATCTCTACCACAAATTTGACAAACATTCAGAATTTTTAGTCTGAAAAACATCACAGTGATATGATATTCTGATTTGACCTTCAAGCCTCTAACTTGAAGGGTTTTCCTTCCACAGTCAGCTCCTGATATACAGATAAGCTGCTCCTCTGGTGCCTACATGGCACACGTGAAATGGAAACATTTCAACACTTTAAAGTCGAGCTTCAAATGAAAGACGCGCCTATGTGTAGACAGATAGTGTGATGCAGCTTGTACACACACACGCACGCACACACACAGGAAGCTAGAGGGCTACCACACACACCCACACACTCACTCAAACTCACCGGAGCCGAGCAGAGAGTTGCCGCGGCCCGTGGAAAAACTGCCTGCAGAGGAGGAGGAGAAAGAAGAGGTGGAGGAAGAAGAAGAAGAGGAAGAAGAGATTGAGGCGGATGGAAGTGTGGAGGGAAAGGTGGGGTGAGGGATGGAGGACGGGCTCGGGTAGAGCGAGGAGGTTAAGGCAGGAGGAGGAGGAGGAAGAGTAGGAGGAGGAGGAGGAGGAGGAGGAGGAGGTGCTGCGTGGTGATGGTGGTGATGATGCTCCTCTTCTCTCCTCTCTCTGTTCTTGCTCCCTCGAGGGCGCCCTGGACCGTGGCTGCTCTTCTTGCTGCTGCGGTGCCGCCTCTCCCGGGGCAGCGGTGGAGGCGCGGCTTTCTCCTCCACGTCCGCCTCCTCCAGGATGGGCGGCGTGCTCAGCTGAGATGGTTTACAGAGGGACTTGGAGGGTTTGTAGTCCCCTGAGGAGGAGATCTTACGGATCTTGCTGCTGCTGCCGAGGCTCGATGATGAGGTGATGCGCATGATGGACCCAAAAGTGGAAATAGTGACTTTGTTCTCAAAGGGGCTTGAGTTGCCCTCCGTCCTGTCATGTGACGCTGCCAGGGGGTTATCAGCGGGAGTCAAGGCTGGTGGTTTGTGGTATTTACTGTCCTCCTCTTCCTCATCATCCTCCTCCTCATCATCTTTGTCCCCCTCCTTCTCGTCCTCGTCTTCATCCTCATCCTCCTGGACTGCCGGCCTCCGATGATGCTCCTTTCGCTCCTCTCCACTGTGGTCTTCACCGCCTCGGTCGTGCTCACGTTCCAGGCGGGATGATGATGAGAACTGATGGAAATCCTGAGCGGAGGACAGAGAGCCTCCTGCAGGAGACAAACACAAACACAAACAAGCTCACAGCTATGAACTGCTGAAGTATATCTGTCCCGAAGCACTTCTTTAAGATTTGAATATTTGTCCGATGTTTACGGTAACCAGATTTCATAGACACCCTTTTACCGTCTGTAAACATTTGGGCAGTGAGAGCAGAAAAGAGTTCAATACCTTTCTAAGCTACGTAAGGATGTTAACTATCAGAGATTTCGACTGTTATCACCAAGTGAAAAAAAGACATCAGCAAATAGACGAATCCTCAGTGGGCAGATGTTCTCAGTGGAGAAACACTGTCTATACACCAGAGATATCAGATACTCAATACTCAAGACAAAAAGTTATGACCAAGTTGTGTTTAGAGATGAAATGAAGTCATTTATCTCCATGATTATCTTAATATTATCAACATAACCAGCACGGGTGGGAATCACCAGTGGCCCCATGATACGATATTATCACAATACTTGGGCCACGATACAATATTATTGTGATTTTTAACATTTTGGAATCCAGTAAGTATTGAGATACAATACGTTGCGATATATACAATTTTTTTAACTGTTTAACTATGTTAGCATTTGTCTTTCCTGTATGTTTGTCTTATTTACGCTGAATTTTATTTTCATGTAGCACATCTTGCAAACCTTATATGTATATACGTATTGGTTGTACTAACTTTCTCCTGCTCTCTGATGTCACCTCTGCCAACCTCACTGGACAAACAGTTGATTTTATTTTTCCATTATCATAGATTTGACTTCATATTAACAATTAATTTGAAAAATCGATACTTGGTAAGTGTGAAGATACGATATATCACCAGACAAAATATCGTGATCCTATGCTGCATCGATTTTTTTCCCCACCCCTAATATCCAGAGGGCATTGGTTTAAGTTATGCGAGTTTTTGGATACTATCCATCGTTGTTGTTTTTGACTCTCGTGGGGTACCTGTGTTGAAGGGACTGGAGGAGCAAGAGGAGGAGGAGCAGCTCTTGCCGGTGCTCCCTGTCTTCTTGCTGCGATGACTGTGACTATGTGAGCTCAGCTTCTTTAACTTCCGGTCACTGTCCTTGCTGCTGTGATGACTGGAGGATATCTGTGCAGCCGCAAATATACATAAATACTGTCAGTTGTTGTCATTGTACATTTTTGTTTCTGGTTTTTGGTCTCTTTGGTAGTTTTTTGTACCTTTTCTATACTGCTGGTCGTCACTTGGGGGCCCAGGCTGTCAGAAGACTTCTTATGGCGCTCTTTTTGTCGAATCTTGTCCTTGTGACTCTGAAGGGATATTAACATTCAGGGTTAAAGCATGTGAGATGATGAAGCAGGTCCAAACAGGCATAGAGCAAACAATTACATACTGTGACACTAACAAGCTGTATGCAAACACACTACATGTAAATAATCCACTAAAATACTGTATTCAGTTACACATTTAAATTCAAATACTTCTCTTGACTACCTACAGTTGATGGTCCTTTTTATTTTTCACTTCATCTCAGAATTAACTGCTGCACTTTTTAAGATGGGCTGACTTTCCAAACTCATGAACACTAATCTGATGCAATTTACTTGGTTCAGTCTGTTTAGGTTTCACACTGCAAACAGTCATTACCGCAAACAGACTAACAGGCCTTACACGATGAACCTACATGCTATCATCATTAACTACGTGCTTTGCGTGTCTCTGTATTTTACATTGATTGGTCATTAGGCCGTCGGGCGTCTGACGTCAACACATTGAAAAGTGTGGGTCTTGATTTATGCAAACGTGGATGAAATCGTCATTCCCACCATCGCACTATTTTTGATTTTCTACCTCCAACAGCAACAACTTGATGAGCTGTACATGAGGCTGGTCCGAGGAAGTCTCATGAATTTGATCATAAGACGACAACTGTATCGACATCGACAGGAAAGGAAAAGAAAAAATGCAATCCTGCAAGTCATTGCAACACTGGCTCGGGAGAAAAGAATGTGTAGTACAACTCTTGAAAAGATAAGCTGTCAATAGTGAGGTATTTATTTTAGAATTTACCGTTACTGGACAATCTCCATTTAACATAATAACGGACACTTCCACTCCTCGCGTCATTTCCTGTCTTTTGTACGAAGGTCCGAACCTTTCAAAATGATGCTTTAACACTGGGCATGAACCAGACCATGATTCAATTTGGTCCAGACCAAGACCACCTATTTTGGTCGGCTGTTTGGTTTGGACCAAGGTTCTGGGGAGGTTTCACACCTATCATTTTGGTTTGGATGCAGGTGTGAAAACCCCCTAATACAACCGTAGAGCACTCGCATTTTTCTGCAGTACCAATACTTCAAATATTGTCCTTGAAATTTCTATCAATTTGAAATACTGACATCCCCTTAGTTTTCACTCTTCGGTCTGTTGCCTGACATGAATGTCAACACCCTCGCCTACATGTTTTTACTATATTTCTCACTGGGTTCTCACACTGGCTACGTGGAAATCCCACAGAATTTTACTGGGGGTGGTGGGGAAAAATTCTAGGTAAAGTCTGGTAGTTTGTGTTCACACCTGCAGCCCGTCTAAAAAACATTGGGAAGTTTTTAAGAGTTTTATGCATGTATGAATACAAACAGTGTTGTGTATGCTGGGCTTTTACTACACTGATGTACACTTGAGTGCAGAGGAGACACAGCTTACACTTTCTCACAGCTTTTTCATGCAGGGAACTGTTATGAAGCCTCAGCCTATTACTATTGCAAAAATTATGACACCATATGGACCTGAGTCACTCACTGCCTGAATATGCTATCATTGGCTCATTAACACTCGTTTCTCTATAGCTTCAAGATGTACCTCCGCCTCCCTGACACACACCTACTCCATCTGCTTCTCTACGTGTCAGTCCCACACACCTCCTACTTCCACCTGCTGCTGCGTTACAGCGGACGCTGCAGAAGCAGATGATGCTTGACTCTGAAGTATTTGCACATTTTGAGGCGTTTGTATTGAAAGTCCTTTAATTCTACACACAGTCCTTCCCCTACATTTTTTGCAGTCCATCTGATCTTGAAGCTGACTTTTGATGTCATGCCCTGCCTTCTATCCTCTCACCCCGTCCATCCACCACAACTGACAGCTAGTCAAATGTTTATGATCTGAGCAGGACAGAAGAGTCAGGGGTAAATCTAGCCAGCAAACTGTCTTTAAAACAAATCAACAAATGCCACTTCTTTGGATGCCTCAATACTTTTAACCACTTTTCTATGACAATACTGGCCTCAAAGTGCATCATGGGGTCAAAGGTGTGCTAGATGACCAGCCTAGCCCAGGTGCTCAAATCTTTCAGGCCTATGAGTAAGCTTCTCACTTGCGCTCACTGTTGCTAGGTTACAAAAGCTGTCCTGCAGCACTTCTTGGTAGTGATTATAGAGGCTGTTTGAAACGCGCGCTTTTCTGGATATTTACTTTTGAGGAATTTTACAAATAGAATGTTAATTAAACTGCCAGGAATTGTGTCGCAGCGCTAACAGTAGATCCAGATCTTGAAATTGTATCCTTAAAGCTTGGTTCAATTGATTGCTTTGATATTTTATAGTAACTGGATGCTGCGAGCACAAAAATGCACTGAGTGGACATAGGCCCTCACAGCTATACACATCATCACTCATGCTGACCTTCCTCTGTCTGTGGTGGTGATGTTTCTCCTGGGATGGAGAGCTGGAGCGGCCTCTGGGGTGAGTGAAGGAGCTGCTTGAGTTTTCACTCGAGCGCAACTTCTTCTGCTGTAAAATAAAAACAGACAAAAACAGACAGTTGTTAATGAAAACAGGCTGGCTCTGTTTTCATCTAAAAACGCCTATGGGTGGAGGCTGCTTGGGTTGACATCTTTTATGTGCTTTTCTGTGCAAATCCAGTAAAAACTGAGACATTGGATGAGTTCAAACACGTGTTCTCTTTGTCTACTTAGGATAAAATGAAAGGCCTTCTTGAGTCCCATCACATGTATTTTCACAGCAGTGTAATATAAATACCAGAATAATCTAATACAGAGTTGCATTTTGTATTAAACATCTTTTTTAGGTGATTCAGACCTACAGTCATTTGTGCAGCATACGATAAATCTCACCTGCTGATCTACAAAGAGGAACTGTCATGATGCTCAAAATAACATCTTCCTTTTTCCTCACATTTTTAAGACACTTGAGTTAAACACTGGATAACCTTTTCTCATGTATTTACACCTGAAGGGTCTATATTCAAACTGTTGAGTCTTTGGGTTGCAATATTTACCAAAAGCAGAATGTAAACTTTTTTTCTTCAGAGTCTTTGGGGTTGGGAGGCGGGGCTAAAGCTAAAACTAGTTCACCTGCTCTAAAGGAAAAGGACCATTTAGGTAATTTGAACTTTTGAGTTGGGGCACCACTTGGGCCCCTCTGCTTACAGAGGCTACAGTCCTTGTCAAACTGGCTCAGGTCCTGACCTCAACTTTCGTTGCATTTCTTCCACCATTCTCCACTTCCCACATTTCATGCCCCTCATCAACTGTTGTATCTAATAAAGGCAAAAATTCCAGTCAAAATGACTCCATAAAGTATTCTTTTTGGCTTCATGCACCCATAGGAATGGAAAGGACCCTACCTCAAACATCTTTTGTTTTAAGATTCAAGATTTAAGAAAATATAGATATAGAATATAGAATATAGAATATAGAGCGAACAGAATCGCTGTGTTGCTGTGTATGATATCAATTAAAAGAAGAAAAAAAAGGATAGGAACGCTGGATCAGTTCATCAGATATCCAATCCAATTAATTTGTTAATATCGGAGCTGATATCCGATCCAAATATGGGATCAGTGCATCCCTACTTATAAGTCTATGAAAAACAAAAAGCTACAATAAAATAAAGTCAGACTTGAATGAAGTATCAGCTTTTTAACAAGACTTATAGACTCTGAGTAAAAGTACAATGAACTCTGAGTAGAAGTGTTGAAATGTACTTGAACATCTATAAATATGGAGTGTGATTGTATATGTGCAAATATGAACTGAGGATATTCCTTTCAGTCTTGCATGAAAGAAAAAGTCTTGATAATATAATACAACATTTTGCTTTAACTGATGTTAAAATCAAGTGACAAATGAGGTGACTAGACAAGAAGGTCTGAATGAATAACAAACCAAAAATAAGATGTTGCTTTGGTTTAATGATTTGAGAGGCTGGTAATACAAAACACGAGAATATGACTATGAACTGTACTTAGAGTGATATTCCAGCTACTGTAAACACTTGACAGAGCATCTAAGGAAGTCATGTGATGTTGTAGCTGTTTGTGAGTCTGTAACTTCCTCATATTTCTGATGTTTTTGTGCTTGTTGGTTTGAAGACTGTTAAACCATCTCACCATTTTGTTGTAGTGATGCTTGCAGTAACCACAATATTTCACGTTGTCAGCTTCTGGTCCTTCCTCCTCACACAGCAGACCTGCCATCTGAGCACTGAACAAAGGGTGTCACAGGATCAGACAGGTGGGCATGCACTCACACACACATACACACATTAAAACACACACTCAGACTTGACAAAGACACCTGGCCATCTTTTCATGTTACCCGAGAGCGTTTGTGATTGATCCTGACATAATAGATCAAATTTCAAATCTCTGCACACAGAAATCACTTACATTTAAAAGTCTAGTTCATATTAGAATCAAACTACCACATTTGATTTTAATACACAGAGTGAATTGAATATGAATATAGAGAGATCAGATGGTAGAGTATGCAAAGTGCTGCAGAGGCAGGAAAACAAATGAAGCCGCTCTTTTGGTTACAGGTCTCCCATGAGTGAAATCAAATGTGGAGATGTTCCTGTGGGTGTTTTCATGGCATTACACAACTGAAAAGTTGTGTAAGGCTGTCCTATATTTTTTTAAATCTTTTAATAGCATCAAGTTTAAAAAAAAGAGCATCAATCTTGAACCCCAAAATCTGTTTTGGTCAACATCAAATGCAGTGCCAGTCCACGCACACACACACATATACACACAGACAGACAGACACAAAGCTTAACACTTACCAGGTGACATGAAAAGCTTGTCTGCAGCCCTGTCTGTTGCAGGTCATGCAGGCTCCACAGGCAGCCTTGCTCTCCCTCCCGTGGTCCTCACAGATATAGCAGGTCTAATAAAAGCAGCAAAGATTAAGAAAAAGGGAGATGAAGTATCAGAGACTTATCATGTTATGAAAGTTCTCAGTCCTTGCTGTTTCAGAAAGTGCAGGTTCATGTGGAAAGCGGCTGAAAGTCTTGGGAGGTCTCCTCTTCCATGTGTTTCTTTAGTGTTTGCAGAGCAAAGTCATACATTCACGATACCCAGCCTTTCAAGTGAAATCGCTGTGATTGCTATGCGGGGAAGATAAAACACTTCTTAATTTGAGGCCAGCCACAGCTATACTGTAAAAGATTAGGAAGTTGTGCTTGTCAAGACAACAGATGGGTCTTTCAAACAGAGCAGTTTGCTCTGTGCTCGCCACTTTGTAGAGCTAAACTGTTGAGCAGATGTTTGGAAATGTAGTGGGGAAAAAGTTGACATTGAAGAGTTTGTGGCGAGTTTCATAAATACTGTTTTTACTTCTATTTTTTTTCTTTGGGCTTTGCCCTTCTGTGTCTACTTCATTTTTTGTCACTACCTTCGAATTTAAACAAAAAGGTGCTGACTTTCTCTCATGACAAACTGCAGGGCGCTTACATCATTGCACTATAAAATCATCATGCCCAGTCAAGGTTCTGGAAAAAACTGATGTATGGGTTCAAGGCTGAAATGCTTTCATCCTGCGTGAAAGCTGCATCATTCATCAATGACAAGTTAATGTACACACATGTCTGCAAAATACATGTAAGCAATTGAGCAGACAAAAGCAGACAAACCAATGCATGCACACACAGAGCTTTTGTACTTCTGCAGCTTTTTCCCCCAGCGAGCGGGGCTGACTAGTGGGGGGCAGGAGAGGCCTAGCAACAGGTGCGAGACAAAGGAACAGCGGGCTCTCTACCTTTTTGCCTCAGTCCTCTCTGTTTTGCCCCTTCTCTCCTGTTTCCTCTATCTTCCCGTTACACCAGACATCCTATTTTGCTCTCTGTTCCCCTCTGAGGATGTCGGCTGTGTAATAAAAGGCAGAAGACACGACTACACCGAGCGGGTTAAAAGGAAGAGTGGCTTCTCAAGTTTTCACTGTCCATTGTAACGCTGTCGAGGAATGCAGGCAGCAAAATGTGGATGAATGGCTCTGACGGGGGGAAAGCTGCATGCAATTTACTGTAGCTGACACAGTAATATGAAACCGGGCACTCAAACACTCACATGTGTACATTTATATGCAGGCACGCACACAGACACACACACGTTACAAACACACAGTATGTCTGCAACTGGCTGCTCAGCCCATGCTCCAAGTATTGATTTCTTTGTAATGTGCATTGCTTTTAAAAGGGCGGCACTGTCTGGTGCATGCTGCATGCGCGGCTCTGTCTTTCTGCTCAACACAATCTTAAACCATCAAAGACAGCTCAGGAGGAAAAAGGTACGAGTTTATAAAGACCACTGATGGAAGATCAAAGTTTACCAGTCCATCATTGTGAGGTTTATAAAATATAAACTGTCTTTGAATTTCCTTTTGAAATGTCAAAGCATTACATGTGTTTCCCATCTACGTTAGGACTCTGTGTGAGGTCCATTATCTTTGTGTGTCATCAGCACACAGCATGAAACAGTTTCATACATAAACATGCCTTTAGATATGTTTATCAAGGTCCCCTCTGACACATTCAGCTTGCAAAATTCGGGCTTAGCACTTGTGTCCACATAGCATTTTCTTGGGCGCCAGCGTCTTCTTTCTATTATAGCCATTGAGGAAAAATTGTATGAGGCGGTATGAGGTCGCCCAAAGAGAAAGTGCAGCGCTCAGTGTCTTCACTAAAAGCACTCCGGCATTTCTGTGCAGCTGCTCTGACGACTTTTAGATGAACTTCTCAGGAGAGGCTCTGGGGTCATCTCTGTTTCTCTTATTTTGGTAACAAATGACAGAAAGTCAGCAACCGAGCAAATCAAACTAAAAGCTTGATATGTCTGTCAGGCTGGGCAGTAGATATGCCAGAACTGAGAAAGATAATTACAAAAATAAAGACAGTTGCAGATGCAGGATTAGATAAATGATACAGACAGTTCTTGTAATGTATTTAATAGGGGTGGGAATCACCAGTGGCTCCGCGATACAATATTATCACGATACTTGGGCCATGATACAATATTATCACGATACTTGGGGATGATATAATATTATCACGATACTCTGGCCACAGTATAATATTATCACAATACTTGGGCCATAATACGATATTATTGCAATACTTGGGCCATGATATGATATTATCACGATACTTGGGCCATGATACAATATAATCACGATACTTGGGGATGATATAATATTATCACGATACTCAGGCCACAGTATAATATTATCACGATACTTGGGCCACAATACGATATTACTGCAATACTTGGGCCATGATATGACGTTATCACGATACTTGGGCCATGATACAATATAATCACGATACTTGGGGATGATATAATATTATCATGATACTTGGGCCACGATATGATATTATTGTGATACTTGAGCTACAATACGATATTGCGATACTTGGGCCACAACTGGATATTATTGCGATTTTTAACATTTTGCAATACAGTGAGTATTGCAATACAATATATTGCGATTTATACAATTTTTCAACTGTATTCGCTAATTTAGCATTTGTTGCACTAACTTTCTCCTGCTCTATGATGTCACCTCTGCCAATCTCACAAGACAGTCAATTTTATTTTTCCATTATCATAGATTTGACTTCATACTGGCAATTAATGAAAAAAAATTGATCCTTGGTAAATGAGACGATACGATATGTCACCAGACAAAATATCACGATACTATCCTGTATCGATTTTTTCTCCCACCCCTAGTATTTAACAATCTTCTTTCCTCACTGCTGACAGATTCACTCTCCTGAGAAGACTTTCAGTTTGAGGTAGATTTAGTTCCCTTTTAAGCCAAAGCAATACCTGTTATCCCTTTGTTGATTTTGCACAAGTCTAAGTCATGTTTCTTCCAACATACGCACTCAAAACAAAAATGGATTCAGTTAACCATTGTGGGTCACACCCTCTGCCAGTGGTTTGAAACATTGCTATGAAATAATCACTTTTTGTTTTTTTGCTCCATTAGATGACTTCTGCAGGCTTTTTTCACCTTCCTGACAAGACATGACATCCTGTGAGAGACAGGAAATGTGCAGGGATTGGGGGCGAATGACAAGCATCAAATTGACTCAGTGAATGATGACTGTAGACTCTGTACAGGGAGCGCAGGTCCAACAATGCCCCAAAACTAATCAGTTTTTCCACTGATAGTCTTGTTTCATCAATATATATTTCAGTGTGGTGTGTAACCAGTTAAAACCTCCTTAAAGGGGCTTTAAGCAGACACATAACTGATCTCACAAGGAAAGGATCATCCAGTTTCTCTTTATCTTGAGAAATAAAATCTGTTTGCTTGAACTTTGTAGCACCTTACCAGCGCTTTTCTGACAGATGGAAATGCTAAGTGGACACAGGCCCTTATTCTGGTCCTGAGTCTCAACAAGTAGCATGAAACATAGAGTCTTAAATTACCCTACATTTCTCCAGATGATTCATCTATCATTTTAAGTCAGGGTGGTTTTCTTTGTATTTTTTAAGGCAGGGTTAAAATGTCATTTTTGAATTCAGTAAGGTTCCTCTCCCCTAATATAAATGTACACTTTTTGTTGTTGCTTTCTTCTTGGTGGATTTCATTGTGTTTCTGTATATAAAACTTTACAAAAAATGAAAAAAAAACACAAAGCACTGATTTGATAATATAGGCCTATATATACAAAAGTGCTAATGGAGGATTTTGCGTGAAGAACAGACTTTAAGATACGTCTCCATCAGTTGGGTGAATGTCTCATCAGTCTGAACGATATTGTTTTTATCATATACTATTATCTACGGCTCTTAAATTTATTGAATAGACAAATATTGCTAATTAAATGTCCATCTCAGGCACCACAAAACTAAATCTCAAAGTTAAAACTCAGGAGGATTCAGTTCTTTGTCCTATAAAAGCAGGAAGTGCAGCCAACCCAAACAAGAAAACAAGCCAACAGTGAATTTTGAACATGTCATTTCACTTAAAACTGAACTTTTCAGCAGAATTCAGAGCATTCAAGTTTACTTGTTCCCTTGACCTGCTGAATCTATTCCTGCTTTTACTGGAAATCTCCCACATTTCCCAGAATGACTTTCAACAACCTCCAGAGAGCAGGCGTGACCTTGCAACATTCAGATCTGGTCTGAGCGGGAGGTGTAGGTGGGGGGGAGCATTTTCCCATAAAGGAACAAATAAGGGTTGCATGTTTCCCACGTGTTTTGGAATGACGACATTGTGCTTTGTTGAAACTGCTGTTATTCACAGAGGAAATGAAATGTCTTTTTCTATGATGGCTGTTGACACTGATCAGAAAAGTGCGGTCTGAAACTAAATCCCTGCTATGAAACTAAGGAGAAATTACAGCCACAAAGGTTTACTTAAACTGCTCAGACATCAGCTCTGAAGGACATCAGTGAAGCATCATTGAAGCTTTGGATGCAGATGCTGCTCAGGCTACATTTAAGTGAGAACAGGTTCACAACTTTTAAAAGCATTTGCTTAAGTTAAGTCAATACTAGTCATTTAGCCACACTGGAATACTCGGGAGAAAAGCATCTATCGTTATTTCAAAGAGAAATTACACCATCACTAAACTTCACATTGTCTGTTTTAGTATTTTGTTCTGCTGTCAAGCAGCGGCTGCTTTCACCCTCATTTTACAGAGGGTGGCTACCAGTGTATTGGACCTCTCCTGAAGCTGTCCCCTACTATAAATTAGGACTGGGCGATTATATGATTGTGATTAATGATCAAGATTAATTTCAGTTCGATCATGGTAATCAGCTGTGAGCATATTTACTCGATCAAACATAGCAGAAATGCATGTGACAACAGCCAAAACAGAGTCGAGCTTTTCCTAAAAATAAGAATAAGAACTTAGATAATAAGAACGTACTTCTGTACGTTTTTGGAGAAGTAAACAGGAGAAACATACAGAATGACTGAACGTGGAGCTAAAAGCGGAGCTGAGGGCAGCAAAATAAATGTCAGCCGTGACTTTGGTCATCCTCCAAAAATGGCATTGTTGAGAAGAAAAGTTATTCAACGTCGGTTGTGTGACGGTGATTCGGGCATCTTCAAAGTGACGTCGAGCAATTAAGCCGATGAGCAAAGTATGTCGGCGGTCTGTGCCCTCAAAAACCGCCAACACAACAGATCTGTTTAATGATTTAAAGAAGTACTTCCCGAGTAATTATGAGGAAAGCATGAAAATCTATGTTTACTTCATCTAATGTTTACATTTTAAGGTGTCTTCATTATTCCTGAGGGGGCGGTCTGTTTATTTTGGGTCTTGCATACCTGCAAAAACACTCAGGACTGTAAACTAGTTCACTGTATTATTTAGTATTTATCTACATTTGTAGTACTGTTGAGTTAATTTTTAAAAAAATATTTTTCTAAGTTTATCTTATTCAATTTGCTTCGTTATTTACTTTGTATGTTAATAAAATGTTGAACTAATCTCTAGTTTCTTTAGTTTTTAGTACAGATGCTTAAAAACTGGCAGTTTAAAAAATACCAAAGAAATCGTGATAATAATCGAGATCAGATGACATGAAAAAATATATCAAGATCTTTTTTTTGCCAAATCATTCAGTCCTACTATGAACCAACAAGTTACACTGTATTAGATTATGATTGTAAGCAAAATATCAACAAGTAATTTTTTACAGATGGCTATTATCAAAACAATATTGCATACAGTATCTTTTCACAGTCATGTGGTACAACTGATATACTTACAAGTTTAGCCAGGGTTAAAAGATGCTACTCGTGTTTCCTGTGCTTCAAAGATATGAGTTCTGTCAATAGAGTCTGGGAGATTTTTTAAGAGCAATGTGACAGCTGTTTCTGGCTGATAAAAACCGTCTTTTCCGATCGCTGTGGGGAAACTGGACATGTATATTTAGAGCAACAACTCAGCCTGGAGGTGGAAAAAATAACTCTTTTAGTGGAATTACTTCGATCCGGAGCACTCGCCTTGAATAATTGATATTGCAGCAGTTACGGTCCAACACATGGCTGCAAAGTGAAGAAATCCAGCCCTTTTTGTTTGTTTTGTTCCCCAAATACAGTATGCATAAATATGGCCTTGTTTTGAAAATGATTGAAGATCTAAATGAGACATCACATCACATCACACTCTGAAGCTCGGTAAAGAAGAATCTGTTCAATCTAAAATGTACAAGAGGTTTAATCTAGTCAGCAGTTTGTTTGTGAGTGAGTGAGTCAGTACCTTGATGTATCTCTCATGTGGGACGTACTGCAGGATGATTGGCTCCATGGTGAGGACGTTGGCAAACTGCACCTCAGGGATGTAGAGCGCACACACCACGTGGGCCCAGCCTGATGGAGACATTGGCAGTGAATCAATTGACTGACAAGGTGGCTCATAAATGGAAACCTTTTTTTTTTTGCTTTTAAACAATTTCAGGCATGCTTATTGGTGACTCAGAGATTCAGCAGAGGTGTGAGATACACAGAAAAGATGAGATTTACCCCCACTATCCGTCCTCTTGAGAGCACCATCTTTGTGGGGACATAGCTCACACCTCTGAGGTAGGAGGGCAGGAGAGAGCAGAGCGTGTAGTCAGCGAGCGTGGCATTCATCATAGTATAAGGTGGAGCAGCATTGAGGATGGATGTGTCGTGTCATGTTGTGTGCTGGCATACTCACCACGCGCGCCGCCCTCTCTTGTGACTCACACTTCCGACAGAACCATGGACCGGTGGGCACCTGGACAATGCCATAGCATGCTGAGATACACACACACACACACACACACATACACACAAACACACACACACACACACAGAACAGGTTTGTGCTGGCTCTGTATTTCCCAACACAAGCAACATGACAACAAAGTATATTAAAAAAATACAGCCAGGTTTTCATTTCATCTACTCTAATTTATGTTTTCATTTTAGCTGCTGTGCTTGACACACGTTTCATGTACTTTGTTGACTCGTCCACTACGTCTCAAAGCTGCTATAATCTTCATACAGATATTTGATTTTAAAAACTCCAAACTGACCCTTAAAGATTCTTGTTGATTTGGCTCAGTGACTCTAAATTCTTCAATCATATAAAAAATTAATAATCATATAATAAAATTAATTTAGGTTCAAACACACTGTAACACCGAGTTAGACCCCCCCTCCCCCCAGAGATGAATGGAAATACTAAGGCAGAAGAACTACCGCCTCTGCGGTACAAAATGATTAATATGATGATTATTACTTAAAGGAAATGATAAAGTAATGATCATAAATGTTCTTCCTTGAGCTGTGTCACCCCGCTGCAGTCGTAATTGACTCGTCTGAGGTCTCCGTACAAACAGGCGGCTGCTGGAAGAGAGTAGGTGAGTTGTGTTTAGTCTCTTTGCTAAAGAAATCAGGCAAAGTTAAAAAGCTGTTTGATGGCTATGGCTGGAACGGTTTATGTACTGTTGATGAAGTTAGGTGCTGTTCTGACCATTATTTGTGTCTATAGAGTGGCTTTTTGTTGAGGTTTGTGCATGGAGACGTAGACCGCTGTGTATTGCTAACGTGCGGTCATTATTTAAGTTGGTATAACTAGAGAAGTAAGTGGTCAGCAACATTCATCTCTCGAGGGGGTGTCTAACTCAGTGTTGTGGTGTGTTTGACCCTAAATTAATTTTACGCCACAATATCCCTTTAATCAAATTGTTTGATTCTACTTTTGGGACCTGTCAGGTGTTTCGGGGGATGCTGCCGCGTTGTGCACTCAGTTGGCACTCTTTACGGTGTACCTCTGTTAGAGATGCTGGATTCAATTTGCTGTGCTGCTGTTTTTTGTGGTCACTTAAGAGAAAACTCCACAGCAGGAGGTAGTTTGTTGGGGTCAGACACCGCAAAAACCAAGACAACTGATACCCCCTTTCCTCCAAAGTGAGCCGGGGTCTTAGTTCTGGGCTGATGCTAGTGCTTTGGAACTTAACAGAGAACTGATTTCCTGCTGCTTTTGATACGCAAACTTGACAGCCACACAGACTGCTCCTCTTTTCTCTGTGGATTGGTTAATTAAATGCAACATGTGGTTTTGGGGTGAAAGTAAAAAATCAGGGTCTTTACTGGGATTTGTCTTGAACATATGTTGGCATTGAAGTGCAGACCTCAAATACATGACGATCACACTTTTCACATATATTTCAACCAAACCAGACACATTCAGAGCCTACTTGTAATTGTAAATACTGCAAACCTTTACTTAGGCAATTCACAGTTTGAACCAACTTCAACTTGCACCAGCCCAGACCATATAGGATGTTCAGATCTTCTTATAGTTAAGGTTTAAACTTTAACATACTAATATATGATCAAGAAAGAGCTGAGAAGACCTGATTTTCACCCAGATATCACTCCTCATATTTAGGCCACTTATCCATATAGCAGCATAGAGGAAAAAGTAAGACCTAAATGCTGTCAGGCTGTCAGGTTTACTCAACACAAGAAGCAAGTAAACTCTTCAGTGTTGATTTCAAAAGAATGAAAGGAGAAAGAGAGGAGACTTTAATTTGGATTGTCCCTTTTATCATCTCTGGAGAAAGAGACTATTTTGAGGTTAGTCTGGAAAGAATCTGTATGTTATTATGTAGTTCAGGAGCTCAGTGAAAAAGTGGCCCCTCTGTTTAGCCACGTATTTAAAACTGCTGGGAGGATAGTTCAGTTTGTGTTACTCTCATCCTGTGCATGACAAGGTAGTAAATTCTGACTAAAATCTTATCCTGCTGCCTTTCAACAGCCAAATGTGTCACTTGCTGAGTCGCTGTGAATATTTGCTGTGGACATTTTAAAGAATGGATGTTTCTTCAGTGTACTGTCAGCTGCCTGGTGTGCCACCTACCCTGTCACAGTGGTTTCAGGCATGATGCATTGTGACATCAAAATTTTGATCTAAAGAGGAATTACAGCCCATTTAAAACTCCTCACAAGTGCTTTAAATCAACAGGGTAAAAATTATTACCAAGCTCTAAAAATCAAGACAAGCTACAATGGCACATTTGCTCAAATATCACTAAAACTTTAACTAGCAGAGGATGTGATCCAAAAAAACCATGCTTGGTGTTTCTTGGAATTGGCGTCATCACTTAGTATGAACCCACAAGAGCACTTTCTGACTCTGTAGTTAACAACACTCTCTGCACTGCTAACAGAACACATAATAACAGCTTCATAGGATGTTCAACGAAAGGGAATGGCAATGTATATTCATATTATAACTTCTTTAACACAGTTTATTTGTTTGAGAATGGATCCTCCTGAATATCTGCACACATTCACTTCTGTGCAAAATATACACAGAGGTTTTTTTTCCTATTCCATTTTAATCTGCCAGAATTGTTTTAGCTGCTTCACACTTCCCTCTCACATCGCTGTTACTGAGTTGTTACTTGTATACTGCGCCTTTTTGAGTTTTTAAAATTATTACTTTTACTTGTAAATTTATTAAATGCATGACAGCAACCTGACTGGATAGGTCTATGTAGCTTCAAACTCAAATATCTCCAAGTGAATTAGTTTTATTTTGTCATAATATCTCATTACACACACTTTGAGCTAAAAGGAGGTCTAAAAATAAATCTCATTTCAAGGTTTTCAATGCCAAAGTTAAGTATTACATAAAATTTCAAGGAACTTGTCAAGAAAATGTAGCTTGCGGCATTGGCAGCCAATTTGACTCATTACAGTCAATTAAGTTCTTATTTTTGGCTCATGATAACAATCCTCTCTAAACACAGCCAGCTATTACTTAGGTGTGCAGGGAGCTTTTACTTAGTCCAAAGAAGCAAATACATGCAGTAACACTGGATAGGTGCAGAGTCTGAATTACTTAAAATATTGTTGTTAGGAATATGAAACATGCCCCCCCAGATCTACATGATCTAGGGGGTATATCTTACTTCCCTTGCCCATAGCACCATTAGTTAAAGTACTCAGCATATTTATAAAAGAGTAGGGGAGAGTGGGGTAAATTAAGCCATCCCCTGTTGCTTGGAAATGGTAAAAGAAATTGATCATGTGACCAAATAGTTAGGAGATGGACATCAATTCATGGAGTCTGTGCGGGTTAGAAGCACATGGGTGAAGAGGTAAGACATTTATTATGTTATGAGGGGTACGGCTCAACTTACCCCGCTCCTATGGTCAACTTACCCCATACACGGGGAGAGATGACCATAGGAGACCACATTTTTTTGGCATGCTATATTATCAAGACAGTTCTGTTTACACTCATTCTGTTGGTTTGCAGGGATGCACAAAATCTTAAAATATATGCAGATACACTAGTTAGAGACAAAACTATGATTGCCTTGATGTAGTGATCCGAAATATGAAAAATTGCTCATCTTACCCCACTCTCCCCTACTTGATGGATTAGATTACAGATTGGTACTTAAGTAAAATGTCATAGTTTTACCTGAGTCAAATCAAAGAAAGACCTCAACTCAACCTTTCCTGCCACAGCTATAACCTAATATTTAATCTTACAACACTTTAGGAGTCATCTGTTTTTATAAAACTTTAACTGTAGATTAGATCAGATTTAATCAAGTCAGCCGAGTGTAAATCCAGCCCAGCATCCCAGAGTTAGTCTAACATTCAGAGCCGGCCTGATGTCCTCCGGGAAATTTGATCCAGAAACTTTACTGCCCCTTTTGCTGGTCCCGTTAAGGCAACAAAGCAAGTGGACACAAGGTAACACAGTGTCCAAACAGGCGGGCCTCTCCGGGGCTGTCCTGTCGCAAAAACACGCCTCTTGCTGTGTGTCGTGGATCCGACCGGGCCAGACAGCACACGCACACACCCACATCACACGTACATACACGGACCTGAGTGGCATCAAGGCGCCATGCACACAGGCTCCGTGTCACTGTGCTTGGCCCTGTGTGTTTAATCATGTGTGCCGACTGAGAGGAAACAACAAACAGCACGCCTACCTACCTACCAACCCCTCCCACACACACATCAACACACAGACACGCACGTAGACGGTCAGAAACCTACCGACCTAACACCACCACCACCACCACCTCTGGCTGCCTCCAGCCGCCGGTTCAGCCGCCACAGCTGCCCGGTAATCATACGCTAACGGCGGCTAACGTTACCTTGGTGAACGGCGACGCTGCAGCCGTGTCCATCACAGTAAACCAGCGGATTTTCTGCCCAACCTCGCTCGTCTGAACACACGCAACAACCTCCAACCATTTCCCGCATGCTTCTCCCATATGAAGAAATGTATTTCCTCTCCCGGCAACGGCTCAGACCTCGCCCAGGCCTGTCAAGTGGTCCTCCCGCACTTTAACGCCGCACCGGGCATAGTCGTGGGTCGCGTTCGTCGCGCAGTTTTAGCGCAGCAGAGAGACGAAATCTCGGCGTGGGGTTTGTGGTGCTGCTGCTACGTTTTTTCCGTGATGTCCTCCCCGTCCCCATAGAACCGATGCAGTGCGCATGCTCAGACCTGCTCCTCTGGGTCGGAATAAAAGTCACAGCGGAGGTAGAGAGATATTATTTTTACTCCGGGTTATCTTTTCACCACATTATTTAAAAACAGACAAATATTTTAAACTATTCACACCACTTTTGTGGCATTGATACAGAGGGCAACTGATCTGTGAACTGTTTTATAATTAGATCAGTAAAACATGTGGATCAATCGACCAAAACCGCTGGCTGCACTTAGTCTTTTTTTCTATCAACTTTGTTAAAACAGCGCCATCCTCAGGATTTCCACAGAATAACAACACAGACCACAATTGCAATCGATTTCACCATCCAGACCCGAAATTTAAAAAAAAAAAGAAAGAAAAGAAAACAGTGTGGTATACCTGTGTGTTTATCACTGCCATATAATTCAATTCTTATATGTTGAATATTTTTAAATAGACAGTTTTATCAATGGCTTTAACCTACAAATTGAGAACATATAACCACCCATTACAAAGAAAGCCCCAGTTTGGAGAAAATGGTTGTAGTCAAAACTTATAACAGTGTATGGTATAAAATTGGGTTGAAAACAGATGTTTACATTTCTTTGCAGTGTTAAGAATAAGAGTGTTGTTTCACATGGTGCATTATTTTCAATTACACAGCCTGTTTCTTGTGTGTAGAGGTGTTTGATTTGAGGAGAAATCAAGAAAAGGGTGTTTTCTACCATTTAATCATAGAGGCTTTGTGTTTTATTGATATAGTCCAGTACTGAATGTGTTTAAATGCACACTCCTCTGATAGGGTTAAAGCCATTTACAATGTCTAACAGAAATTGAAAATCATCCACAAATAGTTGCCACATTAGTATTTATATTCCTTTATCCTCTTTCTCCAGGACCAAAGGGGTACAAGAGATTGTATGTGCATGTTCTAGGCTATGTGCACGCCTATAATCAGGGATAAAAAAACAACAACAAAAAAAACCCTGAATTTCCTGATCGAATTTAAAACCATTAGGAAGAGTTTTTAAGTGGTTGAGAAAAAGACAAGTACTGATGACACCTACCGATGAACTATGACCACAAACAGGACCAAAAAACAACAGGATTTAATTTTTTTATTTTGTAATCTTTGATGTTTGAAACAACTACAGGGCAGTGTAAGCAACATCGTGTTCCTGAAGAGCCACAGGTCTCACACTGCATCTAAATGACCCTCATGTTGGAATAGTTATAGTTAGGATGATGGCAAGGGTTAGGCTTACGGTTAGACACACACAAAATGGTAACATTAGTCACTAAAAATACTCTTAGACTCTCACAACATGGTTTTAGGGGAGCATCAGGAGGCGCCATCACAAGCACTATGGGCCACAGGATTGTGCTTCCTGAAATGGGGTCCTCAGTCTTCAGCCTCTGGGTTTGCAGACACGTTACATGGTGTCAGACCAGATAAGATTTTTTGTCAAAAAATTACCACCTTGGCTTGTTCACAACATAATCAGCAAAGTGATAAGATGTAAATCTTTGTCCTCAAAGGCCACCATGTTCTTCCTCTGAAGGATCCGTTCTTGCAGAAATATAAAGTTCTCCAGAATAAAAATGAATGTAAGATGCAAGTATTCATAAAAACCAAAATGTCAACTGAATTACTCAAAATGCTCATGAAACCGAAATCAAACAATCTTGATGGATATCAATTTATTTTGTAACAGTGAATCAACAGTTCTTGAATGATAATGTTTAAAGGTTAAATGAATCACATTAAGCAATCATTTGTTTGCCAGTAAAGGGTAATGTTACAGGGAATTCATGATACAATCTGCAATCCATTTTTATTAAATCATGAGTAATGAATCAGTTACTTTTGCTGTGGAAAATCTGATCACTTTTTTGAACCTAAGTGTAACCCCATGCTTTTTTACATTTCATTTCCAGTAATAGTAAATCATTGTGGTTATCTTTTTGAATTTTGGCTGTCAACATGACACCTATTATACCGTCAGCAGATGTCACCAGAATCCTCTCATTTTGACTGGACTTGAGCCAAGTCTGTTGCTATGACTTGTGTCTGAGTAAAAACCATGGCGGGTGGGACTTTTCAGACATACTCACAGCTAGGACAAAGGCAACGTTTTCTACACAAGCCTCATTTATTTTACCCTAGACCTTTCCTTAATGTTAAAAAGTGATGTGTCCTTCTTCATCACTACAACTTTACCTTTAGTTTAGCCTCAGCTCTTGCAGATAAACCACTATCTCCCTCTGAACACTAACCAGAAAAAAGAATACTCTGAAATCAACCCTGCAAAGCTGGAAAACAGAAGCGGCTAAGTTGATCTTTTGAAATGGATGACTGGGCTTTTTAATCCTATGTAGGGACATGAAGCTGTGATAACAGTTTGCCTCACAAGTGTCACTTCTCTTCAGCCCAAAGATAGAGAAAAAGGAACTGGCGCTGATGGAGAGCACAGATAGCTCAGTGGCAGCTGGATGAAGCTAACACCCTTTCTGGTCTTCAAAGCAGCCAGGCATGACTGAGTCCCTGCGCTGACATGTGGGTGAAGTGCATTTACATTCAAAACAATGCACAGCTCTACGCTCTGAGTAGTCCAAGTCTATTTTTATGTTTCCACCAAAATCCCCCTAATTAAAAAAAAGCCATCTTCCTTAAATACATCACACAAAAATTCCCACTTCAAACCATTCATGTTCACCTTGATTAGTGATCTTACACGGATAAATTTCCACATGAGTTTTACCGGCAGACACATTTTTTGAATTTTGTGGGTGAGTCAAAAGCTGAGTAGGATGAGTGAAACTACAGAAAAGAACAGCTGTTTTGCACATCTTTCATTGTGGTTATTTTACATATTTTTTTTTACAAATGTAGCATTTGTATTTTGGATGAAAAAAACGACACAAAAGTTTCTTATAGTTGCAGTTTTTTTAAATGTCCAGCAGGGAGGTACTCAGTTTGTTCCAAAGAAGATGTTACAATATATGGAAGCAAATAAGTAAAAGACCCAACTAGATGAAAATAGTGTCTCATTAAACAACAGAAACTTGATGGTATGTAGACACATAGAGCAAATGTAAGCTAATGGCTTGGCAAATTTCTAGTCATTCAGTCCTCTCCGGCTTCACCCGCTTGCCATATATAGTCCCTTTGAATGAATGAAAAAAAGAATAAAAAACGTATTTTACCAATTTATTTAATGTTACAATGTGTAGAAACAGGAATATTTAGAGGTATCTAGCTATCTGATCCTACATAGAAATGCTCCCTTGCTCACCCCTCCCATCAGTAAAGCAATAATGGCTTTTGATGGATGAGAAACCCTGATGAATGATAAGTTTGATCCTCCATTTGTCAAGTTTTTACCATGTGAAAAAGTCCTTCATGAAACACAATAAATGCCCTTCTTCTTCTTCATTGTCCAACCAGTACATTTCATGCATCCGCTTACTCAATACAAGAATGCACACGTTATATTTCGTCCATCCTGCGCAAGTTGGCAGCCTCTGTGGAAGAGGACCCCCTCCTGTGTAGATTTACAAGCCTCATTTTAAGTCAACAAAAACAAAATAGTTTATATATCCAAGTGACGAGTTTAAACATGTTATAGGATGTTATGTTCTATTTCATCCAGTTCTGCCAAATAATGCTAAACACTGCGCACTGTACCTTTAAACTATTTAAGAAATGACAGTTTTAGAACTATTGTTGGGACCTTTCTGTTTGTATTGATCTTGGCGCCCCTAGTGGACGAAGGGGTACCTGTCTTTGCTGATTTTGTCTTATAAATGCTTTAGTGATGTTGTCTGACCAAAAATCTCCTCCAGCTGTATTTTAAAAGTCAAATATTGAGCTAAATCTGAATGCTTGTTGTGAAACTGGTTGAAACATGGTGTTTCATTAGTGCCATCAATCCCTGAGGTCTGATACCAACTGCCCTTGCAGTGGTCTAGGCATCAAAAATGACAACATGGGATCTGCTAATCTAGTTGCTAATGGTCTCATCTGTTTTTGTAGGTTATAAAAAGGCATCAGATAAAAACTACTCATGGGGACTATCACTATCTTAAAACTTCCTCAAACCTTAGGGATCTCTTGCTCAAGTGAAAAACTCTTTTGAGAAAGCACATCAGGACTAACTTACTTTGGGACTTATGATCCATTATGATCCGTCTTTCCCTCAACTTCCCAGATGTTTGAACTCTAACAAAGGAAAGAAAACTAGAGTTTGACATTCTACCTTAAGTCTTCAATACAGTAAATGTTGTTCTAGTTTAAGCTTGACACTGATTTAAAAAAACATCTTAATTTATACCTATCTTAACTCTTAGATATATCCCTACAACCTCTTTCCTACTTATACTTGATCATTTCACCTTTGTCATACTGAGTTAACTTGCTATTTTATTCTACAAAACACCTCTGCAAAGCTGTGAGCTACTTCGTACTTCTACAAGAACTGAATGTGTATAATATTCAGGAGTGAGAAAACATCACATGGTGCTGTCTTTTGAAGCAGTGAACTGCACTTCTCAAAACCACAAAACTAAAAAGAGACATGTGACCTTATAGATAATAGTTTTTTTTTTTTTTTTCTGCAGCCTCGAACTGGCAAGAACTTCTTTACAGAGAAGCAAAACTTTTCTCAACAAGGTGTAGCTTTAGGTCTGACGAAGGAAAAAAGGATGTTTCTTTAATTTTTACACTTTTACAAAGACAACAGGAAAAATATATAGTAGAGACAAAATAAATGCCTTGATTTTTGGTTTTTATTTGCATATCTGGGTGTTTTTTGCGAAAAATAGTTGTGTAGTACAAAAAAAAAACGTCCTAATTTACAAACATGTGTATGTAACAGAAGAAGAATTACTCCTCATAAAACTTGAGACCATCTTTTCAGATGAATACAAAATGACTAAAAACACCCAGACATCTGTCACACTCCTATAACGACTTAGTTTCTCTCTTTAACACACATTCACTCAAAAACAAGCGCACACTCCAGACAACGAGAGATAGCTGCTACTTCATGCTTTCTTTTATGATTGAATCAGCTACTAATATGAGTAAACCTCTGTGTGCTGATACGTGTGTGTGTGTGTGTGTGTGTAAAAACGTCTGCATGGACGAAAACTACTTCAGTTCTAGGCGGTGCTCGCCACGGGCTATGTGGGAAGTGAACTCATAACGGTCCTGGCTGCGGTGCCCACACACGTTGCATTCGAGCGGGTCCCTGAAGCCGTGGCAGCCCATGTGGATGGTGAACATCACATAGTCCAGGAAGATCACTCTGCAGTGCACGCAGGGGTACACCGTTCCAGGTAGAGGCCCCACCTCCCCATCACCTCGCACCACCCGTAACGCCTCCAGTGGGGACAAAGGGATGGGCTGGGCGTGTGGGTGAGGGATGCCGTTCTGGTGGTTTAGGCCTCCCCCAAGCAGGTGCCCTAAACTGAACATGACGGGCTGGGACATCCGGGAGCCGTCTGTGTGGAAGGAGTCCATAGTGAGGGGGGACTGTGCGACATGAGGATTGCCCAGGAATGACATGCCCATCTTGTGGCCGTTAGTAAGACCAATGGGCGAGATGTCGTTGTGGCTTAATGAAATAGGGTAGGGCCTGTGGGAGGGAGCTGGGTCACCATCAGGCCCCTGAAGGATGGATTGTTGTTGTTGATGGTGGGTGTCAGGCCCTGGTGAGCCTGATGAAGGTTCCTTCATGTCAGAGTGATGGATCAGCTCCCTGTTAAAGCTCAGATCCAGGCAAACGCCGTTGTCGCCTAGACCCGCAACATGAGAAGAAAGAGCACTCAACAGATGACAGGAGGAGGTTTCAGACTGTTCATCCAGCAGCCGGAGACACCACAGAAAGCCAGCAGCAGTTAAAGCAGTTACTGCCCACACATGGAGAAAGTTTTGATAGAGATTCTCACAGAACTCAAAAAGGACTTACTTTAGTGTTGAGTAAGGGAAGTGAGAAACATGTGAACCCTGACTGCGACACAGAGGACAACCCCCACAGTGGATCAGACCTCGCCAGACTGAAAGGATTCTAGATGCTCCAAAGCTACAGATCATCCAGAGAGAGCAGTTGAGCTTGGAGGCACAAGAGGACAGAGGAAGCAGACGACACAGACGATGAAGGCCTCCTATGCAGCTGCAGCTCAGACAGAGAGACACCTGCTCACGTTTCTCGCCTCCTGCCTGCTCTCTCTCTCTGCGGTTGCTGAAATGACTTCTCTTTTCCCTCTGTGGTTGTCATATTGAAAGATCGCACTTCATTTCTCAGCCTGAAGCCTTTTTTTTTTTTTTTTTGCCTAAGACGCCCTGCGAACAGCTAGCAGTTTGATTATGATACTACAAGCCAATGTGAGTCAGGCTTATCCAGAGAAGTGAAAGGCAAATATTGAGTGTACAGCATTTTCTGAAACGTTTTTTTTTTTTTTTTTTAAACATTTCATGCAAGTCTTCTCCGTTTGGATCAAAACATGCAAATGAAGAGGTTACACCGAAAAGTTTCAAATGCGTTTTTTTTTTTTTTTTTTTTTTTGATATTTAAAACATGCATGGTTACCAATACCCACCTATGACACCATTCTGGCAGAGAAATTAGGGCAGCGGAGACCACTCGCTGGTGTGTGAAGTAAGAGGCATGAGGTGCTCAGCCCGCAATTCCTGTTTGGCAGGAGATGGAGGCCAGTAAAGACTAACAGACAAACAAGAAGCTTAGGCAGACAATTTGAAAAAAAACAAACAAACAACAAAACTACAAAAAATAAAAATAAAATAAAAATTATGAAGCCAAAAAAGCCTTGCGAAAAGCGCAAATGACGGACAAAAAAACAGGCACATAGTACATCAAAGTATAAATGCTTTAGAGTATTAAAATATCAAGCAGCATTTAAGTAGAGGAACAAATGTGGTTAATTATAATCTTCAGATGTGAAATAAACAGCTCAAATCGACTCCATTTACCCCTCTACATGTCCATGTTTTGAGTTTAGTTGTTCTTACCGGTGAACTTCTGTGGCATTGTGCTCTTCCGTTTGGCTACATTGCTTGCAAGCCTGTCAAGCAGCAGAGCGCGCTCAGTGCCCATCTGAGTCCTCGAGGTCTGGCCGTCTTCTGTTGGACACCAAGAGTTTAATTGACAAAAATCTCTTCCTGTTGTCCTGTTACAGTGATATAATCACTCACTGTTAACATTTGCTGTGGGAAAAGTAAGACAAGTAACAGTGTACCTATCCCTCGCAGCAGTTGCAGGTAACGAAACTTACTATAAAGGAACTGTCAACTCTTGACACAGTCTGTTTAAAAACCCCTCACTTTAAAGGAAACACTCTTTTAAAATGAAGTATTAAAAATAGACCTACCTGCTCAAAGCTGAGCCACACTAGATAGTAATTAAAAATCAGACGCTCCTTTGACCTCACTTCCTGGTGCATTTTACTCCACCAGGGTGTGTGTGTGGGTGGGGGTGGGTTTGAGGATGTGCTTCCTCATCAATACAGCACTATCTGGCATAAACTTACGACATTTGGTAACCACAGACGCAAAACATTGTCTTTGTGTTGCAATGGTGCAACTGTCCTATCAGGATGGAAAGGCATTTTTGGAGGTAGCTATAGACTTTGAGGTTGCATGTTTGTGTAAGTGGCTCGCCTGAAACAATTTGCCCTGAGCAGTCAGCTTCCCCTTTGCAGCTACAGGCATGAGAAGTGGTCTTCAGAGTGCTGAGTCTCCACACCACAGCAGCCACAACCTATTTAGCTGTAATACTGGGCTAACAGCCATACGCACATTAATTAAATGAGGTAAAATGAACAGAATCTGTCAGCTATAACAGACTCTGACTGTGTTTGCCACAAACTTAAATATGAGTTCGTGATAGACGTATGTGTGAACTTTTGTGTGAGGTTTCAAATGTTGAAGCGAGCAGTAAAAGAAGTGTTAGGACACAGCTGAGTGTGTGCTGTCTGCTCACCTCTCTCAGCAGGACCTTTGCTCTGGATGTACACATGGCACCGCTCTCTGTGCTCTTCAAGCGAGCTTCGCTGCTTATAACTCCGACTGCAGTGGTTGCATTTGAAGGGCTTCTCCACTGCGAGCAGGAGTTTCAGTTATTCACCAACACATGATACATCAGCAACATTAAAGTGCTACAGCAAGAATGATCTGTTTCAGTGGTTTCGAATAAAAACTGATGATGTGCACATTAGGGATCCTGTTGCATGTCTGCAGGTAAAACACGTGAACTGAAAGTGAGCGAGTTTCCAGGAGTACATGAGTAAGAAGTCCTGTGCGATGTGTGTGTAACTGTATGAAAGTGCATGGCAGGCTGTTACTGGAAAAGGCATATCAGCATAGCAGATCTTAAATGTTAAGATTCAAAGGAGTGAGAAACCAACATAGGAAGGTGAGAAAACCAACCAGCATGGTAGTGTACACAGGTGCAGACAGTATCACGATAGTGTGTGTTTTTGTTTGTGCGTGCGTGTGTGTGTACAGTACCAGAGTGGGTGCGCAGGTGCCCACTCAGAGCATCTCTTCGACGGCAGGCATAGCTGCACATGGGGCATTTGAAAGGCTTCTCCCCGGAGTGCAGTTTGATGTGGCGAAGCAGGTTTCCCTTCTGGGTGAAGGAAGAGCCGCACTGGGAGCAGTGGAACGGCCTCTCTCCTGATAAAAACACACACCATCAGGAATAAACAAACACAATTTCAGTTGAACATTTAAACTTATTGATTATGGAACATTTGTCCATTCTATATAAAAGTATTTAATACAATGAATATTGCTGCAAATTCATACATATTTAATATTTGGGATGCATTAATGACTTGTAAACATGCTGAATGTTTTATTTCTTGAGCTCAAAGTAAGAGATTATTCAGTTATCACTTTATGTATATTGATTAATCCTCCTCTTGGACACTAGAAATGTAATTTAGTATGGACCTGCATTTAGTCTCTGTTTATGTTGGTCACTTCCCCATGATCTTTATCCTTCATTTTATAACCTGGCAGCTCCTTTGCACCATGTCTTTTCCTTCTCAAACTATTTCTAAGCTTTCCCTACTTTATATTGTTAAACCAAAATTTCACGTTTGATAACTTACCCAAGTATATAATCATAATAGTCATAATAGTAATATGAAAATATACTTTGCACATTCACACTAGGTTCGGAACATATTCATACTCTTGTATTCATAAGCACCATCACAGATATTCTATACATGTGCAATAACCAACCTTTCGAGAAGCATCTGTGTATGTGACATATATATAGTTGGTTTTACCTTAACCATAATTCTGTTAGTACAGCGTTGATTTTTAAAAAAATATATTTCTATTCTATATTTTCATCTTTTAATTGTATCCTTGTTGTCCTTCCAAAGGTGTAGGATCAGCAAAGTACGTCTTAAATTAATCCAAAAGATTGCTTCTCACTGGTTCAATGCCTTACGAAGGTTTCCAATCTAAAGAAACGTGAACAGCAAATTTGCTTCTTGGAAGATAACCTTTTAACAATGACATCACTAGTTTGAAACAGAAAGTTTGTGTATTGTAGAGCTACATGATACTGCATCAATGAAAGTTAGACTTTTAGCATTATCATTTGGGCTGAACATTTAAACTATGTCTGTTCCAGTCCCTTGATCTTCCTTGCACGGGTTCAATAAAATGGGTATGAAGTGTTTGTTTGTTTCGGGACTGTACCTGACCAATGAGGAATACACCTTTTTAAAGGCACTGTGAGGAGTTTTCTGTCTTTTACCGAAGTGTGGAAACAAATAAACTTTTTTGTACAAATCAACTCTTAGCAGGATGCAAAGTGACAAGCTATTTAACTGATCTGTTGCTACAATAAAAAAAAAAAACTGAACCCTGATTCAGTACTGTTAGTAAAACATATGTAAAACATATATTTTAGTGTTACCCATCAGCCCCGGTGTCATAGAGGGCTATGTACTCTAGTGCCCAAATAAATGTCTGAATTATACAAATACTGCATGGTTTAAGTCTTAAGTCCATCAAGAGCAGCAAAGTTCTCACAAGCTGAAATGAACATTAAACCTTGCTCATGGTATTTTACTCTTTCACCTAACAAAGCCTTGGTTTTAGAGTTATTTATATATTTCTGCAGAAAAACCAACATCTGTTTGCTAATCCTGCCCCAGTTTCAGCAACGAGTGTCTCCAGAAAGGAAAAAAAACCCTCCTGTTGTATACCAACTGACTTCTTACTGACAAACTTTGAAATTCAGTTTTAAAAAATGTTCATGTTGATGCTAATCATCTCATTTGAAGTAGGACATAAAGAGGCGTCAGTTTAAAAGGGACACATTCAAAACCTCCTCAGTGTTTGTAAGCTGTACACTTGTTTCTTGCTCCTTACGTTACACTAAACTACAGGACACTGACTAACCCTCTGAAAAAGGAACAAGGATACGTCCACTCTGGGGGTAAAAACCTAAAACACAAAGTTCTCACGACTCTGACCACACAAATGCCACCACTTATTGTGCATATGACTTTCCGTGGTGAAAAAGCAACCTCGTTGAGGTCGCAAAAACAAAGTTTTACTGCATAAAATCCCTTTTTAAAATGTGTTTCTTGGACATGTACAATATTACTTTTGTTTATTTGGCATTTGGTCTGATCCTATTAGATAGAAAATCTGTGGGGGAGTCTTGGCAAAAACAGCATCCTAGTTGAAATAAAAGAATATTGAAGTAAAAAAAATCACTAGTCCACAGAGGAAACACCAAATTCTGCAGAAATAAGGCATTTTCATCCCTCAAGTTTACAGACTAACATGTGACAGGAAACTTTTTACACAGTATCTTTGAAACCAGCAGGTTTTAGTAAATGTGGTCAGATCATAAATTTGTGACTCTGCAAACAGGTTAAACACTTTTGTCCTGACTGGAGCAGCAGAATTGAATAGAACTTCACGTCGATTTGAAATGAGTAAGCTGTGGTACAGGTTGCACATATAAAACACAACACAGCTGAAGATATACTCTGATGGGATGGCTGATCTGTTTCTGTGATCAAATCTCAGTTACCATCTGTGCTTTCGAACTGAACATCAGAGGACATTGTACAACTTCTTGCTGCGGCTGCAGGGCTTGTAAGGACACATGTAAGATGCATCCTCAGCATTTTTAATTGAAGTTACTTAATCAACATCTTGACCTAGTCAATGCGAAGCGCTATCTCTCAGTGCTATCAGCAGATGACGATTGCGTAACTATTGTCTTTGAGGTCAGGTGTTCCTGTGCTTACCCGTGTGGCTGCGTTTGTGCACCATCAGGACGTTGATACTGACGCAGGACAGACCGCAGATGTCACAGTTCAGCTTGCCTGTCGTTTGGATGCGGGGAGCCAAAGCTTCAGGCAGGTAGGTCCCTTCGCCCCCATCTGCTGATTCGGCAGCGTGGGTGTCAGTCAAGTCGACGCCTTCATAACCACGCGAGTAGTCCACCAGCGAAAGGTCCTCTGGCTCATTCAGGGTTTCCCCCTCTTCATCCCCATCTCTCTCCTCATCGTGCTCCTCGTCATCGAACCCTTCCTCCATCCTATCCTCAGTGAACCCCTCTGCTTCTTCTTTCAGCATTATCTCGCTCTCTTTTTCAGCCGCTTGGTACTGATCATTGTCTTCCGTCTCCTCTTCCTCAGTCTTTATCATATCTAACCAAGGAGGAAGCACAGAAATGTTTGGAGTGACATTTGATGTGAATGTAGATGAGAAGATTGTAAGATGATAAAACACGCTGACTAGCAGAGATGTGACATTTACGAGTTTTGGAACAAATACAGCAGGTCATAGACTGTGAAGCAGTGTCTAATCTTCACTTCTGCGTTTGTATTTGTAGTTGATAGATTGATAATAAAATGAGCACATCTCCAAAGTGTGGGTAGCCTAATTTGGGCCATGAAAAGTGTCACGGAGACGTTCAGAAGATGTGTGCTCAAGATAAGGGGAAGGCGTTTCCTCTGAATGCACAGAAACTAGAACCAGGGCAGGAGGGAGACGCAGCAGCACGGGCCTCACGCAGACACTAGTTCCTGCTTGGCTTTTCAAAACAGATTTTTTTAACTTGTGATGTTGGCTTTTTTTTTTTTTTTTTTTGAAAAAGACACTTTCCAAATCAAAATCCTTTCTTTGATTTCTTCTATTAACCAACAGACAACTTATTTCTCATGGCCTCTTCTACAGCATGCTCATTTTTCCCTCTTTACCACAAAGGCTCAGCAGACTTATCTTTAAATAAGTCGTCGCCACAGCTCTTTACATGCAGAGTCCTGAGGTCTGGTCTGCAGGACCTCTCACCCAGCATTTTACTAAGTGTGAACAAGCTGCCAGCACTGTTCCATCCAGAAACTACGCTGTGGTCTTGACGATGAGCTAAAGGGCAGCGGCTTGTATTGTGGAAAGCGCTGAGAGGTGCTATGGAAACTTGCGCACAAACAGCTCTGAGAGGACTGATATAGAGTCCAGGGTTTGACAGCAGTAAACCGCAGGCTGCGCATCAGATGCAGAGCGGAGGCTTTAGGAAGAGCACCCAATGTAGCTGATGGGTGGCAGTCAGAAATAAACAGGAGAGCCGTCTCTGACACCACAATCTTTTTTAAAGTGACAAATGAAGGACTATGGCCACAAGGCTGAAAAGAAACATCTCAACACTCAAAATATGACGTGAGAAACAAGGTGGTCAGACTCGAAAAAGTGTGCAAAACGTTTACATGGTTCCAGTCTGTCTGTGTGTGAATACACTGCAGGGTGTATCTCAACAGTTCTATAAATGTGATGATAACATTATGACAGCTGAGGTACAAGTGATGTCTTTATCGGTAGTACACCGGGGACTATCGTAGGTATGCATGCAAGCTTATCTTCGTTGAAGATGTTGGACTTGGTTCGCCATGCTGCCTGTTTTTTTTTTACTGATTTGGATCTCCATACATGACGACAGTTTGCATAAGAATACTGGTTGGTCCTCTAAAACAAAAGCAGACTATCTCTACTTCACTGCCTGCCTCCCCAATTTAGTTCTCTACAGGAAACTCAAACTTTCAGAAGCTGCAACCTTCAGTCACATGGAAAAGTTGCACCCCCAACCATCTATGTCACAGGTGAAAGAGCTCTTTGCTCCTCCATTTGTTACGATTAGCTACAGAGACAAAAATAACCCCAGATGATTCATAATCCTGATTTACGATCACAGGATAAAGGAACATTTAAAAATGCATGTCCACATATTTGTATATGGAAGGCTTTTTTTTTGTTCTGAATTGGGAAACTAACTTCATGCAGCTGTTTTATCAGCGCTCCCTCGAGTATAAGTTTTGTAAGATACTGGCTTACATCAGGCCAAAAAGTCAAACTTATACCTCTGCCTGACCAAAAACAGAGACCATCAGCAACAAGACTTCCATTTTCGATATTGTCATCTTTTAACGCCTAAACTACTGCAAAGAAGTATCAGACCATGTGATTGACAGAACTCTGAAGATACAGGCTTTCTACATCTTATACAGCAAATGTTCAAAATGAATGAAACATTTGATTATAAAAGGAAAACAGAGAGAGATTTTTGTAAGAAAACTCTATTTTGGCTTTTGCAAAGTGGGAACGGGCCTTTCCCTGTATAGAAGTGAGAGACAGCCTCAGTTTAATTGTTGTACTGCTTACGGCGGCTGTCAGAGTTAATGTGTTTTCTTGAACACTTCTTTCCAGGGACAGCACTACATTTTTTTCCCTCTGCAATCTTAGTGTTACACCAATGTAGTGGCAACTCTTCTGTGTAATCGGTCCAGTGCACCAGAGAAGACGCTGCTTCGCTGCTTCCAAGAAAGGAAAGTAAAAAGTTGTTGTTGAACTACCTCTATGTTTATTCACGACAAAAAATAAAGGGTTCATTCATGCCTGCTCTTGTCTTCACACTTACTTCTACTTGTTTGTCCATTGCATTTTCTTTTCCTCTTTCTCACCCAAGGCCTTCACATCTGGCAGCACACCCAGGTGCTTAAGCTGACAGACACAGATGTGAATGCCCCTCCTCCTCTGTCACCCCATTGCCAGGGTTAGGGTTAGGGTTAGGGTTAGGTCTCACCATTGTGAGACAGACACTGGGCAGACTTGGACAAGAAACTCTGCTTCCCAGTTGAGATCGTGTTCACCAACCTGCAACCAGATCTTGTTCTGTGGTCAGCCTAGCTCAGGCTTGTCCACATCATCAAGCTCATGGTGCCCTGAGAGAGTGCAGTGGAGAAGGCCTGAGAGTGAAAGAAGCTAAGGTATGCTAAACAACAAAAACGCTGGAATGTGAAGGTACACCTGGTGGAAGTAGGCAGCAGAGGGTTTGTAGCCTCCTCAACATCCAGGCTACTCAAAGAGATGGAAGTGCGAGGGAAAGCCCACCGGAAGGCAGTCAAAGACCTTTCCAAGACTGCTGAAAAAGGGGGCTAGTGGTTGTGGATCAAGAGAAAGGATCCAACCAGGGCCTTGAAATGAGATAATGGCATCTGGGGAGTGAACCTAGGACACTAGGGTTCAGTGCTGGGTGTGTTGTGGGCCTGTCAGTGAAACACCCAAAAAGGAGGGTGCCTACTTGACAACCCTGAGGATGCCATCACTCAAGTCTCATTGGTGCCTCTAAGTATGTATCTAATGGGGGATATATATATCTAGTCCTACACAACGAATCTGTCCCTCTTTCAGGTGCTGTCAAAGTGTGCAGTGCATGAAAATATTGGTTCAGTTGATACCAAGTGCCCTTGTGTCTTGTAAACAGCTTAATACCTTTATTCCAGGCCTGGGAGTGGTATTCAAAAAAGCACAAGTCTAAGATGCAACTTGAAGAGTCACCTGCTGAGGTGGAGGCTGGATTAAAAAAAATCCACCAGTTTATAACATTTCGTATCAAAACTATGATGATCAAAAGCTAAACTCAGATGAAGAACCCTAGAGTTCAATTTGAAACAAAATGATTATAATTGATAAGTAATTGATCAAATAAAACTTGAATACAGCTTATAGAGTAGGGTGGTTGACGATAAAAAGGGCTACTCAAGAAAGTTCAAAATTATTTTGTAAACTAATGGCCAGAAAGAGCTCCTATACTAACCCTCTATACTCACAAATATGAATTATAACAGAGTAAAGTAGTCTTTATGGTTTATCACTTTTTGAAGTCTGCAGAATTACATGAAACAATCAGGAATATGACATCATATAATAGGGGTGGGAATCACTAGTGGCCCCACGATATGATATTATCACGATACGTTGGCCACGATATGATATTATTGCAATTTTTAACATTTTGCAATACAGTGGGTATTGTGATACAATATATTGCGATTTATATAATTTTTTCAACTGTTTCGCTAATTTAGCATTCGTCTTTCCTTTATGTTTGTCTTACTGACACTGTATGTCATGTAGCACATCTTGCAAACCTTATATATTTGTTGCACTAACTTTTTCCTGTTCTATGATGTCACCTCTGCCAACCTCACTGGACAGTTGATTTTATTTTTCCATTATCATAGATGTGACTTCATATTAGCAATTAATTTGAAAAAATCAGTATTTGGTAAATGAGACAACATGATGTATCACCAGACAAAATATCACGACACTTTGCTGTATCGATTTTTTCTCCCACCCTTATGATATATGCCAGGTATTACAAACACACTTGTTTGTATGACAAGTGCAGACATCAGAGGAGAAGGAGACAGAAGTTGTGGGTTTACCAAAATACAGTAGCAACCTAAGTATTTATTACACTACCAATGTGGTTAAAACATTTACTCACCACAAGGCAGAGTTACCTGCCAAATGAAAAATCCGCCCACATCTGGTGTGTAGCAGGTGTTCATTTCTGACCCTGGTTAAGACTATTTTGCAGCACTTCAACATCTAAAACCACGAGGATTTTCATCCAAAAACTGCAACAGCTACACTCCAATAATGTCATTTCCTGATCTTGGCTTTACTAAACTTCAACTCCTGATATCAGGGTCAAACCTCAAAGTTTGTTCCAGTGGTTCTTACACTTTTTTTCCACAAACTTCACATGGTCTCTGTGGCCAAAAAAGGGAATAAACGTGAGCTGATGGTTAAATTGAGAAAACGGAACGATGTCAGCAAAGCATGTGTGCGTGTTGGTGTGTATGTGTGTGTGTATGCGTGTGTGTGTGTGTGTGTGCTTGCGTTGGTGTGTGTGTAAACCTACGTGGATTGGTCACACATTCATCACCCTGCACTCCATTCTCACTGAATGAGTTATCCTCCCGCTTTTCTTCCTCCTCCTCCATTTGAGGCTTCACATCTGTCACTTCACTGCAAACGTCTGAGAAAGCGATATGTGTAAAAAGAAAAACGTGTTACTTTTTGTTTCATGGATTGGCACTTTCAGGCAGTGCTCTACAAAAATAAATGAGTTTACTTGTTTATGTGAAAACTTTTTTGATTTCTATCTTGCTACGTAAAGGATGGTGGTATCTGAGGTGAAATGTTTGCAGTCTGTGCATGCACAATTTCACAATAAAAACAAATCAGGTACTTACCCATCCTGGCTCCCTCTTGGTTTGTAAATTCAGGATGTTTGTCACTGCTCATAGTGAAAAAAAAATAACTGTGGGGAGACAATGCAATTGTTATGTAACATTGTTCAGTGACATACTTTCAGGGAGCTAAATTATGTCAAGACAAATTCCTTCTTACAGAAATTTCAAAACTACGTTTGTTAGAAAGTCTTTGAGTTGTATTGTTCCATTAACTTTTTATAACTGCGGGAAACGTTGACTGTATTTTACACCTAAGAGACTGAGCCACATCAAAACAGATTCATCACTCTGCTCTGCCCCCGCTGGAGAGACTAGTGCGCTCAGACATATGACAGTGGAGGCGGGGGGGTTAAGAATATTCTTTAAAAAGTAGTATTATTATGGGATGTTTCCTTATCACCTGTGATTTCAGTGCCGGGGGGACTTAACTGATCTGAAGCCCCACTATAAAAGGAACCAGGGTTTTGTGAGCCTCACCAAAAATGCAATACATTCAAGTACATTCATGAAGATCTGCCAAATATGACTTTAGATCAATCATGGGCTCCTTTGTAGGAATGATCTAGACCTCAGGAGGACTCAGAGCTCCTTGGATGGCCTACATTGTATCAGGTCAACGCGCCATCTCATTTACAATCAATAGTTTCATTTCATCTTTATCTTCATGTCATAAACCTGTGGGTTTTGGAGGAGGCTGAGGGTCTGATCACTATGTGGGAGGGGACAAATGTACTGATTTATGCTGAAAATAGAAGAAAAATTGTCACTCGTCATGGTGCTGGTTTTGCAGTGTTTTGTTGTACTTTGTTTTACCTTGGTGTGCCATGTGTGTCATAACGTGGATTCAGAAAACATCGAAAAGATAATTTACAGACAAAAAGGTTGGCTGTGGTGCACTGTGACTTAACCTGACGTATTTAGACACACTTAGACACCCATTCTTTTTGTGTAGATGCTATTGAAAGCCCACCCTTACTATTTCTGCAGAGCGTGTTAAAAAGAAAAAAAAGCTGCAACCCTTGCACCTCACAGTTCCTGCAGGTTGGAGAGCATGAAGACGAGTTTAAAAACAAAAGTGTGGGGTAAAAAGCCCACGGTTGATTGCTCGACCCTGTCACTACATTTAGCCTGATGAGAAAGAGAAGATGTTCACTGCACATGTACTTCCTGCCTGGTCTCTACACAGGAGCAAGTGTAAAACACACTTTCCACTATAACCGCCAGACTGAGTCCAACACCAAAAGCCATTTTTTGAACATGAATTAAAACATGTAACATCCAGCTTTTCACCAAAGATATGTTGGTTCAGAAGCCTGACATTTAAATGTTGTTTGGTTGTAAAATAAAATCATCCCAAAATATAATCAACACATTAAAGATTCATTTAAAATGCAACAGTGATAGGCAAACAAAGCTACTTTTCATCATTTCAAGAGGTGTAACTTCCCCTAAATTCTGTGCAAGGAGGGAAAAACTTATCAAACTTTCAAAATGAATTCAAGAAGTGCAAAGCAATGTGTTACAACTAATTTCTCAAGTAGTTAAACATCTTTGTTTTCTGTTTCAAGATTAATCTAAGTTTGAGTAATGCTGAACTGATCTTACCTGCTTTCTGCTCGGCACCTCTCTCTCTCAGGAGGAGATTCCACTCTCTGCCTCTGGACTTTCTCTGAATATGGAATAAAAGCAACGTCACTTGGAGAGATCCCTTAAAGGAACAGCAACATATTCTGAACCGGGTGGAGCAACAAAGACCAGAGCAGGCTTAGAGATCCGTGGTTAAGTGCCGATGATTCAAATCACTCCACTTCACCATTTCCATGAGCTGAGTATAAATGATCTTTCACTAAACAGACATATTCAGAGTTTGTTTCGCTCCGAGAACAAACAAAGAACTTTAGCTGGAGTTGATATCAGCTCAAACAGTCCACATGATTTCTTTCCATTGGAGGAGCCATCGCTCCATCTTGTGGCCGAACTAGAAAGATACTTTTTGTTTAAACTTTCTCACTATGGTCACCTAAATAAGTGTTGACAGAACAAAGATAAACCCTTATAACTTGTTTTGCTGCTCTTTCATTAAATCCGTCTTTTTATTTTGAGCCTTTTTGAGGACGTCCAGGAGCTGTTCCTTTTGAGTTTGAATAGATTCAGTAAAAGTTGAATTTACATGCTTTTAAGTATCCCTTTCTTTGTCATATTCTGGTTTTCATAGTATTTGAGGTGTGACATTTGCATGTTATATACCACAAGGACATTTTGTTGGGCCAAAATACTCTGACTTCTAATGAGTACTTTATATTTATGAATATTAACACAGGACACAGACTTGAATAGATCGCTCACAAATATGATACCATGTAAAAAACAAGATAATACTAGATGTAAAGGGTTGTGTAACAAAAAAGGATTTGCAGCTACCTTGGGAACTCTAGAGTTAACTCTGGTTTCCAAACTCTGAAAGTTCCTCACTTAATAATATTCGTTTCGTATGAATTTACAACTACGATAATCAAAGCTTTTGGGCTTTACCTGATATCTTTAAACTGAGTCTGAAACAGGCTTACCCATGAATCTTGAGGTTTTTGTACTTGTTTGATGTGAAATGACACTGTTCAATGCTTTAAACTGTGTTTTCATATACATTTTTAACATTTCCATATAGGAATGGGCGATATTGGCTAAAAAATGTATCGCAATAAGATTTGCCATTCTGGCGATAACGATAAAAGTCCCGATAAAAATATTATAATTCCAATCTATATTTTTGACTAATTTTGTCTTGAGAACTACAATTGGAGTAGTCAAATAAGATACTTAACCACAAGTTTAGTGGTAGGTTATGGAGAAAACTCATGACATCAAACAAGTCTCAAAAGTGAAAACATTTTCAACCTTTATTGAAAACTCTTATTGCACAGAGTGAACAGCAACAGATCCACTGTCTGATGTCAGGAAGACCTGATTGCACTCATCTAAGCCCCAATCTTGGAGGACATCCCTCACATGGAGCCTCGTTCAGTAATAAGCTGCTCACAGACATCTTCTTCATTACCTTTGGCCATGTACGTTTGTTATTCTGCTCTGTGTGGGCTATGGCTGTGAGTCCGTCGCTTGCACTTACGCCATCAACTTGCATGTATCGTATTTATCATGAGATGGCAAATATTTATCATGGAGGAGTTTTCTGGCGATTAATCGTGAACGATAATTTATCGCCCATCCCTATTTCCCTGCCACTCTGTTTGATACTGACAGGGCTGCAGCTGAAATAGTACGTTGAAAACTGTCATACACATTACAAGAATACAGCTGAGCAGTAAATTACATAGTGGAAATAAACAGAGGAGTTACTATAGTGAGATCGATTGTGCAGTTATGAATGGAAAGTGATATTAAAAGCCTTGATTTTCACACTCACTTTATCCTGCTAGTTCCACTTTTACTTTTCAGATGCAGCTGGGATGACTTTCGTCTAGATAATCTACTCAACTTCTGTCCAATTTTACGATGTGACAGATTACACTGAGATTTTAAAATACAATGATCAGGTTGTGATAAGTCACGTATCGCCCATTCTGCTCTGTTCTGTTGCACTGTGAGTTGGGTTGATTTATCAGGTTAATATCCAGCTTTGTGAGACAATACCCTCTGTGAAGATTAATAACTACAAGATATCCAGGGTATTTAGGGCCAAAATAAACAAAATGATCTTACAACCAAGAATTGACACAAAACAGCAAAATAATATTCCACAAACTGTGGGGGCACCCTGGTGGTCCTCTAGTGGAGGAACACAAAATGAATCCTGACGTCTCCTGCTTGAGTTCGGCTAGGGAGGAGAGATTTTCCAGCAAACTACAGTATGGCATGTCAAGAGTCTGCTATGATTTCAAGTTGTTTAAACACGCAGCCCGATTGCCGTCTTGTGCATTCAAAGTGTTTACATGCAATTTACAGTGTTTACATGCATGACTTAGAGTGAGCAGTAAAAAGTGACATCATATGGAGACGGATCATGAGTGTTCACAGAATGTAAAGACATGCAGTGAATTACATACTTATTTCATTTGGTAACCATGGGATTTTAAAACACATCATAACAAGAGTCAGTTTGGAACAAATGAGGTATATTTATTGTTTCAAAGTACAAAAACACAATCATGTGGGCTAATTTTAGTCTCTGTTAAAATGTCTGAATCAACTCTTTATCCGTGTGAAAAAAAAACAAAAAAACACCATCACAGACGGGCTGGTTGGACAATTTGTTCTGGGATCTTTTTTAAAGCAGCTTTGCAAGATGTCTACATATCACTGTTGAAAATCTTACAGGAACAAAAAAAGTTCCTGAACTGCTCCACAAATGCCTGAATAAGGACGCAGAGTCTCCAAAAGAAGTATGGGATTCAGAGTTTACCTACTATCTATTATGAGCTTGCTTTCCTATAAGATTGGACGGACACCTGCTCTACTTTTGAAAGTGGGATTAACACAGTCTTTTAGGATGGATACTGATTTAGATTGTCTTGGACCTAAATGTACTAAAGCTGCCAGAGGCTCACTTTTTACACCTTCTATATTTGATAACAATGATAATAAATTTACAGACTCTAGGCTGTAAATCTGTGACTTTTATTTTCCTTTTTCCTGATATACAGCATAACTGTTTCAAAAGTGTGAGTCCTGACTCCAGGAAAAGGGGATCAACTGGAGGGTCCAGGGAAGAACTTGGAGGGTAGGGTGGGAGGGATCAATTACTAACACTTTTTATGGTGATAATGTTTCAGTAAAAGGTGTCTTTTTGGATATAAGTGATTGCATAATGAAATGAATGTGTTCTTTTTGTATGCTCTTAAATAAAATAGCCACTCCACTCTAGCCAATCAAGATTGAGCAGTCACCATGAGTAAGACTGACATATCAGGAAGTTTCTCTACCACTGAAAACTAATGACCTACCTCCTCTGAGAGTGATAAAAATGTCTACAAAGAAAAAGACCACCAGGCAGCCAGACTGAACATGACTAAGCCACAGCTGTGGGATACCACCTGAGTCTTTACTACATCAAGTAAGACTGGCCCAAATGTGTTCTCAGAGAAAAGACTACTTACAGGAAATACATTAAATTAAATCAATGAATAACAAGACGATGTATCATGAAAATTGGACAATTTATAAGGTTTTTATAAGATTAAATTTGTGATATTTATAAAGAAAATATAGTAAGAGAAGGATCCCCACCAGAGGCTCAGGATACATACAGGAGTCCTTCACATGGCAAAGTTTGGGATCCCCTTATCTGAAATATATTTCTCATGCTGGATCATGTACTGTGATAAACTGTATATAAAACTATATTTATGTTTTCTTTTTAGCTGATCATTTATGTATATTATTGAGCATAAAATGACTCACAACCAGAAAGAACCAAAGCACTATGTTTTGTTTCTTGAAAACTTGTTTCTTGTTGATGGTCAAGTCTGTTTCGGTCACATTTCTGTGCTTATTTGGTCTACATCACCAGCCAGGACCACAACGTCATCATCATTATCATCACAGTGATTCTGGTTTTGACATTAAACTTCTGAAAAACTTCAGATAGGACAGAGAGAAACAGAGGGAAAAAAGTTCTGGAGAGTGCGCGGGGGAAATGTGAGAACAAAAGGGCAGGACAGAGAAAAGGTTCAATGAAAAGAGTGGTCCTATAAGAGGCACAGTTGAGGTGTGGTCCTGCTCCTGAAACTTGGTTACATAACATCACTGGGTGTTTTTTTTTTTTTCAGCGGTTTGTCACCTGGTGGCAGTTGTCTAGAAATGGGTCATACTGGTGTTTCTAAAGAAATGCTGCTGAAAGCTTTGGTTGACGCATGTTTTTTTTACTCTTTCTTTTTTTCTGCTGTTAATCTTTGTTTTTAAACTTCAAATACATCATTGCAAATGTGACGTCTTTATGCTGCACGTGTTTACTCTGAGTTTGCACCAAGTGAATCTGAAAAGTTCTGGAGTCGGGCACTTCATCTCTTTCTTGTTTTCCTCCTGTAGACATTTATCTTCTATTAACACACTTTAGTAACTTAATGCTGTACCTGCACATTTCTCATCTATCAAGCTCTTGTGACTTTAAATCAATGGTGCCAACCCACTGCCCCACTCTTGTCTGTATTCTTGGTCACACTGCTGCTACAATCAAGTTGCCACAGCTGAATGAGTATATATTTGCTTTATTGTAAAAATTAAAAAGTCAGCATACTGCATGTCTTTAACGTCTTTTATATTGTGCGTACGGATGAATGAAGGACATTTTATAGCAAAGGCAAAGAGCCTGATAAACTGTTTGTCAACTGATCTGCCCAGATTCAAACACAAGAGGACATTTAGTGTGCTGATATTTCTACTTTGTTGTAACACTTTAACATAAGTTAAAGAAACTATGAAACTATGAAAATTGTTGTGGCAAAACTTCTGTAGTGATTTTTTTTAAATACTGACAAAAATAAAGGCTTGGTGATTGACGTGCAAATATGCGACATTTACAGGGAATGCAAAATGCTTCAGTGTACTTAGTTGTTGTTTTTATTATCTAACCGTAAGCCATAAACTCCTTACTTCCTGAATAAATTGAGCGTGAACAGGCAGAAAGGTAAGCTAATTTGATAAAACGGATGTCAAATGTTTTTTCAGGTTTATTTCATTTTTCTGTATTTGATAATTGTTGTTGGAAAATGAAACTATGGACGCACACAGTAACTAACAGCCTAATGGTGGGAGTGTCACAGAGAAATTACCATAGTATAAAGCACCCTCAAAACACACACACATACACACACACACACACACACACACACAGTCAAACACCTCATAAATGACACATAATGAAGCTGCTGGCCCTCTTCTGAGCAGAACCAGTGAGCAGCTCACCCGCTGCTTTAGTACATTGTTGTTACAGTCTGTCATCTCATTAAAACGATTTATTTGAAATTGAACAGATGCACTTTTTCACTCAAATATTTGATTTTTGGCTGCAGAAAGTGTCTCTTGACTTGGGTATTCCACACAAATCTGAGGGAGATGAGGAATCCTGGTGCCTATTACGAACAACACGCACTGCAGCACCCACCTGAGCGGGGCATGGCCTTGTAAGGCTCAGCCGCTGATCCTAGCCCGCCTATGGCAACCAGCTACCAACGGGAGGAAAAAATCTGAAAGAAAGCACACACACAAAGGCATTACAATACATGCTGGGTTTCCATGACAAAATGGAGGAACACAGGAAAAAAAAAGAGTCATCGACCAATAAAAGCCATGATTCAAAACCTTAAAGGCTGGGTGTTAGGGTATATCAGCACACAGGCAAAACGAGAAGAAAGTACCGTGCTGATTTACAGACTCTTTCATGATCAGAAACACACACACACATGTACAATAAAATCTCCCAGCATGAAGCACTATTAAAACTTATCCCAGCGATCCCACTGGTGGGAGGCTTTTTTAGGACCTGTGGGGGCAGGGCGGTAATAAGAGGGGGGGGGGGGGTTAGACTATCCATTTGCCTTTTATAGCTGCCCACTCTGAAAGAAAGAAAGAATAAGAGAAAGAGAGATCTGAGAGACAGAGTGACCACTGGACGCACAAATATGCAAAAAAACACATAAACAGACACAGAGGGTGCAGGCATGAGGTTGTTTTTCTGTTTTCGACCCCAGAGGCGCACACATGAGTGTGTGTTGAGCATTTGGGGTTGATTAGAGTGAAATCGTACTGATGTGCTCTTTGTTTTCTGTTTTCTATCCAGCAGAATGTTTCATACATTCACAACAAGTCGGATATGTACGGCTTTAAAGAATAACAACAGGGATAGTAGGGAGAAAAAACAAAGTGTATTGTGTGTGTGTGTGAACAAGTGAGAGGGTAATTCAACTGCTTTTTCTCTCTCCATGCACTCAAGATTGAAAGACGACAAGTGAGGGAGAGAGTATATAAGCCTCAGAGAGAGCTACAGAGGGAGACAGAGGGGGAGAGCTTTAGCCTGGCTTTTCTCCGCTGTGCCTTTCAGCTCCTCTCTCACTGTAGAAAGAGGCGTGTCCATGGACCAGTATAAAGTCCAAGGAGAGCTACTCGTGTTGAGCCATTCTCAGGAGCGAGTACTTTGCACTGCACACCAGCAAGAGGAGGAAACTGCAGCTGTGACTTAAAACGCTGCCTTTTGATGACCTGCTTTGCATTTGGACACTTGTAGACCAGTTTCTTTTCCCTGAGCTTCATTTCAGGGCGGACGAGCCTCTGGACTTGAAGGGACAGCAAGACTGACCTGAACAAAGTGGTGGATAATCCAGCCGGCAAGTGTTCCTTCCAACATAACAAAAACTAGTTCTTATCACCACTATACTCGCCAGCAGAGCAGATCAAGTGCAGGCTCCAGTTTCTGCTCTGTGAAATTGAATCAGAGGAACGGAGAGGCAATACAGCAGAGGCATTGTGTCCCTGCAATTGAAACACTAACCAGCTGAAAATATCAAAGACCATCCTGGACAAAGCGTTCCTCTCAAACCCTCCTTGTTGGTCCAAATTCAGCTGAAGTACAAAGTCATCAAAAGCTGCACCACACTCAGAGAGGAGAGGGGAAGCAAAGGGCACCTTACACACAGGCACGGGATCGCGCACAGGTGCCGGGGCTGCCATGGTGCGTGGACGTGGCGTGGCAGTTGCCCCGTCCTGCTTGGGCCTTTGGGTATTCAGCACCCTGTCGCTGGCGGCGCTGTGCTTGTCGGACACGGCCATTCGTTGCCCGGTTTGCTCCGATGAGAGGCTGGCCGCCTGCCGTCTGCCAGAGGGCTGCGAGGAAACGGTGCGAGAGCCTGGCTGCGGCTGCTGCCCCACCTGCGCCCTACCTAGGGGGGCTCACTGTGGCGTCTACTCTCCACGATGTGGCACCGGCCTCCGCTGCTACCCACAGCGTGGCGTGGAGAGGCCACTGCACTCGCTGATGCACGGCCAGGGGGTGTGCATGGATGAGAGAGAAGTGGAGGAGAACTCAGGTGAGAGCAAAGAGGTCAAATGTTTGACCTCTTCACAGAGCACTTTCACTTTCTCTAGGCCTTTGTCATTTACTCTCACCCCACTCACACGGGATTTCTCTGCTAACGTCCGTGTAGAGATGCTGTCTTAGCACAAAGCGTGTAACCAGGTCACCTCAAACTCGGAGCCTGTGTCCGCCTTGCTCTGTGGACCCGGCAGACAAGAATGCTTTCTGTCTCCGCTCCCTGGGTCTTACCTGAGCTGGGCAGGGTCAGGCTTGGAGGAGAGGTGAGGGGTGACAATGTGCTGCTTGTTTACCCTAATCTCTGCTAAGCCCCGAACCAGAGCGTGCACACACACCGGCTCCTCACGCATGGCCTGATGGGAGAGTGCACACAGTCCCCCTGCTGTCTTGCGGCTGCTCGCTGAGAAAAGGGCCCTGCTGTAAGATGCAAAGCAGGCTTCAGAAGGGAGAGTGCTGTGGTGATAGCTGTGGTGGGCGTGTGAGTGTGTACTCTATGTGCCTGTATGTAAGAAGCCTGCGGGGCGTGCAACTCCGTTCCCTGTTTTAGAGTAAGAATCGTGCAAATCATCGTTCGGTTGATGCAGATTCCCAGCAAGCCTTTGGGTGTGCAATTACCTTATCATGTTAAGCTGAGATCCTGCAGGTAGCTGTGCAAGGCAGGCGGTGAAATGCATTGTAGTGGTCAGAGTGTGTGTGTGTGTGTGTGTGTGTGTGTGAGAGAGTGTGTGTGTAATGGGAGGAGGTAATAAAAGCTGCTGTATGAAATGACTGTAATGGAGTGTGGCTAGTCTGGGGCTATTAGAGCTCTCTGCAATCAGTAATTCACTTGGTTCTCTTTCATGGACGCCCCCACTCCTCCTCCTCCTCCTCCTCCTCCTGCTGCTGCTGCTGCAGAACTCCTCTTTTGCTGTCAATGTCTCTATCACACTCTTTTTATTCCCCTCTTTGTTGCTGAGTTCCCTTCGCAAAGCAGAAAGTCTGTTTCCACTTTCACTCAGTGGGATGTCTAATGCTGGATGTGTTATCTGCATATCCAGTTCCAGTTCACTGCTTTGACGTTCACTTCTTCCTACTGAGGAAACTGTTTCCCCTGTTTGTCTTCCTCTGCTCTCCTCAAAGGGAGTGGTGTTGATTTCCATTATACCATATGAGACAATTGTTATAACGTGTCGTAGACAAGGTGGTTCTTTCATTTGTTCCAGATTATCAACTAACCGGATCACTGCTGCTTCCACTGAGCCCAGGCTCCCAGACAGTAACTGGTAATGGCAGGAGGCTATCTGCCAGCGCCAGAACACCAAAGATTTGGATCAGCTCAGCCAATATAAAACTCCCCGGACGCTCATCTTAATGCAGCATCTGTTTCCCCTGGCCCTGGGAGCACCGCCCCCTCCCAGCTCTAATAAGCCTTAGAGCGCATCGCCCACCGTGTCCTGCTCCTTCATGAGGATGAGCTCATCGGCACTCATTTTGCCAGAGCTGAAATGAGAGCCTTCTGCTCTGTGTGCAGGGCCAGCATAGGTTAGACCGGCGCATAGCATGACTAAATGGAATCAGGAAGAAAAGGAAAGTTGTTTAGAGAAAGATTAAAATGAAGGGATGTTCTCCCCGGACATTATTTCTGCTCTTTGATCCTGTCTGGTCTGATCAGCTGTCCCAGAACTGGGTTAGAGTGCACAGAGGGGAGTCTCGGTTCCTTTTTTCTCCAAGGCGGGGCAGCAGTAAATGGAACATTTTGGAAAGTTCATAAGTTTTGTTTTTGGTGTTCTGTAATCTGAGCGCAGAGTTTTGTTTGACTCCACACTCCTTCTCACCCCCGGAGTCTGTCATAACAAAGCAGGGAAGCTCTGCCCAATAAATCTCACTGTAAATCAATTCTTCTGGGCAGCAGCTCAATTTTGCTGTATAAGAATGTTCAGTGTAAACAAATGGCAGCGGAGAGACAATCAGAAAGGCTCGGGGATGAGGGGTGGGGGGGCAAAGACCAACTCCAGTCAAAGGCAGGAGATTTCCTTTGTGGCGCATTCACCGTACTTATGCATTATTAAACAAGGGGGTGCATCTCCTGAATACATGTCTGACACTGCCCCACTCCTAGCAACAGTGAACATACTAGATAAAAATAGAAGAGGGTTTTTAAAAACCAGGAGAATTCATAATGAAAAGGATCCTGGGATAGAGGCAGACCTCAGCTCAATGAAGCGAATTCAGGGTGTCAGGTTAATAGTTACAGTTCTGCATCTGCATTCTGTAAAGATGCGTGCTGCCTCATGGCAGTTGCTGAGGGAATAGTTATGAGCTATCAGTCCATTTTCCTTGCTGAATTTCTTTCAAAAATGCATCAACCTTCAGGCTATTCCTGAACCAAATTTCCATAGCAACAACAACAAGCACTGCTCGGCATCTTATGTCAAGGTCTAAGACAGCCTTCATGCATCTTGATATCCCATTCTCAGAAACCCTCTCCATTCTAATACTGAGAATAAATCGTCATGCATGTGTTGGCATCTGCTCCTCAATTCCTGCCGGGTCTGGCCGAGTGTCGTATTCAAATGCTTCCCCTCTGACTGTGAAACAGATATTGTGTACAAACTGATACAGATGTCAGATATGTAAAGTCTAACACCTTTAGGCCCTGAAGGAGCTGCATGAATGAAGCCGTCCCTGTAGCCAGAGTCTGTACAATTTACTGTGACACACAGATCTTTATGAAAGCAGCATGCTAACCTAGATTCTCCCGAGAATGAGGACTCCACAGCGTGTTAAAGGAACTGAGGGATGTGGATGTCTTTTCAGGGTGCCAAAAGAGGATTTTCCAAAACCTCTTTTCGCAGATGTCCCTTAATGTTGTGTATTTGCTTTTTTTGGGTCGTGCAGCACATTTGTACAGCTGGGGCTCTTGTGCAGGAGTAAATGTGATTAGCTAATTGTTGTTCTCCATTGGACAGGGACCCCCCTCTAGTGTTGGAGCTGAGAGATAAACATAAACTGTCCCTAAGTGAGACCTCAATAGCTTACATTTCATATGTGCAACTATTCATCTTAACTCTTCACAAATCAGCTGCTCAATAGCATGACAAACTGCTATTTTTATCAACAAGTGTATCTATGTGCAGCAATTATCACTGCCTATTCATGGCGCCTTCTGTCACTGGATGCGGAGCCAGCGTTTTCCATAGCAACTGTATGCTAATCGCGATTATTTGAGCAATCAAGGATTGAAAAAAATGAGGGAACATCATCTGTCACACCTAAAACAGGACAATGTTTTCATTCTGCTGGTCTCTTCTATCAAGATGTGAGAGGAGGATTTAAAAAGAAATGGCCTAAAATAACATATTATTTAAGAGCAAATTTAGCTACTTTGTTAGTTCCATTGCAGTAGATGTGGAGGCTATGAGCAACTGTAACTGTCTCCACACACCAAGCACGAGTAAAAGCGTTTGCGCGAATGATTTACTTTTGTCAATGCAAAGATGCAATTAAGACGCTCCAATTACTCTGGTAGCGCGAATGGCGTGAATTGGGCGTGAGCTGAAAATGTCTCAACTTGAAAGTCGCAATAATTAATCAGCACAAAAGTTGCCAGGTGACGTATGAAGACAGATGGTTGTTGACTGGTATCAAAAATGGAGGAAAAAATGATCGTGTCAGTGTGTGGGTGCCCGAATTATATAATACCTTTTCTTTCAATTACTGAATAAAAAGGAGCTCGCCTGAAGCCAAGTGAGTGAGAAGGTCGGATTACTTGGTAAATTGTAATAAACCTTTGTCTACCACTCGATCCCGGGGGTTTAATTGGCAGGGATTACCATTGAAATTAACATTGACGTGCGAATGAAGCGAGTAAATACTATTCATTCACACGTCTAGATTCGCACAGATTTAGCGAGTAGATGACTTTACTCGCGCTTGGTGTGAGTGCCCCGTAAGAGGCTTATCATTACTCAAATAGCTACAAGGTCAATTGCGTTTTGTTAAAGGGGGTTATCGTGGATTTTTTTCAGACTCTATAGTTCCTTTCTGGTACCTCTTTCACAGCTTTACATGATTTTCAGATCGGAAAAAGCCTTGAATTTGTCACGGTGGTGTATTAAGATATCACTATTTCATCCTTCATCTGACACGCTTCATTTTAGCTGCTGTCTCTTTAAGGTGCCCCCATCCACAAGCCAACTTTCCTCTTATTGGCCACCTCCTTGGAGTAAGACCTTTCCGCTCTGCCAGAAGCTCAGATAAACCAGGAAGGAGAGTCTATAATTCATACGCAAGAATTCTAGTAAGTCTCGCACATAAACCACGATCTCATATTTTTTCGCATTCGTCCGTGATTTGAGCAGGATTTATGGACACCAAACTTTAAAACTTTGAAGTTTTTGTTGTATACCTGGAAATGCACCCCCCCCCCCCCCCCCTTAAAGGAGGTTTGGCACGATCTTCTGCACTTGAAAGCAGATGTAGAGCCGAGTCAGAGCCTCCCACATCACTGTTCCTGTGTTTTACAGTCAACTCCAGGTAAAATACAAACAGCTGCTAGTGCACTGCAGGACCAGGGCCATCATACACTCATGCAGCTGCAATACTGTGGAGGGTGTGTTAGTATTTTGGCAGATTTTCTCCACTTATTCAATACACAAAATTACGAAATAAATATATTGTTAATCACTGTGACAGATTATTATTTTTTTTGTAAAGGAAAATTTTCTAATGTAGATATAAAGATTGTTATCCATCAGCTTTCAAAAAAAAAAAAAAAAAAAAAAAAAATATATATATATATATATATATATATATATATATATATATATATATATATATATGTACACTGTATATATATATATATATGTAATTTTATCCATTTAACCAGGAAAGCCTCATTGGGATTTAAAATTTCTATTACAAGAGTGTCCTGGCCAAGACAGCAGAAGCACGTTTCAACAAAGTTACAGACATAAAGACATGCTGTTTAAAATTTGGTAACATGTTCTGGGTCATTTAATAGAAATCTTCGCACAAGGCATCTGCAGCCTGATGCATCTTCCTCCAAAGCCTTCAAACTGCTTTTCAAAACATTCAGGGAGACCAACTGGGGTAGCGTACGTAAAATTCTTTTTACCAATTTCAAGACGCACTATGGAGACAGACAGCAAAAGTAAGTCCTTTGTCACAGAGCAAAGACAATAACTTCCAACATTTTTCAAATGAATGGCAAAAGAGGAAAAGTTACGAATTGAGTTGTACATGCCAGAGATTTAGCCTACAAGTAGACAATGCAGTAGACAGCCAACTCGATTATACAGACAACAGTGGTGAGTAAGAGACTTCAGATTAGCAATGAACCTCAGGGCCCCATGGTAAACCGTATCCAGAAAGTGAAAGCTTTGATTTAATGCATGCATATCACCATAGTCAATCAGGGTGATAAATATAGCTGCAGCAAGACTTGTCTGCAGCAAAATAAAAACAGGAGTCATTTCTGACATAGAAGCCCAGCCACAGCGTCAGCTTCTTTATAAGTTTCTGTATATGACGTTTAAAAGACAAGGAGTCATTAATTAGGAATCCCAGGTATTTGTACAATAAGCATACACTGTCTTCGGTGTTTTCTTCAGGTTTAGGTTTGTTCGCCACAATCTTTATATTTGGACGTCAGAAAGCAGGTGATGGAAATAGTAGCAAGGGTCACAGGAACATTCCCTCTTGGTTTGGTGCTCCTCAAGCCATAAATTCAACTTCATCAGGTTGTAAGTACAACCATGGACAGTGCAACATGTACCAGAGCTATGTAAAGGCATTTCAAAATATGTAAGTTACAGTTTTTCATGCTTGAAAAAAACTCTGTGGGAATATCTGCCATCTTTTTAGGTTTGTTTGCAACAGGTTGGAAACATGACAGGGAATAAAAAGGCTTTTTTGGAGAGGATGAATCTCCTAGATGTAAAAATGGAAAGAGGTACGCTACTCTGTGACAGACTGCGAGAGCAAATGGTTTAACTATTACAGAATAATGTTCCTCAGCTGGGTTGTGTTTTTCGCTTGTGGTTGTGTGCGTGCGCAAGGTGCGTTTATGAACTCATAGCATGGGGGTGGGCCTCTCCATGTTCTCCGCTGTCCGTGCCTCAGCATAAGATTGCAAAGAATTGGGGGGTTTCAACATCTTCAGTAAATATTGTTATCAAAAGATTCAGAGAATCTGGCAAAATCGCTGTTTGAAATGGACATGGCCCAAAACCAATACTGGATGTGATCTTCCTAGTTGCATTAAAAACAGACATGACTCTGTAGTGGAAATCACTGTGTGGGCTAAAAGTATCTCCTAAGAGCCATTCTCTTTATATTCAGCTCTTCCTTGCATCCTCTGATATAGGTTAAGACTGGACTGGTGAAGTGAGGAACTGTCCTGGAGTCTGACAAATAAAAATTTGACACTCTTTTTGGAAATCATGGACCCTCACCTTTCTGCTCTGCAGACCACAAAGCTTTTCTATTCAAGCAAATAAAAAAAAAAACAGGATCTGTGATGGCATGGGTGGCTTACAAGCTTGTAATTGGGGATATGATTAAAGACCCACTCTGATGAAAATCATGTTTTTCTTGTTGTCTACATATTCACATGGCATTTTTCTGATGCTACAGGACATATTACGAGAAAAATAAGACCAAAATTGCATTTCTGAGAATTTCTGCATTCAAATTGCTGTGAATCTCTGGCAGGCCCAAATGATAGGGTCAGTTACAGTGAGACTTCCTAGGTAGCAAATCCAAGCTCCGCCCCCGGAGCCGTGGAATGCAGGCCAGACTGGTAGAAATAGAGAGGACAATCACGGAACATGCAAGTGCGTTGGCAGATCGCAATGCTTGTAAGAAAGCTAATTATGATATTAACTAATATCATGCCCCTAAAGACATTAGTGTCCGAGAGCTGAATAGCTCCTGTTATCTGCCACTTCTACTACACCAGCAATGTTAGGCTACAAGCTAACGCGAGGAGAAGTATGCAGAGCAGTGCTATCTCCACCCACGATTTCAAGGAAAATTGCTTCTGATCTATTAGAGCTTTGCAAAAGAAAAGTCCTTGAAAATGACACAGGTAACATGATTTTGGCTAAAAACTCCATTATCACAATGTAAAGACCACTGATAACACTTCAAGTAGTAGAGATAAAATTGATCAGAGTGGGACTTTAAAGGATTTAAGTATACTGTTCAAGTATACTCAGGTATTATACTACTATGCTATACTACTCATAGTTACTAATAATGCTGTTTGATTTCTGTCCTCCACTTCAACTCAAAACCCTGGTTCTGTACATACAGTATATCAACATGAGAACTTGCAGTAAAAATCAAGACAGGAAAGTAGCTAAAACAGTTTAACCTAACTGGGGTTTCCCTTTATTCGTAAACTTATTCAGTAGTACCAGATCATCAACATGTGACGGGTGGCTGAGATTACCCAAGCTCACTTTGACAGGATTTACTCACAGATCTTCAAGTTGATAAATCCACAAAACAGTCAGTAATGGAGTCCAGAGTACTGAGCTGAGATGACTCTTATACCTCAGTTCAACTCAGTTTGGATTGTTGGACACATGATTCAGTCATGTCTTCAAACTAAATTCCATCTAGATGAAAAATAAGATTGCTCTCTGAAAACAGAACAAACTTTGAATCTCAATGGATGCAGTGAATGTGGGAAAAACCTCGCTCTGTGCTCAAGTTTCCAAAACACGTTTTATTTTAATCACGCACATGATGTTTTGATCCAAAAGATTTTAGTCAGAGTAAAGAATAATGTTTATCCTGATGATGATCCATCTGGAACGGCTTCACTATCCTTCCTGAGTATTTTTCTGTCTCTGATCTGCACCTTTTTTATGTGTGTGGGAGTGTGCAATGTCTTGCTTGTCAGACACGGCAGCAAACTTTCAGGCATCAAGGTGAAATATGAAACTTGAGGTTTGATGTATTAATTATTGAAAAATGTGCAAACTTAAATCTGATATTGCTCAAATTGAAGAAGACAACTTTAGTGTTAAGGCTCATTTTAGTAGCTTTATGTTGGGTCCAAACTGATAACTAAAACCTGATTCTTGCACGCATCTGCAACTACTTTTTGTCATGGTCTGACAGCAATATGTGAAATATACCTCTGGAAACAGATAACTTCTCAGTAACTCCAGTGTATCCAATGAACTCTGTGACTTTCTTTTCCTTGTGGGTCATCTCTTGATCCATCACTAACCCCAGATGAGTGCTCGTTCATCTCTTTCACCCACAATAGGTATCAGTTTATCAGCAGACAGCTACAAAGACGCTTCCCTCTGTCACAATGGGGGTTTGTACTTGTAAAAGAAACCAGTTTTAGTATAATTTACTTACAATCCAAAGTTATTAAGTTTGCCAAAATAACATCATGACACAGATTTGTAAAATTACTTATTTATTTTGGCCTCAAGGGGCGATGACTAAAACTTTTAAAATGCTGGTTAGACAAAAGTCAGATCAAATATTTCTGATGCTTTCTGTAAGTCAGGAAATCTTAAGCTGTACATGAAAACAAAGCTCACTGGCTTTTGTTGCAGCATTTGGCAGATTTGTTGCTCAAGTTGAAATGCTGGATTTCGAAAACCTTGTTTGCTGGACTATCTTGGAGATATCTTCTAAAAGAGAGAAATAAATCAACATCTGTTAGACAGTTTTCCTGTACCAAAGCCGACTGGAACGTGCCAAAAACTTTTTTGCCAATTGGAAACCAGAACACTCCCTGTGAAGAAAAATCAGACCCCCAAGAACAGATTCTACTTTTTCATGTACAATCAGACAATAAACATTTATAGACTGAACTACTTGATATCTATTTCATCATGCTGCAAAGTTTTGCTGTTCTGTTTTGTTAAGTTGTGGACACAAAACATTAAAATGTAATCATTTCTGTATCATAGCTTCAGATGAGCAATGCCAAAAATGCATAACAAGTTGCACAGAAAGGTCATTAAAGTCCTTTGGTGTCATGTTCTCAGTGGTCTTTAAAAATTGTGATGGTGAAGTTTTTAGCCAAAATCGCGTTAACTGTCTCATTTTCAAGGACTTGCCTTCTGCAGAGCTCCAGTAGATCATTAGCAATTCGCCTCAATGTCGTGGGTGGGGACAGCACTGCTCTGCATACTCCTCTTCACGTTAGCTTGCAGGCTAACATTGCTGGTGTAGTAGAAGTAGCAGGTAAAATAGGAGCTATTCAGCTCACAGACACTTTCTATGGGGGCATGATGAAAGCTAATATTATTGCTAGCTTTCTTACAAGCATTGCAATCCGCTAACGCACACACTTGTTCCGTAATTGTCCTCTCTATTTCTCAGAGTGTGGCCTGCATAGAAGTGCTCCGGGGGCGGAGCTTGGATTTGCTATGTAGGAAATCTCACTGTGTCTGAAGCTGCCGTTTGGGTCTGCCAGAGATTCACAGTGATTTGAATGCAGAAATACTCAAAAATGCAATTTCGCACTTGTTTTTCTCATGATATGTCCCATAGCATCAAAAAAAAATGCCATATGAACATGTAGACAACAAGAAAAACGTGATAGTCATCGGAGTGGGTCTTTAATCAAATGAGTTATCCTACTTTCTGGGTATAAAATAAATCAGCTAATGAATGTTTAAAAAAATTCAAAACCACTTTTTGTATAATGACTTACCTGTTAGGTTTTCACTCTAAAGCCATTATCCTTAGGAGTAACCCGAGTGTAGGTACCAGAATGAAGCTTTGCAGAGCTAAGGACAGTAGAGAGTTCACTCTGCACTGTCAGTGCTCTGGGGTGTCACCAAGAGATTTCGGGCCCCAAGCTAAAATATCCCCACTTCACTGCAGCAAATGTTCTCAAACTTTTAGGCCTCTATTAGGTATTACATCGGACTTTCACCAAATCCACGCTCCGATCCATTTTGGCTTGTTTTGGCTCAACAGCATTTTTAGAGCCCAGCACAGAGCAGCACCGCCTGACAGCCAAAGTCCCAAGACCAAGAAATTCCTGTATTAAGTACAGATTCAGGGGTCTCCTACCTCCATGATGAGCTCTGCAAGCCTCCGACCCATCGACTCCAGGCCTGGTTCTGCTCACTATGATGGTTTGTTGATGCAGTGATGTTAAACACAATCAGGCATCAACATGAAGTGTTTTATTTTGAATATTAGATGCCAGAGGAAGCTGACACACTGAAGTGAAAACCTGTCTGCTTCGCTCCTGTGACTGAGTCTGAGCTTTTCCTTTAGCGCCCCTGGCAATGCTGAGCAGTATACTCCCTAAAGTATATCATGCTTGTCAAAATTAAAGAAGCTTTTACTGTGTAGGATTTATCAGACTTATTCTCAGTTGTTTTCGTTACAAAAATCAAAACTATATCAGAGTGTAGTGAAAGGAGGCTTCTCCATGCCTGATGTCTAATTTGTCATATCCAATGTGGCTGGAGAGGTTAGAGACGGTTTCCTTTTTAAAAAAAATCTTTATTAACCATTAATCTGTTTCGTTAAACTGACACACTGGCTTTATTCGGCACACGCTGGCAGATTGTCAATACTCACACAACGGCGCTTAGTTTGATCATTAACCGATTCATGGAAATCCCCTTCCTGGAAAACAATGTCCTGATAATCTCGCAGCTTTCAGTGTTGACTCAGAAGATCAGTTTTTGGTCATAAGCCTGGTAGACTTTTGAGCTCACTGCCAGAAACAATGGTTTTGGAGAAGAAGCTGAACCAAAGTTGTCGATTTTTCATCAGATTAGTTTCTGTCATAATAATTGAATCTTTTCTGTCAAAGAGAGCAACCACATTGAAAACATCTGGAGGAGGTTTTATTGACCGATAAGTTGCAACCCAAATGTTTGTACGACACAAATGAATAAGACGACAGAACAGACATGAATCCCTGGACTCATTGTTATAACTAAACAGTGAAATAAATTGAAACGCAGTTTTACTTTTTGACTGCACCATAGCTTCTCTTTTGTTTTTTGGATGAGTGATCTTTTATTTGTTTAAAAGAACTGATAAGTATTTTTAGGAGTAATAGAAGGGTCAAACAAACTCAGGACTTTTTCCAGGAGATCTGGGCTCAACTCCCATCTAAAAAACAATAAGTCAGTGGCCCTTTTTTACAGTTTCATAACGTGTATTAAAATATTGACTTGTGCTTTTTCTTCCAAACCTGACTTAACACACTTCCTCATCCTAATCATATTGTGACATAAATACAGTGATAACCCCGTGTTTTGTGTTGCGTGTCTAACCAGATGTCGTGTATCCATTGCTGCTGACTTGAGTGTTGAGTCCTGCAAAAGTGACCTTTAACAGAGATTTCGAGGTTTTGGGACACTGGTCACGCTGTTGTGTTTGACTGGGATTGAGACATGTCTCTATCTTTGCTCAGCAGATCTGAGAAGAGCCTAAATAAAGTCATTGTTTTCAGAGGGTGCATCCAAGGTTTTTGATGTCTCACGTAGTGGCCTCTCTCTGGCTCCGATCCAAATCAAAAGCAGTGGAGGTATAAACCACAGGAAAGAACTCTGTCAATGTGGCTGAGCAAATATTTGTTTAAGGAGGATATTTGGCTTTGAGGTTTTCGAGTTCAGCTTAGTTTAAAGCCACTTACAGTGAAACCTGACAAGTGATGACGCCCCTTTGTTAATGTTCCACAAATGTACAGACAAATATATCAACAAAGACAAAGAACTTGTTGTCACTATTACGTGATGTAACCTGATATTAAACTGATGTTTGTCCTCAGGTAAAAAATGTGGTTATCTTATCGACAGTACGTGCTGAACCTCTTAAATCCTATGCTCACAATTTCTCGTGAAAGTCTGATCAAAAATGTGCTGTAGAAGTATATGCTGACACCTTAGCCTGACTAAAACCCCGCTGAGTGGAATTACTCAGTTGGTCTAACACTAATCAAACAGCTGAAATGTGCTGAAGGAAGGTGTGAAGTAAAAAAAAAACCTCTACAAAGGAGAAGGGAAATTTTTAAAAGGTGAAGCTGTTGAATCATAGGAAAGGTACAGAGCTTTAAAGCCAGCATGAGCAGCAGTCCCTCTGGTTCATCCTATTGCTCAATGAGGTTTATTCAACATGTGGGAGACTAAAATGTGATTGATGGCAAGCTTGTGAGCTAGATTTGCTCATGCATATTACACCCACTGATTGTTAACTAATACAGGAGTCACCTTTTTACCGTCTCCAGCAAAGAAGCCTAAGTTTGAGCAAACTTTTGTTGAGCAAACCTGACAGGCTGGGGCATGTAGGCCAGCTTTCTCTATGCAGCTCTATTGACAAGTAAAGGTGATGTAGGCATTAAGGAAGTATGACATATTTTAGCATGTAAAAGTGAAAAACTTTCATATGATGACAGTTCCACTTTCCCCAATGTATTTAAAGGGATATTCCAGCTTAAAATTAAGTAAGGGTCAAACACACACCGCATGATAACAATACACAGCGGTCTACCACTCAATTCGCAAACCCCAACCAAAGACCCACTCTATAGCCACAAATAATGCTCAGAACAGCACTACCAAACATATTTTTAACTTTGCCTGATTTCTTTAGCAAAGAGACCAAACACAACTCACCCAGTAGTGAGTTGAGCTCAAAGTAGTAATTAAAGACAAAATATTTTATTCATGGGAAATTCTGGAAGGCCTTCTTTTTGCAATCATTTGGTCATTTTATTAAATAAATAACTGTGTCGTTAAAGTGATCAGCAGATTTATTCAACACTAAACTTAAGCTACAACCCCTTAAGTTGACTTTGTTTATTTCCTGTGAGGAACTTTCAGTTGATGTCAATTTTGGTGCCCCTGTTGAAAAAGCACCATTTGCTTACCTTGTCCTCTGCATGCTTGGGTGGTGTCTTCTAGCAAAACATGTTTATTGTGAATGTTTTAGGTGGAAACTGCAAAACAGGGCTGCTTTAACATAAAAAAAAAAATCATCAGTCTTGTCACTGATGATCTTGTTTGCTTTAGATATCATAGAAAGGCATTAATATAAATTTCTGTCTATTTTGTAAATAACAGTCAACTCCTCATGGGAGTTTTAAGTCAATGTACCAGAGGACCAAAAAGTGGAGACTGTTTCTGATTATTCTCAGTCAGGCCTGTCGTTATCTTTACTGCACACCTGTGACTTCCAGTGCCTCGCATGGTATCATCACCAGGCCTGATAATACACCCAAGGAATTTATATTTGGAAAGCCAAGAACTGCTGCTGATCCAAATCACATGAAACCACACAAAAAAGTGGCAACTTCCTCCGTGGAAAACAGCAGTGGTAGCAAACAGGACATGCCACCTCTGACCCACTTTAATCACTTTGGCTCGCTCTATGAAAGAGGGTGGAATCGAAAAAAAAAAAAAGTGTGAACATGCACAAGAGGAGAGGGAACGACTTGGAACAAAGGGAAACAGCTGAAAGCTTGTTGGCTCTGGTGGAAGAAAGTGCTGATGAGCAAGGCTCAACGGCAACAAGACTAAAAATACAAACAGCCGAGAGACACTTCCCCCTCAGACAAGCCAAGCAAAGCAAGATGACTGTCTGTGAAGTTCACCTTCCAAAGTTAAAAAAAAAAGAGTGTAGTCACTGTTTGACAATGGCGATTGACTGCTGCAGGGCCTGAACCAGCTTGAAAAGAAGAACAGTTAGAAAGACTGAATGCTTTCATGCGTCGAAGACCTGAGAGAAGCCTGCAAACTGCACAAGATTAAGGAGGCTACTGACCCACCTTTGTTGTCTCTTTGCCATCAACAATTAACTTTAGATATAAACCAGAGCTCAGGCCTGGTTCAGTGATCAGAGTGAGAATAGCTTTAACCTGCAGTTTCAAACGCTTTGATTCCAGTGCCAATCTGTAAAATGCCACAGGTTATGAGCAGAAAGCAGAAAGCGAAAAGGACTGCCAAGTCTCACAAGCCACAGGTGAAAGGCAACATGCAGGCTCACAAAGAAAGACACACACACAACCTCTAATCCTCTGTTTCATCTATCTTGTGCCCCCCAACCACCAACCAGCACACACACACATCAAGTTGTGCCCACTTGTGACAGTGCAAATACCCTCTAAGAACCTCCATCTGGCATAGACTGAGGTTGTTGTGGAGGGGTGGAGGATAAAGAGGGAGGGGGGCATTTCCTGAGGAAGCAGCTGCCTGCCTGCAGGGCCACAGCGCTGCAGGATTATAGGGATGTAAAGGTGAATGTGGCACAGACCACAATGTACAGAGGGTGGCAGAGCAGGGGTGGTATCGTTTAAAAAAGCCTCAGAGCTCGTGGCATGGCTGCAGCGGTGCAGTAGTAGTTGAAAAGTACCAGGGTGAGAGCTGAAGTACAGATTACCCCCCAGAGCGCCAACACAACGCTGTGTCCTTGAGGTTAACCTGGCCTCATTTTTAGCCTACATCTCACCACTTTCAGCTGGATGGGATGTTATGTGGAAGGACAAGGGGGAGAGGAAGAGAAGCATTAGCTCTGTGTCTCACACCAGGGCAAATCATCATTAAATAGATGGTGCCCTCAATTTAGCTTATAACATTCAAGTATGATCCAAGTGTGCTGAACCTACCATCTTACAACACTTGATGGCTGTTTCAAAAATACACAGAGGGGTTGTACCTGACTTAAGAAGTAGTGGATTTAGTCATTCTTAAAGTCCCACTCCGATCTATTTTTTTTTTTTTCAACTAAAAGTTTTATCAGTGATCTTTAAATTATGATTAGGAAGTTTTCGCCAAAATCCCGTTAACTGTGTCATTTTCAAGGGCTTTTCTTCTGGAGAGCTCCAGTAGCTCATTAGCAATTCGCCTCCGACTCGTGGGCGGACACAGCGCTGCTCCGTACACTCGTCTTCATGTTAGCTTGCAGCCTAACATTGCCGGTGTAGTAGAAGTGGCAGGTAACATAGGAGCTATTCAGCTCTCGGACGATGAAAGCTAAAATCATAATTAGCTTTCTTACGAGCATTGCAATCTGCTAACGCACACGCTTGTTCCGCGATCATCCTCTCTATTTTTCCGAGTCTGGCCTGCAAAGCGGGGCTCCTGGGGCAGAGCTTGGATTTGCTATGTAAGAAATCTCACTGTATCTGATGCTTCTGTTCGGGTCATGCTGGAGTTTCACAGCAATTTGAATGCAGAAATACTCAGAAATCCATTATTTTTCTCATGGTACGTTCTGTAGCATCAGAAAAATTGCCATATGAACATATAAAAAACAAGAAAAACATGATTGTCATTGGAGTGGGTCTTTAAGCCGACAACAATTACATGGTGACTTCTCTATCTGTGCTGTAAAACGGCTCATCATCTACCCTGGGTGTCCTTGGCTTAAACTTTTTCACATTACATGGTATAGAAAGAGCAATTGTAGGTGTTACTGGCAGCTGATTGTCCTCCCCACTAGTTTGTTGATGGCAATTTCTCAGTTTGAGTTTGCTGTGAATGATCAATTATCGGCATCTTTGCCAGTTTCACTTCATTGCTGTCTCTAGTGTCTCCTTTGCCAGATCCAGTCTTTTGTTGGTCATCTCTATTGCTATTTGTGTCAGTTTCAGTGTGTTACCATTCCTATTTTACACTTCTTCAGTTTTAATTTACTGTTTATCATCTCTTGTCTTCTTCACCAGTTTTAGTAACTTGTTGGTCTTTGTAAGTTTCTATTAGTTGTTGCCTAAACACAAGTTTTTGATATATAAGATATTCTTGTAATGCCACTTTTTGTGTATGGATTTTCAACAACACTCCTTTTGTTCTGCTCAGCATCATCTAAAAATAAGAAGCTTTGTGTGTGTGTGTGTTTTTATTTCCACACACTGGGTTACAGCTTCTTATCAGACTAGGGGCTCTATTTTCGTGTCCGTCGGGGACGCGGTGGAGGATGGCGGACCCCGGCGCACAGCCAGTTTGGTATTTTCTTAGACTGAGGCGCACCAAGGTCCGCTAAGCTGAGTGTGGTGGTGTGGCAGAGGGAGGTGTTGACAGAATCAGCTGGTGCAGGGACATTTTCGTGCTCACCGATGGCTACGACTCCCGCGCTGGGAGGAGCTGAGTTAGGGAGGAGGGATGCTTACGCCAGGCTGTGCCACTCACCAAAATACCAAATTGTGCTTGGGAACGCCTTGTCAGTGCGGCGGACCTGACTTATGCTGCGCCTGCACCACGTCTCTGGCGAAGCATGAAAATAGAGCCCTGGGTGTTCAATCATGCCAACATTACATTTACAGAGATTTAAATGGTAGCTTAGTTATGTTAACTGTCTTGTGAGCTAAAGTTGGTGGCAGCTCAATGTGCAATCCTACAACGACTTTTGCATGTCTTACTAATCTTAATCAACAACTTTTTCTTTGTTATAGAGAGGACACCTTAAATTTCTTGTTTTAAAAAATAAAGTGAGACCTAAGGGTTACTTTAAGGCTGACTATAAAGTTCAAAGATTCACATTTTGTACCCCATAAAATACTCTATGTTCAATGTCTCAATGATGGATGAAATTTCTAAGAGTGTGACTGACAAAATGTGAGTCAGGTCTGGGTGTTCTTCGGATCTTCAACTTTAGGGGAGCAGCCCTGATGCATTTTTTCATCTTTTGTTGAATATATGGAATAAAAAGTTATCCCTTCCTTCCTCTAGCGATGGAGAGGCAGGATGAGATCATCCTCGAGCACCCGAACAACAGCAATATCCGGTGCAGTCCACAAGACAAGCGCTGCATACAGAAGACCCTCGCACGCCACCCTCCAAAGTCCACAAATCAGAGAAGCAACACAGCCAGGGAGGAGACCAAGGCGGCGCTGGTGAGAGAAAGTCTTTAGACATCTTTATCAGTTTTAGAGGAATTACAAACCCAAGCATTCCCTCTCTGTGGCGCTTTTCTCCGACCCAGCAGGTGTTTTATATTAAGACTTTATGGTTCCAAAGCCACAAGCGTAACAGTCACGTAATAAATTGTACAAATTACTTATTTACAGACCGTAACATTTAATTGCGGTCTTGCGAAATAAAGTACAGGTGCACATTGACATCAACATGCAATTAGCTCTTATTTTTATAGGCAAGAGCAGGATCACAACATCCCTTTTAATCAGAAACAGACAAGTTTTATCACCTTTCAGGACTTTCATTTAACAGGAATTGTGTTACATGATAGCACAATAATGCTACAAATGAAACAATACAGATTTATGTTTAGATGCACTTGTATCGACCACCTGGGTAGGCCCCGTTTCATGCTTTGTACACATTTTCCATCACAAAATTCCAAACAGTGCCGGGTTCAACTATCCAGACATCCTCATATTGTTCCAGACAGTTGTTGACATCACTGCACTCATAGTTAGACGTTTGTGTAATAAATGGTTTTCAAGTTTTTAGGGCTTTTCACAGAAAGACCAGAAACTTAGGAACACCCAATTGGCTCTCTTGACTGCACAACTAATTTGCTACTCTTTTTTCCTTTATTCTTATGTATCAAAATTTGGAAAACTTCTTTAAAATTTAATACCACTCCATTTTCAGATCAGAAATAAAATTTTGTTCTTACTTTTGTTACTTTTTCATTACTATTGCAGATTTATTATCAATGACTTTTCTGAATGGTTGATATGTTAACCTTAAAGGGATATTCTGCTGTAAAATTAAGTTAGGGACAAACACACACTGCACGATAGCAGTACACAGTGGTCTACATCTCCACTCGCAAACTTCAACCAAAAAGCCACTCTACAGCCACAAATAATGCTCAGAACAGCACCTATCTTTATCAACAATACATAAAGGCCCCCAGCCATAGTACTAGTCATCAAACATCTTTTTAACTTTGCCTGGTTTCTTTAGCAAGAAGACCAAATGCAACTCACCCACTCTCCTCCAGCAGCCGCTTGTTTGAGGGGAGCCCTGACGAGTTGATCACTGAGTGCAGTGGATCATTTCCTTTAAGTAATGATCATCATTGTAATAATTTTGCAATGCAGACGCAGTAGTTCTTCTGCCTTAGCGTCTTGGTCTGATTCCATTTACATAAAGTAAGAATCATAAATGTTCTTCCTTGAGCTGTGAAACTCCACTGCACTTGATGATTGACTCGTCAGGGCTCCCCCACAAAACAAGCGGCTGCTGGAAGAGAGTGGGTGAGTTGTGTTTGGTCTCTTCGCTAAAGAAATCAGGCAAAGCTAAAAAGATGTTTGATGGCTAGTACTATGGGTGGGACCCTATATGTACTGTTGATGAAGTTAGGTGCTGTTCTGAGCATTATTTTTGGATATAGAGTGGCTTTTTGATTGAGGTTTGCCCATGGAGACATAGGCCGCTGTGTATTGCTATTGAGTGGTCGTTACTGAAGTTGGTATAACTAGAGAAGCAAGTGGTCTGAAATATTCATCTCTTGAGGGGGTATCTAACTTGGTGTTATGGTGTGTTTGACCATAACTTAAATTTAGGCCGGAATATCCCTTTATTTCTTAAAACCTGAAGGTGCAATGTGTAGTAATGAGCGGCACTGAGTAAAACAGATTTGGTAAAAATGGAATTTACTGTTTATAAGGATTTTAAATTATTTTTTTTATCACCTGAAAACAATTTCAGTTAACTTGGAATAAGCCTTTAATATCAATATTGGAACAAAACTGCAATCTTGCACCAGTGTGATTGCACCATAACACAGAAGGGACAAACAAGTAACATGTGAGTTTCAGTATTTAGCGAGTTGTGATCCAAAATGCACCATGTGGAAGGCAAAGAAGAGGAGAGTGGTTGTGTAATAATAGCTGTTTTTGATAGTAAAAACTTGACAATCACATCTATCATGCATCTCAGAAGTTTCTTGTCCTCAAGGGCCACCATTGCCTCACTGACAGAAGGGAACATGTCAATCTAGGATCTGGCTGCTACATATTGCATTCCCATTTCTACTCACTGTACCTTTAAGATAGCAGAGCAATTTTCTTACATGTCACTGCTTATCTCTGTGTTTGCTGTGTCTAGAGAAATCAAATCAATCAAAAACAATATCCCCCTCGCAGGCTCCATGTCGTGCTGAGCTGCAGAGAGCACTGGACAGATTAGCATCGAACAGCCGCACACATGATGATCTCTTCACGATCCCCATACCCAACTGTGACAAGAACGGAGACTTCCACGCTAAACAGGTAAGTGAGCTCAAGCACACACACGCCAACACACTCTGTTATGAGCTTTATTGGATTAGTGAGTGAGTAGACCACTATTTGTGTGCTGGTGATCCGTGAATCTCTATTTTTCACCCAATACAAATAAAATACCTGTCTTTATATTCCAAACAGTTCCTGCTGAATCACATTAGCAATTTGTGGGCAGATAAAAAACACTGTCTCACTTGTTTAAAATCAACATAAAAGAGTGTCACGGCAAAGCCAAGATCTTATTTTCCCAGCCTGCATTAAAGAGATTTATTTTAGAAATCAACAGTTGCTTCAGGCGTGAAGTGGTTTCCCCTAAAACTGTAGGACGATAATCCTTTTACTGCTGTGATGGATGCAATTAGCTTTTGGATGCAGTTACTTGTTTAACTTTGCAACATTGGGCAACTATGCAGATAAGAGTGAGAGAATGAGAGAGCCTAAAAAACAGAGATAAGGCTGCTCTCTGAGCTCTGTGTGCAATATACGCAGAAGATACAGACTGGGTGATAAAAGGAAAAGCAGCAGTCATCAACAGTCTGAGATATGCTGGTTGTGTAACTTGGTTAAAGTGTCTCTGTTTGCTCACATTCACAGGAATCTCTTTACTGTTTAACCAAAAGTGCACTCAGATAAAAAAAACCTTTTGGGAAGTTAAACACAGGTCATGAAGGGCAACTGGGAATCAGTTCATGGCTGGGTTGCCCTAAGATTCTTAACTGGCCTTGGAGGTCATTTTAAACTGTAAATCATTCGAGAAAAAGTAGAAAATCACACTAATAATTCACTAATAATTTACTTTCACACAAATCTCTAGAAGTTACTAGAAAGAATCTTAGAAGCTTTGACTCATTTGAGTATTTGTTCAGATAAATATCTTTGCCTGTTCAGTCTCTATCTTGTGCTGACTGAGTTAATGCAGTGGTGATGGAGCCAACAGCCCGCCGATGAAAGCCCTTTTATTGCACCAGCCTTTGAAGTTATGACCTGCATGTTGATTCAAAGTTTTTAGGGGAAAAAACAAGCAGTCTACAATCTACAATCTACCATACGGCATTTGTTTTCAATAAGAGAGAGCAGACAGAAAGTAGTATTTAGTTTTTCTCAAGTCTCTGTTGAGTACGGTAACTGTGTGTGACAGAACAAAGAGAAGGTCTCTAACTCCACATGATAAAACTTCAAAGCAAGTGCAGATTTAAGGAAAATTGGGGAATAAGAAATAAGCTCCGTATAAAGCTAAAGAGAAACCCACAAACGCGCTCATTTGGATGCTGTTTGGATCTCTGATAGAGTGAGGTCCAGAAACTTTTATAGCTTTGAAAAGTTTTAAAAGCTGGGTCAGATATCATCTTGGAAAGTAATGGCCTTGTCAACAGAACATTAACTGCCCTTTGGAGACAATAAACTGGTCTATAACATTTTTCCTACTGCTCAGTTTTAAACTCACCTGCTATGTTACAAAGACTACACTGACAAAGCGCACATAGCCTCTTTGTTTTAAAGTATAGCCAGGACTTTAACGCCTAAGTCAGTTATATTTTAGACTACCAGAAAAATAATCCCACTTTTTAATCAGTTTCTTATCCCAGCCATTTTTATTTATTTTTTTGATGACTTTACAAGAGAACCTAAAATATTTCATACTGCAGTGGCTACAGCTGCCTTTTTCTTAGGGGTGTGAGAGTAGACAGTTATAAACAATACATTTCACACAATGAATTTAAGAAATAGCTCTCCCATTAAGCATTTCTTTGGTCTAAATGAGGTTTATTAGACGTCTAAATGTAGCCTAGACGACTGGTCTAAAATCAGGCTTCCAGGTCTAAAAATGAAAGTCTTTTAGATGTCTGAATTTAGACCAAGTTTAGACTAGCCAGCTAACAGAGGTATACACTGTATATTACTTAACGGCTGTCATAATTATGAAATTGGAGATCATACTTGGAGATCATTTATGCAACTCACAGTTGCTTTTTGAAATAAATAGTTTTCAAATCATGGGTTAAAGAGCAATGTCTAAATTCCATCTAAAAATATACAAAATCTAGATGGTTGATACTAGGTCAAAAAAAAAAAACTAGACATCTAATAGCTGTCTATTGCTCAGTGGGCCTCTAGAGTTTAGTGTTAAAGCTCAACACAAAGTAAACTGGTGTGAAATCTTTTAGTTGACACTGTTACTTGAGCATCAAAACTGGTTTTAAGTATAAGTTAAGTATCACAAAACTTAATCTTCCACAACTCAGGAGGTGAATGGCAATAGTTTTACACCAACAATATGGTATGTAACCAGGATGTTTCACCTGTATTTCATGTGCCCACAGTGTCATCCTGCACGTGACGGCCAGCGGGGGAAGTGCTGGTGTGTGGACCAGAAGACGGGCTTGAGACTGCCCGGGCCACTGGAGCTGCGAGGGGAACTAGACTGCCACCAGTTAATGACTGCTACACTGAGGGATTGAATATTGAGGGGGTGGCAGAGGGAGTGCAGGACCAGCTTAACTCTTCTGGTGCTTATTAGTAGAACTACATGCAGAAAGGACTTCGTTCTCAAGCCCCTCTTCACCTGAGGCCAATGGTACTAGAGCTTGTGCAACAAAAAGGAAACCATTGATTTGAGTTCTTTTGCTATTTTGTCTCTGTGTGTGAGAGTTTGTGACCCCTGAGTCTTTTGAGCACTTGTTGTGTATTGTTTCTACTATATGAACCTAAGACCGGTGCTTTGAGGTAACAGGTGGCAGACAAAGAACTTCCACAGTCGTAGTTGTGATCATTGTTAGAGAGCAAATGTGTTGTTTTCTCCTGCCTAATTTCAGTACAGTAGTGCTAAAAAAGAAGAAAATGCATCATTCCCACCAGATTATCAGACCTGAAACAGAACAGGAGCTGTAAGCATTTCTTTTAGCTGTTCCTGGAGCATTATAAACCATTCAGTAAGTACTGCATCGGGACAATCCAGACAGATTAATCATGAAAGGATTGCGTACTAGTTTTTCACACAATGTGTGTAATTGGTTGTAATGTGTGGCTCTTATTGTACGGCCCTATATGTGTATCATAAACTCCACCCATCTGGTTAACAGGTTCAAACAAACTATAAAATATGTATGCAAACACAAAGAACAGTGACAAAGCAGTGACATATGAGTAGCAATAAAAGATAACCCTAGATAAGATCAGGAGATAAAACTACAGAAAAAATGCAGAGGTGGTAAATCAATGAAACAATCCCCTGCAATGAGTTACCAAATGATAAACCACAGCTTTTCACAGCACGATGACCAAAACGGACAGAGGTTTTTAAAAAGTTAGAAAGCATTTGCTTCATCACTCTGCAGTTTACTCTGCATCCTCCTCATGCTATCCTGAGCTCTGTGGACTGGCAGCACAGCTAGCCTTGAACCTCTGTACACTGCTGATGGGATAATCGTATTTCTCCAGCTGGAGTTAAGACGCCAGTGTGGATCTTGTGTTTGTGTGATTATGCTAAAAACTACAGGACTTTTTTTTTTTTTTCCAAACCGACAGCTTCACAGAACTTTGGTGGTGCTATATACTCATTGTGCCAAAATATGTCACTGAAAAGAGGGAGACTGAGATTGTTAGGAGTAAACTAAAATGGGCAACTAGCAACAGCAAGAGTTAGGATCTCTTAAATACATGACCATTTTCAAAGCTATTGACAATGGCTTTCTTGTGTATTTTCAGTTTGTTTGTTGAAGTATCAGAGTAACATCCCACTATGGCTTTGCACTATCGCTGCATCTCACCGGCTAAATGTTCAGGTAAACAGTGTTGTAAATTGCAGGCTTGATGTGTTTTTAATACACAAGCAGAGTGTACAGACATAGATTTTAACTGGGCTTAAGTTAAGCTTAAGTCACTTACAGAATCATAGCATAGTGATTAGACAGAAGAAAGACTTTTCTCTGTTGAACTGACAATGCCAGTTTGTTTTATTTTTTGTGTCCATTTTTATTGTCTGTAGGCCATTGTACTACTAATCAAGCTAGCATACTACCAGACCATGCAACATACCTTTGCATCAAATAGTTTAGATACTGTAGGGAGGGGAGCGCTGGTTTATTGAAATTGAGACATCTACTTCTCGTAAATGGTCCACTTGCACTGCTACTTTTTCTTGCTTACTGTTCAGGCAGTAAGTCATTTAATTGTCAGCAGTGAAAACTAGTTGATCTTCCCGAGTAACCTTTCAAATGTGGGCCAACTTATTGCCCGCTGAAATCAGATAAGCTTTGTTACTCATCGTCAGCCTGAAGCTTTCTCTGGTTTGTTTCAGTGCAACCTGAAGATACATAAGGGTGTGAGGGCATTAAATGAACCCTTCGACTAAACTTAGGTTGGCTTGTTTGAAGTGCACTTTGCTTTCTTTCATTTTTTTTTTATTTTTTTTTTTAATTATTATTAAACTTTCAGGTTAGATTGAACAAAAGAAATAATAGCCTAGTTTTACAGCCCTAATTACTGGCTTGTTTTATGGCGAAGAATTACACTGCTAGAGGCAAAGGTCAGTTTAAAGCTTTGCAGGAAACTGTGTCATCTGATGGCCAATTCTCTTTGTCACTTCAGAAAGAGATGAATCCAAAGTTGTTTCACCAAACACAGAAAGATAGTGAGAATACAGTATAGACGAAGACTAAATGGTAGAACACAAAAGCCAAATATCTTAAAAATATTTCCAAAGATGATAAACATACTCTGACACACTACAGATCTTGTTCAGTGAACTGAAAACACATAGAAAGTTACAGCAGCATCTCATCTTATCAATCATTAATAAAAGAAGTGTTACTACATTTTTTTTAACATTTCTCTGTTAAAAAAAATCTTACTTTTTTAGAGAGAGGGTGAGGGGTTTTGGCTTTGATTTTGTAAAGGCCTCCTAACTACATAAAAAGTGTGTATTTAAGACGTAGTGCATTGCTTGATCTCTAACTTTGCTGTACTTAACTGTAATTGCATTTCTAAAGAAAAGACTGTTCCTTTTTTGCTTTTGATATTACAGTATACTGTATATTAATGTGTAGAAGATATGAAGTAATTTTTGCATGCATACAAATGGACTGGGGTTGGAAAGGTCTTGTGTATCTGTTCAGGACAGGACCATTATACTCAAACATTGAAGTGATCAAAAAACTGAAATATAGAACTTCAACCATTTAAATAATAAGTTACATTGTAACTGAAAAAGTAACAGCTATGGAAATGTACACATTGTAATACACCAATTAAAACACATTAGAAACTATGACGTTTCTGTTGCTTTTGTTGTGCTGCAAAATAAAGGTGGGATCCTTTGTTAAATGTTCATACAACAGAATTTGACTGAAACCCTGTATTTGAGTGAAAAAAGTGCAGAGGAAATGTGTTGAACATGCAGGCTAAAAAAAAAGTTATGTAAAAGATTTATGCTCGCTTTAAAAATTCCTGCCATCAACACATTTCATAAAATTGGGCCAGGCTCATATTTACACTGTGTTGCATCACCACTTCTTTCAACAACATTGTAAGTTTGTGGGAACCGAGGAGACCAGTTTCTGGAGATTAGAAAGTCGAATATTTCTCATTAAGGATTCAAGGGTCTACTTTGTTGTGTTTTTCATTTCATTATGCTTCAAATGTTTTCAGTGGGTGACAAGCTGAAAATGCCCTCTTCATATTGAGTCTTATTACAAATTAATCTTATTAGTTACGTGATTTTTTTCCAGTTTTTTTCTTTCATTTCTTTTTTTGGCATTACACAACTCTTTTGTATCCTTGCGGTCCCTGTCTCAACTATAGTGAAGTGTGTTGCCTTCAAAAAGAAAATGAGCATAAATTCTTGGTAAAAAAATTAAAATATAAAATTTGAACTGTGCATTTGTTGTATTTGCACAATTTTCGATTAAATACAGGGTTCAATCATTTCGAAACCATCCAGTCAGGCACTGTCCCAACTATTTTGGAATTGGGGTTGAAAGATTAGCTGATGCTACTAGAAACCTTAGTCAGTGAGACAAAGGCACTCATCAAAATGGGATACTAATTTTAGAGGCAGAGAAATTCGCTTTATAGCATTAACGTGGCAAACATGGTGAATGCCGCAGCACAAGTAAGTTAGCTGAATGAAAATATCCGGGCCACACCACAGACACATGAAGGCTCCATATCAGAGGTGACAGTAGATAGTGCTTTTACGCAACACATGGAAAATGATCCACTGTTTGATTCTATTGTTTTCTCCTTCAGTTTATCCAGAAGACCAAAAAAAAACAAAACATTTGTGCCATATTTGAAGAGACTCCCACTGGTCGTCCAGAGATATTTCACTGTCCCTGTCTGTTCTCAGCATGACAGCTGTACACACGCACTAGGGGCTCCTAAAAAAAGGGGAGACAGCCTCATAATATTCTCAGCTGTTATCTGCAGTATCCTTTGACTAGATTGCATTTTATGTTTCTTCAGTATTCAATGCTGTCAATCTTACTCTTTCACACTTACTGTTATATTTGGTGTTTTGTAATGGTGGGTATAAGTTTTTTAGTTTGTTCCATAAATGCTGGTATGTGACACAGCAGATCAAAGTGCGGCTTGTAAGCTTTGTGCTGTCACTCAATCAGATTTAATCAGAAATTTAAAGGCTCAATCATTTAGGAGAACGTAAGAGTACATCAGAACTTATAAATCCAGTCATTTTAGTTGGATGTGTTACTTAAAACTGTTAATTTTATTGTGATGTGATATCAGACTGCTAGAGAATGTTCTTTTTGATGAAGGAAATATTTTCACTGGAGCTGAATGTCAAAACCAAAATATTACTCAGTACAAAAGTTGTATTATATAAACAAAATAAGGATCTTCATTCTAGTGGGAAAGAAATAGATTGGAAAATTCAGAACAAAGATAAACTTTGCACTTTTTCAGAGGCAGCGGCTTCTTTCCTCTGTACTCGTAAGATGCTCATTTATTAAACTCTCCAAATAAAACAAATCCCCCAACTTTGAAGAACTGAGAGAATGATAAGATGCTAATTAATTGGAGAAAGGGAAGTGTTTGAAAATTACAATCAACTCATCTGGTTTTCATTACGGCTTGGAAATACACTGATGAGGCTCATAAAGTTGCAAAGCTGGGAAAGGAGGGGGGGACCAGAGTAGAAAACACATGGCATGCCACCAAAGTGAGGCTCCTTCCTTGGTTACAATCTATCTTAAAACTATCTTAAACATCATGTTATTACTTTTTTGAATGATGGTCAAATACTGTGAGCAATGTCTCATTTTGGTATTAACTTAGTAATAACCAAAAACACAAAAAAAAAACCAAAGCAGGCTGTGATACTGCGCCAGTATCAAAAAGGAAACAAACCTTATAATGGACAGCAGGTGCATTGGCTGTTAAAATGTGCACTTCAAAACTTTATTTATAATAACAAGCATGTGTCATAAGAGCTTATTGAAACTTAATTCCTAAGTTCTTTCATAAGAAGGAACATTTTCATCTAAGCTTAGGTCAAAAAGCAGAGAACAAATATTTAAGATCAGCACAATGAACAAAACTGTTTACAATTAAAAGTGAGGTGCTGTTGTGTTCTTCTCTGAAATCTGATTGAGCATACTGAGTAAATGCTGTTTAAGAGAGATAGGTCAGGCATTTGTTCTTGGAATACCGCTGGAATGATACATCTCAATAATCTGGTTACAGCACCTTCTATAAATACCTCCACTGTCCACCTCCAGAGTAAACTTTCAAGTCTGCTTACTTCCACTGCCTGGGTCTATTTTGGAGAGCTCTACAGGCTTAAAAACTCGGTCTGAATCAAAATTACAACAGCTTTACAGGTTTCCCTACGGTTGGTTCAAAATGTCACAGGCCCTGTTCTGCCTCTGGGCATCCACAGTCCCACAGATGTGCCTAGGAGGCCCTGCGTGAGTGTTCATGTTAAGCCTGCACAGTAGCTCACAGGAGGCATGTGCCCTGCCAGTGCCTCGTGTGGAATCTGCCAGCCCTGTCTCATCCATACATCTTACTGACCATCGCTTGGTGAGTGAAAGGAGATAAAGCACCGCACCTGCAGATGAGATCACAACAGTGTCTGTTTGCATATTATACAAGATGCAGGTCAAGCAGAAATATAATAAGCTCTCAAGTGTGCAGTGTAAACAGAAAGAAACGGGGTCACAATGAACACAATCAATTAACAAATCCAAAACAGGTTCTATTCAGGTTGAATGGACAGAGATATAAGCTAAATCCTACGGGCTTTGGATTGTTATCTTTAGGGAACACACTATTACAACTATTGACCTGGGCGGCTCTCAAACAATGTGAACAAGAATGCAAAGTATTTCACTTCTCACAACAAGGGAGCAGTGAATAGGGCAACCTTGATTTTCTCTAAAGCCTGGCAGCCTGCGTAGCGTGCATAATGCAACTTATGGTATGGTGACATAATAAACCATTTCAACTTTTTTTTTGCTTCATTATTATTGATACTGCAATTGAACAAAATACTGAAGGTAGTGTGTGGAATGGTGATATTTACCATGACAGACTTGGTAGGCATGATATATGATATTTGTTGGAAGCTCGATATGGAATTATATTCACTGTCCTTTGTACTACTGTAATGATCATATTGTTGGTTCCAGGATCTTTTGAGCATGACATCTACTTTCTTGTAACCACTGCATTTTGCACATCCACTCTATTTATCTAAAACTGTCTGTTTCTAGTTTGTGTGCTCTGTGCTACAGTGGAAACATGGTGGTGCAAGAGGATGGCCTCTGTGTAGGGGAACCCATCCCTATGTGGATATACAAGGCTCATTTTGAGTCAACAAAAAAATTGTAGTCAAATGACTATTCACTTCTTTAAACATGCTAACAAACGTTATATTCCATCTCTTCTTGGTAATTTATTCTAAATGACATTGAAAGCTAAACTATGTGCCTTAAATTATAAGATATTATGTTTCACCGAATCTGTCTCCAATGTCATCAACTATTGCAGAGTTGCTGTATTTTAATATTATTGTGGATGTGGGCAGTAAATCAGGTATCCAATTGTGAGAAAGTATTGTGCCATTCACCACCCAAACTGATACCCTGTTGAGAAATAACAGATGTTAGCTATACAGCACTTTTTCTCTCAAAGTATTTGTATCTTGCAGCCAGAGTAATAATGTCAGCTTTTGGCTTCTGTAAAAGTCTGGATTATATTTCTTCTGCGTCTTCTTATGGTACATTGTCTATTCCTCTGAATGGAGACACAGATGTCTCTAAGAGCTGCAGCAGCTTACAGTTCAGAGCAATGAGCATCAGCATCGACAATAGGAACAGCTGTAATGAGGAGAGGGTGGGGGTGTAATTCGGGAAGATTCTGCAGGAATCTTACGAGTGGACCCCGTTTCATTCGTTTATTGTGGGGACTGAATCACAGAGCTAGGTGGTTAGCCTTCCCTGTCAAAGCCTAAACCTACACTCTGTGGTGGGCATTTAAGGCTTTTATGGTGAGTTTTCGAGCCGTCACTCCAGTTAAGCATGCCTGCTTGTCACCATTAAAATCCATTGAAATTTTTATGTCTCTGGTTGTGTCTGACTGACTTGACGCTGCATGCTAATACTCATTTTTCTTTTCTTTCGATTTGCTAAGCTACCTAACCAGCTAACCGTCAGCCTGCTTCACTACATATGTTAATATACGCGGAGTTATGCTGCACATCATTATTACTGAATATTGACTGTCATGACAGTTTACTCACATTAAAGGTCACGAGTGTTTACTGTCGCATTATGCTTTTTTCGGTCGCAGCTACCTCACCTAGCTTAATAGGAAAACAACTCATTTAGCTGCATTATGTTAGCATCTCTGCTGTTTGTTAGCGTGAGCTCGGTAAAGGCTGGCTAGTGACAAAACGGTGAAACTCACTCACAGACCCGGGCTATTAACCTGTGGTTTTCGCTCACTTTAAGGCTTAAATAGTCTTTAAATATTATGCATTCAATGACCAGGCAAACACAGATTGTAGTAAACACATCCCCTCTAGCAGACATTCAATCGTTAGCGAGTTATAACCATTTGTTTCAGTAATGTGTCAGTGTTCATATTCTGTAACACAAGCTAACTTGAAGCTAACCACTATTAGCCTGCGTTGTTGTCCTCTCAATCAGTGTCGGTATGTCTTTGTGTTGTGCTCTCTATGAACCTCTCTGTCAGCACAGCGCACTTAATTACCCGGTTTGTCAAGTGAAGTACAGGTTAAACTCCGATAACAATGACTGCTTCACTATCCCCCTGTGGAAGCGATCGCACCCTTTCATTGGACCTTACCTATCTCAAGTATGCTTAGTTAAAAAATAAATAAATAAATCAGAAATTTTATCTCTGTATTTGGTTTTTCTGACCTGCTGTCATTAACTGACCATGGGTACTATGTTAAATGTAAAATAAGCCTAAGACGAAAATGTCTACTATTACAGATCCAATGACTGGAATGGACTGATAGCATCGCCTCACTGCAAAGATGTCAAGTAAGGAGATGAGATTTTTTTTTTTTTTTTTTAGCTAATTGTAATGATAACACACCAGGCCTGCTGATTTACATGGACACAGCTATTGTAAGCAAAACTTGTATTACAAGTTGTAGAGTATTACATTTAAGAATTATCAAGTTTTTTTAATTTTTTTTTAATTTTTTTTTAAAAATCTAACAACAGTGTCAAGTAGTTACGGTTGTCTGTCTGGGAGATTTTTGATGTCTATTAAATTATTGGGCCTACAATAACTAAAACCTTTTCTTTCACAACAGAGAGACCCTCCTATGCCCCTCCCCCTCCCCCTGCCCCCACAACTGTAAGTATTCATATAAATGTAATATCTACATAGGTCCAAACGTGACATACTTCCATACATTTTCTTGACTTTCTCTTCCCCTGATAATGATTTACCTTGAACCCTCTGATTAAGACCAGAGTTCAGTTGTGGCCTGGCCCTTTATTAATTTATGAAGGGCAAGATCACTTCTTTTATCAGAGAGACATTGCCAGCTTCCAGTTGTAAACCAAAGGACCTTCATGTTTCTTGCATGAAGGACAAAGTTGCGTTCGCAAGTATCATGCACTCGCCAGCGGTGTTGTATTCAAGTCGTGCCAGTGCAGGAGAAAACGTGCTGCCAAAGTAGAAGGGAAGTGAAAATCTTGTGGCAACAGTGTCCTATTATGGGCTCTCATCTGTCTTTATGAGTTTATGTATGAACATTATCTTATTAAACTCTAAACTCTAGATGCATGTTCAGCTTGTGAAGGGACAAGCTGAACATGCTGGACTGTCCCTGTCATATTAGACAGCTGTTACCATTTGTGTTAACAGAGATTTTCGACTGTGCTTCATTTAAAAACTAATAGACATTATATAGAGCAACATTAGGCTTTATTATCAATTATCCCATTTCCTTCACATCCGCACACACATCTACATTCAGTTGCAAAAGTTTATTTATTGGTAATTCGACACAGAGCTCCCTCACATCTTGGTTACAGCATATAAGCATGGTGAAGTTCAGACATGGTGACATATTGTAGAAGAATGTATTTATAATTGAAGGATAAAACAGTAATTGATATTCACAGTACTTTCAGTTGTTTTCTTGACAGCTCAACGTATTTATCTGCTTATCCTGAAATAACAAGGACAGTTTTCCCATGATAATGAGTGCTCCATATAATAATAAGACAAGATGAGAAGAACTTTATTGATCCCTGAAGGAAAATTCAATGTTGATTCATTGAATTAATGTCAGATGATCTTAACTTGTACTCCACAGAGTTGGGTACAAGTTAAAATCACTATCATTAAAATGGTGACACCTTATTTACCTCAGTATAAGCAAGATGCCATGTCATGTGGTCATTGCTTACCACTGTGGCCACCAGTTTCCTAGATCCCCATAAAATGAACATGCTAGACAATTACACAAACCAAGTGATTAAGATTTGTGAAAAATATAGTAAGTATAGTAACTGCACTCTGACCCTGGATTGATTGAACTCAGCTTCAAAACATCAACAAACTGAAACAACTCACTATCAAAAAGGAAAACTGAGTGATGAAATATGTGGATGCACCAAATATTGTCTGTATATCTAAGCTAAGCTACTGTTGCTATTGCCTGAGTGCCTCTTAGTACTTTTGTGATCTACAAAGCAGTAGTTTTCAAAGAGACCAGCTTTTTGTTTGATCCACCTCTGCTTCAGTTAGGTTAATGTTTTAAATGCCTCAGCATGCAATGCAAGTTTCTTAATTTTGCATTTTCCCTGCTCCCTTCATTGGTCCTTTAAGTTTTATTTTGGCTTCCCCTCCTCTTCTTTTATGTCATTTCTCATTCATATTTCTGTCTCATTTGTTTCATCAGCAAATGCCCAACACAACCGGGTTTGTGGGGTACAACCCTTACAGCCACCTGGCCTACAACAACTACAGACTGGGAGGAAGCCAAAGCAGCAACAGTCGGGTAACGGTATGGATATTAACCTAGAGAAAATTATGTGATCGAAAATGTAGCATAGAGCCAATTGGCAGGGGTGTAACAATTAACTGGGAATGACCAATATTTATCCATTCAGTTAACACATTAACTTTTCACTGAATGAAGAATGAATTTATCATCTTTAAGACTGGCCTTCATTTTCAAGTCAAAAGGCAAACCTGTGTCATTGTTTACATCGGAGCACCAGGTAGACAAAGATAGACAGCCAAGAAGCCCTACATGAAGGGTTCAAGCATTTACTGTCTTCTCTGCAATAAATTGTGAAAGTGACAATATTCAGATATTGTAGAAAAGGTTGGTCAGTGGACACATAAATACCAACTATGCCTTCACAACATCTACCACTCAAGAAACAGTCTGATTTACACCCCTACAAATTGGAGAAACTAAAACCTGGAACAGTTTATTTCCAGTTTGACACAAGAAACTTAGCTGGCACTGCAAGAGCCTTTTTTTTTAGTATTTGGAGCTTTTCCAAGATTGACCTTTGCTTAGTTTGTGGCAAATGAGGTGAGATGTAGTTTGCATTTCTACAGTTTGGAGAGAATGTGCTGCAAAACAGTCAGCATGAGAAGCAAAATTCATTTCATTCCTGAAAGTGAATGAATTCCTGACTTGAAAATGAATCTTAAATATCCCTCTGCTGCCTCCATCACAGTACAGACTGGCTAAGAGTCCATCTGTGAATTCAAATACCACCTGCCTTCCTAAGTCTGCATTTCTGACAGCCATGTTAAGTAACCCATGCCATCAGTGTTGCCATGGCATTACAGACTCGCTGCTCGGCATGGCTCTGGCTGCTGAGCAGTGATTTAGTCGCTGCATGCAAGCTGTGGTTGGCTGACTCTGATAATGGCATTATGGGCAAATCTCGGCTTAAGTGAGATTTTTGCTTTTTTTTTTCACAGCCTGTACTCTGTACTCTGTGGGGTTCTTGACTTGTGTATGGCTTCAAACCGACATTAATTAAATCAAGTTAATAGAAGTGATAAGAAAGGACTTTGATGCATATTTTACTTAATTCCAAGTCAGTTTTGTGTCAAACTCCACAACCAATCGCTGCATGCAATTTCACTAACTGTACCAGCTTGGTGAGTTTTAGCAGATCAGTAAAACACCATGCCCTAAAGTTTTTCTTTCTTTCTGTCCTTTCTTTTTATTTTTTGACAAGAATTCTTCTGGAATAAATATCCCAAAGCCACCCAAGCCACCTGACAAGCCACTGATGCCATACATGAGATATAGTCGTAAGGTAAGTACGTAGTATTTAACTACTTCCTTTCACATCATCATGTGCTCTGTTGGAAGACAGGGATGCTTTACTCTTCAGATATTCAGTCGCTCAGATTAAGTTAGATGACTTTTTGGTTCAGACACTTATAGTTGTCCATACGGTAGGTGTGAAGGCTAAGCAAGCAAAGACTTAGGTAGGACTGTCCACATCAAATAGTGGGATTTATTTACTCGGAGATGGAGCGTAAAGAACACGGCCTCCTCTGGTTTGTGACCTCTCTGCAAAGAGATAACCGCATATAGCCCCTCCAACCCAACCCAACCCCACACCCATGTCTGGTTCTCATCACCAGGTTTGGGATCAAGTAAAAGCCTCCAATCCTGATCTGAAGCTATGGGAAATTGGGAAGATAATCGGTGGCATGTGGAGGGACCTCACTGATGAGGAGAAACAGGATTATTTGAATGACTACGAAGCAGAGAAGGTTGGTTGTTTTACAAGGGGGTGTTTATGGGGTTTTACTCATGGGTGACCAGTAGATGTATCCCCAACAGTTGTGGGTCCCTCCAGTCATCATTCCTTCCTCTTCTAACTGTCCTGGATAAATCTTATGCTGTCCTAGTTGCTTGGAACGAGGGTCCACTTGTGTCTGCTTTCCCTTTCTGTTTCCTCGTCATTTCTGTCATCTTCTCCACCGTAGATTGAGTATAATGAGAGCATGAAGGCCTATCACAATTCGCCAGCCTACCTGGCCTATGTGAATGCAAAGAGCAGAGCAGAAGCCGCTCTGGAAGAAGAGAGCCGTCAAAGGCAGTCCAGACTGGACAAGGGCGAGCCTTACATGAGCATTCAGCCAGCGGAGGATCCAGATGGTAAGGCCACTCGGCTAAATGCTTTGTCTCCCAAGGTTTAGAGCACTGTGACAGAGCTGTAATTACTGCAGCACGACCACACAGAGTTGCCAGTCCGCACACTGAGAGACTGCTATCTTTGTTCCACCTCCTCCACTGCTACAACCATCCACATGTTTGGTAATGCCACCTCTGAAAAGCAATTTCTGCTTTTAAGTCTCACAATGGAAAAAAAAATTAACCTTGCTTTTGCCAAACTGTTTACATTTCGTAGGTATTCTTGGCATTGGTTGGGACATAATTGCGAAATTTACATTCTTTTCCCTGTTGTTTTAAAGACTGACGCACACACACAAGTTAGACACACAACTGAGAAGAATACGTTTGAGTTACACCCACCTCAAGGAAATGATGCTTGTCTGGGCTCTGGCTGGGTTACAGTGGAAGATAATGATGTACAGGAAAACTACAGATAAAACCAATTCCTATTTAGAAACACCCCAGTCTATGAAAATGTCAGAGCTGTTATCCCAGTAGGTTATGTTGTCAACAGACCGCACGTACGTCAGTGATTAAATAAGATTTAGCTCTCTGGGCGGCTGCATATTCAGAGTCTGTTGTAATGAATACGGTCTTAAAGAGACTAAGCTGCTGCCATAAACCAGTTTCTGTTGTTAACAGCACTAAAACAGCTCACAGAGTTTAAGTGCTGGCAAGCGCACTTGAACTAGTAAAATGCAAACAAGGTCCATCTTGCTTTAAAAAAAAAAAAAGGATATCTGAAGGTAGACACTTGAACAGAAGAAACAAAACTTGCCATGAGTGTTTAGATGTGGATAAATGTGATGAAATCTGAAAATATTTGAAGAACGCTGAAAATTTGTAATGCAAATAGCCTGAAAATTTATGCAGGACAGATTTTTGCTTCAAGATAACATTGCAAAATATAACGTGACAATGTACGATATCGCACACTGCCGATAGAAAAAAAACAAAGACCTTTCTTTACTGTTTTCTGTTGTGACGTCAAACCACTGAGAAAAACAGGCACCTTTGAAACTTAAGGATGGCAGATGAGTCATAACTGCTGTCTGGAAACTTTCAAGGCACTAGTACCTATAGGCGTACAGGGGTACCTACATGTGATAGGCACTTTTAACTCATTGCATAACAAAAAAGTCCTGCAAAAAGAGGTTAAAAAAATGTGACTTGTTTAGGACGAGTCAGGTGGTGATGCTGATGAGAAATATAGAAGAACCATTTATCCTGAAACATTCATGTAGTTTCCACTGATAATGTTAATTAATCCGGATCTGGATCTGCAAACTCAGCTCAATAATAAAACTTGCACAAACTTATACTAATCAATGCATTTAACTACCCATTGGATAAGGTATCGATCTCTTCCAATTAAACGTGGTCACCCTCACTAGTCTGCACCAGAACTATTGATTGGTAAAACAAAATATTAGTTATATGACTGTAGGCCTGAAATGCTGGCCATTGTGATATAATGTCCTACTCTAGATGTTCACAGCCTCAGATGACAGACACACAGCACAGCTTTGCAGTATTTTATATAGAAAAAACAGATTAAGTGTGAAGGCTGTGTCTGGTCGACCTGACTTGAACAACTCTAAGCACAGACATATAGACGTTAACATGCAAGGTAGAAGGATGGCTTGTGACTCCTGCTCCACTTATGTCAACCACACTCAGCAGACCAGTTTGACACCGTTTACCTTCACACTCTGTGGTCCCATGTTTATCTCTTTAATTTAACTGTGTTCAATGACAGCTTTTTTCTCTGAGTTTTTCTTGCTTTTAGCTGTTTTTGAATATCCCTTCTTTCTGCTCCATCATTCTTTACATGAATTTCTTTAAAAGCTGTTATTGGCAGAGGTTTTATTGAAGAGCTTTTTAAGGGTGTTTTTTAGAGAAACAAAAAACATAAAACAAAAAACTCTTTGCATACAATTCTGTCAAAGACTTTAATTCAGCTGAGATTTTTCAAACTGGACTATGTTTTGAAGCTGCATACATACACTGTACAGTTTATACATCTTAAATCTGGGCCAAGATGCAGCATAGCAAACAAATTCAAATATAAATGAACCAAATGCTGGTCCTCAAATTCAGGCCAATCCGGTGCTTTAGTCACTAGATTTACTTCTGTATATTTCTCAAAACCCTCTCAAAATTACATTTAATAAAACAACCTATCTAAATCCATCTGGACATGATTCTCAATCACCACAGAGCATGGAAAGAGGGACTTGAGATTATTATTGTCTTTAAAACATATAGATTAACTGTATTTGGATTTTACCTCCCTGCACCATTATCCTGTATTTAAATGGCAAAAGAGGTATACATTTAAGACAAAGATAAACATTTGCTGACGGATGAAAATTGCAGACCACATCTGTCCACACACAGTGGGTTATAATTAACTGCTTGTCCAATTCACCTAACAATAACGGCCCTGCTTTGCCTTTGGATGTATTTCCACATAATGGCCTGTAATTAACTCTAACTCAGTATAAATATTGAGCAGTATCCTCCGTGTGTTTAGAGTGTTTTGATACAGCAGTGTTTGCATCATTATGTCATGTCGTATTTTTGCTGTAGTCACATATGGTAACACATCTCTACCCTTTGACAGGTGTTTAAACATTTATTTCCGAAAACAATCTGATGTTTTCTTTTTCTTGTCTTCAGATTATGACGACGGCTTTTCTATAAAGCATTCAGCTGCATCTCGTTTCCAACGAAACCACCGCCTGATCAGCGAAATCCTCAGCGAAAGTGTGGTACCAGATGTACGGTCAGTTGTTACCACTGCTCGCATGCAGGTCCTCAAACGTCAGGTCCAGTCTCTCATGGTGCACCAGGTGGGTCAAAGCTCCCAGTCTTCACATCACGCTTGAATCAAGCGAACAGACAGATTGTTTTTATGGGTTGCAGTGTAATAGCTGTGGTGCCTGTTTGTCTTGTGTCACAGAGAAAGTTGGAGGCCGAGTTGCTTCAGATTGAAGACCGCCACCAGGACAAGAAAAGAAAATTCATAGAAGCCACAGAATCATTTACAAATGAGCTCAAAAGGGTATGGCATCTTTTGCACGGGGCTTGGTCATCACTTACTCGCACGCAAGCTTCATTTTGCATGTTTAACCTAACAGTGTGCAGCTCTGGTTGTGTGCCAGTCTGTGTCTGCCTTACAGCCACCAGCTGCTGCTAACTCCATCCACATGTGCTGGCAATCATATATCTGTCATCGTTTACAATTTGTAGCCCCCATAATAACTGTTGTTTAGAAATGAGAAGCAGCACCGTTCAGCTGAGTGCACTGCCTACAGCTCACAACAGGTGGCACCATTCAACCTTAACAAAGCTTTGTACATTATTCTGCCTCTGAGAAGTCAAGACTGAACATGACCTGAGGCATTGTTGTTAAGAACACAAGTATGCACTCATTCACTGACATTATCAAGCCTTTTTTATGTAACTTGTTGCTTTGAGTCAAACTTGCACATGCATGTCCACTCATCATTACTCTTTATCAGAAAGAGGATAAAGGAGTGCATCAGTTGTTTTACACCCTTTCTAATCATCAATTGCTGTGCTTGAAGCTTTGCTGTATGAAGGTTGAAGTGGACATGGAGAAGATTTCTGCAGAGATTGCTGCAGCAGAAGAGGCCGCCCGCAAACGGATGGCAGAGAGAGAGAAAGATGCAGGAGAACAAGGTGTAAGGGATGCCCCAACTTGTGTCCTAGCAGAGGAAGACAAACACATTTGTGCTACACATGGCAAAAAGTCCCAGCAAAATCCTTCTGGTGAGAGTAACAAGGACGGCGAGGACACAGAGTCCAACCCCACTGATACACCAGGTGAGGCTCCTGTTCAGGGCCAATCAAACCTGTGTTCAGTTTTCATAATTCTTTGTTTTACGATGTTAGCACAGCTGTTGTTGAAATCAAACGACAGCCCCACAGGTTTTTCAATCTATTAACGTTTCGGTAGAATCTGCAATAGCTTATGTTTTGCAGTTGAGTTTTTTCTTACTCTGTCACCAATTAACAATAAAGCAGGAATTTATTAATTTTAACCACATATCATTTTATATATCATTGATTCAGAAAAGCCAAAGGCCTCAGAGGACCTCGAGGCTCATCCAGGAAGTGAGGAGGGGGCATCGGAAGACAAGGAGAGTGTTCCAGAGGGAGCCATGGAGGAGGGCACCAGCGACAGTAACACGGGCTCTGAGACCACCTCTGCTCAGACAGAAGATGCTCCGACTAGTGAGCCATCAGAGGGGCCAAGCAAAGCCAGAGCAGCGCACTAAGTCCAGCACCTGACTATCAACTTTCAGGCTGATATCATCCTCTGTCTACATGAACTGCACAGTATCATCTCAAAGTATATGAAGAGCATCAGATGGGCACAGGTTTAGAGCGTCAAAGTTTGAAGACACAAAGAAATGCCCTTAATATGAATAAATGAAAAATGTAAAGCACTTGAATGAAGAAGCAATGGTCCTGTCTAAAATCAATGGCTGCTTCATGAGCCACTAGAGCCCATGTGAAAAGCACTATATTTTCTTCACAGGCCTCATTGCCATTTAGTAGTACTCACACAGGCCCTCCTCAGCACATATCGATACATATCTCTCGCACTATGTCTGGCAGATCCCAGATCAGCGCAACTTAAAACTATACAGTTCTATGAGAAAGAAGCTGTCACACGACACAAACATTGTTCAGTGTTATATTTAAAATTGTCTTTTGTATTGTAGTGTCATTATTGCTTTTACGGCTATGTTTGCATGTTGTAATTTTTTCAAAGGCATATTTGTGAAGAGCGGAGCAGGAGGAGAATATTTGTTTACTCTCTGTATCAGTATTACAGTGACAGTATTGTCTCAGGAGTTTGTAGTCATTAGTGGTAGTTATTTTTGTTATTTATTCTTAGCATTTTTATGATACCTGTGTATTGGTTGTCCTGGGCCCAGCCCCGGTCCATCCATGAGTAAATCACATGATCATCGATGCTGTACAATGCTCAACTACCAGTGTTCTGAAGTTTGCTAGCTGTCAATCAAATCAAAAGCAGTATGCTGAGAACATATCTGTGTTATGATCAATACTGCAATTTTTCCAGCAGAGAACTTTTAAATGTACCGTAACTGTATACACGGTGTAATGAGGTTTGCTTTAAACATGGATTTTTATGTCGTACAAAACAGCTTGAACAACAGTCATAAAGCATGCAGTCTTAAAATGAATTTCCTTTTGCATATTTATACCAATAAACTTTTCTACCCTGAGAGTTTTCAGTCAAATGCTTTCCACTTTATGGTCATGGTAACTATATTCCTGTGTTGAAGAAAGATAAAAGGCTCATTTTCAGATTTATCTATTTATATATATATGTATGTGTGTGTGTGTCCTCGAAACAAAGATTTACTCAAGCAGTCATAATGTATTCTAAAAAAAAAAAGACAAAAAAAAAAAAAAGACTTCCTATCTTTGCTCTGTACAGCCAGCTGCATGAAGCATATTTGTCCTTTGTACACTTCAGGTAAGGGAAGTGGGTACAATGAGATGGAATTATTCTGATTTCCTGTTTTCGGTGCAGAGCTCACAGTCCTCCTGAGGATACATATGTGCATGTGACAACATCCAGTAGAACTGCCTGAATTAATGACTGACTTTCACCTGAAAAGAGATTTAATCTTTACTAGTGTACATTACGTCTCTCATGATCAAGTGTTAAGATAAGACAGTGTTTTAGTTTGATTCTGAAAAGTGTCCCCTGCACTGCTGCATGCCATGTTTTGCACAGTGTGGTTAGCGCTGCACCAAGTGAAAGCTACAAACCACAACCGCAGAGAGATACAGGTGTGCAGAAGTCTGTGCAGATCTCAACACGAGGTGGTTATGTATTTTTTTCATGGACTCATCTGCTGTCCAATTCAACGAGGATACAAAATTAAGTTTGACAAGAAGTACAACTTAATAACATTTAAAAGCACCTGGAAGATAAAAGTTTTACTTAGAACACTAAATTCTAGTTTATCAAAGTTTCCTTGCGTGATTGATCATCAACAGGTGGTTGACGTGTCAAAAAAAGAAAAGGGCATTCAAGTAACTGGTACATTTTATACAACCACAGATAAGTGTTTACAGTTCTAAGTGTATGTGTATGAACATTTATCAACTTTTCATGATTTCTACCAATATTATCATCTTAACTGTTTGTACAGACAATTCTGCTGCCCCTGCTTTGCACTTAGCCATCTATAAGGTTGTTATCGTGACTTTATGAAGGCCATTTGTTACCTTGCTACCCCCCCCCCCCCCCCCCCATCTCGTGATAAATGGTCTAAATTAAGAACCACAGGAAGTGGTTATAGTTTTATTTCTTGAGTTAGTGGTGGGTTGTTGACTGTGGGGGGGATTTAACTATGAGTATATGATGAAGCACAAGTTAAACATAAAAACAATGTTTGTGTACTTGTGCTTACCAAGAATATTTACTCTATCTGCTTTCACATTACTACATTTCACAGAGCTAATGTCCCGACTTCTGTTCCCGCTGCTAGTATCATAGCAACGCAATATATTACCATTATATAAATGACACTGATAGTAACTATACAGTCTATACATCAGGGATACTCAACCTCAACATTGGAGAGACAGTGGATAAATTAATCAATAATTAAAATCTAATGATAAAATGTAAATGGTATTATTCTGTATGAAGACAGGTTTAAAACGCTTTGTTCCTACTAAGCTTAGTGGTTGAAGCGTATGCCCTCAACCACTAAGCTTAGTAGCTCTCTTGACCCCCCCCCCCCACACACACACACACACACTCACACTACACGCAACATTCCTTGTCTTTCTTCAGCTGCTGTAATAATGGCAAAACAAAACAAACAAGAAAAAACTTGTTTGCATTTTAACAGTTGCGTTTCAGGAAGGATTTCAATGTACCAAAGTATTTACAACCTGCCTTTGAAGATGTAGATGAATGAACAGTTATGTGTGTGGAAGAAATAGCATGAACTTGACATCTAAGACGTGCAAACGATAAGAAACACAATCAACAATGTTGATTATTCATAAAGTTACAAGTGGTGGTTTCCCCTGAGTATACTCACATGATACCTGAGGGCTACGAGAAAGAACTCTCTGGTGCTTTTTTTTCTCTCACTTCAACAAAAGGAAACCAACATCACACAGACATTTAACTCATTTGTGATCAGTGGCTTAACCTGCAGCACAGAGCTCTCAGTCAGCATGGCATCTTTCAGTGGTGAGTACCTTATCAGGGTTAAACTACGCAGATTAAAAACAAAGTTTACTTGTTTTTCATTCATAAATGAATACATGAAAATGATAGGATGAAAATATCTTTTGCTTTTAAAGCACCAAATTAGTGAAAGCGTGGTAGCATGTTTTTCAAGACAAGAACGACATAAAGTACGCTTTCATATCAGCTAAATTAAAAAAATGCACCTGATGCCTCAAAGTGATACCAATGTTGTAATTGTTGCAGAAGTGGTGATAGTTCCGCTTTGAAAGGGGAGACGGTTAAAATCACAGACACGTTTTGTGAGATTCACTCCATGTTTCTTTAAAACACTTTGATCATACCTGTAATTATTCATGAGACAACATTGTTTGCAGAGACACATATTAGCCATATGTAAAAATAACTACTCAGAGGGGGTCTTTAAAAAAGGACAATGAGGAGCATTTTTATGACAGCACATCAATTGCAACTTTTTTTCCTCATGATTAAATATGTTATTTATGTCGTAACCTTTAATGTGTCTGTGCAAAACAAGTGACATTTAACAACAATGAAGGGACATTTATTGACTATGACTGCCGAGCAATTTCACTGAAATGAGGAACTAGGTCAGTTTTTTCAATGAGCTCATGTCAAACCGCAGCACAGCTGTCTGGATTGGACTACTTGTATTTTTAACAAAGAGTGAAGTAGTGTCATAAGTAAAATGAAATCACACTCATTACAGTAGAGGTGAGCGGTTGGCCGGGTTTTAAAGGGAAACGCCACCTTTATGCCTTTAGGTTTCAGAAATAAAGGGCACTGTACAGCCAGTAAAATCAGGTGTTACACCTAACATATAAAGCTGTTTATTTTAAGTGGTCAAAGTGTTTTAAACAATAAGAGATAGAAGAAATAAGCACGTTGAGATGCTGAAACCTGTCTGCGTTGAACATCAGGACAAGGCTCCTTGTCAAACCCTGTTAAAACTGTTGTTGGGACCTCTCTGCTCCATCCGTGTTTGTACCCCCTGCAGACAAAGTGATTATCTTTTTGTCGTTTTTTTTGTACGTAACATTCATTATTTCCTTTTCAGTTTACTTTTAGGCTTTTAATGGCTTTATTCAGAAGCAGGATAGTGAAGAGAGTACGAACCTAGGGAGAGAACGACATGCTGTGAAAGGGCCACAGGGACGAATCAAACCCTGATTGTTCACTTTGAGAGCTACAGCCTCTTAGGGCCCATCTTTTAACCACTGATACAAACTGGAGCCCCCAAAAGAAGGTTTATTGATAAATGATCTCATCTTCCTTTCTTTTGAAATTCAAGTGTGCAGAAGTAATTATTTAGTGATATCTATCAGCCACCTCCTGGGTTGAAACGCTCTCTTGGTCACCCCTCACCTCAGTGCAGTGTTGGTGACGATCAAATAAAATTAGTCTGTGCACAACAACCAACCACTTCTTTGCATCCAGTGTTATTAAAATTTAACTTCGGCTTTAGAAGGAGGGAGTTGGGGAAGTTTGGAATATTTTGACATTACTCCTTCAGTCTCAGCGTTTCTTTGGTAAACCTATCTGTAACTTGTCTCTTCACTTCAAAGGTCAGAATTTAACTCTTTGATGTTAGCTCTATTTAAACGTATTATCATACCACTCTCTAACTACTACTCTATTGTACAATTTCAGAGCTTGTCTTTGCACTGATGACTCTTTTCTTTATATCAACATTGATTATATACTTGTGCCAAAACCACCACAGCACTTTTTTTGTAGGTTTGTTCAAAAAGACAACCATAACTTAAATAAACTATGCAAACACAAAACAGATCTTATTAATGAAAGCAAGACTTGTAAATTATAATAGCATTCATGGTAACAAAAGAAATGTCATGGTTTTTGGAAAGCTATAAATATACTTTGACAGCCCCATGTGTAACATTTAAACCATGAAATTGTCTATTCTACCCAATTTACGAGAAACATGATCGTTGAAATATTTTTTTTTCTCTGTGTTGGTTTGTGAGAGTGTAAATCATGATCTAGTAGACAGTGTAGATCTTAATTACACAGACATAAAAAATAAACTTCAAATGTAATACTGTTTTTTGCCACTTTTCAACCTAAAGCTAATTAGAAGGATTTCAGATCGACCATCACTCTATCCAAGGCTCTCTCTCAAAAATGTGCCTGATGTCTTAAATTAATTTATTGTGCTTAGCTTGTCAGATGCTCAAACAAACTTCTGAAAAGTTTGGATTCTAAAAAACAACTTACATTTGTTTTCCAGACCTCCAAAAATTTCTTCCAGTTGTGCTGGTATGCTTCGTGAATTTGAAGGTAAGACAAATGCACTTGCTTCACCTTTCATTTTTTCAGAAAGTACCGATGGGTAATTAAAAGACTGAAAGCAGCAAGTAACTAACCACAAACTTCCCCCTCTGTACTATTTCCTCTGAGAAGGTGGTTGGAAAATGTTCTTAAGGGTAAATATGTACAGGGTTGGTGAAAAACAAGTAGCTCTTTATTTATTTATTTTTTATTTTCACATATACTAGTCTTTAGCTATCCTAATTTTGCATTCTTGCCGTCTCATTTAGACTCCACTATGTAAAAAGTGCTATACTTAATGAACTATTTCTTTTGTTTTTTGCTCCCATTTGATCATTGGATCTTTCTTTGCAGTCTTGCTTGTCTCAGGATGAAAATTCAACCTTTTTGTATGACCAATATGACAACTTCACCATGGATTATAATGACATCCCGCAGCTCTGTGTCAAAGAATCCAACCGCAAGTTTCGCAGCTGGTTCGTGCCGACCTTCTACTCAATCATCTGCTTTCTGGGGCTGGTTGGAAACCTCCTGGTCATCCTCACCTTCCTCTACTTCAAGCGTCTCAAGACCATGACTGATGTGTACCTGCTCAACCTGTCAATCGCAGACCTCGTCTTTGCTCTGTCCCTCCCCTTTTGGGCAGCTAACTCCATTGCAAAATGGGAGCTGGGCATAGGGGTGTGCAAGCTGATGAACACCGTTTACAAAGTCAGCTTCTATAGCAGCATGTTCCTGTTGTCATTCATCAGTGTTGACCGCTACTTCGCGATCTCCAAGGCAGTCTCCGCTCATCGTCACCGCTCCAGCGCAATATTTTTCAGCAAGGTGTCATCAGTGGTCATCTGGGTAATGGCACTGATCTTCTCAATACCAGAAATGACCTTCACCAACGTCAATAACAACACCTGCACCCCCTACTCCAGCAATTATGACCGACTCCGTGTCAGCCTCCAGGCCAGCCAGATTATTCTGGCTTTCCTGCTCCCTCTCCTGGTCATGAGTTTCTGTTACAGCAGTATTGCTCACACCCTCTGCCAGGCTCGTAACTTTGAGCGAAACAAGGCAATCAAGGTGATCATGGCTGTTGTCACTGTCTTCCTGGTTTGCCAGTTGCCTTATAACCTGCTCTTATCCTGGAACATAGTTGAAACAGCAAGAGGAGGAGCCAAAGACTGCGACTACGACAACCGTCTCCTCTATGCCATCGATGTCACCCAGTGTGTGGCCTTCCTGAGGTGCTGCCTGAACCCTTTCGTCTACGCCTTTGTTGGTGTCAAGTTTCGTCATGACCTCCTGAAGCTGCTGAAGGACTTCGGCTGCATGAGCCGGGAGAGGTTCTACAGGTACACCTGTGACAGGAGGAGGAGCTCGGGTGCCACAGACACTGAGACCACCACCACCTTTTCACCGTAAAGCTGTTTTAGTTTGGACAAAAGCCAGCTCACACCTGCACTCCATGTAAAGGACTGCTGCACATTATAATACAAAACAACAACAAAATATCAGTGATTCTCATCGATGGTACCAAGGTGGGCACAACAAGTGTATTAGCCAACAACTTTATTTTACCTTTTTTTATCCGTTTAAACTCACCATTTGCAACCAGTGAACAAAATGTGGTGCCCATGTCTGAGATTTTCAAATTTAATTTGCATATATCAATTTGAACCATAATGACACACTTGATGAATAATTCTGGATAAAAATATGTAAATATATTTTTTTACTTACTTTTTTTGTTAAGAGCATTGAAATCGATACTTTTGGCAGTGATGCATCACTTTTTTTTTCTGTAAAATACGCATTTGTGAAAGGGGAGTGGGGGGATCTGCTTTTCTATGATACAAGAAGAAATTTTCACAATACACAAATATTTCACAAAAGAACCATTTGTATAATGCAAAACTATATCACGTAAAAAAAAAAACAGAAATTTCACACAAAAAATTTATGAAGCACAAAGTCATGACACAAAATACTAAAACATTTACAGAATTTATTACATGTTTGTGTTTGTAAATGTTTTTGCATGTCATGAAATATCAGTGTGTTTGGTTGATTGTTCTTTTATGTTTAATGAAATGTTTGTTCAGCTGACCTTAAGGACCTACATAACATGCTAATGTTATCACCTGTTATAATTGTGCAACATCAAGTGAAACAATTCAAGACATGGATTGTGTTATTTGGGCGTCTCTCTAAAATGTTCTGCCCATGAATGATGGCTGAAGACCAGACACATATTAGAGAAACAGCAGGAGGCAAGACAGGACACGCTGCTGTGGAGGAAAGTTTTCAGTGCCAACGAAGAGATGATGTAACCTCTTAAAGAAAAAAAAAAGGAGGGAACTGTATTCGAAAGTTTTCAACTGCAGCTAACCCTGTCCCACCCCTCGATTCCTCCCCTGCTTCAGGTACTTGTGTCGATCCGGGAGAAACTTTGTATATACAGTCTATAAGTAGCAGAGTAACCATTATTGCTTTTTTTTTAAGTTTCTTTTGCATGTATTCTTGTCAGTTATGGTCAAACTTTGCTCATTTCCTTATTCTTGGACAAATAAAAGAAAACAGCATTATTAACTTGGCCATTTGATAAGTATATATCCTGAAAATATAAGAGCCTGACCTAAACAAACCAGTTTTCTACTTGTCCTTTTTTGTATTTGTAAAAGAAGAAACAAGATTAGCTGCACTTGAACAAGACTTTGTCTGTCCTGACTTCATCGATGTGAAATTGTTGTGTAAAATGATTACACACTTTAACACAGATGAAGAAGATTAGATAAGGACTTAAACGTGAAAATACATTTAATTCACACAGTAGTATCAATAACTGCCAATGACTAGGATTTTACATTTAAATGTAAGTTAAATGTAAAGGGCAACTGAATATGGTTGAAGTTGAAGGGAACATTTAGCCTCTCATCTAAGAGCTCTGTCTGGTATAAAACTGAAGATGTGAAGAAACAAAGGAAACATTTTAAAATTATGAATCCATTTTAAGTGCTTCAAGGTTTTTAACTCTGAAACGTTTACCCATATTTGAGTTAACCTTAACAGACAGCGTGGAGACTTTGGAGTTTGCTGATCATAAAGAAGAGCAAATGAACAGTCAAAACACAAATACATTTACCAACAAACTTACTTTACTGATTCTAGGAGATTCTTCCAGTAAGGATGTCAGATGTTTTTAATGACTGAATGAATGTATAAACAGTTTTCTGGGAAAAAAAAGTGACTTTTGTTTTACTTATTTAGGAGAAAAAAATTACTTGAAGGAACAGAAACTTTTAGAGTTACCTGGTTTGTTCCAGATTATTTTCAAAGTTACTTTTTTGTCTTAAATAGGTCAAAAAGCACCATCCTTAGTTAGATTACATGACAATATTCTCTTTGGGGATTTAGATCCTCAATTAAACTGACTTGTAATAAAACAGCATTTGAAACAGTACTTTTACATTTATGAAGCCACAGAAAGGAGCTGTGCAGCAACTTGTTCTGTTTGTTTCATGTCACAAAGCCACTGCTTACAGATAGAGGTAAATAAAACCTGAACCTCTCTGGACCCTATCTTCTCATAATCACCTATCTTCTTCAGGTAAAAATACCACTGTAAATCACTGCAGATCATCTATACTGCACCAGAACAACCACAGCATTTCAGGAGTACAGGTATTTATCACAGATTCAATCAAATCAATAATTTGATCTCAGTCCATGCCTGCTCTCCTAAAATCTTTAAATCATTATTTAAGTGTGTGTAGCAGTCATATTAGATGGTAAAATAAAGGTATTCATTTTCTAAATAACACAATATTGTCTTTGCTTTGTGACCTGCCCTTATTCCTAAATTAGGTTCAGACGTATAAATGTCAGGAAACCCAGTTTCTGACCACACATTAATGTCATTGAATCACTATAGGGATCTCTGTCGTGTCAGACAGCCCTTCATTTAAGTAGTTATATATCCTGATATAGTAGTTTCTATTACTGCAGCCATGTTACGAGATGTTTAACCACTCAGTCTGGTGAGGGGGTGTCCTAGTGGTGTCAGTGAGTGATATTGATGTCTTCTTTACTGATTGGGCCAAAGATATATTTTTAAAGGATGTGATCAAGTTCATAGCTTGTCAAATAATGCTATTATTAGGTCTTGAGCTCTTTCAGCTTTATTAAGTCTTTTTTCAAAGAAGCACATATCTGTTTAAAATGGGGATACTTGATTTTCACTTGTGTCAAATACCCATGATTTTTGAAAATCTTTTATTTCATTAGACACCTTTATTTTATTGTGAAACATTGTCACTGGTATCTGTGAGGGGCACAAGATCAATAAACTTTGTTTTTTTTCTCTCGCTTGTAATAGCATCATTACATTTCTAAATAAAAAGCACTTTCTATGGATACACTTTTAGTACAGCAGTGTAAGTCACGTCTCTGTGTACTCATCTGATCTCACTGCCGAGAATACTCACCCCTGGAGCCATACGCTTTACACTGCCAAGATGACATCATCAGTGGGAGCCGCTCGGATTAGTTATTCTTACTGCTGATAGGCTAACAGGGAAAAGGGTTGGGATTTCATTAATAAAACCAAGCAACAGACTAAATGTCCAAGCAAAACAGAGTAGAATCTGAGAGTTCAATAGCAATACATGATAAAAACCCTGACAAGAAGAAAACAAGGTAAGATGACCTTTTTTCAACTCATAATCCTAAATCTACAAGCTTGTAGTCTGATTGAAAACATTATCTGTTAAATTTAAAGAAATATACTCTTATTTGTCTGCATTTCAATCGGATTTGTACCCGTTCAGTTTTTCTTTGTTTCGTTGTAGTTATTGTAGCAGGTCAGGATAGGTCACAAAAACCTTTAATGCTTCATGTATGCTCTCTTTTCAAAAATGGGATAGCAAATTAATTCAATATTGCACCACAGCTGAAATGGCAATCCAATACAGCATATAATCAGAGTGAAGATTTATGATTTCTCATATGTGCTTCTGAAAAGGAAAGAAGTCATCAATAGTCTGAATTGTTCCTAAAAGCAAGCTTTTTTGCTCTCCACACTGCTGCACTCTCCTATGAAAGTTGTAGTTGTTGTAGAAAAACACTGCTATTGTCATGGAAACCACTAGTCACCAAGGTGACTCAGAAAGCGCCGCGCCTCGTCTGAAGCGCAGAAAAGGGAGACACAGAATGATCAGATCATCCAACAAGTGACACACCCTCACTATTCACGCTGATATCAGCATTGATGTAAGCCCTTTACTCAGTCTGTGTCACTCCTGTTAAACTGTGTGTTGTTACATAAACTCAAAAGCTGCTGAAAAGATCTGAGCTGCATGTAGCCACTGAGACTCTCAGGTTCACACACTATTCAGTGTCCTCCTGAAACACAACAACTGCTTTGGGTCATCCTCCTGCTTCTTATGAGCATATGACAGGCTGAACACAAACAAGATACAAGATACAACGAGATACAAGATACTTTATTGTCATTGCACTTATGCACAACGAGCAGCTGTGGGTCTTTTACATATTAAAGGAAACGCTTTAAATAATGTAATATAGAAAACATTACTGAGTGCAGAGTGTTGCAGTGAATGTGCTTTTTTTTCATAGTTGTGTAAACTGATCAAATTTACTCCATTTGCTCTGGCATATTCCAAATCTGTTTTTTTTTCTTCACATTTTGCAAACAGTTATAAAACCTGATTCCCTGTAACTGCTAATTGGAGTCTCTTAAGTGATGTGTGTACCAAAACAATAAGCCGTTTGAGTACCATAACGATAAGTCCCAGAAAGGGGACATAGCTAAGGGGACAGTTGTTTGATCATTTTGCAGTCACTCTTCGTTTTCTCTTTTTGACTGGTTTGATTCTGAACTTTTCATCTACAATAAGGGCAAGTTCATAGACAAAGTTCTCAATAAAAGGATTTTAACTAGAAATGTATTTAACTTTGAAAACTGACAGATTGAAAAGTCATTCCATTAAATATCATTGAGTACAGGAATTTTTACGAAGAAGTAGTCTTTTTAAATGACGGTGCCAAGAAAAAAATGTTCCCAGTCTACAAAAAAACATTTTCATGTCAGCTAATAAACGAAGCACACCAGCCATCACATCATTCTGGGAATTTTCTGCATCCTACATTTATTTTAGTTGGAGAAACTCCCTGTTTGTCATGGACAAACCGGTTTTGATTGTAGAAAAAAAACAAAAACACTTTTAGCTATTTTATTCCATTTGTTGTGATTGAAGAACACTTCAGGGTTAGTTTGTCATCTGTAAATGATAACGCACTACAATGAAACTATAATGAAAAACTGAGCACAGATGATAAGGGTTGCTGGAAGCATAAGGTTGGATACAAGTATGTGGGAAAAGAAGGTTATGCTGGCTTTGTTTTGCAAAGAGGACAAAAGCCAGGCAGTCATTCCAGTGAGGACAGTGTAACTGATCTCTCTCTCTCTATTGTGTTTCTGTCTTTACTCCCTGCAGAAAACTGAGAGCTGATCTAACATGATGCCTGCAGCTAAAGGCATGTCCCATGTGATACCCAACCATGTTCTGAGAGTGGGTCAAACTATCCAACTGGGCTCGGCCCAGGAGAAAATTCTCAAGGAGCCCAGCAGTAACCATGACGACCTTGACATATCCCTGGATAATCTCAACCAGCTCATGCTGGATCTGGATCCGTCGTTTGAACCCATTCGGGTCAACAAAAGTCCCTCATGCACCAGCCCGTCTACAGGTACAGTAAAACTTTGAGCCTGCTTTACATTCAAGTTTTCCTCTTGTCTCTCTTTCAACCTGAAGAGGTGTGACACAGAGTGGAGTTAACCCATAGTCACCCTCATTAAACAAACACCACACATAGCCTGGGGATTTGGAAATTTACCCTCCCTGTTTGGGATGGCTTTGATTTTTTTAACTATGGGATAATTGCACCACTTCAGCTGTTCTGGGATTACTGCCCAGACTAGCACCACACCCTGCTGCACATGTTAAGTTACAGATGCAGAGAAGCTCACCAAGTAAGTCGCACATCGGGGTGGTATAGTGGTTTCTTCAAACAGAGCTGCTCTGATCAGAAACTGTGCACAAGAGTCAACAAAGCCTGTACTTAGATTTCCTGTTATCACTTTTTTTCAACGTGAAAGACGTTGGTTGTTTGGTTATGAGTGCTACGTTTGTGGTGCTAAGAAAAGAAGTGTGAAGAAAATCATCAACAAGCTTAAGACAGAAACAGAACTTTTAGGCAGAGTTAGTGAGCACCACCTGTGGTTGTGAAACATGGTAATTCCACCTCCAGTCCCAGACAGATATCACTATTTCTGTGCTACTATCAGTCACTGTTATGTAATGCCAGTTGCAAAGCCGTGACACATGCACTGACCAGCACCTACAGTGTTTTCCAGCTGGTAAAAAAAGAAACTTGCTCAGCGCCCATCATCACAGTGAGGCAAACAGATCCTCAGGTACACAGGGACAAGTCAGGACTGCTCTAAGGGATTTTGTTTCCTCGCAACAGCAGAAATGAACATTCAAAGCATTCGGTTTTGAAGGAATGGCCTGTGCTCTACAAGCAGGTTCCTGCATGAGAAATATGAATGTTTTTATCACTCAACTGTCTTATACAAACAGCTGACTGTTTGCATCCAGAGGCCAAGCCCATTTTACCAAGAGAAAAGCAAAGTGTAAAGTCTGGGAAATGACACAACATGCAGGGTTTTTTCCAAAGACTTACACATCTCCTTTGGTATTGCAAAACCTTGATGTAGTTTTTTTTGCTTGAACTCCTCTCTCTACCCTCAGATGATTCCTGCTCAGATGAAGATGTCTCCCAATGTGTTTTGGTCCCTCGAGGATGCCATCCCTGCTTGTCACCCACTGTGGCCCCATGTGTGTCACCCAGTATCCCCATCCCAACACAAAGCAGTGTCAGCCACAGTCCACAAGGGGCACTTGTGTTTTCAAGCTCCCCATCGTCCTCCCTGCCTCCACTGCCAGGTGGAAGTGTTCCCCGAAGACAGCCCTCACCAAAGCAAGAAACAGGATGTCTGCGACTGTCACACTCCAACAGAAACAGTGTCACCTCGCTCCTCTCTATGTCCACATGCTCAGACACCAGCTACATCCTTGGCAGGTAATACAAAATACCAAAACATTAAGATATAATTGAAAAATGTTTATATGTGTTTTTAAGAAGATCAGTGGTCTATTGAGACCCAGACTAGGACCAGTTTGTAGGGGACTGATAGTAATGGGATTTTAAAGTGAATCACTTATTTCATGACAGACATGACTGTCCGTAACAAACATACATATTTCATTTTGAATTTAATCACAGCAGGATCAAACTCATTCATTTCTTCCTTTATATTAAACCTCATGATAAATATAAAGACAGAAAGAAATGATTGTCCTTCTATTTGAAGTATGAGTTCAGTTGAATGTCAGACAAAAACATTCTTCACACAAAGATATGGGCTTCCTAAAGACAGATTCATATATGTATGTTTGCCAATAAAAACATCAATGTTAAAGAAAATATAGTAGAGAATTCAACACTGTTGCTGATTTAGAAATACTGTCAACCCCCACCAGTTATGCTCTAATATTTCCATTTATTTCTCATCATTCTTGCACAGCAACCTGTCACTGGCCAGTGAAGACGCTGATTTTCCAGAGTCCATTCTCACTTATTCGCCCGGCGACGGGTCCAGAATGAGGACGACCGACAATCAGCTCAGTCCAGAAAAGCCTCCACTGATGAGGCGAGGACATCTACAAGAGCAGCGTGGAGCACATAGCAGTCCTGCCTCACTGTCGAGCTCTTTGACAGACATTCCTATACTGCTTGTCAACGGCACACCACAGCAGGATATGAACATCCACTCTCTTGGGCCAGAGATGGACTTAACGCAGACTACAACCATGTACAACTCCAAGCCTGTCGCCCCTCACAGTAAGCAGCACATTGAATTGAGGTTTAATTTTGCAGGAAGTTATCAATATTCAAACTATTTTTGGTCACACTGACGTATTTTTTGATTGTTCAGGTTTCCAAGCCCGCTTTAGTGGCAGCCAGCCATCGATGAAGTTCGTCATGGACACTTCAAAGTTTTGGTTCCGTCCACATATCAGCAGAATGGAAGGTGAGAATCTCAAAATATCACACTGAAGATCTCTGGGTTCAGATAGTAAAAGCTTTCTTCAGGCGCAGTAGTTTTTAATTTTTAAGGCTTTGTGACATTTCTGCACTAAGACATGACTGTAGGACAAACACTTCTTGATGTTCATTTTGTTGAGAGTAAAATTAACAATAGAGTGTTGTCCATGTCAGGGCCATATATATTAGGAAGTCACTACTAAGGTGTTCTGACTAAACAGAGCAAAGAGGCACCAATGCTTATGAATCCTCTTGTCCATTTATGGTCACTTCTGGCCCCAGCAAAAGAAGATGGCAATGACAAAAACGCTAAACTTTGACTTTACAGGAGTTATATCAACTGTCTGGTCAGAGTTCATGTCAGAATCATAAAAATAAATGCACACTATATCAACACTGAGCATTGTCTTCGATTTCTTCTTGATTCTAGCTGAAGCACTGCTGAGAGACAAGGAAGCAGGAACATTTGTGGTGAGAGACAGCACGTCCTACAGAGGCAACTTCGGTCTGGCTATGAAGATCGACCAAACATCTGCCAACTTAGATGCCAGCGCCTACCCAGGTAAACTTCTACAGTACAGCTGCTTTTTAATCATACACAGCTGTTTACATAACTTTTTTAGTATTCTAGGGAGAATTTAAATTCCAGGTAAAATAAACTTGGACTTAAGAAACCCAGTGGTGTTGTACCAGCTGTGATGCTACATTTTCTTTAGCTGTCACTTACCGTCATTGTTTTACTAATTCAATACAACACAATGAAATGCAATGCAGAACAATATGATGCAAAATGATAAAATAGGATATTGTTCATTTTGGAAGTATTGGTGTGATATGGTAGGATAAGGTAGGACAGGATTGGACAGGACACACTAAGACTGCCCTTTCCCTGCATTACTTTTTTATGTCCTGATAACAAAACACAAAGCTACAGGTGTAAAAACAGCTTAAAATAAGAGGTAACAATAAAACGTACTCTTAGATTGGTGTCTGTGACGTCACTCTCTCAGGTGTAGAGATACTCACATCACAGATACAAAGAGTGGGGAGAGAGAGTGAGATTGTCCTCTAGTCTCGACATCGTGGATGGCAATCTTGGTCACACAAATATAAACATATACGGTGGTCAGCAAGTATAAAGTTGTCCATCTAGGGTAAACACTGACAAATATCAGTTACGAAATTTTCAAATACTGCTGCAGTGTCTCTGCACCTCTATTCAGCTACATAGATATCTAATGGTGTTGAGCAAGAAGAACTTAAAGGTCGATATCTCTCTCTGTTGCTTAAGAATGGGCGTTAGTAATAGGTTTTGAACTTATCAACTGAACTGTCCCTGAAGTGTACCTATTCCAGCTGTCTCTCTAGGCACTTTTACTTCCCTAAATGCTTTTATTAAATGTTGCAGCGGCAGTAACATTTCTGGGTGAAATGGAGGAAAAATGGTCTGGAAAAGGAAAAACTGTGCAAACACAATGCAGCACAGTGCTGCAGTTGTGATGTGTTTATACCAAGGCCAGAAAGGCACGAAAAATCACTTACCAAACTCTGGTGATGTGAATGGGCCTGTCTGATGATATCCAGCTATCTGCGGTGAGGCAGGAGACAGTGTTGTTTTTTTTTCCATCCGCAGTATACACTGTGTAAACAAAAAGAAAACCAGCTGTTTACGGCAGTGTAAGCAATCAAAGAGGGAAAAATGGACCTCACTCACAAAACGATTTTGTGGCTAGCTTCATTTGTGGATTTGTATTTGTTTTACAGGAATGGAGGATATGAAAGACATATGAGCTTTGTGTCGGGAACTGAGACCATTTCTAAGTGCAGAATCAGGGTTATGTTGTCAGTTCAAATATTCCTCTGCTAAATTATTCCTTTAGGGTAATGAGAAAACACAATTACCCTTGGCTGTAGGAAGTTATATCATATTTCCCCTTTGTAACTTCCATGTTGTTTTGAATGTTAAATGGTTTGTGTAAAAAAGTCAATCAATATTATAAAAGACCAAAGGTGAACTCAGAGAAAAGTTAAGTACATTTAATAATAATAATTGACAAAAAAAGAGATTCTTCTTACAAATTGCTGCTATCCCTAGAAGTGTGGGTGTATGAGTATATTCAAATTCAACTTTATTTAAATGGCATATTTCTTACAAGGATGTAATTCAAAGTGCCCCACAAAGGTTAAAAGCAACAATAAAACCCAACCCTCCCACCCACACACACACCCATAGACGCACACACACATCCATAGACGCACACACACACACACACACACACACACACACACACACACACACACACACACACACACACACACACACACACACACACACACACACATACATACATACACAAGCGCACACACACAAGTGCACACAGAATGAGCATTTAAGTTATATTGTTAAAGAGACATGGCTTGACACCAACTATCTACATTCATTCATGAGTGTAATATTTTGTGTAACTAAATCAAAGATGTTCAACAGAGAAATCAATTCTTGTAGCTATTTAAAAAGAGTTAAACCAAAGGGTAAAACAAAACAACATGACTGTGATAGATGCTTAAACAATAATATGATTGACATAAAAAAAATGATCAGTTCTGCATCCCATTCCATTTCTTTATCCACATTTATTTGGGTTGGAACTATTTTTTTTCCACTGTGTTAGAGCCCAACCTTTGGAGCAGGTTATTCACTGCATAATTGCAACACTGTTTTGTCTCACATTTCCCTCTCTAAAAGACTGCACCTTGAGGATTTAGACATCACCCTTTCCCATATTGCAATTTTAATAATATCTGAGTAAAATATACAGCCATACTTTTAGATGAGTTGACCTTTCACCTCTAGAACCAGGGATAAAACAAAAATCAGGAGGAGTTGTATTGTTGTAATTTTTAGGTACAAAATGTCATATGTCAAGAATAATGTTCAAATATCTGGTTTATTTGACCAACATCTGGCACTACGTAATTTGTCTGTAAATATGGACTGGTTGGTTCAAAAGATACTTAAGATTATTGTGATTTTTTTCTTGTCGGCTTTTGCATCTTTATCATAAACCGTACATTTACCGTATTGTTTGCTTGTAAATGATTGAAACTTTTCCATTCATGTGCAACAGGCGAGAACAGCTCAGACCTCATCAGACACTTCCTCATTGAATCATCAGCTAAGGGCGTACGCATCAAAGGCTCGTCTCAAGAACCCTACTTTGGTAAGTTGAAGTTAATTATAAAAACAAGTTTTTGGCGCACTCCTATAACTTAAATCCCACTCATAGTAAACCTGCCCACTCAATATGAGTGAACATCCTGGTGTGGCTGGCATATGCCTGAGTCAGCCATGTCTAGCCTGTAAAGGTGTGGGTGGGAAGCAGTGAGTGGATCCCTTTCATCATTCAAAGGTATGAGTTCTCAGGGTGTGTTCTTATACAAACAGATCTATTATCAGAAGTTATCCTATCACAGTCTGTGGGTGTATGGAATAAGGCACATGCGAGACTCATGCATTTGTCAGGAGAAATCCTGACATGACGAACAAAAAGTATCGCAACCTACAGTTGTCATGAGTCAACTTCACTGCAAAATCTATGGGTGTAAACTGGCACTGAGCTGAAGCAAATGACTTAAACATCACAAAGAAAAGGTATGCCACCAAGTTGGAACTTACAGACAGGACTATCAAATTTAATAATACAATTACTGCTGGATATTGTGAGGTTTTCTGACCGTATTTTGTCGAGAGAGGAAATACATGTCATACCTGAGCTTAACCAAACCATTGTTTTGTGTTATCTTTGCAGGTAGTCTTTCTGCTTTGGTGTACCAGCACACAATTTCTGCTTATGCGTTACCCTGCAGACTCGTACTTTACTCCCAAGGTAGGCAACTACTGACAGACTGCTGTCTTTGTGTGTGTGTGTGTTTTGTTCACAAGTGAAAGATACAAAATGTTGAACTCACCTTGTATTTCTTACACAGACCTGAGTGCAGCAGAAGAGAGGACGTATGATACAGCAGAATGTGACAACAAACAAAGAACAGGTGAGACATTACCATAAAGTGTGGAAGCTAAAGCTGATGTGCATCCATACATTTTACTTCACTTCTTTTCCTCTGATAACAAGTTGATTTTAGTTGTTGTGAGATCCTGACTTAATGCTAGATGATCATAACTAAAGGCGAATTACACAGTGCTTATGTCTTCAAAATGATTATAAAAAATGATCTCATCTACCATGTGTAAGAGTTACTATTTAGTTCAAAGCAGTTTTTTGCATTAAGCTGTAAGCATTACTCACTTTGCTGCAGAATTGGTCATTTGGTTATGAATCACCACAGGAATTCCAGGGCTTCTGATACCAGCTTCATGTCCATACATGATAGACTGCATTTTTTCTCTCTCACTCACAAGCTTTATTTTAAAATACTAGAGGCTGCCTCGAGGATACTTTGAGATAAATATAACAAAAGCTTGATAAAACAACATGACATTAATCTTCAGCACTTAAAATGGAGTAAATAAAACGTATGGATGCAAGACTACTAAGAGCTTTTGTAAACCAGAACATAAACCGTCTTTGCTCATATTGGCATAAACTATATTAGATATACACTCTACCAGTTATCTTTGAGTAATTTTTTTTACCAAGTGTTGTTTTTCATTTAATCATTACACCTAAATGTTTTCTTACACTTTTCTGTCCTATAGTCATATTAGTCCATAATTTATTCACCTACTTGTAGAAATTGTCAACAGTGGCTTCTCCAAATTGAAAAAACTAAGTTAACTAACTTTGTTCAGAAAGTCCTTGGTGAAAGATAACTTCATAATTGTCTAGAAATAAAAATATAATTTAGATTTACTCATTGTTCATTACATAAAGGGAAATGACTAGTTTGACAGTGTCACTCTTATCCACAGATGTTCACTGTAGCTTGCTAGTTTTAGGCACAATCAACCACTGACACCTGTACTGTGGTTTTTGGCCCAAACCGCAGACTCCTAAAGGTGAAAACACTAACCTTAAAAAATGATGGCTGAATAACAGGAACACATCACCAAGGTCATGCTGTTGTAAATACATGGCTGACTAACTGTGACATACCTCTTTGAAAGCTTGGCCTGCATTCAGGTAGAAATTTCCAGCAGCAGATAACCTCCACATATCCTTGGATCGAACTTTATCCTGTTGTTTCTACATTATGATGGCTGATGCCCTATTATTTATGCAATATTTACCATGTTTTGTCAGTTAAAGTCTCACTCCAATCGTTTTTTTTTACTACTTAAAGTGTTCTCAGTCGTCCTTAAATTGTGATTATGGAGTTTTTACCAAAAATTGTGTTACCTGTGTCATTTTCAAGGGCTTTTCTTCTGCAGAGCTCCAGTAGATCACTAGCATTTAGCCTGCGAGTCGTGAGTGGAGACAGCGCTGCTCTGCACACTCCTCTTTGCGTTAGCTTGTAGCTTATCATTGCCTGTGCAGCAGAAGTGGCAGGTAACATAGGAGCTATCCTGCTCTAATGTCTTTAGAGACATGATGAAATCTAATGCCATAATTAGCTTTCTTACGAGCTAACGCACACGCTTGTTCTGCGATAGTACTCTCTATTTCTCCCCTATATGCAGAGTGTGGCCTGTATAGCGGGGCTCTGAGGATGGAGCTTGGATTGGTTACATAAGAAATCTCATTGTATCTGAACCTGCTGTTTGGGTCTGCCAGTCGAGATTCACAGCAATTTGAATGCAGAAATACTCAGAAAAGCAATTTCGCATTTAGTTTTCTCATGATATGTCCTGTAGCATCAGATAAATGCCATATGAACGGATAAAAAACAAGAAAAACATGATTTTCATCAAAGTGGGTCATTAAAGGGATGCCAAAATTTTTGCCTTAAGTGTACAAATATCAAGTAAATTTTTCCCACAGTGTCTTGCTTATCACTTTTGATTGATTAACCACAATGTTTATTTCTTCTGCAGCTTCCAATTTCGTCTACCTGAATGCCATTCCTGTTGAGATGCTGACAGGGCCCTGTGCAGTGCAGAAGGCTGTGTCCTCCACATTTGACAAAGCCCCTGGCTCCTTCACACCAACTATTGTGAACCTGAAGGTGTCTATGAAGGGTGTCACACTGACGGATATCAACAGGAAGTAAGACAATCTACATCCTGTCACTTTGCAGCAGAGATTTTTCCGAGGTCATGTCACAGAATAGTTATCACATTTTTTTTTTCTCAGGCTTTTCTTCAGACGCCATTACCCCGCTCACCTGCTCAGCTACAGTGGCGGAGATCCAGGCAATCGATTGTGAGTACACAGCAATACATGCCAAAAACCAGGGAGACCTATTTTAAGAAACACAAACTGACACAACCCCCTGAATGGATATACTGTGATGTGTTTGTTTAATTTAAGTGCATATGTAGTGTTGGTTAGATTAGGTGTAACTGTTTCCATCGGTCCCTGATGCTTTTATACTCTCAGGTATAAAACAGAGGGTGAAAACTGAAACTTCACTGTTTACAAAGGCAAACAACACTGTTGCTGTAATTTTATTTCTATAAGACATGATGTTAGAGTGTAATTCACATTAAAGACACATTTATTTCTCCAGTGTGCTTTCACTTCTATGAAGGAAACACAGTTCTTGACCTTTGGACTGAACACATTAAAATCAGATAGATATTTCTTATATCAAATCATCAAACATATCAAATAACACTGTATAACAACCATGTGTGTAAATAACAGCACACATTTACCAATAAAGCCTACACTGGGAGCATGGAAGTAAAACTTTTTCTTTCTCTCTTTGCCTTACAGGTGGATGAGGGGTTCCTGTTCAGGTGCAAGGTAATCTTTCGCTTCAATTACAATATCAGAATGTTGTTTGTACTTATCGAGAAATTACCTGTGCTCTTATTTTGGCGTCCATTGTTAAACTCAGAGACTGTCTTCTTCATACATTTAATTAATTAGTGCTGTAATAATGAAACAGGACCTGATCTTTGTCCAACAGGATGTTCGGCATTGTGGCCAAAGGTGTGGAGGCTGGTATGGAGAATGTTTGCCACGTTTTTGCAGAGTATGACCCCCTACAGCCCTGCAACAAAATCATTGAAGTTATCCAGGCTGCCATAGCAAGGCTATAGTGACAAAAACTGACATTGCATTATACAGTATGGAGTCTTTACTTTACACTGTATACCATGTAATCTGTACAAACTGATGGTCATTGTGACACTGTAGCTGTTGTTTAACCAGACAGGTGACTGAAAACTTTGGGACAACCTAAACTCAAATCTTTGTCAGATCAACAAGAGAGATTTAGGACACCAGCAGACCAAATGGATGCATTTCAATAATACTAAACACTTTTTTTTTTTACATTGCTTCACATGGTAAAATATATAGACGCAGCACTTCATTTAAAGGTTTCTAAGTGGAACATTTTGTATGAACTAACCAGGACCTTCAGGTAGCATAGATTATAAAAGTCACTTTATGTTTTTCTTACTGGAGAATTACTCACATGTAAATTGAAGTCTAAATCTGCACTAGACTGGTGTTTAAAACTTTCATTCAGTCTCGTCCTTTCATTTCAAAGTGAAATGTTGGCAGAAAATCTTGTTGTATATTTGAGATTGTATTTATTTACTGCACACTGTATAGTACATTCTTGTATTTTGTTTACATTGCTATGATGAAAAATAAATGTGTTCAAGTGTTGAAGTTGAGTTTGTGGTGTTCATTAGTTTTTATGTCTGGGAGGAAATGAGGATAATTGAAGTCAGACAGCTTTATCTATTTACCATCAAACTATCTAAACATAAAGGAAACTGTGGTTAAAGCTTTTCAGAAAAATCAAACCGAGATTGGTGGTCGAAGAATATGACAGAAAACACAACACTGCATAGATTTCTTTTTTATTTGAAATGATAATCTGATAGATAAAAGCAGATAGATGCTTCAGCCTGAAGTTACAGAGCTCCCAAAATAAAGAGTGCTTCTTGAAGCAAAGCAAAATCAAGCACAGAACTGCATAGATAATATCTTTAAATACTCTCAACTTATTCTGAGGCACCCAAATGCAAAGCCCAATAGTCCTTTTCTTAGGATACATATCTTTGGTGCCTTGAAACTATAAAGCTGAAAACTCTTAACCTAAGGAGTAACAGATAGCATGTGCTACACAACCCGAGAAGAGCGTTGAGGATACACTGCAGGGTTAACTATTTACAAATACTGCCCCCCTCTGGTTAAGACAGGCAATCTAAATTCTCTGAGACACACGGTGAGTGTAAAGGGCCTCACTGCTGTTAAGATCACAGTGAGCAGTACTTCTTCAAATATGAGATAGAGCTACATCATCAGTTTGAAAAGTGGTTTTTCTTAATACATGGATGATGAGCAGCAATGACAAAGACCCTCAAAGAACACACATCATGGGAATCTCCCAGTGTCAATAATCCTATAAGTGCTGTTTGCGTCTACAGTGCAAGTTTTTTGGGTCAAAACCAAAATGAAAGCTTGTCAATGAGGGCAGAACATTGCAATTAACTTTTAAATAAGTCCTCTCCAACTTTAGTCAGAAATTGTTTGGCCCCTGACCAACAGAAAACTTTCACAATCTCCCAACAGAGCCTCACAATAATACAGTAAAACACTATTTTTTTGGTAATTAGTCAAGCCATTTAGACACGAAGTGCACAAAAATTTAAGGTACTGTGCTCAAATTTGAACTTGAATATTAACAGGTGACCTTCAAGGTTTCCATCGTCAGTAATTAAGGGATGACACAGAGGCCAGAATGGTCCAACTGCCTCTGTGCAGGCGATTAAACCTTAATTAAAGACGCCATCCATGCATCGTTCAAGTCACACTGTAATAAAACAAGATGGTTGTGTTTAATTTGTTTCAAAATCTCAAGGTTTTTTTAAGGTTATACTACTGTTAATCTGGTAACGCCTGAGGATAAGACTAATAAGGAGTTATAAAAAATCCCACAAAATTCTCCCGTGCTGGGAATGTTTACTTTGTCCTCTGTAAATAAAACAAACTGGAAAAGCAACTTCACAAGTGTAGATACTACTGCTCAGCTAATAAAACCTGGAGTCAGCTGATGTTACACCAGAACAAGACTTAAAATCAGTAATCTTGCACATGGTTCAAAAACAGCCTATGCAATTTGACATTCACAACATCACTAGCTGGCTATGCAGCCATGTCATTTATCCCAAACATCTCTCAAGATTGTTAAGGACAATAATCAGTTCTGGGTCATGCGTGTGATCCTTTGCAGCCTGAAGAAGAAGAAGAAGAAATTTGACATTTTGGAGAGGAAGTGTGACTTTTTCTCATGGCTTTTCTCTGTTTAGGGGTTTTCTTTTTCTCTTTTTGAGGGTTTGACTAAGACCTGAAACAATCGCTCCTTTCCCACAAATTACTCATGCATTGGAGACATTACTCACTACTTAGTAAATGATATGATTTTAGATCAAATCTGGCAATGCCGGTGCATTAATCAGTCTGGGACAATGCACACACAATTTTACAAGAACTACATAGTCAGTGCACATTATCTGGATGAATGAACTCTCCAGTATTTACTCAGACCACAGCATAATGGATCGATTACTCAAAGCTGACAATACAAAAAATGTATAAAGTTATTCTTCGAGATGCAGAATACACTTCCATTACTGTTTTATGTGAAGTGAAACTAGAAAGGGTTACTATAGAGGTGACATTCAGTTACTGGAAAGAACAAGCCTCACCGCCCACGTCCCATCCTTTTCTTAACCCCTGAAGCCCCAAACTCCTCTGTACAGTCTCTCAAAGACCGAAAAGAAAAAACACTCTCAGATAGTACACAGCAGCTCGTAGTGATCTGTGACTTCCCTCCTCTGTTTATCTCTCATCTTTCTCTGCACTCTTACATAAGTACCAATAAGAATAAGCTGTAGTTTTGCATGTAGTAGATATAATCTGTTGACCTTTGACCTACTGCTGAAATTATGACAGTATTGAGGGACACTAATTGTAATCTATGATGATGATGAAGATGTGGATCTATTATTTCCTTGTTCTCTGTGATGCAGGTCTGATATATTTGATGTGTTTTCTGGCACTATAAAAATGTCCCTGTTAAACCAGCTAAAGCTTGATGGATGATGTTTATCCTGCCAGGGTTTGAAGAGAAAGATCTGAGTGTAATTCATCTGTTATTATGCAAAGTACAATGAGTGCTGTCATTGGAAATTCATATAAAGCATGTTGGCTTGTTGAATGGTAATATCCCAGCTGTGAGTGATACATGTCTGTAACTTCAACATCACCAGTGCTACCACAAACAGCTGCACACTGGGGTCTCGTCTCCATGGTGACCAAGTGACTATGTTATGGTGTGATAGTTGGGATGCTGCGGGATCTCTTCATGATGAGCCGCACCTCCACATCAGGCAGGCTGTCTTGTTTGGTCTGGGCACAGCCCTCGTCTGCGGCAGCCATGTGCAAGTCGAAGCGCAGGGACACAGACTTCTTCCGCAGCTTTGGGTTTCCTCTGAAGAAAGAGCCCTCCCACTGCTTTATCACCTTATCGATCTTCTCCGTCCTAAAAGGAGGGAGACATGAGAGTCTTCAAAAAGGTGCCACAATTCAACAACAGACATTCCATCACGTGTTCTCACTTAAATGCCAAAACATTTTTAAAAGGGGATTTTGAAGTTTGAGGTTTCTTCTCTGCTGAGATTTCAAACATGTTTTCTTTTGTTTCCTGATGCTTTACGAGTTTCAGAAGCAGTACCACAACAAAACTGCTCCTGTTTCAGGAAAGTGTCAAACTTTCCCTTTGCACTCTGCACCCTTTACCCCCCTCACAGCCAACTGATGGTGTGGTCCTTGCTAATAAAGAAACATTGACAGTGTATGTTATGCGGGGATATGAAAAAAGGTTTTATGCATAAAAAAAAAAATCTATTATTTTCAAAAAAGCATAGACTACTGAGACCTCAAATATAATAATAATAAAAAAAAGATAAAAAAAAATAAAAAAGATTTCATTCTGTAGACTGAATAAATGCACCAGGTTTTCTTACTTTTCACCCAACTGTGTATTGAATCCATCTGCAGAAAGGAGTTATAGCACATCTAGCTGTTTATGATTTGACCTCCCTTTGTTGACATGGAGAAAAGACACAGTAATTCCCAATGACGTTGTCAGATAACACAAAGGATATTTCATAACAAGTTGGAAAACAGCACAGGATGTTAAAATACACATTGGCCAAATCAAGAAAAACAGGTATGAAGTCATAACACAGTATGAGCTTTGCTAAAGTGTTACGGGAATGGATGCAAACAGACTTAACAGGTTTTCTGACTTTGGTTAAAAAAATGACTTTACTGTGAATGAAAATGTACAGTTTCACGCGATTATAACAGCATAGCAGGACAATTTTAACTGTGAATGAGAACTTGAAGTAAAATTTGATTTAAAACAGAAGAGCAAGACGTTTAGACTTGACTTTGATTTAATTTATTGGTTTAATGTGAATTTTACCCATAAGAAGCTAATAAAAATACTGTTGTCATGGATGTGTTACCGACCACCAAATCTCACGGTATCTTTTTGCTGTGCAAAGATACAATTACCAGATCAATAAAATCCTCTTTAGAGTTGACTCAGTGTCAGATTGTTATATATTTGGTGGTAGCTGGGTAATAAGCTTTGTTTAGGGCTCTTATATATCACCATGTTGACATTTTGTTTGACATAATCATCTAACTAGGGGCCTGCAAATTAGTTTGAACTCCTTTGAATGCCTTCAGGTAAGTACTCAGTACTGTTAATCTTTCTAGATGTATTTTAATATCTTTTAAAAAGTTGGTCATACTTTCAGGTAAACTGTTTTGAGTACAATTGTAAGGGTTCACACCTTTTCGTGTGTAGTTTGAGACGATTCCAAAACAGGTCATTGTAATTTTAAGAAATGAAGAAAACGGTTTCTTTCTCTAACTTTCATCCATGAAGTAAGTGTCTTCTTTGATATTTTACATTTAAGTACATGTCATGTTACCCAACAAAAGCTTGCTCATATTTAAGGGAATGGCAATGACAACAACAGAAAACCCTTCTCAGTCACGTGTATGTGATTCCCATACAGTAACACAAGGGGGCAGCATGGGCACATACTCTATATGCACATCTATCTTACTGCAATGTAAGAGCTCCACTATAAAACGAGTCGCTGCTTGGCCTTGAAATCAGTCAAGACTAATTAAGTCAAGACTAATAAAACCATTCAGTTTCAATCTGACTAACTTGTAGTCAGATTGAAACTGAAACTGTGTTATAAAATCAAAAGGTTACCTTACTTTAAATCCAGCTGAAGCTGTCAAAAGCAAACGTTTGTTAGTACCTTCTGATCTTTTCAAGAGAGGTTAACAAGTGCAGACACAAAATCCACCAAATGAAAAATGGATTTCAGTTCTGATCTTAAACACGAAAAAAAACTGCCCTGCTTATCTCGCCCACCGGTGAAGACACAGTGTCAAACAAGAAGCTCATGTGCTGCAGTATGTACAGCCCTCAATTTGTCTTTTTTTTAAAAATCAAAAATATATATCAATGCAAATCATTTTATGCAAAACAAACTCTCTCATCCACCTCTGTTGCATTTCACTTTGCCACTCACTAAATGCAAAATCATGTATGTTTCTAACAGTCCACTCTGAAAACATGACAGTTGGCAGCCTCCGTTAAAGGGGATCTGCTCTTGACATAAGCGGCTCATTCTACGAAAACATACAAAACAATTGTCATGTTTAGGTGATTTAACACTAGTTTAAATGTACCTGTGATTAGTATACTGTTTTTCTACCATAGACTGTATAAAGAATGGACCGCGTCTGCCTCCTAGCTGAGTAAAGCCCCTGCAAGAACAGCACCCTCTGGTGACAGGCTGCAGTATAGGTCATAAATCCTGCCTTCTCCAGCAATCCCTATGGAATTGTGGACACATTTTAGAAATTAATTACATAGAATCTAAATTTTTCTCCCCCCTGCTTGTGATGTTGACATGTAGTTATTGTAAGACTGGTTTGTGCTCAAGTCCTCTTTTTTCTGTGCAGCTCCATTTTTAAAAGTTATTTGGGGGTTCATGTTTTCTATGATTGACACTTGATACAACCTGTGGGTGTACGAAGTTTACGGAGCTCACCCAGGGGATACACTGTTTGAGCAGAGCATCATCACAGTGCCTCTCCCGCCAAATGTGTACAACACTACAGTGGTGGTTCCAGGAAGTGGAGATAATACCAAGAGCAATTCAGCTTCAAATCTGTATAATGGTATACTGTATGTATAACAGTACTCCCCGATTGGCCGCTGACTACCACACACTGTTGTCCCAACAGACCCAGGCTCTGCGTACGTGAGCTCCAGGTATCGAAAATGTTGAAATGAGGGAGGGTCATTGGGACTATATTTATGGGACTACATATAGTCCAAATGGCCCCCCAAAATCAAAACCTGATTACAGACAGACAGCAATTGTCAAAGCACCATCAGAGTCAAGAAAAAAACCTTCCCCGTGTGCAAGCTCTCACTGCCCGTCACATCCATAGAGCAAGAGGAAAATAAAAAGACAAACCAGAAGAAGGAGTCTGTGGAGAGAAAGAGAACAGGGGAGGCAGACCCAAACATGGTTTGGTTAGGATTCCCGTCTACTAGACTAAACTGTACACTCTACCTCCCCCGACTCTACCATTTTCGTGAAGAAAAATGGGTGTTAGAGAGAGGACAGAGGAGTCAGACCCCCAACCAAACCTGGGTTTGCCTCTAGCAGTTCTGGCTATGTGCTCTACTTCCCTCGACTCTGACATCTTCATAGGGACAGAGGAATAGGAAGGCAAAGCTTGAGCAAGAAGTCTGGTTGGGCTAGAAGTTACCTCCAAAGGAAAAGGAAGTACACCTTTCCTCCCCCAACTTCATTTTTAAAGGAAAGAGGACAGGGAAGGCAGAAATGAACAAGATCAGAAAAAAAGTCCTTGATCAGATTTCACTCTTGACTGTAGAGAGAGACATAAATTTGGTGTCAACTGACCCACAACTCAGAGCTGATTCCAACACTGGTCCATCTTCAGGCATGAGGAGATGTCTTGACAAAGGAAATACACATTACTTGATTAAGAGGATTTTTTTCAACAGGATGAGACTTAAAATAAGTGACAGTATCTATTCCAGAAGGATTTAAGAAAAAAAAATTGTAAAACAAATAAAGCGGGCAGGCCAACAAAGTCTCTTAATGTCTGTGAAGAGTTATTTATACAACAGAGTAACTTAAACCATCTGCTGATGGGTGCTTAAGTCAAAGTAAATATCCTGGCAGAGAGATGTGTCTGTGTGTAGCTCTTTGTAGACATAATGACTGTGTGTGGGTATTTTTCAGATGTGTATCTGTGGCTGGAAGCACCTGAAGCATTAACAAAGAATTCCACCCTCCTGTCTTCCTACAACAACAGGTGCCACACCCTGCAGACTCCACACCCAGAAGGTATCCACATCAAACACAAACCATTAGAGGAGGAAAAATTCTCATGCAACGCTATGATGGGAACCTGAGCAGCCATCAAAATGTCTTCTGCCTCTTTTGACTTGCTCGACATGCAAAGGTTATTCCTTTTGAGAGTAAGTACATCTTGTCTGATGGACCAGACGTCGCCAGGGTGGAGAAGACACGGTTGGTTGTACCATTAAAGAGTAATAAGCCCATAAAATCCACACAGAGGAGAAGTATAAGAGGTGTGAGGTGTAACAAGGTCAAACAAGCACGAAACAGTGTTAAGTAGAGAAAAGGAAATTTATCTTTGTGAGAAAGAACATTTGGCTCCAAAGAGATGCTGTTAGTGCCGCCTTCTAGGTAATGCCTACATTTCAGTATGACACAAAGGTGCTGACTGCAGGTCAATGAGGGGCAAAAAGATCGATACTCACTCAATGGTGCCGTGACCCTCCGCACTCTCTCGCACCACGTTGCCCTGAAGAATCTCCTGAGTCTTCACAGTGGAGATTGGCAAGTCTTTATCTTGCTCTGGCTCTGTGAAAACACATTAATAGCAAGTTATTTTAAGGTATGACTGTAGTAAGAGTGTGGATGTGTCTGTGTAACTGCTACCTGTGAGTATCACAAGGCTTTGCTGTCTGTGCAGGATACTTTTCTTCAGCCCATTTTCCACCGGGAGGAGTGAGGGGATTTCAGGCAGGGGCTCAGACTTTGGTTCATCTGGAGTAACAGCAGAGTCACTGAAGCCGTTTTCAAGGCCATTTTCTTTCTGTTCAACCACAGAAGAGCTCCAGGGCCGCAGACTCATTGGCGGCACATTGCGACCCATGTACCTGGAGAGTGCAAAACGAGTTGGATACATGGTTGTTCATTTTCTGTCCTCTATATTTGCAACACTGATCCTAGATTATGGAGGATAGTATCAAATCCTACAAATCATTGGTGGTCAAAGTAAATTCACCACAGACATCAGGAGAACCACTTCCAAAACAGTTGTGACACTGTGTTAACTGTGTGGAAGCAATTTTGATGTTTTTTGATCATTTAAACTCTAAATTTCATAATAATGGTGCAAATACAACTTATCTCCTGCAAAGTTCCTCAACACTTTACAGTTTTTTGACAACTCATTTCAAATTTGTTGCGTAATGATAACAAGCAGAGTGGCCCCTCTTCTCTTTAGAGCAGAGAAAGATGCAAAGATTTCCCAAAACAAAGTCAGATTTTGAATGACCACTCCACAAGACAGTTCATATCATTATGTCTGAGAGACTCAGCTCCTCAGGAGTGCCTTATTACACCTTGTCATCAGTGGTGATTGCTCTAAGACTTCAAGGGAAGCTCAGCTTCCCCTAAAATATGTGAGTGTCTTTATTTGTGGAAAAGGGTGTTTGTCTTACCAGTGGGTCCAACCTTACACACACCAAATCTATCTGTGCTCATATGAGAGCGTGTGGAGGACGCCCAATGCAGCGCTTACAGTGACACTTGTTGAGGGGCTGCCTTCTGTCGCCATCGTGTGGCATTGCTGTCTTCAGACATCTCTTGATCTCTTTGACTACTTCACTAAAATTGTAATACGCCTCGCCGGTGGCGGATTTAAAGGCTAGGAGAGGAGCTGATGTTATTGGTCAATACAGGTCTCAGCTGTGTTAAACCCACTCCATGCCCTCTCTCCTCCCTCGCTACGACTTACGCCGCTGGGAGGAGCTGAGTAAGGGAGGGGGGATACTTGCATCAGGCTGCGCTGCTCACCAAAATTCCAAATTGTGCTTGGGAATGCCTTGTCAGCGCGGCGGACCTGACTTACGCCACGCCTGCGCCATGTTGCCGGCGAAGCATGAAAATAGAGCCCTGAGTGTCTAGCAGTGGCGGCTGCTGGTCTTTCAAGGAGGGGAAGCTCATTTTTCTGGCCTACATCATAATTGTGTTTGTTTATTAGTATGTAACAGAACAGAGTCGCCAAACACAACGGCAGTCGTTTTTAACAAAGACAAAAGTTGCTGAGGATCGGTAAAATCTCTGGAGCAGTTAAGAACAACGGAATGAATAACTTGGAAAATGCTCTGGTAGATGTTTTATTCTTCAAGATCGCTGATTCCCTTGTTTAGCTGTCAATCAAAAAAAGGATTTCACCTCAGACAGCTCATCCAATCATGGATGCAGAAGCTCAGCGTCCGCGAGAAAGTTGGGACCGCCCTCTCGTCATAGAACTCCAGAGAAGCTGAGCGTCCGATGGGCGGGACAAAGCCCAGCATTTATCCAATGAGCGTCTAGTTTCGCTGCTGGAACAACCCACTTTGAGCTTCCACACTGAAGTCAGCAGTCGCTTCTTATCACAGTGTGACAAGAAGCTGATTCTGAACAAAAGATGAAGGAGGGTAGATTTTACATATAAATAAACAAACACATTTATGATGTAGGCCGGGAAAAAACGAGCTTCCCCTCCTTGAAAGACCAGCAGGAGCCACTGCTAGTCATGCTATTAGCCTGTTGCTAATTCATGTATTTGGTTTGGAGATGTTCCTTCTTTTTTTTCTTGGTATTACAAAACTTTTTCAGTGTTTTTTTTAAATGTATTGATGTGTAATGATCAAATGCTAATCATTAAACAACAAGAAATACCAAATTCAATCATACATAGGATTTAAATACTTTAAAAACCATCAGATTCTGCTTTATTTTACACAGCATTTGAACATTATTGTTATCAGGTTTGTAGTAAAAGCATGAAAGCACTTGAAATAATTGAAAAAGGTACAGAAAAGGAAACAGAGGAGCAAAAGCAACACAGACTAGAAGACACAAAGCTATAATTCCTTGGAAATAGTCCTGTCATTTCTGTAAATATTTGAGCTGTATCATCTTAAAAACTACAACTGTGATCTCAAAGTACACACCCTAATCAAACAAGCCTCAGCTGGTTTTGAAAGGCTGTGCTTCAGGAATCAATCATCTCTCTCATACCATGCTGTATCTCCCCACTCCTTAACAGAGCTGTAAACCACGGACCACCTGTGACACCTCATCACTTTGTCCTTATCGGATGGCTGCAACAGATCAGTGGCCTTATCCGACAGGGATGGGTGTTGCGTGTTTAACTTTATGCTAAAATAACAGCCCTGCCAAGGGTGCGTCAAAGATGTTTGAAGACAGCCTGGCGAGATTCTTTGGAAACAATTATGCTATCAATGATTAGCGGTTAGAAGGATGCTGATAAAACAACATGTTGCTGCTTCACCAGCCAGTGATAAGACTGAAGGGATGGTTGTTGTTTTTTTGTAAAGTGAGGTTGTATCAGGTTCTTCTTGTAGTGTATAACCCACAAGAAATCCGGATCAACTCGGGCCCATGTTGAGAAACCAGGCAAAGAACTAGAGAGGAAGCTAATGGCTATCAACTGCTGCAGCTTAACCATGAACTGTTTGGGTCAAAGTGAGTCTGACCCTTGCAGTGATTTCTTTGTGAGTGTACAATCTATTCAGAAGTTCTACTTTGCCATCGGGGAGCCTGTGTTCGTTGTTCAGAGACTCTAATAAAGACAAGAGTTACAGCCAAGCTTAAGAGTGAGTACAGCCTGGATATCTGAAAGGTCTGTTGAAATGTTCAATGTTCAATGTGCGTTGTCTTTTGGTGAGTCCAATCAGAATAATGCAGTGAATTATGCAGTGTGTTTTAAAAGATCTTGCTGTTATCGCAGGCAAGAGAAGCAAACATATTACGTTAACCAAAACTATTGAGGAAAAACTTAAATTGTCATTGAGGAAAAACTTAAATTTCAACAAGGTCTGTCCAGGTGCAGCCAGAAAAGTAAGGGAGCCCCTGAAGTCACCCTGCTCCTAATGGTAGGAGTTGAATCCATTCCTCTGTGTCCTATTCTAGTTGGTGCTCTAAGCTACATGGCTCAGCTCCATCCCTGAAGGGTCTGTACGCTCTGCTCTGCTGAAGATATTTGGGAAGTCTATTTTTAATGCAATTTTTAGCTGTGAGTTAATCCTCTGTCTTTGACTGTAGTGTCTCTAATTTATCAACTGAGCCCTCTGTTCACCCTTTTGACAGGGGCGACCCAACCTGGGCACTGACAGTGCTGGGGTGGCTGTAGTTTGCCCACACACACCAATAAATGTAACTGATTATTGCTTCTGTGTCGTAACATCATCCCTACAGTTGATCTTAACATAAATCTTGTCTTTGCTGAGCCAAATGAGATGATGTTTTCAGTTTTTCTCCACGGGATTCAGTGTTAAGGGGGTCTTGCACTTGACAAGTGTCCCTTGTTATTAAAAAATAAAAACTCTAAAACTAATAAAATTCAACTTGAATAAAGCATTTTCAAAAACAAACTAACCTAAAAACTCAGCCCTTGAAACAAATCAAAACTAAACTGAAATCAAAGATAAAATGACGTAAAACTAAAAACTAATGAGAATTTCAAAACTATCATAACCACCTTGGACTCCTTGTTAAGAGAACTGCAGCTGCTGCTTTGACCCAAACTGTTTTTCTTCTTCTTCTTTTTTTTTTTTTTTTGTATAACAGTACATATTTTACAATGAGTAATTTCTAACTGGTTGAGAAACAGACAGAAAGTGAAACTGATGTCTCTTTATGACCTTTAAAAGCAAACAAGACCATCAGCAACTGATTGATCAAGTTTTTTTTCTTCTAATGCCAAAGGCCACTGTGACAGGGGAGGTGTCAGATCAGATAACGGACAGCAGGCAGAGGAGAGCTTTTTTTTTACTGTTTTACATGGTAATGACTCACAGTGAGTTAAAAAAAATCAGTGTAAGAAAAAAACAGGATGATTTTTTTTGTCAAAAAAACAAAACAAAACAAACAAACAAAAAAAAATCCTTTGACTAGAACAGAAAAGATAGAAGGGATCACTGCCAACACGGGGGCGCCAAAATCAACACAAAATGAAAGTCCCTTAATTGAATTTTGACCTTTTTTTGCGAACATTAGATTTTGACTTTTTTTTCCTCCTGTATTTACACTTTCACTAATTTTGCAGTGTTTCAATTTTATTCTTGAAATGCATAGCCTTAAAACTCGTAGAGCAGCTTTAAAAAAGAGAAAGTCTTTCAGGTTGTAAAACGACTCCCTTATCTTTTTTTTAATGTCACACTGCTCTCTGAACAGCCGCTTGCCAATTGTTCCTCGCCCTTCTCAAACACAGACAACCAATGCAAATTTCAGATGCCACGTCCTGCCTCTCCTTGCATCACTGACATCGGTCGATCAATCATGTCACATCCTGAATGAAAAGCATCTGCGGGCGAAAGTGACGAGGAGAGGTAAAGGCGGCACTGAGGTCTTTCTGTCTGCAACCTCTGTGAGAAACATGAAAGCAAATTGCTGCACCTTTCTCAAACTATAAAATGACAATCATATGGTTGTTGGAGCCAACGTGTCAGGGTTTAATTACAAGCCATGCCAAGTAGACTAGAGTATTCCCTAATAAAACTTCTTCTTTCTGGCAGGCGGAGCGAGGAGATAGCAGACAAAGAAAGGTTGAGAGTCTGGCTTCTATCATCTTGCCTGATAAAGAACTCAATGATTTACTTATGAATCAGTGAGAGTCTGGCGTCTCTCTCTGTCTTTCTGAATGTGCAGAATTACTGGAATTTCTGGTTGATTTCCAACCTTGACAGTTGCAACTAATTACCATATACTTTGCAAGACTGCATGAGTATGTCTCAACCTGTAATTATAAGTTATTCGCTTTCAATACGGACTCTGGGTAACTATGCAGCAGTACTAGGCTTTTCATGACACAAAAAACAAACTTTTTAGCAGTACTGCTTTGAACAAGATGGAGGACGAAGGCTCAATCATCGAAAGAGAGAGAAAAAAACAGGATTAAAAGTTGCTACAATACTAGAAAATGGATCAGATCAATCTGGTGGACAAGGCCAAGCTTGCAAAGCAGGCTAAGCACGACATGGTTGACGTGGTTGACGTGGTTGACATGGTTCCAGCCACGGGGGAGGTGGTGAAGGATCAGGGCTGTCAAAGGAGGAGTGCAATCTTCTCTCTGTTGCCTACAAGAATGTGGTGGGGGCACGGGGCATGTCCTGGCATGTCATCTCCAATATCAAGCAAAAAACCAAGGGCGATAACGATGAACTGTATGTGATATGTGAATATCTGCAGAACATTAAACCTGAGCTGCAAGAAATCTGCAATGATGTGGTTTCACTGTTGGACAAATATTGTATCTCATACTCAATGCATCTAAGGCTGAAAGTGAGGTGTTCTATCTGAAAATGAAAGGTGACTATAGCAGATACCTAGCTGAGGTGTCCTCTGGGGATTAAGAAGGATGTGGTGCAGATCTCCAAGTAGACATACCTGGTGGCTTTTGAGGATGCCAAGCAATTGAATGTAACACACCCGACCTGGCTTGGCCTGGCCCTTAACTCATCTGCCTTGTCCTACAAAGTCCTTAATGAGCCACATGCGACATGTAGCACAGCAAAGAGAGCATTTGATGAAGGCACCAACGAACCTGACACTACAACTGATGAGTCATAGCACCCTGATCATGCAGCTAATGAAGGACAGCCCGACCCAGTGGAAGCGGACATAAAGGCAGAAGAGGGTGAGACTGGAGAAAGGGAAAACTGATGAAACTCAGTGCAAGTTACAGCAAAATGATCATTCTTTCCCTTAAACCATTCTCCTCATCTCTCTCCCTCTCAATCTTTCCCCGTTCTGGTGATCAGCTAATTGTAGGCATGAGCTCTTTCAGGTTTAGTCTCAACCTCTACTGTCTAATCATCCTGCTGCTGAAACTTTAAATCCGCTCTCCTCTGTTCTACTTTCAGTTGTAGTACTCCGTTCAACTGTTGTGACTTTTCATTCCAACTCTTCAGCTAATCCTGCATCTTTTCTTCACCGCTACCACTCTCAGCCTGCTTGCTCTCTTAGTACCTTTAAAAAAGTCACAGTTAAGTCTAATTGTCAAAGACTTTGTAGACTCCTCATATTTTTTCAAATAAATAATTGTTCTCTCATAATAAAGTCTCCCCTGATTCAAACAACTGTACTTTTTTCTTTAACACAGACAGATAATATCCATGAACATTTCTGTATGACAAACCTAAACTATTCTTGACCTACAAGTTCACCCCTCTCAGAGGATTTCACTAAAAACGGACTGGGTCGTTTTTTTTTTTTTTTACCAAAACATTACATCAATTACACCTGCTGTTTCCACCATCTCACACACAAAGCAAATAGTGCTGATGCTATTCCAGAGCAAAACACCCACCAAGCTCTACAGTTCAGTTTGAAACTATATAAAGTGTCATATTATGAAAGTATTCAGTTATATATTTTTTAAACTGCAATAAAAACATTTGTCAAGGATAGAGGTGTTACAGTGCTCTTGGAAAACCTTCCCAGCTGAAAATAAATAAAACTACCTTCCTTGTTGGTGGTAAAACACAGAAGAAAAAACAAACAAACTGGACAGTAACTTCCTTCTTCCTCAAATGTTTTCATTCCTCACCTTCCCTCTTCTCGATCAAGCAGACGTCTGTAGGTGGCGATTTCTTGCTCTAGCCTCATTTTGGTGTTGAGGAGCTGGCTGTGGCGTTGCCGTTGGGTGGCAAGCCCACACCTCACCTGCTCCAGCTCGCTCTCCAGCCCGGCGATCACCTGGGAAAGGTCCTGCAGCTGGCTGGAGTAGATCCGCTGAGTGTTCTGCAGGGAGCTCTCCAGGCCTTTCTCCTAACAAAGAGAAAAAAACAAAAAGCTACCAGGACACTGAGTACACAGTTAAAATGATCTACCTAATGACTCCACACTGAATTTAAGACAGATTATGAAAAAACTACTGACTGTGTCTGTGCATGGTTTAATACTTGGAAACAATAGTTATCGTTCCTCTCTGGCTTTTAACCAAGACTGCTTATCTATCCAGCAAAGTCTGTCTAAATCTGTACAAATGCACAGCTAGTGCACTGACTACAGCTTTTAATACAGGGAGACTGCAATCTCAACTCAACTCATTTCTTATTTACATAGCACTTGTACCACATTAAAACCTGCAGCCCAAAGTGCTTCACAACAGAAGAAAGTTAAAACAGAAATTTGGCAGAAAAATTTAGAGATAATGAAGGCTAATTTAAAAAAAGGTGAGCAAAAGATTTCAATTTGAAAAAGGTAACAATTGTAAATCAATAGAAATCAATTATCAATTAAGTTTAGTCAGAGTTTCAAAGAAAACAATGACAACAAAACAAACAAAAAAACAAAAAATCTATTTTAAAATCACCAACATTTTTGGCCACATCTATGAAAGTTAAAAGGCAGATAAAAAAATGTCTTAATTTCCCTTTAAAACGACAGAGAGTATCCTCTGTTTTAATATCCAGACACAGAGAGCTCTATAGAGTTTTAGTGCATAACAACAGTGGGCTATCTCTACAGGTGTTTATGTGGGACACATGAAGAACATAAAAACGGAGGCATTCAAGGACATGCCGGAAAATAAAATGACAGAAGCTCTGTAATGTACGGAGAAAGAGCCACAAAGAGCTTCAGGAATGAGTACAAGAACTTTCCAGTCAATTGTAAATGAAACTGGTACACAGCGCAGAGTTTTAAGAAGGGGGTTGCATTTTATTAGTTTTCTTTTTGTGAGACAAAACTGTGGCTGCAGCTTTCTGAATGAGCTGTAGGTTTGAGCAGATCAGTGGAAAGGGAGTCACAATAATCAGTGTGGCTGGTGATGAAGGCATGAGCAGAAATTTTGGCTTCTGGGGCGCTGATAGGCCAGCAGATTAAGCGCTCCATGGAGGCTGTAGTGTGTGCCATAAAAAAACATTCCCCCAGGTTTGTAACTTTTGTTGCAGTTTGATTATTTAGACACCCCATATTTGTATACACATTTTCTCTGGCTGCTTTGCCTCCCACCAAAAGAATTTCAGTCTTTTGCTCATTTATTTCTAAAAAGTTCCAGCTCACCCTTACAGCCACGTCTCTAAGACAAGACAGAAGAGACTAGAGTGTGATATTTTATACAAATGATGTTATGATTTGCAATAATATGTCCAAGTGGGAGCATGCACTGTGAAACTAAAATGGGCCCAAGTACTCTTCCTTAAGGAATGCCATGGTTGAAGTCACGTGTCTTTAAAGCTCCTATGTGGAACTTTTGGTTTGTGTTAACTTTGGCGCCCCCTGTGGGCTAAGCAGTCTCATCCAGACAGTCATATCTAATATTATTTTGTGAAATTATTTTATGTGTAAATTGTAAAAACAGGGCTGTGTTTTTTTTAACTGTTCACCTGACCCCCAACACCAGTTTTAACCATTACAAATTAAAGTCCAAAAACCATCAATCTTGTTGCTAATGGACTTGTCTTCTTTTCGATTTAACAAAAAAGCATCAATATGAATTTAACTGTATTTAATGATGTCGAAAAACTAACAGGAGCTTCAACATACGAAGGTTTTCAAAAAACTGAACCAGGCTATAACATGGTCAGTGAGATCTCAAATTCTATGCATACCCTTGAGTGGGATTAACAACTGATTAATTTCCTTGGAGGTTCTTATGTGGTAGAAAAATTACTCATTGCTCTTTTTAATAAATAATTGTTTTTATCATGACTCACTATTGCAAGCACATTACTTCATAATAGTAAACTAGCAGTCCTTTCATTGCTAGTAAGGGTCTGTAAATGAAGTGTGTGGGACCATTAGATGATAATGTCATTACATGTATTTTTTACGGTAACTGCGATACCAGTTTTTGAGTCATTGTTGGTGGTTTTGCAGTCATTTTCTCAGCTGCATGGATATCAATCACACTAGAAACAGCTCTCCTCTATCAGGATAAAAACCTCCCTTTTGTCAACTAAATACTTGCTGTCCTTCAGCTCCAATCCTCCTTCAAATCCGACACAGTAAACACTGAATCTTAAAATAAAAAGGAGACAAATACAGCTGGTATGCCCTGTCAAAAGCTGTAGTCAGTTTTTGGAAAGAAGTTTGTCTTTCAGGTCTAACATACCTAAAAGTGCCTTTTAGTTCTCATGACTGCTATTTTATGCTATATCACTAACGTGTATATTTTGCTTTTTAAACTTATTGTAATTATCTTATTAACTCTTGACAGTCAACACACACAATCTACTCTGAAGATGTGCCAGCAGGGTGACAATGTGATGATTGGGAATTGTTGATTATGCTTATGTGTATTTCCTCACCAGAGCATGCAGGGTCTCTATCTCCACCTGCAGGGAGTGCCACTGCCTCCTGGCCTCGGCAAGCTCGGCCCGGGCTTCTCTCAGGGCGGCACTGCCGAGGCTCACCTGCGCCCATGCTGCCTCCTCCTAAATGAACAGACAAAAACCAAGAATTATGTGAGAATGTAAACATCATATCAGAAAACCACACATCTTTTTGTGCAGTTTAACACAAATCCATAGCTTCCTTTCATACAGTGCAGAGATTGTTTTTCCTGGATCAAGTGCGGGTGTTTGACTGTGCGGTAGCTGATGGTTTGTGATTTATAAGAAAGAAGATTTATACAACATTAACAAAAAACAGACCTTATAAAAGCTCATATGACTACGACAGGCAGCAGGTTTTTTTCTGTGGCTCAGTCAGAGAAAATGAGGTGAAGCAGCCACAGGTGGTGCTGTTGGTAGTGTGTGTTTGACTCAGAAGGTAGACAGAGAGCACAGCAGACACCTGGGCCTGCGTGTGCACACAGATACCAGCTGTGTTGACTCTGCACAGCTGGCAGATAATTCACTCCCTCCATCCTCACATCCCCCTCAAAGGCGTTTCAGCGGAAAAGCTGTCACAGCTTATATAAGTTACAGTAACAGTAATTAAGAGGTTAAAAAAACAAACAAGGGGCTTAAGTTATCTAAGTAAATCTCTGTTTAATTTATTACTTCAATGACTCTCGTTTTCTGTTGAATGGATTAAGTTTATTTCATGAAAAGAAGTGATACATATTTAGAAAAAAGTTATTCATACGATAAAGTGATGTTGAAAGTATACTGTCAAGCCTTTGGTTGTGTCAGAGTGCAGAATCACAAGCTTTAAAATTTTCTCGGAGTATCAAAAGTTCCCCCTCTGCAGGAAATCCCCTGACTCAGTGTTATATCACTATGCAGCAGTCAGACAGTTCACTGCTGTCAGAATCAGAGTTGCACTGATTTAAACTTCTCTATAGACTGATAGCTGTGCAGTGTTTTAGATTTAGCACATTATTCATTCATAACATGAATGTAAGTATGTAAAATCTGAAACTACAAATAACTAGTTACATTAGAATAAAAGAATAAGGATAAACTGTCTCAAACATCTGACAACAAATCCAACAAAGTAACAGAAGTAAAAAAGCAGCCATTGAAAAGACAGCCAAGTTCACAAAACACATGACCTTACTGCATGAGGAGTCATTCTGAATGAACCATAGACTGTATATAGAATGGACGCCATCTGCCTCCTCGCTGGGTGAATCAACGTAACAACAGCACCCTCTTGTGACGGGCTGCAGTATAGGTCATAGATCTCACCTCCTCCAGCAATCCCTATGGAGCTGTGGACAAACTTTAGAAAGTTATTACACAGAATATAAATTTTTCTCCCCCCTGCTTGTGATGTTGACATGTAATTACTGTAAGAGTGGTTTGTGCTCAAGTCCTCTTTTTTCTGTAAAGCTCCATTTTTAGAAGTTATCAGGGGGTTCATGTTTTCTATGATTGACACTTGACAGTGTCATCACAGCGACTTTCAGTGACTCTCCCACTGAATGCATACAACGCTACTGCGCAATGTTGGTTTCAGGAAGTGGAGAAAAAAACACAGAAATACCAAGAGCTTTTCGGCCTCAATTTCGTATAATGGCGGAAGGCGGAACCAAGTTGTCCATAGTATATACAGTCTATTGTATGAACAGTCTGCCTACAGTCACTGGATACCATGAAGACCAAGTCATTGTTTTGAAAAGTATCAAAAATATTTCAGCTATTGTTCTTTCAATTATAATTTAGTTGGTAGATGATAATGTTTTTTCACTTTTCATCTATTTATGACAGATTTTCTATATTGACCTGTCACATCAGGTCTGACAATAGTTGAACTGTTATGTAATCAGGCTATTGTAATTGATATCTAATGTATTAAATCTAAAAAGTGTTAAAATCACCTGATCAAAGCAGCTTATACAAAGTAGAAAGAAAAAAGGTGCAAATTGGCCTCCTTGTTTGAAATAACCACAAGAAAACAGAAATAGACAAGCACTCAGTGAGGGATTGCATCCACTGAATTGCTTCTTTTTCTCAAGTCATCCTGATGCTCATACCTTCCTAGTGAGTCACATAGCCTCCAGAATTGTCCTAAGTAAGTAAAGTATATTTCTCTTAGAGTAGGGCTTGCATATTGCATTTCTTATCTGAAACCAGACTAATCAAGTGAAAACCAGAGTAGTGACAGCTCAGTAAGTGAGACCATACTCCACCAGCTGTTTCATTGCTTATGTCCCCTATTTGTTTTCTTTAGCTAATCTCATCACCTGGTCATATCTTACAAAAAGCACTTTAAATCTCCCTTGTTGTTAGCCTTTGATAACGCTGCTGTTTTTTTTTTTTTTAATATGACCTACTCTGTTCATCCAGATCGTTCATGTTTTTGTTTCATGCAGCCCTCCAACACACCATAACCACCTTCACAGCCTCTTACGTTTTATCAGCATGTATCTGTGGTCGTCAGCAATCCCCTCAGCCCCTCCCCTTCCCGCCAGTGTTCACAGTTTTGCTCAGCATCATCATCTCATCAGCCTCACACACATTGTCAGCCAACACCTCCGCCACCAGTGTCTGGGTTCCACAGAGGGGATTGCACTTTGCTACTGCTCAGTGAAGACACCCTTCGAACCCCTTTTTCTCCTTTCACAGTTTAAGTGCCAAAGAGACCCTTTCATTCATTCACTTGTCATTCCACCTTCACACCCTCTTAGCTAGCTTGTGATTTATTTTTCATAAACAAAAATAGAAACACAAAAACTCTGACTAAGCGATTTCAAGGTTCCCTGAGGACTTTTTCAAAACAAGAAGTGGCATCCAGCAATGTCTCCATGGACAGGCTTCAGTTCTACTTTATCATGCAAAGCAAAGTCAAAGAGAGCAAGAGAAGTAGAGGCATGGTGGTCAAGCTTCATAAAGAGAGTGTGTAGAGAACAAGCATCATCCATGATGACAAAGCTGAGAAACAAAGAAATAAGATGTTTTCTGAATGTTTCACAGTTGCTACCCTTTATAGTACTTATTGATATGCGCACAGAAAGGCGTTTAATGTGTTTGTCAGCAGTTAAAGGGCCTCTCCCTGCCTGCTGTGTGACTCTGCTCTGCTCTCTGTCACAACCACTACCCTGCTTACCAATTTACAGATAGACAAATATTCACTCTTTGTCAAGTCCTTTATGAAGAAGAAGATGGAAAAGGAGAAGAAGGAGGAAGAGGGAGCAACAGCATCTCATGAAGTGTAGGAGTTATGATTCAAACAGACAGAGATGGGAGAAGACAGAGAGTGACGTCATCTGGTCTCTTCATGTTTCTGCTCAGTCCTGACCTGCAGACTGTTGGCCTCACACCACTGGATCAAAGCTGAAGCCCATAAAATGTCCAAATTAGGAACATTTGATTTTCACTAATATTGTCTCAAAAGTCACTATCCTGGTTTAAACTCCCATGCAAGATTAAGGCAATTACAGCCAAAGTGATCATTTTGATCAACATTGAGCTCACAATTATTAATGCTTGTCAACACTTGTTCATATCTTAGCTTAACTGATCAAACTCACTTTGTTCCTTCACGAACACACATCTGATTCTCTTGCTATAGTATATCCTGTTTGCTGAAGATGTTGTTCAGCATTCCTAGTCAACAGTCTCCATTACTCAAATTTTTCTGCTCGTGGGCTGTCCAAAAATGTTATTCTCATTCAAACTGCATTTTTTATGCAGCCCATGTGGATTCATGACCTTTTTTGAACCTAGTGTTTAAGAAGTGGAATGAGGAAGAAAATACAATTCACCCTGTTGAAAGATCACAATCTAAATGTAAACAGAACATTTGAGTTTACATAACCCTCTTCAGGGCACCTCTATGCTTACAGGGGTCACTGAAAATGATGATGGATTTCATGTTGATTTTAGGCCTTTATTTACTCTTCTCTTTTATTTGCCTTCAGGCTTTGCCAACATCTGAAAGAGAAACTCTTCCCAGGGAGCACAGGTTGAACCATAACACTGTCATTTACATCTGTTTGCATGCTAACATATGAAGAATAGCACTTCCTGTATGGAGGATTTCACCATTTCAAACTAAAAGACCATAAATGCACATTATTACCACAGTGTAAGGCTAACAACTGCAGCACTGTGTATCTGTTTCTTTTGTCAAACAAACGAAAGGTACACAACAGCATTCAATAAATCAAGCTTCATTTTAGTACTCTAGATGTTTGCAGCCTTCAGTGAAGGCGCTTTACTGCCGCTGTCAAACTGAAGTCATGGTGCTGTGGTACAGGAACAAAGGGCAATAAATGGCTCCCACTCTCTGCTCTTCTCCATAATTACAAAACAGGGGGCAGTTGGGCTAAATGCTCCTATTTCCTAATAAAAAATATGAAACCGCACTGTTAATTCACAATAGATAATCAGGTTTTAGTTTAGTTCATGCATTTTAAATGAACAGCAGCATTTATACACTCAAATAACAACTGATGAGAGGCTTTGACACCCAACTGTACATGTGTGTGACAGTAAAAAGGTGAAACGAGGAGACAATCACACCAAACAAACACAAACCTCAAAGAAGGGTGAGTCCAAAGCCTTTCAGTATGGTCAACAAACACTGCTGTTTGTTTTTACTCCAGGAAGAACAAACAGAAGTCTGCCTGATCTGTGGGACGGCCTGGAGTTGGTCATGAGGGTGTGTCTGGCTGGCTGGCAGTGAGCCAGGGTAACATGAGCGAGACACAGAGGTAAAGCTGCAGGAGTGGATGCGTACCTCACTGAGAGATCCTCCATGTGTTCGGGTTGATGCTGATGCTGATGCTCCAAAGCCACTAGGCCCAACAGAGCCGGGGGATGGATTTGACAGGGAGCCCAGGCTGTGGTGTCTCTCGCCCAGGCCTGGGAATCTGCTCTGGTCGCACTGAGCTCTGATTCTGTCGAGGAGCTGGGTGAGCTCCATCGCTGTGCCATCCTCCTTCTTCCCTCTGCCTCCTTTTGCTGCTGCTGCTGCTGCTGCTGCTGCTGTGGACGTCTCTAACAGAGCATCGCAGGAGCTGGCCCGCTGCAGCTGTAAAGCCCGGGCTGCCTGCAAACAGCAAACAGTCAGAGGAGGCGGGGGAGAGAGGGAGAGAGAGAGGGAGAGAGAGATGAGAGGAGAAGATGTAATGAGGGAGGAGAACAAGAGAGAAACATGAAAAACAGGGAGATGAAACTTGTGAGTAAATGAAATGTAGATAAAAGAGAGAGAGACACATGAGTTTGTGTTTTGTGTTGGTATGTGTGGGTGTGTGTGTTTGTGCATGCTTGGGATCAGGCTGTGAAGGAGGTCACGCAATGCAGATAAAAAAAGGAAAACAAGAATCTGTTTGAGTCCTACACCTGTGAGTATGTGTAACTGTATTTCTGTGTGTGTCTTTGTGTGAGTGAGTGTGTGTGTGTGTGAGTGTCAATAAACAGGAGAAGAAACTGGACATGAATGGGGGAGGTATTAGTCAGCAGGAATGAGAGAACAAAGGAAAGACACCGAGACAGAGAGGTGGTGTGGTTAAGAGTGAGAGATTAGGTCATCATTAGATGCTACAGAGCATATATGGTGCTAACAAGCACACAAACACACACACACACACACACACACACACACACACACACACACACACACACACACACACACACACACACACACACACACACACACACACACACACACACGAAAAACATAACAAGGCTATAATAACAGGGCTTAAAGGAACAGGACAAGTAGCATTCAGACTTTTTATCAAATTTTTATAACAATAACAAGAGTGAAGATCTGAGAAAACATTAGTTTCTTAAACGGCAGTTAAAAACTGGATTCAAGGGGCCCAGTGGTACACATTGTAATAGTCTACAGCCCAATCCCTGGCCAACCCTTTGTTGCATGTCTTCCTCCTGTAAATACAACTTTAAGAAAATGGGTCCAAGTCAGTTTGATTAAATTTAACCTCTGCAGATTCACAAGTCAAGGTTCTGAACCGTTCTGTCAATTTTAAAAATGTCTGCTACCAGAGAAACAAAAGTTAACTCTTTTACGAAATTTTACCAAGCTAGTTATCTACTAACTGTTGCTAAAATTGACAGCTCAGCAGTGTTACATTTCTTGGTGCTTTTGGGAAAATATCTAATCCAGGTTAACAGATAATGTTGATTGCTGTGTGGTTTCTTGAACTAACAGACGGTCTAAGTCTGTGATCTGGTTTCTTAGATGAGTGACATTGTAATTATAAATGAATTACATATAATTGAAAGAAAGGACAGGCTGCACTCATCATACCTGCTCTATTAGCACCTGGAGCATCCCTAAAATGTACAAACTTTGTTTGTTGCTGGTTTTTCCAAGCGGAGTTTACAGCAAAACTGTAGTGGTGAAGTGGTGATTTTAAGGCACCATATTTTTTATTTCAGCCACTGGTTGGATCACTAGTTTTCCTCTAGAAATATGTAACATCTTTGGTAAGCTCCCAACTAAAAATCTTATTCTGTAGTGAACACAGAGCTGCAAGCTTAAAAACTCACTAGTGCCATACTCTACAGATGGGATAACTTTTAGTTTCAGAAAGACAAGAGGGAAGCAGTTGTAATCACAACTTCTTGATTTAAGTTGGCAAATGATAATCAAGTGGGTGACTGACTGTACAGATTCTACATCTACAGTAGCTACGTTTACGTGGGCACAAATAATCGGAATAAATGCCCTATCGGAATAAAAATGCGTCATGTAAACATGTCAACGGAAGATTCTGATCTAGTTCGACTCAGTTGGAAAGAAATTGTATTCCGATCGAAAGGGGTGGTTTATGCACGTATACGCACATCATGATCATGATTATCATCATCATGATTAATTGACTTTGCACCCATATAAACAGTGGATTCAGACTATCCGATCCCTTAAATGTTTAATCGGATGAAGAAATTTTGCCCATGTAAACATGGCTAATGTTTGGTCATTTCCAGAAAAGGCTCATATTCAGATGCCACAGGGCAAACCTAAAAATGTTTATGGCTTAATAAATGATGGTCATTACATTCTTAATTCATATTCTTGATCATTTATATCTACATTGACTTCACTTTGGTAACAGTGAGGCCTAATGTTATGCAGAGTTAGGGGTTGAGTGCAAAGAGTGGTGGATGGCTAACATTATTGGGGTACATTATGCGTGCTGTGAGGTCTTTTTCTCTTAAGCTGATGACAGCATGTGTACTTGAAAAGAGCTGAAAAGATACAGGCAGATAGAAAGATAAAGTCACATGAAACATGAATCACAACAGACACATGCAGTTCATTTAGTGACCTCAAACTCCTGGTGCATCTCCTGTAGCTCTGCCATGGAGTTGTGAAGGTCTGTCTGTAGCACCTCACTGCTCTCTTCTGCCTTCCTCTTTGATTCTCTTAGTAACACCACCTGCTGCTCCAGATGCAAGGTGTTCTTTTCTTCCATCTCACACCTGTGATGTAACACCAACAGCAAAGGTTATTCATTCATGGCCACTTACCTTTGTTATTTATTAATAATGCATCAGTTGAACACACTCAGAGGAAGGGAAATGGCGAGTGAAAAGTCACGTTTTTGTTTTTCAAAAGCATTGATATGATCTTCAGCCTTAACCAACATCCAGTTCAGCTGGATTAAAAGAAGATAAAATCAAAGTGTAGACAATGTGTATTGTGGGGTTTTATGCTGGTTTAAGTGGAGCAGTGATGCATGACAGTAAAGGAATGAGTTAAAGAAATCATAACTTTGAGTCGAAAGGCTGAAAAAGTCCTTGACAACTTCATAGTGTGTCATAAACCAAGTCCAGAGTCTCACAGAGACAAGCAGCCAGTCAGGAGACACACCAGGTGGAGCTAAAAATAGAACAGGTGTATTTATTTCAAGCTGCTGCATGCTGACACTGTCCTTCAGGGGTTAATGGCTGACAGTGGACGGGTGGTGTCTGTGTACGTGTATGTGTGTCTGTGTATGTGTGTGGTGTGACTCTGCATCAATACATAAGTGAAAGTGCCGATGCGGCACAAAGCCTGGCCTGGATTTGTATGCAGGTTGGCTCATAGGAGCGAGGGAGCTGGCCTGAGTTAGAAAACAGAGAAGTGGAAAAGCATCAAAGCAGGACTACGACATGAAGTGTTCGGCAGATATTAAGGCCCCTTTGAGGAGGTTTTGGCTGTTATGAAAGAGACTGAAATTTAAACAGATACCGCTACTGTGTATGACCTACAAATGGACAAAAAATCATTAATACTAAGATTGATTATATATAGTTGTTACACTGCAAACAAACTTCAGTAGTGTTTTGTCTTACTTTTAGTTAGAAAATGACTTAATGAAAGCAAAATTCGCATTAAAAAGTCTAGATGAATGTCCTATTTCAAGATAATTTTTAAAAATGAGACATTTTTCATATTTCAAGATGTTAAGGGAACTTTTCTAATCCCAGTGTCTAACTCTTTCACTCATTGTGAGCAAATCGGGTCTTATTTTTAGCTCGTAATATCCTTATATTACACTTTATATTGAATTTTTTAGAAAGATGTGGCTGATATGAAGTCTAAAAAGACCAGAAATAAGAAAAAAGAAACACTCAGTTTTGAGACATTTTGTCAAAGCAGTCTGCCAAACTTTTAGAGCTCCCCTAGTGACTGACTGGAGAATAGGACAATCAAGATATATCAAGATACAATTTTTTTAGGTAAACTATTTCCAGTTTGCAATTTAATGTCCCACCTATATTGATTGGCAGGTTTGTTGACAAATACCGTGCCTGCAGCTTCCCCTAGTAGATTAGAAGATGACCAACAAGAGGCCGCCACATAGCTATACATCATAGTGAGCACTGTAGATGATGGATTGGCTAAAATTCATGTCTGTCATCCATCATGCAAAGGTGTAGGCTGGTACGGTGCTGCTGGTGGTTGAATGAACCAATCAGAGCCATTAAAGGAGAGTCAAGTGGTAAAAAGCTGTGGGCATGTTTAGTAGTGAGGGGCCTACAAACAGTGGCTACCTGTGAAGGGATAAGTGTGGAATCAGCAATAACAGCAGTTTAACTATTGATATATAATTTTGTTGAAGGAATCTTGTGAAAACGTTTATCATTGATGAGAGTGGCAGGTTAACAGATGTGACCTTCAGCCTAACTGTTCAACAGAGGAGTGCTAGAGCTTTCAGGAAAAGCAGACCAAATAAAGCTGACCTTGCCTGGATGGCAGCAGCTCTGGACTTCATGGTGTCAGACTGTAATGCCAACTGGGCATTCTCCATCAGTAGTCTACCAACCTGAAAAACAACCAAAATACAGTCATGGGATACAATCAAACTGTAAGCGAGAAAAGAGAAAAAGAGAAACAGGAACTCTGCTGCTGCTGTAATTGTATCAAAATGTCAGGTGGTGAAAATTGAGAGAAGACTATGCTGATGTTGTTTTCAAACCCTGAGTGCTTTCATAGGACACAGTGGGCTTTTTACACTACTTGTCATACATTGGTTAATGTAGGTAATGCACTTTGTAAAATAACAAAGTACCTTGGAGAATTACAGAAAAATGCTTATAAAAAGTATTTACAACAGCACTATTGTGCACTATTGACTTCTTAAGGTCAAAATCTTAAACATCGGAAAATACTAGCTATATGATACTTAAATGACTGACATTGTAGAAAATAAAGGAAGAGAGGCTGAATCATATTATTTTGTTTATTTGCGCATGTAACCAAATGGTTACTCCTGCTTATACTGGTGCCCAATCAAAAAAGTTTGGACATGCACCTGGAGACAAGACCCCTTACTCAAAGCACAGTTTTTCACCACTGACTTTCCACAGTAGTGATAATCACAACAATATCAAGACTTACGATTCTTAAACCTTTGCCATGGAGGCACTACTAACCATGAGATGCTTAAATCAACTTATTACATTAATGTACCCCATGACCCTGCTGTGTCCAATTCTTGATTCTGATTGGTCAAACCTTTTAACAGTTCTAATTCTGGAGAGCAAGATTTACACAACAAACAACAAAAGTAGTCTGGCATGTTTTTAAAGTTTATTATTTTACCCCTTCCTGTTGTTTACTTGCCATGGCATCGGTAGACAACATGGAGGATATTTGAAATATTACACTTAATTTATTTAGAGAGCAAAAAGTGTTGGATTGGTGGTTAAAGGCAGGATAATCAAAAGCAGAGAAGAGGAGAGGATGAAAATTACCCAGAAACTGTTGGTACAAGGAGCAGAGCAAAATAGACATCAGTCCAACTGAAGAAAACACAGGAAATCATGAACCACTGGATGGTATGGGTTCTGACAGGTAGAGGATTAGTGTAGCAGTGTAAGAAAAGTTAGGTGGAAGCCAACTTGTACTGGTGCTGTTGTTATTCTCTGCATCTGTTAACAATGCGAGTGGAAACATGCTGAAGTTTGGACTTTAAACATAAAGGTTCATTTTTATTCCTATGTGTGATTTAAAACAATAAAGACTTTACAGTTCATAAAAAGTATTAATTTTAATTAAAGGTCCAATCATATGTAGGCTGATGAAATCACTATTGCTAGACTGGTTGCAGTTATAACTCTGCACATGCTTGGTTAGGTTCTTCCTCTACCTGCTTTAAAAGATAGAATCACTTTGTCGCAGGAGGAGCTTAAAACAAAAGGTGCTTCCAGGTAAAAGAGATTTGTTTTTGGCTAAGCAGTATTTGGACTGAATTAAAACTTTGATGAATTTTATCTCAAGCCTGAATAAAAACAAACATGACCAAATAGTTACCAGCTCGAACATCGTATGTGGTGTATGAAATTTTATCATGCCTACAAGATCAGGGGCAACTGTAACAGTTTAACAATCGGATATAATATTTCTGAACTCTGAGCAGTCATTGACTGCTTGATGTTTTTTTGCTTCTTGGTGTTTTCTTAGAAAGTAATATAATTGACCTACATTTTTACAAAACACAAATAGTTTTTGCTTCTCACTCTTTTTATAAATTCACAGAACATTACCCCAAATTTTCTTTCTCTGCTATTACTGATTGGTACATAAATCTGGAGTAAGATCATCAGAGAACAGATCCTCCATGTTTTTATTGTGAACTGTATATATTATGGACAACTTGGTTCTGCCTTTCGTCATTATATGAGTTTGAAGCCAAATTGCTCTCTGTATTTCTGGGATTTTCTCTACTCCCTGGAACCACCAGTTGCGCAGTAGCACTGTACGCATTCGGTGGGAGAGTTGTTGAGAGCCGCTGTGATGACGCTCGGCTCAAACAGCGTACAGGGTGAGCTACATAATCTTCGTGCGCCCATTCGGGCTGTATCAAGTGTCAATAATAGAAAACATACATTTCTAAAGTTTGTCCACAGCTCCATAGGGATTGCTGGAGGAGGCTGGATTTTTGACCTATACTGCAGCCCGTCACCAGAGGGTGCTTTTCTCACGATGGCTTAACCCAGCGAGGAGGCAGACAGCATCCATTCTATATACAGTCTATGGTATTTACCTCTGAATATGCTTTTATCGTGTTATAATGGGTTATATGTCTTCCCATAGGCTCTGACATGGATGCCAGTATAAGGAAATGAAAGGAAACTATTTGTGTAAGAATGGGCTTGTAAATACACTCTTTTATGTTTCATTGGACTCTAAACGTGGTTACATAAACAGAAGTGTTCATAAGTCCAAACAGAAAAATCCAAGTACCAGAAAGTTTTCCTTGTCTTTTCTCACACACATAAAGAAGTTAACACACCCTATTTTCCCATTTGTTTTCAGAATATGACACACCTATGTTGACAGAAAGACAAAGAACACAGGGAATATTCCATAACATCTAAACCTTAAACATTTTAATACCCTCTTTGTGTGAATGTTTCAGTACACCTGCCCATATTGAGCCTCTCGGAGGTGAGTCAATCATCTCTCTGAAAAGATCTCCTGCTTAATGTCTTACTCATCATATCACCTGGGCTAACTAAAAAGGTGTGCTTAAGATGGATGGAAAAGTAATCCTTTATGTTATGAATGCTCTTCCTGGATCAGCTCACAAAGACGCGAGCAGAAGCCGCTCTTGTGTCTGTCATAGTCATGGGAACATTAACCAAACTCTGGAGACAAGCTGGGCAATTTGGTAAACAATGAGAAACATCAAGTCAATAAGAGCAGCTCCTCATGAAGAAAGAGAGGCTGCTGAAAAATCATCAAGTCGAGTCATGTGAGAGATCACCGGTTGGAGTTAATGGTCTACAGAGGAGAGTGGCCTTCAAAGTCAGAAAGATTTCCGCATTCTGTGTGAGTGTGACAGCTGACCCAGTCGCGTCTCTCTGGCTCTGCTCCAGGCTTAATGACACATATTTGCCTCTAATCCTCTGCAACACGCTGTTTTTGTCTGGAGTTACCATTCACCTCTTGGACTTTTAAAACTTAAGAACCAAGGGGAACAATGTCTGCAACCCTATGTTGCATGGCCTCCCCCGCTGTCTGCTCCCCAAATGTTCCTGTCTTTCTTCAGCTCTCCTATCTTAAAAAAAGGCAAAAATGTGCAAAATATCACTGGAAAAAAATATTACACAACACAGGGTGCTGCTGGCCAATGCTTGCACCTTATACACAGAGATTATGCCTTACACAGGCAAGCAACTCTGGCCTATGGCTCCTTTACTGCATGTCAATTCCTGCTCTCGCTTCTCTATCCACAGTTTGGCCTCTCTAATAAAGACAGCAAAAGTCTTAAAAACTAACATGAAAATAGTAATAATGCAATGAAAGCGTAAGATGCAGTATATACTTGAATAGTACCGGTAATACAGAGGCAAAGGAGGTGTGACAGGATCAACACAGCAGCCAAAAAAGTCACGGCAGAAACTTTTAAACACCACCTAGCAGACCAGGTCTACAATTACCCACATTTGTGCGATGTGTCATCACCACTGCACAGCAACAACAAACATGCCTGTCAAAATAGCTGCAAAAGATAAGTTCAGTTTTCAAAGTTGACCTGGGAAAACCCCGAACTAAATGGGAACAAGTTCAGGACTGTTAACTGGTAACCTTTGCAAGTTCTGCTTTGTCTTGTTTATAGCTCTCAAATCTGTTATTTGCATACAGCTTGAGCTCCCTGGTGCGCCCTCTAAAGGTATCCTCCAGTAAGACATGCCGCACAGTGTGTTGTCAAGAATGTGTTTAGTAAAAACACAGAATCAAGACTCAGGATTCAGGGTTCAAAATCTTTAGCTGGGTAAATAATATATGAAAGGCACATGAAAATTTTGTTATAGGAAAATATGAAGTAAATATGCAGTGATATTGATTGTTCTGGACTTAACTTGAGTTAACTTCCCAGTTCAAAAAAAAGCCAAACCATCAAACAAACACTAAATAATTCAGAATAGCCTTAAGCTTCAAAGTTCAGCAAGTTTTGTTCAGGGATACAAGGTAAAAAAGAAAGTACACTGGCCTAATCATCTTAAATAAAACAGCAAAGTTTGATACTTTCACTCCAGGCGACATGGTAATGTGAGAAAACACGTAGGTTCCTGTGAGGAGATTCAAAATGCACACAGTGTCTAGTGCTCTAATTGTGTGACTAAATCTTTGGTTTTAGAAAACGTGACATTACTCCCAAAAATTCCCAAATGCTATCAGCTGAGGAGCTTTGCAGCCAGCAGAGAACAGCCATTGATAATTGAAACTTCGGCACTTCACAACCAATTTAAAGCATCTTCTCATGGACGAAGTTACCATGGAGATAACCAGGTTAAAAAAGAGCCAGCTTCATGACACGCTGATCTTATACTGCGTTCCAGTTGTACTCTGAAGTCAGAATTTCCGAGCTCTGAGTCAGAAATTCATCTGGATTGCCCCCCTGAAGACAGATTTCCAAATCGTAAAGTCGGATGATCCTCACCAACCCCAACTTGACGACGTCATAATTCAAGATGGCAGCGCAGTGCGTCATCAGTAAAGAGTAACAGTGAAAGCTCTCATAGTGTATTATTTATTTGCACTTCTGTTTTATTTTTGTGAAATTAAATAAGTGGTATATGTTGTACTGCCCAACGTCTAAATGTGAACACGGTGCTATGGTGTTTGTAAGAGTAAAATACTTTGTTATGCGTTGTTTACAATTGGTATAGCTAACGACAACTAACAACAGCTGACAACGGCTAACAACAGCTGACAATGGCCAACGACAGCTGACAATTGTAAACAACAGCTACCAACGGCTAACAGTAGGCTTCCATCTTGGTTTTCCGACTTAGGAAAAAACCTCGGCAGACCCAGCTTATCCTCAAAATCTCCTCTGTGGTATACTCCCCTAGAACATGATGAGCAAAGATACAAGACATATTTGTGTGCCCACAGGGGGCGCCAAAATCAACAAAACTAAAAGTTACTCACAGGAGCTTAAAAAGCTTTTATTAAGTATGAATCAGTATTAGTATTTGGAGAGAAACATAATGTTTAAAGCGACTGTGAGTAACTTTCTGACAAAGAGGAATTTCTTAAATCTCACCTAGTTTTGTTCTGCACATTTTAAAGTAGAGATTTCTGAAAAATGGTGTGAATATTTGCATGGAAAGGTATAATCAGCTTTTGTTTAAAAACACATTTAATGAAGTAAGAACAGTTAATAAACTCAGCCATGCAGTTGTGCTTTTGATGAATTGTAAAAAAAAGAGCCATAAATCAATCAGAAAATGTTGCAGATTGTCAAAATGAGCTGTAGCAAAAACGAAAAAACGATAACGTAAAGTGCAATTTCAAGCTTTCATAGTCTCAAACCCGTATTTAGCCAACATCATCTGTCTGTATCAACATTCAACAAAGAGACTGTGTGAGAAAAGGGATGTTGTTGTTTTTAATCAATGAAACTTTGTTCATACACAGGGGGGTTCCTTTATCTACCAGCTTGATGTTCATGTGAACACTCGGGCTCCTCACAATCACATGATGTTGAACACAGTTGTCATCAACATAATCACTCGTCTCTCTGTTTAGTTTGCTGTTTGATTTATCACACCTACTCCTGTTGTCATCCGGCCAATATGGCCTTGAGCTGAAGCCATGCAGCAGAATCATACAGCCTGAGAGGATATTACACTGCAGCACATCTGCTATCATTTGACACTTTGCAAAAGTCTGAGTGATTTTAAAAGATCATCTAATAGTTTAAATAATTGAAGTTGAGTCTGACCTCTGTACGGAGCTCCTTCACTGTCTGCTCCTGCAGGGACCAATCCCGGGAGCGTGAGTCATTCCTGACGCCCCAGTCCGCTATCTGTGCCTCCAGCCTCCTGTTGGTCTCCTGTAGCCGGTTCACCTGCTCCAGAAAGCCTCTTAAACGAGCATTTAGTCCCCACATAGTGTGACTGGAATCCTGCTGCAAGTCCATGGACACCTGAGAGAGCCCACACCTGGATGTTTACTCACATAGCCAGCTGATGTTATTTCCATACAGTCAAATCACTCACTGCAGCAGGTAGAGAGTACACGACTTACTCTGCTTTATCCAGAACGCACACACAGAAATATAAATTAAAAACTTTCACAGCAAACAGTTTGCCACCCATTTGAGATCACACGCTGCCAGAGGCGTTCACTAGGTAAATGTTTACCCACAGACACTCACCTGAGACTACGTGGCCGTCAGCGAATAGGGCACACACGCCAAGTGAAGTAATAAGCCAGCAAAAGTCCGTCTGTCTGTTTGCCTGGTCACACTGAGCTGATCCACCACTCCCCACAGCTTAGCTACATTCCTCTACCTCACACTGGCCAGCTTCTCTCCTTCCCACTGTGTCCCGGGTCATCAGCAGCCGGCCCCTGAGACAGAGCAGACAGACTGCCATTACCTGCCACTATCACCGCCTGTGTGTTTGTTTGTGTGTGTGTGCCAATCCTCAGGGTCAGCCTCGACAGGGATGGCCCTCTCTGTCCCACCTGCTCACCCCCTCTCCACCAGTGTGTGGACGAGGGTAGAGCAGTGGGGTAAGCGCTGGACACTGTGCTTACATCACCAGCACTCTGGGGCCCTTTGTACTCTCTGATCCTGGATTACTGAGCCGCTTTCAAACACACAGAAACACAAGCTGTGGAGGGAATGTTCAGGGAGACACAGTGACAGGACCTGTGTGTGAGAGTGAGTGTGTATTTAAACAACACCTTAATGAGAGGTTACCTTTAAATGTACTATGATTAAGGTTAAATCTGTGTACACTGGCACAATCTGAACTTAAGTAACATTTATGCGAAGTAACCTCTTGCTTAATTACAGTCTTGACTGGTTTTAGAAAATATTGCAGAGTGGGCCAAAGGTTTCATATTTCTTTCACAATACTTCTGTATTCCTTCAGATAAGCCCACACTATAATTCCCAGTCCCAAAGAAGTTGGAACCCTGTGTTAGATGTTAATAAAAAAATAAAAAAAACGTAACTTGAAACCTTAAACTCTGTATATCACTTAAAATAGAATTAAGATCACGGAGCATGTATTTACACTTAACATTTAAATGTAAAAAATGACTTTTTTTTCTTTTCAATTTGATGCCAGCAAAGAAGTTGTGACAGGGGAACAAAAACGCCAGATAAAGTGTTCAATCAAAGAACACCTGGAGAAACATCTTCCAACCAATGAGGTTTCACTTCAACAGGTCAGTAATGAGACCGGGTATAAACAAGGCATTCAGAGAGTCTGTCAGGAGTAAAGATGGGAAGAAGATCCCCATTCTGTGACAGACTTCTTGAGCAAATAGTTCATTAACTCCACAATGATGTTCCTCAAGGTAAGACTGCAAAGAATTTGAGGTTTCCTTCATCTTCAGTTACGTATGTAAAATTAAAAATAATATTTTATTGTATATTTTATTAGATTCAGTCTTTATTCAAGGACAAGGCCAAGAACTAATGCTTGATGGCTGGGATTTTTGAGTTGTCAGACAGTGGCAGTGGAAAGCATTACATGGGCTCGAAATTTTCACTACATTCACAAAAGCAGAAAAACAAACAAACAAACAAAAAAAAATAGTACAGTCTAATAAGGAAACCATAAAAAAAGCTACAGAAACACCACCATCTTTACATCCATCCAAGATGGATCACGCAAACTGGAAAACTTTGATAGATCCATCTCTTTTTGAACACATTTTTATTAGCATTTTGCATCTGGCATTTTACATATTTGGCTCTCTTGCAATAAATGCACAAATTCTGCAAACATGTAAACATATTCATTTTTATGGCATTAATAGGTTAAGGTTTAAGGAAGAACTAAAGGCAACCCCCCCCCATTCCCTTTCACAATAGATGTCTCCGCCTCCTCTTACTTAGTCTCTCATCCATCTTATTCCCATCATACATAGACAAATAAACAAATAGAGAAATGAGTAACTTCATTGGAGATAAATACATGGGATACACTTAAAATAATAAGAGCAATGATAAAGAAACTATGAATAAATAAAGAAAATCAGGTACATATCAGGTACAAATACATATAATGTATAAACAAGCCTATTCAAAGGTAGACATTTACCCGTGTGTTCTGTCATATGTTTGGGTAGGAACACACATGTCAGGTAATGATTCTCATGATAATAATAATAATAATAATAATAATAATAATAATAATAATAATAATAATAATAATAATAATAATAATAATAAACACTGGATGAAGACTGCAGGAAAAGGGGTCACACTCTGTAATCATAACTTTATTGGTCTCATTGGGCTGATCACCTTAAATCATGAACACCATGTCCTCTGCTTTTAAAAAGAGAGGGACCAACCAGCTTGTGATTGGTACATAGGTCACATGACAGCATACCTGATGGTATGGGAATGCTTGAGTGCCCATAGCATAGGTAGCTTATACATGGGTTGGCCCCATTAATTCTGAACTATGCTGGTTTCTGAGTTTCTTAAAATGAGCTAAATGATGAGGTGGAGTTGACCTCACCTGCAGTTGTTGATGGCTTAGCCTCATTTCAACTCTGCACGGTTTTTCTAACAGAGGGGCTGAACTGACCTTGACTTTCTATGGGTAATACTCTTAATATTGACAGTTACCTCATTAAGCTACCTTGAAACAAAACCCAACCATCCTCTTTGACATATTTTTTACTGTAGGCTGATTTGTAGAGTGTGGAGTAGAGCGGCGGATATATGGTCTTTGAACATGCAGTATTTTCATACATTGGAACAGTTTTAACTTTTGTGTGGTCTTATGTGCTGTAGGACACTAAATCAAAGAAGTTAAAAACACAAATCAAGAATTCATATCCTATCCTCTATGTTGTCTGTGTCTATTTGTAGCCAAATTCAGTGAGATTATTACCCTCAAATGTAGAAATGTTGCATAACTGTACCAAAATCGGTAAAGTTGAGTCTAACTGTGTTTTTGTGAAAAAGTGGTACTTAAGGCCTGGTAATCCAATGAGTTATTAGTTCTCTGAGCTAAGAGTCCATTATTTGTAGAGCTGAGTTCTACCACACTATCCAGGCTGCTCTGACAACTTTGATAAGACAGACTTGTTAGGCTAGCTTGTCTGCAACTTTTGAGGCTGATAAATTAGAGCCTCTGACAGATAAACATGATCATGATCTCAGCTGAATGGCATGTTAGCAGGTAGCTCGTCAGACAGATAGACAGCCAATCATGCTACTGAGTTACACAAGAGTTACGTCACCCAGCTTCAAGGCCCATCCAGAATTAACTCTTCACAAAAGACTGGTGCTGGTTTTACTTTTAAATGTGATGGTTTATTCTTGCTATAACAAGAAGAAATCTTCTTTAAAGAAGACAAGTACTTACTTGTTTGTACAGCTACACACTTTATTTTTTATGTAAAAGTGGAACCTGTAAATCTGAATATTTAATGATACAGGGTCTCACTGTTTAAAGTGTCTCTTCTGTTTCTGTGTCCATTTTTATGAAATTGCAATCACCAGCTTGTCTGATTACTCTTACGTCGAGCAAACAAAGAGGCAGGATGTGGGGTTTAATACGGACAACTCAGTCGCACATGTGTCTGATACAAGCACTGTTCAAATATTGTCTCAGTGAAGACTTTTTACCTGCAGTAAAGAGGCAGAGGCTGCAGACAGTTTGTTAGGGGTTTGGTTTTGTACCATTGAAAAAGGAAGGTTAATTACGAGAAAGTATCAAGGAAGTGAAAACCTAGTTGGACAGTGAAAGCAGTGTGGGAAAGGGCAAAAATGTTAATGAATACTTAATCATCAAGCACACACAAGTTCCAAACATACTGACTAACCAGACAGGGCCAGACAAGACTGTCAGGACACTTACCGTCATGACACCACACCCTCTCAGGAAAGTGGCCTCCTGTTGGCAAGAGAGCTTCGTTGATGATGGCAGCGATCAATAGTGTCGTTAAGTAAAATCCTGGATAAACAACACCTGTATGGGCGTTGCAGGCGGCTCTATTCTGGCTGTCTGGGACAGATGATTTCTGCTATGACTACAAACAGGGAATGTCACCCAGCCTGTTTTTTAAAAGTCATGCACTCCCACGAAGATCCAAGGAATAACCTCCATCGCACGACATCCCCAGTAGTGTTTGACGGGGGGAATCACGTAACTGAGGGCTGCAGAGAAAGCAGGTGGTGGATTGTTAATCCCGTCTCAGGAGCGGAGAAGGAGGCTTCAGAGGTGGACACTGCCTACAAGACAGGAAAACCAAAACAATGCAGCGTCAGATTACAGGGTTCAAACTGAACAGTGACCTGTAAAAGCTCCCTCATGTACCTGACCTGACCTGACTTTACATTCCTCTGCCTCTGTTCCCTCACGGGTGGGCGCCAAGAAGCCCTTTGATCGCTGCTCATGTGATCCCTCGTTTTCTGTAAAAGGAGCCTTTTTCCTGATACTGTTTGGCAGACAGGAAAAAAACAACTGTTATCACAATATACAATAGCGTTGAACAAATTATCCGACAATTATGAATCTAACTCCCTGCCAGGAGGGTTTTGTCTGAACATGACACAATTAGCTAAGTCTGAGTTCTTGATTGAGAGGTATTGTGGTGGTTTAAAGCCAAAACCACAGGAGGGATTAGCTGCAAATAAACTCTTTACCAGACTTTGCTTTAGGGCTTTGTTCAGTTGAAACACATTATATGTGCTTTGACTTGCAGTATAGTGTAAAAAAAAAGACAAATTTAATAATAGAGCTTACCGCATTACTCTAATACAAGCCTTACCTGTCAAATGCTCATTCAAGCACTTATAATTTATGCTTCTACTCACAACCTGCATAACAACCATTGTACCAAATGAAGCTGCACTTACAAATGTGATCAGCAATGTGCTAAATGACAATGTATAAAGTAGAACGGGTCACCAGAAGCAATTTTTTATAATTTTTGAGTCTTTAAAGCTCTTGTGGGGAGTTTTTTTTATGTAAATAAATAAACTGAAATTCATATGGATGCCTTTCTATGATTTCCAAAAGCAAACAAGACCATCAGTTATGAGACCAATGAATTTTATGTTGTAATTTTTAATGCCCAAAACCAAAGGGAGGGGGTAGGTAGTTGGTAGAAGCAGAGGAAACAGCCCTGTTTTCACTCTTTTTGCAGTTTTTTATATTTGACTGTCAAAAGTCAGCAGAATGGGATTTTTTTTATTCATAAGCATGTAGAAGACATAAACAAGACAGCTAAGTCCACAGGGGGCGCCAAAGTTTACACAAACTGAAAGTTTCTCACAGGAGCATAGAGTTAATTCTTTTGGGACTCAGTAGTCCACTACAGCTCTTCTACTGTTAGCCTGATTTGATTTGAAGGGGGTTGGTCAGAACTGCTGATAGTGCTGACTAGCCAGTGACAAAGTCAACATAAACAGTAAATAGACATATTTCCCCCTCACTTGCTCACTCAGCTCCTAAAATGACATTCAAAGTAGTCAAAGCCTCCATATGACAGAGATAAAGAAGATCTGGATGGACTTCAGGGCCCTGCAGTCCTCAAAGGTCCTGAACAGCGGCTAAGAACTTAGCAAAGAAATGTGCAGCAGAGGTGGACAGTGTACAGTCAATGTTCGGGTGATAATATTCTGACTTCCCTAAAAAAGGAACGACTACGCGGGGATGGAGTCACGGAGTTGCACAAAGTTAATTTTAGGAGTTTTTCGGGTCGGATGGAGTGTCCTTTTTATGCCCTTCTAACTCAGTAAGTCCACATGACACAAAATCGAAACTTACGTAGAAAACCGCAGACATTTGAAGGATTTTATAAACTTCCCCGGACAAAGCCGGACAAACCTGGACAAACCTGGACAGTCCCTAAAGAGGAGGACATGTCCAGGTAAAAGAGGATATGTGGTCACCCTAGTCAATGTAATGAGGAGAATGAGCTCTGGGACATAACTCACAATGATAAGAACTAATAAAAAGATAAAGAAAGCAGAGTTTTTGACCTCTATCACGGCCAGTCAGAAGGGGAGCACTTAATCTTTCAGCCTCACAGTCTGTTATCACTTTTGGCCTCTGATTGAATATACAGTCAAAGAAGATCACTATGTTAGTAAAGTTTATTTACTATTTCATGCAATTCTTGTAATAGTGTCTGTATTTTTATGTATTAATTTGAGGTGTAATCCAACCACCGGCAGACTTCTACCTATCAGTTTTCCACACATGTACCTTAGCCTCACAGGGACACTCGGAGAATCACCAGATCCATCCTAATCTTAATTGACATGGTGTGAAAACCTGATGGAGCACCTTTCTCTTTTAATGCTCACAAACAAACCCTCCACACCTTCGACTTTAATACTGATCATACCAGTGGGGACGAACAATTATGTCCATGTGGTTGCTGTCTCATGGGACTGACAGACGCACTACATTCCAAACACCACATAGTTTATAGTCTAGCAGACAAAAGTGGCACACAGATAAAAGACATGCTTGTAAAGGCGTTTAACTTGTGTATACAATGGAGAAAAGCGAAGGGAACGGCTCAGTTTTTCCAACACACATGCATCAAGCATGCAGGGAGGTTCCTCCTCAGATTGCCTGGGAAACAAAACGAACCACAGAGAAAAGATAGCTTGTTAAATCACAGGATGTCACATGAGGTCCCTAATGAATACAGCTTTCTGCCACCCCACTCTGTTTCTTTTTTGAATAATGAAAGGTCTCATCATGACCAGGATCAACAACAGTCCATATAATGTAAAACTTGTTAGCCTGTAAACCATAACTGAACTTATGTTGGAGTAGAATTTAAAACTTTAACTTTTTTGTAAGTTTCTGGTTTCTTATTGGACTTCATGATTCCGCTGCCTGCGGGAATTTGTAATAAAGCAATCAGAATGATTAATTTATTTATAAAGCTTTACACTGACTGGCCCTGGAAAACTATTATCTTCATAATGTCTTACACAGCACCTCAGGGTTACACAGCCTTTGATTCTTCCAAAACAATTAGCCTGGGAGTGGCACACCCAGCTGTCATTCACTGTTCAACAAGAAATGGTGAGTATTTCAGACAGCCAGACATGTCGGGGCTGTGTACTCATTGTTGTCACTGACTGTTTGTGGGGTCAGCAGAAGGACTCGGGTTGTCAGGAAAGTGTTAGGGTAAACTGAGAAGAGGTGCAAGGCTGTTTGATTTCACCTTTCAACATCTGATAATGTGACAACATGATGAGCCCAAATTACAGTCAGATCAGCCTGTCTCTTACACAGTATCATGTCCCAGAGAAGAAAAAAAGGCTGCTATTGTGCCAGCTTTGCTCTTTTCAAGTGAATTAAATAACACATGGTGCTGGCCAAGTCTGAAGTTTTCAATGTCACTGTGTTACAGGAGCAAAGAGATGAGGTGTATAAATGTCAACATGGGGATCAAATATGCACAAAGGAATCTATATGGCTGAGTCTCCCATTAAAACAAGGGTCTTCAGTCTCTGTTACCCCTGTTATGTCTCTGTTTTCCTAAAAAAAAAGGCCTGCTTTGGAAAAGCTTTTCTAAACTTTGTAACTTTCTTCCTCTAACCTGTTTAACCTCTCAGAAGACGAGCTTGACAGTGTTTGATCAGTGGCTTTAGTTATATCATTACAGCACACACGGTTCAGCATGAGGACACAGCATTGACTGAACTACTCAAATAAATGTTGAGAAAACAGAAGTTTTCTAAATGAAAGATTTTTTCATGGCTAAGATTTAACATATGGACAAACCACAAAGTGTAACAGTTTTAAAAGTAGTTATCTTATATTTCTTGGGGCAGATAGTTTACTGCAGAAGGACGGTGCAATGTATACAACACAATGGCAGTCAAAACAACGTGAGCCTACTGTGTTATTTGCATTTATGTTGATGTTTTGTGTTAACAGATGGATGAGCAGACATATTTTCATCTTTGAAATTATTCTCTTTCATCTGTCGTTACACCTAGTTTAACAGGATTTGCACAAGTCCTAATTTAAACATCATCAATGCCCACTTGCTCACGACAAAATTTTTAGGGGTTTTGTGCATATGTAAAAACAGATGTAGACATCTTTTTTTGGAAAATCTGAGTATCGCTTGGGTTACTCATCTCTGACAAGTGTATGGCAATACTTAAAATACTTGATGAGGTCCTGTGTCAATGAACAATATTTCCAAGCTGGTACCATCAATTTTCTGTGCAAAACAAAGTACAATTGACACCAATTATCATTTGTCTTGAAAAACACAAGCTGCTTTTTCTAAGTTGACCATGGTTAAATAGTTCTCATCAACCAATCAGAAGCAAGAAAGGGCAGGACTTCAGTAATCGACCTTTTTATAACAAATAACACTTTTTTCTGAGGTAGCATTTTACAAGTCTAAACAACAAGTGCTGGTAATAAGTGCTTAAATATAGTTTTTGAGTGGTGCCGGTGGACAAAAAAAAGCGTCAAGTGGACACAGGCCCTAAAGTAGTAGGCTTTGGGGCTTCTCTCAACCTATCATTTGTCAGCTATTGTTGCTAGACAAACCAGGGAAGAGTACTATTTTAGTAGCTTGCTACATTGTAAATTAAGAGACTTGGCTGAGACCACTTCACAAACAAAGGCAGCCATAACCAAAAGCTGCCATTGTTTGTTGTCTCCCTAATGACTTTCATGAAGGGCAAGGTGAGATAACTGGACTTTTTTCAGTTTGTGACATTGAAGGGTGTCAGACTGGTCCAGTGTTTTTCCCTTTTGTGTAAACGTACACGCCTTTGTAGCCCCAGTTTGACCTACAGACCTGCTGGCACTATGTCCACTGGAGCTTGATATACCACTTTGGCATCAGGAAGATTGATAATTCTCTGATATTGCGTTACTATGAAAACTGGCTTTCCAAAGAGCTTAGCATAAATCCAATGTCAATATAAAAATAATCATTGCAACAGCTTTAAACTCCAATCTTTTTTAAAAACAATAATTTATTCTTGTAGTTGGAAATGCACCTCTAATGACCTTTACGAGTTAAATTGTGGGTTTTATCACATTTGCTCGTATTTCATTAATTTGATATCAATAGCTTATCTAACTACCTTTTTATCTGCTCAAGGAGTTTTTGCAAGCTGGCACTTGTTTCAGTCCCTAAGAAAAAGACGATTGCAACTCTTTTCTGTTGTTGTGTCAGCATGAACATTACATCATGAAGACTGGGTTACTGCACGTTTTCTCACCTACTGTAGGACCATAGGAAGAAACTGCCAGACAAAAATTATGTTTAATTAAAGGACAACTGCTGCTTGTCCACCCACTAACTAGAGCGTTACACCTGCATACTTGTGACTAACAAATTCCATGTCGCCACTAGTAATTACAATTCTAATAAAACACAGACATGCTCAAATCTGTGTTTGTAATTATGGTAACAAAAAAGCTTCATGGGAACTTGGTTTCATTCTGTTTCGGGGTGATTGTTATTATTTCAAATGAAGCCGCCTGGCAGCAGGTATGAAACGCTGCATGGTTGATTGGCATTAGAAAATGGTATCAGAATAAAAGTAAATATCACCATCCAGTCTATCAGCCTGGATCCCAGCACCAGCCAAGCCTTGTGCATCAAATAACATGCACACGGTCTTGCCACTGGAATTAAGATACTGACTGACAGACCGGCCTACACTGACCTGAACAATACCATCAAACAACAACAAAGCATGAAGGGATTATTATCTGAGAGTAAACTGCAGACCTCAGTCTTTTATTGTTATTATATTTACAGTGAAATCCCAGGTCTTATTTTTGCTTAAGAAAGCACAAAGGACTCAAAAGAAATGCACCAGTTGTGATAATTACAGCTGACACCAGTATGGATGTTTATTAAAACAACAATTTGGCTCTTGCTAACAACCGATACCAAAGTTTTTAGCATTATTCAGAATATCAACATACAGCCAGTTGTCTGATTTTTGAATGAGAAATGAGATTTGATGTATTTCAATAACTGACAGTTTTTCCTTTAAAGTCCCTTTTAAAACGTCTCTTGAAATTGTTCAGTTTGTCCAGCAGGTGACTTCTTCTGCCATATTAAAAAACCTTTCAATTGGCAGTGAGGAGAATCAGCTTAAAGATAGAAATAGGATTCTATAGGACACAGAAAAACATCGACTTCTGACATCTGAGTGCAACACTTTATTTGAGATACAGATATTCAGCTGATACATGGGTGCATCTGTCAGACAAAATTACACAAAACCATGCTGAAAACAAATCCTTTTAATAGCAGAGATACATGCAATTATCTAGCAACATACATTTTGGAATCTGCCCATAAATCCTTAAAATAACATGACAAAACACAACAGTAACTTAAATAAACAGGGTTGTCATAACTAGAACAGGTCATGTAAAAATGTATTGCCAACTATGCCAATGAGTGAGTAACACTTAATGGAGTCTCAATAATGCATTAGCTTCAGCAAACAGTCTGGGGCAGCAAAACAGAGCAACAATTGATCAGTTCTGCAAGCAATAACCTGTGATCTTTAAGAAATGTGCCCACAACTACCAAGAGCATGTGTCTTAATTAATTGTTTTAAGACATCTCAAAAACAGAATGTGTGAGGAAAAAATGCCTGTTAACTCTCAACTTTCACTTTTGTTTGACAGAAAAGCACTAAAAACAGTCCATCTTTCACTTAATTTATCTTTGCCTCTTCCTAGGACATCCATAAGTAAGGTTAAACCAGTTACGCCCATTAAACATCTATGTTTTATATAGTCTGTGTTGCTAACAGTAGCACTGACAGGCTAAATGTACATTAAACTTTGTTAAGATTAAAATTACCATAATAATTGGTGAGAAAGTTATATATATTTTAAATACTCCACAGTGGGAAAAGTTTGTGAAGTATGTTAGCACATAAATAGTGAAACACGTAAAAACTTGGATCTAAACTAGCAAAGTTCACTCGTGTGTCAGAACACTGATTTTTTTTACTCGGCTTTTTGAAATTAAATGTTAGCTAACTTCCACACCAAACTGAAATTCTGAAACCTTGTGCATCTAAGCTTGGTATTTATGAGTATATTATCAAATTAATATTGTTACGAAATACAGACCCAACAAGCTTTTGTGACTAAAGCAGCAATTTCCTCCAAGTCCTGCTGATTCTGTCTGTGGAAAAGATGCATTTTCTTTTTCGAGTCGTGATACTTAAATCCGAAAATTCAATGATATGCTCCATGGTCCTCATTTTAACAACTCTCCACTAAAACAACAGGTAAGACTATTATTTAGAGACTTTATTCTCATACATTCATGACTTTTTTCGTGTAAAATTATGACTTTACTATCCCATATTTTTGACTTTGATATTGTGAAGCTGACTTCATTCTCGTTTTATTATGACTTTATTCTCCTAAATTTTTGACTTTGTTCTGGAAGTCTGTGAATATTTTTTTTTTCTCATTGAGCTCTCACACTCATAGTGAACAACTTAGTGAGCATGGTTAATACAAGAAAAAAATTTGAGCTCCAACCTACTTTTAAAAATGTCATGACCCGGCCGTCACAAAAATATTTAGAGTTAGAAGCATTTTATTTATTGGAAATGGCAAAGAACAGGTACACATCAAGAGGCCATTATTAACAGACACATAAATGTCCCCTAATACCTAAGTAATAGATATTAGGCCTGTAAGTAAACAGAGTACTGTAACTTAAAAACCTAAAAATTGGTTTTAGTTAGGTTATTTCCACAGAGTGCTCTTTTTAAAAACAGAGATTTTCTTTTTCATCGTAGATTTTTAATTAAATTTGACAGCTTCTCTTCATGCATAAATAACTTTACCTGACATGCGCTTTGACAGCCGTTAGACTGGCAGTAAAACTGAATGCCACCACCACACCCTGTGTGGTCACACCTATGATGCTGGCGAGCAGCATCTTTCCACCCACCTGTTCAGCCGCTCCCACTGACTCGGAGGAGCCTATAAATCCCATCATACGTGCTACTCCGGCTCATCTCCTCCTCACCACTCTTTGGGTTTGACAGATTTCCCTGCGCTCTGCACCTGAGTCAATAGTTACATCATCATGGCCGGTCTTCGTGCTATGTCCGGTATGTCCCTGTACTCTATGCCCTCTATGGGCTCCAGACGGGGCACAAGTGTCTATGGCGGGGCAGGTGGAAAAAACGTCCGGATTTCCTACGCCTCCGACGGCATTGGCGGTGGGTTTGACTTGGCAGGGGCGCTTGGAAGTGGCGGAAGCAGTATGTCCACCGCCGGCGGCGAAAAACAGACCATGCAGAACCTGAACGATCGTCTGGCTGTTTACCTGGACAAGGTGCGCTCTTTGGAGGCAGCAAATGCGCAGCTGGAGCGTCAAATCCGCGAGTGGTACGCCAAGCAGACTCCACAGGTCAGGGACTACAGCAAGTATGAGAAGATCATCGATGACCTGCGCAGAAAGGTTTGATTTTTTTTTTATCTCAAAAAACACGAAACATTATTCAGCATGACTTCTCTGCAAAACTAAGCTCAGAGTGATCCCAATAATACTTTCACGGAAAATTGTTTAGCCCTATTTCCAAAGTCTAACTTAACTAACCAGCTTTATTTGGTTATATTTATCATTTCGGTGTGCTCAGATTCTCTTGGTCAAAATTTGCCCAGATAATGAGGAAACACCTTTTTGAATTCCTTTTGAAATATCGTAAAAACATCACAATGTGCTTTGTGTGTGAAGTTAAAACTTCACCTGACATAACCCAAGTATCAAGGAAGTCGAAGTCTCTCTATTACAGTAAACCTTATATTTTATTACTTAATCCCCACTATTAAAAGTCCTCATAAACACACTTAGTTTGCTGACTTGGTCTATAAAGTCATGTCAGTGGTTTACTTATGTCATGTGCCCTCAGGGTGTGGATAAGCAAACACATGACACTCAGCTCTCATTGGTCATAAAGAAAGGTACTGACCTCTGTAAGACTGAAGTTTTTAAGTCTAGCTCTCCCAATTGTTCTTATTTTTGGTATCTGCCTTCCATCAACAATCACTGCCAGGTATTGAAAACTGATATTTGATTAAAAAAGCACAGTCTACATTCATTGACATGTATATGATTTTGATTTATTTGGGATCCCCATTAGCTATATGATATTGTGGATAAGGATGACCTGACCTGATGATGCTTAACCCTTTTTTAGATCAGTGCTGCTGCGCTGGACAATGCCAGGCTGATGCTGCAGATCGACAATGCCAGGCTGGCAGCAGAGGACTTTAAGATCAAGTGAGTGGAGAAGTTACATCAAAAGCTTTCAGCCTTGTGTGGTTAATAAGTAATTACTATGAATAACATTAGAGCCATCACATGTTTGCTCAGTGTTTCCAGAATGAGCTGGCACTTTGTCATGGGGGTGTAACGGTCAACACAATGATTAAACTGGTGGAACCAGTTTTGACTCCACTTTTTGTTTTGTTTTGTTTGTTGGTGGTAACACAACTTAAGCAGACAAAGCAACATGAACCTTTGCTCTTTTTTCTGGACAGGTATGAAAATGAGCTGGCAGTGCGCACTTCTGTGGAGGGAGACATCCTCGGACTGCGCAAGGTCCTGGATGACCTGACCATGTCTAGATCTGACCTGGAGATGCAGGTGGAGGGTCTGAGGGAGGAGCTGGTTTACCTTAAGAAAAATCATGAAGAGGTGAGCGTAACAGGAATACCTTCACTGCCCAAGTCCATAAAATATGTTTCAAAATTTACACTTTTCCTAAGTGGTTTACTGCCAATAATGGAAAAACCACCCTAAAACTCAGTGCCCAGTCCTCTTTTCTTTAGATATACAACTAAAAATAAAAAAGCTTCAACTTAAAAGTCTTTGTCATGCTTCAGTAAGAGAGAACTGGATGTCAAAGCCACATTGATCCTTTTAATTGGACAATTAGTCAAGTATCTGGCGAGAGGCCTAGAGGAATAAAATCTAAAGCTTATACAAACATCAGGTATTACAAAACTAGTTTGGATTGTCTGCCATGCCTTCAAGTTGTGTATATCAAGGTAGGCACTGCTGGCAGCACCTCTTAAATGACTCATAGAAAATCATCTGACAGCATGACATTGTGGTTAATAGTAAATGAATTTATAATCAGTTTACTCACTAAGAGGCGAAAGATGCTCAACGATAAACATGCTTTATTTGTTTTTCGGAAATCTCATTACTGTAAAACTTCTAATAGAAGTCTATCCCAAAGAAAGGCAGGCAGGGTCTCTTTTGGAAGTTGGGTGTGGCTGCTTGTTTTGACAAAAAAAGGCAGGTATGCATCAGTTGGTATATGCTAGTTACTTATCTGGTTGTCCATGCCATTAAGTGCTTGATACTTTCCCTGTCACTGAAATGCACCATGTCACACCAATTAGTGATTTTTAAGCAAATACAAGGAAAAATAAAGTTGAATTTCAATTTCTATCCAAGAAAGATAGAACAGTTGAAGCATCTGCAAGAGTGAACAAACACGTCATTGATTGGTGTCACAGTCTCCTGCAAGCTGATCTAGAAAAAGGCTGAAGAAATGTTCACCCCACTAAGTGACAAGAAGGACAGGGAGTACCCTCACTGCCTTTGTGAGCTCTAAAAAATAGAAATATACACTGACAAAGACAAAAAACATCTGCCCCCTGTTGACACCTGTCCTGACTTAAGACAGGGTGAATTTATAGATTTAACAAATAAAAGCCTGAGCTTCTAATTAAAATTTCACGGTTTTTGCAATTATTAGAAAGATCCTGTCAAAAAGACAATTCAAGGCAGTCAGGTGAAGCAGTCATCTCACAATAATCATTCATTATTGGTGCACTACCTAAGCTGTCCTTTGCAAACCACTAGGGGTCTGGCAGGCAGCAGAGCCCTTTCAGGATTAATGTGTAAATTCATCACACTTAAGATACATGGTTGGCTTGTACTCTTTGTGAAGTTTCTTCTTGGGATTTATTTTTGACATTACCTGACTTTTACCCTCTCCTCCTGTCTGTAGGAACTTGCAGCCTTGCGCAGCCAAAGCTCCAGCAATGTGAATGTGGAAGTGGATGCCAGACCTCAAGATGACCTGACCAAAGTCTTGGATGGCATCAGATCTCAGTACGAGGGTATTACTGACAAGAACCGTAAGGAAATGGAGAACTGGTACAAAGGCAAGGTGAGGGGAACCAAATGGTATATGTTCATTCCACATTTGCATGTAACTGGCGATGTTTCCTTCATATCAAGTGACAACCAAATTCACAATTCAACCATATATTCTGTCTTTTAGTTTGATGAACTGAACAAGCAGATATCAACCAACACGGAGACCCTCCAGACCTCCAAGAGCGAGATCAGTGAGCTGAGAAGGACCCTGCAGGCCCTGCAGATTGAGCTGCAGTCCCAGCTCAGCCTGGTAATTCAAACCCTTACTGCAAGGAAAATGATTTTCACTGAGCTTTTTTCAAACCTGTTTTACTTCTCAACATGAATACCACTGTAACATGTTTGACTGCAGACACGAAGAATAGCATTGAAGACAGTAAATCTGTCCTTCATCTTCAGTCAGTGCTGCCGCACTTTTTAACCTGAGGCTTTTCTAATCAGAGGCAGAAAAAAAGTAGTTTAACCCTTGCCTCTCCTGTTTTTTTTCTCCCTTTAAAGAAATCTGCCTTGGAGGAGCAGCTTGGAGAAACAGAGTCCCGCTACAGCCTGCAGCTGAACCAGCTCCAGGCCATGGTCAACAGCCTGGAGAATGAGCTCAGCCAGGTGAGGATGGATATTGCAAGACAGTCCCAAGAATACCAGACGCTCCTCGACATCAAGACCAGACTGGAGTTGGAGATCGCTGAGTACAGAAGACTGCTTGATGGAGGCGATGTGAAGTAAGGGAGACATTTGTTACAAGATAACCCGCTAAAATCAGTAGATTCAGCTCTTATATCAAGACAAAACCCGTCTTAGAATAAACTGTTGTTTTCTCACTTACAGTAAAAGAAGGTCAATACCATTACTTTACAACTATCATGCTTATTTTCAGCTTAATTTAGCATGATGATGAAAAAAGGAGTAAAAAGATTGTTTTGACTGGTGCGAATTCACACGTTAAACAAACAGCACTCTAAAGGAGTGGTATGCATCAATTTTTGATCTTTCAGGCAATTCATTAAATAACACTATTTTTATTTTTGCAAACAAAGCTCATTAGCTAGCAGCTGCTGTTTCATAATTATCGTTAGTTTAGCCCGGTCTTAGTTGTAAAGTGGCCGAGGATGTTTTCAAGTTGCTGAATTTTGTTCTTCTTTGTTGAATGCCACAAAAATAACTGTCGTCTCCCTCTTCAGGCAAACTTCTTCTATGACAACTTACACCAAAAAAGAAGAAATCGTGAAACGTAAGTTTATACCAATACTGTATTTTTAAAAGTTTCTGTTCTCTGCATGAATGAAAGGCCCAATATTTCCTCTTATTTGTTTTGCAGCTAAACCAGTCGTAACCCAGAGGAGGAAAGTGGTGATTGAGGAGATCGTTGATGGAAAAGTGGTGTCCCGCACGGTGGATGAGGACACGGAGATTGTCAAAAGTTAGACGGACTGGATCCCAAAAGATCTAAAAAAAGAAAAAAGGGGCCCTTCTATTTTTTCTGTTTCTAATGAACGCCTGATGTTCCTCTTTTCTGGAGTCTAAGGTCAGCCAGGGAGAATATGTTGTGTTGTCATTCCACTCAGGTCAAGTATAGAATATTTATTTCTCTAAATCTGTCTGAGGTGCTAATAATATTATGTTTTAATAAAACAAAAATCTATTTTCAAAAAGTTCAAAAAGAAGTCGATATTCTGCCCCTGAACTGATGGTTCAAGTTTGATTCTACCCCACATATCCGAGTAAACATTATTCTTCCCTGAATGCTTCCTGAAATCCCACTTTAATACACTAGGTGGCACTGTGAGTCCTGTGTAACAAGTAGAGAGTAAGGTCAAAGATACAGTGCAAAGGTTTTATTGCCTTAAACATAACTACAGTGGCCTTTGTCTCTGAGTTAAAACACACCTCTCATAAACCATCCTGTGTTCTGCTGTGAAAGGGATCATTAGATCTTTGTTTTTGTTGATTTTCTATAGAAAATAAACAAGTGTCCTCCACCTGTGTCTGCTTTCTTGTTTTTATTTCCCTTCATTTTATAATCTTACTATAAAAATCACACTGTTCTGGTTTAACTGGTATGAAACATCATGAAGCTACTCTTTGCAGAGTTGTAGTTGCAATTTTTCCATGAGACCACCAGATGTCGGTATATTCATTCTATTTAGCTACACCTGTCCAGACTATGCAGCAGAAAGTCACTGGCAGTCACCAACCAAAGGAAACAGTTTATCTAATGTTTAAATGAAGTAAAAAATATTCACCTTTCTTGACTCAGATCACATTGTTTCCTATCACAGCATTGAAAAACTACAAGAGGTGGTGACAAATCTAATTTTGAAACATCGATCCCACATTAAAAAGAGAAAAGCTGTCAGAATAACAAATAAAGCATACTGCAAAGTATTTAATAACACTAATCCATATTTAAAATGTTCTGCACCATAAAATATTTAAATATTGCACCTGTATACATACTGAAATACTCCCAGTCTTTCAGATTGTATTTTTTCTTTTATTTACTTATATTTGTTTTATTTTTATTTTCGTATAGGTACATGTATGAATCAAGTAAAAAATTACCACATTTTACAGTATTAGTAGCTTGAGCTATTTTGCAATGCCCTTACCTCGCTGGGTTTTTAAGATACAAAAAAAAAATCCCAAATACACACAAATAGTCTCAACATTAAAATAGCAACAAATTCATAAAAAAAGACAAAACAAAACAAAACACAAACAATTTTAAACTGAGAGAAAGACATCATATTCTCAGAAGGACCTGTTACCAAAAACAGATGATGCCTTCCCTTTAAAGTGTTTTCAGTCATCCATGATCAAAAGTCTCAATCACAAATACTCACCCCAATAAAGATTTGGATTGTGATAAAGGTTGCAAAGACACCCAAGTCCAGCAGGGGGCTCTCTAACCAACATAAACTTGTTTTTCATTTCTTCCTCCTCTTCTGTAAAGTCATTCATCTGCAAGGGGATTCTCTATGTTTTGTGCATCCCCTGGCCTAAAAAAATTAAAACATTAATTTGGGGAAAAGAGTTTCAAACAATAAGAATATGCACAGAAAGCATAAATGTAAAGACATTGAGAGATGAGTTTGAACAGCCTCTGCCATGAACTTTTTAACACCGTCTCCATGTTTTTAAGCATTATCTAATGAACAAAGCGGTATTATGAATCTATTTAGTTTGTAAGTCAATTTATTACCTTACCTAGTTGTTACTTAAAAGAGAAAAGAGAGAAGAATCAAATTCGTTAGTTACTCAATAGTGAATTAACTACAAATGACTTATCACCAGTGACTTACTTTGCCTACCCTTGAGTGGCTCAAATCTGCTGTTAATGTTGGTGCACCCTTTTTTAGCCAACAAACTTGAGAACTAATGGTTAGCACTGAGTAACTACTTATTATGATGTCTCACTTTACTCAAGGGTACACAGAAAAGTAACCAGAGATTGGATAACTGAGTTACAACCCACTGTGATGCCTCAGTTTGTCCTCTGTTACATAATCTTCAGCCACGCCACACAAAAGCTCTAACCATGCAAAATCTGTTCACCTCATTGAAGTGTTACCCACACACGTTTCAGCTATACTTTGAATAATGTCACAGACTCATAGTAATTATAGCATCTTTTTTTTTTTTTAAATCAAGAATTTTAAGTGGAGCCACCCCCTGTTGCTTGTAAATGGTAAAAGAAATTGATCATGTGACCAAATATTTAGGAGATGGGCATCAATTCATGGAGTCTGTGAAGGTCAGAGGCACATGGGTGAAGGGGTTAGACATTTATGCACTTACCCCATGCACGGGGTAAGTAAACGGGGTAAGTTGACCATAGGAGACCACATTTTTTGGCATGCTATATTATCAAGACAGTTATGTTTACACTCATTCTGTTGGTTTGCAGGGATGCACAACATCTTGAAATATAGGCAGACACACTAGTTAGAGACAAAACTATGATTGCCTTGATGTAGTGATCCAAAACATGAAAAAGGGCTCATCTTACTCCACTCTCTCCTTATTGTGAGAAAGTTTGAAACGTGGCTTATTTTATGCACTTCAACCTCTCAGTTGCACTGAACACACACATATTGAATCCTATACTATCCCTCTCTCCCAAACGTGTCTGTTGCTGCTTGTAATTCTACATGTATGAAAAACACGCCTCGCTTGAGCCTTTTCCACAGGCAAAGACAGAGGAGGCATTGCAGCCCGGCCCCGGTGTCCTCCTTCAGACAGCACTCAGGGTTTATTTATAGTCCGGGGTCTGCAGCACAGATCCACTCTGTAGCTGTAGCACGACTGTGTCACTCAGAGCTGGTGGTCCCTATAGTCACGACACGAAATGATGACAAAATTCTGCACCACGGGAGGCTGACGTCACCGCGGCACAGTCACCTCCTCGGTGACGTCACTCGCCCAGCGGAGGATGGGGTGGGGGATTGGGGTGGGGGGGTTAACGCCATCTGCTGGACGCGCTCAGCCACTCACACCGCATTACGTCATCCGGGAGAAACCGGTGCCAGCTGCGGGTCGGTATAGCCTCAAAACCTGATGTGAATGCTCAATGAGCCGAGAGGGATAAAGAGAGAGAGAGCAGGGAGAGGGATGAAGAAGAGGGGCTGTAATTATTCTCCGAGCTGTTTGTCCAAAAAGACCACAACACCAGCAACACATTTTTTTCAGATTTTAGTGGGCTTCATTTCATTGAGGTTTTATCGGTTCCACCAAAATCAATAAATCAGAGCAATATCACCTCCAAAATTATTTGCAGCCAATGAGAAACTAGAATAAACTGATAATCTTTAATATCCTTGAGGGAACCCCCACAAGGATAAATAAAGTTGTATTTAATTCAACAGTAAAATGACTGATTTGCTCCGAGGAGCCTTAATTAATAGAAGTAGACTTCAAAATCTTTTGTAAAACATTCACAGTTTTTGCTAACAAGTAACCCTTTTTTCAATGATTAATACCAATATCGATTATAATCGAGCCAGTGGACGATGTATAATGCTGATGTACTAACATTGTTTTTGTTCTTCATTTGATGAAACAGAACGATTTCACAGTTCTTACAAATATGAAATAAAACTGCTGAACTCAAGTGAACATTTCATCAAATACATTTAGAGGAGACAGTATTTAGCTTAGTGAAGTATTGCTAAAAGGGACAATTTGATTTTTGTCTAGCTATCTGAACTTATTAAGGAGAAAAACATTCAAGGTATTTATTGGGGTTATAATAAAAAAAGGAGTATAATGTAAAATGTCTTTATTCCATGCACATTATAATTTAATATATATGGTAACCTTAGCTATTAACTCGCTTAAGATAGATTTTTAATGAAAAACAGAAATACGTAGGTGATGCTATAGATTCCAGAGCAACACTAAAATATATGTCAAAGCAATAAGCCATAAACTGTATAATTCTGCACACCATAACAGAATTTATATCATGGATTTTATTTTGAAGAGAGGATGATTATTGGCCTTGTGAGGGCTGATGTCCATATGATGCCAATTATGTTAAAATGCCAAAAACCTAAATAGGCCAAATGATGAACTGGTCCATCTGTAGTTCACAGGCCATGAAAAAAATGTAATGTATAAACAAAATACACTTTAAAACCCTTTCAGATAGGCTCCTATTTACAATTAGGTTTTTGATGACTGTTTCTTTTGGTTTCATTTGTCTATACAGTTTTAAAGAGCTTTAAACATACAGTTCAGACAGCTTTTTGTGAAGAAAGAGTTGAGGGATTTTAGAGTTCAGTTCAAAATGGTAGCTATTATATAACAGTGTAGAAGAGAAACTCAAAGTTGGGGAAATTGGGTATGGTTGCAACAGTTTTCGCTTCAGCACCTATAACTCACTAAAGTTTTGAGTTGGAGTACCATTTCTTAAAATATGGTACCCTCATTTCTTGACCACATATGGAACCACCTTTGAGCTCTGCAAAGATATATATATTTCATTTATTTAGATTTCCATCAGCTTTGGCTAAGGCCATCGCTATTCTTCCTGAAGTCTACATTTACAATTAGCTCTCTGTCGCAGTGCAAAGACACAAAAAAACATCACACGACAAACACAAAGATATCGTCAATAACTCACAACAGCCTACAAGACAAAAACAAAACAACAAAACTAGAACAAAACAAACAACATACACATATTACTGTACCTTATTCATTGTCACAGTGTAGCTATAGTTCTGAAATAATCAGATGTTCAAATATCAACATACATTCCACATAACTGAATTGATTTACAGAAACAGTACCTAATACATAAGCAGACTTTAGATATTTCAAGTAAATCAGACAAACACTGATTGATCGTAACAAATAGCTTCATCTAAATAGGGAGCTGTTTGACTAATAAATGTTCTTTCACCAGATCTTTACATCTGTTTTGATCTTGGATAATGTAATCTTGTCTTGATGTCAAATAGCAAGACACAGCTGTTTTTTAATGAAGGTTTTTTTTTTTTTTTTTGGCACGATTTTCTACCCTTTTCCCTTAAACTTTAAATCCCAGGGAGAACATTTTGTATACAGCCAAAAGAAACTCATCACACACACTAAGGGTAAAGCAGACATAATGATTATATGTGAAATGGATGCTAAATCCCATCACAACTGACATGTGATGACTCACCTTAAATGTGATGCAAGTCACAGAAATAAAGAGCATCTGATGTATGCCTAAAAAGTGCACAACAGCTGGTTATGTTTTTCATTCATTGCTCATCTGTTCACTTTCTTCATAATCAAACAATCACCTAAACTGACTAAGAAATGAAGAAAACTCAAGACAAGACTTGCATGTTGCCGTTCAGACGGGCTGCTGTCCATGGTGCTGAAATGGACAATGGTTCAGAGTTGAGAGACAAGCATCTTTATTCCGTCCCTCTTGATAAAATAGACCCAAACGTGGAATTGATTTCATTGGAAAATCCTAAAAGTATCGCGAGAGGAAAGATATGGTTTGTCTTAGAGGCTCTCCTTGTTACCTCAGCACTTAGTGAACATCTCTCTCTCTCTCTCTCTCTCTCTCTCTCTCTCTCTCTCTCTCTCTCTCTCTCTCTCTCTCTCTGTGTGTGTGTGTGTGTGTGTGCGCACGCGCGCGCTTGGTAAAACACTGGGGTGAACGAGTGTGTATCCAGTAAAAAGCTCCGCTTGCCTGTGATGATTGTGAGGACCCCATTCTCACATGAGTAAGCGCGCCTCCGCAAAAAGAAGAGAGGAAGGAGGAGGGCTGCATCCTCATTGACTGAGAGAGAGAGAGAGAGATAGAGCGAGAGAGAGAGAGAGAGAGAGAGAGAGAGAGAGAGAGAGAGAGAGAGAGAGAGAGAGAGAGAGAGAGAGCACGGACTCCGCCTATACCGCCCCAACATCTAGCTAGAGTCCGACGACGGTGGAGGCTCCACAGACCAGCACACTCATCCCCTTCAGCTCACTCAACTCCCGGCGTGAAAAGGCGGAAATGGGCTCCACGTAAACCCGGCGGTGGAGGGGAAAGGCGGGCAGCCGGGGGGTGGGGGGGAACGACGACGACAAGAGAGTGGTGGGAGAAACACCCAGAGAGGACAAACAAAAGCACAACCGAGGGTGCCTACAACCATGAGCGGCTTGCACTATTCGCCGGAGCTGCGGCTGCCGCTGCTGCTGCCGCTCTGTACGCGGACCAGGTCGTGAGGTGTGGCTCGGAAACGCTCCGGGGAACCTGTCAGCCGAAACGACTCGCCGAGGAGGTGGTGGGGTGGTGGTGGTGGTGGAAAAGATGTCCGCCTCAGTGGGGCCCCAGGGTGGCCCTCGCCCACCCACCGCGCCGCCATCCATGCCGGATCTGCCAGACCTGAGCCATCTCACCGAGGAGGAGAGGAAGATCATCATGGCTGTGATGGCTCGGCAAAAGGAGGAAGAGGATAAAGAACAAGCCATGCTAAAGTAAGGGCAAATTTTCCTCCTTTCATGTAGAAGTTGCGCGTAAAACAACGCAATCCTGCTACCAAAACGACACCTTTTACACCTATTATTACCAGTGTTACCAGTTTTACACACCCATTACATTCAGTAACACTTAGCTGATGCATCCTCTCTGCTCCATCACTCTACACTTGGTCGCTTTAGTGTCTTCTACCAACATAAGGATGTGTACAGCAAATAAAAGCTTAAGATGTGTCTCCACAACGAGTCATTCCCGCTACAAGTCCAGCCGGCAGCCTCACAAGCCTTGATCCTGATAAATCAACCTGTAAATGAAAACAATATTCAATGACAATCAATGGGGATGACCCGAAATAGGGTCAAACGTGTTGCAGGTGTAGATAAGACGGTGTGGATGGGGTGTGACAGTGCTGCTGACGGGGGGAGAGAAAGAGAGAAAGAAATAAAGATGTGTGTGTGTGTGTGTGTGTGTGTGTGTTTGTGTGTGTGTTTGTGTGATGGGGGGGGGGGGGGGGGTGATGAATCATAGCATTATCCATCGTTCACCCACTCGTTTTTCATCAATGGGGACTGCACCCCATCCCTCAGTTTACACATCTAACTGCGCTTTGATTTTACGCACGCGTAAGAGAGAGGCTGGAGAGGGTTTTTGCGATCTGTACGTGTGCGTGTGTGGTGTGGTGTGTGTGTGTGTGTGTGGGGGGGGGGGGGGGGGGGGGATCGCTATGGCAATAATGGCAACAACAATGACATTATAGCTCACAGGCCTGGACACAAACCGTTTTATAACCCCGACAGACGGACGGTGGAGGCGGTACGTACGATCATTTGTGCTCCCCCCCGGCGGAAAGAGGAAGATGGGGTGTGGTTAGAAATCTTGGCAGGCCCGAACCGGACACGATACAGATTTGAAAATACACCTGGCATCCCTTTACACCTTTTAAAACCCACTGTACACTCAGAAATAGCCACCTATAACCAAGCAGTAAGAGTATTGTCTATGTAAGAATGAAACTGAGCAGTCATGCACATCAGAAAGATGCTAAACAGACTAAAAGTCTAACATATCAAGGGAGCATAGATGTAGATAAAAATAAACGTGTAGGTGATTTTAAGCAAATCCTCTGCAGAGCAGACTCAGAGATGAGGGGAATAATTGTGTTTTGTGCTGTGGTCTGCCTGTGTTTGCTACAGCTGCCCCATACAAAAGCCTTGGTTACAGAGCACTTTGATGCCTCAGGGGTTTCCACCTCAAGCAGCAGCACCACAGTCTGTGTTTCCACACCTGCATCGGAGCATGTGAGGGCTCTGTTTCTGCCTCCATAATAAGAGATGCTGTCTCGCTGTAGCAGGTGTGCTGCATCCAAAAGCATCAGCACTCTGCTTCGCTTTGATTCTAATGGCTGTTTTCATTTCCTGCCTGCAGCCTGAAGGGGAAGCTGGGTGAGAGCTGCGTCGAGGCCCCTTGAGAGGAAGTGATGTATTTAATGTTCCATGAGGCACAGGCTCAGGTTCAGTCAATAATGGCTTCATCATCTGGCTAATCATTGATAGGAGTAGCTCGCCATGGACACAAATATGCAAGGATGGCTTGTAAGCAGTAGTGAGGCATCCGTGTATGTTTGCTACCTTGAATTTTGCAGCGTTGTAACGCAAGATACCGAATAGATCTTGGCAGACTTACGGAGCACATATAGGCCTAACACTAGCACACAAAATAGCGCATAGTTCACAGTCATGTAGTTGAAATGATTGGAAAAGCCTCTCTGTTTTGAGAGTAAGCCATGTAGATAAAAGCATTTTTCTTGCTAACAATGATCTCACCTTAAACCAAAGGTCTTTATCTGTTATGATCATTTTCATAATGCCTTTTGTTAACATATCAAACAAGCATTTTGCTTCATAAGCCTGAAATTAGTTTCAAATGTTTGTTCTTCATTTCAAAAGATGGGACATTGTGAAAAAGTTTGTAATTACAGAGTTTGATGTTTGCAATTCATTGAAACCCAATATATAAAGGAAGATAGCACAAGACAATGTATCACATGTTGAAATTGAAAATGTGATCGACTTAAGAAAGATATATGCACTGCAGAGATCAGTTTCTTGAGTTTTATTTATTTATTTATGTTTTTTTTTGATGTGCCAAATGTTTGTAGTAGGTGACAAGTCAGGCTACAGGTAGACCAATTTAGCAGTAGGCTTTTTCTACTTTAGAGCCATGCTGTTGTCTTATGTCCAGAGTGTGCATTGTCTTGTTGAAATATGAAGTCCTTCCCTGTATGAGGCATTGTCTTTATGGCAGCATATGATGCTCCTAGACCTGTATTTATTGTTTAGTGTCAATGGTGTCTTCTCAGATGTGTGAGCTACCCATGGTATTTCAGTATCCTCATACTATCATGGCTGTTGACTTGCGAACTGTACATTGATACCAACCCAGAGTGGCCCCTCTCCTCCAGAGTGGAGTACAGCTTGTCCATGATTTCCAAGAGGAAAGTCAAATTTTGTTTTGTCGGACTGCAGGACAGTTTTCTTCTTTGCTGCCTTCAGTCTGTTTTAGATGGGCTCAGACAAGAAGTCACCACATTCCTAAATCATACTCGTACAGATGGTCTCCTCTTTGTGTGGAGCATTTTAAATCTGCATTTGCGGATGCAGCCACAAACAGTATTTTCAGACAGTAGCTTTTGGAAGTGATTTTGGGCCCATGTAGGGATTTCTACTACAGGCTCATGCTTGTTTTTAATTCAGTGTCACCTGAGGGCTTAGGTCTAGTCCCGAACTGTGCAGAAATTTCTCTGATTTTTCTTGGATACTGAAGATGATAAAATCCTTAAATTTTTTAAATTGAAATGAATATTAGTCTGAAATTGCTCCGGCAAGCAAACATTAGCTTATTTGAACTTATGACTACTTTACTGCAGGTCAACAGTCATGTTGGCAACTAGAGTAACTCAACCATTGAATCCAAGATGTTTGGTGGGTTAGGAATCTGTATAAATAGCAGAGGAGCTGCTTTAATTTTATCAGACACATACAGTGATCCAAATAAATGGGAATCACAGACAGGGTGTCTTCACAGAGAGTGTTAGGATCTAACACAGCACTGTGACTTTACTGATCATCTCATATCTCCAGACACCGATAGGTTCAGTCAGAATCCAATGTAAATAAATAAAATGAAATGAAGATAAAATGGTTTCTACATATCTAAAAGGTCCCACACAGACCTACCAGGTTCATACAGTGAATAGTTGGATGTGAAAATAGTGCTCCTTTTGAAAAACAAACAAAACAACAACAACAAAAACCCAGTAATGATAAGCAGGGCTCAGAATCAGGTTATGTAGACTCAGTTTGTACTCATCCTTCTTCTGTAGTGACTCAGGCTAATCGTTAACTTTAACACTGAAAGTTTGATACTTGACAAGGGCTTGTGGTTAACAAAACATAGCATAATGTCCTATCATCACACTAACTGTTCCCAGCATTTACTATTGCAGCTGCTGTTTTGTAAAATAAAAATAGCTTGGGTGATGGTTTAGTTTGGTTTATATCATCATCATACGCTTCATGTACAGAGGCTGCAGGCCTTGAAGTAGACAGCCATGCCGCGTTCAAATCCAACTTGTGGCATTTTACTGCATGCCATTCTCTACTGTCTTTCCCTGCTCCCTGCTCTATCCACTCTTTCTTCCTCTGAATAAAATCATCAATAGTCTTAAAAAAGAAGAAATCAGTGAACATAGATAAATCATTGGTCTAAACTAATGTGGTAAGGAGATCATTTAATGCTTTCCGACTATAAGGCTCCAAAATTCCAGCAGGCCACTAAAGTACCAAAATTTTCTACCGCAGTTTTTCACCAGGACTGACATTGAATTTTCATCTGATCATTATTGTTCCCAAAAATTGATGCTCACAATTTTTTTACATTATTTATACAAAACTTACTTCATGTACCCTGCTAATAGACAGAGCTAACCAACTTAGATAACACTTTCCATTTTTTTTTACAATGTTCAAAGTTATGTTTAATTTGTATCCTGTCACAGACACTTTGCCTCATAAATCAATTGGTTATGTTGTTTTTATTTTGACAATTTTTACTGTCCTGTATTGAGTTCCTTCATATTTCGTACTGACAACAGGCTTTTGTTTTAAAATGCAGTATATGTTACTTTTAGTAGATTGTAAGTTATGGAACTGAATAAGAATTGCAGAAAAAAAACAGCTAGGAAGTATACATTTTTGTTGAATAAGGACGGTCTTTCATGGTTTTATGATTCATAATAAGTGGAACATTGTTTTTAAAAGTGTGCACTACAGCCAGTGTAAAGACCCACTACTGAACCCCACTATAAAAACAGGTATTTACATAATATTACTGTATGCTTTTCTTAAGCAAATATCTTTTTACATCAATTAAAATTTGTTATGGTCAATACCAGTATTTTGTGAGGGCTGTAAGGTCTACATAATTCAGCCATTAATTTTGTATTTACGTCTCTTACAAACAAAGTCCTTTGCTTTGTTTCATCCTTATGAAGCCCTCACCTATGAAATTTAGCAGACAAATCAGACTTCATGGGTGTCAAGTATCAGCTGATGACTCTTTCACCTGGCAGTGACACAAAATATATATTTTTTGGTGTACAACAGGAGAATTTACCCGTTCAGCACTATCAATCAGGTTGCAGAGCTGTCTGAGAGCTGAGCAGCTGGCAGTGATAAGACAGTCCTCATACTGGACTTATCTGTTCAGAGTTTAACCTCCAACAGGGGAAAGGTCCTGATCTATGTCTGATCTATGTACACCTTCTGCTGAGCTAATCATTGATGAGGAGTCAGCACCTGAGCTCTCCTTTACTCATTCACACCACTAACCACCACTTTATCCACATCTAATACTCGATAGACTTCCCCAGACTCCATCCATTGACTTGTTAAACCTTCATTGACTGTCTAATCCAGAGGATGTGAGTGTGGATGTGTCATGATGGGAGCAAAGTGCTGATCCCAGCAGTGACCAGCCTTCCGGACACTGTGACGTTAAAAATCCTTTTCCTCACACAGCGGGAAATCATTTTCTTCAATGCTCCAGTCCAGTCCTGTAAGCCTCTGAGGTTTCCTAAAACGTAAATATAGAAGTAATATGTAAAATATTGATGTGCTGGGCAGAGAGGTTGTAGACATTTGAGACGAGGGCTGATGCACAACACAGAGCCTTAAGGTTGGAGTGAGGGGTGTGGTTAATGGAGGCTGTGTTGTGTTGATGTTAAAAGCTTTTAGTAGTACTACTCTTTGAATTTACTGGAACTCATGTCTGGCTCCAGTGTTTTTATTAATGACTATGATAAAAATAAAAAAAAAATCTTTCATGGAGGAGTCCTGTATCTGAGAATCTGGGGCTGCTCTCAACATACTTCAGATATACAGACAAAACTACAGCTTTTGTGTTGTGCTCCTAAGCTGTAGTGTCCAGTACCCACCAAATATGGCTGAAAACATTAATGCTGGCTCTGTTTGCAGACAGAATGAAATATGGAAGTAGTCTCAAGAATTGTCATCCACTGGCATCTGAAATTGAATTGAAGCTTTTTAAACCTCAACCTAACTTTTGCTCGGTCCAGTAAGAAACAAAGAGGTGTTGGCTTTTCCCCGCACAGTGTGCAAAAATATCATTTAGCATGTAAGACCAAAATAATTTTTGTACCAGGCTGCAAACATGTTAACTTTTACTGTAAAATTGACTTTTTTGAATGGGTGTGTAGGCCTCAGCAGTTTTTGCAGCCAGCTTTAAGTGGACACTTGAGGAACTGCAAGTTTTGCAATGGCTCTATTCCCCAGAACTGGAGGTTGCCGCTTGGTTTTTAAAAAGATTTCAGAACAAATAAAGAACTGCACCTAATTGATGAGCTGCAGATGTCAACAGCAGAGGGAGGTGGTCTCAATGTTCTCGATGAATGGTGAAAAAATTCTGACTTTTGACCTTTGCCGTCTGTCAAGATGAAGCCTGACAGATGCTTAAAGCTGCTGTTTCATTTCATTTGATTTAGTTTTACTTGAATTGTTACATTCTCTTTTATTACAGAAACGTTCCAGTTTCAAGTTGCTTTTTTCTTTACCATACACCTGATGCTAATTACACACCACTAGACTCCATTGACACAAACCTAAATTTAATCTCTGGAAACAGTGTCTGGTCTGTCCCTGCCTCTACCAGACACTACTCGTGGGACTTATGGGACCAAACTTTGTCATGACAGGGGTTCTGGTTCCTGTTTTTTTGTTTGTTGGAGTAGTATTGACCAGTCAGGTGTCAGCAGATTTAGAAAAAAAAATGTCTGTGGAGTGGTCATTAGGATGATGATATTTGTATATATTTTTTCTGTTACTTTTGGTGTCAGTTTGTCAATTAGTCTGTGAAATCTGGAAATAGGTTCAAGGTTTGGGGAATTTTCAGTGTGTGATACAGTGGGAGGTGGTGATTGGCTGCAGTTTGCTGCTCAACACCAGATGGACAGAAGAAAAAATCAGGACCTGGGGCAAAGAATGAGGAAGAGGAGGGAGGATTTAGAGGTTTTAAGGATTAGAGTGAAGGAAAGACGGAAAAAAGGGGGAGACAGAAACACACATACACACACACACATACAAACACTAACAGCTAAGCTCTTTACCAGGGCTCCCCAAGGCTGCAGGCTATAGGGTGCATCTGGAGGGCAGTGAAGCCCCCCGTCTCTGTTTGCGGTCTGATTCGGCTGTTGCTGTCCACAGAGAGGTCAGCCGTGGACTTTGGCCAAGGTGAAGAGGAGTTTTTTATTTCACTGTAGAAACAACTGAAATTGTGTTTGATGTCTTTGATTACTGGAGGGTTTTACTTTCATTACCTTTAAAACTGTCCATCAGTATGTCTTGATAAAAAAATCCAAAGAAGACTCGTAACGTGACAGGGCAGCTGGTCGTCATGACCCCACTGAGAACTGCAGCATCTTTTGATTGTTTCATTAGTGGGACAAAAAAAATTCAAATACAAGTCCCATTTCAGTTGCACTAATGTACCTTTGTGTATTTTAATGGTATGATTTCAGTTGGATTAATGTAATAAATCAAATTCTCAACACCATGTAAACAAAGTGAGTTGATATGGTTTTGAATCACCTATTATGAAATACAGTTCTTTATGTTGAACACTAGAGGCGTAGGTGTAATATTGTGTGTGAAGGGCTTAAAATGAAAATGTACACTCCGAGTGAAAGTTGCTCAGTCGAATTGTGACTTGAGTTCAAGTATAAGAGTATTTGCTATAAAAACACTCAAGAATTGAAAATACTTTTGAGGAAAATCTTAAAACATTGTTATATTGTCACATAGCATGAGTGTTTACTTAGAAAACACCTTTTGAATATCAGCTTTAGGGCTGTCATTATGTCAGATTTTTACCTCATGTTTAACTTGGCCGTAGAAATATGATAATATTATTGTGATAATTATGGAAACTTGAGAATAAGCAAGACAAGGTTGGAGCAACACATCACTTAATAAACTTACCTAATAAATGCATTAAATACACATCATCATCATCATCATCATCATCATCATCATCATCATCATCAATTTCTCATTTTATTCAGATTTATGATATATTCACATCATCAGCCATGTGGCTAAAACCTTGTCATGCTTTTACTTTGATATTTTTTCTCTCTAGCATTTAATTTGTTTTATTTCCTGCTCTATGCTTTGATTTAGAAGTGTTACTTCTGGCAGATTCAATGTCAAAAAACTAAATGAAAACAGTTTCTTAATCTAAGTATGGTCTGAAGGACACTTGCATACAGGTAGAGCAACACCACTTACACAGTTTTACAGACGCAAACAAAGTTTATCAGCTCACTTAAGAGATCAGCGAAAAAAATATTTTCCTCTTTGACTGCTGTAGTCAAAAGTACAATATCTGTGTTTTCTTAAATGCGTTGAAGTTAAAGTAAATACCTCAAACTGTAATACTTAAGTTTAGTGCAGATAGTCCAGAAATGTAGCCAGTGAAATCCCAGAGAGTAGGTATCCAACTGAGTCAAGTAAAGGTGGCATATCTCGTGTTGTTTTTTCACAATGAGGCAAAGCAACTGCTGAAACAACTGTGCAGAAAATATGAGCTGCAGCTGATTATTCCTGATGAATATTTTGTACAAGACAATTAAATGTGTGTAATAAACCAAGAATTCTAGTTTCAATGTACCACCCCAAGATTTTCCATGACCCTTTTTGGCTGACTCTTAAAAAATTCTAATGGTGTCTCTGACTGGACAAGGAAAAAGGATCAGTCTGTCAAATACAAGAAAGCAGGGAGCAGTCTTAAAAAACAAAAAAAGAGCCTCAACAAACAGTGGGAGTCTGCTGCTGCCCAGACACAAATGTAGAACAGACAGTTTGTAACTATCTGCTGAATACTGCCAAGCTCTTGGCTGACAAGGAGACAGATTTCTGTACCAGGAGTTTGTGCAGACTAAAAGCTCAAAACACTGATGCAAGTAAGACAAAGTAAATCACTCAAGTAAAATGAATGCAAATTATGCAAAGTGTCTAATAGCTGTGCTAACAGGAAACAGTTTGCTCTATTGGCTGCAACAAGTTGTGGGGTGATAATTTGTCAGTGGTGTGTTTACAGCTTGTTAAAAGCTGCTGTGAGGAGGTTTTTTGACATGAACTGCTGTACAAAGCTTTTCTGTTTTGAATTTCAAGCTAGATGAAAATAAATGTTTTACTCCTGTATTTCTTTCTGGTGTACCAGGTAACCCTCAGTAACCATGGACTCATATAGGCCAAGCAAATAAAACTTATTTCCCAACAGACTGTCTTCATTTTGGGTTTAATGGAAAGATGAAAAAAATTGGTACCTAACCATTTATCCAAAATCACTGTGAGTATTACTGACAGGAACTTAAACATATACTAGTAATTTTTTGTAACTTATCACATAGATGTGCAAAATTAACGGACAAAAAAAAAATGGTGTGGTGGTAAAATTGTTGATATCAGTAAAACACAGCTAACTATGTACATGTAATACATACAAACACTGATGTAACTATTTACAAAATTATTTACAACTATGCTAAAAACTAATTATTAACAACATGCCACTGACAGTAAAATGAAATGAAAACAGAGAAAAAACAGTGTTTAGAAGTGAGACTTGTTTACATCAGTGAAACAGTTATCTTTGTACAGATTATCTCCCCTGCCTTGCTCTGTACCTGAAGAACTTCTTAAATACTGTCGTGATCCCCTGTATACTCCCCGACAGCCTCTGCTAGTGTGTATCTTTTTTTCTATTACCTACATTAATAAAAAAAACTGCCAATAATCTGTAAAAAGCCAGCGCTCCTCCTACTTCTCTTACGCATGGAGAACTCACAACACAGACCTCAGACTGTTCAGCTATACGCACTTTCTTGGTTTCTTCTTTTGTTAAATCTCACTGCTTTCTGCTGCATTTAACATAAGTTATAAGTGAGGGACCACTTCATGCATGCCATCTCAGTGCTCTGAATTTAATTGGTCACTACCAATCAATGGACCAATGGCAATGGTCTGGTCAGAAGAAAGGCATGTACCTCCTTTCCTAACGGCTCTCAAGCTTGTCTATTGTAAGTTGTGTTACTCTTATGACCATGTGTTTTTGTGTGATCAGACAAATGCTTACATTTTGTCTGCTGTTGTTAGGATCACTGCTGTGTGGTGATGTGTGGCATGAGTAGTATCGGGACGGGGCTCACAGGTTGCACTATCAAAAAAAGTGAAGCTGTGAGAAAGCATGTCCTGATTCAGCTCTTTCCTGGAGTGTCAGTGGCATGGTATTTATACACAGCTGGTACAGTAGACATGGTACAGCCAGGATAGATAGTTTTATTTTTAAAGTTATGGGTACAGTACTTTATTTAAGAAATTAACACTCAGGAAGGATGGACGGATTCAAGCTAACAACCAACCCACCAAACACCTAATGTCATTTAGATGTCTTTTTTCTGGCTACATCACTCTGGCCCGTCATGGCTGGAATTTAGCCCAAAAAAAGTAGTTGAAAACTGGTCTTTATTTAGACAGTTCAATTCTGTCCTAATTTAGCCCCCCCAAAAAAACGTTGAAAACTGGGCTTTATTTAAACTGTCCGAATCTAGACTTCATTTAGACATATGGCGAAGATGTTTTTTCAATGTCTTTCAACCACTTTTTGCTGGGTGGTAAAGCCTGTTTATGTAGGGTGACTATATTCTGAATCCCAAAATGGAAGACACTACTACGCGGGGCGTTTGAGGTTTTTCAGGGCAGAGTGTTTTTTACGCAATTCTAACTCAGTTAGTCCACACTACACAAACTCAAAACTTCCTTTCAAAGGAAAAGGACATTTGAAGGATTATATAAACTCCCCCGGACAGGCCGGACAGCCCCCCAAAAAGAGGACATGTCCGGGTCAAAGAGGATGTATGGTCACCCTGGTTTATGATAACCTGGAATCGTATTACCAAGCTCTAGTTTCCCTCCTAAATCCAACAGACCTCTTACCTCTTCTGAGGAAAGTTTTAACTTTTTTGAAAATTTGCAAACAACTGTTCACTGAAGTAGCCCATATCATGTTAAGTTAGCATTGTAAGGAAATAAATCCCAGCCTCCTGGTTGCTGTATTTCAGCTGAGATAAAAAGAACATTTTCCTGAGCAGAATGAAGAGTTTGAAGGTTTCTGCAAGAAAAATGCTAATGCTGAATTATGGATCAGGTCTGAAAATAGCACACACATGGAAGCAGTTCCTGAAATATTTAAATATTCAGTTCACTGGCTCATGTTGATGTACTCAATCTTTATTTTTCTTGTTAACCTGTTCCAGTTTTGCACCAATTTTTAATTTTCACTTATATCAGAAGAAATAAACCAAATGCTTCTATTAATGTGAAGGAATGTGTATGTGTAGTCCTGCTTTGGAAAAAAAAAATGAACACAAGTGCTCATATAAGCACATAAACTTACCTACATACACAATCTCAGCATCTACACAGTTGGTTTAAGAACACTGTGAGGAAGCAGCTCACAGAAAGCAGCTCAAAGCCAGATGGTGTTGCTGTTTTCTTGCTCTGTGGATGAAAGCTTGCAGATGGAAGGTACGCTCTCACATAGACAGGATGCCTTTGTCACCGTACAGTTTGTCCTGTTGTTTTGCAGCCAGCCTCCGCTCTTTTTCCAGACAGCTGGAGAGAGCGTGAAGCCATGAGCTCCATATGTGTGTGTGTATACGTGTGTGTGTAGAGAGTATGCTGGGTTGGATCGTCATGCTTTCTTCTTAATTAAAGAAACTCAAGGCAGTCAGGTGTGTCTGCAACACCTGAAGGGATGGAAACCAAACAAGGGAGGGGGGTTGTTCGGGTTTTTGTGTGTGTTTGCTTCATTTATATTTATGTGTGTTTCTGCACATCTGTCATCTCTGCTTCAGGAAGTCTGAAAAAGCTACATCTCATGTTTGCTCAGTTTTTCATTGTCAAATGTAAAAAATACATCTTTTGGTTATATTCCAGCACCTTTGTTCATCCAAGTGCATGGATGTGTCAGTATATAAACTTGACACAAAAAATAAGGACATTTGTGTTTGGCAGATCATTTCTTTGTTGTAATAATGCTTCTTGATAATAAATCATACACTGTTAGAAAGCTGGTTTATTTCTCTTTTAATACTGTGCCACATTAGTAAGGTACATGAATTTGTGGGATAAGCAGCAGAGCTGAGTATGTGATTTGCACCCATGAAAAAGGTGCCAAATCTTCTATGCCAAAGCCAAACAGCTTATTCTGCCATTGGCTCTTGTTTGGTGTTGTTTAGTGGATTGGATGATTTAAGTCTGAAGAAACAAGACATACAGAAAATTCAACAATTTATTTATTTAACAAATAGGAGCATCAGTAGAGTGGTAAAGAAGAAACATATACAGTCACAAAAGCGTGGCACCTCCTCCTCATGCTGGTCACAAGCCTGGTCACTGCTCACCACTGCATCATGTCATACCATGATATTGTATTACTCATAGTCTGTTTATACTATGGACAACTTGGCTCCGCCTTCCCCCATTGTGCAAATTTGAAGCTGAATTGCTCTCGGTATTTCCGGGATTTTCTCCATTTCCTGGAACCACCACTTGTGCAGTAGCATTGTACGCATTTGGTGGGAGAGTTGCTGTGATGACACTCTGCTCAAACAGCGTATCCCCCGATGAGCTATGCAATCTTTGTACGCCCATAGGCTGTATCAAGTGTCAATCATAGAAAACATGAACCCCCTAATAACTTTTAAAAATAGACCTGCACAGAAAAAAAGAGGACTTGAGCACAAACCAGTCTTACAATAACTACATGTCAGCATCGCAAGCAGGGGGGAGAAAAATTTATATTCTGTGTCATAAATTTCTGAAGTTTGTCCACAGCTCCATAGGGATTGCTTGGAGGAGGCCAGATTAATAACCCATACTGCAGCCTGTCACCAGAGGGTGCTGTTCTCATGGTGGCCTCACCCACCAAGAAGGTGTCCATTTTATATACAGTCTATGGTATTACCATATTGTTTAGTATCATATCATATTGTATTGTATGGTATCGTATATGTTTTTTGTTTTTTTTTACCATATCGTATAAACTCATTGTCATGTTCAAGAAACCAGTTTGAGATGAGTTGAGCTTTGTGACGTTGTGCACTATCCTGCTGGAAGTAGACATCAGAAGATGGTACACTGTGATCATGATCTATTAAACAATTGATTGTTTGATAGATCCAGTACTTGGATCCAGTGTCTTGAAAACTGGCAGAAATCCTCAAATATCAGTGAGATGGGGGCTGTTATTCTGTGGCAACATTGAAACAGCAACTCATCTAACAGCAACAGATAGAGGACAGCTGACAAATAATCAGTGGCAGACTCTGAAAAAAAGCAGAGATAAAAAATCCTCACTTAATGACTGGGGGCCGGTAGACAGATGTTAGGTCCACAAGTGGTGATGGTTCAAAAGTAGCAGGGAAAGGCTAAGGAGAAACATATTCAAGTACATCACTCAGATAAGAAGGGAAAACAATGTGTTTACTTGTGTATTAAAAATGTAAAATGGTCACATCTCCAAATTCCAAAATGGCCTGCTTGTATATTGTTTGTGACTACAGAAGTGAATGTGATCTATCTTGTGTTATCTTGTGTGATTTGGGAAACAGCCTGGAGTTCGGGAGTTGATACAGCTGGGCTGATCTGAGCTCTGGTTAATCATTAGCTACAGCAGCAGCAGAGATGTCAGGGACAAAATGTGACAGAGAGCCAGGATACAGCCTTTCACACTGTCAGAGATATGAGAGGAGAAGGTGGCTGATGGTGTGTGTGTGTGTGTGTGTGTGTGTGTGTGTGTGTGTGTGTGTGTGTGTGTGACCTGAGTGAGCCTCAGTGAGCCTCAGTTAGTGGCCTCTTTAGTGCTCCCAGACCTCCCTGACGTTAAATTTTAATGAGAAAGCATTCTACTCAGCCTGACCGGGCTCTCTACATCTCTCGCTCCATCTCTGTCTGTGTTTGTGGTCACAGTAAGCGATGGGATTATATCAGGAGAAGCCACACAATGAAGCATAAGACTTCAATTTGTACTCAGTTTAAAAATGTTAAATGACACACACACACACACACACACACACACACACACACACACACACACACACACACACACACACACACACACACACACACACACACACATTACCAGACTGTTTGAAATTGTCAAATAGATTAATCCAAATAAGATAAGTTAATATGGCATGTAGTTTCTTACTCTTTTAACAGGTAACTCCATAAATCGCTGTGTTTAGTTTATTTTGTGTCTATATAAGCTCTCTGTTTTAGTCTAACTAAAAAAAATGCAAAGTGAAATTTTTAAGATGCAACAACCTTCAAGATTTTTATTAAGGGAGGCTGTAAATTTAGAAGACTGCAAGGGACAAAAAAAAATTACATTTCATCAAAATCCAGATGTAATTAGCACCCTCTGCAGGCCTGGAGCACTTCAGCTATGATCAGATTTACAGCACCTACAGCTGTTAGATTTGCCAAATTGTATTACTGTGTTTTTCTTTTTGCATCATTTATATATAGGCGGCATGTTTGCATTTGGTGTATTTACTTCAGCTTTTGGCTGCTATTTATACATATTTGCAGAATTTTTTAGTCATTAAGTTTGATTTTTTTTAGCTTGCAGTGTTTCTAAATTTGTTTTGGTGGAGGATGGGTGTGCTAATGTCACTGTGATCACTTGATGCAGGGTGGATATTGAACTCAGGCTGGAACCATTATTTTTCACGGTGTTGTGATTTTATCTTGAAGAGAATAACACAGCTCCTGGGTTTGGATAACACAGTCATAATGGAAAAAAAATATATCAAAAACATATGACCGTGGACTCCACCTTCGTCAAGCTTAAACCTTCCACAAGTAAAATAACTGTGTGCAAAATCACATCATTAACAGGGCACTTCATTTATAAGATGACATAGTGACAGCTTTGCAGTAATATGCAGATAAACTTTACCTATGCAGGTACATTGTCTCATAATTTCAAGTTAGGCAGTAAATATAGGAAGCAGCATTTTGGTTCAACACAGACAGACTCTGAAGCTGCTGTGTTGATGTCTTTACTGCACAGCAAAAACTGAAGAGTTAAATTAACTCCCACAGACTTAATTTCAACACTTCAGGGTTTATAGAGCTCCACACTCTACAGAGTTAAATTAACATTTTCAAAATAGTTAATTATTGAACACTTGTGTCAGAGTTACTTTTTTAGCTCAGTAAACTGGGCTAAAACGACACAGCAATTTACTTTAACACTATATCAGTGTTGATTTGTAACTCACTGAACTGGGTTAAATAATAAATTAAACATACAACAATAATTAAAACCACAGAATAATTAATTCCAAGAAACACAGTACATTTTCAAAAACACCATTTATTTTGAGGCCTTTTCCCCCCATGCAGTCAATTAAAGCAGTGGTCCCCAACTTTTTCTGTACCAGGGACCAGTTTCATGCAGGAAACTTTTTCCAAGGACCAGGTAGGGGCGTGGATGTTCCAGTAACAAAAATCTTAATCAGTACGTACATAGTATGTAATCTGGATACAACAATTACATTTTATATTAGGCACTTTTCATTACACTTTTAACATCAACTCACCATAATACAGAATCAATCCTTTTTTCTCTCCAGTGAACTCTGTTTCTGGCTCATTTTTGCAAGGGCTAGTTTGTGTTGCTAATGCAGGAAAATTACATGTCAAAGAGTCAAGCGTGAAAGTGAGGCGATGGTGGAAGTGATGGTCTTTCAAAATAAGATAGTGGAACGGATGAAAAAAATTATATATATTTAATCATTGTTATTTTTTTGCAGCCTGGTAGTAATTGATCCACGGACTGGTACTGGTCCGGGGCCCGGTGGTTGGGGACCTCTGAATTAAAACATAATACATGAAGGTACAATGTACAAACTTTGATCTGCGGCACCATATAAGCTTTGAATATCAAACAGTTTATGACATTTTAGTTCAGTTATTTTTAAGACACACTTTGAAGGTATGGTGATGTGTGTAAAACTCTCCGTCGAACTCTGCATCCATTTCTGAGACCAGCAGCAGCACATGGAAGACGTGCAGCACAGTCGACTATTATTTGATGCATGGGTTCACCTGGGCTGAAGCCCAGCGGTCTACCACACGGGTTTACCTGGACTGAAGCCCAGGAGCCTATCAAGCAAGTTAATTCTGTAGAGATGTAATTAATCTGTTCTTTACATCTCTACAGAGTTAATTTGCTTGGGCTTGACTAACACTGTTAAAGAACTCCAACACTGAACACCGTTTGAATCAGAATGTGTCAAAACTACACTTTGAGAGTGGAAATCAACTCTGACATATTTGACCCTGAAACTGCAACACTCCGATTAGTTCCGTGTGTACGCGCTGGTAAAGTTGGACTATGTTTTGCTTTTAGGCCATGGTGTTGAAGCTGCAGGAGTTAAGGGCAAGGAAATGCCTTCTAAAAAGCTAACTTTACTAACATCATGATCTAACAGCATGTCTATTTTTGTAGTGCTGAAGTCCAGGATTGTAAATTTTCAGGACTCATGACTTGGCTTGGACTCAAAGGATGATGAGTCAGACTTGTTCTCAGAGTCGTACGCTAAAGTTGGAGAGGTGATTTGGACTCGACTCAAACTCAGCTTGGATTCAGATCTGCTGACTCGGACTTAACTCAGACTTGTAATGCTCATCTACTGCACCTGTAAATACACCTAACAATAGACTGTTGCATAAACCTCATACTAAAGAGAAAGTCATGTTCTGTTATACAACCAAGCTGTGCAGGAACTATTTAAGATAATGAGGAAGTAAATTACACAGCACTGAAGACAAAGTGTCTCAGCTATTGTTGACAAGATTCAAAACTTATTCCCTGATGAATCCGGTACGTGTGCATGTCTCGACGAGCAACAAGGACAAAACTATAAACTGCCTTTTCTAGATGTTTTATCGGCAGACTGGAGTCGTCATGTGTCCTCGGGTATTATTGCAGGATAGAAACAATGGTTCACTGCAACAAGAGCTCTGCACAGAGTTTTTAAGCACAACATTTTGGGTGTAAGGAAGTCATTTTGCTGCCTTTCAAAACACAAACAAAAATATCATGAAATTTTATTTGTTGTGCAGAATGTGTGGAGGTGTGTGAGTTCCTCTTAAAATTAAGTGAAGAGAAAAAGAGAGGGGGTGAGGAGGAGTAGACTGCTTACTAGAGCTGCCGGGATAGAGTGAGGGGATTAGAGGTTGCCCATAATTACTCCACATCTACTCCACCAACTAGAGTCTGAGCTTATACGTCACCCAGCCGGCTGTGTGAGGTCAGACGCTTGTGATCTGTGATTTGTGTGTCTGCGAGTGTGTGTTCAAGGGAAATAGAAAAGGATGGAGTGAACTGTATATTCATAGTGACAAGGAGGAAAACATTTGTTATCAATTTATTTCATTTTTACAGAGCACTGTCCAGGGTTCAGCAGTAAATATATGAGTGAGCTTCGAGAGGACAGGGAATAAAGGAGGTGAAGGGAGAGTCAGACAGATATAAGTGGAAAAGAAAGAGAAAAGATGCATGAGCAAGGGGAGATGAGGAGTGATGGACACGCACAAACATATAAACACACATGCGCAGTGAGGAGTCCATTTCAAAAAGGCACTCTGCTCCATAAATACGGGTAAAACACTCCCAACATCAATACTCAGAGTTATCAACATCAGAGCGCCGGCTGAGGGAGGAGCTGCTCAGTCTGGTTCTACCTGCTGGAGAAAGCTAAATGTTTGTAGTGTAGAAAGGTTTCACTGAACCACAGGGAGATTTCCAGTCAAAGGCAGGTTGGGCAAATCATTTTGAAACCTACATTACATCATAAATTGTTCATCCGGCTCTGTAAATCAGGAGCCAAATAGCTCTCGGTATTTCCAGGATTTTTCTTCAATTACTGATACCAGCACTGCGCAGTAGCGTTGTGCGCATTCGGCGGGAGAGTCGCTGTGATGACGCTCGGCTCAAACAGTGTATCCCTCGGGTGAGCTACGCAATCCCTGAACGCCCATAGGCTGTATCAGGTGTCAATCATAGAAAACATGAACCCCCTAATAACTTTTAAAAACTGAGCTGTACAGAAAAAAGAGGACTTGAGCACAAATCAGTCTTACTGTAACTACATGTCAACATCGCAAGCAGGGGGGAGAAAAATTCATGTTCTGTGTAATAAATTTCAAGTTTGTCCACAGCTTTATAAGCTTTGCTGGTGGAGGCGGGATTTATGACCTATACTGCAGCCCATCAACAGAGGGTGCTGTTCTCGGAGTGGCTTCACCCAGCGAGGAGGCAGACTCTGTCCATTCTTTATACAGTCTATGGGTGAGAAGAGTTAGATGACGTGGCTTTAGCATCTAACCAGGGTGCCTCCTGGACACCTTGTTGATGAGGTGTTTAGGGCACATCCCACTGGCATGAGACCACAGGGAAGACCATGGACACCCTGGAGAGACTTTGTCTGGCCTGGGAACGCTTCAGAGTCCCCCGGGAAGAGCTGGACAAAGTGGCTGGGGTGAGGGAAGTCTTGGCTTCCTTGCTTAGTCTGCTGCCCCGCAACCGCACTCCAGAAGTGGTAGAAGATGGATGGATGGATGGATGGATGAATAAATGGACGCTATGGTATGGATCAGTTCAGTTTGTTACTAATCTATATTATGAGGTATAATACAGTGTAATACAATGCAAAACAGGATAATATGACATTTTATGATATGATATGATATAGTAGAGTACAACACTATTCTACATAATATATTAGAATGAGATACAATATTCTACAATACACTAAGTATCCTATAGTTTTTGAGATGAAGACTTTATTTCTAATTGAAGGTAAGAGTTTGGTTTAGAATAGATTATCTTCATCAGTCTCCAGACTTGTTAAAATCCCAGTTCTACAAGCTTGTCTGAACCTAATCATTTGGGTTTATCTGATTTAAGCAGTCGGTTTGCATGAGGCTGTTCTGTTGAGTCCTGAAAAGAATGACAGCTGGGAATCAGACCCCATCAAGCCAGGAAGGATTGACCAGATTGTTTGAGGAGCTGCAGCCCCATAGATAGATACACAGAGGCCATCTGGGTGCTTTATTTCTGCAAGCATTATTTCTGACGTTAGTACCACTTTATAGCTTTTTGACTGAGGAAGGAGCCAAATGTGTAAAAGTTGTCATGGATATCATCATGGTAGGCAAATAAGAAAACAAGAAAATATTTGCATTTGGTTAAAGCACCCATCTGTTGCTCTTCTTGTTCCCTTTCTTTAATTCCCTCTTCATTTCACACACCAAACTCCAGCAGGGTGGTGAAGGATTTTTAGGATTTTTCAACACTTCCAATAAATTACTAATGTTGCCAGTTTCCAAAGTAGATTACTGGTGTTCCTAAGAAGATCTATCTGTTCCTTTCCTTTCTCTCTCCTCATTCGATCATTCTGTCTCCATCCTCTTTCCATCATCCACTCCTCTTCTCGAGTGGTATTTATAGAGAGGCTCCGGATGCATCGGCTTTTCTCCTCTGCTGGTCCCTGGCCCACGCTCGTTTCCGTCTTGGCTCTCTTTGTTCATCCTTTGCCTTTTCTCTTGTTCTTTTACCACCTCCTCCTCCACCTCCTCCTCTCTGCAGACAGCCGTTTGTTTTTCCAACTCTTTCATAGACATCCAGACTGCTGGGACTCTCCTTACCTGTTCTTCCTGTCTTTCTGTTTCCTAAACCCCACTGTCTGCTCCCTGTCTGTATCCACTCTCTTTCATTTAACCCATCTGATCCCACGCCTCCTCCCCTGATGCCTCCTTTCCTAGCCTCCTCACAGCTTGTTTTAACACGACTGCCTGGTTTTGAGCTCCAACAGAGACAGACACGATTTCCCTTCAACACCTGCAGAAGTGCCATCTTGGAGTGCTGAGTCTTCAATTCAGCAGACTTCTTTATTTAAACTCCAGACCTGTGAAAAATGCCAGTTTGTGTTTGTAATCCTGAGTAGGGTTTGTGAGGTTATACAGACCTATCGAGCTTGTATTTCTTCCTCATCTTGAAATCATTCTTCACAGAGCTATCAATCATAGTAACACATGAATCCTCAGTATTTCAATTATCATAAACAAAGGCAAAAGGACAAGGGAGGCGTTAGCTATATAACTTTTAAGCGAGCAGTGATTGTTTGCACTGCAGTCTGCGCATTGAACGGACATCCTATACCTCCTCGCTGTGTGAAGCCTCCGTGAGAACAGTATAGGTGTACAGTACAGTATATGGTTGCAGTATAGGTCATAAACCCCACCTCCTCCAGCAAACTTAATAGAGCTGTGGACAAACTTTAAAAGATAATTACATGGAGTATAAATCTCCCCCTAGTTGACATGTAGTTACTGTAAGACTGGTTTGTGCTCAAGTCCTCTTTCTTCTGTGCAGCTCCATTTTTAAAAGTTATTAGGGGTTCATGTTTTCTATGATTGACACATGGATATCGTCAACAGGAGTGAGAGGATTGCGTGGATCATGCAGGGGGATGCTGTTTAAGCAGAGCATCATCATAACGTTCTCTCTGAATGCTGCTGTGCAAATGGCAGCTTCAGGAAATTCCCGGAAGTACCAGGAGCTGTTTGGCTTCAAACTAGTATAATGAGGGGGGTGGGGGGTGGGGTGGAGTCACATTGTCCATTCCATATACAGTCTATGGTTTGCACACTTACTACCTTACTGTGAGAAGCAAATCATATTGTTATTACACAACTATTTAATTATCTAATCATCATTTCTATTTTTTATGAAATAATTGAAAGAGTCTATCAGAAAGACTCTGAGCCAGAATCTCATTGACTGTACTGTAGTGGCAATGTTCCTGTGCCGTCATGCATCACATGGAGCCCATATACTCTTAAAATGCTGTACTGTTTTCTTTTGAGATATATAAAAATGTTGAGAGATGAACAAGTATCATTTTACCACAAACTGCCCATCAAGGACCAAAAGACAAAATCATTAAATTACCCCTGAAGTGTTGAGCCATATTTCAAGTTAAACAAGGTTAATGTGTAGTGAGCAGGTCATTTTACGTTTCCCTGACATACCAATTTACTTGGTGTACATTATTAAGCTCAGTGTAAAATCAATAAGCTTACTCCTCAGCTGAGAAAAACCTCAGTGCACTCTCTGGTTCCGCTGCATCAACAGTATTGTAAGGGTTAAGGGCCTGTGTCCACTAACAGTATTTTTTGCAGCAAATCTGCAATTTTCTGTATAAAGCCAATAAACTTAGGCACTTTCAGTGCATATCATCTGGAGTGTGAAAAAGCCCTCAGAGCAAATTATTTTGGTTTGCTACACTCACAGTGCTCTCAGTTGAAAACAGGCCTGTTGAAACTTTGCCGAAACACTGCCACATTTGTCAATGGCACTTTCCCCACGCCAACCAACAAAACATGAAGGAATGGGACCTCTGAGGCAAGACTTGGATATAATCTCAGTCAGCACCAATGGCAGAGGAGAAGCAAACCCAGCATTTTTTCAGAGAATAAATTGCAGGCCTCAAATTGCTGTTAATACCAGAAAAGGATCCCATGAACTGTGTAAAATTATCTAAAATGAAACCAACTAATGAGCATACAGAGATATGTAAAGCCATTGAGGGAAATATATGTGCAAAAAGAAAACTCCCACAGCATAGCCAACTGGAAGAACCAGTATTGGGCACTATCTGGGCAAAAACACTGTCAGTGGACACAGGCCTTAATCCTGTAACCTTCTTAAAATGCACTTAGCTTTTATCACTCACATTAAACTGAGCATTTTCCACTGATGGGGAAGTACAGCAAGGTGAACAGAGATACTAGTATCACCTGAAGCAGCTGATTAATTTTTTCTGCCCAGTTTGTGTTGAAGTCTGTGACTCTTTTGTCAGTCCAGTGAAGACCACTATATCCAACATCTTGTGTCATTGGGTGTTTACTTCAGGTGCCATCTGTAATATATCTGGTAGCCTGCAGTTTTTGTGTCTTTAACCTCTCCTGCTTTTTCTCTATGTTTTTATCTCCTTTCTTTTTTCTCATCCATAAACCAACAGACACTGTATTAATTAGACTTCTGCGGTTGCATTAATAATAGTCTGCAAGAGACTGTGACATCCCAGGCAATAGACTATTTTCTTTCAGGTTTCAGGTTAGTATTATCATAGTTTAGCTAGTTAAAAATAAAAAAAATCAGCTTGAATTGTTTTTTTTTTTTTGCATTTCAGCTGACAAAAGCCACAGCTGTTGCTCAGAATAAAAGACATCCTCTGTTCCTCTCTATTTCTGTGCGAGTTTGAAGAACGATACATGTGGTAAATTTGTCAAGGCCAAAGCAGCGGTTTCCAAGGTAACATCCTGCTGGGCTGTCTTCTCCTCTGCAAAGAGCTAAAACAAACAGATTGGTTGTTTTCCAACTTTTGTGTCTCTTCAAACTGAGAAAAATCCCCAGGAATCAGCTGATGGGACAGAAATAGTGCTGTACCCACACATACAAACACACACACACACACACAAAATACACACCACACATACACTGCGCTTCCCCCACCACCTCCCTATCTCTGGGTAATATATTCATAGCAGTGCTAATTAACAACTCCACACCAACGGCTGATGAAGAGTGGAGACACAAGAGGGAAGATAAAAAAGAAACAAGAGACAGAGCGAGAAAGAGAGAGAGAGAGAGAGAAAGGGAGAAAGGGAGAAAGAGAGAAAGAGAGAGAGATAAGAGGGAGTCCTGGACGTGCTGAGCTGAAGAATTGAGGCCTCAGGCGAGAGCAAACCCGTACATGAGGGTATTCTGTCTGCGTCATTGTCTGTGTGTGTGTGTTGGCGTATGTTGCTTTGCATATGTGTACATATAAACTTTTATCTTGACAAGACATAAACAGAGCTAACCCTCCTCTGAGATCTTGCACATCTGTCTGTCCCTGCTGGCTCTCTGTCGTGTTGACCTACAGAGAGGGGACAGCAATAGTTCAGCTTGTTTACACTGTCTTGACCCCCCTGGTTACTGTCTGACACAGCAGCATACTAACACTGTCAAATAGTGACACACAACCGTTTGAAATGTAGCTTTTTAAATGAATGAGCTGCTGTTACAACACAAACACAATAATGAATTGGTGTCGGCTCACATACTTCATGCCATCGTTGCATTAGTATGTGTCACAGCAAAGCTACCCCAATGTTATAGTCTGGACACAGCCCTGCTTGTTAGCACTTACCTTGTCGCAAGCATGTCCTTACTTTGCTCGGCAACAGAAGGATCTTTGTTGAACAGAAAGCTCTGATGACGGAATATGGGGGGCTACAGAGGAAGACAGGGATTCAACAAGCCAGTCAACTACTCAGGGTCATATAAATGTAGTGCTGCTTTACTCCCAATTGTGGGTCATCCATTGCCAACCCTCTCCCTTCCTACTAGCAATGGTATTAACAATAATTATTCATCCAAATCATTGAAAAGGTGGGATCATTTTCAATAGATTAAGAATTATATTATCAGCTGACATAATCAGCTGATTAGGGAGAGACAAAGCAGGAGATAGCAAAAGTTTGCACCTTTACTTTAAGGGAGATTGCGGCGTGAAATTAAGTTAGGATCAAACACACTGTAACACAGAGTTAGACACCCCCTCGAGAGATGAATGTTGCCAACCGCTTGCTTCTCTAGTTACCAACTTTAGAACATTTATGATCATTTCTTCATGGAAATGCAATCAGACCGAGACACTAAGGCAGAAGTACTACTGTGTCTGCAGTGCAAATTGATCAATATGATGACTATTACTTCAAGGAAATGATTAAGTAATGATCATAAATGTTCTTCCTTGAGCTGTGTCATCCCGTTGCAGTTGATGGACTCGCCTAGAAGTCTCTGTACAAACAAGTGGCTGCTGGAAGAGAGAGGGTGAGTTGTGCTTAGTCTCTTTGCTAAAGAAATCAGGCAAAGTTAAAAATATGTTTGATGGCTAGTACTATGGCTGGGACTCCATATGTACTGTTGATGAAGTTAGGTGCTGTTCTGAGCATTATTTGTGGCTATAGAATGGTGTTTTGGTTGAGCATGTGGCTCTCTGCATTGCTATCTGCGGTGGTAACTAAAGTTGGTATACCTGGAGAAGCAAGCGGTCGGCAACATTAATCTCTAGAGGGGGTGTCTAACTCGGTGTTACGGCGTGTTTGACCCTAACTTAATTTTACGCAGGAATATCCCTCCTCCAGCATCTTGCACCTTGCTCAGAGAGACCAGGGGCCTCAGACCCAGGAGCAGCATATCTAAAACTCTTTTTATCAATTTCTCTGGGAACAGAAAGCAAAAAAAGGTCATGTGACTGAGTCTTTTTTTAAAAAAACAGAAATTAATATAGGCCTATGTCATTGTAAAAATAACATATCCTTGTCTCAGTTACTCCTTCAAGAGACAAAACAGAGGCCAGCTGCACATACAAATATTTTCATATTTATGTGTGCCATTTGAAACCTCAACACACCCACACTGGAGTGTCCCACTTTGATGGTTTGGAGGAAAAATATGAAAACTTTGACCACAAAAAAATGTTAGCTTCTCTGTCTCACGGTGTGTGTGCTTCACAAAGCTTTGTAGTCACATTAAACAAAACATTCATATTTTTCATGAGACAAATTAAAGCCAATCAAGCTATAAAATATGAAAAAAAAAAACACCCCAATTGTGCTCTCTGTGAATGTCCACAATGAAGAGAAATGCTGTTGAGTAAAAAAAAGTGATTCTCTGTTGTTGTCACTCAGAGGCAGGTTGTACAGGTTGTTGACATATGTACAGTGGAGCCAAAGTACCACACTTTTTTACCAATTCATTTTACTGGCCATACACATAATCATGCAAAAGCCAAATATTAGATAATCACTCTCTTAATACAATAATATGCTTAGTTATGGCTGGAAAAATGTTTGATAGAGTCTGTTTGGGCTGCAGTTCCATAAGGCTTACATCTTAGCACGAGTTACAAAGTATAATTTTGTCTCCAGTTTGTCTTCCTGCTGTTGTACCCAATCGCCTTTTTTCTATAGTGTGTGAACTTACTGATATTTAGTTGAATGTGTATAGATTCTTCATGTAGAGACTGTGAATTGCTTTGACCATAGCAGACTTTATTGTCTTCCTGTAAACCAACTGTTGATTATTGGCTAGCCTTCTAATGTCTCTCAAGGTTGAGTGAGTGAACACAGTATGCAGGATAAGCAGCAACACCTCAGTTAATTACCTCAAAACAGGGTATCTTTCACTTTCTCTTGTACTGTTTGAAGCACATTACTGCAAAAGATTGTACTATTATTGCAAGGTTTCAGCTACATGTAAATGATCGTTGTGCACTGCCATGCTTTCAGGATTGCGATCCATTATATTGTATGGATCCATATAAACATAAGTTCAATATTTGCGCACATTAACAGGCCCATAGAAGAGTGTGGAATTGTACTCGATGAAATGTGACACTGCTCTGCGAATAACTTAATTCTGAAAAACAAACACTGGAAAACAAACACTGGAGTCTCAACTTCCTGTCTGGCTCTACTGCAAAAACGTAACAGAGTGGCATAAAAGGAGAGAGTAAAGAGTGAGAGAGCGGTACCTAAGAAGGATAAGTTTAACAAATATTTTGCTCAATGTGATTAACGTCAGTGTTAATAATGCAATGTTAGCGTTAGAAACGTTTAACATTCATGATACTGTTTCGGCCTCACATGCTTTCTCTGGTGACATTAGTGTTATGTTTGGAGAAACGGATAGATGTGGTTTGGTTTTTCCCAAAATCCTCTTGTGAACGACTGAGCAGGAGGCCTGTGTATCTTCAGTCCAAGTAACTCTTTGAAACTGTATTTTTGAAACACAGTTTCAGAAACTCCTGGAAGAAACCCTGTATTGTTATGAAACAAGATGAGGACCATTATAGGGTCACTGAATCAGTTTTTTGGGTCTGACCCAAGAATGCAATTATTATCCAACCCCTGATGACTCAGAGCTTCAATAATCAGTATGTATATATGCCTGCATGGGAAGAGTCTGCGTCATATGGATATGTGAAATGAGGGAGGTGTTGCTTATACTGATTAAATTCACAGAGAATTTTCATTAGCTTCTTTTTCTGTCTGTGGGACCTGGGCTGCCAAATCAAGCATTAAAAATGCAGCTTAGTTAACAAGAAAACTTACATCCATTCATCTGTTTTCTTTACTGCTGGGCAGGCTGGAGTCTCCCCCCGCTGTCATTTGGTGAGAGGAGGGGTAAACCCTGGACAGGTCAGCAGTTTGTTACAGGGCTTACATGTGAAAACACCTCAGAATAACAAAATATTTGCAAAACCAATGTGCACACTCAAATTCATAACAAGAAAGGTAAGAAGTGGGTAAAATTGCATGTTACTCCAAAAGCTTTGCTGGAAAATGCAACTGACTGACATACATGTCTTCACCCTCTCTATTATTTTAAAAGTTATGTTTTTCCACATAACGAAGCAGTGACAGGAACTTCTTAACAGGCAGCACGATTTTGGCCAAAAATAAATCCAGATTTTTTTCTCTGAAAACTAGATTTTTTTTTGTCCAGTGACAACTTCACCAAGCTTCACTTTAAAAATGTTTTTTTTTTCCTATTAATTCTCAAAACGAAACCATTGAAAACAATGTAGTGTTTATGCCAAGCCAGTAAGTGGCACTGCCCAGGAAATGCACAAAAGACAGAAGACAAGTACAGAGTATGCATGTTAAGGTTGTTTAGCCGGACAGGCACAGGCACACGGAGATGAAATGGTAGTCATTTACAGATTTATGTACTCTCGTACCTGTTTTCACAAAGCACCGTTTACACTCACCAGTAACACCGCTTCTGTGTGGATGAAACGCCGATACAACAAAAAACTTCTTCGTTGCTCCTGATTTTGTTTCCTTGTGGACGGGTTGATACCGCCTTCAGACAGACTTTGCTGTGGGAAGTCATTTGCTCCTCATCCAAAACTGCGAAAATAAGAGATGTCTATAAAAGACAGCTGATGTCATTAACAAAATATTGTGACCACTCTTATTTAAAATTGTTGCGCTGCTCTTTCCTAAATTTGATACAGTCTTTATTTTAAATGAATCTTTTTCTCTATTAGAGTCTGAGGACAGTAAATGTTTAAGTCTAAACTCCAGGCCCTTTTTAGGAGTTATTGAGTCCAAGTTGAGTCAAGAGCCCTGATAAATAGTCCTCAATTTCGACCTAGAGTCCTTGAATTGATTACTACAAAACTGTATACAAGATTAGAATCGCAAATATTTCAGAGGTACCACTTACAAAGAAAGTAAGTAACTTTACAAGCAATGAGTAAAGCAGAAATGCAGTTTTGGTTCAATTTTGCCAACATGCGTTTTCAGTTCTTTGCTAGTACATAAAATGGCTGATTTGGATAAGTATTGAGTGCTGTCTTATTTACAAGTTTATTTTGGCATCCTTTGTTCTCCAGATAGTTGCTCTCAAACAAATCTATCAATAAAAGCCTGAAGCCACAAACCTGGCAGGTTGGCAACTGGGATAAGCAGGAACCCTGGTCTGTCTTTAAATGAAGTAAATAAAGGAATCATCAAATGCTGTGTGGTGTAAATTGGAATAATTGTACCTAAAAAAATATTGAAAGACATTTAAAAATAAAAATATATAGGTAGTATACCCTCTATACTTCTCATTCAAACTCCTTCCCACTTATTCTAAAGGTGATCAGGTAAAGGTGATGTGACTCTCCTCACTGCTGCAGGGCTCCTTTTTGAGTTAAGATCCAGAACAATCTCTGGTTTTATATTTAAAAAGTCACATGGTGCAGATATTTGCAGTGCATGTCTGCATAAATGTGTGAAATCCGTGGAGAACGCTGATGAATCGTCAGCTCTAAGAACAGGAACAGCTGGTGCACAGACACCCACTGACACCCAGTGCTTGACGCCATTACGTTACCATGACAACCGGCTGTGCACTCTTGTCTCTGACAGCTGTTCCCATGGTGCCTGGGCTTGGCTCAGTCCCTGGACTCACATTGGCAGGATGGATAACTTCCCGGGATCAGAGGTCACGTTTGTGATGTCGCTGCAGTTTTGGGTGTCATGTTGTTTTTTCCATTTCAGATACTTATAGATGGGTTGAGCTGAAGTTCAAGATAACCTCAGAGTCCATTTATCATTATTTGATTGTTTTTATTTCATTACATGATGGGGACAAACATTTTTAAAGACATTAGTTCAAAATAAAGAATATAAGTATGCTGATGTTGGCAAGTAAAAACTCTAAACAACAAGGAAGGTGAGGATACATGAATAAATATATTTAATACACTAACACAACTGACAAAATAAAAGCAGTAATGAAACAATTTAGAAGGAAAACATACATTTAAATTTTAATATTTATGCACAGATAAGGATATGAACGTTGCACAGCCTCCCATGTGTCTCTTCAGAAAACTAGACTAACAGGTACCTTCTTAATGCTTTATCAGTAGATCATTGTTGAAGCTGCCTTTTACTGGACACCACTACAGTATAATAGTGGAGTATCGATTATGTGCATTAATAAGAGCAAACCATTATTCCCTCTCCTCAGAGGTTATTTTAGATATCCACATATTAAACTGCTCTTGTCTGAAATTACTGTAAAATATTTAAAAGCAAAATGTAGGATTCATAGCATTATGCATGTAGGATGTGGGCCAACACACTTGCCAGTCCTGTCCTGAACTGAATCAGTTATCAGGGCTGCCACCTTATGTATAAATGCTGACCTTACTTTATGAAAGTCAATAAATAAGTCTGAGTCTACATCTGTTTTCAAAGTTCTGGTGCACAAGTCCCAGGCGTCACTGCTCGAGTCCTAGTGAAGCCAGGGGTCCCGTAAATCAGGGCTCCGTTTTAAAAAAAGAAAACGAAAACCTAATTGTCATCATGAAACTGCTGGTGGTGTTCTGCACAAAATATTAAACATGAAGACCTTTTGGTACATGTGTGTGAATATAAAATACACAATACGTCTCCTACAAGCATTACAAACCCTTAGCATTTAAACACAGATTTAACATTGCAAAGACATGATGATTTTAAAAATATCTGCTTTTAAAGTTGTTCAGCTGTGCGCTACAAATGATGTTGCAAACTTCACCCAATAAGCTTCGCATTAATTGGTTCTTTTATGAAAAAGAAATTACTCCTGTTCTTTTTTCATTTGTCCGTCAGCTGATTGGCCACACACACATATCCGTCTGAGTCACCTCCTTACTCCTGCTCCTGCTCTGCGTGCTGACAGTCTGCTGTCTCTGCTCTCACATTATCCGGACACAGACAGAGAGGCAGCAGTGAGGAGGAATATACAACTGTCTTCCGTCAATTCATTTCCTGGAAAGTTTCTGTTTGGCAACTTTATGAAAGATTTCCTGGAGACTGTTTATTTTGTGGGGAATTATATAATGTGTTGTTTGGACAGCTTGTTTTTCAAAGAAGCCTGACAAAGCCACTTTTTAAAGTTTTCTACAAAGAAGTTGCAGTTGGACTTTTGATGGACCATGGTGGAGGACTGGTTTATGTCAGATTGCTACCATCACAGAAAGCTGCTGAAAATTGATCAGCTGATATGTTTCAAACCCAATTTTGAATCAACATCTGAAGACTACATGCTGGAAGACATGTCAGCTTTCAATACACACAGGTGATCAGTTTAACCATAGCATTATGCTCCCTGACTGACTTCTTACCATTATCACTTTCTTTGAAGGAATATTTCAGTATTTTTTGAAGTGAGGTTGTATCAGGTACATTTCACTAGCAAGCGTACCAGTCATAATAGATGCCAGTCAGCTATGCCCCTGTCATGAGAAACTGCTGGGAGGGACTGCATGCAAGCTAGGCTACAGTTTTCTTTGGCAGGGGCCGACTGCCATGAAATTCAGCTACTCTGTCCAAATGCTGTGTTCCAGTTACCTCGGAAGTCGGATGTCGGAGCTGGGAATGATGTTACATCCGAGTTGACAGCGTCCCACTTTACAAGTCGGAAAACCAAGATGGACGCCTACAGTTACCCATTGTTAGCTGTTTTTTACAATTGTCAGCTGTTGTAAGCCATTGTCAGTTGTTGTTAGCCGTTGTCAGCAGTTGTTAGTTGTTGTTGGCAATACCAGTTGTAAACAACACAAAGTATTTTATTTTTTAGTATTTTTACAAACACCATAGCACCGTGTTCATAGTTAGATGTTGGGCAGTACAGCATATAACACTTATTTCATTTCACAAAAACAAAACTGAAGTGCTAATAAATAATACATTTCTTGAGCTTTCACTGTTACTCCTTACTGATGATGCACTGCGCTGCCGTTTTGAATTATGACGTTGTCGTCAAGTTGGGGTAGGTGAGGATCGTTTGACTTTCCGGGTTGGAAATCCGACTTCAGGGGGGTGTTCGAGATGAATTTCCGACTCAGAGCTCAGAGATTCCAACTTCTGAGTGCGACAGGAATGCAGCAAAAGTACTCGTCTTGGTTTAAATGTACACTCAGTTGAGGGGTCTTCAGCAGTTTGCTTTTAAAACAAAGTTAGAGATTGTGCTTTTTCAGATCACTCATCAACTGAACATTCATACTTACCAACCACACTTTGACAAGTTTTCTTTTGGTTCTGTTGCAAACAATCTACTAAAAGTATGATGCTGCACATAAAAGCATAGATTGGCAATGCAGAAAATCTAAAAGCAGGACAGATCAAAAATAAAAGCACAACAAACAATTATTCGAAATAGAGACGGCATGTGTTGTATGTATGTATGTTGTAGTACAAAAACTAAGGGGCTCTCTGATGACATAGTTATCAGTTAGTTAGTTAGTTTTCTGGGTAGATTGTACACTGAGATGAATGTTTGGGTCACAGTCTCTTAAAATTATCTAGATTATGTGGCAGTCAGCCAATCTGCAGAAAACTGTAGCCTGCCTTACGTGCAGTTTCTCTCTGCAGTTTTACATTAAAAGGGCTGAGCTGACCGGCACCTGTGATGAACTTGTCCCACTTAAAAGATACGGAAGTATACCTTTAAGGTTTTAGTTCCTATTTTTTTATTTAAACACCCTTATTGTGGAGTGTATGAGTGCAGGGGGCTTTGCATTGTCTTATATGAATTTCCGAAATAATATACAGTCATGACTGTGAATTCAATGTGCTGCAGGAAACTTTTTTTTTTCCCCACAAAAAGAGCAAATTAGCTGCAAAGCTGTGAATGAAGACATCTCCTTCCTCTCCATTATCTGTGTCTTTCAGTAAGGTAATTAAAGTGCCGGTCTGGGTTCCCTGTATGAGAGCCATGCTATGCTAACGCAGTATTCCTTTGACACTTCTGTTGAGACAACATTGTGGGTGTTTTCACATGGTCTGATTTGCAATTCACACTCCGGTTATTTCCATCACTGGCATCCTGGGAGGCAAGAGGAAGAGGGGAAAAGGCTGCGAGCTGTGGAGAGCAAAACTGAGCTGAAGTTAAATTTAATTGCATGTATGATATTTTTTCCATCTGAAAGGCACCTTTTCAAGTAGGGCTCTAATTGCCGGTTATTTTGCTGGAACTGAAATGTTGTTCTCAAACATGCTCATGAATAACATCAATTTTGTTTCTTCTGTATTTATTTATTTCAGGAATTATTCAGCAATTCTCAAACTGCAACGAGTCCTGTCTGTTTTTGTTTTAATCAGCCAAGGATGTTTGGATCTGTTTAAAAGTTATTGAGTAAAAGAAACCCCCCCGGATCTTAAACTCTTCTCTCCTCACTCCTCAGAACACTGCACCAGCAGTTTGAGAGCTACAAACAGGAGGTGCGTCGAATCGGGGCGGAGACGCGGCGTCAGCAGACCCAGCAGAAGGACGACGCGCCCACCTGTGGTATCTGCCGCAAGACCAAGTTTGCAGATGGCTGCGGCCACCTCTGTTCCTACTGTCAGACCAAATTCTGCGCTCGCTGTGGAGGAAGGGTCTCCCTGCGCTCCAACAATGTGAGAAAGCTGACCTTTGGCCTCCTACTCTTTCTTTCTCCCTCTCACACTCACCTCATTCCTGCTGGAGGCTGATGTGGAGTTTGTCCTTCTGCTTCTGTGTTTGTTACGTCTGCTGTGATGCTTCCCGGCCACACTTTGGTTAAACAAAGTGTATTAAGAATAAGAATGGCTTGGCAGAAGTCATAGACTTTATTGTGGTTCATTTTGAGTCTGAGGCTGTTGTGTTGGTGAATGTTGACAATCTGAAGCTCTTTAGTTAGTCTGAATGTGAAAGCACTTCAGCAGCAGCACATGTGTTGTTCTGTGTCTCCCTAAACTCACCGCAGCCATCCTAAGCAGCATGTCGGACAGGAACAGTGCTGACTTACTAAAGCCCAAACAGACCAGGCCAATCAGGCAAAAAGACTAAAACAGTGCTTTTCTGCCAAAACTACCACACACTTTTAGGTCCAGGAACTTCTCTGTAAAGAAGTAACATCCAGTTAGACACCCCCTCGAGAGATGAATGTTGCCGACCGCTTGCTTCTCTAGTTAAATCAACTTAGGTAACAAACGCATGATTTCTTCATGGAAATGCAATCAGACCGAAATGCTAAGGCAGAAGAACTCCCATGTCTGCAGTGCAAAATGATTAATATGGGGATTATTACTTCAAGGAAGTAAAAATCACAATCACATTCAATAATCACAATCAATAATCGTCACCCCGTTGCAGTCAGTGATGGACTCGCTCAAGCTCTCCCTACAAACAAGCAGCTGCTGGAAGAGAGTGGGTGAGTTGTGTTTAGTCTCTATGCTGAAGAAATCAGGTAAAAATAAAAAGATGTTTGGTGGCTAGTACTTTGGTTGGGACCCTATATGTACTGTTGATGAAGCTAGGTGCTGTTCTGAGCATTATTTGTGGCTATAGAGTAGCGTTTTGGTTGACCGCGTGGCTCCTTAGACTGCTGTGTATTGCTATCGTGCGGTCGTTACTTAAGTTGGTATAACCAGAGAAGCAAGCGGTCGGCAACATTCATCTCTTAAGGGGATGTCTAACTCTGTGTTCTGGTGGGTTTGACCCTAAACTAATTTTATGCTGGAATATCCCTTTAAGGAGCTAAATAGTTCATGTGGCCCACTGGAAGATTAACCAAATCAGGCTGATGATAATCAGGGTAGTGCTTGGGTAGATTTAGTAACTTTTGTCTTTAAAAAGGTGGTCAAAAATCATGTTGGTGTCAGGTAAGCTGTACTTATTATTAAATCACATCAAATTATAGGAAATATTTGCTCTTGTGCTATCGCTGCTGCTTACCTGTCTGCTTCTCCTCAAACTTAGCTTGTGTACATAATAAACATAATTTCCTGATAAGTACACCCCCGAAACAACACCAAAAATAATACATCCGATTTTATATAGCTTTTTTTTTTCCAGTGACCTCAAAGTGCTTTACATTGGATACATCATTCATCTGCTCACACAGTCACACCCTGGTGGTGGTAAACTATCTGAATAGTCACAGCTACCCTGGGGCAGCCTGATAGCAATGTGGCTGCCAATCCGTGGAAATCAGCCCTTCCGACCACCACCACACGATTCTCACAATCATACACCAGTTGAGGACACACACTAGGAGCAAGGCAGATTAAGTGTCTTGCCCAAGGACACAACATGGGATAGGGGGAATTGAACCGCGAACCTTCCAGGTGATAGATAAACGCTCTACCTACTAAGCTACTGCCGCCCCTCAAAAGAATCTCCTACTCTGGAAAAATGTTTATGATCCATGGCCTATCCTTTTCCCTTTTGGTCCTTAGAGTCCAAGGCCCTGTCCACAGATACTGTAAATGAATTAAGTAAACCCCAAAGATTTTTTTTAATTGTATCAGTGTTTCAGCCACACTGAAACAGCATTTAAAGTGACTGTAAACAATACTTTTTAAAAAGGGGTCCCAGAGTGCATAAATCCATATACGACTACAGTTTCTTCTCAGTGTAGATGCCTATCCACATTTCTCTTGAAACAATTATGTCACACCAACGTAACTCTCTTACTGTGCTTGTATGTGTCCGGCCAAAACACCTTCATAAGCATTGTCCGTATTCTTCTTCAGTGTTACAGAACCACAATAAGTTAAAGACAGTACAGTCAGTGCAGTACTATCGCCAAGCTACAGGGTAAAAAAGCCACAGAGCAGTCAAAGCCAACATTATTTCATGTCACTGTAACCATTCATCTGCTCCTAGTTTGTCTCAATGAGGCACCATCCATTAGTGGACACATTTGCTCTATTTTAAGACCCGGCCCTCTTCCATCAGAGTGCTCTTTGGGCTCCCCTCCAACCCGAGAGAGAGTACCTCCTCCTGGGCTATCTTACCTGAATACAGGCCCTCCACCCTCAGCCTGCTGGTCCCCAATCTGTTCTGTATCCGCCCAAACCAGCTGGACCTGAGCTCACACTGGCTTCACACGTATGCAGGGCTCAGGGGCCAGTGAGAGTGGCAGATAAAGATAGTATCCCTGTTGGTGAAGACAGCAATATTTCTTTCACAGCAGGTGGGATGGAAATATAGAGATGAGACTATCATGATGAGAATGTGACCCATGGCCAGCACAGAGTTGTTGTTTTTTTCTGGGAGGACAATATGCTCTAAACAACTAAAATAACTGTGGTCTTGATAATAGCACAAGCTTAGATGTGTAACCTACATCCTTGAAATCATAATTAAAGCCACTTAAGTTGAATGTTAGGGGCTTTCAATAATCAAATGCCATCATTATTAACAAAATTAACAAATACCTTTGGGCTTTTCAAATGATCTGCAAACATGAAAGAAGCTGTGTGCCTGCCTGTATTGAGATGGATTCATTAGAGGGAATGAAATCTCACATTAAATTACAGTGTAACACTTTTTATTTATAAAATACAACAGCTAATCAACTACACGAGTCCTCCGACAAGGCTATCTATTTTACTAATCTGTAAAAGAAAGACAGGAGAACCCAGGTTGTAATAATGGTATCTCTATTTATGTTTTTACAGTTGTACAGTGTTGGTGTGAGGGTTTGGTGCAGAATAACAGTATTAAGAAAGCCTGAATGAAGTTTTATGTATATAAAAAGTTTCTCCTAGCTGATGTCATGTACAAATAAATTTTGGTTATATAGTTTGTAATAGAAACTGTTTTATGTCTGATAAAGAAATAAACCAGATGATAGGTCTGCACTGTTATGAGCAAAATTATAATTATGGTTAATTCGATACATATTGAGATCACAATTAGTAATGATTTTAAATTGTTCATTTGTGGGACTACTTGTTCATGTTCATTGTTTCTTTAGAAGTCTTTACACTTTTTATCCTACACCCCCCCCTAATGACAAGGGCCTACTTTGACCCCAAACACTTGATCTAGAATAGCATCAAAAAACTTTGTTCAACTAATACAGATTAGTACAACTGAACCTTTAGTGGAGTATTTTCATAGTGTCGTCTTATAAAAGTCACTTATCTGATCTTCATTTAATCAAAGTACAGTAACCTGTCACACAACCTTTTAGTCCTGATTAAAATCTACCTGTAAGTTGTGTCCAGATAGGCAGGTGTGGACCTCCTGCTGGAAAGAAAATTAATAATAGAAACAATTAAAATTAAGAAACTCTCCACAATGTTTTACTGCTATACATCAAAGGCATGGTTGAAGATCTGAGAAGTGGTTGAAAAAAACAGACCCGTTGAGGCAAATTTGAAAAAAAAGCGTCCCACCCCCCACACACACACCCCTCCCCTCTGTGCTCCACGATAACTTCCCCTCGAACCTGTATCGCCCTCTCCATGACACACCCCCTCTGGCAGAGCAAGGAGCCGACTGGCAGAAGATCCTATACTACCTTCAAATAGGATTCACCATGTTGGATTGCTAGTGACTGGCGGCAATGAACACCAGCTCTGCTAACAAGCACCGTCTGCAGCTGCCTGGACAGCTACCCTGTTGACATTGCAGAGTCTAATAAGAGTTATTTATGTAACATGTGCTACATTAAAGGCAAAAATTACCTGTTCAACAACAACTCTGCTGTCTCAGCGTCTATTTTCAGGCCCAAATCCTGGCGGAGCTTTCTCCACCACTCGAAAGATGACCCAATGTTTATTCGAGTTAGATTCCTCACTTGATCATGTTTCCTCTTCATCTCTGCCCTTTCTTCTGTTGGCTTGCGTTTTCTTCCCGCTTTTGGCGGTGGGGCAAGTAGAAGTGTTTTTTTGCGTCCTTCCCCATCACAGCTCTTGTAGCTAAGCTGCTATGCTACTTTTAGCTGCCCAGAGCTCTGAGGAGGGCCGGGAGAGTGGGAGGGGACGAGTCGCTCTATGGGAGAGAGGTGTGTCGATGGAGTGACGGAGCAGCCCTGCACCTGCTAGGGTGAATAGATCTTTTCCATTCTTTTTTCTCCTCACTTTGTTGATATTGCGCTACAGGACAATGATCACCATATAAACAAGGTTCATAATAATTACCAATCTCTCCAATCATCAACCATGCCTTTAATTTAAAAAGTTTAATTTAAAAATTAAAAAAATATATATATATATTTTTTTTAAATGTAAAAAAAGAGTCACCAATCTAAATAACTTTCCAAGGTTCTAAGTTGTAACAGGGAGACCATACTCTGAATCCCCAAAAAGAGGAAACCACTATGCGGGGGCGGAGTCACGGAGTCACACATAGGTAATTCTGAGAGTTTTCAGGGTCAGATTGGATGTTTTTTACGCGCATCCAATTGAGTAAGTCCACGCAACACAAACTAAAAACTTCCACACAAAACTCCAGACATTTGAATGGTATTTATAAACTCCCCCAGACAAGGCCAGACAGCTCCCCAAAAGACGACATGTTCAGGTAAAAGAGGACAGATGGTCACCCTAGTTGTAAGGATAGCTCCCCATGTTGCTTCTGTTGTCCCAGTTCCCTTTCTGTGCTGTGGAGCCGTGTCACACGCTGATGATGTCACAGGTGATGAGTCACACTGGGGTCATGCCACGCTGGGTCATGCATGTTGCTGCAGCCTAACATGTCACATGCATTCACATACTGCTGTCTCCTCTGCCTCTCACTCAATATGAAGTATGTGTATCAATTCTGCAGAATGTGATTAACAAATGTTTGCACCACGTCCTCTTTCCCACTTTTCTCCTTTGTTTTTTTTTTCTTCCCGTAATCTCTTCTAATTTTTCATTTGACATATTTTACCTCTTTGCATCTCTGTTCTTTTCTGCTCTTCCATTACTTCGTCTCTTTCCCTCTCTTTCTCCACTTTCACCTTCACTTCTTTACCAATTCTCACTGCTACCTGGACTGCATGCCACAAAGGAGGACAAAGTGGTTAGCATCTTTTTTGTGTTTTCTCTGTGCTGTGACTGTGATGTTTGTGCCACCAAAAGGTAAAAAAAAAAAAATAGATGAGTTTGTCTGTTACATAAAGTGTATTTCTGCCCTGAGAAGGTGATGTCTTCTTCTTCTTCTTCTTCTTCTTCTTCTTCTTCTTCTTCTTCTTCTACTACTACTACTTCTTCTTCTTTCCCTTTTTTTGTTTTTGTTTTTTTTGTTAATTTCTTCCATATTGTCCTAATTGGAAGAAAAATGAACTGTTGCAGATCTGAGGGAGTAGCGAGCAGAACCAGTGTGTGTACAGATCCAGATTAGAGACCGAAGGGAACAGAGGGAGTCCCTGTAGTTCAAAGTTTTATTTTCAAACTTCGATTTGTCAGCGTTTTACTAAACTCTCTGAGCTGTATTGACAAAGAAATCATGTGATCGCTGAGGATTTTCTCTCTAGTGTAACCTTTGACTAACTTTGTGTCCATTGTCTGTCTCCTCCCTTTCAAAGTGTGTCATAGTGAAGGACAGGGTAAGGCCTGCTGGGTGATGGATTGTACTGCATGGGTCACCACTAATGTCCCCCCTTCATTGTCGGGTCTGTGCTCATTCACAGCATCAGAACAGGAATTCAGACCTACTATGAGTTTTTGTCTATCAGATCATCGTGGTTTATCGTGACTCTAATTCTGGGAATGAATGCAGACCCTAAAAATCAACTGACGAGCAGAACAAGCATGAGACATTATTGAGGCTGTTGACAAGGGCGTTTGACCTAGGGCTGTTCCCCTATTACATTGTTTTAATCACAAGCACCAAAGACCTGGAGTTGACTTGTGTTTTGTCAGTTGAATCTGTCAGTTTTTGTGTCTTTTGAGCTGCATCGGTGTACATTAACAACAATGCAAAAGCAGGAGTTAAACAAGTTGTAAACTTTACTTACAGGGGGAAAATTCACTAAGAATGGACAACAGCCACTCATAACACCAAGAATTGCGCATCATTTGTCCCTGATGTCTGCTTCACCTCAAGATTTGATTCACTAAGTAAATAAAATTAAAAACGATCACAAATATCTCTTCTCTGCAGAGCTGCGCTGTGCATCTCTTCCTGACAGTACTTATTTCTGTCCACTTCTATGATAAGCTGAACTCTCCATGAAGGGGTTAATAGCTGAGCTGCTTCATGATTCCCATCAGCAGCAGTTTTATCCACAGACCTCCTGGAAAGACTCTGGTCACAACAAATGAAACCACTGAATAAAGTAGCTCTCCTGTAACGCCAAGTGTTTCTCATACACACCTTGACAGGAACATGACTGAAAAAAAGAGGCCACAAGCTGAGCTGCTACTAGCTTGTTTCCAGGTTCCAAACTTTCCTTGAGATGTTTTTCTGCAGTGTTGAGGATTCACAAGGCTTTAACAGTGAGAGAGGTTACCTGCAGAAATCTCCCCCCTTTAACAACCACTTTAAACCACACACAAAATTGAAAACGGCAGTGCACATCAAAAGCAAGTTCTTCTTCACAAGGTGAAATGCATCAGGAGGGGCTACAAGCTGAGCTGCCACCAGCTAGTTTCTTGGTGCTAAGTTTTTTTCTTTCCGGTAACTTATTGTGAAGGAGCTCAAATTTCTGCTGCAGTCTCCTCCCCTCTGAAAGAGAAACAACACTGATGAAACTAGTCCAGGTAAACCGGACACTTCTATCACTTCTCAGCTAAAGCAGCTAGATGCTTTCTCTGCTTCTTCTTATCTCCTGTACAAAAGATACGATCCTTGTCCAAGGCAACTATACTGTGACCTTTTTTTTTGTGAAAAATTATTAACAAATAAATGCCCCATTCACAACTGATCACAAAGATTAAATGGGACGTTGAATATTAAGCTATATACTTTGAGGAATATAACTTTGGGGTTACATAAAACAGCTGTCAATTGGAGATGTTATCAATATATCATCTTTGACAAATATGCAGCTAAGTAAGTTTTTTGTACAGCTCATGTAAGCATGTAAAAGAGTTTGCTGTGGTGCTGAAAAAAACCCCAAATGGATAGTCCAGGTGTGGTTTTGTTCATTAAATCTGTTTCGACTGACAAAATCCTGAGTCTAGCACAGCCCTAGTTTGACCCCTGACCGGTCCTGACCCCTCTTCCTGTGGCTTAAGGTGTGGCTGAGCCAAAATGATTACCAATAATACTGGCTAAAATCTTTAATGAAACAGGGATGGGTGATTGATTTTTTAGCCGGCATGCATATAAAAAAGCACACTACCCCACTAACCATTTATCTGAATGCACACTGGATGCTCACGCATGCCTGTACATGCTTCCCCTGCCTGTGTGTCTGAGGCCAGACCAGCCTGCCATGGGGAGACAGGGGGGACGCAGGTATATGTTCCACTTTGTCCACTTGCCATGACCCTTTAATGCTTGGTCACTGCCAAATGTCACCAGTGTTTGTTCCTGATGAGCTCCATCAAAGTCAGAAATAGTGAGGAGAAATAAATGTATTTAATCATTTCATTTTTTTTATGCTGAGTACCCGAGGAGTCACAAAGGAGATTCAGGGTTGTGTAAGGAGTTTAAGCTGAAAAAGAAAAATGGTAAAACATGTTGGTTGGTTTAGACTCTCAGCTGTGGGAGACATTTATCAAAAACCATGAACTAGGATGTCTGGCTGCAGCACAGGTCTTCTTGGCAGCCTGTTAAGCTTTGGATTTGTTTCAGGTGATTTGCTGAGGTTGTCTGTTGGCCAAAAGTTGGAGAGATGCTCCTTTTTGGCAATTAAGACAGAAACACATCAGCTAAGTGTAATGGAATTCATTGAACCTAGTTTATCTATTTTACATAACAATGACTAAACTCTGTTGTTAAGAACTGGTTTGGCGACCCCCCCCCCCACCCCCACCCCACACACACACACACACACACACACACACACACACACACACTCACAAACACACACAAACAGAAAAAAAAAAAAAAAAAAAAACCTTTAGTGGCAAAACCATTTTGTTCTGTTACCAAGTTGGAGAAATGTGTCCTACTATGAGATGCACAAGGAGCCCGACTGCCCACAAATATTAGCTGAAAAGCAGCCAACAACTGTGGAGCTGTTTTTCCCATCACTTCACATATGACGAGAATGGAACACAAGAAGGGGACAAGGGTAGGGTGATATGACCCAGAATAAATGAATTAATTTCAGCTTTTTCTTTCTTCTTAAAAAAAAAAAACTATGAAAAATGACACAGAAGTTACTCCATATGAGGTTTTGGCCACTGGTTGATTATCTCACCTTTAAAGTCATTAGATGAGTAAGCTGTATGCAGGCAGACAGTTATCTGAACTGAACTTCATCTATTTCGAAGGGGTAATTCGGCTGTATTATTTTAAGGTTACAGAAACAAGTTTAAAATTCTAACTCTTTGTATATAGCTCAGAGTGAAGAATTGTACTATTCTCTCTGGCTATAATAATGCATTGAAGAATGAGAATAAAGATGACTATTGCATCAGACTGTGCTCCTGCTCATTACCTACCTAAAGAGAGGGGGGTAACAATATATTTCCATGATGTCTATTTCTTGTCTTGTAATGGTCTATTGCATCTAATAGAAAGTCACATTTCTCCCCCTTAGATGACTTTAAAATGGAAAATGTATGTTTTCCATTATTAAAACTTGCCTTTAACCCCAGCCTTAGTGCATGAGGAGTGAAGGATTGATCTAGCTGAAGAACCATTGGAGCTCAAACTGCTGAAAAGTAAATGCTGGTTTGAGTATAAGGGTGTCAGAACACATAGTGCATTCCAGCTTTTGAGTAGTGAAGAGTCTAGCTGCAGACTGGTCAAGCTGCCAATGCTGACCAATGTCCAGCTCCAAAAACCTCCCACAATGGGCATCTCGGCATCAGAGCTGGACTATAGAGCAGTGGAGGGGGGTTAGGAAGAACACGGTTTGGAGGAACATGACAGTGATAACTACACCTCAAAATTCTCTGTTTTTCAACCCACGTAGAATCTGTGGAAAGAGTTGGACAACCAGCTCTGATCCATTGGGACCCCACCTAACAACTCCCAGGACTTGAAGGATCCATTGCTAATTTCGTAGTGCCAGATCACCGTCAGGATGTAGTGGTCAATGTCTTGTTAATTGGGCCTGTTTTGACACTGCCGACAAGAGGGGTTCTTATATGACATTGTCATAACATTACGGCAGAGCAGTGTTTGTTTTTGGCTTAAATGTGCGTATATTATTGCTGTGAAAAAAAAAAAAAAGTTGAAGACAGCAATGAATTATGTTACCCATCTGAGGAACTAGAATCCACATCTTGGACTCCTCTCAGAACAGATACATCATTAAAACCTGCCGTTTCATCTTTAAATAAATTTCAGAGTCTGATAAAAAGGCTAATCTGTAGCTCTGAAGTGTGTGGAATAGCTGAAGTGTATTTAATGAGTGTCTGAAGCTATAGCTTGTTAATAGCTGAGTGTTTGTTTATGTGTGTTTAATGTCAGCTCCAGATGGCTCCCAGAAACTGAACAAACCGCTGACAAGCTGCCTCCTTTGTAAAAGAGCACTGCCTCCCAGTGGTTAGCAGGCTGGAACTGGCTCCAAATACACACACTCTCACACACTTATACTTTTGTTGGTATAAAAAGAAATCATTCAGTATTTTGAACAGTGTTTTAACCCAGATAATTCTCTGCTGATATGACAAATACTGCCAGACCCTGACTGTGAGCCAAAGCTGTCCTTGACCACTCAGAAAAAATCTAGTATTTAAGGCCAAGAAAGAAGGTGTTATCAATGTGTTCCAGCGCTTTAAACTGAACTGTGATTCACTAAAATCTTTAATTAGGAATGTGCAGTAAGAAATGCAGAAATATCTCATAAATATAAGGCAAAGATCCAGAAATCTGTGATTTGCTGACGCTTGTAACTTATAAGTGTGATAAATAAAGGGCAAATCTTTATTCATGTCTTAAGTTATTAGATGGGATGTCAGATACAGAATTTTTCTTGAGTTGACACTGAGTTGTGTGCTGGTATGTTAGTTGGTCAGTTGTGATCTGGTGCTCTCTCCCCAAGTTTTTCCATATTTTGTATATTCTGTGCAGTGGTAAATTCAGAGATGGTGAAGCAGGTTAGTAATCGAGCTGTCTTGAGTGGTGAACACTTTCTGACATGGTCTGACGATTAATGTCTCCTGCTCACAGTCAAGCTTTTCCAAGTTAAACCACCTCCATGCAAATGAGGATGATCCACAGCTAACAATTCCATTTAGAGACAAGAATCCTGAGGCTGGTGGTGTTTGTGTTTTGTCCCCTGGCGCTGTTTGTTTTCTTTTTTAACTTCAGACATGCAGGCAGCTACAATACCTTAGATTGTTGCAATGTATGGACACTGCAGGTGTTCTCAAAGCACATATGCAGCAGTTTCATCATAATCAGTGAATAAGTTGTGCGTCCTGAGCTACTTGGTTTGCGGTTGTAGCTTTATATCTTTTTTTCACACTTTTTGGAAATTCTTATAAGCCTGCTATCAAGGCTACTAAATTTGCATACACACAAACACATTTAAGAGCCATAGTGATGCATCGTCACAAAGGATATCTTATTTTTTGCATCAAGCTGACACTGCACTTTTTTTCCTGAGAAGGGAGGATGCTCTGCATAGTCTCAGTCATGGTTTTCAGGACAAGATGACTAACCTGCTGCTGTCTCCTCCTCCTCCTCCTCCTCCTCTTCACACTCAGTTCCTCTCTAGTATGTGTTTTTTCCTCTACAACACTCTTTGTTCCCTTTTTCTGACCAATCAAAAGTGTCTAATTTTAACTCTTTATCTTGTATGTTTTTATCTCTCTCTTTGAACATCTACTCCCACAGCACTGTTTATGGAGTCGACAAATAATACAACAAAGCCCTGCTTTGAGCACATAAAATCACTCCACAGCCCCCTGATTCTCTCCAGTTCCAGCTTTCTGATCCAAATATGGTCTCTTCTAACTCTAACAGAACAACGTGGTAACATCCAAAATGCAAAAACAAGTACGCGATTCTCAGACCTACAGGCAAAGTCAAAGTCATAGGGCTTTATTTTTGTGCTTCGCCGGAGACGTGACTCAGGCAGGGAGGAGAGAGGGCGTGGAGTGGATTTAACACAGCCGAGACCTGTATTGACCAATAACATCAGCTCCTCTCCTTGCCTTTAAATCCGTCACCGGCGAGGCATATTACAATTTTTGTGAAGTAGTCAAAGAGATCAAGAGATGTCTGAAGACAGCAATGCCACACGATGGCGACAGAAGGCAGCCCCTCAACAAGTGTCACTGTAAGCGCTGCATTGGGTGTCCTCCACATTCTCTCATATGAGCACAGATGGATTTGGTGTGTGTAATGTTGGGCCCACTAGTAAGACAAACACCCTTTTCACAAATAAAGACACTCACATAAAGTTGCACATATTCAAACCACAACCAGATCACATCATAAATTCCAATAATGGCATTAAAATCTGAACCATCTGTGCGTAAAGGACGCATCACGCTCCGTGGCCTGGCTCCTTCTTTCATAGATGTTGGCATATAAAATAAATTTGGCTCACAAAACTGAATATTATAATATTCATATGTAGGCTTAAAGTAAATAACTCATCTGATCACTGAAACAAATCATCTGTTCAGCAGCTGCAGCAGCAGCTGCAGCAGGACGGGGAGAGGACACGGAGACATGCCCAGGTCAAGCTGCGCAAGAAATAAGAGAAAGAAAGAAAAGGAGGGAGACGAATCACATATCTTGTTAACTTCATCATGTGTGTCTATTTACTAGATATTTAATTTAATTTAATGCGGTTTCAGCTGTGTTGATTCGGTCAGGTTGTGTGTCCAAATGCATGCCAAACGCGCTCATCAGATCAGATATAGATCAGAATATATCGATATTGATGTATGTGCTGACTCAGATTATTAAGATTATTAGTTGTTGATGATTATTTATTGCACTGAAATGTGCCTGACACTGTGGAAACCTGTCGATGAGGCATTGGTGACGTATGCCGATACGCCGCCGGTCTAACAAAATACCACTAGACCAGCTGCGTTCTGCCTGCGCTGAAAGCTGACCAGGTTTGAATCGGCAAGCTTTCAGCGCACTTTATACGCCACCGGCGAGCACAAAAATGTCACTGCGCCAGCTGATTCTGTCGACACCTCCCTCTGCCACGCCACCACGCCAAGCTTGGTGGACCTCGGTGCGCCTCAGTCCACGAAAATACCAAACTGGCTGTACGCCGGGCTCCGCCAGATGAAAATACCACTGCGCGGGGTCCACCACCCTCCGCCGCCTCACCGGTGGACACAAAAATAGAGCCCATAGTCTGTACAGCTATGTTCACACAGGCACAAAACCAAAACCAAATTTGCTGGGTTAGCTGCATTTGCTCCCTAAAAGTTGGTGTTTTTGAAGTAAGGTGAGCTGAAGGGAGAGTTCTGCTGTACATTTTTTTGGAAAAAACTCACCATCAATGAGGAGGCAGGATGTTTAAATCATTGACTGGTTCAGAGCTGGAACAACAAAGACATGAGGCTATCTGGTCCCTAACAATAAAACAACACAAATTCAAAGCAGTTCAGCACCACAGATACCGAGTTGGGTTGAATTAGTTACACACAGCATTTCACAAGACAGACTTGATAAAAATGGTATACAGTATAAATATGTTTAAGTTAAGGTAGTCTGTAATTGCCGTAACATAAAAACTATTTTGTTTTTGTTAGCTGTAATGAGTTTGTTGTATCTACAGAGGAGCAAGCCTCCTTCAATTCAGATTACCATTGTACGCCACCATGTTTCTACCAGAGCACAGACCAAACAAATAATTTTTTTTGTACTAAGTCAGAGGTCTTGCGAATCTGGAAAAACAAAAATTGAGTGGTTGTTTTTATGTGCAAAAATTGTAGCCTACTGATAGATGTTGTTGTTCAGAAAAATAGGACAAATGGAGTATCCAGTGTATCGCTCGTCACTGATGCATCTTGTCCTCAACTGTCGTTGTGCTTCACTGGGATTAGAGGACTGAATGCAGGGTGTGTTTCAGTCCTATGGGGCGTTCACACCAAGAGCGAGTAAAATAATCTACTTGCTCAATTCACACTTATGTTGACAGCAAATTAAGTGTATTTACTCGCTTTAATGACTCGCTTGATTGACGAGAATGACTGAATGTGATTCACGTGTTACGCGTTTGCAGAGAGTCCAATCACACATGTAAAAGAAAAAGAGAGTAGGAGTTCCTACATGTCAGGTCAGTCTGTTAAATATCAAAGACAGCAGAGGCTATCTGCTGGTGTTGACATACATTACCGAGGTATAACGTGAATATTTGCTTGAGATATTTTTAACTCTTTACTTGCACTTGGTGTGAACACCCCATTAGACTGTATGAAACTTGGATGTACTGAAAGCTGCAACACCCATTTGTTTCTGGATTTAAGTTTTAAAGCCAATTGATAGTGGACACCATACTACAAAAACAGATTCAACTCAACTTTTGGTCTACCTGCTATTAAAAAAAACAAAGATAAAGCTAAGACTGTCTATGCTTAGCATGTGCAGCTGGAAAAAAGAGCTATCCAGAACAAAATCAATAATAGTACCAGGCTGTAATAAAGTTTATTTATGCAGTAGAGATCAGCTTTTTTTAATGGGTGTGTGTACAGTTTCCAGTGCTTCTGGACGCTTGAGGAACTGCAGTTTTTAGTACTTCAGCATTGGCTTCATATTTCAAGTCTGGAGGTTGCTGCCTGGTTTCAGTGTAGACTCTGACTATTATATCGCTAATTTCCACACACTGTACCTGTAAGGCAGGAGTTAGCTGCAGTGATGTTTACCATGCCTTTAAGATAAGGATATTTAACCCGCACCTTGATCTTTCTCTTAACCTAACCAAGGTGTGTAAGTACCAAAACCTGACCAAACTGTGTCTATTACATGTTCAGGTACAAAGCATTAATTTTATAAGTATTTAACATTTTCAGAAGGCACAGATAAATAATGTTGTCCTATGATGTTGGCACAATTTCAAAAGCACACAGATCATGTGTCAGTTGGAGAAATTGCAGTTTGTTTAGTGTATTCGGCTGTTTAGTATGAGCTCTACCGAAAGCTGTAGCGCACAGAGAGCAGCGTGAGAGTCTTCCCCATGATCTCCACATCAAAAATGTAAAACCAGTGTGGATTTACAGCCCCGGCAGCTGCTTTTCTTTCAGCCTTCCTCTCCTTTGCTCGTGTTCAGCCTGCTTCAGAGTTGATCTACGACCTTATTAGAGGAAATGGAGCATTATGTCTTTTGCCGTCGTCTTTCTTCTTCCCACCATTCGGGATTTACCATTCCCTGAACGATGGCAGTTTACACCCAGCACTGCCTCATATGTCATCCTGTCGAAGAGTGTGTGTGTGTGTGTGTGTGTGTGTGTTGGCAGCAGGGTCACTGCACACGCTCACTGAAAGCCAGCCACACCTTCCCCACTGCCCCTCCCCCATAGCTCCCATCTATTCTTCCCATTTAAGGAAAAGCTGATGTTCACACAATCCAGCGCTAAATGAACGCTGTGAGCGGCCGCTGCTGTTGGCTGAGCGACGGCAGTAACAAACGTCTTCACCATTCTGTCAGCAGATGGATGGAGCAGCGATGAGGGCAGGGGATGAAGAAAAGAGGGTGTGAGGTGGAGAAGTGTGAGTGACAGGTGTGTGGTGTCTTCATTTGTTAAGTCAGCCAGGTGTGTCAGCTGAAGTAGAGGAGGGAATGGAATGAAGGGAACAAGGGAAGGAAAGGTAAAAAGACAGAAAGAGGGAAGTCGGGAGTTGCAGGAAAGGATTTAAAGAGTAATAATGCAATGAATGGGGGAAGTAAAAAAGACAAGAAAGGGAAATAAAGTGAGATTAGAGAAAAATATAGTTTTGTCAAAGATTGTTAAAGGGGTGTCCATGGTGACTTCTGTTAATGATTTCAAAAAGACTTTTAAAATTTAGAAGAAGAAGGGAGGGATTCAGAAAATAACGGAAACAGAAGACATTTAAAAACAGAGGAGCAGTGGAGTAACGGAAAGAGTAACTGAGGATAAGAAAGAGAGAAAGTGAAGTTATGATAAAAAAAAATAATAGGCAGAGGCTGAAGGAAAAGAAGGAAAAAAGAAATGAGGAATAGAAAACCTACAAGGGAAACCAAGGAAATAGGATTTTATTGAAAGAGGAGGAAAGAAAAGTCAGATGGTAGATTTACCCTCAAAGACAAAAAAAAAGGATTAACAAGAAGAGACAAAAGACAAGAAAGGAAGAAATATAAAAGTAAGGAACATGAAGAAGAGAAATGAAAAAGAGAGAAGCCTGAAATCAAAAAGGCAGAACAGGAAAATTGAGTAAAAAGAAGGAAAAGATAAAAGGAGTGAATACATGAATGGAAAGAACAAGAAAAACAAAAAAAATATTAAAGAAAGTAATAGAAGTGAAGGCAAATGTGAAAGGAAGAAAGAAAAAAGTAACAGCAGAATGAAAGAAAAAAAGGGAATGAAAAACAGAAGAGGCAAAGAAAAAATGAAAAAAAGAGAGAAAAAGATAAAAAAAGAACCAATCAGAAAAAAAAGAAAATGAAAATGAAAGAAAGAATAAATCAAAAAATGACAGAAAAGCAGAGAAGAAAGGAAAAGAAAGAAGAAGATGAATGAAAAAAGAATAGAAAAGAAGAAATAGGACAGGAAATGGCAGAAGGGAGAACAAAAGGTAAGTTTTAAAAGGAAAAGGCAGAACAGAAAATGGGGGGCTGAAAGAAAAAAATCAAGGAAAAGCACCAAAAAGGAGTGAAAGAACTGGAGTCAAAAGGAAGACAGAAACAAACATACAGAATAGAAAGACAAAGAAAACAGGAAACTTTAGCAGTGGGGTGAGGAGGAGACCTCAAGGAAGACTGGATTCACTGGTGGAGCTAAAGTTCCTCCTGCTGACATTGACCACCAGTAAAGACACACACTCTTTTCTCTTATATACACTCACACAAACACATACGTATAGACACACACATGCACACACTACTTTGTCCCTCTTTGATTTGGTTACCATGGAGAAACACATTTTTAGGCTGGAGGAGGATGACATTGTTTCATGAGAGACGGCACTGCTTGTTTTACACACACACACACACACACACACACACACACACACACACACACACACACACACACACACACACACACACACACACACACACACACACACCTCGCCTACAGGCGGTCGCCCACGCAACACTCTTCCAGGCAAGAGGGCTTCAGAAATGTCCTACATATACATACTGTACACACACACACACACACACACACACACACACACACACACACACACACACAAAGCTCCCCAGCGTGCAGTGAGATGTAAGATGAACTGGAGCTGACACTAGAGTGGGCTGCATCTGGACAGAGCAAGCTGATTGGTCAGATCAGCTGGTTGAGGGTGTGACATCATGCTCTTGCTGGTCTGGCTGAGAGAACCACTGCCAGTGCATGTGTCACACACACTCTAGGGTGGAGCTTTAGCATCATATGCACACACACACACACACACACACACACACACACACACACACACACACAGAGTCAGATCACACACTCGATTAATTCCTGTGATGTCTTTGAGGAAAACAGAACACAATCTCTCCAGGATTAAATGTTTCATATTCAGTGTGTGTGTGTGTGTGTGTGTGTGTGTGTGTGTGTGTGTGTGTTTGTTCATGTGCGTGCCCATGTGGTGTATTACTTCTTCATTGTTTAGCCCCCCCCCATCTGCGGTGTATAAGCACATTACAAACACATGAAGCTGTGCCATTATGAAATGGGATCTGTTGTCTTCTTCTGAGGTTAAAAACACACAGCCATCGTCCCATGATGTTTGTTCTCCTATATGCTGTTCCCATTCAGGGATTATACTCTGGATTACAGCATTTACTCGCCTTTGTTGGTAGCCACAAGTAAAGCAGCCTATAGAAACTCTCAGGCTATTAATCTCTGAATCTGTTCCATAGTAGTCCAAAAACTGGCCTTGTACAAATTGCATCAAAAAAACATTTTCAAGGTGTCAAGGTGTGGTGCTGGCAACAGCATGGAACGTTTGGTAGTAGATTTATTATGTACAAAACAGAAATAACAATCTCTAAATTTGTTGGTGTAGTTTCTTTGAAGATGATCCATTTGTACCTTGGCTATATTGATTATGGTCGCTGCAGAGAAGTAGAAATGTGAGGGAAAAATAACTGAGTATGTATGTAGCTGTTATACGTCAGGAGTCAAACCAATCAGCATGTTGACGTGCGCAGATATATCACATCATATACAAATTGTAATCAATAAACAAATTAGGGAAAGGCTGACAGCTTTTTTGTTGGAAGATGAGAACACTGACAATTCTGCAAATGTAGTACACACAATATGATTGTCTTTTTCATGTCACTTTTTTTTGATCAAGCTTTTTTTTTTGACTCGCATTTATATACTGTAGTTGAACTTGTGGGTCAAAACCTGATGTGTGAACTGTGGTGCAACGAGCAGGCCTCTTAGGGCAGTTTCGATCTGATTGAGGTGTTGTTGTTGTTCATCTTCCATTTGTAAGTGTATTTTTTTCCTGATTATACTTTGTTTTTAGTTCAGGTAAAACTTAGGAAAAATAAGTCTATTCCAGTACAGGAGTTGAATAGGTGTTTATGTGAAAAGAAACATTTTCTGTACATATAATAGTTTACATTCGCTCATCCTCCAGGAAAAGTAGCTGAATGGTTGGGTCTGTAGGTCCAAACCTGAACCCTGTGGAGTTGTGGAGGAGGAGTAGACTCTGGGTTTGGAGTTATGATCTGTGCGCCAGTATTGTCAGCTGATGATGAGTTGAATAATGGTGAGGAGCTGAAGGGATTACTGCCCTGCTAATCTGTTGCCCCTCGACCGAGGTAAAGAGGTAGAGAAAGTCTGAGAGTAAGAGAGTGAGAGTGGGGGAGAGAGGCAAGGGTAGTGTGTGGCTGGGCGGCTGCCTGACAGCTGTGGGCGGTGCGGGCAGCTGATTTACTTTAGATTAGTCTGGACATGCGCCAACTGGGATTCAATCAGGCCATGATGAATGTGCTTTGGCGCGCTTAAGGCTAAGTGCTAACTGCTACACTGACTGCTAACAGTCCACCCCAGCAGCCATCAAGGAGTTACGTTTTGGGGTTTCTGGAAGTCCCGGAGGTGTTTTTGTTTTTAACTTGAGCCAAGGTTTTTGTGCAGCAGAATCCAAGTGACGATTGTGTTTTTCCTCTGTGCTCTGGATTTATTCTCTGAAAATAAACCGCTGGGATTATATACAGAGGGAGATAAATCCTGTTTTGTGCTGTAGGACTGAGGTGATATTCAGTAGCTATGGCTACATGTGAGTATCTGATGTCTCCCATTGATTTGATGTAAAATGAGACAGTATCAAAATTAATCATTGCTTCTGTGCAGGGCTCGGATCATAAATCTCTCTTTACTATGAAGAATGTTATAGAATTTAAGAGTTGAAATGACAGAAAATCATTGTCAGCATGTTGAAGAGTGATGTGCTCAGTAAAAATAGCTCTACTCCTTCAGATTGAAGCAAAGCACATTTACAGTGTGTTATTATTTAAAATAGACTCATCCGTCCTCTTTTGCAATATCAACCTCAAAACCTCAACCTTAAAATGTATCTTCTTAGCTTGTAGGAATGTTGACATGGAAATACAGCATACTTGTCCCATCCTGTACTGTCTGGTATCTCTGTAGGAAAAAAAGGAAAAAGTATGTTGGATACTGTAAACACAGGTTGACTGTATGAAGGAATTTTCAAGTGTTGGAAACAGACAGCAGACACGTTACTAAATGTCTGCTTTAGAAAATCCATTCATCACATACGGAAGAATCAAATGTAGTTTGTCTTGTTTGTCTGGTGATAGGTGTGTAAATATCAGTAAAAGCCAAAATGAGTTTGATTATACCGGCGTATCGGACATTGGCAATAATCCAGTTATGCATCTCTACTGTCAGGCCTCTGTGTTGCATAATTACTAGCTAACTACACATTGTCTCACTTTTAAGCCAGCGAGCCATAAAGTATACAAGCAATGTGACAGTAACTCTTGATCTAAAGGTTATTTTATTCAAAATTAATTGATTTAAAGAAATGACCCTTTGTTTTGATGATTTGTGGCTCTTTTATGACAACAACATTCATACTGCTGTGGGGTTTTGACCAATCTGAGTCAAGTTTTAAAAAATAGCTGAAAAAGAGATAAGACAGTCTGGTAATAATTCAAATAAATATGTCTGATTAAGACACTCCTAACTGTGATTGAAAGGTTAATAGACCAAGCAGGAACTTAAGAAGAATTTAATGTCTTCAGGAAGTTTACATTGGTTTATTTATGTGGTTCCAGACTGTAGCTTACAAAAAGTATGCCATGTTGTCTGTTAGCTGACAGTCCTGCAGATTTTTGTGTCCAAGCATGCCTCACTACTGTCTGTTAAATGCTTGTCTTCTACATTGAGCCCAGCATGCTGACACCTCTGTTCTCTCCATCCTGTAGGTGATGTGGGTATGCAACCTGTGCCGTAAACAGCAGGAGATTCTAACCAAATCAGGAGAATGGTTTTCGGGGTCCGGGGTGCGGCCTGGGAGCCTTGGCACCTCCTTGAACAACCTAGCCACGGGAGGTGAGGCGCAGCGGGATAGGAAGCTACTCCGCTCCAGATCCCAAGCCCCGCCCTCTGGGAACACAGGGCCACTAGACGGGACGCAGCCCCCCACTGGTGTCACAGCTGCCAAGGGTACTGACAGCATGCCCGGGATGCGCTCCCAAAGCGAGCCACCTAAAGAAAAGTAAGGCATTGAAATGCACACAACTGAAAACATGTTAGAGTAACAGAACTTTAAGGATGTTTCACAAGAACAAGCCATAGCCTGATTTTCATAAGCACAATGCGATAGAGAACTGGAGATTTATTCAAAATGAGCTAGACCTGCTTGGGAGCTAAAGCTTGTGTTTTTTTAATCCCTATGGTAAAAATAAATCTGTGTTTGTTCAGGTTTAACCACTGGAGAGGCTGGGTCACAGATATTTGTCTTGAGAAATATAAATTTACTCATCACTCGGTTGTTTGCATCCAGAGGGTGACTTATCGATGTTTCATAACATTTTGTGCTTTCACTGAGAAGACCAAGGTTGGAAGATAATTCAGTGCAAATTATTATTTTTTTTGGTATTTCTCAAGGTACAAATGCCAGAAAAAGATCCATATGTGTTTCTATCCTACAGCTTAATGATACTTTAGAATAACTGATCCTCTTCTCATGCAGGAAACGGCCGGTTTCCCTCCATGAACAAAATGGCAAAGGAGGACTGGGACGTGGAAGTGGCCGCAGAGCTTCAGGGAAGCTGCCGTCTCAGTCGTCCCTGGATGAGCGAGTGATGTCTGGGGACAGAGGAGAGAGACGATTAGGAGATGGACGAAGGCTGGAGAAGATCCATTCTCAGGACTACGAGGATGGGCAGGAGAACTTTGGTCTTACAGAAACCCACCGTAGACGCCCAGAGGACGAAGAGCAGAGAGAACGCCAGCGTCGTGAAGAGGAGTTTCAGAATCGGTATCGTAGTGACCCCAACTTGGCTCGATATCCAGTCAAACCACAGAAGGAGGAGCAGGAGATGCGCATGCATGCTAAGGTGTCCAAGGTCCGCCATGAAAGACGGCACAGTGATTTGGCGATCAATGAGGTAGGACTGGAACCTGAACGAGGGGGTGGTAGTGCAGGGGAGGTGCCTGAAAACCGCCTTTCGAGGAGGGGTGGAGGAGGGGAGGGAGATCGTAAGGCTGGCTTGGCGAACCACCGGGCCTTCTCTATGGATAGGACCGTGGGGGGTGGAGGAGCTCCACCTGCAGGAGGTGGAGTGAGATCAGGACCTCAACCTGGGGGACTGGGGCCTCCAGATTGGGGTCCAAACAAAGGCCGCTTAGAACCTTGTACCACACGGACACCAAAGGACAAGTGTGGGGATAACTTGCTGAGGAAGGACTCTCAGAGCTCAGACCAGTCTGAGTCTTTGAGGCCGCCCCCTCCACGGACATACAAGAGCAAGCGCGGAGTCAACAAGAGGCAGATGTCCATCAGCAGCTCAGAGGAGGAGGGCGGCTCCACGCCCGAGTACACCAGCTGTGAGGACGTGGACATGGAAAGCGTCAGCGAGAAAGGTCAGTCGGACAGATGTGCTCACTCTTACAGGCTTACTTGACTAAATATAGCCGAAGTTGCCTACCTAGTATGTTTGCCTTCCATTTGCCTACACAAGATACTCCTCTAAAGTCACTGCTAAAGCTAGCCTTCGAGTTTTAGCTTTCTTGTTCTACCCACCAAAAGTTATTTATAGTCTTATCCTTGATCTGCTCATGTGAACGTCATTATGTGAGACTGATGCTTCAGCCTTTGCTGCACCACCCACTCTGTAGCCACTGACTTGTGGGCGGGGTTAGAGTCACATCTGCAGGAGGTTTGATGGCTAATTGTAGCAGCTAATACTCTGAGAGATAGATGGATCACGAACAAAGGATTTGATAAATGATTAGAAACATTTAGGTCACTAAGTCGTTGAATGTGTTCAGATAGAAAATGGTTGCAGAGTATTGATGATCATGGAAGTGTCCAGCAAAAATTTGAACCCTATAATCCTGTCATCATTCGCTTGTCCTTTCCCTAGACCTCATGGAACATGCATCTCAACTAGCCTTAAAAGTAGATTTACAATAATAGGCTGAGAGATAGTTTTGCTCCTTTGATCATTCAAATGATGGCACAGACTTATTTCGGATGAAAAAACTATAAGATATGTGACAAGGTGATGCACCTACCCGGCATACACTGCATCACTTTCTCTATGTGTCATCTACACCTCTATGCTGCAGCACATCCCTGCTGCTCTCAGGACAGCTCTCGTTTATTTGGAGAGTCCCTGTGATTTAGGCCAGCAGATTTGTGGAATTAGGCCAGTGGCTCGGATGCTACGTAATGCTTAGCAATCATCCAGCTGCAACAGCCAACCATGGACCGCTAGCTTAAATTTAGCATGACTCTGTTTGCATAGTTACAGCCGGCGTCATGTTACAAATGCAGCAAGAAGCAATTCAAGACAATTCGAAGAGCAAAAACCAAGTGTCTGAGCTTGAGAGGCAGTGTGTGGAGTCAGCAGTGCTCCATCAGCTTATAAGAGGCCTGGTCCAGATGTTTTAATCCAGATTACTACAACTCAGGGGGTGGTTATGGGTAGGTGGTGTGGATTGAGATTATTAGCTGTTTTAAATACTCTTCAGCTAGCTGTGCCTCAATCAGGATGTTTCCTTTTACTCTCTTTTAATGTATTTCGGAACTTTTGCAGGATTATTAAGTGTAATTTTTCTCACAAAGTGGCACGAGGTTAAGTGAAGTGGAATCATAAGGTCAAGAGCCCCGCTGGTTTCAGAAAATAATGCATTTTATTTGATGTTATTGGTTTGGCTGCAGTGTGAGCTGAAAGTGTCTGAGTGCAAATGTGATTGTTTTTACAGGAGAGGCTCAAGGTGGTCTGGGTCTTAGTGCAGGTTTACGAGACGTGATAAACAACCTTATGTTATGTGTCTGCAATTAAAGGACCTAATGATAAAAGTGTGATGGCCTTGCAATTGTAAGATCTTTGACAGCTAAACCGTCAATTCAGAATAACATGAACGCAAGTGGTGAATTTTCATCACTTCCTCCACATTTTTGCATTTGTTTCATTTGTGCTCTTATTATCTCTTCACCTTATTTTACCCTCTTCCCCTGCTTTCATTTAAAGGGGAATTGCTAGTTATTTGTGTTAATGCCCTTACCTGAACTCTGATTACTTCCAAACCAATGAAGGCAGTAGGTATTTAAAACACAAATGAAACGCCTAGATGTCACAATAAACATAGTAATTGTGTATTGTTTTTTTTTTCTTAAACTGTTTCAAAGTTTTGGCAGAAAGTTTGTCATTTTTACCGTCAATGTGTGTAGGATCCATATTTCATTTACCGGTCTCACGAACCACTAATAATCGGCACTGGTATCAGCCCTGAAAAATAGATATCGACTAACCCCTAGAAGTGCCTTTGAAACACAGTAAACCCTTCAATAACCAAGTTAACAGTTATTGTTTGGAGGAAGACACATCACACACCCAGTTGCTGATAATATGATGCACCAGTTAAACTCCTGTAAGGCGGCATGGTTTGACTGGATCATAAACCAGTTCCTCTCAGTGTCCTGCCCATAACGGAGAATAATTGTGCTTTCCATTTACCTTGGAAATCGGATGACGTCACACCCGAGTTATCAGCCTTTCAGTGACAAATTTCGGAAAAAAGTAGCCAACAGCCAAAAACAGCAGCTAAAACTACCAGGCTATGGTTAGCTGTTGTTAGCAAGGCCGGCTTTTTAGTTCGCATATACACGTGAAAGTGTAAATTACTCTGTGTCAGCATTTCCATAGCTATACATCTAACAATACTATTGTAAACAGCTAACTTATTGTGACAACAAATGGTAAGAAGTGTTAAATATAGAATTAACAGGAGCTTCTACTAACTGTTAACAACTGGCGCCGCCATCTTTAAATGTCAACTCAGGGGTTGTGTGGACCGTCCGATTTTCTGAGTCGGAAATCCGACCTCAGGGGTCAATCCAGTTAGAAGCTCTGACTCGGAGCTCGGAAATCCAAAACAGATACAAAATTTGGTTTTCAAATCGCCTAATCGCGAAACATAAACTTCACTAACTTTTCACCGTAAACACAGATGTGATTTCACTTTCATCAAAGTGGACTGTTTGTGCTTACATCTGAAGTATCATCAGAGATTTATCAGCTGACAATAAAAAGCTTTGTAAGCATACTAGTGTCCATCATACAGTCCCTACATTACCCTGTGCTGCATTAGTCCGAAGACGCCTTACTGAAGATTGTACATACCACTCAAATTTTAGCAGAGACAGTTTCAACTGAAGCACAATTTAAGATGGTATAACTTAGGGGAAGAAGAGAAACAGATGATTTTACATTGCAATGTGGCATCTACAGTGTGTCCTTAGCTCATTTGGAGACCAAAAAATGGAGATTCTCCAAGCCAGCCTTACGACAAACAGGAGAGGCAACATTGTGCCATCACTCCTGAGCAAAATGCTTTTTCAGTACTTGGTGACTCTGGTTTTCTATACATTTACCTTTAGATGTGGGCTTTAATAATGCTGTAGATTTGGGCCAAAAAGGAAGCAGGGATCTGCCTTGGTGTAAAAATGAACACAGAGGTGATAATGGGCAAAGGATGTGTCTGGTTTTGGGATGATGTTGTTCCCATGCAACACTGGTACACACAATTGGTGTATTCTTCTCAAAGGAAACACAACTAATGCCTCTGTGTGTGTGTGTGTGTGTGTGTGTGTGTGTGTGTGTGTGTGTGTGTGTGTGTGTGTGTGTGTGTGTGTGTGTGCGCGTGTGTGTGTTACATTCCCACATTCAATGATTACCTCAAAAGTCCGAAAAAATCTGCATGAAACCACCTTGTATATAGTGCTAGTCTAAATTTGCTCATGCAGGGAGCAATTATTCGGAAAGAGACTTAAGTAAGACCTCATGTTGTGCTGGCAGCCCACTGGTTTGTGTTCAGGTTGGAAACTGCCAGCTGTTGTTGTGGTTGTCAGAGAAATTATTGGCACACTTTAAAATCAAAACAGCCTCTAATAGGAACAATGTGCTCAACAGATTTGTATTTTTAACACAAGTAAAACACAGAACAATTTACAATCTTACCTCCTCATTTATTGCCACCAAATCCTCTACACATACTTCTCTCTGAGGGTATGTTCATCATGTCAGGCTGGAAAATGTGCCGTGACAAGAGAATATGTTTATGGCAGAGCAGAGAGGCTACGATCTCCCCGGGTGATATGAACTAAAGCAGAAAGACTCGTGGCCCCTGGCTGACCAGTCAGCTGGCTTGAGTCAGTGTCCTGCAAGCCATGTGGCATTGGTACAGATGCTTATTGTTTCACTCTCTTTTAGCCTACAGCATCCACATGGTCTGATTGTAAGGATACAGTGATAATGTTTTCATTCTCAGGCCTTGTACTGGATCTGTGATGTGTTTTCAGATCTTCAGACTTGCTGGACAGCACTTTGTTAATTGAGGCTAAATTCATTCCATCAGTTTTAAGTTTTAGCAGATGTTGATAGTTTGTGTTGCAACACAAGAACCTCTGGGTTCTCTGGCATTTTGGCATTTTTTAAAGGTTGTAAGCTTTATTGGCTTCATTTACGAGCAGAAGCCACATTCAGATAACTGGAGATAATGATAAACTTTGGTGACATTGTAGAAATAGCAGATTGATGCTTCTGTGGCAGACACACACACACAAAACACACACTCCCACCAACACTGTTCATCAAAAATAATATTATATTCATACCTACAGGGAGTTGATCTTTTGATATAGCATCAGTTATAAAAACAGCCCAGATTCTGTAATCTGCCCAGCGTCTTCATCCTCAAAACCCCAAAACCCTGACTCAGCAAGCTCAAACTGTAGTGTCAGCATTTATCCTCTCAAGCATCCTCTGTGGACTTTTAGATTTGAGATTAGAAGCACTGGAGTCATGTCTACTCAGACTGTTTTTTCGCTCGCATTACTCGTGCTCGTTTGGTTTACCTGTCAGAGCGGTCTTTTTCTATTTAGTCTCCCACCAAATGTTGCTGAAAATGTTTTTGATTAACAGCATTTGATTTGCTTCATTTCTCGCCAAAAATGTTTAAACTTTCTCTCTCTGTTCTCCACTCCCTTTTTCCAAAACCATCAGTCGAATTGTTTATTTAGTTTGGTGCCAGGCCTGAACATTTCCTTTACCTTGAAACTGAAGATCCTGGAAGTCTTGAACGTCTGTGCCTGATGTCAACTTGCTGTTGTTTTATTCCTGTGGTGGGAGCGGCCATGAACATCACAGGCTGTGCTGGTCTGATGCTGGTCTGATGCTGGGCCAGTTAGTTCTTCCACTTGAGCCGACCATCTGTCAGTGTTAATGGGAGCTGGGAAACTCTGACAGTGACTGCTGTCTTTGTCCCTGCCAGGCTCTGGCAGGAGGTTTGGACTGACATGCAGCACAGTGAACTAGTATGGTTGTGAATGAAGTTATTTTTCAGCGAATACAGAGCTTTAGAAGTCTTAAAAGATCCACTGTTTTTCTTGTACATGTGTACAAAAGACTGTAACAGTGGGTTTTGTGAGTAGGTATTAAATTTGCCTGTATTACATATGGTGTGCCTTTTGCCGCTGTAACTGTTCAACTGTAAATGTAACTAGGCTGCCCAGCGTTCTGTTGTTAGCTGTTGGGCTCGTAGATTGTATAGAATGGACGCCATCTGCCTCCTCGCTGGGTGAATCCACTCCAAGAACAGCACCCTCTGGTGACGGGCTGCAGTATAGGTCATAAATCCCGCCTCCTCCAGTAATCCCTATGGAGCTGTGGACAAACATTAGAAATCTATAACACAGAACATAAATTTTTCTCCCCCCGCTTGCGATCTTGACTTGTAGTTATTGTAAGGCTGGTTTGTGTTCAACTCCTCTTTTTTTCTGTGCAGCTCTGTTTTATTAGGGGGTTCATGTTTTGTATGATTGACACTTGATACAGCCTATGGGTGTATGAAGATTGCGTAGCTCACCCGGGGGATACGCTTTTTGAGCCGAACCTCATCACAGCTACTCTCCCGCCGAATTTGTACAATGCTACTGAGCAATGTTGGTTTCAGGAAGTGGAGAAAAATCTTGGAAATACTGAGAGCAATTTGGCTTTAAATCTGTATTCTGGCAGAAGGCGGAACCAAGTTGTCCATAGTATATACAGTCTACGGTTGGCCTCCAATCACACACACACTGCAGGAGTCCTTGTAGAAGCTAATATCAATGCGCCAAAAGAAGTTTGGTTTATCTGACAAAATGTTTGTAGAAGGAGAGGACTAAGAAGAGACATAAACAGAAGACACTAAAACTGGACACCATGATATGTCAATGTGTGAGGACTGATAAATGGAGAGGAAAATATCACAAAGGCTGAAAACTCAGGAATGATCATTTTAACGTGAGTGATTAACTTAGCTTAACTAATTTTAGGAAGGCTGCAGCGCTATCTGTTACCGGTAATACCACACATGGCAGAAAGGTAACGGTTTTCGACTCAATAAGACTAACAGCCAAATCAATATTTGGTGAAAAACTGTTGATATTTTGCGTATGTAGCCATAAGTTATAAATGGGGTAATGCTCAGTGAGCAGGTTAATTGAGAATGAAGGTTTGCTAAAGAATAGCTGGTGTTTTATTTAACATCAACTACCTGAAGGTTCAATAAGGAGAATTCACAAATAGATGGATTCATGAGGTAATGACCCCATAGGTGTTTCTCATTTTAGTAAAATAATTATCCTATCCCTGAAATTAAAACCACACAAAATGAAAGACACAGATTACACATGAACAAAAATAAATAAAAACAAATATTTACCCTGTGTGAACAGAGACATGTCACCTTTTAACCTCATTTTCTTTTCTTCTGTACAGGCGACTGGGACTGTCATTCTCTAGATCCTACAGTGTGGCATGTAAGTTTCAACATAAATGAATGATTCATGACAAAAGGTGTAATTTTTTCTTTTATGCTTAACTGTATGCAGAACACGTGCATGTATTTTATCTTCATTACTCATCATTTGTGTTCCTCCTTTTTCCTATAATTGTTTTATTTATTACCACACATTTCCTGCAGCATCCAGTTACGTGGCAGCCATCCAAAGAGGGTGATCACCTAATCGGACGAATCACACTCAGCAAAAGGTCGGCCATGCCCCGGGAGGCCGGCTCCCTTCTCGGCCTAAAAGTAAGCAGAGAATTACTCACATTCATACTTGGATCCCTCTTGTGTTTGTTTTGACTTAATTGGAGTGCAGCTCAGAAGCTTGTTAATCAGAGTCTGTAGAGAATTCATTAAATCCAACATAGACCTCTGTTTTTATTCATTCTCTTCTCTCCCTCTTCTGCAGGTGGTTGGAGGAAAGATGACAGAGACAGGGAGACTCGGGGCCTTCATCACCAAAGTTAAGAAAGGCAGCCTGGCGGATGTTGTGGGGCATTTACGAGCAGGTGTGTATCTGTATTGAATATTCTTTCTCTAGTGGTTCAATATTGACATTTTTTATATCTATATCACTAAAATGCATAACACAGACACAAGACAGCCAACATACACTGATCAATCACAACATTATGATCACTGACAATTGACAAACTATGTAAATAAGAGAGTTCATTTCTGTAGAATGGCACCTGATGGTGGCTGAGAGTTTTTTAGAAACAAGTCAGCCCTCTACCTTTAAAGCTCATGTGTTTCAATAAGGAAAATGGGAAAAGTGTAAGAATGTGAGTAACTTTGACGAAGACCAAATTGCAAAGGCTGGCGGATCAGGTCAGAGCATCTCCAAAATGCTGCTCTTCTAAGGTGTTGCTGTTGTGCACTGGTTAGTACCTACCAAAAGTGGTCCAAGGAAGCAAACATGTAAACAGGTGATGGGTTTGTGGAGGACCAAGGCTCACTCCAATGCAAGAGTGACTGGTACCACTGTTTGTCAGGGTTTTTTGGGCCTTGACCTGGTGCCAACACAACATAAAGCAGGTGGTCATAATGTTATGGGTGATTGGTATAGCTCAGTCCTGTGGTTTTAACATCTTATAGCTTACACTATATCATAATTTGAACTTAATGCGTGGAGGGGTGATGTTCCTAGCCCTTGCAGGTTGCTGTGAGTGCATCTGCCTTCATCACAGGTGTATGTATGAAAGCGAAGAGACACAGGTGGCTCTAGCTCCAGTTTAAAGTGAGGTGTGTGAAAAAGCCACAGAAGATAGCAGATTTGGATTCACAGAAACAAAAAAGAAAAAAACAAAAATTTGTTGGATACTCAAATAATTTCACAGCTTACCATCTTTATATCTCCAGTTGGAGTAAAAACTTGAAGGTTTGATGGATTCAAAAGTATTTTTCGAAGTTATAAATGGAGGCTGAAGCAGCTCTCACTTTCTTTGACCTACATATAGAAAAGTAGTCGCTGTAAGGCATGGGCTCTCAGTTTCAAGAAAAACTTGAGCAGTTCACAGCTGACCCCTGATTGTAGTTTGGTGAGCTGTGGTATGTTGGACCGATCTGAGACAGGAATTTTGCTTCCCATGGCAAAAAGATAAATTTGTGGCCTAAACACGGCGTGACGCACTCCATGCAGGAGTATACCATTCGATGTCAGCTTCCAAATGGTAATCAGCAGATGCTTTCGACAAATCCACCCAGGAAGCTTTTCAATTTTGTTGCTTCTTGGAAATGTTTTTATAACCATGTAACTTTCCTGAGACTTTAAAATTTCAGTTGACTCGAAGGTGTAAGATAAGATTTTGCAAGAGTACCTGCTTTTTGGGAGTCATTTATTGTTGTATAGTCATTGTAAGTATGAACCATCTTTTTTTCCAGGGGACGAAGTGCTGCAGTGGAACGGGAAGTCGTTACCTGGTCTAACAAAGAAAGAAGTGTACAATATTATCCTTGAATCTAAGGCTGAACCTCAAGTGGAGATAGTTGTTTCAAGACCTATAGGGTAAGCTCAATGTTGTTTACATGCTATAAATATTGTTCAAGTGCTTGTGTAATGGCATTGATTTTTTTCTGACAGAAGCTTCTGTTATGTCTCATTCCTTTATCTAAAAGCTCTATCCACCGAATTATGTCCAAAAACTTCTTGAGAAAAGTGTATAGAGCATATCAGTAAGTAGTGTTGGTTTAATGGGTGGGGCCCCTTCATGTCATGTCTCCCTGAAATCCTGAGATAATCCAAGAGATAACCGTCCTTTTCTCTCCTCTGACCCACCATGTGTATTAGACTGACTGCTTGCTTTGATTCCTCCATACAACTGTTGGTTGACATGAACCTTTTACTCATTCATTTTTTTTTAAAGATGAATGTAAACCAAAGTCCTGTCTCTACATTGTAAGTTTCGTTTTGTCTATTTGATAACTTAAGGTTTGGACAGAATTCACTGAGTTTCTTTCTCGTTTACAGAGACATCCCAAGAATCCCAGAGTCAACCCATCCTCCACTAGAATCCAGTAAGTTTTAATATGAGTGCTTCTATTCACCCTGGATACTAAATATGACAGTCAATTCTGGGTACAAACTCTTTTTACTCTGATACGCTGGTCACTGATCACACTAACTTATTATGTGATGCCCCTCCTGCAATGCATCAGAACCTATTCACAAATCAGCCTGTCTTCAATATAGGGCTGTTCGATTGTGCCAAAAGTCATAATCAGGATAATTTTGATTGATAATGTTATTAAAGTTATAAAAAACAATTTGACATTATTTACGCAACTTAAAAAAACTTATTTAAATCATAAAAACATAAAAAATTTAAAAAATCATGCACTACTACTCAAAGGCACCATGAACCAATTCTTTATATCACATTGAGAGCTTTGGCTTAATTGGTGTAATAATACTCATAACATTAAATGACATATTTCTCTTGTAGTAAAGTATTTTTACAATGTCTCATAAAAACTTGAAGATTTGAGCTCCTCTACGACTTACATTTTATCAGGGGCTGCAGATTTAACAAATCATTCAGTTCTTTTAAATCACGTCTTTTATGACATTAAGACTTGGGATAATATTTTCTTGTGATTCAAAATGATATCTCTCTCTCTTTAGCCCTCTAGTTGTTAGCTAATTAGCACTCATGCATGCTCGGAATCAGTACAGCCTCTCTCTGCTCAGGCTCATTCTGTCCCTTTACTTTTCAGACACACACAGATACACACACCTGCCTCCTCCCTGCTCTTCTCTCTTTACATGCGGCTGCCTGATAGTTGTACCACTGTTGCACAATGTACTAAAGATACAAGGAAGCAGCAACTTCCTAATCCCCTCAAACTTTGTTTCACATTGATCGAGCTGCATGTGATGATGTGAAAGTGAGAGCTGTTTGAGGGAAGGGACCTCAAAGAGAGGGAGGGTGCATATAGGACGCAATGAGGTAATGAGGGCAGCGTAACAGGTGGCACAATATCATCAAGTCTCGATTATTCGTGAGAAATGTAATTGAAACCTGATTTATCGCCTGGCCAGGTGGTAGTTCAGTATTAATTTGACAGACAGACCCCATTGGTCAAGACCTGGCTAACAGATCCTAACAAGCAGCTTCCCTCATCGACGGGCTACAGAGTGGGGATTGTCAACTTTGGCAGAACACTTCCCAGAGTCACAGTAATACCAGTTTCAGTGCAGTTTAGTAAGATCCAGCTTGTGTTTCCACAGTTATCTGTTAAACTGTTGGCTTTGTGACAGCTCTGGAATAGGTTGATTTTCAATTTTGAGACCACTAGCATGGGTTTTCCAGAAAGCCGCATGTGGGTCAGACTTTGGGGTAGGGTAGGGATGCTTGGTAACCCAATTTTAAGGTGCCAAAAAGTAGGATGGTATGCTTTGGTTATTTTGGTACCTTTCCCAACTTTTGAGAGTGGAAATGTAAAAATACTCACATCATACTTTGCCATACTGAAGTGGACTGCTTGGTTGAAGTACCCTAGAACATGCGCGAGTTATTTGAGAGAAAGTTCTTTGATTAGTGGCGATAGATAGGCGATCAGTTAGGTGCAATTTTTTTCACTATTGCTCTTTTGTCATTTGACCAGTTTAGCAAAAAAGGAGCCAAACTTACAGGTAAAGCTTTATCATTACTAAATAACCTACCTTCCAACCCCCTGCCCTTGGCTGTGAGCTTTTGCAGGGTTCAAAAGTTCAAGAAACAGGGATGATGAACTACAAACAAAGAATTAAGTGGCTGACACTGGTTTTTGTAGAAATGGGAGCTCGAAGGCCGCTGTTTTCACTGAATGAAGGTATCCAGTCAGCCCTTAACCAGGATGATAGTGAAATAACATTTTCCATCTGGCCTTGGAACTGCTTGTGATTGATGTGCAGGAACCGGAAAAAGTTGTGGTAGAAAGACGTCTGGATTTGCTTTCCCCACCTGTTGCCATTGCAACCTTTTCCAACAAAATGACTGGAGTTGATGGATTGTTTATTGTAACAACTGTCTTTCCCAACAGCAGGATCCAGTTCCTTCGAGTCGCAACCAATGGACCGTCCCTCTATATCAGTGATGTCTCCCACCAGCCCGGGGACCCTGCGAGACCTCCCCCTGGTACTTCCTGGACAGCTCTCTGTGAGTATCTGAAAAAGAAGATATGGAGTAATGTGAATAAACTGGCTCACAGTGTTAAAACAGTTTCACACTTTAAACTTCACAGGTGAAGTTGTGGTACGACAAAGTGGGCCATCAGTTGATTGTCAACGTCCTTCAAGCCATAGACCTGCCAACACGACCAGACGGAAGACCTCGCAACCCCTATGTTAAGATGTACTTCCTGCCTGATAGAAGGTAATGATATTGATTTTATTGTCTTTAAAGGTCCATTAAACTGAGTCAGTGAATCAGCAGTACTGCATATGGTTGACAATATACCTGAAAGCTCTACTTGAGTACAAGTATATATACCATTTTAGTAAATGACTTCTGCAGAAGTAAAAGACGGCCATTCTAGTATAACTTCTAGTTATTGTTCTCAAGAAAAAGCTCCAATGTAGTTTTTTAGATGTGAGTTGTACTTGTAAAGTCACAAGTACTTTGTCCTGATGCTGTTGCTGACTATGCCTCCATCCAGTGTCCAGCATCACTGTAAAGTCAAAAGGTTCAAAATCCCTTGCAACACGTGTCTACTTTGCATTTCCTATTGTCTTTATGCTAGTTAGCGTCCATTATGTCATATTTCAAACATTGAGTATCATAATGAAGTATTATTACATCATTCGATTCCACCTTTGTGGTTTAGGCTAACCAAAATGTATCTAGGTTTGAATCCTTGTTGTAACACACCAGCAAGAGCCTCCATTCAAAAACCAGCCCAGACATGCCAAGGTCTTCCTTGGTTTGGCTCCTTTGAAACATTAAAGAGGATGAAGGTTCGAATCCCAGTTTGAACATATAAACAAGGTCCTGGTTTCTGTTCTTGGCTGCAGTGCCATGAAGTTTGTGGGCTCAAATTCAGATGAAGCTGACTGAGGTTGTTCTGGTCTCCAGTCCAAGTAGGTTTTAGTCCTGGCTGGGGCAGGAAGTTTGCATTGGTTTCTACAGGGTGCTTTTAAATAGACAACAAACAAGAAATTGGGCTTGTTCTTCTACTTAGCCACAATGAAGGCACTGAGCACTTCATGATGACTCTTCTCAAATAATTCCCAATACTTGGAAAGTGTTAAAAGCAATATCTTATAGATGTAATTCAACCAAATTGATCTTGGTTTTGATGAAACAGTGTTTTTGCTTTCATTCTAGTGATAAGAGTAAACGGCGGACTAAAACAGTGAAGAAGAGCGCTGAACCCAAGTGGAACCAGACTTTTCTATATTCCCACGTTCACCGGCGTGACTTCAGAGAGCGAATGCTGGAGATAACAGTGTGGGACCAGCCCAGAGTCCAGGAGGAGGAAAGTGAATTCCTGGGAGAGGTGAAAGTGACATGACACCCATAAGATACATGTCATAATGGTCTCATTATTTGAAGTAGAGCTCTGTTACCTGCTAAAGAGGTGGATCCTCTGTGGAGCCACTTGACTGGTTCTGTTTTTTCCAACCTTCTGAGTCTTCCAACCTCTTCTCTGTCCCCGCTTAGATCCTTATCGAGTTGGAGACGGCCTTGCTGGACGATATTCCTCACTGGTACAAACTCCAGACTCATGACGTGTCCTCTATACCTCTGCCCCAGCCCTCCCCGTACCTCCCACGCAGACACGTCCATGGAGACAGCCCCAGCAAGAAACTACAGAGTATGTGTGGTTACATCCTCTTCTATATTTACCATCTTAATGTACTGTGTGTACAATTTAATCCCTGTTTTGTTAAGCTACAGTGTGTATGACTGACTGTGTGGTTGCTAACCTTTCCTGTTCACAGCTTTCTCTCTTGTGTCTAAGAACAGAACCTCTCAACTTTATCCTGTCCTGTATGTGCGTGTCTGTGTCTGTCGTGTGTGTGTTTGTGTGTGCAGGGTCTCATCGCATCATTGATACAGAGTTTGATGATGGTTTGATGGTAGTGGATAAAGGTGGGTGGGGGGCATGGTTCCTGAGCATTACTTTGTATTAGCCTGTAGGCGTCCAGCACTGGTTGAGAGAACTTTTTCTTTGCATTCTCTCTTAGAACACTTTTAGCCTCCTTGTGGCGCTATTTAATGAGTAACTGCACACAAATTAGGGTAAATAATCTCTGCTGTATCAGCAAAAGCAGTGCTACAAAAAAATAATGGCAATTCATCATGATGCTACTGGACTGCACATTGTTGTAGTGCACAGCCTTTACAGTGCTGCTGTTGAGCAGTGTTCAGTACTTGACTGAGGCTGCAGTGAACAGTCTCTCCTCCTCTGCTGGGCTGTAGAAACACTAAAGCACTGAGTGCATGTTAGACTGTAGAGTTACAGTTGTTCACTGCCGTTCTCCTGCATGAGACCTGCCCTCGCTGAGAGGACACTAAACATGCTCAGTAGAAGCAAATAGAGGCGCACAACTGCATTGTTGTTTGACTGTTTCTGCGTTGGCTTAATCTCCTGTCAGATAAACAATGACCTGTTTTTAACTTTTGATGATTCATTTTCATGTTTCAAAAAGCCAAATGGGTTTGATCAGCTATGAGTGAGAATAATGTTCTGACATGCACAGCCTGAATGATTTGAAAAATAATTAGCTCATTTATATCACAAAGCCCAGAGTGTGATTGCCCCTTTCTAGTAACATTTCAACATTCTTTGGACACATTTGAAGATATTTACTGTGGTTTAATGTACAAATATGATGCATGCAGTTACTTCAAGAGTTGAAAAATGGACCATAAACGTTTTTTTAAATAAGCTGTTCTATAATTTATTTACAGCTAGCCCAACATAATGATGTCCACCAACCAAAAAGAGAAAAAAAAATACAGTAATAGGGGTCTGTATTCTGATTTCAAATAGTCAGTATCTTCACATGCAGAGCTAAGATGAGCAATTAATTTAGTTTAATAAGATAGTTCAACGGGGCTGAAGTTCTTGTCCCAGTCTACAACACCAGGCAAGAATTGATTTGTTGACAAAAGTATGTCTACCTCTGCTACTTAAGGTGGTCAAATGCCCCCTCTCAAATGCTTATTGAACTTTCTTTTGGTTAACCTGTTATTTTAATAACCTTGGCAATAGATAAACAAGTTATCAAGAGGCTGACCGTAACCCTATTCACACAGGATTAGAATGACTCAGGGACCTGTGATCATTTGTAATAGCTGCAGAGGACATCTGCATTGTTAAAATGGCAGCATTTTTACTTTCATATTTAGCTGGATCATTAAGTTACACTGGAGCAAAATTACATTTATGCACCTAATTAGGCCTAAGTAAATTAATGATGAAGATTATCATAATTCTCTCTGCCACTCATGGGAAAGCCTGTATGTTGGACTGTAACATGTACATTGAAACAACAAATATACCATACAGTGAAATGTTTGTACAGCTCCACAGCCCTGTGTATGGAAAAACAATGGTAAGAATTAGGATACAGGTCTCTCTTCCTCTCTTGCAGCAGCTTGGCACTGACACACTGTCACATGGCACGTAATCATACTTGTTAGTTTGGCTAAACAAGGATTTCTTAAAAAAGTATCTAACTGGTCCAGTTTACAGTGTTAGATTCTTGTAAGTTGCCTTTCAAATCTGCCAGCAAAGACAAAGCTAAATATAAACTCTAATGTAGACCTGTTTGCAGAAAAGTAAACACAGACCCATCCAAAGATCCACATGTTGAAGAGTGATTAAATGGATGACGTGCTTTTCAGCATGGGGTGCAAAATATTTTCTCTCCTTTACACAGATTTTTTGTCTTTGTAAGCAACACTGGCATGTCGCCTTTTTTGTGCAGGAAGCAGTACTTTATTTATTATTGCTTGGCAACCAAATCAATCGTGCAGATGGAAATCAATAACTCTGTGGCTCCAAATCATAGAGGAGTAAAAGTCGGGAGTTGAGCTTGATATAAACTGTTTAATTGCATTGTCGGTTATAAAATTCATATGAAATAAAGTTAATGACTTTTTATTGTAGCCTATGTTTTAAAACTTTTAATGCACATGCATTATGGACATTTACTGGATGTGGACGTATCAGCTACTTTATTGAATCAGTTTCCAGGAGGCTGCAGCTAAAGGCTACAGTAGAGCTTTATGTTGCCCTCAGAAACAAAGTCTATCTGTTGTGCAGCACCTCAGCATCCTCATTAAGAAATGTTGGCAAATTTGAATAAATTACAGACTTCACTTATCCTGTGCTAATGCGCCACACTGAATGCTGACATCAGGAAGTAATGAACAATTTACCAGAGTCCCCATTTAATACTAATCCTGTGCGAATAGGTCGAACTCTACAGCTCTGTACCTATGGGACTTACAGTAGGATAGCTCCATCCCGTTTTCCTTGTGAGGTTTTTTTTAGTACCCAGCTACCTTCTAGACGTCATGCTGTTCAACTCCTGGGCCAGAGCCAAGCATATGGAGCATGCATAAATCACCTGGGCCTGTTGAGTCCAATAGAAGTGTTAACATGCCTGAAAAATACTATCCCCAATTGCACTGTCTTTGAGAAATTTGACATGGTGTGATTTTAGTTGGAGAAACATTTTCACATGCATTTAAAAAGTGTAGTATAAGTAGGACTAAACCAGTAAATAACTTAATTGACAACATGGTGGGGCCAAAATAGATTCCCTTGATTCCCTTTAAAGATTGGATGCTGTTTAAAATGAAAAAACAAAAACAAAAAAAAAAAACAGACTACAATAATTTGCCTCTCAATTTTGATAAATATCCACTTGAAAATAAAACAAAATGCAATGAATAAAATATTTAACTTGATTTGAACTTTGAACTTTTTATTTTGAATTAGTGTTGTGTTTAATGCATTGCTAAGACTAGGCCACTGATTTCAGGTCTGACAGAGACATTGCAGAAACAGTCAGCTGCTCAGACTAGCTGATGTGACCAGCTCACCTGTTTGCCCAGCTGGTCATTTTCCTGTAAAACATCCAGATGTGATGTTCTACAATCTGACTGAGAATGGCAACTGTAGTGGTAGACTGTAGTACAACACTGGTACACACAATTGGTGTCTTCTTCTCAAAGGAAACACAACTAATGCCTCTGTGTGTGTGTGTGTGTGTGTGTGTGTGTGTGTGTGTGTGTGTGTGTGTGTGTGTGTGTGTGTGTGTGTGTGTGTGTGTGTGTGTGTGTGTGTGCCTCTGTTTCTATGTGTGTATCCATGCTTGTGTGTGTTGTATCCATGAATCAAACATTGTTGCATGAATGTGTGTATGTGTATGGATGAATTTTGCTTATCTTCTTGTTTGTTGGCGTGTTCTACTGGATGTGTGTACATGATTGTGTGTGTGTGTAGGTGCAGAGCGTAACTCCAGAGACAGAGAGCGGGGCAGTACTCTGGCTGTCCCTGAGCAGCAGCGACCCATCCAGCACCGCTCCCGCTCCGTTTCTCCTCACAGGGAGGACTCCTGCAGGGCTCGCTCACGGCCTGCTCATGTACCCATGCAAAGGTCTGCATCATTTGACAGAAACAGGTGTTGAATGGTCAGATAAATGTGTACTTTCTGTAGAGACAACATAAATGCATTCTTCAGCAAAACTGCATCCTTGAAAATTTGAACCATACATACCAAAATCATACTTACAAACGTCCAAAATTTTTGCTCTTCAGTCAGTTTTTGTGTGTGTGTTGTGCAACAGCTTCAAACAGTGCTGGCAATAAAATGTCAGTTTGGCTTTACTGTTGTAAATGACAGAGTATTAGGGCCACATCAAGACTAAAGTCATTATGTTATGAATGCAGAGTCATAATAGAAATCATAACTTTGTTGGACAGAGTTGTATTGAAGTCACACCCAAATAATGCTAGAATGCAGTCAAAATATTACGACTAAAGTCATTGTAATATCATAGTGTCAGAAGAATAGAGTTGTTGTGAAGTCATTGTTTTTTAACCGATTGACTCATTTTGGATGGGGAAGACTGTCAGAAGAGCAGCCAGCTGCCTGAACTAATATGAGGAATATGGACTCTCGTCAAATTGAAATAGATCCACCCTTTTCAAGCAGTGGACTGGATAAAGATCTGATATCCTCTTTCACAAACAGCTACATACACCCAAATTGTTGACTAAAATAACAACTTTATTTCTTGTGACTTTATTTTTAAAATATAACAACTTTATTCCCATGAGATTAGCAATTTATTCATTTTTTTCCCAATTTATTCATGTGGCCCTAATACTCTCACAGTTGTTTGTGCTTCGTGTGAGTCCTGAAACCAATGTGGCTTGCTAACATGTATTTACCTAAGAGATTCATGCTCCCACTTACTTACCAAACCACTCTCAGGTAATAAACAGCGTTGTTACTCACATACAGTGTGACAATGCCAAAAATAATAACAGAGTATAGAAAATTTTACCCAACAATAACCAGTGTTGTATAAAGTAAGAGTTCAAATGGAGAAGGGACATATATATTTGATCAAGACAGGCATAGAGTATGGACTAAGATTTATTTAAAGCTAAATATAATTCAAATGATGTTTTTGATTTTGGCAGGAGTCTTGATGAGATCCACCAGAACCGCCACCACTCCCACTCCCCCTCCCCTTCTCGCTACCATGACTCCCACCTGGAGCACCAACGCTCTGGTGACTCGGACTATGAGTACTCTGAGGACAGGTAACCTGATGCTGGGAACATGGGGATTATAGGTGTGGAATGGGGTGATGGCAGTGTGATGTTACAGCAAAATAATCTGGCGCAATATTTTCTGCCAACAATTGACACAATATTTGATTATGTGATGAGAAATAAATTAAGAGAAACATGCACAAAGGGTGGATTGATGCTCCGGTTAGGTCTTCTAGGAATGGTTTAAAACCCTGATTTTCATTTTGCCAAAATGAAGTTGCATAATGTATTAAAAGAGCTTTGAAGGTGGGGTTTATGATTCAGAAGGGACTTTGTTGATGCCTCTTACACCAAAATTTCTGGAGGATAACAGAGGAAAGCAAGATCCCCCAAACCACAGCATTAGCACTGTTTTGTAGAGAGGGACTGCAAATAAAGATGGGTGTCAAGTCTCCACCTCCAACCATTTTTACAAAAGTGAAGCCAAAAATTCCCCTGCGATGGATGACAGTAGGAGCCAAAGTCTGTGCTGTTTAGATCAGCTGTTTGACATGTTTGGCTTTTCTCTTTTGAAATGGCCAGGTTGTCCATCTTTTTTATACAAGTTACAGGCTTCTTTTAGCCTCATTATTAGAAAGCAGTATATCAGTATTATTATGCAACATCTTTTTCTCCCTGGTGAGGACATAAAAGAGGAGGAGCAGCTGGCAGAGTCAGAGGTCAGAGTGCTTCAGTCTACCTGCTGTTAACTGGCTGGAATCATAATGTGTGCTGCGCTCTCTAAGGCTCTTTCTTTTTCCCCAATTACGGCACCTTTACTGTTTACAACTAGGCTCTTTCCCCAACAAAGCTCAGCCCAGTACAACTATACAGTGCAACGACTAGAAAAGAAAGCTGGTGGGTCAGATGCAGGACATTGACCTTTACATTTATGACCCGGTCTCATAAATATCAAATGTTCAGTATGTTTAGTCTTGGGGAACATGGAGGAAATTTTTGATTTGTGGCAATAACATAAATATTAATACCTGTCCAGAAAAACATACCACAACCATTCTGAGAAGGAGGGGTTGATCATGAATTTTAGATAGATAGATAAGCACCCAAAGTCATCCCATTGTCAGGCATAACTTTTTGAGGTTTCCAGTTTTAAGAGTCTTTAAGAGATGCTGGTTTTTGGTGGATGGAGTCTGTTAGTGTTTGGTGTGTGCTGTGTTGGTCTTGTTGTTGCAAACCACACACTAAAAGAACAACACTTGTTTGTGGTCACATTTGAAAAGTCTCTCCTTTTAACATATTTTAAGATTTAAACAGTCTTTTAGAATGTGCCAGACAAAGGCAACAAATCAACTCAGCTAAGAGCTGGAGAGAAAATGGTGGAGGATGGAAATAACCCACAAATCCTCCTATATACAAACAGTGGTCTGTTGTGAAAATTCACATTAAGGTTTGTTGAGATCAGGCAGAATTGGGGAAAAAACACTAATTTAGCCAGGCTTTAAACAAAAGAGACATTTTTTTGTCGTCCCCAGATTGAACATCTTTACGCTCTGCAGGCAGTGAGTCTTATACTTTACAATCACAAACCCTGCCTTAAGAAGCTTTAATTTTCCTGTGTTTTATAAAGGCTGAGACATTAAATATTAATAATAATAATAATGTGGTTTTTAAATGTTTAATTAAAAAAATCGTCAGACTAATTCCTACTAATACTACTAACTAACTTGTCATTGCAACACACTTGGTTTGTTGAACCATTACTACTGACTGCAGACAGAACTGAAGTATCAGACTTATGATTTCCTGGTTTCTCTCATTCATAAATTCACTTTGCCTGTCTGAGTTGCCATCCTCTTCTTTTGTGTTTTTCTCGGGTTGTTTCTCATTTGTTTACCCATCGTCATGGCAATGACAGTGAGGTCCTGGAGATGCACAGGTCTATCCGAGGCGGGAGTGCCGAGTGCCTGCACACAAACAGGTAAAAATCAAAAACAAGAACTAGTCAATGGTTCTCATTCAGTTTTCTTTTCTTAAAATCTGTCATTTTGTCGTCATTTCCATCCTCACTATTCTTTAACAGCTCCATCTTAACACTCTTAATGTTTCTTTTTTTTATGCAAACGCAATGTGTTTTGACTATTGAATGGGCTTTAGACTCTGAAGGGTGTATGTTAGCTTTTTTTTGCAACTGCATGAATACAAAATTCAAATGTGACTTTGGGGCTTAGTAGCTGTAGCAAACTCACAAATTCATGTCTGACTATTGTCCCTATCACATCAACTGTGTCAACTACACACACACACATCACACTGATCACTGTGTGAGGGGATTAGTGACCTGCTCAGTGGCTGATCTCAAAGAAGGCAAAGCTCTTTTGAATAATTTTCTTTTACTTTTTGCATTTGATGTTGTTACTCACAGCAGTTGTATGTATTTTTTCCTTTTTTTGTTTCTTGTCCTGCTTTGCGTGCATGACCTCCATCCATAAAAGCAGGGGCGTAGGTAGATACAGCAACACACTTCCCCCCAAAATGCCCCTGTTAGTTAATGGTATTCATAAAGACATTTACAGGTAAGCTTTGAGAGCTGACCATGGTATCAAGTTTCCCTCTCTGTGACTGTGCAGCTTTCCCAGAATCATTTGTGGAGTTGGTGGGTCATTTTGTTGCCTTAGTGTCCACTCACCGCAGCAAATGCCCTGATTTCTGTCAGACCACTGTGCTTCTTGTGCTTGCTGTGGTGCAAGTGTGCAGAGCTGCTTTGTCATGGTGCTGCTTCGGTTAACTGCGTGGTGTGTGCTGCTTTTCCCTCTGTATTATGCAATCCTTGAAAGACTGACCATTAACTATAAATCATCACTTTACATCTCTTCTGACCATTTTCAAAAGGCATAGCCAAGCCACCTCATTTAAGTGTGGTCTAGTCAGCTTCTGCCTAGTATGGGTTTATGGTGAGCTTTTAAGAGGGTTGGTGTTTGAGCCTGCATTGACAACTCAGAATAAATTAATCAGGAATATGTGGACCATGAAGACAGCAAACAGGAATTCTTCTCATAACCTCACAGTATTTTTACCTTTTTTGAGATTATTGGATAGGCCCCCTCTAGATATTTCGTTCAGGTTTAAGATGTTTTGCTGACTTTCGCTGCAGTTATTTCTTTTCATAACTGGCCAACTTCTTGTTGGGGTCAAAAAGGGGAAGTCATGTCTTCAGCCAAGAGAACTATACCATCTAAAATTTAAGTGATTTAAAGCCATTTTGATAATTTACTAGTAATCACTATATTGAAAAGGTTCCCATTTTCTCCTGCTGTCAGACTCAGGTAGGGCTGGGCAATAATACGATAACGATATAAATCGAAAATTAATTTCACTCAATATTGGTATAAAACATGGTCAATAGGCTTTTAGACAGTCGGCATTCTGCCATGTTATGGTAGACTATAGGAATAGCTAATGAAAAGGGGTTTTTCCGGGTCTGCCTCGTGCTGAACCAGTCATGTGCTGAATTAGAAAACAAGGAAATGAGAGCTACCCCCAACAGAAATGCAGATGAAGGTTCAACAGATGGAGACATTGTCGACAACATTGGCCCGAAAATGTCGGTGCTGTGGAGGAATTTTGTTTTGTTTTTTGAGGTTGGACATGAGGCAGAGTAACAGTGTTGTTTTCGTCAGGCAGGACAAAAACTTAAATGACGATGTCAGACCCCTTTTTTCCTTGACGAAAATGAGACTAAGACGAACGTCACCAAAGCTCTGTAAAGACTAAAATGTGACGAAAATTGTTTTCATTTTCGTCAGATGAGAACGAGACGAGACTAAATTGTTATTAGGTGGACGAACAAAGTTTCAAAACATGCTTTTTTTGTCCCAACAGTCACGCCCCCATCACAAACGCACCAAAAGCCCCGCCCGCGCACAGCTGCGCGCACACACTCATACACATACACAGAGCGGCAGGTGGACGAGGCGCGCACACACACACACACACACACACACCGTGGCGGCAGGCACAGCAGCGGTGCCCGGTGGCCGAAAAAAGAGGGATGATTTTTGGTCCTACTTCAGATACAGTCCAAGTGACAATAAAACACAATGTCTTGTACGGGGACGGGGAGACAGGCGACAGTTGTGGAGCCACAGCTTCCTCATGCTGCGGCTTCAAACTGTCGGGAAAGAACACCACGAACCTCAAAAGGCACCTTTTCGTCGACTAAAACTAGACTAAAACCTTTTGAGTTTTCGTCGGACTAAAACTAGACGAAAACTATCAAGGATAGAAATGACTAAAATGGGACTAAAACGAAGAAGCATTTCGTCAAAATGACTAAGACTAAAACTAAATCTAAAATGCCTGCCAAAAACAACACTGCAGAGTAATGTGTACTGCAAATTATGTCAAGTACATGTTCTGGCAAATTTAGGGAATACCTCAAATCTTTTTCACCACCTGAAGCAGTGCCACACTGCAGAACATGCGCAGTGCAATAGGGTACAAACCCCGAGCAAGAAGCCCATGGCGCCTGTGCAGCCGAAACAGCTGACCATTCAGTCCGCTTTCACTAGCACAGCACCTTACAACAAAACATCAAAGAGACACAAAGACCTCAAAGATGCAGTAGCTTATTGTATTGCAAACTAAATTCTACCAATAAACACTGTTAAATTTCATTTTTTATATCTTGATATTTCGATATCGACTGATATGAAAAAAATATATTGTGATAAACTTTTTCCCATATTGCCCAGCCCTAGCCTTAGTTCAGGCAACTAAGAAAGCTACCAGCAGTCTGATGCCACACAGCTCAAAGAGTTGATTTTAAAACTAGTCCCACCTCCGATAAGGCAAATGGCAAATCATAATTTATAGTTTTGTGATGGCAATAGAGTGTCCAGTTGGATCAAGAAGTGGGCCCATGCCACCCCAAAGCCGAACTAATGCATCAGCACTGCTCTGAAAAATCGCTCCTCATTACTTCCCAGTCAACCAGCTGTCCATCGATTACCTATGTAGTTTACCCCACCTTGAGGAAAAACAACCAGACCTGAGTATAGTTAAACCTATGGGCAATTAAAAGTCACTAATAGACCACATTCACTTGGTGGCCATCTTTTTGTGACACCAGTCTCGGGGTTGGCAACATGTATATTATTATCACATATTTATGGTGTTCCAGGCCCTAAATAACTTAAATTTCAATAACGTGACTAATTGTGGTGATTTTGCTGACTGATAACTAGCCACACAAACTACAGATAGAGAAAAAAAGGAGAGACATCTGGTTAAATTTTAGTCTTAAAAAGTATTTGACAGCCCATTAGCTAACATCTGACCACAATAGGAGGTGGTTTAGTGTAGAACTAAGTGCAGATCTTCGGTTTCCAGAGCAAACACACCAATTTCAATTAATGTCTCTCTTGCCAAGTACTTGTATGTAATTCTCAAAAATCACATGAAAACGCCATTAAAGCTAATGGCATGGCTTGGATTGGTCAGAATAATGTAAAGAATGAGTGACTCAACGTTAATGGGCTACAACAAATGCAAACCATGAAAAACCAACATGTGCTTTACGATGTTGTATATCTGTTGATTCTGGTCAAACACATTAGTGCATGTTGTTATTCAGCATACTTTTACTCTCTTTATGTCTTTATCACAAAAAAAAAAAACACAAAATCTACAGCAATATTTGCTGTAATCTACCATTCTTGGCCTCATAATCACAAACAAACACACAAACACCGCTTCTTAAAAGCAATTTCCTCCATTTCTCTGGTCTCCTCTAATCCTCTTCATGACTCTCCTATACATTTGACAGATGTATAGTAGCCTGGTTTTCCCGACACGTGCCGCCTGGATAGCTTTACATCTGTGCATTGTGTTATATAATCAACATTACATGTAATCTCCCCCATATACAGTATGTGTGCAGGGTCAATCCACAGGGGGGGAGGGGGGGGGGTGTTGGTGCAGGAGGAACCACGTCTTCTCTTACATAATGAATTTCTCACTCTGAGGTCACAGACAGTGTACAGTTCATCTGTGTGATCTTATAGGTGATCACCAGCATCAAGAAAACCATACAGCCATAAAAATGTGCTTTTATGTTGCTTCTTCATGTCTCCTGCTCTTCTGCAAGCTTTGTTTCATTTTTTTTTTCACTCTTTATTATTTAGTCTCTTCTTCTGTCAGTTGCATGTGTCATTTTTATTTACCTCTGCCTTCCTCTGTACACGGATTTCCCTCTGCCTGTACCGGGTGGGGGTCTGGTGTACAGCTCCACCCTCCCTGCATGCCTAAAGGGCAAGCCGCCCCCCAGGCAGGAAGGGGGCGGCACCATGCCTCGTAGCATCCTTACACACCGTGTGCTCAGGTTCACTGATGAGGTCACTGTTAGGTAAGAACATAGCATGCATAATTTCCTCCCTTGTCCTGCCCAATCGTCCCTCCAACCACAACCTCTTCCTCCCTTATCTAGAGTTAAAAACATATCAGATGTTCTGATGAATGGAGTCAAAGAGTGCAATTACAAATGTAAACCTGTTAAAATAGAAAATTTAAGATACAAAAATAAAAGGACAAAAGGTTAAACAGTTTTAAACATTGGTATATTAAAAAGTAGGGGTTAGCAATGTAAGAAAGTGTGTGAAAATGTGAAGGATATATTGTTATGAAAACATTAGGACAACTTTAGGAAAAAATTAAAATCTTTTAAAACTAAATGTATATCCTTTTCTATGATTTTAATGCTTTAATGCTTTAATTATTCATTTAGTCCTGTGTGAATTATTTACAGTGCAGATATTTGTGTTGAAAATAGTTTGATATTACCAAACTTAAGTTAAAGTGCCAAATTATGATGATAGAGTTGAGCTGTACAAGAAAGTAAAGAAAAAAGAGAAAAAAGTTGTAAATTTATGAGATTAAATTTATCCATCTACAGGATTTTAGTGGTGAATTTCCTTGAATTAAGTCATGAATATATGGGAATAAAGATTCAGGTTTACCAGAATTAAGTTGTAAATATATAACGTAAGAACAATGTCCTTAATAAACAAGAATAAAGCGGTCAATGAACATGAATACAGTTGTACATTTCTGAAAAATTTGGTGTAAATATAGGAGAAAAATGTTATTTTAAGAGTAAAAGTTGCACATTTCTGAGGTATAATTGGTTAATCAATCAGATAAATGTGATAAATTGATGAGAGGAAAGTTGTTCATTTACAAGAATAAGCAATAAGCAATTGTTACTGTTACATTAGTAAACAAATTCATAAGATTATATTTAACAATTTATGGCAGTACACTTGCAAATGCACAGGGCTGCAGTTCTGAAATTCAGAGGATAAAGATAGAGTTGTAATTTTATGAGAGAAGTGGTTGTTGCTGGCAGTTGTGAGTCTATTTGTAGGCTAAAACAACATAAAGGGTGACATTTGAAGGGCAGCCAGAAAAAAATGAGGAACACGGATCATCTTTTAAAGTTTGACCTAACAGCTGAAGACAGATAGCAGTTACAGAAGTCTGCACTGATGCCTTTTCACTTACCCCTCTTCATAATACACTCAGGTTATGGCAATATTGACCCCTGATTCTCAGGAAAGTGAGATGCTGATATGCTAAAAGATTAAGTGTAGTCCAGGAACTTTTTAAAACTTGAATATAATTGAACTGTAAAAGATGACTCATGCTCCTCATTACCAAACCACTGGCTACTCCTCAATCTTGATTGATTTTTTTTCGGTATTTTCTTATGGTATTATGGGGGCCCCCAGTCTGATACCATGCAGCCAATTATTGAATAAAAAATAAAATAAAATGAATATGTAAAGCTTTAACACTTTTGATTAAAAAATACATTTAAACATTTGGGGATTACAAAAAAGTTGCTCACAAAGAATTGATTTTAAAATGCGTGTAAAAATAAATGACAAGGCTTATCCATTATTTTCTTTTGGTTTTACTTTTGTATCATTGTTCTCATATTTGTTTACTTACTAACTGCCCCTCCCTGATAATTCGACATTATCCAACATCACTTCTCTGCTTTTTTTTTAAATTTATATTTCTGCTCTTTCCATTCTTTCTAAAGACCCCCTTATGAAGCCATACCAGCAGAGCATTAAACAGACACTAAACTCTAAGCCCTTGTTATCATCCATGTGAGGCATTTGTCCTGAAAACATTAAGTGCAGTGTCATGCGATGGCGCAGAGCCAACCATCTGTTGAAAGTAACTGTTGTCACAGAGCAGCATGACGTGACAAACATGCAGCTGTGAGCGAACACCCACTTCTCCTCTCCTTTCTTCCTCACTTGTTCAGCCCCTCACACACTCACAAGCAGTCCCTGCTCCCACTTAGACCTAGTTCCCATGGCAACCCACAACCTCCCATTTGAGTGGTCTCACAGTGGTGTATAGCCGCGAGGAACGGCTGCCTATGATAAATGGAGATACAGAATCAGAGCTGATGCATGTAACTGCACTGTCTGATGCCTTTTCTTATTCTCTCTCCCTTCTTCTCTCTTTTTTTGACTATTCTTCTGATTATCTTCCTCACTTTTCTTCCTCTGTCTTTCCCCTACTCATCATCCTTTATTCTCCATCTCTTCCTCTCATGCTCGGATCCTATGTCCTTGCACATTTTGTCTCCATCTCCATTTCCTCCTCTCCTGTCTCTTTCTCTCTGTCTCTGCTGCCATGTTGTGGCGATGCAGCGACCTGCAGCCGTCGTTGGACAGAGTGAGGAGTGCCAGCACCACCTGTCTCAGACCTGACAACAACTTTTACTCCTCTGACAGAGACAGGTATAAAAAAAGATATATTTTAATGCAATTCCAAGAGTCTAATATTTAATATGAAGTATGGTGTGCGGACAGGGGACAGAAAATTTAGTTGCAGCGTTGAAATCAGTTCTCTTCTGGACCTGCATGTTAATGTCATCAAACATTCTTGAGTTTGGATATCGCATGTCCTCACTATAGTTCATGTCATATGTTCCTCTCATACATTTCATTGAATTTCTTTTTAAACTCTAATTGAAAAAACCTGATAATGATTGATTTAGGAATCTTTACATGTATTTTCAAAGATAGAGAAAAGAAGCAAGCAGTGTTTGGCAGTCATACCCAATCCAATCCTCTTTATTTATTTATTCTAACAAGTAGTTTTTACTAAGGTGCTGCACTGCTAGATAAAAATAATACAACAAATGTCACAAATAAAACATTAAAAAAATAGAAGCCCATAAAACACATCCAAAGACTGAAAGGGATAAAAAACAAAATCTACATAAGACCACGCAGCAGCTGATCTCAAGAAGGTGTAGATAAAGGGGAGATCAGAGATGTACTGAGATGCCAATCTGTTTAAAGCTTTAAAAAAAAAACTATAAAATCTTCAAATAAATCCTTAAATGGAAAGGAAGTCAGAGGTGAGAGGCATGAGGAGGATCAGTCAAAATGATGACTGAAAGGGTTAAAAAAACATGTGTAGATATGATCCGAGTTTGTGCTTTTTTATTCTTCACCAAAAGCCACTCAATACAATCACTAAAGTTCCCAAATAAAACTTTCCCTGTCTTTTAAATTTACTTCAGACTGGTCTGAGGATAATAAAACACAGAGGAAAGTCAAACACAGGATCACAGAGTCTGCAGATGAACTATGACAAACTGATTTGCCGTGTGGGGCCAACCTTCCTGTCTGTCGTCCATTTTTTTTTTTTTTTTTTTTTTTTTGACATCAGGGTAGTAGACCCTACAACCTGACCGGTGGTTAGTTGGTGGCTAGCTGCTTAAACCAACCAATAATAATTCTATTATTGTTGTCCTGAAATGCCTTTTATGTTCAGTCCAGGCTGTAACGTAGCCAATCGCCACTAGCCAGGGCTGTAGCTAAGGTTACTTGCTGCACCTGCTCACTTGAGGTAAACACACACAGATGATGGATGCATTATGCCGTTTTTTGACACTTTTTTATTTAGAAAAGAAGATTAAGTTATTTTTAAGCAGTTTTTGGTCAACCTGGCATATCGCCACTTGACCAGCATTGTGTCCACAGCTTAGACCCAACTTATACCTGCAAGGAGGACTGATTTGAAGGCTAGTGTAGCCAGCTTCTCACTCCAGCAGGCTCTGTGATCCTATGTTTGGCATAAGTATAGCTCAAATTTGACAGTTTTCTTACTGTTTTGTACCTTTGGGTTGATAGGACTGGAATATTAGTCACCTAAAAACATCCCTGCACTGTAAAAAAAGAACCATGATTTAAAATACCAAGGTGACATTACATTTAAACTGACCTTTACCTGACCTTTAAAGGCAGTTTTGATGATAGCAATGAAAAAGATTCTGGTTTTTGCTCAAACTGTGATTCAATGTAAATCTGAAATAGTCTCCAGCCACCAGGGTCGAGTCAATCACAGCTCTGAGGTATTTCCATTAGTTGCATGGTGGAAGCGGATGAGGCAGTACTTGACATGGGAAAAGTTATTTTAAGTTGTGTTAAACTAATGAGACTCTTCACGCATTGTTGATGATCTGAGTCTGAGTAATAAAAGGCTGAATTTGTTTTCATGAATAAACAAGTATTCTTTTATTAAAGTCAGCACTAAATTCAGTGTATTTGTGCTTCAGGTGAATTTTTTAGGTAAATCAGCTGTTATTCTGACAAGCCTTTACCATCTGTCTACTCACTAACATCCTCTCCCGGTCTTCCTACCTCGGGATGCTCCTCCTTCCCCTCTCCCCTCTTTAGGTGCTTCATCTCTTTGCCCCACAAGACTCCCCCAAGTCCCAGGATCTTAGTAGAACATGTGGCCCCTGAGGAAGACAGGTAGACCAGGCCTGCCTCTCCTGCTGCCCCCTTACTGCTCTGCTTTCCTGCTTTACCTTTGAAACCTTTCCTGTAGTCTAGACCTCGTCCTGTAGTGGAGATGATGATGGTGGTGCACAGATTTCTTTCTCCTTTCCTGTAAAGATTTGTGGCCTAATGTTTTGTAAATCCTCCTTCACTTGGCTGCACCTGCTTTCTGCTGAGTGCCTGTTCTGAATTTTCCAACCTCTCTGCCTTCAACGTGCTTTCTTTTCTCTAAAAACGTTACTGCAGGGAAAAGGTGTGAAATTCTCTGATACACTGCTTTTAAAAAACCACAAAAACCAAACCAAAGTCTTGGTTTGAGTCTTTTACATTCTACCACATCAATCAGTTTTCATTTTTTTCCATTTTGTGGGTCGTCATCCTCCATCATGTGTTTGTTTTTCCTTCTCTGTGGTTGCTGTTTGTTGAAACAGGCAGTGTAGCAATTCATCAAGTCCAAACTGTCACAGGGGCAGCAGAAAAAGTCTAGAGGGGGACAGGTAAGCTCATTTGCTCATTTTTTTCTGCTGTGCATGCATTCATTCATTCACTTTATTTAATTCTTTTCTTCATGACTTTGGCTTTTTTCCCTGGAGGCAAGAAAGATGGATATGATTGACTGTCAAAGCTGTGAAACTGATGCTTATGTTTGTATTGACTGCCATTTGTACCTTTAGCATACTTTGAAAGCTTCTGCATATAACCACGTTAACAACCTTACAGGTGGTGTTTGTTTTTAGTTTTTATAAAAGTAGAGCAAGGATCAAACTCTTGATATCTTGAGAATTAAAGCCATGTAGAAGTGCTAAAAAGTGCAGTTCCTTTAGTGCCCACTCAAGGGCAGCAAAACTGATCATGTTTACTGCCTGATTCAAAAATAGCTCATTTCTCAATCTGCTCATGCTGTGTCAAATCATTTCTTGGCAAATTCTTTTCATAACCCTTTAGTTATGAAGATATTATGGTTCTAAGTTTAGCAGGGGCACAGCTGACTTGACTGTTATGGTCCGTTCACACCAAACGCCAATAAAATCATCTACGTGAGCAACACAAGGCTGGCACACTGTAGCTGATTTATGTTGTTTTCACACTAAGAGCAAATGAAATCATCCACTCATCTGGATGCACAAATGTTGTGTTTTTACCTAGTTTTACTATGTTGTGTTATTTACATAGAACCTAGCAGAGGTTGATCACACTATGAGGATTTGTTGAGTTTAAATAACTTACCAGATAATCAGACCTCCTCACTCTCTTTCCCACAGCTGAACTGTTTTTTCACTCAAGCCTTAGTGTCACAGACAAGTTTAATCCTCCAACTCAGGTCATACTATCTGAATAACTTCCATTTTCCAAATGAATGAATCTCTGCTGGTCTGTTTTTGACATCCGTCACCAGTAAATCTCCATGCTGATTGGTCATCACAGTGCCAACATTGGTTTGAGTTCAGATTTTTTAAAACTCTCGGTCACAGCCTTTTGAAGCAAGTAGCACTGGCCGTAACGCAAATTCGCGTCATTTGCACATATGATCCGCTCAATTTACGCAACTAGTCCATTCAATTTACACTACTTGTGCTGCTTCATTTGTGTCATTCATGACTTCACAGTAAAAAGTGTGTCTAATTGTGTCCTTGCATTGACTTTACATGTTATCAACTCGCGAGTGATTTTATTTGCCTTTGGTGTGAACACAGCATTAGTAAGGAAGCTTAAGGCCTGCCTCAACTCCACCTCTTTGCCTCTTGCTGGGTTGACCAAAATGAGGTTGGGATGCAACTGAGATTGCATCCATGTTTTTTACTGTCAATGGAGACGAGCAGTCTGCGTCTGTTTTGAAGTTTGTGATGTGAGACTTGAACACCAGACATGCAGCTTTTTGTTTGAGTTGTCTTTGAAGTTACAGAAGCTATAGGCTTGACAAGTGGTTGCTGGTTCAACTTCTGACCATGAGCCTTTGCTGCATGTCTTCCACCACTCTCTACTTCCCACATTTACTGTCTTTCTGTGGCTGTCTTGCCTAAGGAAAATGCAAAGATATTAAAAAAAAAAAAAAAAAAACAAGCATGCAGTCTCAAATACCAGTTTTTGCGATCTCTTATGAAAACTTTAGGACAACATTGTGTGCAACCCCTTGGATGTTTAATGAATCAGATCAGTGACTGTAAACAGAATGATTTTTTACTTCTGCAAAGAGCCAAGTTTGCTGTTTTCCCCGTTTTTTTTAAGTTGACAGCTGGTCTAAGCATTTTTACTCCAATAGCAGTGATTTCAAACTTCTTATCTCACTCTTAATAGATTAAGTCAGCAGATTTCTAGAACTTTTCCTTAAATCTATTGCTTAACCCACTAAGAGAAAATATGATTAGCTTACTTTAGAAACGTGTCTCCTGTACTTTGCAGGAAATTATTCAGTGTTTACCAGCATAACACACAGAGCCTCTAAATAAGCAGAAAATGTTGTATTGTTTGATTTGATTTTCATGTATTTATGGAGGTTTTGCTTTGCGTTTCTTTTATTTGCTGATAGCAGTCGTATCCAGCCCACCTCTATCCTGAGGGGCAGTAGGGGGAGAGGGGGCCCTCTGAGGCCCTTTGGGCAGACAGCCCTGGCCGGGTCCTGTCCAAACTCACCTCGGCTAGACAGGTGCATGCTTCAGCCAGAAACCAAGTCTCCCCTCCCCTGTGTACTGATGTCCTCTGTGTCATAGTTTGTGTGGTATGATAGTGTATGCACAAGTTCACCTAAAATCTGAAGTGTATTTCATGAATGTTTCGTCGATATATAATGGTAACTATGGTACAGGAGTATGAATAGAAATGGTGAACTGTGTGCATACTGTCTGGTGCCTTCTCCTTTATTCCTCTTTAGATGTGACACCTTGAGTCTGTGTCGGGCTTCACTTCAGTCATTGGAAACAGCTGTAATAATGTGCTTTTGTGTCTTTTTTCCCATCTCTTTGTGTCTTTTTCCTTCTGTTCCTCAGAGTATACCATCGTGGCAGCCCTTCTCCAACAGGAACTCCCTCGTCAGGTCGCAGGGGCAGACAGCTGCCTCAGCTCCCTGCGAAGAGCAGCAGCATAGAGCAGGGTGAGACTGACACAGGGATTGGGTTCAGAAGAAGAAACTCTGTAGACTGTAACGGTCACCAGTGCTGAATGCTGTTTTCTAGACCGAAAGTCTTGCAATTTTTATTTTTTTTTCAGCAATACCATGATTTATTGACCATATTTTTACATGGTAGCATAAGTTGTACCAAGCTTGATTGTGTAATTTACTCAAAACGAGGCAATAATATAGAGGAGAGTGAGGTAAGATGAGCCACTTTTCATATTTTTCGGATCACTACATCAAGGCAATCATAGTTTTGTCTCTAACTAGTGTATCTGCATATATTTCAAGATGTTGTGCATCCCTGCAAACTAACAGAATGAGTGTAAACATAACTGTCTTGATAATATAGCATGCCAAAAAAAAAGTGATCTCCTATGATCAACTTACCTCGTGTATGGGGTAAGTTGACCATAGGAGCGGGGTAAGTTGAGCAGTATCCCTACTACCCCCCACTCTCCATCCAAGCCCTCCTTCACCTTCTCTCTCCCTAAATAACAGTCACTTCTTCACATTCATGTGTATTTTTATCTATTATATGCTATTAAACGGGTACAATAATTATTTTTATTATTATAACATATAACTGTTAAAAAGCTGTTTTGTAAAAAGCAATTTTAACATGAGAATGTCTTTAAGTGATTCAGAACATTCACAGCTGTATTTTTGAAAAGAAAAAGTAAAACATTTCAACAATCTGAACTGAAACTCTGATCCTCTCATCAGACTTCTTTACTTTCTCTGTTGAGCCACTGGCTCAACTTACCCCAGAACAACTATTATGACTTTATTAGTCCTCTGAGCTAAAATGGTGGACTTTTATGCTAGGTTTTGACCTCATGTTTTAGCTCATACATACAACAATTGATGTATAAAACAAATTTAAAATGATCTTTTTTGGTCTAAACACAATTATTTTAAAACTTTTGACAGACTAAATTCACTTTCAAGAGTGATTTTTTTTTTTGGAAATAAATGTCTAACCCCTTCACCTATGTGCTTCTAACCTGCACAGACTCCATGAATTGATGCCCATCTCCTAAATATTTGCTCACATGATCAATTTCTTTTATCATTTCCAAACAACAGGGGGTGGCTTAACTTACCCTTTGGCTCAACTTACCCCGCTCTCCCCTACAACAATGCTGTATTTAAAAGACATGAAACTTGTAACTGGGTCTTCTCATTTTTTTAACTCTGATTACTCTTGGAAAAATGAACAGAAATGGTTAGCAAATCATCAAATATGAGAATTTCTTAGAATCCAGAAAACAGATTGTAAACTTTGGATTATAATAATTTGACCCAAAACAGACAAATCTAGTAATAAAGGATTAGGAGCTTTTCTTTTCTCTGAACGTCGTCTAGAGATCGAGGAGATGATAATCCTGCTGAAAGAGACAAACCTATAACCAAAGAGGCATTACTTGGTCAAATACAACTACAACAAAAAACACTCTGTTCCCTGATCCTCATTTTCACAGGTCCCGAGCTTAACAGCGTTGTAGATATTCATTTTAGCTTGTTTTAGCTGACTAAGCTTCAAGATGACAGGGTTTGATGTACAGAGAGTTTTTGGTTTAAAAAAAATAATAACACTAACAACTCGTAAGTTGATTTTTAACTTACTCTGAAAATGTATGTCTGACCATCCCTGCATCCTTCATGTGAGCACATAATGTCATATCAATGCACATAATGCTCCATCTAGTGTCGAAAACCAGATCTGCATCCTCAAAATACTTTCTGTAGTCTTGTTTATTTCAGGGACATTGATGATTTTCTTCTCTTCGTCAGGAGCTTTCTTTATTTTCATTGTCCATTAGCCTGTTTAATATTGATTTTTGGTCTCTTCTCTCTTAGCTCTTGCAGTAGAAGAGCGAGCCCGACAGCTGCAGATGAAAGTACATTCCAACCGGCCTTCAGCCTCCCATGACCCAGAGATGGACCTCAAGACCAAACGGGAGGTCAGTATCCGTACCCTTGTCCGATCCTTCTTCATATCAACTCCTGCACTTGATCAATAAATGCCTCATTTCTCATGTTTGTCTCCATCCATAGATGTACGCAGAGGGGCGGCATAGCAGTGACAACATGTCAGCCAGATCGTCAGACAGTGAAGGGAGCAATATGTCAGCCCTCTCCCCTGCCAGCAGTGCCTCCCGCCTTAGTAGCACTAGCTACATGTCTATCCAATCAGAACGACCAGGGGGACGACTCAGGTCAGTCTGTCAGCTTTCTGCTCACTTTGAATAAATTATGGGCACTTTGGATGAAGGTTTTAGTATTTGATGTGCATGCTAACTGCCTTGTGTTTTTCTGTTTCATTCTGCATGCTACCTGTGACATGTCTCTGTCCTTCTGCATGCCACGTGTCTTCTTACTCATGCACAAACATTTTCAATAATTCTGGGAATTTTAACACAATGGACTCAGATCTAAGTCTTTAGAGGAGGAAAAGAAGGACAGGAGGATCTCTTGGGGGGTGAATGGAGAGGAGGAGAGGAGGAAGGCGGCAGGAAAGAGACGTTTCTCTGCAGAGTTGAAGCGCAGGAGACACACTGTAGCTGGAGACACAAGGGAGTCCAGGTAAAGATCAATACATCCCAAATAGTAAAATCACAGATGATGGCAGACCATCCATCTTCCTACTGTACAGCCAAGGTAGAAAATCCCTAAATCCCCAACCGTTTAAGACAACAGCACGCTGCAGAAAACTTTTAATGGTAGCAATTATAGACTATCCATTATTGATCTCTGAGGGGAAGTTAGTTTCTTTTTGCTTGAAACTTCCAAAGGGAGGTCAGGGGGCAGATCAGACATGCAGGGATACAGATTCTTAAAGTTGAATCTTTCTGCTTTAGGTTCTGCTTTTTTTTGTTGTAGGTAAAGTGGGCTTGTCAGAGTTGAATATTCAGTTGATTTGGATCATTTCGTTACATTTGCTGAGAAAGCTTTGATAGGAACTCCTTGAGAGGATTCTCATGTTTGTGAATGAAGGCATGGGTGTTTAAGAGTAATGTGGGGTTCAGTAAAGTATACAGAAATGTTGTTTTTAGGGGTCTGTGGGATCCATGAGTTTCAGAGCTTTTACTTTAATCATCGACCTGAACTGTCTATATAAAACATTACTCTCTACAGTCTTACAAGGTTGAGGCTTTACAAAAATGCCCCTTGGGCCTCTTAAGAGTCAGGACTTTAAAAACTTCAAGTTCTCACATGAGCGGTGTTTGGTGTTGAATTTACATTATATAAATACATGCAGCTTGCTCATGAACAGCATTACTAATAACTAAGGGTGTCCCGATACAACTTTTTTACCTCCAATACAATATCGATATTGTAGCCTTCAGTATTGTCCGATATCGATCCAATATTAGCACAAACTTTTGCATGACAAGCTTTGCACTCAGCTGCAAAGTCTTTTCGGACTTTAATGAAAAATACTGCCACACGGCCGACATCACTCCTACTCCTTGGTACTTTGGTACACACTGTTGTGGTGATTATGTGGGCTCTACATGCTGGATCCGGGTGCTGCTAGCAAGAGGTGCCGAAGCTGAGTCTGGAATGGACTGCCTGTACTGGAGTGCTTATAGCTGAGATTTAAGATGCAGGCCTACATAATCCGATATCTGTTTTTCTGCCGATATCGGACAGATATCTGATATCAATATCGTATTGAGACATCCCTACTAATAACCCATCTTTTTGTTGGCTTAACAGAGTTATTCAGGGATGTATTTTTCAGAAAGCTCATCATTGCAAAGTTGTCATGTTTGTAGCTTATTTATGTGCTGGTTTGAGTTGTTATTTAACAGCTGACTTAAAGTAAGATGTACAAGAAAAACATATATACTGAAAAAAAAATCAACTGCAGTGGGATCAGTTTACTTTTTATGAGCAAAATACAGGATTTTTTCTTTGACTTGCATGTCCAAATATACTACTCAAAACATCATGACACAGATTAACACAACAAAAACCATTAAACCATGCCTGAAATAAGAGAAAATACAAACATGTACAACACAGCTACATTAAAGAAGGGCACCAGGCTCTTGACATTAAACACTGAGGGTATTTCAAGGTGCTTGTGTAGTAACATACTAGTAATCAGTGAGTGGCCACCCAAAATGCACCAGCTGAAAGGTGAAGAATAAGATAGTAGCTGTTATATGGAAAAATATTCATATTAATAGATGTTTTAAATTGTCAAAAATGGAGGATCATACTTATCATGTATCACTGAAGCTTCTTGTCCTGAAAGGCCACTGTTAGTTTACTTACAGGATGGGTGAGTAAGGGACCGTTACAATCTAGACTCTAAATAAGAGTTATCACTAAATATAGTTCAATATATTTATCTCTCATACTGTTTATCACTAAGATATAAATCAAAAACCAGGATCTATGTAGGTATGTCAGAATACCTTTTCAAAACTAAAATCCTGCAACATCAAATGATTAAATTCAAAATCATAGTGACTATAGCTAACTAAACTACAACTCAACAAAATAGAAATAATGTAGTGCAGCTGACGTGGCATACATGATTTAAAGTTAATAAAGCTTCAGAAACATTAGGGGGTCATACAGTCAGAATGATGATAATGATACGACTGTCCTCCCCTGGTTGACGGGAGACACATAACAGTAGATTTTTGTAGATAGTGTGCACATTAGATAGATATGATCTAGATATGCTTTACCATGGCAGAGTTTGAATTTTATGGGAGTTACTCAATATTTTTGACAGCAGCAGAAATATCACAGGACATTACTTATTTAACTGGCAGCTGTTAATTAAAATTTCCTCTCTTTTTTTCATTAGTTGATGGCAGTTAGCAAACAGCTTTTCGATGTTCTACCACTGCTGTCTGCACGGTTGTCCCACCTTACTACTGGACACTTGTTAAAACAATTTGAAAGACATATTCTAAGATGAGACAACAGCCCATTTAATCTTATATTATTAAATCTTTGAATACCTGAAGAATTACGACCCATTCTCTATAAAGAAAAAAAAAACATACAAAAAAATGCCCTTGTACTATTTATGTGTGCACACACTCAAACACAAATGCGCATCAAACACACACACTTCCACACATCCAGGGCTGCTGTGTGCTGACAGGGACAAATGACCCAATCCCAGTGGTCCTTAGTGGACCAGCTGCTGCTGATGAACTGCAGCTTATTAGCCGCTAATGCATTGAGGTCTGGAAGGAGGAGAGAGAGAGAAGGCTGTATTCTTTATGGCCTTACCCCAGATCAATCCAAACAGAGCATAACAAAAGCACAACCCTGGAGGCTTTTGACACACTCTCTAATGTCAGGGAGGAGAGAAGACGAAACCTCATTCTCTCCCTTACAGAATATTTGTCCTTTTTAGGAATACACAGACTTTCACAAAGGGAAGCTCAAGTATGTAATTGTCAGGTCATACACAGTAATTATTAAACCTTAACATCTTATTAACACTGATAGGCATGAATATGCTGCTCAGACCATGTGACGCTGTTTCTAGAATATATATTTTAGTCACTTTTGTTTTGGCACATTGAAGAACAACAGGAGCTTATCATAAATGCTTGACAATGAAGGCAAACTTCTACATGCTGTTTCAACAAAGATACTTGTGAATAGAGGAAAGTTAAAACAACAACATAAAACCATAGACAGTATATAGAATAGACACTGTCTGCCTCCTCGCTGGGTGAAGCCACCCCGAGAACAGCACCCTCTGGTGGCGGGCTGCAGCACATGTCATAAATCCTGCCTCCTACAGCAATCCCTATGGAGCTGTGGACAAACTTTAGAAATTAATTACACAGAATTGCAAGACTGAGTCTGCAGTCTCAGGTGAGCACCAGTTTTTTTCAAGTTGATCAGACAGATATCAGAGGAACCCGTTTGATTTCAGATAAGCAGATTGATATGTCTGAAACTATTTTTAAATTGGAATTGAGAGATTTTTAATGTAGCTTATCTATAATTCAGACATGGGGTCAGTTTTTAGAGACAGAGTTTAAATTAGTAATTCAGTTATGTATGAGGACAGCTGGCCTCAGGTCAGCTTTCACCCAGAGTCAGATAATAATATCTGTCTTCTGTGGATATTCTTGTGTTTGCTACTGGATGTTACATGGAGTTTTTAGAGGAAACTAGGAGGAAAGGGGAGGAAATAAAATAGCTGTGTCATAAATTCTAGTTTTATGAAACACAAATTTTTTATTGATTGTTGTTTCCTGCATTATGAATTCGTAATTCCTAACTGGTTCTCACAATGCTTTCTGTAATTGCTGCATTAATTGACTTGTTTTTCAACTTAATCATTGATCAATTATTCTATCTTTCAAAAGAAAATGTTTTGTTTTAAAAAAAGTTGACCTATCAAAATAAAACATGCCAAAAACTTAACCTGTATTTTTGAGCTGATATTTACAAATTTTCACAATGATCAGCCTGTTGATTGGCATAAAACAAATGCAGTCAAGCTATTGCAAATATATATATATATATATATATATATATATATATATATATATATATATATATATATGAGCCTTATATACAAGGTTGAGTTATTGTGCTTTTTATTAATTGTTGCTGTTTGTGGATTATTGTCTGTCACATAGTTGTAGTGTTTCTTTGTTTTTTGAGCCTGTGATTGTCTTATTTGTGAACTCTTGTGCATTCCCCTCTGCATGTCTCAGATCTCTCCTTGCATGCATCCTGTGCTGTGACTGCCCGGACCCTCTCCATCCCCCAGACCTGGACCCTCCCTTTTCTGTCTCTCCCTCTCCTGCAACCCCTTCCTCAACCCCCGTACAGGGGGTGGAGGAGAGGCCTCAAACAACTCTCCCCCTCCCTACCAGTTCCTTGGCTCCACTGGGTCACTGGTCTGTGGCCGTCAGAGGCCCACAAGGAGTGGAGACGATGGGTGAAAGGGGCAGCATAGCTGGGCTCTCCTGCAGCACTCTAACTCCCTCAGAGGGGATGGACATGCGGCAACTCCTTCAAGCCCCTAGGAGGCAGCAGCGCGGACTTGTGCGCTTCTGCCCAAATGTTGTAGCTCGATTGAGAGGAATTAACTTTCACTCTTAATTTGACAATAATAATTTTAGTTGAGTCTTAATTAAGAATTATGAATTAGGTTTAAAAAGAGCATCAAACCACCAAATGCTTCAGTAACTTTATTAATGTGGCACTTCTTTGGATCCCTGATCGCTCATCTGGATTTGATTCATGTGTTTTTATGTATAACTCCTCAATTCAAGTCATAAATAAAGAACCAGTCATACTCCACTTCTTGTAGGCCATCCTGTTTTAATATACTGTTAAAATAAAGGTACAGTTTAAAGTAAGTCTCAAAGATCACATTACATCTTTTCATCACCTCAGATCACAGAGTCACTCAGTTTCTTCTCCCCGCAGTCGACAGTTACGATCAGTGGGCCGCAGCATGTTGAAGAGCTCCAGCGTGAGCGGTGAAATCTACACACAGGAGCGCACTGATGGCAGCCAATCAGATACAGCACTGGGAACAGTGGGTGGCGGCAGCAAGAAAAGACGCTCCAGCCTTAGCGCCCGAGTGGTGGCAATAGTTGGCAACCGTCGCAGCCGCAGCACCTCACAGATCAGCGGCCCTGGTGAGTTTCAATGGCAAACCTAAAAGATAGGAGCTATAACTGTCCACAGGGGTCAGTGAAAGCTCCTATAAAGAGTTTTTTACATTATGAAATAGAATGAAAACTATGTTGATTCCTTTTCATGAAACACTAAAGCAAAATAGAATATCAGCAAAGAAGATTGATGATTTTTATGCCATAATATTTTTTTGCCTGAAATGGTGTGAGGGGGTACGAATGTGTCTGCTGAGCAGCTGAAGGCTCCTGTTTTTACATATTCGATATGAAATATTGACAAGAAAGTTCATTGGACTGTAAAAAGTCTGCAGAATTAGTTTGTTCCTTTTTTTCCAGATGACATGATTTAAGGGGCGGCACAGTGGTTTTGTAGTTAGCACTGTCGCCTCACAGCAAGAAGGTCCTGAGTTCAAATCCAGCTCAAGGCATTTCTGTGTGGAGTTTTCATGTTCTCCCTGTGTCTGTGTGGGTTTACTCCCACATCCCAAAAACATGCCTAAATGGGGTTAGGTTAATTGGCCACTTTCATCCACACTCACTTTGTGAATGTGAGTGCGGATGGTTGTTCGTCTCTATATGTCAGCCCTGCAATGAACTGGTGACTTGTCGGGGGTGTCCCCTGCCAGTGCCCAGGCCATGTCTCCTCTAAAAAGGGACATGACATGAATTAAGCATTCAGAGGACAAGATAAACACTAGGACCCCGGTGGGGCACTGTCGGGCCCGAGCCGCGTTGCGCCGCCCCCAGCGCGACCGCCTCCCCCTCCCGATCGCGTCACACTCAAGGTCCAAAGATGGTGTGCGCACTTGTCTGTGGTCATTTCCCATTATAATGAATGGGAGGCGCAGTTTCTACCAAAACACTCGCTGCAGACAAACTTCATGTCCTATTTGAAAAAAGTCTGGACCATGAGTGAGGGCACAAACACAGCTGGGATATATCCAAATGGCAGGTTGCTCCTCGTTACGGTGTTGCCTGGAGAGCGATGCGATTGAGCCATTGAGCGATGGGCAGGAAAAACTTGACTTTTTCTCCTTCCATGGGGGGGAGAATGTGGATTCTTTTAAGAATGTGGATTTTTTGGTCATCTTTGGCGCCCCCTAGAACGTAAACCGTGGGGTGCAGCGTCATGATTTTTACAACTTTGAATGGCCATGGGGTGTAGATTGGCCTGAGCAAATTTGGTTTCAGTGGGACGAAAGCCTTAGGAGGAGTTAGCCACATTCCAATGTGTGCGAATCGGCAAAAAATGCAAAATAGCCCTCTAACCATACATTTGACAGATACGCACCCATTGACTTTTTCGTAGAACTTATTGAGATACACGTGATTGTCAAATTTTGTGTCAATATGACAAAGCGTACAGGTGTCACACTCAACAATGTGAATTTTCACCTTACGGGACAAGAAAAAATTGACTTTTTTCTCCTGCCATGGGGGGGCTCTCTTTTGGGGAGTAAAAATTCCTTCCCAAATGTGTTGATAGCTGGACATTGCATCATCCTAGAAAACTTGGAGGCCAGTGAGGAAAAAAATAAAAAGTTATAAGACTTTGAAATATGTGGATTTTAGGGTTATCTTTGGCGCCCCCTAGAACCTAAACCGTGGGGTGCAGCGTCATGATTTGAATAACTTTTAATGGCCATGGGGTGTAGATTGGCCTGAGCAAATGTGGTGCCGGTGGAACGCCAGCCTTAGGAGGAGTTAGCGAAATTCCAATGTGTGCGGATCAGCAAAAAATGCGGAATAACCCTTTAACCGTACATTTGACAGATACGCGCGCATAGACTTTTTCGTAGATCTTATTGAGATACATGTGTGTGTCAAATTTTGTGTCAATATGACAAAGCGTACAGGCGTGACACTCAACAATGTGTATTTTCACCTTAGGGGACAAGAAAAAATGGACTTTTTTCTCCGGCCATGGGGGGCGCTCTTTTGGGGAGTAAAAATTCCTTCACAAATGTGTTGATGGCTGGACATTGCATCATCCTAGAAAACTTGGAGGCCAGTGAGGGCAAAAATAAAAAGTTATAAGACTTTTAAATATGTGGATCTTAGGGTTATCTTTGGCGCCCCCTAGAACCTAAACCGTGGGGTGCAGCGTCATGATTTGAATAACTTTTAATGGCCATGGGGTGTAGATTGGCCTGAGCAAATGTGGTGCCGGTGGAACGAAAGCCTTCGGAGGAGTTAGCGAAATTCCAATGTGTGCGGATCGGCAAAAAATGCGAAATAACCCTTTAACCGTACATTTGACAGATACGCCCGCACTGACTTTTTTGTAGATCTTATTGAGATACATGTGTGTGTCAATTTTTGTGTCATTTTGACAAAGCGTACAGGCGTGACAGTCAATAGTGTGAATTTTCACCTTAGGGGGCGCTATGGAGCCATTTTGCATTTTCTTGTTTGGGCGACTTCGGAATATCAAATTTTTCACCAGGCCCGGTCGTCCTGCCAAATTTCATGAGTTTTCGCCAGTGGGAAGTGGGCCATTTTCCAGTTCAAAGGGGAGGAAAAATAATAACTAGGGCCCCGTTGGGGCACTGGCGGGCCCGAGCCGTGTCGCGCCGCCCCCCCCCCCAACGCGCTGCCTCCCCGTCCCATTCGTGTCCTCTGGCCATCGCCCTCTCTGGTAACGCCCATCACTGCAAAGACCCTTTTCCTTCATCGGCGTTTGCTGTTCTTCCTGCCAGTGCGTGTTGCTTTCACTTACACTTGCCACAGCCAGCCTCGTGAGTGCCTAGCCTATTGGATATCACTGTCATCTACACAGGACAGTCATTACCTTTCTATTAATACTTTGTTTTTTAATTTCACATTAATTTCCATATTGTATAAATGACTGGAAAAAACTTGAGCCCCTGCCCCTGTATAATCATGTGCATGTCCCTGTTCTAGCTCCAAGGTGAATCTTCACTGCTCATGTTCTCCTCAGAAGCAGTCACCTCACTCCCCTCAGGTTACTGTACACATGCACCAACTGCCTGCTTCAGGTTTGGATGGAGCTTCATGGTTGTCTTTTGGAGAAATGAGCAGTCAAGTTGTGTTTGAAATTTGATTTTTTTCAGGGGCAAAAGGAGCCTCTGCATTCTTGTCAAATATGTAAATAGCATGTTTTTGCAGGTGCTAAAAAACAGACTCTGAGTGTGTCTGTGTGTGTGTGTGTGTGTGTGTGTGTGTGTGTGTGTGTGTGTGTGTGTGTGTGTGTGTGTATATCTTGCAGTACTCTGAGAAGAATAATAAGCATATTTCTGCGGTGAATTTTTAAGATTCATCTGAGAGTTAGGAGGGCTGATCATTCCCTTACCCTTTAGATGTCTGTCTATGTCTGTTTTTGTGTGATAATGAAAGAATCCCAACTCAAAAAGGCTCTGTTGATGTTTTTTTTTGTTGTTCATTCATATTCAAACCACTATTTTATATCACTGCTAATACGCCAAGACCATTTTATGGTATTTAGCTTTATTATTTCTATACATTTTGCATGAAAGAAACCAAGGCCTTCACTAAAATTTCCATAAACTTTAGGAAAGGACCTCTGGTTGTTTAAGGGGGTCATTACTGCAAAAAAATATTCTTCCTAAATTTTGAAGGTCAAACCTTAGATCCATTAGGTTTAAATAGAAAAAGCATTAAAATATGTTAGGATTATAGCATATGACAAATGTGTGCCTCTCAGTGGCATAACTACTTTGTCTGCTGGCTCTGCAGTCGATTGACGCTCCCCAGCGTTCAAGTCACATGACATATTTAACCGGATGTAGCTGCAAGACGGAGCCTCGTTCACCCTCCGTTTCAACTTATCTCAAAAGTGAGGACCTCAAACTATATACCAGTTTTTAAATTGTGTTGATAGGCCAAATAAAACCAGAGTTTTGATAAATTATGTCCGCGATACTTTTTTTCTGCTTATTTTGATCACGTTCGGCGCTCGATCACGCTGTATGAGACAGGAAAACATAGCATGCAGACATTAGCGACAGGTCTTACAGGCGGAAAAGGCATGCCAAAAGAAAAAAAAAACACACCACAACATCTCTCCTATTGGTGGAAAACTTCACCACAACAACCAATCCAAAATTATATGGTGACTGATTGACAAGGGGCGGGCGCTTACATTCTTCCTGCAATATGAGAAGGGAGGGAGGAACTCTCAGCAGGGATGCAGTCTGGGAAACGTAGTTGCAAACCTAGCGACTTTGTTGTTAGATTCAATGACTTTTCAGACCCCCTAACGACTTTTTAGAAAGAAAGGGAATTTTATCGACTTCCTCTGGAGTTTAGAGACTCTGACATGAAGCAGGCTTTCCTTACTGAGGAGTTAGCAACGCTGCTAAGGGTGCAGAGCCACACATGCGCTCCGAGCTCTGCATGGGAGACTAGAGCTGAGAGAGCTGCAGCAGTTAGCAGGTTTCACCCTCAGAGACCACCAGGAGTTCATGTTGAGGCATTTTCAGTTTTTTTTTTTTTTGCCATAGACACTGTCAGCACAATCTGCAGTTACACTAACAAAAATGCTGCAAAAAACAAAGAATTATGGAAAAATTACACATGGACTGACATAGAGGAGGATCTACACAAGTTTTTTACATCATGTTTTACATCATGCATCATTTACATCATGTTTTTTTGTAGAGGCATAAATAAAAAGTGACATTTGTGAGACTATACAGTGTTTTGTAAATAATTTTACAAAGAACGCCTGGGCCATTGCCTGCATTTTGATGTAAATAGAGGTAAATTACTATGCTCTTTGTTAAAAATTTGCATATGTTTTGAAGTTTACAATTTTTATTTGAAGTTTAAGTGTTAAAAACAGTTCATCACACATATTTGTGGTTTAATTTCACATTAATTTCCATATTGTATAAATGACTGGAAAAAACTTGAGCCCCTGCCCCTGTATAATCATGTGCACGTCCCTGTTCTAGCTCCAAGGTGAATCTTCACTGCTCATGTTCTCCTCAGAAGTAGTCACCTCACTCTCCTCAGGTTACTGTACACATGCACCAACTATCTGCTTCAGGTTTGGATGGAGCTTCATGGTTGTCTTTTGGAGAAATGAACAGTCAAGTTGTGTTTGAAATTTGATTTTTTTCAGGGGCAAAAGGAAGCCTCTGCATTCTTGTCAAATATGTAAACAGCATGTTTTTGCAGGTGCTAAAAAACAGACTCTGAGTGTGTGTGTGTGTGTGTGTGTGTGTGTGTGTGTGTGTGTGTGTGTGTGTGTGTTGGCGTGTGTGTATATGTGTGTGTGTCCGGCAGTACTCTGTACTCCTGCAGTGGCCAAAAAGACTTTTAAGAATGTGGATTTTTGGGTCATCTTTGGCGCCCCCTAGAACTGCAGTACTCTGTACTCCTGCAGTGGCCAAAATGACTTTTAAGAATGTGGATTTTTGGGTCATCTTTGGCGCCCCCTAGAACGTAAACCGTGGGGTGCAGCGTCATGATTTTTACAACTTTGAATGGCCATGGGGTGTAGATTGCCCTGAGCAAATTTGGTATCGGTGGGACGAAAGACTTAGGAGGAGATAGCCACATTCCAATGTGTGCGAATCGGCAAAAAATGCGAAATAGCCCTTTAACCATACATTTGACAGATACGTGCCTATTGACTTTTTTGTAGATCTTATTGAGATACACGTGATTGTCAAATTGTGTGTCAATATGACAAAGTGTATAGGCGTGACACTCAACAATGTGTATTTTTACCTTAGGAGACAAGAAAAAATGGACTTTTTTCTCCTGCCATGGGGGGGCGCTCTTTTGGGGAGTAAAAATTCCTTCACAAATGTGTTGATGGCTGGACATTGCATCATCCTAGAAAACTTGGAGGCCAGTGAGGACAAAAATAAAAAGTTATAAGACTTTTAAGAATGTGGATTTTTGTGTTATCTTTGGCGCCCCCTAGAAAGTAAACCGTGGGGTGCAGCATCATGATTTGTACAACTTTTAATGGCCATGGGGTGTAGATTGGCCTGAGCAAATTTGGTGCCGGTGGAACGAAAGCCTTCGGAGGAGTTAGCGAAATTCCAATGTGTGCGGATCGGCAAAAAAAGCGAAATAGCCCTTTAACCGTACATTTGGCAGATACGCCCGCACTGACTTTTTTGTAGATCTTATTGAGATACACATGTGTGTCAAATTTTGTGTCATTTTGACAAAGCGTACAGGCATCAGGTGAGTTTTCACCATAGGGGGCGCTATGGAGCCATTTTTCATTTTTTTGTTTGGACGACTTCAGAATATCAAATTTTTCACCAGGCCCGGTTGTCCTGCCAAATTTCCTGAGTTTTCGCCAGTGGGAAGTGGGCCATTTTCCAGTTTAAAGCGGAGGAAAAATAACGAAAGAAGAATCCATCAGGAACAAGAGGGCTCTCGCAGCTGCTTAGCAGCTACGCTCGGGCCCTAATAACTAGGGCCCCGTTGGGGCACTGGCGGGCCCGAGCTGTGTCGCGCCCCCCCCCCCCCCCCCACCAATGCGCTGCCTCCCCGTCCCATTCGCGTCCTCTGGCCATCGTCCTCTCTGGTAACGCCCATCACTGCAAAGACCCTTTTCCTTCATCGGCGTTTGCTGTTCTTCCTGCCAGTGCGTGTTGCTTTCACTTACACTTGCCACAGCCAGCCTCGTGAGTGCCTAGCCTATTGGATATCACTGTCACCTACACAGGACAGTCATTACCTTTCTATTAATACTTTGTTTTTTAATTTCACATTAATTTCCATATTGTATAAACGACTGGAAAAAACTTGAGCCCCTGCCCCTGTATAATCATGTGCACGTCCCTGTTCTCGCTCCAAGGTGAATCTTCACTGCTCATGTTCTCCTCAGAAGCACTCACCTCACTCCCCTCAGGTAACTGTACACATGCACCAACTGCCTGCTTCAGGTTTGGATGGAGCTTCATGGTTGTCTTTTGGAGAAATGACCAGTCAAGTTGTGTTTGAAATTTGATTTTTTTCAGGGGCAAAAGGAGCCTCTGCATTGTTGTCAAATATGTAAATAGCATGTTTTTGCAGGTGCTAAAAAACAGACTCTGAGTGTGTGTGTGTGTGTGTGTGTGTGTGTGTGTGTGTGTGTGTGTGTGTGTGTGTGTGTGTGTGTGTTTGTGTGTGTCTGTGTGTGTGTATCCTGCAGTACTCTGTACTCCTGCAGTGGCCAAAACGACTTTTAAGAATGTGGATATTTGGGTCATCTTTGGCGCCCCCTAGAACGTAAACCATGGGGTGCAGCGGCATGATTTTTACAACTTTGAATGGCCATGGGATGTAGATCGGCTTGAGCAAATTTGGTGTCGGTGGGAAGAAAGCCTTAGGAGGAGTTAGCCACATTCCAATGTGTGCGAATCTGCAAAAAATGCGAAATAGCCCTTTAACCGTACATTTTACAGATACGTGCCCATTGACTTTTTCGTAGATCTTATTGAGATACACGTGATTGTCAAATTTTGGGTCAATATGACAAAGCGTATAGGCGTGACACTCAACAATGTGTATTTTCACCTTAGGGGACAAGAAAAAATTGACTTTTTTCTCCTGCCATGTGGGGGCGCTCTTTTGGGGAGTAAAAATTCCTTCACAAATGTGTTGATGGCTGGACATTGCATCATCCTAGAGAACTTGGAGGCCAGTGAGGACAAAAATAAAAAGTTATAAGACTTTTAAGACTGTGGATTTTTGGGTTATCTTTGGCGCCCCCTAGAACGTAAACTGTGGGGTGCAGCGTCATGATTTGTACAACTTTTAATGGCCATGGGGTGTAGATTGGCCTGAGCAAATGTGGTGCCGGTGGAACGAATGCCTTCGGAGGAGTTAGCGAAATTCCAATGTGTGCAGATCGGCAAAAAATGCGAAATAACCCTCTAACTGTACATTTCACAGATGCGCCCGCGCTGACTTTTTCGTAGAACGTATTGAGATACACGTGTGTGTCAATTTTTGTGTCAATATGACAAAGCGTACAGGCGTGACAGTCAATAGTGTGAATTTTCGCCTTAGGGGGCGCTATGGAGCCATTTTGCATTTTATTGTTTGGGCGACTTCAGAATATCGAATTTTTCACCAGGCCCGGTCGTCCTGCCAAATTTCATGAGTTTTCGCCAGTGGGAAGTGGGCCATTTTCCAGTTTAAAGCGGAGGAAAAATAATAATAATAACAAACTAGGGCCCCGTTGGGGCACTGGCGGGCCCGAGCCGTGTCGCGCTGCCCCCCCCAACGCGCTGCCTCCCCGTCCCATTCGCGTCCTCTGGCCATCGTCCTCTCTGGTAACGCCCATCACTGCAAAGACCCTTTCCTTCATCGGCGTTTGCTGTTCTTCCTGCCAGTGCGTGTTGCTTTCACTTACACTTGCCACAGCCAGCCTCGTGAGTGCCTAGCCTATTGGATATCACTGTCATCTACACAGGACAGTCATAACCTTTCTATTAATACTTTGTGTTTTAATTTCACATTAATTTCCATATTGTATAAATGACTGGAAAAAACTTGAGCCCCTGCCCCTGTATAATCATGTGCACGTCCCTGTTCTAGCTCCAAGGTGAATCTTCACTGCTCATGTTCTCCTCAGAAATAGTCACCTCACTCCCCTCAGGTTACTGTACACATGCACCAACTATCTGCTTCAGGTTTGGATGGAGCTTCATGGTTGTCTTTTGGAGAAATGAACAGTCAAGTTGTGTTTGAAATTTGATTTTTTTCAGGGGCAAAAGGAAGCCTCTGCATTCTTGTCATATATGTAAACAGCATGTTTTTGCAGGTGCTAAAAAACAGACTCTGAGTGTGTGTGTGTGTGTGTGTGTGTGTGTGTTGGCGTGTGTGTATATGTGTGTGTATCCTGCAGTACTCTGTACTCCTGCAGTGGCCAAAAAGACTTTTAAGAATGTGGATTTTTGGGTCATCTTTGGCGCCCCCTAGAACTGCAGTACTCTGTACTCCTGCAGTGGCCAAAATGACTTTTAAGAATGTGGATTTTTGGGTCATCTTTGGCGCCCCCTAGAACGTAAACCGTGGGGTGCAGCGTCATGATTTTTACAACTTTGAATGGGCATGGGGTGTAGATTGCCCTGAGCAAATTTGGTATCAGTGGGACGAAAGCCTTAGGAGGAGTTAGCCACATTCCAATGTGTGCGAATCGGCAAAAAATGCGAAATAGCCCTTTAACCGTACATTATACAGATACGCGCTCTTTGACTTTTTCGTAGATCTAATTGAGATACACATGATTGTCAATTTTTGTGTCAATATGACAAAGCGTTCAGGCGTGACACTCAACAATGTGTATTTTCATGTAAGGGGACAAGAAAAAATTGACTTCTTTCTCCTGCCATGGGGGGGGCGCTCTTTTGGGGAGTAAAAATTCCTTCACAAATGTGTTGATGGCTGGACATTGCATCATCCTAGAAAACTTGGAGGGCAGTGAGGACAAAAATAAAAAGTTATAAGACTTTTAAGAATGTGGATTTTTGGGTTATCTTTGGCGCCCCCTAGAACCTAAACCGTGGGGTGCAGCGTCATGATTTGTACAACTTTTAATGGCCATGGGGTGTAGACTGGCCTGAGCAAATGTGGTGCCGGTGGAACGAAAGCCTTCGGAGGAGTTAGCGAAATTCCAATGTGTGCGGATCGGCAAAAAATGCGAAATAACCCTTTAACCATACATTTGACAGATACGCCCGCACTGACTTTTTTGTAGATCTTATTGAGATACATATGTGTGTCAATTTTTGTGTTTATATGACAAAACGTACAGACGTGACAGTCAATAGTGTGAATTTCCACCTTAGGGGGCGCTATGGAGCCATTTTGCATTTTATTGTTTGGGCGACTTCAGAATATCGAATTTTTCACCAGGCCCGGTCGTCCTGCCAAATTTCATGAGTTTTCGCCAGTGGGAAGTGGGCCATTTTCCAGTTTAAAGCGGAGGAAAAATAATAACTAGGGCCCCGTTGGGGCACTGGCGGGCCCGAGCCGTGTCGCGCTGCCCCCCCCAACGCGCTGCCTCCCCGTCCCATTCGCGTCCTCTGGCCATCGTCCTCTCTGGTAACGCCCATCACTGCAAAGACCCTTTCCTTCATCGGCGTTTGCTGTTCTTCCTGCCAGTGCGTGTTGCTTTCACTTACACTTGCCACAGCCAGCCTCGTGAGTGCCTAGCCTATTGGATATCACTGTCATCTACACAGGACAGTCATAACCTTTCTATTAATACTTTGTTTTTTAATTTCACATTAATTTCCATATTGTATAAATGACTGGAAAAAACTTGAGCCCCTGCCCCTGTATAATCATGTGCACGTCCCTGTTCTAGCTCCAAGGTGAATCTTCACTGCTCATGTTCTCCTCAGAAATAGTCACCTCACTCACCTCAGGTTACTGTACACATGCACCAACTATCTGCTTCAGGTTTGGATGGAGCTTCATGGTTGTCTTTTGGAGAAATGAACAGTCAAGTTGTGTTTGAAATTTGATTTTTTTCAGGGGCAAAAGGAGCCTCTGCATTCTTGTCAAATATGTAAACAGCATGTTTTTGCAGGTGCTAAAAAACAGACTCTGAGTGTGTGTGTGAGTGTGTGTGTGTGTGTGTGTGTGTGTGTGTGTGTGTGTGTGTGTGTGTTGGCGTGTGTGTATATGTGTGTGTATCCTGCAGTACTCTGTACTCCCGCAGTGGCCAAAAAGACTTTTAAGAATGTGGATTTTTGGGTCATCTTTGGCGCCCCCTAGAACTGCAGTACTCTGTACTCCTGCAGTGGCCAAAATGACTTTTAAGAATGTGGATTTTTGGGTCATCTTTGGCGCCCCCTAGAACGTAAACCGTGGGGTGCAGCGTCATGATTTTTACAACTTTGAATGGGCATGGGGTGTAGATTGCCCTGAGCAAATTTGGTATCAGTGGGACGAAAGCCTTAGGAGGAGATAGCCACATTCCAATGTGTGCGAATCGGCAAAAAATGCGAAATAGCCCTTTAACCGTACATTATACAGATACGCGCTCTTTGACTTTTTCGTAGATCTAATTGAGATACACATGATTGTCAATTTTTGTGTCAATATGACAAAGCGTTCAGGCGTGACACTCAACAATGTGTATTTTCATGTAAGGGGACAAGAAAAAATTGACTTTTTTCTCCTGCCATGGGGGGGCGCTCTTTTGGGGAGTAAAAATTCCTTCACAAATGTGTTGATGGCTGGACATTGCATCATCCTAGAAAACTTGGAGGGCAGTGAGGACAAAAATAAAAAGTTATAAGACTTTTAAGAATGTGGATTTTTGGGTTATCTTTGGCGCCCCCTAGAACCTAAACCGTGGGGTGCAGCGTCATGATTTGTACAACTTTTAATGGCCATGGGGTGTAGACTGGCCTGAGCAAATGTGGTGCCGGTGGAACGAAAGCCTTCGGAGGAGTTAGCGAAATTCCAATGTGTGCGGATCGGCAAAAAATGCGAAATAACCCTTTAACCGTACATTTGACAGATACGCCCGCACTGACTTTTTTGTAGATCTTATTGAGATACATATGTGTGTCAATTTTTGTGTCAATATGACAAAACGTACAGACGTGACAGTCAATAGTGTGAATTTCCACCTTAGGGGGCGCTATGGAGCCATTTTGCATTTTATTGTTTGGGCGACTTCAGAATATCGAATTTTTCACCAGGCCCGGTCGTCCTGCCAAATTTCATGAGTTTTCGCCAGTGGGAAGTGGGCCATTTTCCAGTTTAAAGCGGAGGAAAAATAATAATAATAATAACAAACTAGGGCCCCGTTGGGGCACTGGCGGGCCCGAGCCGTGTCACGCCGCCCCCAGCACGACTGCCTCCCCCACCCGATCGCGTCACACTCAAGGTCCAAAGATGGTGTGCGCACTTGTTTGTGGTCATTTACCATTATAATGAACGGGAGGCGCAGTTTCTACCAAAACGCTCGCTGCAGAAAAACTCCATGTCCTATTTGAAAAAAGTCTGGACCATGAGTGAGGGCACAAACACAGCTAAGATATATCCAAATGGCAAGTTGCTCCTCCTTTCGCTTTTGCCGAGAGAGCAGTGCGTTTGAGCCATTGAATGATGAACAGGAAAAACTTGACTTTATTCTCCTGCCATGGGGGGGCGCTCTTTTAAAGAGAAAAAACTCCTTCACAAATGTGTTGATGGCTGGACATTGCATCATCCTAGAAAACATGGAGGCCAGTGAGGACAAAAATAAAAAGTTATAAGACTTTTAAATATGTGGATTTTAGGGTTATATTTGGCGCCCCCTAGAACCTAAACCGTGGGGTGCAGCGTCATGATTTGAATAACTTTTAATGGCCATGGGGTGTAGATTGGCCTGAGCAAATGTGGTGCCGGTGGAACGAAAGCCTTCGGAGGAATTAGCAAAATTCCAATGTGTGCGAATCTGCAAAAAATGCGAAATAACCCTTTAACCGTACATTTTACAGATACGTGGCCATTGACTTTTTCGTAGATCTTATGTAAATACACGTGTATGTAAAATTTTGTGTCAATACGACAAAACATACAGGCGTAGCACTCAACAATGTGTATTTTCACCTTAGTGGACAAGAAAAAATGGACTTTTTTCTCCTGCCATGGGGGGGCGCTCTTTTGCCGAGTAAAAATTCCTTCACAAATGTGTTGATGGCTGGACATTGCATCATCCTAGAAAACTTGGAGGCCAGTTGGGACAAAAATAAAAAGTTATAAGACTTTTAAATATGTGGATTTTACGGTTATCTTTGGCTCCCCCTAGAACCTAAACCGTGGGGTGCAGCGTCATGATTTGAATAACTTTTAATGGCCATGGGGTGTAGATTGGCCTGAGCACATGTGGTGCCGGTGGAACGAAAGCCTTCGGAGGAGTTAGCGAAATTCCAATGTGTGCGGATCGGCAAAAAATGCGGAATAACCCTTTAACCGTACATTTGACAGATACGCGCGCATTGACTTTTTCGTAGATCTTATTGAGATACATGTGTGTGTCAATTTTTGTGTCATTTTGCCAAAGCGTACAGGTGTTACACTCAACAATGTGTATTTTCACCTTAGGGGACAAGAAAAAATGGACTTTTTTCTCCTGCCATGGGGGGGCGCTCTTTTGGGGAGTAAAAATTCCTTCACAAATGTGTTGATGGCTGGACATTGCATCATCCTAGAAAACTTGGAGGCCAGTGAGGGCAAAAATAAAAAGTTATAAGACTTTTAAATATGTGGATTTTACGGTTATCTTTGGCTCCCCCTAGAACCTAAACCGTGGGGTGCAGCGTCATGATTTGAATAACTTTTAATGGCCATGGGGTGTAGATTGGCCTGAGCACATGTGGTGCCGGTGGAACGAAAGCCTTCGGAGGAGTTAGCGAAATTCCAATGTGTGCGGATCGGCAAAAAATGCGGAATAACCCTTTAACCGTACATTTGACAGATACGCGCGCATTGACTTTTTCGTAGATCTTATTGAGATACATGTGTGTGTCAATTTTTGTGTCATTTTGCCAAAGCGTACAGGTGTTACACTCAACAATGTGTATTTTCACCTTAGGGGACAAGAAAAAATGGACTTTTTTCTCCTGCCATGGGGGGCGCTCTTTTGGGGAGTAAAAATTCCTTCACAAATGTGTTGATGGCTGGACATTGCATCATCCTAGAAAACTTGGAGGCCAGTGAGGGCAAAAATAAAAAGTTATAAGACTTTTAAATATGTGGATCTTAGGGTTATCTTTGGCGCCCCCTAGAACCTAAACCGTGGGGTGCAGCGTCATGATTTGAATAACTTTTAATGGCCATGGGGTGTAGATTGGCCTGAGCAAATGTGGTGCCGGTGGAACGAAAGCCTTCGGAGGAGTTAGCGAAATTCCAATGTGTGCGGATCGGCAAAAAATGCGAAATAACCCTTTAACCGTACATTTGACAGATACGCCCGCACTGACTTTTTTGTAGATCTTATTGAGATACATGTGTGTGTCAATTTTTGTGTCATTTTGACAAAGCGTACCGGCGTGACAGTGAATAGTGTGAATTTTCACCTTAGGGGGCGCTATGGAGCCATTTTGCATTTTCTTGTTTGGGCGACTTCGGAATATCAAATTTTTCACCAGGCCCGGTCGTCCTGCCAAATTTCATGAGTTTTCGCCAGTGGGAAGTGGGCCATTTTCCAGTTCAAAGGGGAGGAAAAATAATAATAATAACTAGGACCCCGTTGGGGCACTGGCGGGCCCGAGCCGTGTCGCGCCCCCCCCCAACGTGCTGCCTCCCCGTCCCATTTGTGTCCTCTGGCCATCGCCCTCTCTGGTAACGCCCATCACTGCAAAGACCCTTTTCCTTCATCGGCGTTTGCTGTTCTTCCTGCCAGTGCGTGTTGCTTTCACTTACACTTGCCACAGCCAGCCTCGTGAGTGCCTAGCCTATTGGATATCACTGTCACCTACACAGGACAGTCATTACCTTTCTATTAATACTTTGTGTTTTAATTTCACATTAATTTCCATATTGTATAAACGACTGGAAAAAACTTGAGCCCCTGCCCCTGTATAATCATGTGCATGTCTCTGTTCTAGCTCCAAGGTGAATCTTCACTGCTCATGTTCTCCTCAGAAGCACTCACCTCACTCCCCTCAGGTTACTGTACACATGCACCAACTGCCTGCTTCAGGTTTGGATGGAGCTTCATGGTTGTCTTTTGGAGAAATGAGCAGTCAAGTTGTGTTTGAAATTTGATTTTTTTCAGGGGCAAAAGGAGCCTCTGCATTCTTGTCAAATATGTAAATAGCATGTTTTTGCAGGTGCTAAAAACCAGACTCTGAGTGTGTGTGTGTGTGTGTGTGTGTGTGTGTGTGTGTGTGTGTGTGTGCGTGCGTGTGTGTGTGTCTGTGTGTGCGTTCAAGTCACATGACATATTTAACCGGATGTAGCTGCAAGACGGAGCCTCGTTGACTCTCCGTTTCAACTTATCTCAAAAGTGAGGACCTCAACCTATATACCAGTTTTTAAATTGTGTTGATAGGCCAAATAAAACCAGAGTTATGATAAATTATGTCCGCGATACTTTTTTTCTGCTTATTTTGATCACGTTCGGCGCTCGATCGCGCTGTATGAGACAGGAAAACATAGCATGCAGACATTAGCGACAGGTCTTACAGGCGGAAAAGGCTTGCCAAAAGAAAAAAAAAACACACCACAACATCTCTCCTATTGGTGGAAAACTTCACCACAACAACCAATCCAAAATTATATGGTGACTGATTGACAAGGGGCGGGCGCTTACGTTCTTCCTGCAACATGAGAAGGGAGGGAGGGACTCTCAGCAGGGATGCAGTCTGGGACACGTAGTTGCAAACCTAGCGACTTTGTTGTTAGATTCAATGACTTTTCAGACCCCCTAACGACTTTTTTTTAGAAAGAAAGGGACTTTTATCGACTTCTTCTGGAGTTTAGAGACTCTGACATGAAGCAGGCTTTCCTTACTGAGGAGTTAGCAACGCTGCTAAGGGTGCAGAGCCACACATGCGCTCAGAGCTCTGCATGGGAGACTGAAGCTGACAGAGCTGCAGCAGTTAGCAGGTTTCACCCTCAGAGACCACCAGGGGTTCATGTTGAGGCATTTTAATTTTTTTTTTTGTGTGCCATAGACACTGTCAGCACAATCTGCAGTTACACTAACAAAAATGCTGCAAAAAACAAAGAATTATGGAAAAATTACACATGGACTGACATAGAGGAGGATCTACACAAGTTTTTTACATCATGTTTTACATCATGCATCATTTACATCATGTTTTTTGTAGTGGCATAAATAAAAAGTGACATTTGTGAGACTATACAGTGTTTTGTAAATAATTTTACAAAGAACGCCTGGGCCATTGCCTGCATTTTGATGTAAATAGAGGTAAATCACTATGTTCTTTGTTAAAAATTTGCATATGTTTTGAAGTTTACAATTTTTATTTGAAGTTTAAGTTTTAAAAACAGTTCATCACACATATTTGTGGTTTTCACAGTAAAAATGTTACTTTTTTCCACTCGGATTTTATGTTTTGTGTGTGAATTTGGGTCCATTGTGTAAATTCAGTATGTCAACATGATAAAATAACTGTAAATTCGCACAGGTGAGGTTGTGCTGAAAAAAATGATACCAGGCAAGGCACGTGATTGTCAAATTTTGTGTCAATATGACAAAGCGTATAGGCGTGAATCTCAACAATATGTATTTTCACCTTAGGGGACAAGAAAAAATGGACTTTTTTCTCCTGCCATGGGGGGGCGCTCTTTTGGGGAGTAAAAATTCCTTCACAAATGTGTTGATGGCTGGACATTGCATCATCCTAGAAAACTTGGAGGCCAGTGAGGACAAAAATAAAAAGTTATAAGACTTTTAAATATGTGGATTTTAGGGTTATCTTTGGCGCCCCCTAGAACCTAAACCGTGGGGTGCAGCGTCATGATTTGAATAACTTTTAATGGCCATGGGGTGTAGATTGGCCTGAGCAAATGTGGTGCCGGTGGAACGAAAGCCTTAGGAGGAGTTAGCCACATTCCAATGTGTGCGGATCGGCAAAAAATGCGGAATAACCCTTTAACCGTACATTTGACAGATACGCGCGCATTGACTTTTTCGTAGATCT